>CM030009.1:80793949-82193116 GCA_017639485.1 Pluvialis apricaria | reverse complement strand
AAAGTAACAACAAGCATTTCCAGCTGCCTTTTAGACTGAAAAAATATCCTAGACTGCCAGATGACACCATGTAATTATAAAGAAGTGGTTGCTAACTATTTTGATATTGTGTAGTGCAGTATGACTATATTAGTTGGTGTTTCCAAAACAGTAGAAACTGTTGGCATTAAATTAATACTACTAGTCTCTCTCTGTTCAATATGATTTGAGGCCATACCAAGTTTTATATTGTTTATACTATCACACTGAGCTACAAAACTAATATACATTTTTACAGTGAATAATGTACAGTGGACTTTAGCTCAGCACACTTTAAAAAAGCTATTTAGATACAGCTAAATTCAGGTAAGAAAGGTTGCATTTATTTTCTAAAATGACTCTCTAAGATGGACTATTTATTTTTGAATCAAACTATATGGTGTTATATACAGTGTTTTAATCCAGATAGATTCATACTCCAAAGGATCTAAACATATCATCATCAATTCCTTTCACCATGCCTGAAGATCAACAAACCTGACCTGCCTTGGATGAACAGAGAATGAATTTAGATCTAGGATCAAAAATGATTTAACAGGTGAATGAACTTTCACACCCAGTGTCTGAAAGCACAAGATCTCAGGTGACGGATTTCAGTGCAATCAGGATCATCTCTGCTGAAAGGCAGAGAAATACCCTGCACATTTGTGATAGCAACATAAAATGTTACATTAAAATATTGCATTGGATGTCATCCTAAATTAGATAGGCAGTACCATATATTCTGTTATTTATTTGCTCAGCGGCAGCTATATGGCTGAAGTGCTATGAATTGCTATCAGCACCTATTCAAGACCTGACACTCGTTTGTAGCCATTGTCCAGGGAGACACTGGACTCCGGTAATATGTTCTAGAAGAAGACCTGGATGGGTGTGGCAAGCTTCACAGGAGTAGAAATTATTGCCACTGACTGAAATACAAGTGACAAATAGTCATTATCATCGCTGATCTAATTTGCAAACCCAGAACCAGACTTAGGAACCTGGAGAAATCTGAGACTGGAAGTCTCTTTCACAAGAGATAGAACTGAATAATAAGGGTAGATAATATCTTCTGAATGGTCCCCTTTACTTGTCCAACATAACACCTATCTCCCTGGGTTTAAGCTGCCATCATATCCCTATTTCAGCCAGGTACTGGAAGCACAAAATGACTGCACCATCCTGGTCTGACACAAGAGTAGGACTGTGTATCATCTGCGTGCTGATGACACCACAGCCCAAATTATTTCATTATCTCCTCAGTGGCCTCATATACATGTTGAAAGGAGAGATGACAGGATGAAACCTTTTGGAATCCTGCATGAGAGAGAGCCCTCGAGGCTGATGAGCAATTGCCCTATGCCATCCTCTGGGATTTCTCTGAGAGGAAAGAGTGGAACCACACAAGTGCAATCCCATCTGCCCCAGCCTAGGTCCACAGGTGAGTCAGAAAAATATCATGGTCAGTGTGACGGCCAGAAAGGCTGCTGGCAGAGCTAAACAAAACCACCTTTGGAAAAGCTTTTTGCACTGATAGGAGATCCCCACCAGTCACAGGAAGTAGTGTAGCTGTCAGGCTGCGCTCAGACTGGAAACCAGGTTAAATAGTCAGAACCATGACCAGAATAGTCAGAAATAAGTCAGAAGACTTTAAATGGACTCAGACTTGCTTTATCAAAAGTCTCTGTCATCCACCAAAGTGCATTTTGTTCTGTCAGGAAATAAATTTTAGAATTTGAGAGTGGCTGAATTGGTTTTTTGGACACCAGTTGATAATTTATTCAAGGCAAGCTGGAATCTTATTGTTCCCTGAGAGACACTAACCATCTATGTTAGAAGTGACCTACAATGAGGTCCTGTACGTCATCTAAACTCATCGCATAACACTAAAACTCAGGGAGCACTTCAGCCTGTGGAAGATTATTTCGGTGGTGTTTTGTTACAGGCAGGGGCAGTCCCATCGGATTCTTATTGATCCTTTCCACAAAATAGCTAGAAAAGTCCTTGAAACAATCAGCATTCAATTCAGTTACAGGGTGAAGCACCTCATGCTTGACCAAGCTGTCTGGAACAGCTCTACTAGTCTTGACTTTGTAGATACTGTGATGGAAGGAAAGCTTAATTTATGGAATTAAGTTTTTTATTTTGCTTGATATTATTGTATTTATTTGAGTAGGGGATGAATTCTCCCATACATTTTGGCCTGAAAATAACTTCCTAAAATGTCTGCTCATACTACTTCTACCAAAAAAACAGTAATTGCTAAATTTGAAGTTGAGAATATATTGATACGTTCAGCTAATTGATGTGAACTTGGTCTGCAGTGTACTTGTGCATTATACTTGCTATGGATTGAAAATGTACTACATCAGAAAAGTCTGTGGCAAAATATTTTTAATGTAAACATATTATGTATATACAAATATATATGTATGTACACACACATGTGTACAACCTTTAATCAACAATCACGTCTAAGACTAGGTATAAAACTAAGCAACCTAAAAATCTGATCATCACAAGTACACGTTAGTATTCTTCTGAAATGGTAATGTTTCAACTACAATGAAATATGATTTCTTTTTTTCTGAGGTTATTTTCATTCCATTAATTGTTATCTCTCTGTGATCTTAAATCAATATTTTGTTAGGATTCGTGTGTCTCTCTAGGGTGTTTAAGACTGACAGATTTTCCATATACACATCCTGGAGGACTGGCATATGGAAGCAGAAACTGCTTAGGAGGGAGGGTCAGGATAGGGCTGTACATTCATTCTCAGCTACCTTTAAGAAGACAAAAACCAGTTTGATTTATACATCCTGCTGGATGCTAGAACTCTGACCCATAACATAACAAGACAGTGCAAAGATTACTGCTGTCAGTGCTTTAAGAAAATTAAACAAGGCTTCAAATAATATCTGACACACAAGACTGGAAGTAATGAACTTTTGAGTAAATTTTATAGTTTTTTATGGAATGTTGACAGTCAGCTTTATATTAACTGCATCAAAGAGGGAAAAATATGAAAATGCAAGTGATTGGAGACTTTTATACTTAAAACACATTGAATATTATCCACTTAAATCAGAATGTTAAGAGTGGTGCAGGCATGCAATTCCTGTCTTCCTGTTGCTCTTTTTAGGCTGTTAAAAGCAAAATCTATGGTGATAGTCCCATAATTCTGTGTCTAAGAAATGCTAGTATGATTTCTAATTACCTTTTTCTAAATTCCTATAAAACAATATAATGAAATGTTTAAATATTGTCTAGCTTTCATATTAATACACACATGCAAAGACACATTTTTTCCTCAGGCAGTAAAGCCAGGCACAAGCTGTCTAAATAGATTGTAAACACTGGTAACATTTTGCAAATTTATTATCTTAATTCTACATGACTTGTGAGCTGTCAACTCTGGCAAAGAATGAAGGAGGTATCAGTTACTTCTTTAATCTTCTTAAGGAGAGGGACTTTTTCAAAGTTGCTTTGTGTTAAAAGGCTAAGAACTACAGTTCTGATTTTTTTTTTGTGTGTGTACATTTGAACTCCCCACTTAGAATTGCAGCTCTTTTTCTAATGTTTTATAGTGATTGTTTTGCTGAAAAAAACCACAGTTGCACATAACTACACTGTAGTTTGGAGAATTGTATGTTTTCCTTCAAGTCTTCTACTATTTCATTATATCTAAGATGGCTTGGAGGCAGCATTTACTTTCTGGTAACATTTAAGAAGATAACTTATGATTTTTTAAGGGTTGGTGAAAAATCAATAATAACTGATGTTCTCGTAACATGCCTGCAGTGTGGAAGGTAAGTTGGGGGCAAAAGGTTATTTTCTTTTAATTAAGCAGAGAGTCTTGTAATGTATACTAAAAGTGTTCAATTTCATGATTGACAACAGTTTTGAAATATAGCCTATAAGTTCTGTAAATATTTCACTGTTTTTCCCTAACAATCTGAATGGTTAATTGAATTCAACATTGAGACACTGGATTATATTTTCTAAAATCATATCTGAAAATGTCATTTAAGTCACAAAAAAATTATTCTAGAGCTGCTTCTTTTTTTGATGTCTTATTATTCCAAAAGTTGTATCCTAACAGCAAAAGAACACAGAGTTTAACTGTACAGAAAATGGAGACTGTACACAGATTGGAAGTGAAATGAGACAAGAATTTCTAATAAAAAAAAAAGGTCAAAGACTAAGTAATCCTTTGTAAATCTTTTTTGAATATGATTTTGCAAGGTGTGGGAAAACTCTTCCTCATACTTCTCAGATAGAACCCAAAGAAGAATAGGATCCCAGTCATGAACTTTTACATAGCCTTGAATCCATCTTTTTCAGAATATATGGCTATTTCAGTTAGTGACATTTGCAAAAAAAAAAAAAAAAAAAATTGTCTTATTCAGTGCTCAGTTACCAAAACAATGGCACTGTCTGGGAGCTAATACTGTTTGCTGCTTTCTGACATTTGATATTCTAAAATACACAGCATACGTAAAAAAATTAGTAAATGAATTAATTAAATAATCTTTTAATACAATATATGCAGATAAGTTCCCCTGAACTTAGTTTATACAAATTAATTTGAAAACACAAAGTCAAAAAATGTATGAGATAAAATAATTATCTCAAAATTGTGTTAACTGCCTTTTTAAGACTGTCAGTCTTGCCAACGTTTCTCATTTAATGAGTTTTCAGATCCAGGTCAAATTCTCAGGTAAAATGTGTTAGCAAATTTCTTGAGATACCATTTTCAGAATGTTGGCATTAAGTGAATGTACCTTCTTACCTCTTGGCTATTGTTTGCAATCCTGTTCCTACTGATATTACGCAAAAAATTTATACCCGTTGGTAAGTGTTTGCAGATCTTTGCAAAAGGTTTTGGTGGATTGATGCATCATGAAAAGGGTTCACTCTGTTTTGGAAGTCTTGTTAGATGTCTTGGCAAAAGGAGACAAGGGGTACAATCTTGAAAGTGTTAAGTGCTAATGCACCATTTTTAAATTTAGAAGGATTATGTTCCTCAGAATGTTTCAGTTAGGTCTTTGGTTCCAGAGGTGAGAGCCATATAATGGCTGGATGTGGTGTAATGCTGAGAGTTGCAGCATTTACTTCTTAATGGATTCCCTGTGAAATTCCTGAGTTATGTGTTAGGTTCCCCACATAGTGAAAATGCCAAGATCTGCAAGCCTTAGCAATTTAGCCTGTAAACCACTAGGGAATATTAAATTAAATCTTGCCCTTTTGAAAGATTTCAGGGCTAATTTCAGATTCCTAATCATAACTGCAGTTCTGATGTTAAGCAACAGCACTTCCTTAAAAAAGAATAGAAAATCTAAGAGAATCGAATATTTTCTTTCAAAGTACAGCTGGATGAGAAGGAGGTCTAGTTATCTGCTTTCTATACAATGCTAAGCAAAGGTACCTTATACATGAAGAAGGTGGAAATTGCAAGTGTTTTCACCTTGAAATGGTCTAATGCCCGTAGGTTACAGCCCTTTGCTGAGACACTGAAATTTAAATCTCCTCTGGCGGAAGACACAATCGAATAGACGCCCTCCAATGTGTCTCACATTCAGCTCTAATACTCCAGTGCATGAATGGGTGCACAGAAGAAAGTTGTAATGTCTGCCACATATCTTTCTTTAGCAGTTGCCACTTTTTTTGAGGAACTATATTTGTTAGGTCCTTTCAGAGCACACCTGCTGAATTGATGACCTTACATGTGGAGAACTTTAGTGTGAATTCTGATGGGATCCAGGCCAAGCACCAACGTGTTTAGCAGAATTTCTACTGACTGTTGCCAAATGACAAACCTATAAAGTTCAATGTGGAAAATTGAGTGCCTTATTCTTCAGAGTGCCTTCAGCTCTGGACGTCAGAAGCTGAATGCAGATTGTGATAAAAACAGTTTCAATTTAGGCCCTCAAAGAACTAGGTAGGGTGAGGTGCTTAAATATTTTCCGAATCTAATGTCCAAACTCCAGGTTTGTATGAATAATGGAGATGTAACTGTTTACAAATAAAGCAGACTTTTGATTTGGGAGGTAAATTAGACAATTATATATTGACTGATGACCTACCACTAATCACACAAGATCAAATGATGATCAAGAGTTACTTATAGTAATTCTATGTGTTCTATCTTCTTCTTTTTTTATTTTTTTTATTTTCCCAGATCATGTCCCTGGATTGGATATTAGTTATTAAGAAAGCAAAATGCAAAGGAATAGATTATACCTCAAATTTGCTTAGGGTGAGAGCAATTGTCAGAGGCTTGTCAAAATATCTCAGGCTCTGGGATGTGTTATTTAGTTAATAAATTTCTCCATTAGTTGGAAAATATTTAAGTTAATGTGTATGATAAGAGTGGTTAGTTCACAGACGCCAAAACTAAGACTCTTCCTTACTTTTATGTTTCATCCATACTCCAATTCTCACACTGAGGAGAGGCTAATTATTTAGCACACTATTAGCAGTTGAGAATTCAGTCAGACTGAGGGAATAAGGGATATTTTATTTTACTTTTGAAATTTCTAGCACTGTGAAATGGCAAAAGCAGATCTAGCTTTTGACGAAAACATGTTAATAAACTGTTTTTCTCATAATATATTCTGATAACATAAATAAAGATTCATGAAACATGTTTTTTTGCAAATATGTACTCCACAAATGATACTCTGTAGTGGAAGAAGTGTTTATACAGAAGATACTAAAAATAATAGAGTAGATATTTGTTTTCAGTAATATGTCTGCATTTTAACAGTATTTGAACATTAATGTAGGTAAATTTCTTATACTAAGGCTTGTTGTTTTTTTGAGAAACATACACAAATGAAATTATTATTATTTTGAAATATAGGAAAGGAGATTTTACTCAATACCTAAAATACATGTTACATTCAGATGCTGTCTGGTAATGCTAACCTATGTTAACAGAACATCTGTTTGAAATGTTCATATGTCGTATGCATCCATAGTCAGTAGCTGCCAGATAAATAATTGTAGAGTGATCACAGATTGATGTCATTGTAATTATTATTATTGTAATTATTATGTGATGCATATTTAAAAGACAGCAATTTGTTATGGACTCCAGGCTGAGACAAAGCAAACTAACAGGGCTGACAAGTTTGTGCCAATAGAGTGAATCTGCTTCTAGATATTGCAGCTAAACATTTCTTACAGATGTTTTTTTTTTTCTTCCTCTCTTTCCCTCTGTAGAGGTCCTTCTGTAGTGCCATGATAGAGGAGCTAAGGATGTCTCTGAAGTGTCAGCGTCGGTTAAAACACAAGCCACAGGCCCCCGTTATTGTGAAAACAGAAGAAGTTATCAACATGCACACATTTAATGACAGAAGGTTGCCGGGTAAAGAAACCATGGCATAGAGCTGGGAAGCCAAATACCCCAAGCACAAACTGTCGTCTTTTTTCCAAACAACCTTGCGAGAATGTTTCCTGTGGAAATATGCAACCTGTGCAAAATAAAATGAGTTACCTCATGCCGCTGTGTCTATGAACTAGAGACTCTGTGATCTCAGCAGTTGCAATGGCCAGACTCGAATCACAAGCATCATGGATCAACCAAGTTATGCGGGGTTACACTGTTCGTCATGGGTTTCCACCATTCTGAATGAATGAATGTTTCATGTGAGTTTTGTGGCTGGTTTCAAATGCAGTCTCAGTGAGAAATTACAGGTTCCTTTTGAAGTTCAACGGTTGCCAGGAGATGGAGAATAAATGTCCAAGATGACACTAACCATGGAAGGAGTCTAGTAAAAGTAATATCTCAGAACTGTAGTGGAACAAGAAACCATGTGTTCTTTTGAACTTCCAAGCATAGAAGAGTTGGTAACTGCTGGTAGACTGAAACTACCATCTGGACAGGCGACATGTGCTTCCCAGATGGGAGAAATGTTGAAGTGAAGAAACATGAATCCCATGAATAGAAGGATATATATGAGGATGCTCACCTGCTTTTTGGACTGTCTGTGTCACTGAACTAAGTAAATAAATAATAATTTAAACAAAAAATCAGTAACTTAATTTACCTGGTCTGGAACTTTGATCTAAAACAAAAACAAACAAAAAAAGATCCGTAATTTTGACCCAATTTTTAGATGAATGACAGTTTCCTTAGTACGAAGGAATATATCTTACAACCTTTAGATATAAGAAATTACTTTTTTTCTTTAATTGTGAAAAGAGGGAGGGGGGTGGGAAGCAGTGTATTTCACACATAGAGGGCTTGCATTTTAGCCTGAATGGGGTTTGAAACCCTTGTTCCTGCTACTAATTGAACTCAATGGAGCCTGTGCAATTCTCACTAATATTGGAAGTGGGATGGGTCACCTAAAAGAAGTGAATGTGGAGAACTTTAAGGAGGACTGCATTTTTCAATACAGTCACAGTACTAAATGAACAAAATTCTTGAGCAGTTTTTTTTTTCAAAAAAAAATGTTCAGGTTTATTTGTGGAAATGCAAGATTTCTATGAAAATAGTTTTTGTATGGAAATTTTTGTAATACTTTTTATCAACAAAATAAGAACATGTGTTTCTGTCAGGGGTGTGATGCCAAGCATGAATGGTAGTGCGTGTGCACCACCAACGTTTGGTGAAAACTATTTTTATCAAGAAAAAGGAATCTTAGAAGAGACATATTTTCAAGTTAGATAATATAAAAAGTAGGTGCACTACCACCACTGCTTACCATGCTACACCCCTGTTTTCCACTAGGCTGATAACATGCTGTCATGAACAATTGTGTGTAAATGGTAAAAGACACAGACCTCTTGACCACATTGTGATAACAGTTAAAGTGCACTCAGTTTGCTGTTTGAATCAAATGCACAAAATTAAAAAGAAAAAAAAGCATTAAAATTATGTCAGTTTTAGTTGTTTTGTTTTTGCTGTGTGATTTGAGCAACTCATGTACAGTACTTGTGTCAGTACTGATACTTAGCCTCAGCTCAGTGCCCTATCATGCTGATTCTTGCCACCAAACGTGGGGCCAGAGAGTTTGCTGGGATTTTTGAGAGAAGCCAGTACAGCACATTGTGATAAGTTGTTGCAGGACCTGGCTCTTAATTGCTTCAAAGCTAATTTATATGTCCTGCCTGTGGTGAGTTCCTGGACATAACATTTTGAAATACTGCCCTACAGATGCTGAATCTTACACGTCTGTCTCCTGTAAATTTATTTGTATCTCAACAAAAAATGTATAGGATGGGATATATAGGACTGTTATGAGAACCAAAAAAAAAAATTATGAAGATAGGCTTTATATGGAAAATAATTCCTTTGACTAGTTTAAAAAAAAACCTTTAAAATTATCATAGATAATCAGTCATTGGTGAGTAACAAGATCCTTTGTTTACTGGGGCTTGGTTTAATCTTATCATCTTTCTAGCACAGAAGTATAAGATATATCGTTCAAATAGTAGAAATTATATCATGAAATTTGGGGGGAAGGGGGAGGTTTGTGTCTACTACCCAGTTCTCATAAATCTTCACAGAGACTGAGCTGGCCATTTCCATTGTAAACAGGGACTGAGAAAGAAAATTCTCCTGTATTTGTGAGAGTTTCATCACCATTTATGTGGTAACAAAGAACAGTTTATCTTTGTCTGAAGTATAAACAAGATAAAAACATCTTCAGCAAAGATTCTGAAAATGAGGATACTTACATAATACATGTTTAAGTTTAAGTTAATTCTCTAAAATACAAAGGGGAAGAAAGTAACTGTCATAGAACACAATGAAAAGTAATTATGATGGTTTGGAATGGAAAAATAATTGGCTATTGCATTTGATTGATGATTTACAATAAAATTTGTAAAATCATGTAATAAAATGCTGTATTATATTTAAACAAACCTTTCTTTTCTCCATTAACAATGTTGAAATAAGCAGGATTCCATTGTCATATTGATGCACATAACTAATTCTCATTAAGCTTTATGTGAGGCAAATTTAAGTGTGAATGCAGAATATGTCCCAAATGTTTTATTGGGCCAAAGTCCCACAAGGAACAAAAATCCTAACACAGAAGTAATGTGGCTTAAAGATTTCAGTGAGAATTTCAACCTTCCATTATAAAGGGAAATATGCAAAGTAACTGAAGATTTGTATTTAAAATCAAGACTAGAAATGCATGGCTCCACAGATTCATAGTAGGAAAATGTCTTTTTTAAACAGTCATGCACTAATTCATACTGTTACTTCATTGTGCATTAGTAATTATTCTGTATTTTTCACAGAAAATTAAGACATTTAAGGAAAAACAACTAACAAAGAGTTGACCTCCAAAGTAGGAGAGAATACTACTGGTAGTTTCGCACTCCAAAAAGCTCAATGGTTCATTTTCCCTTCACTGTTCTGAAGGAAATGGTCAATTCTGAAGAAAACTTCCTCATTTTGAAAGGCCTCTGAATGGCTAGTCCCAAATTCCCAGATTCTCATGTAGTATAAATTTCTATACTGTCATTAAAATCAATGGAACTACAGCAGCTAAAATCAAGTGAGTATATATCTGGCCCATGAAGATTCAGAATCTCTACATAACTGCTTTATATGGTTTCATACAATAACTCACTTAGTCTGCTGATTTCCTGGGACAGGATGATGGGTGCTTCTCTGACTGACCTTGTATGTCACTCTAGAGAAGACTTTTAAAGCAGTTATACTCAATTATATGGTGCCACGTGGTGGATGACAATTGGAGGTAAAAACTGAACAGGACAGTTTTATTTTTGTTTTTTTTTTTTTTTTTTACTGTATCTGTTTCAAGAAGGAGAGGTATTGATAATCTTTAAGGATTCTCAAGACACACGATTTACATCTTCAGGTCGCCTCAGCATGGTTATATAGCAATAGGCAACTACGGGGATATGGCAGTATAAATGACAAAAAAACCTTTAGCTTTTGGATAAATGTCATTTGTGAAGGACTGGTAGTGAAAATTCTAGTGGGGTGAAATCAAAAGATATGTGGTGCTTTATAGTAAATGAGGATTTGGCCAATTATAGACATCAGTGGGCCATTTCATAGTGTTCTCCTGTTGCATAAACACAAATACATACATATCCAGGGAGTATCTGGAAGGTTTTGTAGGAGATATTACTCTCTGAAATTTCTGTCTCAATTTTCAGTTGAATTCAGTATAACTTTGAAAGAACCTTTTCTTTCATGTTTATATTACTTGAGACTCTGTGCAATAATCCTTCCTGGTTTCATCCATAGAGTCTTCCAATAAAGCAAAATAACATTGTTTAGCCCTACTACACTTACTAGTTAATATTTCAGAATGGAAAAGACATAATTTATGAAAAAAACCCACAACCCACCAAAATCCAAAGACTGAAATAGAAGTAGGAAAAATGCCCTGATATTCTACAAAATCAACATGTTTTCAGGGAAGAAGGGTCATGAGCAGAGATAATGGCATACAAAGAGGTAAAAGATAATGCTATAAAATAATTTTTGTATTAATATTATGTTAAGTATATTAGAAAAATAAAGTACTTTAGACACAACTTCACTTAGTCTCCAAATACATTAAAGTCTCCAAATACATCAGCAATCACAAGATATGATGATTGAAATGCTGACTACTTTTGAAAGCAGTGTCAAAACTCCCACTTTAAAGGAATCAATTTTTTGTCCAATACATCCCCAAATGTGTACTGATAGGCAAATAAAGGCAAAATAAGATACCAACCTGCATTTAGGTGTACAGGAGCAATTGTGTTTTTTGTCATATTTCTGAAGACACGTAGGAAAAGAAAGGGTCACTGAGGTTGAATCTTCTGACATCCAAGATCATTGCTTTCCAACCTCAATATGTTAGTGTCTTGTTCCCTTCCAGTCTTGCCTCTCTGCCTTCCTACATGCACCTCTGACACTTTCAAATTTCTTTTCAAAACCCTTTTCTTCTGCTTTCCCTATAAAATGTAGTTCTAATTAAAAATAAAGTTACTCAAACACCTCATCTCCCTAGTTTGTATCCACCAAGATAAACACACTAGTGTTTCATGTGACTGTAATCTAGTTGTCCTTCTTTTCTTTTACTACTCCTCTCTGTCCCCTGCCTGTGTTATCTCCTCCTGTTGTTGTACTTGCTTAGACTGTAAGCTCTTAGGGGGCAGGGAATCTGTCTTTGATTTGTTCTGTGTAGCACCATGATCTATGGAGCTATAGAAATAATAAAAAAAGTAGATCTTCTTAAATGATGTTTGAAGTGATAGTGATCTGATTGACTGCCAGTCTAGTAATATATCGTTTTAGCTCATTGCCTGAAATCCTAATCACTACAGCAACAGAATAATCAAAAAATAGAAATAATAAAACCAACCCAAAGGAGCTATCACACCGACTCCTCTTACTGGAAATTTCCATATATGTTCGACGTATAGGACTATAGAACATCATGTTCACATACCTTCTATAAAGGTTTTAATATGAAATCAGCTATATAAGAAATGGAAAATGTAGGTTAACACATTGAAAAAAAGAGCTATATGAAGGATGAGCTTTGTGAAAGAGAACTTTTACTTGGTTTAAGATTGGAAAAGCAATTACAAAACAATTTGTTAAGTTGAACACCAGGCATTGCCTTCCTTCATTGTATCTACCCACTTAGATCAACAAGCCTCTCATTGTCAAAATCTATGCCAATCCTATTTTGTCAATTATTTTATGGACACCATTAGAAATTTTCTATGAAAGGTAATTCTAATTAAAATGAAATAAATACTTCCTCTTGTTCCTATTCAACAACACTAAGCTTTCCATAACTACTGGAATGAAAGAATTGTGGAAATTTGAGAAAAATGTTAACTGCAGATAAATAAAAGGAAACAATTTATGCATGTGATCTTGAGGACAAACTTATCAGCCTTGTCTTTTACCTTTTTCTTCTTCAAGGAATGCCACTCTGTAATGATGAACTTTATTTTTCTGAATGTTGAAGTGTGCACTGAAAATTATACATAGATATGTCTTTTGGGAATTCTCAGATCCAAAAGAATGCCTTTCTTTCCTTGTCGTACAATGTATGCATAGTTTTTCTAGCTACTTAGGAGATCTCGCATGAGCTAAAAATAATGGAAAAATCTTAGAGTTCCTTCTTTGCCATGACTGTAGCAGTTTTGCTTGGAGGAAATAAGATACTTAGTCCTCCATCAAACTTACCTGAAAAATTATATGAAAACACTGAAGACGGGTAAAAGTTTGAGCTGTCGTTCATGTTCCTTGGGCTACATCATCCACCACAGACTGCATTTGTAGCGATTTGGTTTTGAAGGTACAAATTCAAACTTTATGATGGATTTTTACCAAAGATGGACTCTTGACAGTCTCCCACAAGTAGACTGTTGGCTGTTAAGCCCAGGGAGTGGAAAGGAACCTAATACAGTGATGGTAATCATATAATTTTCTTTATACTAACTGTCTGGGCCATTTAGACTCAGGTAGATCAATAAATTTTCTGATACGTACATCTGCTAAGCCATTCTACACATTAATATCTATGTTAAAGATGCTCATTTGTGTTAAGTAAAAATTACTTGTGGTCTTATCATAGTGGCATCTCTTATAGAATCAAAGACTCACAAAATCAAAGAATCATTGAGGTTTTGAATTGCTGAGTCCAGTGACATCTCTAGATAGAAGGGCCTTCTGGAGACTGTCAAGTCCAACACACCTGTTCAAAGCAGGGTTAACTAGAAAAGATTGCCCAGGATGTAGCCCAATCAGGTTTGAATATTTCCAAGGATGGAGACTCCATAACTTCTCTGTTTCCAGTGTTCAATTGCACTTAAAGTGAAAGATGAAAGTGAAAGATTTTTTTTCCCCTCACATTTAAGGTAATATCTTGCATTTCAGTTTCTGCTCACAGCCTCTTATCATCTCATTGGACACCACTGAGAGTCTGGTTCCATCTTCCTCCTTGTAATATTCTGCTGAGACTTCTCTTTTCCAGGCTGAGGAGTTGCAGGTGTATAAACCTCTCCCTATACGACACGTGCTCAATCCCTTAATCATCTTTGTGACCCTTCACTGGTGGCCATAATCACTCTGCCTCTCTTTTACTGGGGAGCCCAGAATTGGACCCCTCTCTCCAGCCTGTTGAGGTCCCTTTGAATGGCAGCACAAACATCTGCTTTATCGATCACTCGTCCTTTGTGTAATGTGGATACTTGTTGAGGATGCTCTGTTTTATCATACAGGTCATTAATTAAGACCTTCTTGTCCTTAATATATTTGGAAATGCTTTCCAGGAGGATTTGTTCTGTCACCTTCACAGGAATAGAGATGAGGCTGATGAGCCTGTAGTTCTCCACATCCTCCTGTAACTGCCCTTCATGAAGGTAGGAGTGACATTTACTTTTTTCCAATCCTCAGGCATCTCTGTCAACCATCATGAGCTTTCAAGAATTATCAAGAGTGACCTCACAATGACATCAGTCAACTGCCTCAGCCTTTGCAGGTGCATCTCATCAAATCAACTTACGTATGTCCAGTTTGTTTAAATGTTCCCTAAACTGATCCTCGTCCACCAAGGGTAAGTCTTCCTTGTTCCAGACTTTCTCACTGCTCACAGGGACCTGGCTTTTCTGAAGGCCAGTTTTAACCATAAAGACCCCACATGAAGAAGATACTGAGTACTTGGCCTTCTCCATGTCCTTTGTCACCAGGCCTCCATCCTCATTCTGCAGCCATCCTATGATTTCCCTAGTCTTCCTTTTGCTGTTGATATATCTGTAGAAAACCTTCTTGTTGCCTTTCCCAATGCTTGCCAGATTCAATCCAGGTGGACTTTGGCATTTGTAACAGTGTCCCTGCATTCCATGACTGCTTTCCCTGGAATTCTTCCAAGCAGGTCTTGGAAGGCCAAAGGCCAAATTCTGCTCTTGTGAAATCAAGGATTATGATCCTACCTTTTCCCCTGTTCCTCTTCCCTCAGAATCCTGAAATCCATCACCTGCAGCCAATGCTGTCCCTCACCCTTATTCTTCCATGTTTGTAGGTATGAGATACAGCAAAGAACCTCTCCTCTAGGCTCGTCAGGAATCAAAGCACTGTAGAAATGTCCTGGGCTGACTTTGCCCTGCTGTGTTGTCTCAGGGTGCCTCAAGTCCCCATGAAGACTTGAAGGGTTTGCAAACATGAGGCTTTTTCCAGTTGCCTGAAGACATAATCTACTTGCAATTTGCAACATGAAAGACAAATTATGAACTTCCCATCAGGCCATAAATATCCTTTCATCTTCATCCACAGTATCCTTTCATCTTCATTCACCTAGAGCTCTTACTCAATACTAAAAAAATCCTGGTCTCTGCTTAGAATATAACGCAAAATACATTTTTTTTTTTACAATTTTTTTTGATCCTGAGTAATTTCTGAACATCCCCAAGAGAACCACAACTAAATATCTTTCCAGTTGAACTTCAAAATTTAGTGACTTATATGATTAGGTGTAAAAAAACTAAGAAAAATTGATCTCTGGAAACATGGTGGACAATATTCACTACATTGGAGTGAGCAGCATGGTGACTGAAAGCAACTGGTGCACAGTTCTGTTTGGAAACATTTCAGACTGTTTAGTTGCTTTAAAATGGATAGCCATTTTCAGCGTACCCTATTAACAGGCATGTTTTTGTCTTTCTCTCTGAAAGTTTTGAAGCAAAGTTGTCTGACATGTGGGGGAAAAAAAAGACCCCAAAACAAAACAACCTTTTGTTCAAGGTTCAAAAGATCCAGCAGCTTTTTCTAGACCAGAATACTATCCTGTGACTGAGTAAACTCTCAGACAGTAGGAGTTTAAATCACAGACTCACATGAACTTGATAACTGCAGAAGCACACGTGTAGCTTTCAAATTACCAAAAGAAGTTGAAATATCTGCCATTATCTGAATCCATCCTATGTTCAGAAGAAAATGTTTAAGAGGCATGATTGAAGTACAGCTATAGTTGTAGTTCTGTTTGATAAATCTTATCAGGCTTTTTCATTTTATTTTTAGTTTCTTTAAATTAATGGTTCCCCAAATCACTCAAACCTTCTTCTAGCTACTTGCTCTAGATTCTTGCTTGTCTCTATATATTTTAAGATCAGTACAGTGTTCTACCAGACAGATGATCTTTGGCCAGAATCTAGCCTGAGGGAGATAGCACATGGCCCTTAGAATCAAAATAACCAAACTATAACCAGGCTATTGAGATTATCAGTCATCCACATTTCAGCTCAAAGCTTTCTTTTCTGGTGACAGGTATTATGTTCAGATTGCTAGACTTTCTTTTTCCTTTTCCTTATTTCTGCTGTACATAAGTTCACATTACAGGAATCCCAAGTCTAACATGGTATTCCAGAAATTGCCTATGAAGCATAGGGATCACAGTATCACAGTATTGTCAGGGTTGGAAGGGACCTCTGGAGATCAATCTAAGTCCAACCCCCCTGCCACAGCAGGGACACCTACAGCACATTGCACAGGATGGTGTCCAGGCGGGTTTTGAATGTCTCCGGTGTGGGAGATTGCACAACCTCTCTGGGCAGCCTGTTCCAGTGCTCTGCCACCCTCAGAGTAAAGAAGTTCCTCCTCATGTTAAGATGGAACTTCCTGTGCTCAAGTTTGTGCCCATTACCTCTAGTCCTATCACTGGGCACAACTGAAATCATTTTAGGGATCATTTTAGTTTCTACAAGACAATGAACCAACTCATATTCCACTTGTGAACCTGTGATACCCGTTATCTGAGTTTCATGATAAAAACTCCTTCATTTTTCATGTAATTTAATTGCTTTTTCTCTACCTTTTTGTTTTTGTCCTGGTAACTGGATCTTTATTTGTTCATTTGTTTTTGGTTTTAACCTTTGTGTTTATGTAGAGTGCCTGCAAAGATGGAATGCTAACAAAATGCAAACATTACATAATAGCGATAAGAAAAAGAGCTAAGTGTTTTCTCAGAATGATATCTATCTTGCCTCCAAGATATTCTGGTCCAAGAAGTTTATGTGATGACATCACATTAACTTGAGTTAATGACCCACTTCCAGGATACCAGTTGTTCAGCTCTTCTTAATGTGTTTGGGCCCTCTTTAATATCAAAAATCTGTAGTACTAGCATTGTTTTGACAAGACCAAGTTCAATTATGCTGCACATCAGTGGTACGTCTGTTACATCTTTTGCTATTTAGACAACAAAATTAGTGTGATATGACTACAGAGGTACTGGGACTTCAGTTTATCTACACAGCTAGCTTACAGGCCTACCACAACTTCTTTGGAAGGTAGTAAAAAACCACAAACAATATCATAAATAAATTAGCTATTATTAAACTGTTGCTCTGAAAAAAACACTACAAGGTGACATTATATTTTAAATGGAAGATACAATGAAGTATGGTCTTTGTAACAAGCTATCCATGAGTGAATACATACTAGATGAACTACAAGGAGTCTGGTTCTAGGATATAATTGAATGACCCAATTTCCCATCTGTTTATTAGGATGCTGGGCTCTTAATGTATTATAATTAATATTGACATCTTTGACACTAAAAATTGAACAGTGTGAGCTTTGCTTGAATGTCCTAAATTCTACAGACTTTGATTTTAACCGGGTTTATGTATTTCACTTGTTAGGAAAAGGGTATGAGAACTATATAATTGATTCTAAGCCCAGTGAGTTCAACACTCCATTGGTGGCATAGATTAATTTTTAAAATGGATGTTGTCCCTGGTCAGCCTTTTTTCATAGCAACTCATTATGAAGGTGAGCAAGTATGCTATAATCATGCCTCTTATCTTACACCTTGCCCAGCATAAATGAAATTAATGTGAATTTTTACAAAATATTTGGACTGGTAAATTACGGGAATTGATATGTGTTAGGCCACACTTACCTGTGTTCCTCAAGGCTTACTCATAGATGATATGGTGGTTTTTTTCCCACGGACTATATATACAGATGCACTGATTGCGACGTGAAGCCTACTTTCCTGGCCTCCTAGGCAGATCCATTTTATGATTTTGCTGTCTCTTTTTAAAGTGACAAATGGCTTTGTGAAGATAAACAGGACAAGCAACTGTAGCTTAAGTTATTTATTTTAAAACATGTTAGGAGATGGATCTAAAGATTATAAATATGGCATGAAAATCTAAATATTGATTAATCCATTGAGGAGCTGGCATGAAGGCATTCATTAAAATTCAGTGTATAAAGAGGCAGATAAGATTGCCGATTCTTGAGTGAAATCTTTTTTTTTAGCTTCGCATTAGCAATCTCTAATCCTATTTCTAAACTTGTATGAATCTCTCTTCAAACCTGTCAGATAACCAGCAAGTGGTGGATAAGAGATTTCATCTTAATTCTCTTAAATTTTCTTTTCAATAATCTTGATGATTCATAATTACAATTGACTCCATTTTTGTCTGCTAGCCTAATTATAAAATCCTTGCAGTGTGTCAGTTTCTTTAAAGACTTTCAGATAACTAAATTATGGATAATTTTTGTTATAATTCTGAAATAATTGCTCAAAATTATGGATTTTTTTTTTTAAGTTTTCAAAGATATAACCAATGTCCTTTTTCCATACTGGAGACTGTTAAAACAGCTTGTGGATTAAAATTACTCATATTTTTATATCTCCATCTGTTGGAGATGCAGATATTTTTTTTTGTGTTCCTCAATGCCTCTAAACAAAGTTTTTGGCTTAACTTTCCTTGTAGTAGTTTTACTTAGTGTATATTTCTAGTAGGGATCTTCATTACAGTGTTTGATTTTCCTAACAGGCATTAATATTTACATCACCATAATGACCTCAAAGAGTAGTGCTTTCCTATTTACAGAATGGAATAAGTGACACAATGAAAACTGAGTTGCCTAAATTTAGATAAAAGGTGTGTTCCTGGAGTCTCCTAAATCCTTACTTAATGTGGTTCGATTGTGGTTTCATGGCCATTTGAATGCAGCATAAATCCAGGTTGCTGCCAAACGGAGAGATTATTTTCTTTCTCCACTTTCTAGCCTTTTAACCACATTCACTCCTTTGGGCCATCATACATCTTTTCTTTTTTTTTGTTTTTTTTTGTGGACATGTGATGAGAAGGATCTCTGCTCCTGCTGAAAACTAACTGAAAATGAAAAGGAGGGAGGGAAGATGAGTTTCCAGCTCATGAGAAGCCTTAAGTGAGCTATGTATTATCACAACCAACTGCTGCAGGCAATGATAGCAATCTAGTCTCCCCTTCTGTAAAAATATTTTTTTCCCCCAAGTTGAGACAGAAATACTGCAAGCACACATTTCTGCACTGGAAGAGAATTGGAAAATGATGCTGGGCTGTGTCAGTTGTAGCACAACTTTTGTAACGTGAGGCCTGGCCCTGGCATCACAGGCTGGGGTACAAGTTTGGCCTGGACGCTGGCCCTCCTACGCACAGCTGTTTTGGGAAGGGGGATCCTGCAACAGGTGACACCCCCCCTGGCATCTCTGCTAATAAGCACCCAGAGTTGCTCTGCATACATTCCCTGCTTGGAAGGGTATCAGGTGCTCAGGCCAGCCAAGTCTGAGTTTTCAGCACCGTTCAGTGTGAGGACTCGATTCTGCCTCTGACTTGTTTGCAGCTGGAGCACTGTAAATGGAGTGAGATGACTGTAGCAGAGCATGGGGAAACCCACCACATATGCTCAGTTTTGGGACAGAAAAAGACACTGAAAGCATCACCGCTTTGGAATGGTTTTGAATCAGAATTTTCCTCCTCTGGACCATCTTAAACATAATGCCATTTTCCAAAGCAATCTTTGGATATTAGTAATTTAATTCCTGTTTTGTGTAGTGGAACATGGATATCCACAAGTACAAATAATAAACATTCCTGGGCTAAGAAAAAATAAAATCCCTACAGTGCCCCAAAAAGTATGTAGTTATATTGCTTGGAGGTGCAGATTTTCAGGTCATGTTTTATTTTTTCTCGCTGTCGTTTTTTTTTGTTGCTCTTCTTTTCCTTGTTATTTATTCTTCTTCCTTTCTTTATCACTGTAAGAGAGAACTATGAACTGTATGAAGCTCATTTTTATTCCATATCTGTTCTTCCTTGGTATCCTTAGATTTTGCTATCCAGGCTCTTTCTGGGACAGAAATGTAGCAATACTTATTTTTCTTTAATACAGGCCAGGTGCCTCTTTCAAGTTTATACTATTTTTCCAGCTATCATTCTCCTAGCCTGAAGAACACTTCTGTATGTAAATATAGATAGCCTTAGTTTTTCAGAAGCTATATCTCAGTTAATGCATAACAATACTACATTTTCCAGACAGAAAGAAAAATCTGTGTCTCATTTCTGTAAAAAAAAGAGACAAAAGAGTGACACCTTCTGCAACAGAAACATAAAGCAAAAATCATTTTGCAATTGTCCTTATGAGAAGGTGGGACTGTTACTCTGTAGCTTGGTTTCTGTGCACAGAAAAAATGAAACCAATGATAAATAGATTTAAGCTCCCAATGTCTTTCTTGTAGAATGGTACAATCATGGAATCATCTAGGTTGGAAAGGACCTTTAAGATCATCGAATCCAACCATCAACCTAACACTGCCAAAACCACCACTACACCATATCCCTAAGCTCCACATCTACCCTTCTTTTAAATACCCCCAGGGATGGTGATTCCACCACTTCCCTGGGCAGCCTGTTCCAATGTTTGATAACCTTTTTGGTGAAGAAATTTTTCTAATATCCAATCTAAACCTCCCTTGGCGTAACTTGAGGTCATTTACTCTTGTCCTATCACTTGTTACTTTGGAGAAGAGATTCACCCCCACCTCGCTACAACCTCCTTTTAGGTAGCTGTAGAGAGCAATAAGGTCTGCCCGGAGCCTCCTTTTCTCCAGGCTAAACAAACCCGGCTCCCTCAGCTGCTCCTCATAAGACTTGTGCTCTAGACCTCTCACCAGCTTCATTGCCCTCCTCTGGACATGCTCCAAAATCTGAATGAAACTCTGGTAATAAGTGGCTCTGTTCAGTGACATGGAGAAATCTCCAGGAAACACATAATCAGCCAAACCAATTCCACTTGCACTGTAGATGTGTCAGACCCTGACCAAGTTCTATGCACTCCACCCAAATCTGCCTGATGGTATGTTCAACTATACAGTTTTCCATTACAGAAATCCTGACGTTGATTCAGCATATACCAAAGTCTGATTTAATACCTTATAGTCTCAAGGCTCCTGTTTCATAAATCAAGCTTTGTGCTAAACACAGTTTGTCTGTAATCAAGATTCAAGAACGTGATCCCTTTTTATTCAAACAGTTGCTTAGCATCCCCATCTCCCAAAAGTATATTAGTTCTTTTTTGGCCCTGCTGAGTGGAAAAGAGCACCCTGTTGCCCCTTTTTCACAGAGCTCTAGATAGACCATGGACTAAAGACAGTCTGCAGATAGACTTCTGCATAAACTCTGCATTTGTGAAATGAAACAAAGGTGTCTGTTGTGGCTGCCAGGCTATGGGACATCTCTGCTACAGAAGCAGCCAGAGCCTCTGCACAACTGTGAGCTTGTAAGGGAAGGACCTGAAGGTACATTTTGATCTTCAAGCTGTTTCTTATTACTTCTCTGGTTAGGAAACACACAGGAGCTTCACCTTAGAATGGAAACAAAGGGGAAGAAAGAGATTAATGAGATTATGCACATAACCTACAGAAATATTATGCAGAGAAGATTGACCAGCCTTGAGGCTCTCCTTCCCTGTCTGTCTTCTTTTCCTCTTTCTTTTCTTTTTCTTCTTTCTTCTTTCTTCTTTCTTCTTTCTTCTTTCTTCTTTCTTCTTTCTTCTTTCTTCTTTCTTCTTTCTTCTTTCTTCTTTCTTCTTTCTTCTTTCTTCTTTCTTCTTTCTTTTCTTCTTTCTTCTTTCTTCTTTCTTCTTTCCTCATTTCTTTTTTCTTTTCTCTTTTCTCTTTTTTCTTTTTTCTTTTTCACTTCTTTCTTTTTTTCTTTTTCACTTCTCATTTCTCATTTTTTCCTTTTTCTCCTCTCCTTCTTTTGTTTGTTTGTTTTTTCTTTCTTTTTTTTTTTAACACAGAAGAACCAGTGATCATGGTGTAAGTCTGTATGGTGTACTATTCTGTCCATCTTGATATCTGCTTGCAAGCTACATTGTCTCATTTGTAGCTTTTCCTCTTTAACCTGGGCTGCTTGTGCTTCCTCTACTGTGAAGAACATTACATTCACGGAACATTTATTTGGTACTGTGAAGAGAGATTTGCGTAGCTGCTGTGCAGGGAGGGAGTTAGGAAATGAGAGTGAAAAGAAGAATTAGTGTCTAATAATCCGTCTTTGTCTTCATTTTGTTAACTCAATTCTGTATAAGTATTGTCTGGGGAAGGTAATAAGTGAGAAAACATGCCATCAAGGGATTTCCTGCAGGAGGGGTTATTACATGATCAAAGGCCCATTAGAGAATAGAATTGGTTTGGTGTTATTTTCATACCTACTCTCTAAAACTCTGCTCATTTTAGTGGAAGGGCAATCAAAGCACTGAACTGCATCTGGTATTTTTAGAGGAGTCTGACTCACACCTAAACATTAAAATATGTAACCATATATTTTCATTCGGCTCAGCAAGGCAGAAACAGAAATAATGGATCCTCTTCTTTTAAGAATTTCAGCTGCTGAATACACAGTCCTCCTAATCAATGGTCCTCAGGAATTTTTCAGATGTGAACTCAGATCTCAAAGAGCAGAGGAAGCTAATGTTATGTAATGAATACAGGATTGCAACATGGGGAGTTCTGGTTTAGCTTGGAGCATGGTGGATAACACTGCTCTTTGTGAGAGAATTACCACAGGAAAACGTGCTGAAAGTGTTTAAACCCTGACTTGAATGATTTGAACAGCACTTAAAAATCTGTTTTTGACCCTCATTCCCCAAACGTAAAACTGCAAAGATAAGCTCTTTTCTACAAGTTAGCCAAAATGGAGAGTATTTCTCAACCCAGTTTTTAACCTTCTGTTGTTTTAACTGTAGACAATCCTAAGGATGAACCTTAAGACTGAAAAGTCTTTTGTTTTGGTTTTTGTTTTTTTTTTAGCCTTTAATAATATAATCTGCATACTATTATGAAGACAATATTTTGCATATTTATACTCTTGGCATTTTGTAAGCATAAAGCATCCGTGGTTGACCTTGCCCTTGATATTTTTAGTTTTCTGAAATATTTCTGGCATATTCTTTTTAAAAAGGAAGGATTGGCAATTGTATCCATGATGCTTGTTCTGAGAAGACACTGTTTACTTCTATGAAGCTTGTGTGGTTCCAAAGAGACATGCAAAGGCTAATGAAAATGTGCCACTGAAGCTGCAGAACAGATAACTTTTCTTGGGTAATGACGCTGCACTGTGATGCAGACAGCTGCCAACTGTAGCAAAACTGCAGTGAAGAACATTTTAGTAGCATAAGGAAACGCAGCATCCAGATCTGTAAGAAAACAGAAGAGAAAGAAAAAGAAACAAAAGAAAGTTAGACTAGTACTGTCTCTGCTAATTCACTTTATGTCGGTTGTAAGCTTCCAGAGTGAACACTGTATAGCAGTGGTTGTATAGCGTGAACACATGGCTGACTAAATTCTAGACATAATCTTGCCCTTCTTACCTTTTCTTCCAGACTGGGGAGAATTATCTCACTCTTATATGGAGTAGTTTATTGCTGCCTCTGCAAGTCAGCTACTGTAATGAGCACACAGAAGTCCTGAGTTCCTCCTTTCACTAGTTCTCTTTCCTTCTTTGCAGAATGGAAAGGTAAAATAAATAGTCTTCTAGGGTCCCCTAAATGATTTTGATTTCCCCCTTGGTCTCCTGTTCATCCAAGACAGGAGAGTGACAGTCTAACCTTAATTATACCTCTGACAAATGTAACTTAACAGAAGCTGAGTAAATATGATACAAATGAGTTGTGTTCAAATTTAAAGCTGCAGCAAAATGCTTATTTTATATTCCTAATTTTGTTTGTCCTAAAAGTTCTTTTATGCAAATACAAGAGGATAAATGGCTTAACTTTACATAATTGTTTAGTCTACTTGGAATTTGCAAACTGGGCTTTGTAAAAAGAGTGGGATGGTCCCTGACAAAGAGGACTCTTAGAAGTGAAGAGCCTGTGCACTGTCTTGGGCTGAGAAACTGGGATTACAGGGTCTGATACAAAAGATTGCAGTTATAACACTGAATCCACCTACGGGTGATTTAACAGGGAAGGAAGAAGGAATACAAGTTTGGTGAGTGTTTGAGATTATTAGAGCTTAAAAATATATCCTTTAGACTATGGAAAACCTGTCAACACTCCAGTAAACCTAAATATAAACTATGTTAGTGAAGGTGTAAATTGAAAATTAAATTGGCAACAATCATATAAAGAGCTTTGGGATTAATTATTTACGTTGTTTACAGAACTCAGCCCCCTGCTAGGTCTTTTTAGAGAATAGACGTGACATTTTTCCTTACTGCATCGTCCCTTCTATTTTCCTTGCCTATCGTTGTCACCAAAGCCTTAGACAAGGAAGATGTGACAGAACTCAATGAATTCTTTGTCTAGCTTGATATTCCAGTGTGTATTCTAGTGTATGTAAAAGTATCATTGGAGGAAAAATTAAACAGTCAGAGCAAGACACCAGTTTGCTAAAAGGTTTTATTTACCTTTGTGTGTAGCATATAAACTCAAGTGTGTTTAGACCCTAGGTATTTGCAGGAGACATTTTCTAATTATTCCATTTACATTCAATTATGTCTTTTGAGGACTGCACTGAAACAATTACCATAACCCAGAGAACAGCCTTTTAGGTAGCTACACAAAAAGCATGTTATTATCATTCGCTGTTAACAGAGGCAAGCTGAGAAAACTGCAACAAAAATAACAGCAACCTGCTCTTGTGACATTGTTTGTGAAAATACTGTTTAAAAGCTCCCTTGTGTGAAGGTTATTTGCTGACAAAGTTACAGATCATCAGGAAAGTAAGTAAATAAATGACACAGCTAATGGTTGAACTTAGATATTCTGAAAAATCAGACAGACATACACATGAAATAAGCTGGATGGTGCCACGAGGCAGGCTGGAGCCTTGTGAGGTTTTTTCCTTGATACTGTGAAGCAGTCAGTGGCTTTACATGATGTACACACCCCACTGAACCCAAGAAACCGGAAATCTTCAACGTGGTTTATTACCGGTTTAGAGCTGCAATGTGTTAAACAATAATTGTCTTCCAATTTCCCTTCACTTTGAAATAAAGAAAAGGTGTGGAAATAAAAGCAGACAGACTGTCTGAATAGCATATAACACAGCAAGAGTGGTAGTCTAGGTTGTTCTAAGATACGAATAATAAGTGCTGATGTTTACAGACAGCCAACAGTGACTATATCATAAACCCCACCTTTTTCTGCTTGTGCTTCTGCAGCTTCTTTATACAGGCTTACAGAGGTAAGCTGCCAACACCTCTGAATTTCCATGTACTTTTATATATAAATGCAACAAGGTAATTAAAAACATTAATATTTGAGTATTTGATGTGTGGTAAGAAACAGTGAAATCTTGTTATCTGTAGCAAAGAGTTAATTAAAACATTAGGTTCTTGGGAGCTGCATATTTTCTCTCTTAGGATCAAGTATTGGGTTCAACAACCAAATTGGGAGTCTTAGTTTTGCTTTGGTGCCTGTAACTCTCAATGAGGCAGCAGAGAAAGGTAAACATAAGAGATATATTTTAACCCCTCCTGTAGCAGGAAAAAGGCACAGAAAATTTTCTGTCTACTGGTTAGCCAGCTGTTGTAGAAAGACAATTTCCTTTAAGCATTGAAATATAGCTGCTTTCAGTAAGGCCACATTAAATGACAAAAATGGTTTTATGGATAATTTTTTCTAGAGAAAATGCTTTCTTCCAAAGCATAAACCAGAATGAAAGGTGGACCCTTAGTAGCTTTTTTCATAATAACTGTGTTTGTGTGGCTAATCATGCTGTCCTATACTAAAAATTACTGGCAGATGGCATAGACCGTCCTACTTTGTTCCAGCTGGTGGTCACACAGCCTGTCCCCCCACAGAGCGTGTCCCTCCCAAAGCCACTGTGTTCCTGAGGTGCCAGCTAGCCGGAGAAGGGCTTGCTTGCTTTCCAGAATAACTCCAGCTCTGTTTCCTCACGCAAGAATAACTGAGGTAATCCTGTTATGTAGCGATACTGCCTGGGGCTACACAAGCTCTGTGAGCTTTCTGGTGAGAGAGGTAGGAGAATCCCCATTGGTGGTCAGTCTGTGACTGTGGTTCTCTCCCATGACTGCTGTTCAGTCAGAGGAGAAGCATCAGTGAGGTCTAGCAGGAGACGAGGAAAAGGAAGGTTTATTTGCAAAAGTCTCCCTTTACCTATGGTCAGAGCTACATTCTTTTTTTATAGGAGGTTTACAGAACTCCTTAAAATAACCACAAGTACTGCCTTGCAGATGAAGAGAACAGAAATTACCATTTCTATTTTATGTATTTGTACCCATGATTTGAGATGTTCTGAAAAATTTCTGAAGCACAAAATGAAACAAAGTCTAAATCTAAGTATTGGAATTTAACCTGTGATACATTTTAGGAGGTTCTACATATTTTTCCAGTAAGAAAAACTCACATACCAGGCACTGTAGCATGTTAATTTGTGTTAATGCTAGAACAAAGAGCTGGTCATGTTTAGAAACCTAATATATAATTTTGACACAAACAAAATTATCTGTCACCTATGTGAGAGTTTTTCCCTGCATATGTAACAGGACTGAAGGTCTACAGACATTACAAACATTTACCATTACAAACATTTACTGAATATAATCTTTCTAATTTTACATAAAATAAAACACAAGTAATTTTCTATTACCCTTGAGAATAGAGAATCAAACAAAACAAGGCGAATGATAAGGTATAATGAAAGAGTATTGAAATATTCTGAAATATAAGCTGCAACATATATTGAAAAAATAAATTAATTAGGAATTCTGTAAATATGAGTAGACTACTGCTACACAGTATAGGAAGAAAAGGTAACTATGAAGACTGTAATGCTATCTCTTTTAGTTTATAGCTCGGACTGAAGTGAGACCTATGGACACTGAATTTCAGCAGAACAAATTTTGGAAGTATGCAGGAAATGATGGGTGAAATTGAATTATTTTGAATAATGGGGAGAAATTTAAAGTGTTTAGAGATAAATTTCTTAGGCACAGAGATTATGCATGCCACCTAGCAATAAATATAGTGAGTGGTGGGTATTATTCTGTTCTTTCCTTTTTTTTTTATAGCCAATGTGGATGAACAGGGAAATGAAAAAATATCCAACAGTAAGAAAGGTGTGTACAGTAGGTCAAAAAAGTACAGGAAACTGTTCACAAACACTGGCAAATTACTTCAGAAAAGAATAATAGATAGGGCAGACACTGAACCAAACTTGAGAGAGTTTTCAATATTTGCCTTAAATATATTAGAATTCCCACAATTTTTACCTAAATATGACACCCTAGTGAATAAGTTGCCATTATGTTTGGAAAAAACATTGCAGTAGCCTGTGTTACTATTCTCAGGATTTCCAGGCATTCAAATCAGAAGGATTTCACTGAGCTTGTAAAGAGCTGATTACAGTGCTTTCAAGACTGTTTGTAAAGTAGTATTATTTTACATCAGGAACCTTCCCAAGAGATGATACAAGTCCTGGATTTCTCAGCGCCCAGACACAAGACTACATAATCATCCTTTCACTTATTCTTCCTCTTTCATTTGACCAAAGAATGTTGATTTTTTATTTTTTTTCCCTGTAGAACTTCAGCTGAGAAAAAAGGTGATGAGACACAAGAGGTTAAAGGGCGTTGTCTTCAAGTTGCACTATTTTTGCTACATCATCCCATATTCGTGGGATTAAGGGTTTCTCCTCAGTCTTAGATCTCTAAATCAGAGATTTAGAAACAGAGTTCAATAAGTTAAAGAGAGTGTTAAATTCAGAATTTTCCTATGGGACATTCACATTAACTGCCTATAGTCTGTTTTATATGTATCCATTAGGGTGTGACGGGCTCATGATCTCTTTGCTTCTTCCTCTGGGGCCAAAGGATTTTATTCTCCTTCCTAGTGCATTTAGATTATATCCATTTACATTTTTTTTCTATTTGTTTTTATTCTGATATATGGATGTTTTTTGTGTTTTCATTGGAACATGTTTTAATTTACTTGGAAAGGACTTTATCCTGGTTCAACAGTGAAACTGCTGATGAAGTATTATCTCACAAGATCAGCAGTTCTACTGATGCAATATATTTTATTAGGAGGGATTAATTTTCAAATAACATTACATGATAACACTATTGATAGCCACTCCTGAACTAGTCACCCTATACTTTTCTGAAACGAATTTTCCATAGAAGTACCAGGTCTTTAAAGGGAGACTGGGTTTACTAGTTCACACAAAGCTGTCTATGCTGCAAATAACAACAGCTGATAAGCAGGTGTCTCTCATACTTAGTTATCCTTCACTTTCCTTGATGATGCATGATGAGAGCATATGATACCTCATAGCACCCATGTGCCATGCTGTTGAGCAGAGATCAAGAGATAAAAAGAAAAAAAAATAATCTATTCTCAAGTTAATTGAACATATATGGTAAATGACAGAGTAAGAAAACACAATACATGCAGAAAGCAGAAGGACAAGATGATACTTAGCACTTAAAAGAAAAAAAAGAGTACAGTTCAATGAAAAAGTTAATTCTCCAGCTTTGTGTGCAGGTCTAAAAAAAATGTTCAGTATTGCTGAAGAATTGTACTGAGATGATAAATTGCATTATTTTGGAACTATTTTAAGTTTCTTTTCTATGAAGCTCTGAAAGATAACAAAAGAGTATTAAAAAAAAAAAACAACAAACCAAACCAAACAAACAAACAAAAAAAAAAACAAAAAAAAAAACCACCCCAAAAACACAACCAAAAACCCACCAAATCAAAACAAACGAAATAAGGTGTATTGAGACATTCATCAGACCTATATGGATGTCTTGGCTAATACGGATTTTTCTCTTGTGAAAAACAGCACTTTAAGATATTAACAATGTAACATTCTGAGGTCCAGCAACTTATCTTATATCAAAGCATTACATTTCAGTTTACATGAAAGACAGCTCTGCCATGAGTTGTTGAAATTCATCGCAGTGAACTAAGTTAACTGAATTCCGGACCTAAATATCTTTTCCAAACTTTTCACACCATTAAATTTGTTATATCTTCATATTTCACCTAAATATTTGAGACTTTTATATAGAAGACTGTTAAAGCTAGTCCAACCTTTTCCCCAGTATTGGACACTTTTACAATTCATCTGGACAGGGTGCTGGGCCACCCTGTCCAGACCATGCTTTTGCCAAAAAAGTTTGGACCAGATGATCTGGTGATCCTTGATGTCCTTTCCAACCCGGTATTCTATGATTCTATGATTCTATGATTCTAGATTTAAGGAGTTTTGTACTGTTCGCAGTCTTGTGAACTAGTATGGTATTATCAGATATAGTAGCTGTTCAAGAACATTGGAAATTCTGGTGTTGGAGAAGAGTTTAACACAACATTTCAACACCTATCATCAGGTGTGTCTGATAGATTTTATACCAAATAGGTGACCAATACTTTTTTGAAGAGACCTGGTAATTGCTTGGTTGACTGACCTCTCCAGAGCTAAGAATTACACTGCTGCTCGATATATTAAAAAAAAAAAATCGAACTAAATATTTCACAGTGTTGTGAATGTATTTATAGGCATCTTGCTTAAACAATTAACACTTACAGCCCTTGAGGAATTTTATTCCTTTTTTTAGTAGAGTCTACTGTAGGCTTTATGGATAGAGATTTTGTTTCCAAATTTCCAAGCTAGTTGTGTTAAAATTAAACCCTTTGGCTATGTTCATACTAGTAAATTAAGCAGGTGGTTTCTGGGCATGCTAGAATATAAAGCTCCCTGGCTCCTAGCAGTGTTTCCAGTGGGCTGTTAACAGTATCACCCCATAAATCCTGGTCTTGGTTCAGGACTGAGGAGAGGTCCTGGCACAAGGTGGTTTGGATGGGCTATCTTGCTTTAATGGGGAAGAGCTTTCTGTGGTGGTTGGCCTTAGTGCCAAAGACCTGTCTCATCAGATATTTAATTTACCAGAATACAAAGAGCCTTGGAGACTAATTGGATTAAAGTGATGTGCAGTTTTGTATTATACAACAGTATTCACTGTGGTGTGGGCATGCAAGTTAGTGTTGTCATATAGCCATCTAAATCTTGAAATACTAAAATGCTTAGAGTAAAATCTGCAAAACTGTGGATACTCCTAACTCATATCTACTGCAGCCTGTTCTTTTAGTCATGGTCTTAACATGGATATTCTTACACAGAAGAAAAAAACAAACCACAGACTGCATAGTCATCTCCCTTCTGTGCTTTTCCCTTATTCAAAGAAGAAATTCAGAGTGTGGAAGGCTTATTTTCATACATCCATTCTCAATGAGGCTTTGAGTTGTCCTAGAAAAGGATATCCATGAAGCTATAGGTAGCTTGGGGGTGGGGTTCTCTCAGACTAATGTGTTGAAATTTTTCCCTTCAAGCCACCATAAGGATAATAACCATATTGAATGCCTTGCTTATCGACACCCACTGCAGAATGCTAGTTTTCTGATGAGGCAGGATGAATGACAGAAATGGGAGAGACAAAGGGAAAACTTCTACTTTAGTCTTGTAGGGCACTGCTTCACAAACAAGTCCTCCACATTCCATGTTAAGGCCCTAATGAAGTGATACTTTCCACTGGATAATGTGGCTCAGAAATAGATGAGGCAGGTTTGGAAAAATATTTTTGAAAATACCTGTGAAATATCTAGCCCTATAAACAAAACAATATTAATTCCTGGTTTTATAATGCTGCTTTGATTAAAGATACAAGATAGTGAGAATATGAATATATGTGGTGGTGTATATTTACAAAGAGTTAAGGTAAAGCTGAACAAATAAGAATTGTGTAGCTGTTGGATTAGTCTATCTAGGTGTCTATGTACTTTTATTAAGGTAACTACTAGTAGCTGAAGCTTCACCAAAAGTCAGAGGGATGTAGGATGCCAGGCGAATCTTTTTAATAGATTTAGGGTCACAAAAATTATAACACAGACAGTCAGACATCAGAACAAAAAGAAGCATTGTAGCCAAGCTCAAGTTGTTATTTGACATGTTTATACTGTTTTGGAGTTATGTTGGAGGTATATTTTATTATGGGGTGTTCTAACACACAATGCTTTCAAGAGGTGGTGGGGCATCCTTTTAATATGCTTTATTACAGCTAGATGCCATAATACAGGTCTAAAGGCTAAAAGAAAAACAGTAACAGTTCAGATTGTGAGTACTCTGGCTTTATTTTTCTATTATTATTATCTTGAGGAAGACATATTGCTAGAATAGAAAGCCATTTCCGTTGTTATTACAAGTATAATTATTTTGTGTAATACAGCCATTAACTTAGACAATTAAATTTCAAATTAGTAGTATTAGCGTTAGTACTAATATTATAGTGTTAGTAGCAGTGTTGGTATTGGTACTGATGTTGATACCAATATGGTTATTAGAATCATTTTACTTTGAAAGATTCCTTTCTAAGGATTCTCACTGTGCTTAATATTATATTGTTCAGCCTGGAGAAGAGAAGGCTCCAGGGAGACCTTATAGCAGCCTTCCAGTACCTAAAGGGGCCCTACAAGAAAGATGGGGAAAGACTCTTTATGAGTGAAGTGATAGGATGAGGGGTAATGGTTTTAAATTGAGGGAGGGTAGATTTACATTAGATATTAGGAAGAAGTTCTTTACTGTGAGGATGGTGAGACACTGGCACAGGTTTCCCAGAGAGGCTGTAGATGCCTCATCCCTGGAAATGTTTAAGGCCAGGTTGGATGGGGCTTTGAGCAACCTGATTTAGCGGAAGGTGTCCCTGGCCATGGCAGGGGGTTTGGAACTATGTGGTCTTTAAAGTCCCTTCCAACTCTAAGCATTCTATGATTCTATGACTCTATATCCTACACTACTTCTCTAGACTGTGTTGAAACTCATCCTGAGCTAAGCATGCTTACAATGACTGTATTTCCATGTAGTCACAGTGGTATTTAATTGCAATTCTTGTAAAATTTGCCTTTATTGTGCAAACTTTACTTTCTTGTAAAATTTTACAATTCCTGCATAAGACTACTGTGTATTTTCCATAGGTGCGAATGTCTTAATAATTGTGAGATAAATATGTATTCACTAGGTTTTCTCACAGACTTTGATTATGGAAGAGATGGAAAAATTTTAAGCAACTATTAATTCAGAATCATCTGATATTGAATGTCTATGAGTCTAGCAGTTTTTTGGCTACCTATGGCTGAATATACATGCAATAACCTTTTCAGAGGACAAATAATTAATACTGCAATAGTAGTGTAACAATGTGATATCCTAAGGCTATAAAAAAGGCAGGGAAGTTATCTTTTGCTAGACCAAGCTTCCTTAGGCCCTGAAGAAATATTTGCGTTTTTGAAAATGCTTCTGTTTCCTTCAGCTATATTCCAACTTACGTGGTGTAGAAATGAAAATATGCACAAGCGCTGTATAGTATTTTCCAGGTAGCTGGCATGTAACACAAACATTTTGCTCTGACACTTCTATGAAATGTCACAGCTTTTTGGTGGCTGGTGTTTGCTGGATATAAAAGTCCTGTTTTTCAAAGAGTATACATTTGGAATCATAAAGTTATCATCTTCACCTTCTGTGGCCTTTAGGAACTTCCTGAGTGTTGTTTCTGTTTCTTTTTAAATATGCATTGCCTTGCAAAAAAATTGGATTATCTGTCTCTTGAGGCAAAAAAAAAAACCAACAAAAAAAACCATGGGAACCAATCACTACAAATATAAATTCAAAGCTTTCTTAGAATAAATATTTAGGTGCTCTGAAATTCAATGACTAATGAAGTGTTTGCATAAAATCACTAGGAGTAAAAGATGCATAAGGTCCTCTTACTTCCCTTCTTAGTTCACCTTCTAATCCAGATGTGAATCAAGTAGACCCAGAGATGTTTATTCAAGAAGTTATGTAACGTATTCACACACACACATACAAATCAGTGTCAGACAGTTCACAGCTTTTCTATGTGGCCTGTTCCAGTATAAAATGATGATTCTTACTAGGAAATTTCTATCGGTACACCTGGATCTAAACTGTATTTTGTGTTCTGATTTAAACTTGTTGCTGTTGACCCCACAAAGAATGGAGAATTTTATTGTATGTCAATGCAAAAAATTATCAGGTTTGTTCATTTATAAATATTTTTGTTCTGAATAGTCAGCATGCCCAAACCTGTTTGAGGTCAAAGAAAAGCACCCTCTCTGGTTAGTATGCACCATTTGCATCAAAAGCTCCCACTTAATGCCAATCAAACCTAGTATTCACTTATTTTTGCAACTCTGATCTTTCTGGCACTTAATGCCTTTTAGTTCCACCTACAACAAAGTAATTTAAGTTCATTTCTGACTGTTACCTCAACATTGCAGAAACAAAAAAAGTTCTAAAAGAACAGTAAAGCCACCAAGAATATTTAGCCACTATTTCTGTAAGGTTTATGTAAGTATAAATGAAAGAACTGTGACAAGTGTAAAGAATGTCAAGCTCAAATGTTGCAGAATATAAAAAGCCATGTAAGTAGAACTCTCAGTAAAGCTTTCTTCTCCTTTTAAGGCAAAATATTCCGCAAATAATTTTTACCAGCACTAAATATTATTTCTGAAGAGCAAAAAAAGTGTATTACACATTAGAGAAGATTCAACTCTGCTTTTTTTCAGTCTAAGAGTTTTTAATTTTCATTGAAAGAAAAAAGGAAAAAAAAAACCCAGAAAACAGCCCAAAACAGCATACTAAGGGTGGAAACTCACAATACAACTGTAACAAATCCAAATAAAGGATTTGTCAGGCAAACTTGTTGAAAGTGTTCTGGAACTACTGAAGATTAGAAAAAGTTAGATTATGAGTTAGAAGGCTGGGGATTGGGAAGACTGTCTCTGCAGTCTTCTTGAGAAGGTTGCTCATCCATATAAGTCTGGATGTTCAAACATGCACTTCCTTGAATGTCCTGTGACATTCAAAACTGAAAACTTTTGAGAAAACAGAGAAAAAGCCAAGTGAAACCTTTTCTTATGCAGACAAATTAAATAACATAACATAGAAAACAGACTCCAGCTGAAATCTTCCAATGAGTTTCTAATCAATCATTAAAAAAAAAAAATCAGAAGGAACTTTAAGTAACTGCTTATGTCACTTAGATTGACTACATCCCTTCAGAAAAATTCTGTGGAACTTGGGGGCTGAACAGAGACCCTCTGAAGTAAATGAAAGCTTTCACTACAGCCCTAAACATGTTTTGGTTTCTAAATGCAGAATCTCAACAGATACATGTAAAAATAAGCCTCATCACAGAAATGTCAAAGAGGAAGATTACAGCCCTAGTGATAAAGAACTTGAAAGGTGATTCTATAAACATATATGTATCCATTTAATTCTATACACATGACTAGTTCTATATTTAATGTTAAATATGTCAATAAACATTTGAAGAAACAAAATTATATTTGTACTGTCCAGATATGGCTTTGTAAGCATTAATAGATGAAGACTGTATCAGGGGAATAACATTAAAATCGTAGTATCAAATTCAAGAAATAGTTTCAGAAGTAGCTATTCCTTCAACACTTTTTCAGCTTAATCTATGCGTATGAAGGGCAGCAAGAAGCACATTGTGGGACCGAATTTTATACATCTTTGACACTGCATGAAAGGATGAATTTACAGAAATGATAAAGCATTTTAATATTTATGCTGTATCTACAGGAGCTCTCATGTTATAAAACATGTAAAAGTGTAGTCACGTTACTACGTGTATTTGTGGAACTGGTCATCACTGAAATGATAAAAGGATTTTGTATTTCAAAATTATCAGATATTGCCTTTAGAGACACGTCCTCAAAAGCACATGGGCTTCTAGCTACCCTTTTGCCCCAAAGAATCTTTTGGGTTTGGTTTTGTTTTTTTTTAATATGTTTTGCCACCCATACATACACACATATATACACGTCTCTATATAAACAACTGAACGATATACTGCCTAAATTACACAAGCTCTTTCTGTTGCTCTTGTTATTGTAGCCTTAAGAACTTGGAATATTACTTAGAACACCCAATGAAAAAGTAGAAATAGCTCAGCATATGTGTACAGTCTAGGACTTTTCACGCTTTTTATACAGAGTTTCGTAAGTGTTTGGTGGTGAAAGCATATAGGTGGCAAACTACTTAGTGCAGGCTGACTTGTTTCTATTCACCTTAGAGAAGAACACAACCACATAAAATTTGTTCCCATTATTGCTCTTATGTGTAAGAAACTGTATTATTCAAGAGAAGATACCATTTGTTTATCAGTAGTTGATTTTTAGCAATATGTCGCATTAAAAGAATAATAATTTAAAAATCATTTTTGTGGAAAACCTAAATAGTAGAAGACAGTGTTACTCATTTGAGTTAGGACATGACATACAAAATAAATGACATAAATTCTTGATCTAAAAAGAATGGGTTGGATTCTGCTAGACTTAGGATTTGCTGCATATCTCCCTAAGCTTAATGAAAGTACTCGTCAGTTTGAGAAAGAACTGGATGGAACTGTGACATTAATTGGGTCAGTGCATCTAGTGCAATTATTATACAGTGTTTCCAGAATTACATGTACCCTGACAAAATAAAATGTAAAAACTTCACCATCTTTTGGGGAATGAGTTAAGTATGTAAACACTAGTGTTTTTACCATTTCATTGAATTTTCTGAAATGACTCAAAAAACTTAAAGAAAGAAGATTTATAAAGAAAGTGACATGCTGGCATTATGTTTTTAAAGGCCAAATAATCCCTGAATCAAATTTCCTTCAATATGGAAATTTCAATAATAGCTATTTTGTTCTTTAATAAATGTATGTGTATACTCTGAAATCAAACTGAATTAAATATTTTGGAAATAAAAAATTATCAGGCACTTGATCACTCTGAAACTGCACTGCAATACACATGCTATGTACCTATAATGACAGACGACTGACGGAGGAGACCAGTGCAGTGACTTTAAAAGGAATCCTTTTTTTTGCTTCAGTTACCCATATAAATGAGCAACCAGAGAAAATAACTGCTGGAGAGCAGCCCTGTGGAGAAGGACCTGGGGGTGATGATTGATGAGAAGCTCGACATGAGCCAGCAATGTGCGATCGCAGCCCAGAAGGCCAACCGTATCCTGGGCTGCATCAAAAGAAGTGTGGCCAGCAGGTCAAGGGAGGTGATTCTGCCCCTCTACTCCGCTCTCGTGAGACCCCACCTGGAGTACTGCATCCAGCTGTGGAGTCCCCAACATAAGAAGGACATGGACCTGCTGGAGCGTGTCCAGAGGAGAGCCACGAGGATGATCAGAGGGCTGGAGCACCTCTCCTATGAGGAGAGGCTGAAAGAGTTGGGGCTGTTCAGCCTGGAGAAGAGAAGGTTCCGGGGAGATCTTATTGCGGCCTTCCAGTACCTAAAGGGGGCCTACAGGAGAGCTGGGGAAGGACTTTTTACTAGGGCATGTGGTGATAGGACGAGGGGGAACGGCTTTAAACTGGAAGAGGACAGGTTTAGATTAAACATTAGGAAGAAGTTTTTCACTTTAAGGGTGGTGAGGCACTGGAACAGGTTGCCCAGAGAAGTTGTTGAAGCCCCGTCCTTGGAGGTGTTCAAGGCCAGGCTGGACGTGGCCTTGGGCAACCTGGTCTAGTGAGAGGTATCCCTGCCTATGGCAGGGGGGTTGGAACTCGATGATCTTCAAGGTCCCTTCCAACCTAAACCATTCTATGATTCTATGATTCTATGATTCTATGAAAATACGCAATATAATTCTGACTGATATTAATGAGTCTGTAAAATATACATTAGTGGTAAATAAGAAGCAAGCAGCAAGGCTTTGAAATTGGAAATTTTGATTTTTGTACCTAGCTTTATCTGAATGGCCATGACTCAAGGTTTAGACCATATGTTTCCAAAATAGTTCCTCCGTGATAAACATTTAGCCACCTTAGAACTGGGCCTGCATCATAAGTACCAGGGAATTCTACGTTGTCACAGCAACAACTGCTCATCACTTTTGAAAAAAACAAGTCAGCTGTAGTTGAAGTAGTAATCTGTATTTTTAGATACCAACTTTTTCCCTTATGAGTGCTTTTGAGTTCTTAAAGCTATCTGACCAAACCTGGGTAAAAATTCCTCTAAATTGGCACAAAATTTATTGACTTATTAAAAGAGAATAAAGATAGTTTCAGTACTAACTGATCACACTGAATTTTAAAGACCAGATTTTACAACTTTCATGAAAACTTTACTTTTCATGTAGATTCTTAACTGTATCATCCAAGAATAAAATACTGCCTAGTAGGTATCCAGACCCTTAAATACTCACTGATTAATAATCAAATAGAAGCTAATGTTCTAATAACAGCAAACAAGAAGAGCAAGATGCCAGCTGGAAGAGTACCTTTTTGCCAAAATATAACCCTAACCTCTGTTTCTCAAATGATATGTATTATCCTTTTTTGTTAGAGTATATTTTCAGAGCACCCTGTGGTATTTCACACCTGCCAAGGTTCTGATAGATGTGACAACTTTTTTGGTTGAGTTTGAAACTCATATACATATATTAAATTTGCATATCTAAAATATTTGTCTCCTTGTAATTTAACTGCTAATTTGAAAAGCTACATGATCATAGATTATTACCAGTGATTTATTGACTATGGATTGATTGATTTCAGGAATTTATTAAATGGCTCATTTCAAAGGAAAAAAAAATGTTTTTGAACTAAAACAGAACTCAGCATTTTGAGGTATTTCATTCAGCTTACTACATATAAAAATAAACTAATAGTAAGGTAGATTTACAGTGAAACAATGCAGAAGAATATAATTTTCAATTATATTGAGTAAAAGTGCCAATGATTGCTGAAACATTTCTGATTAGGCATTTTTTTATGATGCATAACTTTTATCTGAATGTTATTGGATTAGGCTTGTATGGCCAGCCAGTCAAGAGTGCCTTCTTTTATTTGATTTTCTATTTTGTTGCATCTCCAAAAAACAAGTGCTTTCTTATGATAAGAAAGCATAAATTCCTGTTTTCTACTTAAATAAATGCGAAAAGCCAGCCTCCATATTTAAAGACACTTGCAAAGATCCACATGAGAATCCTTATTCAACAACCTACTTAATGATTAAAGCTTTTTGGTGTTTTTTTTTTTTTTTTTAAATCCTTCATAAGTGCAAAGGAAGTCAATCTGACTTCTTCAGTAAGTATTCAAGTTCTTTTACGAATGAATGAATTTAATATATAAATAATATTTAAACGTGATCAAAATTAAACAGAGTGCTTTGTTGAAGACAAGCCTCTGCATTGGAAATGGAGAACATCTTCAGAATTCACTGTATGTTGTGAAGCACAAAGTTATTGAAGGACAGCAAGAAAGAGAATTCCTTGAATATTTCCTGCATCAAATGATATAGTATGTTTGGGTCGTATTTTTCTCCCTTTTCTTATTGTCTATTTCCACTTTTCTTTCCTGTCACTAACAATGCCAGACATATTAACACCTCTATTTTTATATATTCAGTTGAGGTAATAACATAATTTGCCATTCATCTTCCATGTCTTGTTATAGAACAAAATAATTCTTTTTGAAACTACTATGAGAAAAATCTGCCACTCTGTGCTTGTTAACATCCTAAAGCAAAGTATGTTTTGAATAGCCAGAATAAACTCTAGTGTTAAACACAAGATGGTTACTTGTGTTGAAAATGTTAACTTAGGAGTTTATAATACTGAAAACATTTTAAGTGTGACTGTTATAGAATAGCTCTTTCTAGGACAGTAAAATACACATGGAAATACCTATTTTGAAAAATAACAGAGAGACAAAGAGATGTGACCTCTATGCACAGTATGCTTTCAAGTTTGAATGGACATGTCTCTGTAACTAGAACCACTCCTGTAGCACTCCAATCTCTGTGCTTCAGGGACAGCTGTAGCAGCAAGAAAAAATAAAGAACGTCTGATCCAACCAAGCCAACAGCAAAGCCCAATCACTTAAAAGTTCTTTCAAAATACTAGTTTTCCTACATTTTGGTGGGATGCTACTGCTGTTTTAATTAATTTATTTTAAGAACTCTCATATTTTGTATGTGTGTGCTGTAATATGCAGATCGCAAAATCAAAATGATCTTGCAAATATGATCAAAATAAAAGGTTAGACTGAGCTATAAAATTCATTTTCTATATAAGGGAACGTTCCTGAATTACTTCCCTTGGCTTTTGTAGAACTTGACCTTTTACTTAGGACTGCAAAGAAATATGGATCATGCCTGGAGCACAGTCTTCCTCACCGTGCTGACAAATCTGTCCATTGTCTCTGTTGTTCATGGTTTTCCTAATTTTCATCTGTCTAAAAGATGGCCAGTTTTGTCCATAGTTTGTCACAGTGATTGAAAACAATACATTGAAAAATGGTTCATTTGTTTTTACTGATGGTGCTCAGAGCATAACCATCAACATAAAACTTCAAAATTCTCACAGGATCACAGAATCACAGAGTGGTAAGAGTTGGAAGGGACCCCTAGAGATCATCTAGTCCAACTCCCCTGCTGAAGCAGATTCACCTAGAACAGGTTGCACAGAATCACGTCCAGGCAGGTTTTGAATATCTCCAGAGAAAGAGACTCCTACACCTCTCTGGGCAGCCTGTTCTAGTGCTCTGTCACCCTTAAAGTAAAGAAGTTTTTCCTCATGTTCAGATGGATCTTCCTGTGTTCCAGTTTGTGCGTATTTCCTCTTGTCCTGTTGCTGGACACTACTGAAAAAAGACTGTTCCCATCCACCTAGCACCCTCCCTTTAAGTATTGATAAGCATTGATAAGATCCCCTCTCAGTCTTCTCCAGGCTAAACAGACTCAGGTCTTTCAGCCTTTCCTTGTGAAAGAGTTGTTCCAGTCCCCTGATCATCTTTGTAGCCCTCCACTTGAGTCTCTCCAGTAGGTCCTTGTTTTTCTTGAACTGGGGAGTCCAGAACTGCACATAATACTCCACATGTGGCCTCACCAGGGCAGCGTAGATGGGGAGGATGACCTCCCTCGGTGTGCTGGCCATGCTTTTTTTAATGCACCCCAGGATGCCATTGGCCTTCTTGGCCACAAGGGCACATTGCTGGCTCATGGTCAACTTGTTGTCCACCAGGGCTCCCAGGTCCCTTTCCACAGAGCTTCTTTCCAGCAGGTCAGGCCCTAACCTGTACTGATGCATGGGGTTATTCCTCCCTGGGTGCAGGACCCTACACTTGTCCTTGTTGAACTTCATAAGGTTTCTCTCCGCCCAAGTCTCTAGCCTGTCCAGGTCTCACTGAATGGTGGCACAGCATTCTGGTGTGCTCCTCCTAGCCACTCCTCCCAGTTTTGTATCATCAGCAGACATACTGAGGGTACATTCTGTCCCCTCATCCAGGTCGCTGATGAATATGTTGAATAAGACTGGACTCAGTACTGATCCCTGGGGAACACTGCTAGTTACAAGCCTCCAACCAGGCTCTGTGCCACTGTTCACAATACTCTGAGCCCCTCAGCCCACCTCACTGTCCACTCATCTAACCCACACTTCCTAAGCTTACCTATGAGGATGTTATGGGAGACAGTATCAAAAGCCTTGCTGAAGTTGAGGTAGACAACATCCACTGCTCTCCCCTCATCTACCCAGTCAGTCATGCCATCCTAAAAGTCTATCAGATTGGTCAGCTGTGATTTCCCCTTGGTGAATCCATGCTGACCACTCCCAATAACCTTCTTTTCTTCCACAGGCTTAGAGATGACATCCAGAATGAGCTGTTCCATCACCTTTCCAGGGATGGAGGTGAGGCTGACTGGACTGTAGTTTCCTGGGTCTGCCTTCCTGCCCTTTTTGAAGACTGGCGTGAAATTGGCTTTCCTCCAGTCCTCAGGCACCTCTCCTGTTCTCTGTGACCTTTCAAAGATGATGGAGAGTGGCTTAGCAATAACATCTGCCAGCTCCTTCAGCACTCGTGGGTGCATCCCATCAGGGTTCATGGATTTGTGGGTGTCTAGTTTGCCTAGATGATCTCTAAACTGATTGTCCTTGTACGAACATCCACCATAGCCATACACACCCTTGAGGTGTTTGGCCTTCTGGATCTCATCTTGGAAGTCAGCTAAGGAACATTTATCACTGCTCTGGTTGGCCTGGCTGCGATGGCCATGAGCATTGCCATTTTGGAGCCCACCCCCTGAGTCCTTCAGTTTAAAGCCATCCTCACTAAGTTAGCCAGCCTGCTGCCAAATGTTCCCTTGCCTCTTCTAGGCAGGTGAATTCCATCCCTCCCTAACAGGTTATAGTTAGTAAAGATTGTCCCATTGTCATAAAAGCCAAAACCCTTGCAAGGGCACCAGCCATGTAGCTGGAAGTTGATATGCATTATACATCTACTTCTGGCTGCCCCCTTTCCTCCAACTGTTAAAATTCAGGAAAAGATAACTTGAGCATCAATACTTTTCACTTGATCCCCAGGGCTTTATAGTCTTCCTTAATTCTGCCCAGGTTCTGTCTTGTGGTGTCATTCATGCCCATATGAAAGAGTAACAGTAGATAGTAGTCTGTGCTCTTGACAAGTTGTAGCACCGTCTTGGCAATGTCTTGGATCTTAGCTTCGGGAAGGCAGCGTACCTCTTGTGACTCCCTGTCAGGTTTGCAGATGAGCGCCTCAGTGCCCTTTAACAGAGAGTGACCCACTCTAGCACTCTAGCATTCTTTTTATGGTATCCACTGTGTGCTGCTGGTACAGTTCCCCCTTGCCGATCTTACTCGTGGGTATCTAAAGCTGTTAAAGCTTCATATCTGTTTATGGTTGTTATCCTGGAGGGTGGAGACTGAAGCGGAGTCCTGCTTTTGTGGGTCACCAGGATCCAAGGTTCCTCATTCTCAGTGGTGTCCATTACAGGAATGTGGTTATCGAACCACCTACTGCCTCCTCTAGTACTGTGCAGCCTTTTAACTTTACTGCAACTCGGCTACTTGATGTAACCTGTGCACACCTCATCCAGTTTTTCACCAGGAGAAGGGCCTGGGCACTCGCTGCGACCTACTATCTGTACTGAAATCTGCTTCCTTACCAGTACTGTCTGGGTGGATGCTTCAGACATCTCAGGGGCTTTGTCTGTAGGAGCACTGATTTTAGCTCTGAGGCATTGTACTTTTCTTTAAACTTAAGATGCTTGCTGTGACTAGCCTTTCCCAAATATGAAATGGCAGTTATATTTCCAAATCTATTTATTTTTTGAAAAAAATCGAATTATTTTAAGTCAGGCTTGTGACTTCAAGGGTTACGTTCATAATTTGGAATATAAGTTTCACAGTACTGAAAGAATTAGATAAGGTGACTGTATCACTATATGAATGTATTACTGACAGTGACTGAATAGTACACCAGTAAAACAGCATCTATTCTCCAGATACTTAATGGTAAATAGCGATTCCATCATAATGTAGAGATAGATTTAGGGAGAAGAAGGTGAATGTGAGAAGAAAGAAGACTCAGCATACATAAAAAGAGGGAACAAATAGTGCCAGGTAGGCTAATGAGAACAGAGTGCAAGGTATGGAAAGAAGTGAAAGGACAATGCAGAAGACAGAGCAGAGGTTAGAAATAAGTAAGGGAACAAGGAAATCTAATATGCCAGAAGCCACTATCTCCTTGCACTGGAGAAGATCCCAATATTTTCCAACTTGGCTAGTAATTCTGTCAAGTGGCTGTTGTACATCTTTGTAACTTGGTGATTAGTTTCACCAATCACAATACAACCAATTGCCTTTAGCCAGTTCTACAAAAGGTCTAGCTTGTCTCTAGGCTTAATGGAATATTATTTATTCCATATAATGCCGGCATTCAGAGACCTAGCTCAAGAGCATGATCCAAATGGGCTACATGCTCTGCAATAGTAGAACTAAACCCAGGTTTTTTGGAAGCTGGCTCTCTAGCTAGAGAAGAGACATGTAGAGCTCAAGGGACAATAAAACTACAGAATGTGTTATGAAGTGAGTTTTAAATATAAGCATAGGTTTTAAATGTCTTCTCCGAATGATCATGATTTGTTGTCCAAAATATTTTTTTTAACATTCATGGCCAAAATTCAGCTGTTATGGCCTGACACTGACTACATCTTCTAGTGCAGAAACACATTTAAGATCGCATCTCTATCCCTACTCAGAAATGTCCTTGAGCACATGGAATGTGCTTCATAGGGTAGCAATACCAAGCAGAATAGAGCCCCAGATAAGCTGTGGAGAGTTACTTGTAATTTATTTCTAGAAGTGACCCACTTTAAAAAATATATATATTTGTTTTTGGCAAATAGTCACGCTCTCCTCAACAAATGGCTGAAGGGCAGGACCCTGTTATTTAACAACCATTGCACAACAAATATGGAATGTGTCGCTATATTTTGGAGCAACTTTTTCTGTCCACTTGCAGGATACACAAGACAATAAGGAATTAAAATAAAAGCTGGAAGAACTCTTGATTCCAGTGGACTGTTGTCTTTTGTCAGATCAAAAAGTAAAATTTAAACCCAACTTCCTTTCAGATGGGAGAGGGGGAGGGGACATCCACCTGAATAGAATAAGCCTGAAGATTAAGACTCACTGGAATTTTTGTTTCTCTGTTGTATCAATTCTCATTACAATAGTAAGAACACTGCAAGTCGTATTATTATCAAAGACACATACATGAAGTGTGTGTGTATAAAATACATGTATAATATATAAAATTATCTTTCTTCTTTCTGATATAATCAAAATCTGTTCACCTGCTTAAACACACACATAAATGTAAGAGGTGGAATGTCAGGACAGTGCTTGCTGATCTGACTGTTCACACAGAACTTTTCAGACATGTTTTTGCTTTTGGGAAGAGAAACAAGCCGTTATGAATATTTCTTGAAATTTTGTTCTCTGTTCTTTCCCTTTTTATCCTGATGAACTTGATTAACAACTCAACACCCTGTGACATCTCTGTGGTGGACTTTCAAATTTGTTTTAGTCAGAAATCATAGTTTAAGGTTCTCTGTAGTAAGCTCCAGTTTCACTCTTGTAATAATCCCCCTGTTTCAAAACCCAATATGAAGATTATGCAAGTTATTATTTTATAATAATCTCCAACCATGCTGCTTAGTAATTATTTCTATTTAACTCATTTAACATACCTCTTGCCTAGTTTCAGTCAACAGTAACTTTGGTTGCTTTTAAATCAAAATATATTTTTAGCTGCTTTCTGAGCCCCTCTCAAAGGAGGTTTTCAACACCTTATCCAAATAATGACACACTGGATCAAAAATTTACCTCTGGGTCATCTTTATTATTTATTTGTATTTCAGAAGTACCTTTAGTCCCTACTGAACTGAAAGCTTCATCAATTTTCATCATAGTTTCCCTGCTGCTGTTAAGTCAGCTTCCTCTACAAGAAATGTTTTTATAAATCCTTTTACATGACTCATTCCATTTGTAAGGGTTCTCTTAATTACAATTTCTTGTATATGCATAGGTTGATGCAGATAGCTAACAGTGAAGATGCATTTTGGGAGCTGAGTAAGAAGAGGTTTTGTGACGGGTTTTTTTGAACTAGAGTTGTGTTGGCTTTATCTCTGAAGGAATTCTTGCTCTCTCTCAGGCCTTTTAGATGATTGTAATAAAGAGTGAATATTTTAGCATGAATCATCCTTTTTCTTCCCAGCTAATTTTATATATGTATATTTTACACAGAAAAAGCCAAACATCTGTAACACCAACCCAAAAGTAAGACAGTAATATGTGAAATACCATATATTCATTTGCAATACCTGGAGGACTACTATATGCATTAACAAATTATTTATAACAATTAGTTTTCTATCACCAGTTGTATATTTTATAACTTGATAGAGATTCAGCAAACTGCTTAGTCCATTGTAACGACTAAGCCTCTCTGAAACTGTTATATTAATTACATTGGCTTTGAGAATATTTTCTTTGGGAAGAGTCTGTGATAAGGCAAAATAAAATGACTTTTCTTTTTTTTAGTGACAGTTGCTATGAGCACCATAAAGTTTGTCAGCAAAGAAGGTGAAATTTAATTGCTCAACATAGCCAAATATTTCTAGCTGGACTTAGTTATAGCTCATACTGTTGTTTTTTAACATTGGAATGCTTCAGAGTGGAGTCAGGAATTAATTGTGTTAGTTGGAATGTACAGGTGTTGTTTTTAAGGGATTTCAGTTACTTTTCTAGAGTATAGAGGTATAATGAAAGAGATGTGATTGTTTTAAAACTGGAGTGGTACAGAAGATAAGATACGTTTATTTCTTTTCACTCACTTTTTGGTTTTGACATTTTGCACTATTGTGGGAAATGCTCCTTATATATAAACCAAAGAACAGCTTTGGAAGTAGTGGAATCTGTCAAATAGAGGAAACAGAGCCTCTAAAGGCCACTGAAAAAGGATTGCCTTGTCCTTGTTTCTTTCTTCCCATGTTTATGAAAAGTAGCTGAAAGCTGTGAAGAAATTTTGATTTTGATTCAGGTAAAACCAAGTAAAAGCTAGATTTTTAGAAGTAACTTGTCGCCGAGTTTGCACTGCAAGCCTCGAGCCTCTAACAGGCATGCTAATAATTTATTAGGCCACTTAAGCAATTTTTTTTCCCAGTTGGGAAGGTGGGCAACCAGCTGTCTCTGCAGCTGATCTTATTACTTCTTCTAGGCTAGAGAGGTTTTTATCCAAGGTGGCTGGCTCAGTCACCTTTTCAGTTGAGTGCATCTTTTCCATAACCTTCAGACTTTCTGCCAGCTCACATGCTTCATCATTTAAGCATTCCCAAAATACAGGTCCCCCCTCCCCTCTGCCATTACTATTTTTGTTTTGTGATGAATGGTATTTGGGTTATGTCTATACACTAGTTTTACTGTTTATTTTCTGCTGTAAAGAAGCTTATAACTTTGTAAAAAATCGTAGTATCTTAGAATTATAGAACAACACAGGCTAGAAGTGACCCCAAAAGATCCTCTGGTCCAACCTTTAAAAAAACCCATAAATACCTCAGTTTAAGCTCTGACTCTTATTGTTATGTTACAATAAGACACCCATGAAGGCTGGACAGTAACTATGCAGTAGGCAAAATTATTCTGTAATAAGGTCTCAGGTCTCAATGTCTCAGGTTTCATTGAGTACTTTCCCCTTTACAGATAAATGTAAATATTGTGCCATTCAAAAAAATTTACAATATTAAAATTACATAAATGCATGAAATGAAAACAGAGGCACCAAAAATCGGTATAAATGTTCAATGGATTCTGTTGACTTTCTTTGATTTTTTAAAACATGCTTAAACATTTAATATGAAATAATGATATCTGTAGACACACTGGGTTGGGTTTTTTTGATATCATGAATTCAGGAGTCCCCGATGGAGTATACTTTAACGTCACTGATGCTTTGGCATGCATAGTCAGAGTGGGAAGTATTTTTTCCTGCTAAGACAGGACTGAAGAACAGTCTTGTTAGGCTGCCCAGGGAGGTTGTGGTGTCTCCTTCTCTGGAGATATTCAAAACCCATCTGGATGCATTTCTGTCCAACCTGCTGTAGGTGAACCTGCTTTGGCAGGGGGGGTTGAACTAGATGATCCCCGAAGGTCCCTTCCAACCCCTACTAATCTGTGATCCTGTGATTTTGTGAACAGACAGAATTGCTCTTATACAGTATAAGAGTCTTCAGGATTCAAGAGTCTGAACAAATATTTTGAAGTAACATTTAAATAAAAATTAAGCTTAATTCGTAAAAATGTTTTTCTTCTTAAAATTATCCTTGTCATATAATGGGAAATAAAACTAAGTAAAAAAAAATAAATCTTACTCAGATTATTTTGATGGGTGCATTTCACACAGGGATGAGTAAGCATAGTCACAGGTTTTTAATTTTTCAATGCCAAATATATTTCTAACGTAGGTTCCTCAGATTCTTCATGGATTCAACATCTGAGTTACTGCATAGCCACTTTACTGTTTCTGTCTGTTTTAAATTATAATGTTGGAAAGCTAATATATAAGTTACAACTCCAGGGAATATCTTAATACCTGACATGTTCTAGTATCACTGAAAGGAAATTTGGTGCTGAAAAATAAGATTTCCTATTCTTTGCCTTAGGCTTAGTCTATATCATGAAGATAGTGCACCGAGAAATTTTTGGTTATTGCAAAACATAATTGTTTCAGTTCCATTTTTTCTTCCCTGATCCTTAAAGCAAAGAGCTGGTAGGCACAATAATCTTTTTTTGTAGCTGGATAACCTTCATTTCTACCAAAAGAGGCCTTTGGGCATTTTAGCACAAAAATATTACTAACTCCCACAAATGACTGTTCCATTAACTTTAATACCAAAGTTGTTATCTTAAACTTACATTCAAGAATTAGAGCTATAATTGTGAGAACTATGACAGTTTCATTTGGTACTGTCAGTTAACACTTTCTCTATATACCATAATAACAGCAAATTCGAGTTCCCAAGATTTTATTAAAGAGCTTCAAGGCAATTTTCTGCAACAGGTCCTCAATAATCTCATGACATGGCCCTTCAGGAGATGAAAGCAATGAAAATGTTGTCAAGATGGAAAACTTGTAGATTAACTAACAAAGCTTCTCTTCCCAGCACCACCAACAACCATGCTGAGATCTCTTATATTACAAACATATATAAAAAGTGAGATCAGACTTGCAGATATAAGAGATTTATAAGAGATTTATAAATTTCCTTGAGTCATTATATTACTAAGGTTAATACAAATAAATAATCTAGAAGTACTCTAGGTTCTGGGATTGTATAGGTATAGCAATTAAAAAGTCATTTGCCCACAACCTTGTGTTGCCTATTGGCTTAGAAAAGAAAGTACTTCTGATGGTTGTGTAACAACATTGAGTAAATGTTGATTTAAATAATTGCTACTGTTTGTTCCTATAGATACATTAAAAGATGCCTGTATTTAAAGTCTTCTGCAAAAAAACCCCTGTTTTTAATTATTTTAAACAGAAATATTTGATACTTCTGAAAGAAAACTTTCAAATCATAGAATCATAAAATCATTCAGGTTGCATAAGACCTTTAAGATCATCAAGTCCAACCGTTAACTTAACACTGCCAAAACCACCACTAAGCCATGTCCTTAAGTTCCACACCTGCAGGTCTTTTAAATACCTCCAGGAATGGTGACTCCACCACTTCCCTGGTTAGCCTGTTCCAATGCTTGACAACCATTTCAGTGAAGACATTTTCCTAATATCCAATCTAAACCTCCCCTGGCAACTTGAGGCTGTTTCTTTTTGTCCTGTCACTTGTTACTTGCGAGACGAGACCTACCCCCACCTTACTACAACCTCCTTTCAGGTAGTTGTAGAGAGTGATAAGGTCTGCCCTGGGTCTCCTTTTCTCCAGACTAAACAACCCCAGCTCCCTCAGCTGCTCCTCATAAAAGTTGTTCTCCAGACCCCTCACCAGCTTTGTTGCTCTTCTTTGGATGCAGTCACAGAATCACAGAACAGTTGGGGTTGGAAGGGACCTCTGGAAATCATCTAGTCCAACCCCCCTGCAGGGTCACCTACGGCAGGTTGCACGGGATGGTGTCCAGGCGGGTTTTGAATGTCTCCAGAGTTGGAGACTCCACAGCCTCTATGGGCAGCCTGTTCCAGTGCTCTGCCACCCTCAAAGTAAAAATGTTCCTCCTCATGTTAGGATGGAACTTCCTATGCTCAAGTTTGTGCCCGTTACCTCTTGTTCTATCACTGGGCACCACTGAAAAAAGACTGTTCTCATCTCCCTGGCACCCTCCCTTCAAGTATTTATAAGTATTGATAAGACCCCCACTCAGTCTTCTTTCCTATAGACTGAAAAGACCCAAGTGCCTAAGTCTTTCCTCATAAGAAAGATGTTCCAATACCCTAATCATCTTTGTAGCCCTTTGCTGGACCCTCTCCAGCAGTTCCCTGCCCTTCTTGAACCAGGGAGCCCAGAACTGGACACAATACTCCAGATGCGACCTCACCAGGGCAGAGTAGAGGGGGAGGATGACCTCCCTTGACCTGCTGGCCACACTGTTCTTGATGCACCCCAGTGGTCCAGCACCTCAATGTCTTTCCTGTAGTGAGGGGCCCAAAACTGAACACAGTACTCGAGGTGGGGCCTCACCAGTGCCGAGTACAGGGGAATGATCACTTCCTTACTCCTGGTCACCACACTATTTCTGATACAAACCAAGATGCTGTTGGCCTTCTTGGCCACCTGGGCACATCTCTGGCTGATACTCAGCCAGCTGTCAACCAATACCTACACATCCTTTTCCGCTGGACAACTTTCCAGCCACTTTTCCCGAAGTCTGTAGCATGTAGCATTGCACAGGGTTGTTATGACCCAAGTGCAGGACCCAGCACTGGGCCTTGTTAAACCTCATCCATCAATCCAGACTGTCCTGATCCCTCTGTAGGGCCATCCTACCCTCAAGCAGGTCAATGCTCCTGACCAACTTGGTGTCATCTGCAAACTTACTGAGGGTGCACTCAATTCCCTCATTCAGGTCGTTGATAAAGATATTAAACAAAACTGGCCCCAGTACTGAGCCCAGGGGAACACCAGTTGTGACCGGCCACCAGCTGGATTTCACTTCACTCACCACCACGCTCTGGGCATGGCCATCCAGCCATTTTCATTTATTCAGCAAAGAGTACCCTCGTCCAGGCCATGAGCAGCCAGTTTCTCCAGAAGAATGCTGTGGGAAGTGATGTCTAAAGCTTTCCTAATGTCCAGGTGAACAACTTCCACAGCCTTTCTCTCATCCACTAGGCAGGTCACCTTGTCATAGAAGGAGATCAGGTTGGACAAACAGGACCAGCTTTTCATAATGCCATGTTGACTGGGCCTGATCACCTGGTTGTCCTGTACGCGCAGTGTGATGGCACTCAAGATGATCTGCTCCATAAGCTTCCCAGCACGGAAGTCAGACTGACAGGCCTGTAGTTCCCCCAATCCTCCTTCTGGCCCTTCTTGTAGATGGGTGTCACAATTGCTAACCTCCAGTCAACTGGGACCTCCCAGGTTCTCTGGGACTGATGAAAAATGACGGAAAGTCAGCACTTCTGTCAGCTTCCTCAGCACCATTGGGTGGATCCCATCTTGCCCCATAGACTTTCATGTGTGTAAGTAGTGTAGCGGGTCCCTTGGACTATGGGGCCTTCCTTCTGTTCCCCTTCACTGTCTACTAGCTCAGGGGGCTGGGGTACTCAGGAAACAACTGGTCTTACTGTTAAAGACTGAGGCAAGGAAGGCTCCGGGGAGATCTTATTGCAGCCTTCCAGTACCTAAAGGGGGCCTACAGGAGAGCTGGGGAAGGACTTTTTACACGGGCATGTAGTGATAGGATGAGGCGGAACGGCTTTAAACTGGAAGAGGACAGGTTTAGATTAAACATTAGGAAGAAGTTTTTCACTTTAAGGGTGGTGAGGCACTGGAACAGGTTGCCCAGAGAGGTTGTTGAAGCCCCGTCCCTGGAGGTGTTCAAGGCCAGGCTGGACGTGGCCTTGGGCAACCAGGTCTAGTGGGAGGTGTCCCTGCCTATGGTAGGGGGGTTGGAACTCAATGATCTTCAAGGTCCCTTCCAACCTAAACCATTCTATGATTCTATGATTCTATGATTAAGTACCTCAGCCTTTGCCACTATGTTTGTCCCCTCATCCAACAAAGGATGGAGATTCTGCTTAGTCCTCCCTTTGTTGTTCATGTATTTATAAAAACAGTTTTTACTGTCTTTTACAGCAGTAGACAGATTAGTTTCTAGTTGGGCTTTGGCCCTTCTAAATTTCTCCCTCACAACATCTTTGTAGTTTTCCTGAGTTGCCTGCTCCTTCTTCCAAAGGCCATTAACTTTCGTTTTTTTCCTGAGTTCCAGCCAAAGATCTCTGTTCATCCAGGCCTGTCTTCTTCTTTCAACACACAGGGACAGCCTGCTCCTGTGCCTTTAAGATTTCATTCTTGAAAATCATCCAGCCTTCCTGGACTCCTTTGCCCTTCAGGACTGCCTCCCAAGGGATTCTGTCAACCAGACCCCTAAACAGGCCAAAGTCTGCCCTCTGGAAGTCCAAAGTAGCAGTTCTGCTGACTTCCCTCCTTAATTTAAGAATTGAAAACTCTATGATTTCATGATTACTATGACGGCCTCCAACCATCACATCACCCACAAGTCATTCTCTGTTCACAAATAGGTCTGGCAGGGCAGCTTCCCTACTTGGCTCCACCACTAACTGTGTCAGGAAGTTATCCTCAACACACTCCAGGAATGTCCTGGTCTGTTTCTTCTCCACTGTATTGTGTTATTATTGTGCTAAATTAAGATTTTTTTTTTCATTTCAGAACACATTTACATAAATATAAATTTTTGCAAGTTTTTCAAAGTTTTTATTTGTTTAAATAAAAATATTTGCAAATTGAGCATGATTTTTTTTTATAAGCTACAAAGCATTTTTGCTATGTTTTATTTTTCATGAAAAAACTCTACATAATTAGACATCCATGTGAAATCTTTGGATTCCAGATTAACAACCTAGTATTCCTGAAATTTTAATAAGCTCAGTTTTCTCTAGATATTCATTTTTGTATTATTTACGTACACTATAACTTTTCTTGTGTTGCTAATCTTTTACACATTTTAAAAGAAATAGTTGAAAGGACACTTTCTACTTTTACTAGCTTACAGTCTGTGATTCAGTGCATCAAGAACTTTGTTGTGTAGCTGGGCAGACTGAAAACACGCAGCGCAATCAATGGTAAACATTTTTTGTCTCAAGTAAGGTTGCGAAAGCTTTCTTTCCAACATTTAAAAGTCCTTAAGTTGTAAATCAAGGTATTAAAAACCCCTTATCAATCATTAAAAATCCAGTCAGAACCAGTCAAAGTAATGAAAAAACCCCAATCCGTACCTCATTGGCTGTTAAGAAGACATATGCAAGACATAAATTGTCTAGCATATTTAATTGCCACTAATTGCTTAAAAAAACCAAAAAAAATGACCAATTTGGAGAAATATGTATTCAGCCTGAAAAGTACCTTATACCAAAAACTTACTCACAAAAAATGCACTTACTCTCAGTCCCATCCACATCGATGATATAGTAGGTTATTACACAGAACTATTTTAGAATTTCAAGTACCTTTCTGCAAAGCTGGGTCCTTAACAACAATTCATCACTCAGAAATTTTGTATTTTTGATTCAATATTTGATTTGTATTTAAAGTATCTTTTCTATCTTTCTATCTTTTGGACATGTGCATTTTTCCTCTACAATGTCCCGATCATTTCATATACATCTAATGCAAAAGGACTCATATAATTTAGTGAGGAAAGCCATGCTCACTTTCAAAAGAGTGTGGAAATCCTGATTTTCTCCATTGAGTGTCTTTACTCATGGAGGTGACGTTTTATGGGCATTTTGAAAGTGAAAGGCCATAATTTTGATCCCACTTATACATGTGAATGACTTCAGCAAATTAAAAGTGTAAAATAAGTATGACATTATGGGTTTGATTCAGTGTATTAAAAACTTGTCTATTCTGAAACCAGATTAACTGATTCATGGTGTACTACTTAGCAGATGACTTGAGAATAACAGTATGCATTTCAGCATGTTGCTTTTTATTAATTTATACAGACCAAACTATTGGAAGTTGCATAATGGTGATTAAAGAGAACAAAAAAATACATTGGTAGTGGAAACTTTGGAAAATGTTGACAACAGTTAAAAATACTGGTAAAATCTATTCAAAAAAAGTTGAAGCTTTTTTTTGTTGTTTGTTACTTTTATGATAAAAGAAATAATTACCTGCCTTTGCTGATGAACTCTTTTTGATAGCAGCAGGTAGTCAAACCTCTGGACTTCATAAATAAGAAGAGCTCCTGGCACTACTGACTTTATTAAAAAGAAAAGTAGGAATAAAGCAATATCTGTATTAACACTTTCTCGTTTCATTTGTTTGCTTTAGAAAGACACTCTAATTTATTATTTCAAACCTTCAAAGAAATTTGGATTAAAACATATTTGAAAATTAGGACCTCGGCTCCTGGAGCTTTTTCCAAAACTCACTTGTATTAGTGGCAGAACTCATGTTAACCGGTTCTCAAAATACAAGATATATCTCATTATTTTCAGTCAATGTGGTCATCTTTATTCCAGTTCCAGGAATGTTTCCAGTTTAGAAAGGATCTCCACCTCAATCCAATACCTTCCTTAACTCAGTCTCTCTTCATACACAAGTCATATCTAAGCATTTTTTTTTATTCTGTTTTTAAATGTTTGTAAGAACTTAACTGTCCTGTTCAGACACAAAGCCACTGCTCTATTCCAGGATCTCATTAGCTCAACTTCCCTACTTTACAGACTAGAAAGTGACAAACAGGGAGGTGAAATGACTTGTCAAGAGCTGCCTGGGCAGGTACCAAGCTACCCAGTAACAAAGCTAGATATAGAAACGCAGTGGTGCGTGGAGGAGTTCCTGTTCTTTCCGACCCAGTATTGCCTGTGTGCTGCTTTGTATTCTTCCATTTATGCCATTATTCTTAAACTCTTGAATCACAATTCCATTATCTATTTGTCAAGAAAAATATTCTTTTGCTAGGTTTCAAACATTATGATACCTCTGTCACAATGAGAATGAAAACTTCTTCCTTACATTTTAACTGGGTGGACTAAATATAGGCTTCCCATACTACAGAAAAGTTTCACAATGAACATGCACTATTCCATTTCCAAATGACATAACCCTCGCTCCATAATGATTTAAACCTCAAGGAACAGCCTTCATTACTTCTGCTGTATTCATTAATTTGGCTTCCCATCCAGGCCTCTTATTTATATAGTAAATAGAAATCTGGAATATCTTTTTCATACCTGTTTTTTAATAGATGAGATACTTAAAAATCAAATTAACAATGAACTTTTATTTGTTGTTCCTTTGCCAGTGGGTTAACTGTTATCAGTGAGGGACGTTATTCTTTTCCATAAGAACATTATACAGTTCTGAATATAGAAGTAGGAAGGAAAGTATCGAACTATGAAAGAACTTTCTCTATAAATTAAAATCCACAAAGTTTTACTCAGCTTTTTTTTCAGTGAACTGTAATCTTGACAAATAGAAACAATATATATTCTAATATGTCTCACCAGTGTGGAGTTCTTTATGCATATTAAAAAACAAGACTGTATCTTGCCCTTTCTATGGAGCAGAGTGCAGCTCAATGCAGGGCTGAAACTCCTCTGTATTTCCCTAAGCCAGCAAGCTGCACAATGGGAAAGACCAAAAGTCTTACTCTTGTGAAAGCACACAGGGGAGAGTATGCAAGGAGAAGACAGTTTTGTCTCCTCCCTACAGTATGTCAATAATTTCAAGTGTATATGTGAATAAAAATCTTTTCCACAGAATAAGGTGGTAGAGATTATATCTACGCTGAAGTTAAATAATGATCAGACAGCAAACTATAAGAATATCAGAGTTCACTCTTTAGTACTTTCATGGAGCAGCAAAATGGTTTTACGTTTTCAAAGAGAGAGGTTAATCCAGTGTACCTTTTCATAGTTAACTGATTTAATTTCATTTTGTATATAAGGTTTTCTCTTTGATGGTTTGTTTGTCCAGGAGAGCTGATATATATACAGTGGGCGATGCTGAAGAGTGGAGGAGGTCAATATGTATCTCAAGGAAATTTAACCCTTGGTGACAATACTCAATTTTGAGCTGTATGATGTTGATTGCTACATAATACTAATAGTGTTCAATAAGTGTTTTTCAGGATAACATATTGGTGATGAAACCTGAACTAGCTTCATCAAGTGTCGACCAACAAACTCTTCGAGATGGACATGCTACTTCTGGGCATGGACCATGATGAATTTCATACCATCTTTTCTGCCCTGAGATGAAATCCTGCAATCATGAATTAAATGGACTTAATGAGCTTTTATATATAAAGATAAATCATAAATGAGTGGCCTATGTGTATCTATATATGTGTGTGTGTGTAGATTTGATAGATGAAAAGTAATTGTGGTCTGAGGAACATGCAAATAGTATGGAATAAGGGGTGGAATGTCCTGGTTTGAGGTAAAAGAGAATCAATTTTCTGTTTAGTAATTTTGCTTTGCAGCTAAGCCTCTTCTAACTACTGAACTTAACAGAATATTGTGCAGAAAACTGGTGACTCTCAGAGTGATAAGACCTATGTTTCTAGTTGATGCCAAGGAATGGTATGCAGAGAGGCTCTTGCTTATACTTATTGCTATAACAGCCAAGGCCAGATAACTTTGTCATTTTCCCCGTTGGAGGGTCGAAAGCAGAAAAGCATAAAGGGGTTACAGCTGCGGAGAGGAGCGGACAGGACAGGTGACCCAAAACTGACCAACAGGGTATTCCATCCCATCTGCCTCATGCTCAGTATAAAAGCTGAGGGATCAAAGGGTCAGCACTCTTTCTTCAATGGCCGGCGTCCCAGGAGGAGTCTCTCTGTTTGTCTGCCTTTGATCCCGATCCTGAATCCAGATCTGGAATCCAGTTCCCATCCACCACTGAGTCCAGTCTGGGACTTCCCCAGTGCCAGCTGATGATGTGACTGTCATCCTGGGAGCTTGGTGTGGTTTTGTATACATTTCATTATTTTCTTTTTCTTTTATTATTAATATTTCATTAAAGTAGTTTAGTTCCTTCTAAACTCATAAGTATCTTTCTCGCTCTTTCCTGCCTCTCCTCAGAGAGAGATGGGGGAGAGCATTTGTTATTTTGCCTGAGTGGCCAATCTGGCCCAAACCACGACAAGTAAACAGACCAACATACTTTTCTACACTGAAATAGCAAGAAATCTATGCCAGAGAGAGAGTTTGGCAGAAAAGCACTTACGAAGTCTGTAACTCCTCTTCTTTCAGTAATCTTAACGTTACACCCATCACAGTGAAGAAAAATAGAATTATTGCATAAAAAATTAAAAGAAAATCAATTTTCTTAAAGCAGAATAAAACCTTTTAAAATATTCTGGCCAAGTAAACTATTATAGATAAGATATGAAAAAGCTTATCAATTTACTGAGTTGAAACATATTAATAAATGATATATAGACTTCTAAAGCTAAAGTTGATTAAGGCCATTTCTTCCATTAAATAATTTTCTCATATTAATAGGATTTTTTTTTTAAATGAGCAGTTAAATTATGTGCTTTTGTCATTATTGGTAATTATAGCACTGGGGAGTTATTCATTTAATAATATTGAGATAAAACAGTTCATTAGTTCACATAAAGTTAGCATCCAGTAATGCGTCCCATTGAGCAATCCACAATTTTCACCCTTACAAATTCTCTTTCTAGGGAAAACTGAGAGATTTAGCCTTTTAAAATTTTCAGGACAACTCAGCTATTCTGCTTTAAGCTCAGCATTTAGAATAACAAGTCTGTTCTTCTAAAAGAAGACACAAAAATCCAGTTTTATAGTGAATGATTTTATTTTTTGTTCATTTCTTTACAAATATTTTAAATAACTGTTTTCCTCTCTGTCTTTTATTAGTTCGCTGAAAGGTTGTGAAATTTATAATAAGAAAATGCTAAAACATTGCATTTATTTTCCTTTAAACAGATTTCTAGAACTTGCAACACCGATAATTCCACCACATTCTGCTTCTCATTTTCAACTGTCCTGTTCCAGAGCCATTTTGTTCAACATCTAGAGGGGGAGTACTTGCGAAGCTTCCTTTTAAATCCAGCACAAGTAATTTATGACTGTCTGCTCTCCGGAGACCAAACTAATTCAAAATTTTACCCCTGTCTGCTCATCCAGTAATAGCCAAATAGCACGTAAAATTTCAAATACAGCCTGGGTGATTCTCTTAGCACCCTTCTGTGTGCAAATCCAGAGTAATAAGAATTCTTCAAATTTTAATTTTGAAGAGAGAATGACTTTTGAATCTTACCAATTTTGGTAGGAAAATCAGACATTGGTATTTCAATAGACAATTCAAATTGGCTAAATCTTGAGAGGATAGTGTTCCAATCTTCCTAATTCACGTTTATCAAAGACTATTTTTGTGCATGTTTTTAGGATTTTCACTCATGAATGTTCAGTTTAAAATTTTGCTTGCTTTAGCTGTCATTGCTGACAAAGGCAAATGATTTTATGAAAAATGTGGAAGAGGGAAATATTTTTTCTAAGAATGATAGTTTTATACCTCTTCAGAGACTAAGGTCATTGCTATACTGTACTTTGTTTTTTTTGGTGCCCTATTGAAAACAACTAGTAGAATTATTACCAAATCATTAATTATATCTTAAAAGAGATCTGTGAAGTAATAAATGCTTCCCGTGATGCTGACAAATTGCCACAACTGACACAAAGAGGCCTTGGGAGGTTGTTTATTTCTGTACAGAGTCTTTCATAACACAGTTGCTACTATTTTTTTTTGTCTTAACTCAGTTCTGTGGCAGGTCTCACTTTTCTTTATATTTTCATAGAAAGAGATTTTCTAAGTGGCATGCAATCTAAATGTAATAACAGACAGAATAAATCACTGAGGAGATACAATAGTTTTATAGGTCACCAGTCTGACTGGTCAAAGATTTGTTTTATTCACTGCTATTCATGAATAACATGGATATAAAACTATATTTTGTATCTAAAAAAGCCCGTGTTTTTCTTCACCTGTGGGAGAAATTTTTGCAAGCAGCTGGAAAGCAAGTTTCATGAGAACATGTCACCCATTGTTTTTTTCTATCAAAATTATGAAAAGCTGATAGTATCCAGCCTGAAGTGTATGTTCATTCCCTGGTTTCATTTTTAAAATGCGTGCTGGGTTTAAAGATGTGAAGTTCTTAGACAGCTGCTTCCTCTTGCAGGTGCTGCCAATATTCCATCCATCAAGAAAGATCCTTTCAGAAAGTTTAGTCGTCATTGAGTCATTTAGTTTATGAATTATGATGAATAAATATTCTGTAAGTTTAAAAGAACTTAGGACTGAAGTTGTTTTTGCAATCACGTGGAACGTTTTTTCTTTATATTTGTTTAAATATAGAACAATATTCCACATATAGAAGTGGAATAAATGGTCCATCAATACATGACTGGCCTACAGTTTGGAGACTCATTAGTGGTAAAAAGAGCAAAACATTTCACTATGATGAAAGTATTATTTCTATGACTGCTATGAGAAACACATTTTTGCATTCAAAAATAATCAACTCTACAGGAAAACAAGCAAACAAAATGGAGAGGGGTGTTTTTTGTGCAGCACCCTAGCATGGCTCACAGTTGTAAATATGTGCCTCGAATGAGGTGCTCATAGATTGGTAGAGTTGTAGATTGGTAGATTTTGTAAGGAGGTATACATGCCTCATGTTCCTCCAGAGGAAGAAGTAGTTTTGCCAGCTCCTGTATTAAGCTTCCTGGGATGCAGTCATGATGCCAGAGGATCCATTTTAATTTTTCTTTTCTTTTTTGTAGAAGATAGGTGTTTGGGACCTCTGCTGAAATACAGTTTTTAAAGAGGTAGTTCAATGCATAGCTTAAAGAAATGTGAAGAGGGCATATATGACTATAACCGTCCACCCTACTAAAAAAAAAAAAAGAAACAGCACCCAGCAATATACAATGCTGACTGACAGGCCAACTTCTTATCATTTTAAGTCTGACCCAGCATTTTAAAATTATTTGTGTTCGCTGAGAAATACCGTGTCTAAGAAATAACTTTTTTTGTTCTCTTGTACTAAGAATGGGCTGTAAATCATATCATATTTTTTGATGTCTCTAGTTTCTTACTAACTTAATTAAATCTATTGGATGGGAAACACAAGTGTCATTCTGCTCCATAACTAGTTTGTTATTTCATGTGTCTTCAGTATATGCTTTGGCATATCCTGTGCTCCATGACACATGCCAAAGACGACTGGTAGCCCTAACATGCAATTAGCTGGTAAGGAGGTTGGCCATTTACTGTGTCCTGGCATTTCCTCCTCATTGGCAAGATTACATATGACATCATCACATGAATCTAAATGATAGTCATGCACCGCTTCACATCACCAGGAGGGCGTGAGACAGTTCAGAAGTCTGGAAGGTAATGTGTAGAACAGTAACTCTGCCAGCTTTATGACATGCTTGTTCACTTAATTAAAAACTTGTGAAAACATCTGATACATTTCTTACAAGTTTCTTTAAATTTCTCATCCATAACTGTGACAGACAAACCTTTTTCTTTTTCCAGGAAACTTTCACATTGCAGAGGTGAGACCTATTCACAGTTCAGACATACTGTAAGTAATTCTCATACTATTACAGTGTATGCCACATATCAGACATTGTGCAACATAGATGGAAGTTTTACATCTGCACTGTGACATCTCCATCTTGTGCAATTTGTTTTCTGGTCTCTTTATAAGTCCAGGCATGTATCCCTGGCTGTTATGAACCATAATTACCTATAGGAATAAAAAAAAAAAAAAAAAAAAAGAATTGACCAAACTATGGTATTATGAACAATATCACCATTAATAACACTGGATAATGCTGAGCAGGACAAATGATGTCTAAATGATTAGAAATGAAAAAAAGCAAACAAAGCTTTTTGAGATCTATTTCTTATTTTACTACTGACTCAGAAGATTTTGGACAAATGTTTTTAAGAGTGGCTATGAATCTGAAATATAGACTAAGGAAAAGAAATAACCTAATTGTAGTATTGCATCCTGTAATCTCTAAGACTTGACAGAAATACAGACTTGTAGGGTGAAGATAGGAAATGACTATTCATCTTGTCACTCTTCAATGTAACTCTGTGTCTTTCTGTGCATGTGTGTCTGTATAAAATAGATTTAAATATAATAGTCACTGTGTATTAGTATAGAGATCTGGTTTTGCTTCTGAATATGAAATATGCTTAACTGACCCTCACAAGTATTAAAAACCCAGTCATTTCAAATTTATGGCATATATGAGAAGGTTATGAATTTGTTAACATAAGTATTTTATAGTTTCACCAGCTTCTTGGAATTTGCTATATATAACATGAAACATTAAGAACTGTATATACTTTAAAATAGACTAAAATGAGAACTTGAATTTACACCACAGATTATTCTCCTGGATGTAGAAGGCAGAAAGGACTATTATGATTACTTTTCTGATCTGTGTTATATAACCACAGAATACCATCAGTTCTTTCCCCATAACTAGTTAACAAATAGAAGTATACCTGTGAAAAAAAGACATTGGTCTTCTTTCAAGCTTGCTGGTTCCACATGATGCAGAGACTGCATTCAGAATTGGGGAATATGGTGTCACCATGACTGCAGCTGACTCAAACATATGTTGTGACTGCACAGAGATAGACAAGTTGTATGTCAAATACAGGCAAGGATACATCCAGTATAGCGGAACTCTTCGTGTTCTTCAATCTGGTCTTCTTGTTCCATCTTCAATCCATCCCTGCAAGTGACTCCACCACCTCTCAGCAAGAGGGAAGGATGGCAGCTGTCATTAGATTTATGGTTTGAAATAATTTTTCCAGATGGCGCACAGTAAGTCAAACAAAAATTCTTACATTGCAGCTGAATAGCTGAATGGGAGAACCATACAGACATGCTGAGGTGCCTCCAAGGGTGCAAGTTTCATAACTAGTACAGCCAGAGTGATAATCATGATAAATTAGCTGCATACAAGTCTGGCTACTCCTTCTTCTAGGACCGATTATGTCATGGTATTACAGTTCAGGACAAAGAACAAGCCCCAGAAATAAGAAAAATTACAGAAAGTCAGAAGATACAAAAGAGTATCAAAGTTTTCTTTGATACTTTTGAATTTTAATCCCTAATTATTATGTTTTTATTACTCTGGTTTTCTACTTTTAAGGTATGTTCTCTGCTTTTTGTTTGCCTGTTTATCTCTCAAAAAATAATTTGGAATTGTAGACATCATACAAAGCTAAAATTAACTCCAGTATTTTTTCTACCTTTCTCATGGTTCATTAGAATTGGCTATTTTTGTGTTGTCTGAAGTAAATCAGGCAGATTTACATAAATATAAATGCCCTTTGCATTTGGAAAACTTATGATTTTATTTTGTTTGTGCATTTAAAGCCTGAGAAAACCTAGTGGCTTGAGTTTGAGGTAAATACATGTGTGTTTTAGACTAGCATGAGGCAAAAAAATGCCTTCCAAGTGAGATTTACTGTGTTTTTCACTTCTTGTAATTTTAAAGACACTGTGCTGAATGTTCGAATTGCTCAACAATTGCATGCAGAAATAGCTGGCAGTGCAGCCAAAATATGTAAAGAAAAAATGAGACAAAACAACTATCCTACTTCTTTGAGTAGACTGAAGAAGGAAAGAGAAGGCAAGTGGAATATTTCAGAGGGATGATAATTCGGAGAGCAGGAAATTGCTTTAGTTAAACAGATTGTCAAAGTTCTGTACAGAAAAAATTCCAAAGTAAGTTTCATGGAATGAGGGGAATCCAGATATTCTTAGTGATCTGATCAGTCTGGCTGCTGAGGAACTAACTATGTTGGTAATGTGGCAGGAAACTAATCAAGTTCATTTGCATTTTGAAACCTGTTTAGATTTTGGAGACTAAGCAAATTGTGGTGATTTTTACAAAATCCTACAGGTAAACTAGTAAAGCTATGGATTAAACTCATCTCTGTGCACCTTCTGAGTTGTAGGTGGTCTCTTTGAAATTATCTATGTCTACTTCAAGACACAGAAAATATGGCTTTTCTGTGTAAGTCAGGAATCATATTTTTTGTAGCAATTTTTTTTTTCAGAGGAATGAATAAATAAATTCTGAATTTTTTAAGACAGCATATATCAAAGCCACAGGTAATGAAATAACTTTTTTGGTGTGTTAACCAGGACCTACGGACATAAGAAAGTAGATAAACAAAACCAGTTTTAGATCACAGAATCACAGAATGATTGAGGTTGGAAGGAACCTCTGGAGGTTATCTTGTCCAAATTCCCTGATCAAGTAAGGTCATGTAAAGTCAGTTGCCCAGGACCATGTCCAGACACCTTCTGAATAGGTCCAAGGATAGAGACTCCAGAAAATTTCTGGGCAACCTGTGTCAGTGCTCAGTCACCCTCACAGTAAAAACGGGTTTCCTGATGTTCAGACAGAACCCTCTGTGTTTCAGTTTTGCCCATTACCTCTTGTCCTGTCACTGAGCACCCCTGGAAAGAGCCTCGATCCATCTTCTTTGCACCCTCCCTCCAGGTATTTATATGCATTGATAAGATTCCCCCTGAGCCATCTCTTCCCTAGGCTGAACAGTCCCAATCTCTCTCTCTCTCTGAACAGTCCCAATCTCTCTCTCTCTTTCTCTTTTCTGCCCTCTCCTCTGGAGAGATGCTCCAGTCCCTTTATCATCTTCGTGGCCTTTTCTTGGAGTCTCTGCACTATACCCATATCTCTCTTGTACGTGAGAACCAAGAACTAGACACAGGACTCCAAATGTGACCTCACCAGTGCTGAGTAGAAGGGAAGATTCATCTGCCTCAACCTACTGTCAACACTCCAACTAATGCAGCCCAGGATACCATTAGCCTTTGATACAAAGCATATTGCTGGCTGTTCAACTTGGTGTCCACCAGGACCCCCAGACCCTTTTCTGCAAAGCTGCTTTCAAGCCAGTGAGATGTCAGACCCCTGGTGAATGGGGTTGTAGGACTTCACACTTCCTTTTGTTGAACTTCAGGAGGTTTCTACCATTCCATTGGTCTGATAGTATTAGGTCAATTACATAGATCAAGACAAGCTATGAAATCAGAAAAAGGTCTTGCACGTTCAGAAGCTTGTTGTTTTTTTCCCAAATATTCTGCAAATAAAGTGATGGTATCTAAACCCAGGTGGTTTTCCAGATGTCTTGGAAACTACTTCCATGCTAAAACCATTCCAATACTTTGCTGTTGAAATTTTGTTTTAACATTTCCTATTTTCGCTAATTTTCTCCCCTAAACCAAGGTTATGGGTTTTGTTCATATGGTCTCAGCTACTCTTTCCATACCATCTCCTTTTCCATATGACCCTTCAGAGAACAGCTTTTGACTTGAATGAGCTGTGTTTGCATGTATGACTGTTTAAATAATACATGCCTCCTAGGTTTGTTCAAAGATACAAACCTTATCTCACTTGGAATTTTCTGCTGAATTTTGATCCTAAACTCAAAAGTGTAATTCCAGCACTTTAATGCTAGCATTTCAGCACTTCCTGTCAGAATAATTGTGTCTAATGGAGTAAACCATGTAGAAAATAACTTCTAGCATTTTTTTTATTATTGAAACAAATATAAATCATTCCAGTGCTCAGCCCCAAGCGGAGATGATATCTGCCTTTAAAAATAGCTACTTCAAAGAAGTTCAGAACACATTTGCATAAACCAGTTGTCAGATTGTTTGTGTTTAGTTCAAGGAGATGAAAATTAGTTATAAAATGCCATGTGGGGAATTTGTTCATATGGTGTCCATAGGGATGAACAGCTTCATAACTTGGATTTTATACAGAGTGGTTCAAAGGACAAATTTTAAAATAATATTTCCCCTCCCATTAGGGTTAAGTACATAGGCACATCTCAACGGAGTATAAATTGCTTTTGTTTGCTTAAATTCTGCTAATAAAACTTCTCCAGAAGGGGTGCATATTTAGCGTAATTAGATAGTTGGCTCCTGTGGTGGCAAATGTAACACGTACTGGAGGAAAAGACTGCGTTTCACAGTGTTGAATTAGAGATACATATCAGATATGTGTGATTCACTGAACATAAAAATAACTCTTTCTTCTCCTATTTTTCAAGCTTATCAGGAAAGGAAAAGGGGGTAGTGTTGCTGCCAGGGGATCTATCCTCACCATATGAATATTACACATTTCTGTGAGGATGGCAAACAAACAAAGTATAAGGCTTATTGAACAGAGAAGTTAAGTATATTGAACTGAAAGAAGACACCAGAAAGTGAGCTCTGCCTACAGAGGTTTTCTATAGGGGAACCAGGTCCACCACGGCTGAAATGGTCACAACCCAACAGTACTAGAGCACTGCAACATTTTGAATTATATTTGGGAGGACGTTGTTGAAATGGGAGCCTGTTTGAAGAAGGACTGTGTATCCTAATTTGAAGATCACTGAATTAAAAAATAATCTTTCCTGATTTTAGGTTTACTCCATTTCCTGTATGAATTGGTGAAGCGTAATATTTCTTTAAGTGAAAATACATATATAAGTTACATATTAGGCTACTCCTACTAAAATAAACAAGGCCAGGACATTCCGAGGCACCTGAAAGTACTTGTCTATGTTGTCAAAATGCCTTTATTGGTAAACTTGTAGAGTGGTGACAAAGTGCAAGAATCGGCACAGGACAATAAAGAGTTTCAATGAGGACATGGTGTCTAAGAGGTTAGGGAGATTAATATATGTATAAATCCATGGCATTCCATGCCATTTGTTCTTAACATTGGAAAGCAGACCACATTTAATTCATTAGTATAAATCTAAGGACACAGGGTCAGAAACATGGATCAGTCATACATACCAGAGGTTTGCCTTGACCTTTTAATCTCATATATTGTCAAGGGAGAAGCCAACTGATGGATTATAGCAAAAATCTGTTCCTCGGGTGATACAAAACCAAGCTGCATTAAGAAGTCAGCTGAAAAGCAGCTCAGCATGACATAAAAGGAAAGCAAAATAAGACATAGCCTTGTGCATTATTATATCACCTATTTTATTAATTGATATTCACTTATTAGTTAAAGTGGGTATTTAGTTTGTTATTGCAGTGGGCAAATATTTTCTTTGGTAATACGTATCCATGCAAAATTCTCAGAGTCCTTTGTTTGTTTGTTCCAGGTTTCTTCTCCTGGGTAAATTGAACTGGAAGAATCAGTGAGTCAGTTATACTTTTGGACAGCCAGTTGCTGTACATAGATTTCCAAAATATTTGGATGAAAAATTTACTGTTAAAGTTATTGTCTTACAGGATTTTGAGTCTTTTTAAATTTCTTTCAGCTTTTTTTCTACCCTTTTCCCAAAGCTGCCCTTCTTCCTTTCCTATAATCTCTTTCTCTTGTTCCTCAGTCTGGCAGATTACCTTTGAACAAGATAAGATTTGATATATTTCAGAAGTTTATTTGGGAGACCTTATTCCTTTTATTTATGTGAATCTCAAACCAGTTTACTCACAGACTAGCACATATACCTTATCATATCACAGAATGGTTTAGGTTGGAAGCGACCTTAAAGAACATCTAGTTCCAACACACCTGCCATCGGCAGGGACACCTTCAAACTAGACCAGGTTGCTCAAAGCCCTATCCAACCTGGCCTTGAACACGTCCAGAGATAAGGCCTCCACAACTTCTCTGGGCAACCCAGTCCAGTGCCTCACCAAAGTGAAAAATTTCTGCCTGATATCTATTCTAAATCTCCCCTCTTCCAGTTTGAAGCCATTATCCCTTGTCCTATCACTACATGACCTTGTAATAAGTCCGTCTCCAGCTTTCTTGCAGGCGCCCTTCAGATGCTGCTATAAGGTCTCCCCAGAGACTTCTCTTCTCCAGGCTGACCAACCCCAACTCTCTCAGCCTGTCTTCATAGGAGAGGTGCTCCAGCCCTCTGCTGATCTTTGTGGCCCTCTTCTGGACCTGCTCCAACAGGTCTGTGTCCTTCTTATATTGGGGGCTCCAGAGCTGGATGCAATATTCCAGGTGTGGTCTCACGAGAGCAGAGTAGAGGGGCAGAATTGCCTCCCTCGACCATCTGGCCACGCTTCATTTGATCTAACCCAGCATGAGGTTGGCCTTCTTGGCTGCAAGCTCATATTGCCGGCTTACATTGAGTTTCTCATCCACCAACGCCCCCAAGTCCTTCTTCCCAGGGCTGTCCTCCTCCCAGCCTGTATTTTTGCTTGGGATTGCCCCGGTCCACATGCAGGATGTTGCACTTGGCCTTGTTGAACTTCATGAGGTTAGCACGGGCCCACCTCTCAAGCCTGTCCAGGTCCTTCTGGATGGTGTCCTTTCCCTACAGCGTGTTAACCGCTCCATATAGCTTGGTGTTCCTGGCAAACTTGTTGAGGGTGCACTCAGTCCCAACATCCATGTTGCCAACAAAGATGTTAAACAGTACCAGTCCCAGTACCTGCCCCCGAGGAACACCACTTGTCACTGCTCGCTACTTGGATATGGAGCCATTGACTGCAACTCTTTGAGAACAACCGTCCAGACAGTTCCTTATCCACTGTGTGGTCCATAGGTCAAATCCATGTCTCTCCAATTTAGAGACCAGGATGTCATGCAGAACAGTGTCAAATGCTTTGCAGAAATTTGGGTAGATGACATCTGTTGCTCTCCCCTTATATGCCAAGCCATTACTGTTGAATATTTACTTTTCTGCATCAATTTATGGAAGGAAAAGGACGGGAAAAAGGGGGAAAGGGAAAGGGGAAGGGGAAGGGGAAGGGGAAGGGGAAGGGGAAGGGGAAGGGGAAGGGGAAGGGGAAGGGGAAGGGGAAGGGGAAGGGGGAGGGGAAGGGGGAGGGGAAGGGGGAGGGGGAGGGGGAGGGGGAGGGGAAGGGGAAGGGAAGGGAAGGGAAGGGAAGGGAAGGGAAGGGAAGGGAAGGGAAGGGAAGGGAAGGGAAGGGAAGGGAAGGGAAGGGAAGGGAAGGGAAGGGAAGGGAAGGGAAGGGAAGGGAAGGGAAGGGAAGGGAAGGGAAGGGAAGGGAAGGGAAGGGAAGGGAAGGGAAGGGAAGGGAAGGGAAGGGAAGGGAAGGGAAGGGAAGGGAAGGGAAGGGAAGGGAAGGGGAAGGGAAGAGAATTTATGAAGTCCTACATTTTATGAAGTCCTAAACTCCTATTTTGGTTGGATCTATTATGATCTATTATAGATATATCCTTTTTATTAACTTTTTTCCCCCCAAACTAAATGGAACTATTTAATGTTGCTTTCTAAAGATAATAAGTAAAAATTAGAAATTTGACCTCTTAACAGATACAGAACTAATGTCTTAGCTGATGAACTGAACCTACTCAAGCATTAGTCAATTTTTTGAATCAGTTTTGTAAATTGTGCAGTACATGATGTGTATCAGAATGTCTGTTCACATAATGAAGTTCTCATCATGAGCAAGATGACAAAATTCAGCTGCATTAAACAGAATTCCCACATTTACTATTTTCCATAGACCTGTACTGTCATTGTCCCTGCATCATATATGATATAAAAATACTTTTTGTCTTACAAAATAAGACATATTAGTCAATAACATATATAAACTTGAAGTTGCAAAATCTGTTTTGCTGCCGTGCTTGCTCTGCACTGGATCTTTTTTCTAGTGCTGTTGCTGCTCATGATCTATAGCTCTCACATACATGGAAATGACTAGAGGCACAGTTCATACTACTACTTGTGCTTTGCACAACAGATTAGAGCAACATGATAGACACTGTGAGACCTATTTTTCTGGGGAAAAAAATTTGGAGGATGGCCCTCAATAAAAGCAAAAGACAAAGTATACATGATAGTCTCATAGCTAGACAGAAATAGCTGATGTAGGATGAAAGGTAAAATAAATATGAAGAAGGCACGTGACAAAGAAAGGATTCGTATCAGTATTATTTAAAAGATCAACCAATAGTGATCAAAGAACAAATACCCAAACTCAAGTTACAAAACAAACATTAGACTGTAGTTGTAACCCAGGGCAACACTACATTTCTGTGCAAGCCTGCCAACATCCAGTTGAATCTTCACTTTGCAGCTGTCCGTGATGCCCTACAGTGATAAATGAATACTGGTGTGTTAAATTGGAAGTGCAGAAAACTGCATAGTTTAATACAAAATTAATAGATAAAGATAGTCTTAAAAATTGTCCTTTGTAGAAGATCTGTAGCTTGGAGCTGCAATGATAAACTTCCGTTTTTTTTCAATAGTTGTAGACTGAAAGCATAGCAACTAAACGGTAATGCTGGTTTGTTTAGTAAACCACACATTTTCCTTCCCTTAATTTGTTATCTAATGCTAACTCCCAGATATGTCTTCAAATTTAGCAGCTTTTCAGACTATATGAAAAACATCATTTGCCTTCTTGGAATAAAGGGCATCTTTACACCTCAGAAATGTGTATTACCCAAGACCATGAAAGACTGCCATGTGATGGGCTAATAGCTTGTCTTGGAGGCAGAACCATTTCTGCACCATTGTGAAGAGAGCCCTTAGGGCTGGATGCATTTTGTCAGCTGTCAAGCTCAAAATCATAGGCTTGCTTGCACAGTGATATGAAGGAAGGGAAAAATGTGAAGCTTGAGTCTCAGGTTCATTTGCTCTAATAAGACTGTGCAAGGCAGGAGTGCTGGGGTACGACTGATCATTACTCTTGAGTCCCAGTTATTTGTCATAGGATATTAACTTCTCCTAATGACTTCAGTGGTTACAGTGTTTCCTTAAAAGCATGACGTCAATAATTGTTTGTTGGCTCAGTGACACTACTGAGAATTGGTATACAAATAGTAATTCCTGATTTAACTGAGTATTCCATTTAGTCTGAAATGTTTCATCCAAGACCACATCTGCATCATTATGTCTGGTTCTGGGCTCCTGAGTAAAAGTGAGACACAGACATCTGAAGTAAGGCCATCAAAAGGCCAAATAAGGTCTTAGAGTATCTGTCAGACAGTGAACGGCTGAGAGAGCTGAGGTTATTCAGCCTGGAGAAGAGAAGGCTCAATCACATCTGAGAAATGTATGTAAGTACCTGATGGGGGAGAGTAAAGAAGACGAAGCCAGGCTTTTGTAAGTGATATTCAGTGAATGAACATGAGTCATTAGCCACAAACTGACATACAAGGAATTCAACATAAACTTAAGATAATTCTTTTTCACTGTTAGGATAGTCAAACACCGAAACGGAAACAGAGAGGCTGTGGAGTCTCCATCCTTGGAGATACTCAAAATCCAACTGGCCAATGTCCTAGGCAACCTTCTGTAGTTGATGCTGCTTGAGCAGGGCATTGGAATAGGTGATCTCCAGAGGTCCTATGCAATCTCAGTGACACTGTGATTCTTTGATCGCGTGCAGTATTCTGTTTTGCTTTGTTTTGTTTTTGTAAAATTGAGTAAGAAATATCAAAGTATTAGCTTTCTATAGAATTTGGTGTCCATTTTCAGAAGCAAAGGATGCGCTATTGATGTTCTTCTTCCAATTTCCATATCTTACACCCTAGAGGTACATGGTCATCTAAGATATAAGTACAGCCAAAATCAGAAGGCTGACACAGGGTAAAGACTTTTATATATATATCTTCCCAAGCTTTCACAAGATACTTCTAAAACTTTTGAAAGAGCTATCAGATGTTTCATAGTAAGCTTTTTCTTAGCCCTTCCTGCTGAAGATGTTTCTCTTTTTGTAAAATAGTTTCATGATCATTGGGCTTAAGATAAACTAAGAACGATCATATTATAATCATCGTCTGTAGAATGTCTTCCATTTAGGGTCCCAAGAGCAGAAAATCTGGATTCCATCCCTTATCTATGAAAAAAAGAATGTCCGAACTGATCTCCTATACGGTTTTACATGACGCTTTGATAATTTAGATATGTGATGCTCAGAGGTCTTAGCTGAAAAATCAATTTTTAAAGGAGTGTCACTTTGCTTAATGGTTCCATCTTCCTGAAATTTATATTTGACTTAATAAAAAAATGCAGTTTCATTTATCTTCCCTTCTGAAAGACATCTGCAGTGTCGTGGTTTGGCCTCAGCCGGCAACAAAGAACCACGCGGCCACTCGCTCCACCCCCCACAGCCGTGGGGGGGAAATACGAAGAAAAAGGCAAAACCCGTGGGTTGAGATAAAGGCAGTTTAACAGAACAGCAAAGGGAAGAGAAAACAGTAATAATAACACGGATAAAGGAATATACAAACGTGATCAGGGCCCCGCCGTTCACCGACCGGACCCGCACTGCCGCAGCCCGCGCTGAGCCGTGACTTCCTGCCCCCTCCCCCCCGGCAGCTCCCCCCTGCCACCCGGGCATGGCTCACATGGCATGGAATACCTGTGTCCCCTCCCATCCTTGGGGAAATTAACCCCAGCCCTGCCGGAACCAGGACAGCAGTCACTGAGATCCTGAATACATTGTGTAAGGTTAATGTTCAAAGACCGAGTCCTCCACAGGATCGCTTGCTTCCTGTCATGGTTTGGGCTGGGCTGGCCACTAACATGAATGACAGATGCTCTCTTTTACCTCTCCCCCCTTCAGAGAAGGAAGAGCATCTCCCTTCAGAGGAGAGGAGAAAAAATAAGAGGAAGAGAGAACTTAAGGGTGGAAAAAGGAACTAAACCACTTTAATGGAATACCAATAATAAAATAATAAAAATAAAAGATAATAATGTTAATAAGAAAATAATGAAATATATACTATATATACAATATATACAAAACTGTATCAAGCTCCCAGGATGATGATCACATCACCAGCAGGCACTGGGAAAGTACCAGACTGGACTCAGCAATGGACAGGAACTAGATTCCAGATCTGGATTCAGGAACATACAGATCAGGATCAATGGCAAATGGACAGAAAAGGTCCTCCTTGGATGCCAGCCAGTTGGTGAGGAGGATGGGATATGAACCCCGGCATTTTACCTCAAACCAGGACACTAATAAGTCTAACTAACTCCTGAAATGAATACTACTACTACTACTACTACTACTAATAACAACTTCCAGTAGACTGTAGGGGGTTTCACTTCATATCACTTTAAATGTTTACAATATAGTTGTCTTCCATACCAGTGGAGGAAAAGAAGGCATTTCTAAGGTATTAATCTGTAAGGCTTTAAATATTTATTCTAGTATAGCATTAATCACAGCTTGAAACTGGCACTTTCGCTCCTGTGGCCGTAAAAGCAGCTTAGGTTTTCTTGCTTAGTGGTAGATGTAGGAATTCATATTTGGTCATAGAAATTGACCTACAGTTTTCAAATTGAGAATGGTTTTCATCACAAAAAGCTAATATGCTGAAAAGAGCTTGCTCATTCTGGGGAAGTGGGATAGAACTTTCTGATTATGATTTTATTGTCAATTCACTTGTGTTGTCTAGTATGTAATATTTGAATGCGTAGATGGACAGGGAGAGTCTATAAATCATAACATCATTCTTTTCTGTCCTAGGAATCTCTGGAGAAATCGCTAGTGCACTGCGTGACTGCTGAATATGTTCTTTGAACCTGAGTTTCCATACTGATGCTTATAGACTAAAGGAAGTTTTATTTTAAATATATGACAGATATACAAAAAAATGCCATTATTAAATAATTATAAAAATAATTAAAAAAAACCATTTTATGGCTATGAAATCATCCTAAACCAAATTTGTCACAGCACCAATGTTCCAACCAGAAAATATAATGTTTAATTTATTTCAATGTGAAATTAGTTATGAATGATGTTCATTTGACAGGACTGGGTATTGTTTTGGTACATTCAGCAAACACTGAAAATTCCTGGTCAACCAAGGAGTCTTTGGCATCATCTGCTCTGATAAGGACATAGGATTTTGACAGTTTTATTTCAATAAACTATTGAAAAAGGAGCTAGCTCTAGAGAGGAACATTTGAGTGAACACTCTAGAGTGGAACATTTCAGAAAGTATCCTAATCCCAGATTCAAGGAAGTGTGGAAATGGTTGCCAAGAACCAGAATAATTTTAGTCTAAGGAGGAGGAACTTGGCTTTTTTAAAATTATTTTATTTTATGGAACATTAAGCCATTAGACTTTTTTCTAGAGAAAAAGGGCTGATCAGTTCAGATATCTTCAATTTGTGTAGATACAAGAACTCATCTTCTAGAAGCTGGACTAGTAAACTAATTAAGAGTGGGAAGAAATACAGAAAAAGTAAATATTAATTTAACACAGAATTACTGAGAACTGAATTAATCAAAGAACCATGAGATGTGCAAAAAAACAGGTTGTCTGGAGTCAGTTGGGGTTTCTTTTGTAAGTATCATATACCTCAGTTCTAGAGGTCTTGCTAAGAAATGAGAAGAGTTGGAATTGCAATCACCATATATGTTACTGCCCCCTGCTCTCTCTATCATAGTTTTGTTGATTATCTAATCTTAAATTCTGCTGAATGAGGCATGGTCTGGTAATGAGTGAGCAAACAGTATGGATTCCACTGTAAAATAGGAAGTCATATCACACAGTTATGAACAGGGGACAGACACTGTATGTACATAACAAGGCATGCTATCTTCAAAAGCAAATTTTGAAAAAGTTTTGACAGATAATCTGCTAAAATGAATGTCCAGTGCAATGCTATAGTAGGCAAAGATAATTTATTCCTTCTACTTATGTCTTCCTTTTACATATAAATGGGAATATATAATAGGAGCAAAAAAAGTTGCAATAGTAGTGTTATCATCTGATTTATTGGAATCCTATATATAATTTGGATGCTGGCACTGCAAGAAAGATTGAGAGTTAAAGAGGTTTCAGAGAAGAGCAGTGAAAGTGATTAAAGTATTGGGAACTATGCCTTAAGAGAAACTGTGTCAAAAGCCAGTGTGATTACTGAATATGTCATCACCACACCAGAAGGACTTGATCACATTACTTAAGCACCTGTATGGATATGGAAATCTGAGTAAACTACAGGTGACCATAAATGTAAACACTTGTATTGTTTCTACTGTATCTTTGTCTTAAATATCATGTACTAAACAAAAGAGTATCAAACTTCTTTCTCTGGATGAGGTAGTAATTTAAAAAAATCATAAATTACTGAGTAGATATTTTTAAAAAGAACAAGGGAATGACTTTGACAATGGTGAATAATTTTTCCCAGAAAGTTTCCTGAGAGCTTGATTTGCAGCCGAGGTATTTATTCAGTCATTGAACAACTGAAAGTAAGAGACAAGACAGGTTATTTATCACTTGACAAGTCGAATCTCAAAATTAGAGATCATAATTTTTCAACTGGAAAAAATAAACTAAACTAAAAAAAAACCACAAGAAAACCCAGACCAGAGGAAAGAAATCCTGAAATACTGAAAAGATTTTGAGGTACCTCTTAAAAATTGGGTCAGATTTAACAGGAAAAATGAGGAAGAGATTTATCTGAAAGTCCTTTTTATGTTGCTGAGGTATAGACATATCCTTTAATTTCTAGAAATTCATCCAAGTTGGAGTTTCAGCTTTGCTTTTGCAACACAACTTTTCTAGTCTGATACATTCAAATTTTGAACAGAAGGTCCCAAAGAAGTGACCATGGTTGCCCATGCAATTAGAGACATCAGCAATGATTCTCTGGTTACAGAGATTGTTCCCAGGGAGTGCTGTGCCATTGGAGCTAGAGACGGCTGTTGGACGCAAACCTGTCACTACAACAGCTTAGGAAGCACGTGTGAAAATTCAATCACAGCACCTTGTGTTTGAAAAGTAATGCTCAACTAGGCAGGTAGTACAAAAATTAGGGAATGATTTTATCCCTGTTTGTGAAGAAAAGAGAAGTGTGGCTTGTCTGTAAAATAAAAAATATAGCAATTTTCAAAGGCTGGAAATTAAAGCTAACCATGTAGGGTTACTGATAATACGTGCTAGCAAGGGTGGTAAGTAATCATTGAAACAATTCTCAATAGTTACAGAATATTCCTGATGACTCTGAAAAATAAGCTTTTTTAAGCTCTAGTCGTTGGAGTGAAGCAAATTGCAAAAAAACTTATGGCCTTTTTTTTTGTGTAGTAGGCCAGATCACATAATCACGACGGTCTCTTTTGGTTTTAAATAAAAGCCATGAATCTTATGCTATTTTTCTGCTGCTTCTGTGCTGATGTTGCAGTCCATTAGGGGCCAAATCATTCAAGCTGTCTAGTTCAATTTGTGAAAATGCTGATAGAGAGCCTAGATAACTGACATTTGAACTTTTAAGTGAAAATGTGGTTCACCTATCTTGTCGAGAAAGGGTACTCTCAGAACAATATTTGGACAATATTTTGAACATTTGAGCTACTAGTTATTGATAAGTATTGGCCTGTGTTGTTAATTATTAATTCCTTTGCTTACACAAATAATCAGTCTATCACTGCAATTGGATTATGGCTTGTGCTTCATCCTCTTTGTACCAAATTTCAGTATGGAAAACAATGTTTAGATATACTGTAGATGCTTGCGTGAAAAAGTATGCTATAATATGATTTGATAGTGAACTCTAGCACTGGTAGAATGATCTCTGGGTAATGTTTGCCTTTTTTTTTTTAATTATTATTACTTACAATGTTTTAAAATCTGAAATTGTTGCCATTCCAGCAAATTTAGCAATACAAAGTCTGATGTGTTTTTAATGCTCACACTTGCCAAATGCAACTGAGTTATTTTTGTAATATGTAACTGCTATTAAGAGTACAACAATAGTGTAAACACGAACTTTTCATGAACTTTTGACACCAAAAATGTAAATAGATTGCCTTATTTTCTTTATTACAGCCTAGCACATGGGCAGCCTCTGCCAGTGGTCCTGGTTTTGTTTCCATGGGGGCATTCAATACCTGTATCCCTGAGTGTGGGAGCAGTTCTGTTCTGTTGCTTTTGTGCAGTACCACTGATATCAGAAGCAAGGATTCACTCAAGATCAGAATCTGATCTCATGCATTAAAAATGAATGAATACTCTTTAGCTTTCTTTGTATTTTAATAATTGTATATGAAGTAGAAATTGATTCCGGGATGCCTTAAAGACTGCATTACTTAGTGTTATGGCTTAAGCCCAATCGTCAGCTCAACCCCACACAGCCACTCACTCACTCCCCCACAGTGGTATGAAGAAGAGAATCAGAAGGATAAAAGTAAGAAAACTTGCGGATTGAGATAAAGACAGTTTAATAAGGAAAGCAAAAGCTGCACACACAAACATAGCAAAATAAGAAATTCATTTACTGCTTCCAATTGGCAGGCAGGTGTTTAACCATCTCCAGGACAGCAAGGCTTCATCGTGCCATAATGCTTACTTGGGAAGACAAATGCCACAACTCCAAATGTCCCTCTTTCCTCCTTCGTCCCCCCAGCTTTTATTGCTGAACACCATGTCATATGTCATGGGATATACCTTTGGTCAGTTTAAGTGAGCTGACCTGGCTGTCTACGCTACCAATTTCTTGTGCACCCCCAGCCGACACACTGACAGGGCAGTGTGGAAAGCAGAAAACACCTTGGCACTTTTCTGACACTGTTCAGCAATAACTAACACACTGATGTGCTAACAACACTGTTTTGGTCATGAAGCCATAACATAACACCATACAAGCTACTATGAAGAAAATTAACTCTATTCCAACCAAAATAAGTACACTTAGCAAGTCAGAATCATTAGAATGTGCTTTGCTTCAGCTCTGTCAGAACTCAGTCTCTAGAAGAAATAAAGTGCATGACAAAACAGATATTGAAGGAAGGCTTGGTTCAAGGATGTATAGAAGCCTCTGGTGAACTGGCTTGGGTGCTGTTCTGGTTACCAGATTGTTTCCTTCTGCTCTGCAGTGGAACAATATTTTGTTGCTCCCATAATTTGGGGTAGAGGACTAATACAATTTTAATTAAATTTGCAGTTGAGAACAGTTGATGAAGGCAAAGGCCTTTAAACTGTAACAGAGCTATGCTACCAGCTCTTTTCCCTTCTGTTTTCTTATGCTTACAAATTTTGGTCTTAATACCATTTATTTTTGCTGGTGTTGTCAAAAAAGGTTTCATTAATTTGCATCAACTAAAGATTCCCCTTTGAGACTCCTCTTTGAAATTAATAGGATTTGATTGCTCACACTTCTACATGCAAGTTAATATGATCCAACAGGCATTGCTTCTGCTCATAAACAAACAGTGTGAAATTATAATTACAACTAGTAAGTAGAGCAAGAGAAACAAATTTGCCTAATTTTCATGCAAGCTTTATGTCTAGTTTTTTTTTTTCTTTTAATTTCATTTAAAACACACACTTATTTCTGCTATGGCAGTACTAGTAAGCATAAGGGAGCAGTGAATAATACCAGATATGATTTGGAATACATCAATTTTCCATACATTAATGTGTTGTAGAGGCAATTCCAAGTAAGCCCTAATAAAATTGGATGTTACTTAACCTAGTCTGGTGCTTGTACCTAAGTTAATGTATTGATATGCAGCACCACAGTATAGTAGTAGAAGCAAAGTTTTGCAGTTTTAAACCATTAATTCTAAACTTCTTTCACCTAATTATGTACAGATAAAAAAAAATTGGTTTTGATGAGTGTGAGAGAGTTTTTATGAGTTATTCAGCTCTGCTTCTCCTAGGGTGAGGCTAAATAGCAGTGATGAAGAATCTGTATTTGCTTTTGCTGTTGTTGCATACCAGGTCAGGCAAAGGAGACAAGAGACTGCATTTGAAGAATGAACATCCTCAGTTGGGGGATTTTGCAGAGTGCAGTGGGGCAGGCACATCTTCAGTCTAGGAAAATGAGTTGTCAGAATAGTGAAGACTTGGGGTAGATTTGCGGGGGCTTTGCTGAAATGAGCTCCTAGCAGACACATCAGGCTGTGTATACAAACAAAGAAACTTTTCCTAGGGCTCAAGAAGGACTTTATAGAGTTTGTTGCAAGCCAGAAAATCTGAAAAGTGTTATCTGGGAGGAAGCAAAAGATCTACGCAGCAAAGACACATGAAGCAGGAAGGTGCTACTCTTGTACTCTAAGCCTAGTCATTGGTTTCTAATCTTACTGCATGTGTCTTAGAGACTAAGTTGTTTGTTTGGTTTTTTGACTGCTTGTTTTTTTCCTATCTAAAAGATTCATCTTTGGTTCTGTTTTAAGAATACCTAATTTTTGAGATTCAAAAAATTTTGACATTTCAGGGTACTTAATTTGTGGAAAGGTGCTGGCAGATCCACTTCAAAGGTTTGTTTCTCAGGGTCTTGATGAAAAGCTTTGATGCCAATACCCTACATTTAGACACAATTTATTGATGTATATCCACTCCACAAATCATAGAATCATACAATTTTTATGGCTGGAAAAGACCTTTAAGATCATCAAGTCCAACCATTATCTAACTCTATTAGGCCCACTTCTAAACCATGTCCCTGAGCACTGTATATAGATGGCTTTTAAATACATCCAAGGATGGCTATTCAACCGCTTCCCAGGGCAGCCTGGTCCAGTCTTTGATAACCCTTTCAGTGTAGAAGTTTTTCCTAATGTCTAGCTTAAACTTCCTCTGGTGTAACTTGACGCCATTTCCTCTTGCCCTCTCAGTTGTAACTTCTGAGAAGAGACCAGCTCCCACCTCTCTACAACCTCCTTTCAGGTAGTTGTAGAACTAGTCTTGAGAATAAGTCTTATGAGGAGCGGCTGAGGGAACTGGGGTTGTTTAGTCTGAAGAAAAGGAGGATCCTTTCAGGTAACAGTAGAGAGCAATAAGGTCTCCCCTGAGCCTCCTTTTCTTCAGACTAAACAAACCCAGTTCCCTCAGCCGCTCCTCATAAGACTTATTCTCAAGACACTCCACCAACTTCGTTTTCCTTCTCTGGACCCTCTCCAGCACCTCAACGTCCTTCTTATCCTGCAGCGCTCAAAACTGAACACAGTACTCGAGGTGGGGCCTCAACATTTCTGAGTACAGGGGGACAATCACTTCCCTAGCCCTGCTAGCTACACTATTCCTGATATGAACCAGGATGCCGTTGGCCTTCCTGGCCACCTGGGCACACTGCTGGCTCATGTTCAACCGGCTGTCAGTCAACACCCCCAGGTCCTTTTCTGCTGGGCAGCTTTTCCGCCACTCCTCCCCAAGCCTGTAGCGTTGGTGGGGGTTGTTGTGACACAAGTGCAGGACTCAGCACTTTGCCTTGTTGAAGCTCATACTATTGGCCTCAGCCCATCAATCCAGCCTATCCAGGTCCCTCTAAGAAATTAAATAAAGTTTGAGCTATTTCCTGAGCTGAAGCCTAAGAATTCATCAAATACATCTGTAAAAACATTCTACAAAATAAAAGTCACTGTACTGTTCCTTAGCACTGTGGAAAGCTTTGATAGATTGATTTTAAATTGACTAATTAAGTTTTTGAGACTGAAGCCTTATCTTAGTCCACAGACTATTTAAATCACAGGAAGCAAACAGCTGTATTAGAATAAATAGATCTTTCCTTTCAGTATTGTCCAAAGAACCATTGTGAAACTCTTCTGCAATGTTTTTTTCCGACCATTTTTCTCAATAGTGACAGTATAATAAAATGATTTGTTCAGTGGTGATAGTTCGTTTATTTATAGAAGTAATTTGATTGAAGATGATGAAAGTGACCAGCTAAACAGACTTTGATATATTGTGACTTCGAACACTCATTTCCAGAAAAAGCTAACTTTAAAAAATGAACTCTTCGTATCGCATGAGCACACTTTTCAGCTCCCAATTCCTCAAGCTTTTACTTGCCTCTTAAGAGGAGGCTCCTTAAAAGGAGCAACAATTAAGATGGCTGTGATTCCCAATATTCTTGAATAAAAAGAGGAGGACAGAGGAAAATAGAGATTTTTACTGTCTAATTACATGGATTTACATTGTATGTAATGATCTGAGTGAATAAAAATGGGTATGCATAAGACTTTGCAACTCTCAGTCTCAGTAAGGGGAAAAAAATAGAAAAAAACCAAAGAGGTTGCTCAGAACTGGAATCAGGGAGGATTGCTGAAGTCTCTGCTCCTGAAGGGAGATTGTTGTTCTGTGATGCATCAGTGATAAGAGCTTGGAGAAAGAGAGGCTTTGTTTGGAGAAAGGCTAAGTTTGGCCAGAAAGTTTAGCTTCAGAAAGAGCAGATTTGCTGTGATTCTGAGTGGATTGCAGAGCAGTGACAAAAGAGTGGAAGCAAAATCCTGCCCTGCTTGCAGAGTAAAAAGAAAGAATATGAAGCAAACGAAAAAGGAAAACTGCAACAGCCCTCTACCATTTCACCTTTAATCCTTGATCTTGATTATCATTCATTGCACAAGGAGAAAAGCAGAGGAAAGTGGAATTTGGAGGAGACGGTGAGTGTTAAGTGGTGATGGTAGTTTAATTAATTGTGCTAACTTCAAAATGACAGTGTGTAGCCTCTCAATATATTGAGCACTGTGAATCAATGGAAAAGAGCTCCACAGATGTCAGCCCAGGATCCAATTCACACAAGGAAAATGGGGAAAAAACCTTATATGAAAATTTTATTCTGCTACATTCCTGGAGCAATATGGCAGTGGGTGTCAGTCATATCTCAAGAGAAGGCATGCAGAAGTAAAGTAATTAAAGACATCACAGGTTTATTGAACTTACAGAATAAAAAGATTTTTTGGAGGTTTTTTTTTTAATGTTTATTGTTCCGTACACATCTGTTGAGTAGCATGAAGATTATCACTGCCCAAATACTGTGATTTCATTATTTAAAAGGTCTGCACAAGATTTTTTTAGCTGAAACAACTCCAAATTTTAATCAAAAGGTTGGGAACAGACATTTTAATAGTCTAGATATAAGAAAGAAATTCTTTATGATGAGGGTGGTGAAACACTAGAACAGGTTGCCTAGAGAGGTAGCAGGTGCCACATCCCTGGGAACATTCAAGGTCAGGTTGGATGGGGCTCTGAGCAACCTGATCTAGTTGAAGATATCCCTGTATGTCATGGGGGGTGTGGACTAGATGATCTTTAAAGTTCCCTTCCAACCAAAATCATTCTATGATTCCATACGTCCATGGATGCACTTAAACGATTTTCAAAGGCAGCATGGGAACCCATTGTATATGAAGATAATAAAAAGAAATAAATAATTTAAGAAGTTAACCTTCAACCTATTCTCTTATCTGTAGATAACACAAAAGCAAAATAGGGGGTTTTAAAAAGTCAAAGTGTACAAAGATAGAATAAAAAGAAACAAGGCAATACTTAAAAGTCCATTTTTAAAACAGTAGAAACACAAGGTAGGCCTGTTAATATGACTGGAGTAATTTGTAAGCCATTTAGTAAGAGCATATGAATAACGTTGATGTTGTCAGCTGTGTAAATACTCAAGTAATCCTGAACCTTCAAAGGCTTCTGGATATATATAATTTGTATTAAGTATATTTGAAATTTGAAAACAGCGAATAATAATAATTAATCTCTTGTTAATATTACCTCTTTCTATTCGCTTAGTCATTTTCAAAATAGTAATTTTTCATCTAGCTACACACGTTGGTCCATGTGTTTGGTAATTATACTGAACCAAAATCCTTATACGTACCCCACAGATTTTTTTTAGAGGGGTTCGATATAGCAAAAGAAGGGAAAGTTGGTTTCTTGTTCACAAAAATTGCTGAGGTTTAAACTGCTGGCAACCACTTTAAACAGAAAAAAGAAAGGTATCACACTGTTTGAAAAAATATACATCTTAGGGATCAGATCTACATTAGATGGAAGAATACACTTAATATATTTTGAATGGTATTATTTCCCTTCTGACTCCAGTGAAACTGTGAAAAGGAATTAATTTTAAAGTCAACTTCATCCAATGTTAGTCACATGATTTGTGATGGGTATTTTCATTGATTGTGTAAACAGAAACTGAATGTATGTGTAATTTAGTGTCTTTGCCCCCTGGGAAATCCCATGGAAGAACATTTTGTTCTCAAGTGTCTTTTCCAGTTTACAGCAAAATACAGCATCATTGTTATTCTAAACGTCCACTGGCAGAATGGAGGAGAAGTAGAAGAAACAGAATCAGCTTAAGAGAATGTGAATGCCCAGGGCTGTAGATGTTGGCCTTGATACTGTAAAGACTTGCACTAGAGCTTAACTCTATAGCTTGTAAGCAGTCCTGGTGAATTTAGCTGAACTTTTCAGAGGGCGTAATGTTATGTGAATATGCAAAGATTTGCAGAATAATGAGTTTGGTTACTTTTTTATTTTTTTCCTAGGAATCTGCAGCAGACCATTAGAGCGAATGTCTGATTGAGAGGACAGTGGACCTGATTTAGAACAAAGCTTTGTTTTGTCTTCAAATATGCACATTACCTCTTATTAGTTATAGAGTGTAGTTCTATGTGTTTCAAAGTAGCTCTTTTTCTTGTTTAGACTTTATCAGCATTTATCCCTTTGGGTTTTTTTTGCAAGCAAGGTTTCAGAGGAATTCAAATAAAATTATAATTGCATAGTTTTAGAGTATTTCAGATTATTTCAATATTAACCAGAAGTGGTATTAATCAATTTTTTAAAATATTTCTCTCAATTATAATGCCAGTGATAAAAACAATGAAGCAATACATATCTCTTCCTAAACCAGAAATCTAAAACTTGTCCTAGAGTTGCCTAGTTCCTTCTTACATCTATATAAATGATAACTAGCTGAGATGTAAATGCCTACGTGATAGGCATTGTGAGCCCCAGTCTGACTGACTGGGCTACACTTTGTGGATCCATTTTTTTTTTAATATGTCCACCCTCGAGATCTCTCTTATTAAACTGACTATCCTAAGTGATGTAAATTGTGATTTTTTTGTATATTAGGTGGAATGAATCACATTAATATATGTCAGGTGGTACTCCATCTTTGCTGACAATGGCAACACAGTTCTACAAGCTTTTCTTCTATGAAGTGAAGACTTTTTCTACTTTATTTGCCTCAGAAATATTGGCATGATATTGTATCCATGGCTATTTCATAAAGCTTTGGGCATGTCTGCCTTGTCAGGTAGATTATTAGCTAGGCTAATAATTATCTAGGCATGTGTTTTAAGCTGGTGACCCATCTTTGGTGAATGCACTTGATATTGTGTAGTACACAATGCAAGGGTAGAGTGTTTACTCTTGCCTGTAGTTTGTAATATTATCCACATTTTGAGATATGTATGACTTCCAGTGAAACAAGCTGAGACATTACAGATGTCATTACAGATCAGATTGCTTTATTCATGTTTGAAGCTGTGTTTTAGGCAAACTTCAGGAGACAAATTGCAACACATAATCTTGAAGTCTCAATGAGGAATTAAATGACCATGTTTTAATGTCTGGACATCTGATATTTCTGCGAAATTCTTGTAAAACCTTTCTAACTGTGAAGAATCTTTCATAGAATGGTGTAGTTTAAAGCATTGCTACTACTTTACTGATTTTCATGTTTGCCTTAATCAATGATTTGTAATCAAACTTAACATGACACCAAATTCTGTTGAGAACCGCTTTTGACTTTGGTAATAAAATCGTATTGTGCATGTTTATCAGTTGCATACACCAGGAAAAATATATTTGGGTTTTATTTTATATATTGCTTCACGCTCACTCTTTCAAGAAACCGTGAATGGAAGTGGTAGGAAAAAGACAGCTCTCCAAAGGGTAAATGCATAGTATTCAACTAAATTCAGTTCATTGTCACCGTGAGCACTAATGCAGCAGATTAAGTATGCAATATCTGGTCGCATATGCAGTGTTAAAGAGCAGAATATTAATAACAGATATCACAGTCAAATGAAGATAATTCTGAGAATTTTAACAATGAGGGCAACAGTTTAAACAAAAATACTACTTCTCTTCTCCTTTTATCACATTTTGGTTGCTTTACCACTCATTTCCCACTTCTACAGGATGGAAAAAAAAAAGAAGAGAAAAAAATGTGAAAGAAGCTGTGTGATTTACTATTAATTAAAATGGATACTACAATGCCCTAGAATTTGAACTTGCCTCTCCTCGGTAAATTTTGAGCTGGGAAAAAAATAAGTTGTGATAAATTTTTACTGAAACTACACTCTGGGAAGGAGGTTGAGAAGTTCCTTTTTCAGTAACTATTTCCATTAATATGGAGTCATGTAACCTGAGGTTAACAATCTAGAGGAAAAGCTGAAAACAACAGATTTTCTATGAGTTATTAGCTTGCTTTGGTAGTAATAAAATGTTTTTTCCTTACCATGGAAGTATTAGGAAACAGGACTATATTTAGTATTTCTATAAGAGTCTTTATCATTCTCTTGCAGTTTATCAACCTTAACAACCTACTCAAAATTAAGTCCAGGGAGAATATGTTTCCTCTCAACCATGACATGGTTGTAAACCATGTAATATTCTTAAATCATTCCTAACAGATATTTGTCTAACCTGTCCTTAAGATCTCTGGTGATAGAAATTCCCAAAACTCCTTTGGTAATCTGAGAACTCCTTTATTCTTTTTGTACAGAAAAAAGTTGGGTTTCAGTTTCTGTAATCTGAATCTTTCTTATTTCAATTTATATATATTGCTTCTTATCCTGTTTTTGGAAATAGATTATTCCATTTCTCTATGCATCAATCATTAATAACTCTTTAATCATTATCTTCCCTATAATCTGTAATTTGGATTAGCAATCATAAATATTCTATTCCTTTGTAGACTTCTGATTGTGGACAAAAGTGGAAGATGTTGGGACGTGTAGGCAATGGAACAGGGATAGAAGCCTGAACTAAACCTGAGGAACCTGTTTAAACTTCACAGTTTAATGACACACCAAAATTTCACTCTAGAATCAAAGAAATTGATAGGAGTTTCCTACTAAATCTTTACAGGCATAGACAGTTTGAAACATACCCTCTGCCATGATTAGGTCATTGAGATGCTTAGATGCAATGCTTTTTAAACAGGGATTCAGTTGCATTTTTTAGTAGGCAACTTGGAAAGCTCTCTCTCAGCTATTTTACTTTATCCATTGTTCCTTCTTTAATTTCCCTTGGGAACTTTATCAGAAAGGAAAGTAGTGTAACAAATGCAAAGAAAATGTCCTGATCAGCTTGAATAAGGAAAAACAATTGCAATATGGCAGATTCTAATGTGAGAATTTGTTGACAGAAATCTCAACTCTGAAGTCTTGTCAGGGTCAGTCTGCCTGGAAAGGTGACAACTTGCATGGACACCAATCTTGTCTTCCTTTCTTGAAAAGCTAGAAATATTTAGGAGTTAAAAATGAATCTTCAGGTAAAAAATAATGTACATGCAGTTAAGAACAATTATCAGCATAGCTGTATGCCATACATGTTGCAAGAGGAAAGAATGTCTAGTATTTCATTTGATGGAATGGGAAGCAAGAAAATATGATAATCAAAAGAGTGACATCAATATCTGCATAGATTAGGAATAAGAATAATTATTTTGATTGGTTTAGGGAGATGTGGAATAAAATAAATTTGCTGATAAAGAATAAGAAATGGAAAAAATAGATTAGGAAAGAGAATTGAAAATTAAAGAGAACACAGGGAAGACTCAATGTAGAACTGATGAACTGAGAAGCACTATGATGTAATGAATATATTTAGGGTGAGAATGTTAAGCTGATGAATAAAACAGAGAAAGAAACTCTCTGGTGAACTGAATAAGATCAAACAGAATGAATCTGACAAACCAGTGGCAAATCAGGGGAAAGGATGTACTGGATGAGGAAAAGTGTTCAGGCAACAGAACTTTCCTTTTAAAGGAGGAAACAGTGAATTAATTAAGGTATTAATCATAGAATCATTTAGGTTGGATAAGACCCTTAAGGTCATTGAGTCCAACCGTTCACCTACCACTGCCACGTCCACCACCAACCATGTTCCTAAGCGTGTCTACCTGTCTTTTAAATACCTCCAGGCATGGTATTTAAATTGAATCACAGAATCATAAAATGATTTAGGTTGGAAGGGACCTTGAAGATCATCAGGTTCCAATCCCCTGCTATACACAGGGACACCTCCCACTAGACCAGGTTGCTCAAAACGCCATCCAACCTGGACTTAAATACCTCCAGGGATGGGGCTTCCACAACTTCTCTGGGCAACCCGTTCCAGTACCTTACCACCCTCACAGTGAAAAATTTCTTCCTAATACCTAATCTAAATCTACCTTCTTCCAGCTTGAAACCATTTCCCTTCATCCTATCACTACATGCCCTTGCAAAAAATCCTTCCCCAGCTCTCCTGTAGGGCCGCTTTAGGTACTGGAAGGCCGCAATAAGGTCTCCCCAGAGCCTTCTCTTCTCCAGGCTGACCAACTCCAACTCTCTCAGCCTGTCTTCATAGGAGAGGTGCTCCAGCACTCTGATCATCTTTGTGGTCCTCCTCTGGACCTACTCCAACAGGTCCATGTCTTTGCTATGTTGGGGGCTCCAGAACTGGACGCAGCAAATACCTCCACCACTTCTCTGGGCAGCCAATTCCAATGCTTGACAACCCTTTCTGTGAAGAAATTTTTACTAATATCCAATCTAAACGACCCCTGGTGCAACTTGAGACCATTTCCTCTTGTCTTATCACTTGTCACTTGGGAGAAGAGACTGACATCCGCCTCTCTACAACCTCCTTTCAGGTAGTTGTGGAGGGTGATAAGGTCTGCCCTGAGCCTCCTCTTCTCCAGACTAAAGAACCCCAGCTCCCTCAGCCGCTCCTCACAAAACTTGTTCTCTACACCCCTCACCAGCTTTGTTGCCCTTCTTTGGATATGCTCTGGCACCTCAATGCCTATCTTGTAGTGAGGGGCCCAAAATGGAACAGAGTACTCGAGGTGGGGTGTCATCAGTGCCAACCAGAGGGGGACGATCACTTGCTTAGTCCTGCTCACAACACTATTTCTGATACAAGCCAGGATATTCTTGGCCACCTTGGCCACCTGGGCTCACTGCTCGCACATATCCAGCCAGCTGTTAACCAACACCCACAGGTCCTTTTTTTTCAGGCAGCTTTCCAGCCACTCATCCCCAAGCCTGTAGCACTGCATGGGCTTGTTGTGACCCAAGTGCAGGACCCAGTGCTTGGTCTCAATGAACTTCATACAGTTGGCCTCGGCCTGTTGATCCAGTCTGTCCCGATCCCTCTGTAGGGCCATCCTACCCTCAAGCAGGTCAATGTTCCTTACCAACTTGATGTAATCTGCAAACTTACTGAGGGTGCACTCGATCACCTCATTCAGGTCGTTGATAAAGATATTAAACAGAACTGGCCCCAGTACGGAGCCCTGGGGAACACCACTTGTGACTGGCTGCCAACTGGTTCACCACCACTCTCTGGGCATGGCCATCCAGCCACTTTCTTTTACTCAGCAAAGAGTACCCTCGTCCAAGCCATGAGCAGCCAGTTTATCCAGGAAGATGATGAGGGAAACAGTGTCAAAGTCTTTACTGAAGTCCAAGTAAACAACATCCACAGCCTTTCTGTTATCCACTGAGCATGTCGCCTTGTCATAGAAGGAGATCTGGTTAGTCAAGCAGGACCTGCCTTTCATAAAGCCATGTTGACTGGGTCTGATCGCCTGGTTGTCCTGTACATGCTGCTTAATGGCACTTGTATGTATAAAAAGAGTTTTTGTGAATTGCTTTATTCTCCCCTCTTTAAAAAGTCTAATTGACTTAGCAACTGGACAAATAAAATGAAAAACCTATATCTGTGCAGAACCTTTCAGAATTGCAGGAAATAAAAAGAAAAAAACAAACAAAAATCAACAAACACTCGCCACAAAACAAGCTGACATTATATGTATTACTTAGACCATAATCAGGTGAGCATATGATTTTTAGAGAAGGATTTCAGCCCCTAGTTGTAATATACACTGCATACTGCAAGGCAAGTCCTTTCCATTTCAACCTCTTTTGCTACCTCTGTGGGAGTGGAAAAGGGTCCTTAGCTAAACTGTGGGCTAGGGTGTTTTTTAGAGAAGAATGTTGTGATATTGCTGAAGGCAAACACTTTCTCCTGTTGTCAAGCCCTTTGGCAAATATGTTCACCATGCCATTTTCTGCATTGTGCTTGGACTCTTTTTGCTCTCTAAAGCATCTTAGAGAGTTTATGTTCAACCAGGAGGCCAGGATTGCCCAAGCATATGTTTGGGAGGAATGTATTTTTTCTGTCAGCCTCAATTTTGATACAATGATTGATGAATTGAACCCAGGAGAATGTAAGTGATAGCCTTGTTTCACAATGACAGTAGAGTTGATTTCATTTGAGTAAATCTAAATAAAATAAATATTGAGACAACAATATCTGAAAAGCTCTAGGGTAATAATCTTCTATGTTCTATTTCCTCTCTTTGTCAAATGGAGAATATCTCTGTTCTTTAATTTTTTAAAAATTTTTTTTTTTGGCACATAGTCACAGAACACTTCATATGGTACAGAATTTAAGAACAGGTCTGCAGTAGTATGACAAGCATAATGGTGCCAGTTAGCATTTCAGAACTGAGAGATGACTGGCCATCTGGGAAAAGGGGTATCTTAAGGTCAACATATGAATAAGAATAAAAGCTGAGACACACTTTTTTTCATCTGCAGCAGCTATGCTGCCAAAAGGTTGATATTAAAGTGCAAAAATCAAGTATTAGATGTTCCAACAATAATTCATTTATAAGTTTCAGTAGATCTGTCGCGTTACTTTTGTTCCAAGTACATGGCTTTAGCAGAATTAAAAGCTCCTCTCAAGCCAATGCCATCTAGTTCAAAAGAAAGACTGGTACAGTGCTATTTAAAACATAATTTGGTGTGAGTGGCAGTTCTCCATTCACAACAGAAAAGGAAGTTGATACTGTGATAGAAAATCAATCTGATTAGTAACAGCGTAAAATTGTGCAAATTGTCTGCTGCCCAGAGGAAAGACAAAACCTTATTCCTACAAATTTTGCTAAGCCTAAGTAGCTTCATCAGTTCAGTGTGGATTTCACTCCAGGTATTGATATACATGTATTTACTTGTTTGTGGCACCCAAATATACGGGAAACTAGGCAATTCTCCTTATCAAGGAGATTCACACACAATGCATACGTGCAAAGGGATGCACATGTGCAAAAATAAAGTGGGTGTAAAACTGTACTTTTCTATTGTTTTTAATCATACATCATAAACACTTTCTCGATCTGGTTCTTCTATGTCTGTGTAAGTGATCTTTTTTATTTAATATATATATTCATGAAATTAAGTCAAATAATGTATTTGAAAGTATATTTGTGCTTCATATGCAATTGACAGAAGAGCCTTTCCCATCAAAGTCATTATGTCAACCTAAATGAACAATGACTGATTTTTTTAATATCCTCAAAATAATTTGATTTGTTTAAATGAAGAGAGAAGTGTAAAAAAAGTGTAAAAAAAAAAGTAAAAAGTGTAAAAGTGTAAAAAAAGAAAAAGAAGTGTAAAAAAAGAAGTTTAAATGAAGAGAGAAGAGTTCCAGTTCAGTTCCTCCAAATTAAGTGTCTGTGATTCCTAAAGAGAGAAAAAACCTTGTCTAATAGTTAATGTCCTAAACTTTGGGAAATAATTCCTCAGTTTTATAGACATATTTACAGGCACACAGTCATCTTTGTGCATACTCCTTATATTATGAAATGTTAAATCAATGCTTAAAAGAGAACACAAAGAATGTATAAAGCTGGAGTTTCTTCATATATGTTCTTTGATAGCCTAGTGCAAACAGCAAAGTTTGACCTAGTGAGAGACAAAACATCTCTGTCAAACATTCTCATCTCTGACATCTGAAGAGAAAAATCAGTTTAAATACAGACTTCATTTTTAGAAACAGAGCAAACGAGGCAACTGTCATCTCAATGCAACTATTGCTAGGCTGCTAACAGCACCTGAACTAACTATTATGAAGCTAACTTCAATCTCTATACCATAGAAAAGCTTATATAGGTTATCTAGGCATAATAAAAGCCAAAAGAGACTATAGCTCTTTTAACAAATTCATCTAGATATTGAATAAATGGGAAAAAAAGTACCATTAAATTTGAAAGGTGAGGTTGACATGAGAAGAAATGTTTGTCAACTCACTGAAAATTTAGTCTGGAAATTAGAAAAATCTATTTCCATAATATGAAAGCTCTAGAATACCTTTTCAGCACTAGCAGCAGAGATATGAAAACCCAGTTGCATGTGGGTCTGGAGGACAGAGGCAAAACAGTCCATGAGCAGATTGCATGTCACTCAGGGAAGGGAGATTGTCTTCATTTTCACACTCTTATGACCCCACAGTTGTAATTCCGTTATAGTATTTCACTATTTCAGTGCATATTTATCATGTCATAGCCATTATTTCAGTGTGAGATTTATTCTTGTGTTTCTATATTTTAACAATAATAATTATATGTTGAATGTGATTCTTTTGAAAACAATGACAGGGAACATATACTGCATAAGACATTTCAGAATGCCTGTGCATATTTTCTTTAGAGCCTTCCTGTAGAATACTATCAACACTGAAAAAACCTGCAGTGGTGTTCATTATTCTGTTACAGAAACTACAGCAATATGCATGCATAAAACTACATACAGAGTGCTTTTTTTGTGAAATTATTTTAGAGTCCAGTTACCTGCCTGTTTAATTATTTCATTCACTTCTTTTATCTTGCAAGATATAGGAACAGCACCTGTCTTTTCCTATGCATATACAATTAAAACAAATATGTCTGTTCTTCTTTGAACTTGTTGATGGCTGTCATATATTCAGAAGTCATAACACAGTCCTGAGCTAAAGAATCGGGTACCACTGCTTGTAAGTCCTTTCTTCCTGTTAAACATCTTTCCTCTTTAAGAAAGATATCTGAAAGAAAAAGTGAATAAATTAGCCTTCCCCAACAAAAAAACATAACTATTTTTCAGATTTGCTGTAAGATATGGTTTAAAGTTCAGATCAGTCAAAGAATGCTGAAGACATTTTAGAGCACATCAGAATGGTGATCTTTCCAGAGTACCTGGCAAAGTGTGCAGAAACCCTTCTCTAGAACCCAAGTTCCGCCAAGGACTTACAGCATTGCATTTGATAAGACTTTTCAATACACAGCTAATTTAGCTCTTATTCATGTGTAGTGAATCCTTTCTCAGTTAGGCACTTTATGAGCTCAGCAAAAAGTCTACTATGTATTTTCAGTCCACAGTTTTCAAAGGCTTATCATTATGTCAAATCAAAATGGATTTCCTATGGGACAATAAAAAGCACAGCTACTCACTGAAGATTATTTTGTAAAGCTTTAGCTTTCAAATGAACTTCAGTTCCTTTGGCTACAGATCTTCTGGAAAATAAATGGTTATAAGATTTATTTATTTTTAATGTAACAATGAAAATAATTTCCATTTTCCTACTCATTTCATGTTCAAATGGCTAATTGCTGCAGAAAAAAAAGAAAGAGGTTAAAATAGACAAAAGCAGCACTGGACAGATAATTCTAGTCTTTATGGAGAGTGCTTCTGATAGTTGGGTGTGAGCGAATACCAGGATTAGTACAGAAACTTCTTATTTATTTTAGTAGTAGGTGATATGTTTAACAAATAAATAAATAAAATCTATGGTTTTCCATATTTACCAAAAAAAATAAAAATCACTGAAGGTTCCTAAAGTATAATCTTATGCCATATGGTGTTGTTTCTGGTGCATATGTGAGGAAACTTAGTTTTCTTACAGGATGTTTTCAGCCAGCTATGACACTGTTCTATCTATCTTGTAAGTTTTGGAGTGTGCTTTTTTTCTTATAGTGCTGGAGAATGTTACTTTACTCCAACTTAGAAGCTGCTGTCTAATTATACAGAAGGTAACTAGAATGGAGTGAAATGATGATTTTAGAATAAATGGCAATGAGGAAGCTTTGGTTTTAAAAAAGTCTGCTGACAAGGAGAAAAAAAATAATCAAATAAACTAAATGATTTCCTGTACAATATTCTGCAAAATCAAAACCGAAACACTACAAAAATTAGAATCAGCAAAACATAAGCAAACACTTATAAATTAGACAATATCAGTTTTGTGAATAGAATGAGAGAAAAATCACTGGGAAAAATAGCTTATATTCCTGCAATTACATGCAAACATGTAATCATGTGACCACACATTTAAGAACAAAATTACAATGCCATATATAACAGTGCAGAAAATAAGGATTACATATTCAAATTTAATCTTTCAGTTTCTCTTTAGAGCTTGACTTGTTAACTTTAATAATGATGATGTGCTGAAAGTGTAATTTCCTGGGGTTTTGACGAAGTAAACAGCAAATGTTAATTCCATAGAAGTCAGTAGAAAATGCAGATACATGATGCTGACATTTAGAGACAGTAGATACCTTTGCCCCTTGAGTTTGAGTGAGCAAATGATGATATTAATAGATTGTCAAACTCTGTGGAACAAGATTAAGTAGAGAATGGCACTGGAAGATGATTTCCTTGTAAGGGCTTGCAAAGAGCCACTTTCTTCGTTGATTTCACAAATTTTTCTGACATCATATTGAGGACTCAAGCATTTAATTTTATCCTACTGGTGGGATGTACTTAAATAGTCGCATTTTCGTATGCCTTCTCTGTCCCCTGCCACATTATATGCACGGCATATTTATATATGGAGATGCACGTGGATCACATTTTCTGTCCTTGTTTATTGGTCTGTCTCTTTTACCTAATGTCTCTCCTTATCATCATGTGATGATTCCCACACTTTTTACTTTGCTATGTTCTATTCCTAGTTCCGACAGATCTTAAAGAAATTTTCTGATGCCAGTGCACTGATTCCCCGTGTGTCTCTGTGCCCTTTGGGAACTGGTATGCAGAGAAATGATGGTACCAGATCTTACTCTCAGTGCTTGGCACCACAGCTATCCACGAACTATTTCACTTCTGAATGAGTAAATGCACAGTAAAGATGTGCAAAAAAACCCAAACAAACAAATAAACAATGAAAACAACTTTTAAGAATATAACCACCAGTTTTTCATGTCCCTCTATTGGACCTCTTTTGCTGAAACTCTCAAAAAATTAGACAATCAACCTGCAAAATTTCAGACTAACCTGTTAAAGTCACATACAATTATATCAGAGGAAGAAAAAAAAAAATTGCTTAATCTTAACTATTGACGGTTCTAAACCAAATTCTTTATCTTCTAAAGTATTTTTATTTCCTTTAGAGTTACTTTCTGTGTAGCCCAGTAACATTTGTTTCACACTCACATTTTTCTTCCTTAGTTACGCACAATTCTTTTTTTGGCTGGTGATTTTTTTTATTTTTTTTTTTTTTTTGGTTCATATTTCTCCCCAGCCACTGCGTTTTACACAGAAAATGTGATCTCAGCATTTTGAGATTAACTCAGATTATGAGTTAAACTTCTGCACTTGGCCTGTTCAAAAGAATTCCAAACTAGTCAAATGAGACAAAATATCTTCATTGACCTTCAAGCCAAACTGGAAAGCAAGCAGGCAAGATCAGCTTTCCACAGTGTCTCCTTCTGCTGAAAAGTCTTAAACAGCACTGATAGAGGTGAATGAAGATGCTGCTTTTAAGGATGAGGCTTTGTGCTAATTTACGTTTAGACAAAATGTTACATGCTGCATAAACAGAAAGGGGCATTGCTTTCTTACTGCCAGAGTCTGCTGTACCATTTTATATGCACTCAGAGAGGAGGGAGAACAGAGGACTAAAGAAAGCTCTTTCTCCCCATGACTCAACCACAAAATGGCACAGTTAGGGTTTCTAGCCTTTTCTGAGCTGACACCCTCACACACAAGGTACAGTATTTCAGTTAAGGTGCTGGATTCAGGATCAGTGTTTGCCTATTGAATTAAGTGATGTAATTTGAATTTTTATTAATAGCTATGAACTATTTCAAAAGCAAATGTCTAAAGAACACTCAGGGAAATATTAGAGATTTATTTCCTAGGTTTTCAGAGGTAAGTAGTCATTTTGGATGTCTGTCTTTTTCAAATGGAGTAGCACTGAGTGGGAAGTTCTCAATATGTTCTGAAAATCATAGCTTTGAAACCAGCTCAAAATAGAGAAAATGAATATTTTCAGTTTTAAGAAAACCAAGATATGAATATGCAGAAAAATTGAATTTGTAATGGCAAAACAAGGATCTCAAATGATTATTAAACAGATTAAAAAAAATATTCGATGCCATAAGTGGCATGCATTTGATGGCTTTGCTTCTATTTCTGATGTATCCCACACTGGTTAGTGTGGAACGTTCTAGACATAAACAGTTGTTAGCCTGTCCTGACATTGCAATTCTTGTTGCTGTTAATACATAGTTTTCAACTGATAAGTTATTTCATAAAGTAAAACTACCAAGTCAAAAACCCCTGCGTCAAAAAAACCCTCTAAAATTATCCTAGTTGTTCTTGTCCATGCATCAAGATGGGCGCAGCAACCCGAGTAACACAGTTTGATCTATTCAAGCCATGAAAGAATGGTCCCAGCACACACACAGAATGAGGAAGTATTTAATTTGAATTTAGAAACACTTGAGGCACATTAGCAACATTCTTTATTGCTAAGTGGAAGTCTTGCATGCCAACTGGCATAGCAGGAGTAATATTCTAACATACTCCCTAGTGCTAACCATTATAATTTTAGACTGTGCCTTTTTGAAGGCTTTAAATTCTGTTCACCTTTCCATTTCCAAAAAAGATGATTGAATTCCCTCTTCTCAAGACAAGATGCTTTGCAAATGAGAACTCTTTTTATGTTTTCCTTTGCTTATTACGTGCATGCCACTAATTGTCAACATGCTTTAGTTTAAAAATAGAAAAAAAAGATACTCGGGCCAAGAATTAGCATTGAGCTGACGCCAAACTTTCAAACTTTTCAAACTAATGACCTGATATTTATGACCTTATGCTTGTCATAAAAATAGTAATTACATGATCTAAATATAATGGACCTCTCCTTTAGATTTCCTAATAAAATAAAAATATTCCTTCCTGACTTTGGCGTTCATTGTTAGAAATCATATTCAACATGTGAAAAATAATGGACACTAAATATAGTCTGTCTAAAATAGGGAATATGTAAATATTCTCTAAGCCACCATGAACAATGAATACAAACTTTATATAAAATGGCAAAGCCATGAAAGACAGAGATTATTTTCTATTTGGATTCCAGTCCACTCACACAAGGAAAGAAGTAGAAAAGGATCTGTGAATGATCTTTACCTGAAGAGCAGATTTCAAACTTCTTGAAGTAGGATGAGGACAGTTAGGAGCCTAAGGCTGTGTTCTTTCTTAGGAGCAGGGTACTTGAAGAATTCTTTTTCAGTTTTTTTGGTAAGAATCTGCATACTGAAGTAGCTATTGAAGGGTGCAAATAAATTATATAATGACATGTTACTCAGCCTGGATTCAGACCCTTCCTACACATGTTTTAGAACTGTGAAGAAAACCATACTTAAGTACTGGTTCCCCATAAGCCCTTTCACTGCCCTCAGCCTGCCCTGCTGTGAAATGTGACTGCAATGCAAAGTGGCTGTAGAAGCACATAAGAAAACTAGAGATTATGGAGCTGAAGTTTGTTTGTAACCGTGCAGGCTTGACAACACAGAGCTCATCACATTAAAAAGCACACACTAAACTGTTAAACTGCAGCTGGCACCCAAATAAGCTTATTTCAAGCCAGTTATTTCTAGACTTCGCTATTGTCACTACTGTACTTTTACACACAGTCAATTTCGTTATTCCTGTGGACAGCGTTAGTGGCTTCTTTAGTCATGTGAGTGAAGAAAATTACTAACCTATCCTAAGAGTTTCTTTGTTGATTCACAAAAATGTTGGGCTTTAACTTGTATCAAAATGATTACTAAATCAAAATGACTGATCAAACATGTATTTCCCATTTATGAAACTTGATTTACAGTGTGACTTAATTTGGCTTAAGTATGATTGGTTCTGCCTTTAAGCGGGGAGATAGAACTAAGGACCTCTTCCAGCAGCACCCGGCACGAATTTATAATGTTTTACAACATGGCAGTCCATAAACGTTTATCCTTGAAAGTATGGAAGTGTTCCACCATCAAATGACTTGATATTTATTTGTTTGACTAATTGGGTGAATGCGGAATTGCAATCAGTAGGGGGAGTTTTGTTGTTGGGCCTATTGAAAAAGTGCCCGAGACAGTAATGTCATCGTTCAACAGTGATGGTTTCCTGGCTCAGAGAGACATTTCTCTGTTTGACTTACACATTTACTCTGTGTTCCTAATGGCTTATTTTTACTTGTATAATTAAAAAATTAATTAATAAAAAATGCTGGTTTAGTTTTATCACCATGTTTTTGCACACTCATACTTTAATGTCCCTAGAGATCTCTCTGTGTAAGGGCAGCTGCACTATCTGCACAGCTTTGGCAAAAGTAACATCCAGATACATGACTAGGCATCAAAATGTTACTACTGCAAATACAGCAAGAGATTTTCCTCCTTTCTGATTACAGAGGGACAGCTTGTCATTTTTGACACCCAAAAAGTTTTCTCAGCAGCTTTTGCTTTTGGTGCCATTACACACTTCTCTGTGATGACCATTAATATTTTTACAGATTAGGAAGAATAAAATTTTATTGTAATTTGATCCTTGAATCACGCACTGCTGCTGTTGAGGAGCTCTTCCAGTTGAACTCAGATATTTAAGTTTTCAAGGTGAATTCTATAAAACAGGCAGCATTTACTACAAATGCATTGTAGCCACGGTGTACTAGTAAAACAAACAGGAAAAAACTCCTAAATGGACTGTAGGGCAGTACTGTGTCTGCTCAAGAAACATATATTTCAGAAAGGAAACGTATACATTAATAAGGCATTGCAACTCAACAGAGTGTACCTGATGGTCATTCACCATCAGTACTGATTCTTTCAGGAATGTTTCATTGGTCAGAAGTGGTTATGTTATTTTCTCTATAAATGTGATCAGTTCTGAAAGTTCTTGCACTGATAAATTGGAGCTGAGAATACCCCTGTACAAATGATCCAGATTTCAGAGGGGAGTATGTGTGAATAAAAATACAGTTCACCAGAGTCCAAATGAATTTTTGATTGCTGTTCAGGGACTTATCCTTTCCATGAATTTAAGATGGTTAGGGTGATTTCAGTTTCTTTACTAGGCTAAGCTAGTGGTAGTGAGTGGGAAACAGAGCTGCTTTGTGTTTTCTCATACAGAAGCCTTTTTGATGACAGTGGTTTTCTGGTTTTGATGGGATTTTTAGCATTTGAGTCATTGTGTGACTAGCAAACTAGAAACAGCTTCATAATCCAAAACGAAGTCAATGACAAAATGAATGCAGAGGAAATAACTTGTCTATGTATGTGTGTGCATGTGTATGTATGTGTGATGGGACTTTGGGGTTGATCCTGCCAAGCACTGAACAGTCTGTCTCTATTTCAGCAAAGCACTGAAGCACACATATGATTAATGCAGGCTGCACCTTTTGTGACTGAACCTTTAATGCAGTACAACTTCATTTCCAGAGGGTTCAGTTTGTACCTAGTCAGATCACATATGCATTTTGTTTGGGATTCAGTCAGTTCTCAGATATTTCTTTCAAACCCCATCTTCTTCTTTCCCTCTAAACAGGATTATGAGACAATATTCAGAAGTCCCTATATAGTAGTGAAGAAACTTAATAATTTATGTATGCATTTAACCATTTTAACTTTCAAATTACAGTGTTATTTTATTCTCACATTTCCTCTCTCCCACCACCACTGAAAAAAAAGAAGCAACTCTTTAACTGCTTAATTATTTTTCTCTTTTCTTTATAGATTTTTCCCTACATGTATTCCTACCTGGTATTAATAAATTACTCTTTTATATAAAAAATCAATATTGTTGCTTTAACATTTTAATAATTTCAAAATACCTTGAAGGCATTTTTCCTCTGAAGCATGCATATGACTTTCAGTAACCCCTAATGAGTTGCTCTTGCTCATCAAGGTGAAAATATGCCCTATAGTGTTGCATCTAATTTTCTTTTTCTTTCTTTGTCCTTTTCCTTAGCTAACTGCTTAGTAATGAGATGCTAATGAGGATATGACAGAATATTTAAAATTTAAAAAAAACAGAAATGAAGTTAGCTTAACACTTAAATCAGTCTTTGAATATCATAATACAGCAAGACAAGATACAGTGCACTTACAGCAATACTTCTTACAATAGTTAGTGTAATTTTAGAACTCTTCATCTGTCATGTTCACCATAGGAAGAAAATTATTTCTTCAGTCCAGAATGTGTTATATTGATCCCAGTGCTGGCTGTGCTGCCTTTAAAAAGGAACACTTGCCTTCCATTTTGATAATGTGGAATCTTTAACCTGGGAAATGTCAAACTGATTGTTTCTTTCCCAGATATTACCCAGGTGAGGTTTTCCCAGTTCACTTCTAACCTTGCTGTCAGGTCACTTTAATGGAATCTGATCAAACAATCTTCATACTTTCCTGCGCAGCATGTGATCTTCCTTCAGTTTTCCTAAACTGAAAACAGTGAAATCCTCTGTGTTGTTTGGCTGGCACCTGTCTCCTGAATAGACATGAGATCAAAACCAAATATTATTTTCACCACCGAGGCAAGAATTACTGGAAGGAAAGTTTTGTGAGCAAAGTATAGAAGCTATTAACTTTCTGATACTTTTTTTATTTTAAATTTTTTGGTCCCAATTTGAGATCTGAAGCTGAAGTTTTATGTAGCTGTTGGTACGTAGGCTCAGCCTCTTTTGGATTTTGCAATCTGTTACTACAGGTCAGGCCATTCCGAACTTTTCTTTCACAAGTCCAGATGAGTTTGGCTGAGCCATTTGTGTGTTTTCATGATCCCATCTTGGTGCACATGACACTGTGACATACAGATAGGGTAGTAATACCGTGTATGAAGACATATATCAGTCTACAGATTACTTCCAGCTTTATGTCTAAAGCACTTTCAGTAGTGTGGATACTTTCCACCCAGATAGTACCAGTTTAGGGTCACTAAGTCACTTTTTTTCATAATTTGTTAATTGGTGAAACTCATCTAAGAGAAGGCAAAACATTATAATGCAGAGCTAAACTACCTTTGTGAAACTTTACAGAAGATCCTTCTTTTCTCCCCACTGCCCCATCATTTTTACACGAGAAATCAGTCATTTTCGTGATGTCCTCTGTATCTAAAGCAAGAAATTCCATACCAGTTAGGATGGTTCTTTTTACCCCTAGCTACTTTTTCAAGAAGGTATCCCACCATCTCACATGAGTTCAGCCAATGAATTTTTATCATTTGTAGATAAACTTTAGCAGCCTTTTTTGCTCAGAGCCCCGTCCAGCCTGACTTTGAATGTTTCCAGTGATGGGGCACCTACTACCTCTCTGGGCAGCCTGTTCCAGTGTTTCACCACTCATCCTTATATCTATTCTAATTTCTTTCTTTAATATCTATTAAATTTCTTCTTTATATCTAGTCTAAATCTACCCTCTTTTAGTTTAAAATCATTACCCCTTGCAATATTGCAACAGGCCCTGCTAAAAGGTTTGTCCCTATCTTTCCTGTAGGCCCTGTTAAATTCGGAAGGCTGCTATAAAGTTTCCTCAGAGCCTTCTCTTCTCCAGGATGAACAGCCCCCACTCTCCCAGCCTGTCTTCATAGGAGAGGTGATTCAGCCCTCTGATCATTTTTGTAGCACTCCTCTGGACTTGGTCCAACAGGTCCATGTCCTTCTTATGTTGGCGGCTCCAGAACTGGACATGGTGCTCCAGAGGTGGACATGGTACTCCAGGTGGGGTCTTACCTGAGCCAAGTAGAAGGGAAGAATCACCTCCCTTGACCTGCTGGACATGCTTGTTTTGATGCAACCCAGGATATGGTTGGCCTTCTGGGCTGCAATCACACGTTGCAGGCTCATGTCCACCAGTACTCCCAAGTCCTTCTCCCCACGGCTGCTCTCACCCAGCTTGTATTGATACCAGGAGTTACCCTTGCCCAGGTGCAGGACCCTGCGCTTGGCCTTGTTGAACCTGATGAGAGTCACACGGGTCCACTTCTCGAGCTTGTCCAGGTTCCTCTGGAAGGCATCCTGTCCCTCAGGCATGTCAACCGCACCACTCAGCTTGGTGTTGTCCACAAACTTGCTGAGGATGGATACACTCTATCCCACTGTCTATGTCACTGATGAAACTATTGAATAGTACTGGTCCCAATACAGACCCCTGAGCAACACCACTTGCCACTGATGTCCATGTGGATATTGAGCCATTCACCACTACCCTCTGGATGTGACCATCTAACCAGTTCTTCGTCCACCAAACAGTCCACCCATCAAATCCATGCCTCTCCAATCTAGACAGAAGGATGTTGTGGGGGACCATGTCAAAGGCCTTAGAGAGGTTCAGATAGAGACATCTGTCGCTCTTCCTTGTCTTGAGCAGCCAGAGAGTGGGTTAGACAAGCTAAATCCCAGATAGAACTAAATCTGACCAGGGAAATTAAGACAAACAAAAAATCCTTCTTTAAGTATGTCAGTGAGAAAAGAAAGACTAGGGAAAATGTAGGCCCTCTCCAGAAGGAAACGCAAGAACTGGTTACCCGGGACAGAGACAGAGCTGAGGTACTCAATGACTTTTTTGCCTCAGTCTTCACAGACAAGGACAGCAGCCGCACTGCCCAAGACGCAGATTGCAAAGGCGAAGATTGGGAAAATGGAGCACCGCCCGCTGTAGATGAAGATAAAGTGAGAGACCACCTGAGGAACCTGAAGGTGCACAAGTCCATGGAACCTGATGAGATATATCCGCGGGTCCTGAGGGAACTGGTAGAACAAGTCACTAAGCCACTAGCCATCATATTTGAGAAGTCGTGGCAGTCTGACAAGGTTCCTGCCTACTGGAAAAGGAAAAACATAACCCTTATTTTCAAAAAGGGAACTAAGGAAGACCCGGGGAACTACAGGCCAGTCAGTCTCACCTCTGTGTCTGGCAAGATCATGGAGCAGATCCTTCTGCAAACTCTGCTGAGGCACATAGAAAGCAAGGAGGTGATTGGCGACAGCCAACATGTCTTCACCAAGGGCAAGTCATGGCTGAGAAATTTGGTGGCCTTCTACAAAGGGGTTACAGTGGCAGTGGACAAGGGAAGATCTGCTGATGTCATCTACCTGGACTTGTGCAAAGTGTTTGACACTGTCCCACACGATATCCTGGTCTCTAAATTGAAGAGACATGGATTCAATAAATGGACCACTTGGTGGATAAAGAACTGGCTCGACGGTCGCACTCAAAGAGTTGCAGTCAACGGCTCAATGTCCAAGTCAAGAGCAGTGACGAGTGGCGTTCCTCAGGGGTCGGTACTGGGACCTGTACTATTCAACATCTTTGTCAGTGACTTGGACAGTGAGGTAGAGTGCACCCTCAGCAAGTTTGCTGATGATACCAAGCTGTTTGGTGAGGCAGACACGCTGGAGGGGAGGGAGGCTATCCAGAGGGACCTGGACATGCTGGAGAGGTGGGCTCAAGCCAACCTCATGCAGTTCAACAAGGCCAAGTGCAAGGTCCTACATCTGGGTCGGGGCAATCCCAAGCACAAATACAGGTTCGCCAGGGAATGGCTGGAGAGCAGCCCTGAGGAGAAGGACTTGAGGGTACTGATTGACGAGAAGCTCGACATGAGCCAGCAATGTGCGATCGCAGCCCAGAAGGCCAACCGTATCCTTGGCTGCATCAAAAGCAGTGTGGCCAGCAGGTCGAGGGAGGTGATTCTGCCCCTCTACTCCACTCTCGTGAGACCGCATCTGGAGTACTGCATCCAGCTGTGGAGTCCCCAACATAAGAAGGACATGGACCTGCTGGAGCGCGTCCAGAGGAGAGCCACGAGGATGATCCGAGGGCTGGAGCACCTCTCCTATGAGGAGAGACTGAAAGAGTTGGAGCTGTTCCTCCTGGAGAAGAGAAGGCTCTGGGGAGACCTTATTGCGGCCTTCCAGTACCTAAAGGGGGCCTACAGGAGAGCTGGGGAAGGACTTTTTACTAGGGCATGTGGTGATAGGATGAGGGGGAACGGCTTTAAGCTGGAAGAGGGCAGGTTTAGAATAAACATTAGGAAGAAGTTTTTCACTTTAAGGGTGGTGAGGCACTGGAACAGGTTGCCCAGAGAAGTTGTTGAAACCCCATCCCTGGAGGTGTTCAAGGCCAGGCTGGACGTGGCCTTGGGCAACCTGGTCTAGTGAGAGGTATCCCTGCCTATGGCAGGGGGGTTGGAACTCGATGATATTCAAGGTTCTTTCCAACCTAAACCATTCTATGATTCTATGATTCCCTTGTCCACTGATATAACCACTCCATGACAGAAGGTCACTAGGTTGGTCAGCCAGGAATTGCACTTGGTGAAGTCATACTGGCTGTCTTGAATCACCTCCCTGTCCTCCATGTGCCATAGCATAGCTTCAGGGAAGATCCGTTCCATGATCTTCCTAGGCACAGAGGTGAGGCCGACAGATCAGCATTTCCCAGGGTCCTCCTTTCTACCCTTTTGAAAAATAGGTGTGATGTTTCCCTTTTTCCACTTACTGGGGACTTCACCTGACTGCCATGACTTTTCAAATTTCATGGAGACTGGGTTAGCAACTACACCAGCCAATTCCCTCAAGACTCTGGGATGTATCTTGTCAGGTCCAACAGACTTCTGTATGCCCAGGTTCCTCATGTGATCATGAACCTGATCTTCTCTTACAGTGGGAGAAACTTTGCTCCTCAAGTCCCTGCCTTGCAGCCCAACCACTCCAAAGGTTTAGGAAGAGAGGTTGCCAGTGAAGATTGAGGCAAAAACGTTGTTAAGTTCCCCAGCCTTCTCCTCGTCTGTTGTTACCAGTTTGTCAGTCTTGCTCATCAAGGGGGGTATTCTTTCTTCGACTTTAATTTTCTGACTGACATACCTGTAGAAGCCCTTATTATTCTTTCCATCCCTTCCAAGTTCAGCTCTAGCTGCATCTTGGCCTTCCTGATCCTATCCCTACACAACCAGGCAGCATCCCTATACTCTTAGCAGGATACCTGTCTGTTTTTCCACTGCCCATGCATTTCCTTCTGGCCCTTTCATTTGACAAGCAGGCCTCGATTCAGCCATGCCATTCTCTTGCCTTCTTTTCCTTATTTCTTACACCTGGGGACTGAGAGCTTTGTGCTGTATGGAAAACATCTTGAAAGATCTGCCCACTCATTTCTGCTCCCATGTCCCTGAGGGCAGTTTCCCAGGGAATCCTGTTGGCTAGCTCCTTGAAGAGATGGAATTTTGCTTTCCTAAAATTCAGGGTCCTGAATTTACTCTTTATATCCCTCAGGACTGCGAACTCCACCAGTGCATGATTATTGCAGCTCAGGTTGTCTCCAATCTTGATGTCACCAATGAGCGCACTTACGTTCGTAACCAACAGGTACAGTATCACATCCCCTCTGGTAGGGCTGTCTATTACCTAGCTTAAGAAGTTATCCTTGATGCACTCCAGGAGTCTCTTGGATTGCCTATAGCTCGCTGTGCTATTTTTCCAGCAGATGGGGTGGTTGAAGTTCCTCAGCAGGACAAGAGCCTGCGAGCGCAATGCCTCCTGTAGCTGGAGTAAGAAGGTTTCACCAATAGGCTCCCCTTGACCAGGCCACCTGTAGTAGACACCAACCACAAGGTTCCCTTTGTTGCCTCAGTCTCTAATTCTTAGCCATAAACTTTTGATCTGCTCTTGTCTATTCTTCAGAGACAGCACTTCACACTAGTCATTTCTTGATGTAGAGGGCAATGCCTCCTCCCCTCCTTCCTTGCTTGTCCCTTCTGAACAACCTGTAGGCATCAATAGCTGCACTCCAGTCATGGGATTTGTCCCACCAAGTTTCGGTAATGGCAACTAGGTTGTAGCTTCCTAGCAGCACAGTGGCTTCCAGCTTCCCCTGTTTGTTGCCCATGCTGCGTGCATAGGCGTAGAGACACTTAACTGGGTTGTCTGCCATGTCATCCTGTCATCTAAAAAGGTGTCAGGACCAATAGCTCAACTCAAATACTTCTACACCAACACATGCAGCATGGCCAATAAACAGAAGGAGCTGGAAGGCGTTAGGCAGCAGGAAAGCTATGATATAGTGGCCACCACGGAAACTTGGGATGACTTGCATGACTGGAGCACTGCAATGGATGGCTATAAACTCTTCAGAAGGGACAGGCAAGGAAGGAGAGGCAGTGGGGTGGCCCTGTATGTTAAGGATTTTTATGAATGTCTAGAACTAAATGATGGTGAAAATAGGGTTGAGTGTCTATGGGTAAGAATCGGGGCAGGAGGGGGCAACATGGCAGATTCCATGGCTGGAGTCTGTTACAGACCGCTCACCCAGGATGAAGATGCAGAAAAAATATGTTGGGAGAAATCTCAAGATCGTTAGCCCTTATCCTTGTGGGAGCCTTCAGCTAACCAGATCTCTGTGGGAATACAATACAACAGAGAGCTCTGTGGGAATACAATACAGCAGAGAGGGAACAGTTAAGAGGTTCCTGAAGCGTGTTGAGGAAAACTTCCTGAAACAGCTGGTGAGGGAGCTGACTAGGGAAGGTGCCCTGCCAGACTTGTCTGTAAACAAAGAAGAATTTGTGAGGGATATGATGGTTGGAGGCCATCTTGGGCACAGTGATCGTGAAATCATACAGTTTTCAATTCTTGGAGAAGAAGGGGGTTCAGCAGAACTGCTACCTTGGACTTCCAGAAGGCAGACTAAGGTCTTGAAGGAGCCTGGTTGAAAGAGTGCCTTGGGAGGCAGTCCAAAAGAGCAAAGGAGTCCAGGAAGGCTGGATGATTTTCAAGAAGGAAATCAGAAGGTGCCGGAGCAGGCCTTACCCATGTGCCGAAAAACAAGCTGAAGGGGGAAAATACCAACCTCAATGAACAAAGAGTTATGGTTGCAACTCAGGGAAAAAAGGAGAATTTATGGCCTTTGGAAGAAGGGGCAGGCAACTCAAAAGGTCTGCAAAGATGTTGCAAGCCTATGCAGGGAGAAAACTAGAAGGATCAAAGCCCAATTAGAACTTAACCTGGCTTCTGATGTTAAGGACAATAAAAAAGTTTCTATACATATATTAGCAATGAAAGGAGGACTAAGGACAGCCTCCATGCTTTAGTAGACAGGGGTGGAAACATAGTGACAAAGGCTGAGGAAAAGGCTAAGGTACTTTATGTCTCTTTTGCTTAGTCTTTAACAGTAAGACCAGTTGTTCCCTGAGTACCCAGCCCTCTGAGCTAGTAGACAGGGAAGGGAAGCAGAATGAAGCTCCCCTAATCCAAGGGGAAATTGTTAGTGACTTGCTGCACCACTTAGACAGACACATGCAAGACTATAGGGCCAGATGGGATCCACCTGAGGGTACTGAGGGAGCTGGCAGAAGTCCTCACTTTCCATCATTTTTCAGCAGTCCCAGCTAACCTGGGAGGTCCTAGTTGACTGGAGGTTAGCAAATGTGACACCCATCTACAAGAAGGGCCAGCAGGAGGATTGGAGGAAAGTACAGGCCTGTCAGTCTGACCTCCATGCCAGGAAGGTTGCAGAACAGATCATGTCAAGTGCGATCACACCACACATACAGGACAACCAGGCGATCAGACCCAGTCAACATGGCTTTATGAAAGGCAGGTCCTGCTTGACTAACCAGATCTCCTTCTATGACAAGGCGACATGCTCAGTGGATAACAGAAAGGCTGTGGATGTTGTTTACTTGGACTTCAGTAAAGACTTTGACACTGTTTCCCTCATCATCTTCCTGGATAAACTGGCTGCTCATGGCTTGGACGAGGGTACTCTTTGCTGAGTAAAAGAAAGTGGCTGGATGGCCATGCCCAGAGAGTGGTGGTGAACCAGTTGGCAGCCAGTCACAAGTGGTGTTCCCCGGGGCTCCGTACTGGGGCCAGTTCTGTTTAATATCTTTATCAACGACCTGAATGAGGTGATCGAGTGCACCCTCAGTAAGTTTGCAGATTACATCAAGTTGGTAAGGAACATTGACCTGCTTGAGGGTAGGATGGCCCTACAGAGGGATCGGGACAGACTGGATCAACAGGCCGAGGCCAACTGTATGAAGTTTATTTAGGCCAAGCGCTGGGTCCTGCACTTGGGTCACAACAAGCTGGAAAGCTGCCTGAAAAAAAAGGACCTGTGGGTGTTGGTTGACAGCGGGTTGGATATGTGCAAGCAGTGAGCCCAGGTGGCCAAGGTGGCCAAGAATATCCTGGCTTGTATCAGAAATAGTGTTGTGAGCAGGACTAGGCAAGTGATCATCCCCCTCTACTCAGCACTGGTGACACCCCACCAGTACTGTGCTCAGTTTTGGGCCTCTCACTACAGGAAAGACATTGAGATTCTGGAGAGTGTCCAGAGAAGGGCAACAAAGCTGGTGAGGGGTGTAGAGAACAAGGTTTGTGAGGAGCGGCTGAGGGAGCTGGGGTTGTTTAGTCTGGAGAAAAGGAGGCTGAGGGGAGACCTTATTACCCTCCACAACCACCTGAAAGGAGGTTGTAGTTGATCTCTTCTTGCTAGTAACAAGAGATATGACAAGAGGAAATGGTCTCAAGTTGCACCAGGGGAGGTTTAGATTGGATATTAGTAAAAATTTCTTCACAGAAAGGGTTATCAAACATTGGAACAGGCTGCCCAGGGTGGTGGTGGAATTGCCATCCCTGGAGGTATTTAAAAGATGGGTAGACGTGGTGGTTAAGGACATGTTTTATTGGTGTTTTTTGGCAGTATTAAGTTGATGGATGGACTCAATGATCTTAAAGGTTCCTTCCAACCTAGACGATTCCATGATGGACCTGCTGGAGAGTGTCCAGAGGAGAGCCACGAGGATGATCAGAGGGCTGGAGCACCTCTCCTATGAGGAGAGGCTGAGAGAGTTGGGGCTGTTCAGCCTGGAGAAGAGAAGGCTCCGGGGAGATCTTATTGCGGCCTTCCAGTACCTAAAGGGAGCCTACAGGAGAGCTGGGGAAGGACTTTTTACAAGGGTATGTAGTGACAGGACGAGGGGGAATGGCTTTAAGCTGGAAGAGGGCAGGTTTAGATTAAACATTAGGAAGAAGTTTTTCACTTTAAGGGTGGTGAGGCACTGGAACAGGTTGCCCAGAGAGGTTGTTGAAGCCCCGTCCCTGGAGGTGTTCAAAGCCAGGCTGGACGTGGCCTTGGGCAACCTGGTCTAGTGAGAGGTATCCCTGCCTATGGTAGGGGGTTTGGAACTTGATGATCTTCAAGGTCCCTTCCAACCTAAACCATTCTATGATTCTATGATTCTATGGTTCTTAGAGGAACACCCTTTAATTTCTTTGAGGTATTTCACTGGTGTTTCCCTCTTTGCTCCTGTTACCTCAGGAGCCCATGGATCATCTGTGTGAGATTTCAAGTATGCCGCAGTGTAGTAAGCAGATCTCGGAGCACCTCGCTAGCACCTCACCCCTCTAACCTCTGTGTGTTATCCCTCCACTTGCCATGGGCAAGCCTGATATTATCGCCCTCCTTCTTCAAGCCTAGTTTAAAGCTCTGTCAATAAGCCCTGCTGGCTTGGGAGCAAAGACATTTCCCCCTTTCAGAAAAGTGAACTCCATCTGACGCCAGCAAGCCTCATGCTGTGTAGGCCATCCCATTATTGAAAAACCCAAAACTGCATCAGTGACACCAGCCACAGAGCCACATGTTAATAGATTGGGCCAGTCTGTTTCTTCTATGTGATCTTATGCCTAGATCAAATAAAGGTTTTTCCATTTCTTTGGCTTGCCACTGACTTGCTGAGTTACCAGATATTACTTAATTAATCTTGTATTATCCATCAATCCATTATCTATCAGTAAAACTTGTAAATAACTAGATCTGTATGTTTTTCACAAAAGCAATAGAAGTCTTGAAATATAGAGCCTGAAAACACTTCAGAAATTCAGATTTAAACAAGTGATTTCAGATTTCCCGGTTCAAGACTACTCAGAGGATATCAGTCAACAGAACACAAGCAGCCAACAGGGGTTGGGGGTTTTTTTTGATTGGTTAGTTGGTTGTTTCAGTTTTTTTTACTTTAAATTTTTTATTTTAAGTTTTCTTTTTTCAGATACCTCAAGTTGGACACTCAAAATTGAACCACTCAATTCTTAGGACTCATGTCCCACAATTCTTAGAGGTTTTTTTGAATGAGAAAAGAAAAAAAAATCTTTGGAAAAAGAAAAAAAAAGGAATAAAAGAGGCAGAAATTCTTGGGAATGCACTTAGAATCCTAACAATACTGAATTCCTCATTTTGAGCTGGAGCTGTTTGAATGGGTCAGATAAAAATCACATGCCAAATGTGGAAGCAAACCTTGAGAAATCTATTTGTGAAGCCATAATACTTTTATGTTGTTGTTACCAGGTGACGTTGTGTGTTAACATTGAAGCTGAAAACAGTAAAATAGTGTCACTCTATGGCTTAACATTCTAAGACATGGAAATGAAATGTTTGACTGTTTTCCTTAACTCTTTTACAGTTGACAGCTAGATTAATTGTGATTAAGCTAAATTAAAAAATGGAGTACCCTGGCAAGAAAGGAAAAAGAGATAAGTGACCAAAAAACCGAATAATTATTCCTTTAAAATTTGGTTTGAAATTTGACTGAAAGAATGAAATAGTCTGAGGGGAAAAAAAAAACAAAACAAAACAACAAAAGAATGAGGATTATTTTAAAAATAGAGAATGGGCCTCTTAAATTTATATTGCTGAAAAGAACAATGAAAGTAAATGTTTATTGTTCTAGATTGCTTTCTTTATTTTTGTATCATTACTTTTCTTACTAACAAAAAAGTCCTTCATATTGCAGTGTGTCTATTGCCATATAGGACAGACTAAGTGGCTTTTACTACATTCATTAGATGCTTCCCTAAGTGTGACATTTTGTGGAGATTACCGTTTTAATCGTGTAATCTGAAACTTGGAACTGACTTGCTTCCTGAAGTTAAATTGAAACACACATACATACACATATATTTTTATATGTACACATATGTGTGTGTATATATACATATGTTTTTATACATGTTTGTGTGAGTATATATGTACATATATATGTATGTATACATAAATCTTTCCATAAAAGAAGAATTTCTGAAATACTGCATCTGAGCCTAAGATACTAGATAACATTGACTAGAGGAGTTGACAAGTAGCATTGTCAAGCAGCTCTGGAGCTATGTGTCTTCAGGATGCCTCACCATGCAGATCAGCTTAAAAGGCAGAATGGAGAAGCCTGTAAGGTCTTCTGGGTCCTGGCTTTGTTGCGTAGTGCTTGCAGTCTCTGAGAGATCACCTGAGCCCCTCAGAGGTTTGCTGCGTTGTGACTCCCAGGTTCTCAGACCGGAGGCTTTAGTAAGACCACCAGCCCACTGTGTAAGTTCTCAAGCCACAGGACCTTGGTAATTTTTCAGTTACCAGACAATTTGTTCCAAAAGTGGGAACACCATAGCCAGCTTCTTCCAGGGTCAGTGGCTCCAGGGCAGTTCCATCACGTAGACTGACCCGGAACAAATCAGTTATGTGAACCTGCCCCAGCTTTTGACAAGCAAAGCTTTCAGGTTTCCTGTTCTGGAATTAGTCTAGTGGATCTGCCCCAAACCTGCCAAACTTGGCAGCGGTAAATTGATTGCTCTGAAACAGCCTGGCAGGACTGGAGGATTTGCCTTTGATTTGGCAAAATGTAGTCAAACCTGAGATGAGTCAAGCAAAGCATTCAGGCTCAGCGAAACATTTTAAATGAAAATATTTCCCTGGGAAATATCTGGCCATCTGTACTCAAGTTAATAGAGCCAGGTCTCACTAAGGTCATAAATATGAATTACATGCATGCTTCCATTAGCATTATACTCTAATCACAGTGTTTTGTTGTAAATGTTAAGTCAGGGTTTTTACAATGCCTATAATATTTCAGTTTTGGACCAGCAGCTTTTAGCAGTCTGTGTTATGTTTCCTTTTTTCATATATGTTCTCTGTCTATGTTCCCTAAATGGAGCATGCACTGTGCAGTTGTTTAGAATACTGTCAATATGACTTTTTTCCACAGTATCCAATGCTTCTTTTTCCCTGAATATGCCTGAAGTGAGTAGCTGCCTTAAAACCCAAAGTATTTCAAGTTACAAGACAACTAGAGACAGTTCAGTTTGTGACTCTTATTTATTTGTGTGACTTTCTGATGGTTCTTGGACATCCCAAGTCCAGCATGGGAGTAGAGCACAAGATGTGTGCACATTCCTCCTTCTCCTACTTGGGTGTGTTCGTACATCAGAAGGAATCATCAGATCTGATTAAAGTGCAGATCAGACTGAAATAGGGAAGATGGACCTTACTGTCCTAATCTGAAGTTGTGGAATATATCAACAAATATAAAATTATGATCAGTAGAAAAGACATATTAGCTCAAAATTCTGAACCTCAAAACCTCATCTGCTGCACTGATCTTCCTCATTTGAGGAAGTCTGTTAATATGTGGCTCTGTGGCTGGTGTCACTGCTACAGTTTTGGGTTTTTTGACAATGGAACGGCCTATGCGGCACCAGGCCTGCCTCACTCAAAGGGGGAGAAGTGTCCTTGCCCAAGAATTAGCGGGGCTCATTGACAGGGCTTTAAACTAGACTCGACGGCAGAAGGAGGTATTATCAGACTTGCCTGTGACAAGCCAAGGGATGATGCACCAAGGAAAGAGGAACAGGGTGCTAGCAAGGGCCTGCAGCTGTTTGTCAGATATGTGCTGGCTACACTGCAGCACACTTAAAGTCTTATGTAGATGAGCCAGATAAGCCAGGATCTCCTGGAGCAGCAGGAGCCAATGGGGAGACACCGTTAATACACAGCAAAGGAACGCCGCCTGGAGAGCAGCACAAAGTAATTACAACTGCTCCAGCCAAGTCAGCTTCAATGAAGACACAGCTGAAATGCCTCTATGCAAATACACGTAGCGTGGGGAACAAACAGGAGGAGCTAGAGACATGTGCACACCTTCAAGGTTATGGTCTCATTGGTATCACAGAAACATGGTGGGATAAATCCTACGACCGGAGTGCTGGCATGGAAGGTTACAGGCTCTTCAGGAGAGACAGGCATGGGAAACGAGGAGGCCGTGTTGCCTTATACGTCAACGACCAGCTGGAGTGCACAGAGCTCGGCCTAGGGATGGATAAAGAGCTGACTGAGAGCCTATGGGTCAGGATTAAAGGGAAATCAGGAGCAGGGGACATTACAGTGGGGGTCTGCTACAGACCACCTGACCAAGAAGACCAATATAGCACAAATACAGGCTCGGCAGGGAATGGCTGGAGAGCAGCCCTGAGGAGAAAGACCTGGGGGTGATGATTGACGAGAAGCTTGACATGAGCCAGCAATGTGCCATCGCAGCCCAGAAGGCCAACCATATCCTTGGCTGCATCACAAGTAGCGTGGCCATCAGGTCAAGGGAGGTGATTCTGCCCCTCTACTCCACTCTCGTGAGACCGCATCTGGAGTACTGCATCCAGCTGTGGAGTCCCCAACATAAGAAGGACATGGACCTGCTGGAGCGCGTCCAGAGAAGGGCCACGAGGATGATCAGAGGGCTGGAGCACCTCTCCTATGAGGAAAGGCTGAGAGACTTGGGGCTGTTCAGCCTGGAGAAGAGAAGGCTCTGGGGAGATCTTACTGCGGCCTTCAAGTACCTAAAGGGGGCCTACAGGAGAGCTGGGGAAGGACTTTTTACTAGGGCATGTGGTGATAGGACGAGGGGGAATGGCTTTAAACTGGAAGAGGGCAGGTTTAGATTAAACATTAGGAAGAAATTTTTCACTGTGAGGATGGTAAGGCACTGGAACAGGTTGCCCAGAGAAGTTGTTGAAGCCCCATCCCTGGAGGTGTTCAAGGCCAGGCTGGACATGGCCTTGGGGAGCCTGGTCTAGTGGGAGGTGTCCGTGCCTATGGTAGGGGGGTTGGAACTCAATGATCTTCAAGGTCCCTTCCAACCTAAACCTTTCTATGATTCTATGATTTGCATATGGTCAAAAATCCATTAGTTTTAACTGGATACCTTGATTCACTTCTCTTGTCCATGCCTCATTAGGATTCATAAACTCAGTATTTCTGTTCATTTCTTGTTAAGGCTTTTACTCAAATCTGCTTTGAAATTTCCCTTGTGTATTAGACTGTTTACCTAAAATGTAAGAAAGCTGGGTTGTTTTGGTTTTGGTTGTTTGAGGTTTTTTTTGGTCTTCTCTAGAGGAAATCAACGTCACATCTATTTCCTAGATAAAAGTGCGTGGCGTGCCCCGTGCCCCCCAGCTGCCCCTAATTCTAGGGGAATTAACTTGCCAGGCCAGGGTGAAAATAAGAGGCAACTATTCTTCCTAGTTGTGTATAGTAATGCTTTCTTCTGAGAATCAGAAGGTCTTACATTTTCATCCTAGTTCATAAAGGTCATACTTATACTAGTAAACAAAGTGTCCAGGGCATGGAACTGAGTACGTGATGACTATTTAACTGTTAACAGGCTCCCTAAAAATTTTGGTTCATGACAGCTAACACCTTCCCAGGCTGTGCAAAATAGTGTGGAAAAGAGCAAAGAGCAGTTTTTGAGGAGAGCTAAGGGTATTCCTGCCAAGTGGTATGGACGAGGTCTGCTGTATGAAGGAGGAATAACAGTTTAGTCATAGCAATGTTAGTCTTAGTCCATTCTGTTTACCAGCATGAAGATATCCAAAGCATCTGTGTGCCAAATGAAAGTCAGTGAATAAAATGCTGAGGTAAACCTTGAAAAATATAGCTTTCAGGCTTTCTCACACCTTTCTTGAAGGCTCTTGTCACAAGATTAAAATCTAACAGACTACTCCTTCTGGCTGAGTGACATTTGTTACTCTATGTAAAGTGGAATCATTTCCAATACATATCTGATATGTTCATCCTGGCATCCAGAGCAAGGGAAATAGAACAGTCCTGCTGGGACATGACAAGTGAGAGTCATAGACTGTATCTTCTCAAAATGGAGAAGAAAGAATTAAATGCAGTGTACATAGATCCCTCTTTAGCATGCATATTTTTGTGGATCCTGTTTCAAGATGTCTAACTTCTCTAATGAGTCATATAGGAGCTTTCTGATTCCATCTGGGACCAGTGCTTAAAAATTAGGTATTGAGATGCTTTAGCTCCTAAATTCTCTTTGAATCTAAGCCAATGAGACTTAGCATTTCTAAATCCCCACTGAATAATAGTGGGATAGTAGAAGGAGAAAATTGAGTTTTAGTCAGTCTGCCTAAGAATAAATCATAACTCTAAGGATATATTCTTATAATGCCTCTAATGGGAATTCATTGTGACTTTGATGAGGAAGGAAAAGACAGAGAAGTAGAATGCATCAAAGTATTTGAGAAACCTTGAAGGAAACAAATAGAATGGGAATAATTCAGTGGGATTATACAAAACCATCTAAACATAGACTGGTCTTAAAGCATACTTTATGGCCCAGTGGGATAACTTGGAAGAAAACCAAGCTTCAATAATCATACGGCATATATAAAATTTGCATTTAAGTAATGTTAATGACTTAAGTGTCAAAGTCATGAAGAGAATTTAAAAACTCCTTCTTGGTCAAAAAAAGTAAGTTATGGTCTTAAAATAGTGTATATAAATGCCTCATAAGGTAAAAGAGTTGAACTTGCAAATATAGAATTTTTCTAATAAAAATGTTGAATTTCCATCTTCACTAGATTGTCCCATGCATTTGCAAATTACAGTTCTGTTGTGAGCTGGATGTTCCATGTACAGCATGTTCTTGTTTCAAAGGAACAGGATTTCACAACTGGTGATCTAAACGCATGAAATTTTATCCTTAAGCATTTGTCAGTGAATTTCCTTGAATAAGTCTGAACTTCTGTGAAAGAGACTCTCCCTTCTGGAGAGGTGGGCTCAAGCCAACCTCATGCAGTTCAACAAGGCCAAGTGCAAGGTCCTACATCTGGGTCGGGTCTTCTCTGGAGAAGAGAAGGCTCTGAGGAGATCTTATTGCGGCTTTCCAGTACCTAAAGGGGGCCTACAGGAGAGCTGGGGAAGGACTTTTTACTAGGGCGTGTGGTGATAGGATGAGGGGGAATGGCTTTAAACTGGAAGAGGGCAGGTTTAGATTAAACATTAGGAAGAAGTTTTTCACTTTAAGGGTGGTGAGGCACTGGAACAGGTTGCCCAGAGAAGTTGTTGAAGCCCCATCCCTGGAGGTGTTCCAGGCCAGGCTGGACATGGCCTTGGGCAGCCTGGTCTAGTGGGAGGTGTCCCTGCCTATAGCAGAGGGGTTAGAAGTCAATGATCTTCAAGGTCCCTTCCAACCTAAACCATTCTATGATTCTATGATTCTGCAGGAAAGAAAACTTTTTTAATTCTCAGGATTATACCAGTCAAGCACAAAAGCATTTACTCTGATCATCTGTTTTTGTGGAACAACACTCCATGAGGCCTCAGGCATAACCCCTGTTCATCCCAGGCACACTCCTTTTCCCTTTCAGGCATCCTCTTGTTCCTCTTTCCAGAAAGCTTTCTTAGCCAGGGAGGTGTTTGCTGTTGAGGACTCTGGTTTCTTCCTTCCAGCTGTCTCTAGCTCAGCAAGGTGAATAAACAAGCATGCCCTTTATTTTTTATCTTCTTTGGAAGTCTGTCAACCAGTTAGGGTTTGGGGTTTTTTTTTGTTTGGTTGATTGGCTATGTGTACTGTGATACATTGGTATCCTGAAATTCTGTGCAGCTGGGACTCATCTGTTCCTATAAGGGAGACCTAGACTCTGATGTTATTGGAACATGTTTTTTGATTGTTGCTTACTAACACATATCCAGGGCAATACTTCAATAACATTTTGTCACTCTCGACAGATGTCCTCTAGTCCATGTTGTTGCCTCACTGGAGAATTGAAGTTCTAAATACCAGTACTTGTGGAAAAATTTCTTGTGAGTTATCTGTATGAAGACTGCAGGTTCAACTCTGAAGTGTGATTTTTTAAAGTGATAGTAAAATGAAGATGTACTAATTTTAGTGTTATATTTTACTAACATTCTTCTGAGGCAGAACTGATTTCTTGAGAATGTGTAGTAGATGCCCCTGTGTTCAGCCCTTATTGTATGAGTGGTATTAGAGATCAGTGCAAAAAAAATAAAGTACCTCTGACACCATGGAGACTTTATACAAAATTTGTTTCAGATAAGAAAAGGTAAGTGGTTAGGCATTTCTGTAATTTTCTGTTTCAGTGTTTCCTTAATTAAATACGTCATGTTTCCCTTCAAAACAACTTAGAGTACAATAAAAAATATAAAATATAATGGTTGAAGAAGAAATATTCAAATTGAGGTAATACTTAGAATACTGAAGTGGTGTTTCTCAGTCTTGGAATACTGAAACCAAAATTCACAAGAATCATCTAGCTGTTTTAGGAAAAAAAACTCCACTTCACCCCCCAAAATCTAGTGTGGATTTATGCCGTTGTACACAGAAGAGCCTCAATGGTGTTCATTTTCACTTTTCTTAAAAGCCCGAGTTTTATGAGTTCACAGCAGTAAGATGTTATCACCCTTTTCCATTCCATTTGTTTCCTTCCACATGACAAGGAGCATATGGTCAAATATATGTTTTTTAAAAAATAAATACATTGCAATGGTTTAATATGGTGCTTTCACAGAGCACAGGCTGAGAAACATTATCATAGCACATTTTGAAATATTTTGTTTCATTCTCAATCAGAGAACAGAAACAAATGCTGAAAACCTGTGTGAAATACACTTTTCCTCTTGAGTCTGTCTGTAAGTGATTTCAAAATGCATTCAGAGGAATCTGGCTGAACAGATAATCTTTACCATACCAATTATGTCAGTTGGCTGAGAAGAAATGTCTTGTGTATTATTAGATCTATATTACTACCCATACATATCCATGAGCACACAGTGACGTAGCTTAAGTTTATTTCTACAAATTATGTCCAGAGAACAGCTATTTTATTAATTGCAGCAAGCTGCATTTATCTCTGCAAGGCTGAGCAAATGAACAGCACAGATGCCCTTTGGCAACAAGAATGATAAGTGGATTGTATGGTCCCTCCAGTACAGATCAAACTGACAAGAAGCAAAAGGTGGAAAACATAATGAATCTAGCCCATGTATGTGTTAAATTTTGACGTGCTTGTTTCTACATCAATCAATACAAGAGACTGCACCTCAGAGGAAGAGAAAACTAACAGCTGTCAGGGATGCTACACTAGGACACTGTAGACATCGTGCTGCATTTTTTCCTTATATCTACATAAACAACTGCAAGGCAATAAGAGCAAAGATAACAGCTAACTGGGAGCAAATGTTTATTTCTATTGAAATTCTTATTTTGTATCTGGTATGCAAAAAACATCCATTACAATTTATCTATCCATCTGTAAGATGTGAGTATGGGACAATAATTTAATTCTCTAGTGAGGTATACATACTTAAGCTGCTAAATATTTTCTTGATTCACAGTACGTCTGTTAGCCCAGTTTTGTTTCTATACTTACTGTCCTTTAGGGTTAACGACAAGGCAGATTACAGCTTGTCTGTAAAGGCAGAGAATTCCTGAAAAAAGAGCAAGATTTGGACCTAGATATTCAGAATCAGAATTGTGCAACCGATTGGTTTCTGTGACCACATTCTATGTTTTTATGGCAAGTCAACTTCATGATCAGAGGTCATCATGTTAGAGGTTAAGATTAACACCTGGAAAAATGGCTGTTTTACAAAGCATGGAGGAGAGAAAACCATATCTCATTTTAACACTGATTACTGTTTCGGTAACCATACATCTTCCTCAGCGAAGATGGGTATTGCTGAATTGGTTCACATGTGCTTAGTTAGAAAAAAAGGGGGAAAACCCCCACCCGAAACAAAAAAGAAAAACACACATAAAACCCCCCATTTTTGCCTTAAATTTCCAAATCATTTCAGAGATCCAAGTCATTTTAGATGGCTCATTAAACAAACTACACGTTTCTATCTCAGTACACATATCATAATGTTTGAAATATCAGCAGTGCTGTGCATCAGATTAAAATTATATGCTGCATCTGAAGCATTAAACTTTGACAGGACTATGATGGGTAAGTTAACAAGAAAGCACTCCACAGAGAAGATGCTAAAATAGTCTATTAGCTGTGCAAGTAATAATCTTCATATGCATTTGTGATGTCTTAAAACAGCAGAAAATTTTATTTTACTCGTACAGCTCTGAAATACAGCTGATTAAAAGACTGAACTGTAAGTATGAAATTTTATGCTGTCATTCTAACCATTTGTACCAAGGCTCTGAGAGAACAAATAACATTCAATACTCCAGTTGAAGGCATTAGTAAAGCCTAGATAAGTTTTGGCATAAAATTGATTAAGCTACTCTAATAACATTTATGCTATCTAAAAAGCAACACAGCCAAGATGTCTGTTAGAGGGGATTTGAAAAGGCTAAGTTCATTAGAAAAAGACAAAATATAATGTTTTGAGTCAGTTCATTGATGGTTCAAAAAATCTTTAACAACCTGAATCCATCTGAAGCTTTAAAATACTAAACTATTTTACCATTACTTGTCGTAGTTATTCTAACCATGCTTCCTTCTTAGCTAGGTTGTACTGCTTCCTTTTTTGGTTTCACTCTTCTCTGACAATAAAGAGACTTCAAAGAAGCTGAAAATAGCTTGTTTTATTAAAATCCTCTCCTGCTGGGCTATCTGCATGAGGATATGTGGTAGCCACTTCTTGGCTGGCTCTGACTCATCTAGAAACTCACCCTTCTATCGTAATCTTTCTGTGAATGTTAGAATAATTACCTGTATTTTCTCACAATTATTTTCCCAGACAGATGCTTTGGTGACATTTACAGCGTCACACAAGTTCAAAGTGGTTGGCTTTTTTCAATATTTGCATTGATTTTAAGACTAGTATTAGGAATATATCAGTATAGCACCACCCATTCCATGCCCATCCACATGCATAGTAAACCACACAGGTGTTCTGCTAGGATAGCTTTACTGCTTATAATACATGAATTAATTAATGTGTCTTCCATTTAGACCCAATCTGAAATGCTCCTCTGTCTAAGGAGATTCAACTGTTGAGAGACCCTATGAAGTAAAACATAGGTGGTGACCACAGCCTATATTCTTCCCTTGGTTGTGTTCCTATTTTTCTGAAAGTACTGTTAGATCTATTTTTAAGAGTGCTGATAGCTAGAAATTATATTCTGCGTGCATGAGGATTTTTATATATATATATTTATAATATATTTATATTTATGTATATAATATATTTATAATATATATCTATAATAAGCTTATATTTCCTTTTTTGTGAGATCCCAGATTTGCTGCTAAACAGGAAAAAAGGTACCAATGTTCAGCAAATACTGCAAAACTCATAGCCTTCAGTCAATGTCAAACTCTTCTTTAGAAAAAAAAGTATATGCAAAGGATTATGATAACTTATAATTACCTTCATTAATAAATTTTTAAAAATAATTACAATGGCTATTTCTTGTCCATTCACCCATTCATAATTACTCAGACAAGGAAAAAAAAAGAAAGAGAAAATATGTTTTTATCACTGTCTTAAAGGAAATCCCTCCTGAAGTCCAAAAGACTTCCAGTTTTCTTTATATATACACGCATTTCTTTACTACTATGTCTGCAGAGACGCTCTGCCCTACCTTGCAATGAAAATTGCATTCAGAGCTCATTAAAAGCCTTTATTATTTCGATAGGACCCTCCTGTGGGTTCTAGTAAATATTTCTTTGCCCTGAGCACAAAAACCACCACAAATAAACCAAAAAGACCCATGTGACATGGGGCATACAGGACTGCTCTTTAAACCTTTAAGCTCACGCTTGGAAAAAAATCAATGCTTTTAATTTTTTTTGCATTTAGCAACTAGCTGTGACGTTAAAAAGAGTCCTAGGATTTCTGGTTCCAGAAATCACAGTTCGAGCTAGATGGAAGAAATGAATATTGGCTGAGGGACAAATTATCTGTTATTTTTTAATGATGCGTAACCACAATGAACAAGAACTGGGTTTTTTTTGTGCTCGCTATCTTTCATTCCATGGAGTAAGTACCATGTCGGCTGCCATTGGAAAATCAACATTTGCTGGTGGTTACGAACTGTTAGCAATAGTTACAGTAGCTGAAATTATGTCATATTTCCTTGCTAATAACAAACAACATCATCACCAGTGTTTGTTTTTCTAAGTGCATATCAATTACGATAAATAATAAATTGATAGTAAGATGAAATATTACAAATAAAACAATATGGCAGAGGTTATTCTGATGTATAATATTGGATGTGGAGCTAAATATTCTGAAAAACAACAGAGCAATATACTATTGTGGGAATAAACGAGGGACTACTCTGAATCTAGAAATGCTGAAGTGATGAATGAAATGCAACAAACTTCTTGGGTATAGATGGAAGTCCAGCCCAAATTGTTTACTGAAACCTGAAATTTTACTCTAGGCTTTCTACCACATCCAAGAATTATTTCTGCTGATTCAATAAAGAAGTATGACCTCAGCCAAATTGAAAATGAAATATGGGACAAATCAGTGTTTTAACCTTAAGGATGCCTTCACAGTTTGAAACACATAGTAATAGGGTGTTGTCACATAATCAGGAGTTGAGAGACTATAATAACAGCATAAGAATTGTCAATGGGGAAAAGTAAAATATCAAAGTCTGGCCATATTAGTAAGTTTCTTTTTCATTTTCACATTAAAATATCAGTATGCATTTGCATACAATTGTTTTTTAACACAACCATATTAGAATTTACTGCAAACTTTTCAGTTGCAATATCTCCTGCAGTACCTGCTTTGTATTTATATTACTAGTGGAACATATTCTACTCCATCTGAGTAGAATAAAGTAAAACAAATAGATAGTTATTACAGAAAGCTGTATTCAAGATGCCATATAATTTCCATATTGTGTATTATTTTCCATCTTGGAGTTTTACCACATAAATTGTACCATAAACTATCTGATAAATAATGGATCTTCCTTTCTTTCTGCATCTTTTTTCTGCTTTGTTACAAATGAAACTTTAAAAAAAAGAAAAATTCTAGCTCAGGGTATGCTGTATTGTACATTTTAAAGTGCTTGCAAGCTCTGACAGCTAGTACAAGCATAAACTATGTTAGGGAGAAAGAAAAAAGAAGCAATAAAAATAAAAATACTCACGTTGGTAGAAAAAGGTATATTTTCTAAACAATACTACTGCATCATCTGTCCCTGTTGCTTCAGTGCTCCCAGGCATGGACTACTTCTTATCTAGTTTCTTTCTGAAGCAGTGACTAAGTGTGGAATTTGTCATTATCACAAAATTTGTTCCTATATAAATATATATATTTTTGATATTTAGCTTTTTTGTTTGCATTATTATCACAAAATTGTTGGATTCATTCTCTGCTTCTGCAAAACACTGCGCAGCCGGACCTTTATTTCAGCTGGCTGATATGACATGTATATAAACTATTCTGCATGTAGCAAACCAGTCACATTCTTCTTAACATGAATGCCTGCCACTCCAGGGAGTTGGGAAATTAAATTTTTCTTGATTTTTTGTATTTGTAACATGTGTATTATGTATTTTTTATTTTATATTTCAGTTGAACAGAATGCAGACAGAGTGAAAAAATAACATTCAACTGTGATTTGGTGAACAACACAAATATTTAAGATAATGAATATATATAGAATTTACAATGTGTGTTTTACTGGATCAGATAGAAGAGTTTTGATTGATATTTGGCTGCTTTCAAGAATAACATTTTAGCAAATGAAACACTTTATGTTACTGGTAGTCCATACAGCTCAATGCTTACAGATAACTATATAAATTGTTATGTAAGTTGATTTTTTTAATTCTCTCCATCAAGTCACTGCATTTTAAATATTTGTGTAAATTTATGTACGTATAGGTAAGCTTCTGTATTTTGTGTGCGTGTATAACTTTTTATTTGTGACATAGAGATTGGTCTTTTTACAAACAGGCACAGCTAACAACAGTCTACTAAGGCTATAGATTAAAATGAAAAATTTTGGCAGATTTTTTTTTCTGAAGATGACCATTCAATTCAACTTCATTCTTTGCTTGGTTTTGGTTTGTTGTTTGGTTTTGGCTTTTTATTTTCCAATCATCTTGTTATGTTTCAAGGATGTTCTTTTTCCTGATTGAGCTGGTCACCAATATAAGAAATTAGAAATGTTGGCTTAATCTGTGCTAATCACCAAAATCTTTCAGTTGAGTCATTTAACATATGACTACATTGTTTTTCCTGTTTGAACTACTAAGTTTTATCTTGCACATTGCAGTAACTCTTACCAGTAACGGGAAAAACATAATGCTTTTATCTTTCTGGTCACCAGTGAAATAATGATATAACAATTGGATTTCATTTAAACACTTAAAATCTGTCAGCCTTTTTAATAAGATAAACATAAACCCAAAAATTTTTGGGATTGAACTAGGTGCCTTGAACTATGCCACATATTTAAAAATTATTTTACCTACTTTCAGCATTTTTTAGAAGAGGTAATTTAAGGAAAAAAAAAGAGGAGGATTTTTTTAAATTCTGAAAATAAAAGGGGGGAGAATTTTTGGAAAGAAATAGTTAAACAAAATGTATAAAAATAAAAATCCAATGACTGTGACCTAAATTGACATGAATTAATGAATAGTTTTTATCTCTCTGTAATATTTTTCAATTTGTTTACTATTATTTGGAAACAAACAAACAAACAATCACATAGGTTTTGTCTTTAGCAAACAAAATTCAGACTCCCATTCGTGACAGCTGTCTTATTCCATGTTGCAGTTTTATCTTAGCAAATTACAGAATTTGACACATTTTTTTCCAGGATTTTCTAGAGGGATTAAGGCAGATAATGAGGCCTAGAAGAAGGATAGGGAAGATGAGTACTGGTATTGTGAGTGTCAGGTAGTAGCTGCAGAGATTGCAGAATTTGGGGCTGGATTCCTTTCTGCAGTGTGAAGAAAGCTTGTTAGGAAAATATGCAAACTGAAGTACGGCTAGAGGGACTTGGAATAAAAGCCATGAGAGACTTGGATTAATTTTGGTAGAGGATGGATTTAGATATTGGGACTGGGGCTAAAAAAGTGGCAGTAAAAAAGTCTTTTTGACAATACAGGAGAATTGTCATGGAGAATAATTAGAAGATGACACAGAACCAGGCAAAACGAAAGGTTAATCTTCAGAAAAACAGTAAATCAAGAGAAAGGTAAGGCAGTCTAGAAAGGGATCCCAAAAGGGAAAATGTTCTTTTTTATATACTTCTTGGTCAAGAGTTGAAGAGATTTGGTAGGAATAATGGTGTTGCACTTAGAGGATGAGGCAAGGTGGTAAGTGAGAAAGATTTGGAATTTGGGGATAGGAAAAAAACATGAATGTTTCTGCTTACTGCTCAAGGAAATTGGGAATAGGATTTGAAGGTGAGGGAATAAGCAAAATAAAACAAGACTTGGTATTGGATTAGGGAGATTTGAGAACTGATCCTGATTTATAGTAGGTGAATATGCAGAAAATTCTGTTTATCTCTCACCCACTAGAAGATTTTTTAGTTTCTCGACTTCTATCAGCAGTAGGTGAGAAACAGAATGGTAAAATGCTTAAATGCTATTCACATAGTAGATGATAACAATATATTACTGCTGTTAGTCTGTTCACCTGGCAACAATCATTGTAACAGACAGGTGTCTTTATAAAACTCATTTTATTAAAAAAAAAAAATAATCTAAAGTTACAAACATACCACAAAGTCAAACTTTGAGAAATGTCAGATTATATACTACCTTGAATGTTAACACAATAATGAAATTGTTATTTGCAAGTGGAATAATATTTTTGCATTTACTTCATTGCATAAGACAGCTGTAGATGCAGGAAGAAAGACTGTGTAGTGATGAAGTTTGTCATTGCTACATTACGTGCTTCAGAATCTGGGAAGTATGCAATGACTTAAATAGAGTCCTTGACAGATCGAAGGATACTCTACTGATTTAGTATTCTAAAAGCTGGTTGGGACAAATTCTGATTTGATTTGCTTGAGATTTCATGAAATATGAAGCAAGTAACCTAACACAGGTCTACAAAAATGGTCACTCATTTTTAACAATTGTCAAATGTGAGAACTTTCAAAACAATTTGCTGAACTGGCTGTATATTCACAATAGCAATTAAAAAACAAAGGGACATGTGCCTTGAACGTATCAAGTGCTAAATAATGAAAATTACTTAGGCATAAGAGGTTCCAGCTGCCTCCTGCCCAAAATGTAGCTGTCTATGAAATGAAATTATAGTGCTCCCTCACCTCCCAAATAGATTTTTAAAAATTCAGATATTGCACTGCTTAGAATAGTCCATAACAGCCAGGGAGAAAATGGATAATCTGTAATCAGAACAGTATTTAAATAATGTCCAGTAAATAGACCCTAAGGCTATACTTAGAACCATAAGGTTAAAACAAAAAAAATAGAAAATATTAACTATCTGGTGGAAGTAAACAATGTTTATTTTTCTACCAAATAAAGCAAGAAAGTAAAGAAAAAATATGGCAACATCAGAAAACATATGAAAGGGCTTTGAAATAAGGTTACAAAGGCAATTTTAATTTTCAGATTAATTTTTCTTTACCTGACTTCAACTTTTACAATGTTCTTTTACATAGGCACAAAATTACGAGTAGTTGAATGGAATACATGAAGTATTTAGAGCAGCTACATCACTAAATTGATTCTGTGATTGTGATCACATGCAACTGCGAGAAATCTAATAATACTAACTAAGTAAAATAATGTGCCCAGGAAAATATGATGCTTTATTTTAAAATGCACACTACATTTCTGCTTACTTGACCTAATCATCTCATTGCACCTCAGACTTTTTTTTTTGACTCTTACAAAAAGATTCTGTTCTGATTCGTAGCATTAGTACTCCCAGATTGACTGTTTGTGAAAACAAGGAGACAGGACAGCTCACTCGGGTGATTTCCATAATGATATTTTCCTTTTCCCAAGGGAAAATTAACATCAAACAGGGGCAGATTGACGAGTATACCAGGATATGTAGTGCAGTGGAATCACACATCGAAGAAATCATACATATGGAAATTGTTCAGGGTGTATTTCAACTATACATCTGGCTTTGCCTCCAGCCTTACCACAGCTCTTTCGTAGCTAAAGAATGAACAGACACCATAAATAAATTTGATGAAAATAAAATGAAGAACAAAGTAAACTCAAAGACTTGTAATTTCTGTGAAAAACAAGTAATAGTTAACACAGAATTTCTGGTTACATTTCCAAAATAAGTCTGATTTATGTCTTACCCTGGAGCATTGGGCTAAGGAAGGTAATCTGCTGAGATAGGAGGGGGAAATGTCTTTGCTTTGAAATGGAGCATGCAGTCTTTAGGACAAGAATTGCATCTAAATATCTGAGGACTGTCATTTGATGTAGTTAATTCATATTCTTCACATAACTGTGCTGTTTTAGAGGTAGATTCTCTGTTGACTTACCTGAAACCGATCTCAGTGATTTATGTTGCTAACTTTCCTGACTGAGCTAAGTGCTAAACTGGCCATCAATCTGGATTAGATTGTGGTTTAGGACTGACTTCACTTGATCATTCAGGTATCTACTACCAGGCTAGTTAAGCAGGATCTCCTCTGTTCCTGTGATAGAGAAGCCATCTTTTATCTCATAATACAAAAAATCTTACAGAAAGGCATAATGTCTGGAGCAGGAAATTGCAACTGTGAACTGTGAATATGTTTACTTACATATATATATGCAGGGTATCAGGCTAATAATACACAAACGTTACTAGGTTTCCAAAGCCACACTAGACAAGTAACAGGACAATTCACATTAGGCAAAAGGATGAGCAAAACAAGAGGGAACAAAGTGGAGGAAACAAGCAAAAGAGATTTTATGACCTTGCTAGGTTTGACTTTTTTACTATGTGTATATACAGTGCCTACAATAATGGGACCTTGGTCCATGGTTCATGCTATTGGCTTGATAGACATAGTAAATAAGACACACATACAGAATATACAAATTTAATTTTCAACAGAGAAAATTTGGAATCAATAACACAAAGTTATTCACTGGTTTCCTGGGTAAAAATAATAAATATACTACATGTATGTATTTTAGCTAAAGAAATCAGGTCAACATCAGAGTGTGACAAAATCATCTTATTAGACTGAAGGGTTCAGTTCCCCTGTTTTTAGCTGTATATGATTTCCATAATTTCTTTCTTCTATAAATCTTTTTGTTCCATGTTTTAGTTCATCATGCCTATGTAGCACTTATCTATCCTCCTCTGAGCACTTGGATACCTATCATCAGGTATCTATTGTAGCATTGTACTTGATACACAACCAAACTATGATAGCTACATTCTTAAAATCTTCTGGTAAGGTCTTAGTTTGTGTCCCTTGTTTACTTTATTACAGTTTGTTTTTTTCATTGTCTTTTCAGTGAATTTCAGTTCCACATACTCCTGTGATTTCATTCATCATGTTCATCATGACTATTATCTTTGCTATGTTGGCTTTAATTTTTAGCAAATAACTTTTGATATTGATAGTTATCAACTATCCACATATTGAGCAGATGCAACAGTAGTGGGTGAATCTTTTTCTGTCAGCTTAATTTTTTTTTTAATTAATCCTCAAAAATATTCCTCTTCTAGTTCCTTTTTTTTGTCCTACCAATATTTGCCTCCTTCCTTGACTTCTCCCTTCCCCCCGCATTTGTCATGTTCAAACTGATTTTGAACTCCCTAAATCCTCTGTTTTATCTTGAGTCAAGCTGTTCATATCTTCATACTGTTACTACTCAATTGCCTTGTGCCCCAAATCTTCCATAAAAACAAAACTAATGTAAAGCTAGAACAGACAAATAATGTTATGTTTCTCCGTGATTACATGAGGGATGTAATGATTTTATAGAATTCATCTTTAAGCATCTGACCTTTTCTGTTTGTGTTTATCCCATATCTTAATTTCTACTCCTTTTCTTGTTGGCTGCCAACATGATTCTTGTGATGACAGTGCAAAATTAGAATCTAAACTGATATCAATTGTAATTATCTTGACATTACACTTTTATATAGAAAATCTACCATGCGTAGAAAATCTAAGATGCCCCTCCTTTGTAAATCAGATTCTATCTAGACCAATTCCTTACAGACATTCTTAGCTGACATAATTTGTATGGTTGGTTACTCCCCTCCCCCCCCCCCACCCCGTCCCCCCCCATCCCGCTTCCCCCCAGTACAATAAAACACAGCATCCTTTTTTTCCCTTTCATTCTCTTGGCTGTATTGAAATTTGCCTACTGGTTCAGGCCATCATAATTTGTTTTTCATTTCATCCTACTTTCTGTGAGGTGAATATGACTTCTCTCTAATTTAAAGGTAACTAAAATGACACTGTTCTCATAGAAAAACAGTTAAATGGGTTTAGGACAAACAACTTTAATCCTAAATGGATTCCATTTGGAATTAATGGAATTTCATGGAGAATACTGAGAACAGTTACACAAAGGTATTGGAACAACTCATGAGTAAAGCATATTCCATAGAATCTAAAAACAAACTGACTGTGATGTTTCTTCAAATAAAATTAAGGTAAAATAATTCAAATAATCCAATAATCCCTTTGTACAGATAGCTACAGATTAAGTGATAATTACCTTCTGTTCTCACTATTTTAAGGTAAAGCTGTTTTTCTGAATCACTACCTTAAAGTCCAGCTTTTATACTTCTATGAGTTTGTCATTCACAACTATCTTCAAAAGTCTGATTTCTACTTTCAAGCTGATCCTTTCTCTTGTCAGGTCTTCCCTAAATTTGCTTTAGCAATGTATTGGGTTTTCATGGCAAGGTTTTGGTAGTGTAGGGGCTGAAGGGGTGGAAGTTGTGAGAAGACACCAGGAGTTGCTCAAATGACAGAAAGAGCAAGTTTCATCCAGCTCCAAAATGGACCCACCACTGGCCAAAGCTGAGCCCATCAGTGACACTGGTGGCACCTCTGTGATAATATACCTAAGAGAGGGTAAAAAACACTTCACAACAGCAGCTGAGAGAGAGGAGTGAGAAAATGTGAAACAGCTGTGCAGGTACCTTTGTTGGTGAGGCAGGAGGGGGAGGAGGTGTTCCAGGTACCAGAGCAGATGTTCCCCTGCAGCCCACTGAGAACACCACAGTGAAGCTGGTTGTCCCTCTGCAGCCCATGGAGGACCATGGTAGAGCATATATCCACACTGCAGCCTGTGGAGGACCCCATGCCAGAGCAGGTGGATGTGCCCTGAAGGAAGCTGCAGTCTGTGGAAAGCCTGCACCAGAGCAGGCTCCTCACAGGGCCTGTGACTCCATGGAGAGGAGTCCATGCAGGAACACATTTTCTGGCAGGACGTGTTGCCTGTGGGGGACCCACACTGGAGCAGACCATTCCTGAAGGACTGTACCCTGTGGAAAGGACCCAAGCTGGGGCAGTTCTTGGAGAACTGCAGCACATGGGAAGGACCCATGTTGGAGAAGTTTGTGAAACGCTGTTTCCCGTGGGAAGGACCACACGCTGGAGCAGGGGAACAGCGTGAGGAGGTAGCAGTGACAGAGGCAAAATGTTATGAACTGACTGCAACCCCCCTTCTTCATCCCCCTCTGCTGCTCAGGTCGGGGGAGGAGATAAAAAAGTTGCAAGTGATGCTGACCCTGGGATAAGGATACCCATGGGGCATTTTCAAAGCTTTTGTTACAAATGATGGAAGACAATTTACTATTAGTGAAGTGAGTTTTATTATTTGTCAGGGGGTTGGACTAGATGACCTTTAAAGGTCCCTTCCAACCCAAACTATTCCATGATTCTTTGAGTACTCTAGCAGATTAATCAAAATAGTGTTATTTTTTAAGTCTAGTTTTACCAAGTTAAATTACCAAACCGGTAATTTAACGCTTACAGTCCACTTAACCTAATTATTGCTAATTCCTTTTAATAATGCAATTTAAATTGTTATACACTGACTTTCTAGCCTATATTTCTTTGTCTGGTGTAATGCCCGCCCTACTTATATGTTGTTATGGCAAGTTGTCAGCATCCTTAGTTCTTTGCTGGGACAAGCACTAATGTTGATGGTGAGAGTTTCTTCCTTCTCAGCCTTGAGGGTTACTGCTTAGAGTTGTTATACTTCTCAACTCTGTATTTGCTAATACTGAGTTATACACTTTATTCACCTTTTGTCCATGTGGTTTACTTACACTAAGATTGCATAGGCTTGTTAGTCCTTTATTTTTTTTTAATATAGTGTGTTTTATTTTAGGATAAGAATCATGTAGTTGCAAAAGAAATAAGTAAAACTTAAGGTAGCAGCAAGTTAGATAATAATATGCCTCTACAAAGCTCAAAATCACAGCACAAGCAATAGGTCTGACCATTCTGCCATAACAGCTAGCACAACCTAGGCAATAGTCATCTCATCATAAAGCAAATTGACACCGCAGCAGAATTTTTCTAAATAATTTGGCAATAAAAGTAAAATCAAGCTAAACAACATTAGAGATCAAACAAGTCCAGACAAAGCTTGGCAAATCCTGAGACACACTATGGTTAATTATTATTTTTAAAGCCTGAGGCTTGTTACTAACACTTGGCAACATTAAATTACCTTGGGCCCATGATTTACTTACTTCCAATTACTTATCTCGCTATTTCCTGTCTTAGAGACCTCTCTAATATCTTGCCATACTTTTTTTTTCCCCACTATTAGATTTCTGAACAGAGAAAATTGCTATACTTCCCATTGTCTTTCGCTTTGGTTGACTGCAGACCATTCCATCATTATTTATTCTAGTTTTACAACCTAAATCTTATAACAGTAGGGGCTTATTGTCACTAATTGAATCAAACACATTGTTAACACTTCTCAGACAAATGCAATAAGAATCTCATCTCAAGCATTAGAAGGTACATCTATCCGGTACTGCTTATATCAATTCTCACTTCTTTTTTCTTTTTATTTTGGATATGTCTGATGGTTATAAATCGCACTCCTGTGCTGATTTTGTCTTGATTAACTGAAAGCTTGCTGATCACTTGGTATTTATAATGCTCTTTTTCTTTAGATACTTTCCAGAATGGCTACAACAGAAGTATGTTCAGATGAACTAACTGCAGGTGACTTGTAAGCCATCATGCTTACTAAATTTACTTATTATATCTTATTGAGTAATCGTACACACAGCTGAATAATTCCCTAAGAAAGCCATTCGCTTCTTAAGTAGTGTGGAAAGAACTGCCAGGAATTGCTTACTTATTTCCCTTCCTCTTCTCCTCTCCGCTAACAAATGTCCATAGATGTAGAGTAGAAGTCCCTGCAAAATGTTCCTTATTTATCCACTTCTTACTGTTAATGAATTACAATGTATAATTCATTTTGAACTCCTGCCATTTAAATTGCACATACAATAGTAATGATGATAACACCTGGTTTTCCTATAGTATTTTTCATTAACAGATTTCAAAGTGCTTTGCAAAGGTCAAAAGCTTTATTACTATTAAAATAAACTACATGCAAATGGTGTTTTTAGCAGCAAAATACACGAATATGTTAAAAATAATCCTAAACCAAGGCACTTCCAATTTAAGACAATATTCAATGTGGAGAGAAGGGCTTTCCCCAAAGTATTTACTTGTGTGTTCTGCAATTTATATACTCATTAGTCACTGAACAGAGACACATTCTGTGATTTCTTTCCCTATTGGACTTCAGATTAAGCCATGCCAATGCTTGTACATTTTTTTCCAGATTCTGCTGAAACAGCTTAACCCTGTGAGATGTGTCTCTTAAAAAAATAAATTCCTGCCATTCCAGACAGGTTAGCTTTCCTTCCTGATGTCCTCACAAGAAGAGGCCCGAGGGGCTTTTTGTTGTGTTTTAAAGGGAATTAAGAAGCCTTTTTTTATTGTTTGGTTTGGTTTTTTTTTCACTGCCCTGGAAATATTCAGCAAAAATTGCAGGTTTTTCTTTGTTTTACAGCAAGCTACAGTAAATTCTGTATTTTTCTTCTCACATTTCTAAGGATTTTATGCTTCTACTCTGTATTAACTTTGCTGTGTCAGCCTTTCTTCCTTCGTTAAATTATTCACTTAATTGAAAACTGAGTTTGATTTGTAAGTGCAGCAGATATCAGACAGATGTTTTGTTGAGTGACTTTTTGTATCATGTATAAGCGTGCTACTACAGCGTTCATAACCAGGGATGTACTAGTTGTGAGTCTCAAGGTCAAGATAACATGGAAGAGTAATATCAGGGATGCTGGATAGGGATCTGCTGCAGCCTACCCCCCTGACTGAAAGGTATGAAAAAAGTATTTTACCAACAATCACCAAAGCCTCCTGTCTGTAGTCAACATGGATTCACCAAGGGGAAGTCATGGCTGACTAATCTGATAGCCTTCTATGATGGCGTGACTGGATGGGTGGATGAAGGGAGGGCAGTGGATGTTGTCTACCTTGACTTCAGCAAGGCTTTCAAAACTGTCTCCGACATCATCCTCACAGACAAGCTTAGGAAGTATGGGTTAGATGAATGGACAGTGGGGTGGATTGAACAGTGGTTGATAGATAGAGCTCAGAGGGTTGTGGTTAGCGGTGCAGAGTCTAGTTGGAGGCCAGTGACTAGTGGTGTCCCTCAGGGGTCAGTACTGGGTCCAGTCTTGTTCAATATATTCATCAATGACCTGGATGAAGGGATAGAGTGTACCATCAGCAAGTTTGCTGATGACACAAAACTGGGAGGGGTGGCTGACGCGCCGGAAGGCTGTGCCGCCATACAGCGTGACCTGGACAGGCTGGAGAGTTGGGCAGAAAAAACCTGATGAGGTTCAACAAAGGCAAGTGTAGGGTGCTGCATCTGGGGAGGAATAACACCATGCATCAGTACAGGTTGGGGGCTGACCTCCTGGAGAGCAGCTCTGTGGAAAGGGACCTGGGAGTCCTGGTGGACAACAGGATGACCATGAGCCAGCAATATGCCCTGGTGGCCAAGAAGGCCAATGGCATCCTGGGGTGTATCAAGAAGAGTGTGGCCAGCAGGTCGAGGGAGGTCATCCTCCCCCTCTACTCTGCCCTGGTGAGGCCGCATCTGGAGTGTTGTGTCCAGTTCTGGGCTCCCCAGTTCAAGAAGGACAGGGAACTGCTGGAGAGGGTCCAGCAAAGAGCTACAAAGATGATTAGGGGACTGGAGCATCTTTCTTATGAGGAAAGGCTGAGGGACTTGGGGCTTTTTAGTCTAGAAAAAAGAAGACTGAGGGGGGATCTTATCAATACTTATAAATACTTAAGGGGAGGGTGCCAGGTAGACGAGAATAGTCTTTTTTCAGTTGTGCCCAGTGATAGGACTAGAGGTAACGGGCACAAACTTGAGCACAGGAAGTTCCATCTTAACATGAGGAGGAACTTCTTTACTCTGAGGGTGGCGGAGCACTGGAACAGGCTGCCCAGGGAGGTTGTGGAGTCTCCCACACTGGAGACATTCAAAACCCGCCTGGATGCCGTCCTGTGCAATGTGCTGTAGGTGTCCCTGCTGTGGCAGGAGGGTTGGACTTAGATGATCTCCGGAGGTCCCTTCCAACCCTGACGATACTGTGATACTGTCTGCATGTACTTTTCCTCATGGGGGTCTTCAGCTATTCAGAGAACTGCTGAGAGGAAGAAGATACCTTTGTAGAGGCAATCCAAGAAGTTGCTAGGCTGTCTCGGTGAGAAATTGAATCTGAATTAAGTAAGCTCAAGACCAGTTCTCTCTCTTGCCTAATTTCTGTGTGATTTTTTCTTTATTGGTAGTTTGTAAGTGAATTCAAACTTTGTAGATACTACATACAGGTTTTTCTCTTTTCTTTTATTTTCCATCATCTTTTGTAGGATATTAAGACATTAATTTTGATCTAAAGAATGATATCATAGTAAAGCTAAAGGACTATTGGGAACTTATGTTTTGTAATAGCTAAATTACACTTAAAATCTTGTTCTGGACAAAAAAGAATAATCTAAATTGAACTTAGAAGTATATTGTTAATACAAACTTTAAAAGTATAATAGTCCAGATTATCAAAATACTGTAGAAGACCCTCAAAAATACAATCTCTCCTCTCCTCCCCTCCCCTCTCCTCTTTGCAAAACCACTGCAGGCTATGTGCTTAAACAGCTGATATTAAGAGGTCTGTAATATGCCCAAGCTCAGTGTTTAGGTATATTTCCTTGGTAGCTTTAAATTTCACGATTCAAGTATAAAAAAATTGGTAAGGTGATTAAGTACAACTTACTTTAAAGTCTCATTTCTCTTAGGTTTCAAATAGCGTCATGGTGTCTAAACGCCAGACAGAGAAAGTGGTGTTTTAAAGTTTGTAAATGTATCTGAGAGTCTGTATCTGTAAATATTAATGTCTCCTGCCAATTACAGATTTGATCATCTGACTGAGCTGCATTTTCACCAGAATAAGAGGTATAAAAAAATAGTTTTCCACCGTCTTTTTGCTTCTGATCAGCTGAGGGTATTAATTTGACTCCCCTCAAATTAAAATGAGAGATTTCATTTAAGGCTCACGCTCTCAAGAGGGAGTTATTTTTATTGATCTTCCATTTTTATTGATCACATTATTCAGGGAAGGCAGAATTAAAATTGTTTATGTAACTGCTGCACAAGAATTTCCTCTGTAGTTACCTTTTACATCTATCAAGTTTTGGATGTTTTTTTCACTGATATCTTTTTTTCCAGTGATAGAAAAATATTTTGCTGTGACTTTTTAATGTGTCAAAAAGGAAATTGCTTTTCACTCTCGTCTTTCGTACAGTAAAAGCACTTACAAATTTCAATGTGATATATGCCTTATAATTGTTATAGCTATTTGAGCTCCTGAGTATGAATCAAAGGTACTAACATTTGTTATAATATCTGAATGCCTTCCAGACAATGTCATTATATGGTAAATTTGCTTTAGTACTTCGGCTATGTTATAGAATTGGGAGACAAAACTGACCCTAAACAATATAGTTCTGAGAAAATTCTCAATATCATATCTTACTTACATACCTTGAACTATTTCAGTTGATATAAATAAGAGAGTAGTGAAATTGAGATTTGGCTTACTAGAAGAAATACAGAAAATGAATATAGCAAGCATAATTTTGTTTATTTATTTTTTTCTTGTCTTAAGGTACCTGGACCTCCATTCTGTCCATACAACTGGGTACCTGGTCTAAAACACTGGTTGATTGTTTTAAGTCTTTCCATTATTCTATGCTGTCTGGAATATTTAGAGAGAAGTAGGCTATTAAACTGAAGTCATAAACTCCTACTGTACAGTGCAAATTCCCAAGATTCATCTCTTATGTATTAGCAATCCAATTTTTTCAGAGTTCAGCCTGCTGGTTACTTTATTCTACCATGAACAAACTTAACAGCTTTGTAGCTGGTCTCTCTGTCCCGGTCATCTGTGTAAATCAGCAGTAACATGTAACCTGATTCAACTATGTGTCTCTCTAGAGCCATGGAACATTTCCTCTGACTGGGAGTTTTAAATCCTGCTGCTAGTTGTCTGCATTTTTGTTAACCTTGAGATATAGCTTACCGGTGTCAAAATTATTTTAATGCTTTTGGTATCTTTATCCTTTCCATATTTTGTCTCACAAGGAATAATTCAAATCTCTTCTTCATATTTGTGCATTCAACAGGTTTATTTTTAGCAGTTTGCCTTTTGGCCTTGCCTTTACTGATTTACTTATTTATTGTTATTTTTCTATGTCCCCCTCCATCTTTTAGAGCAGGTATGACTGTTCTGATGCAATTAATTTGCACTTTGGTCAGCTCTGAATTGATGAATAGACAACTGGATAATATAAAAATCATTGTGAGTAACCACTAAAAACTTTGATTTTTTTAAGCAAAGACTAAAATAGTAAAAAAAGCTTGCTCTTTTACAATCCATATTTAAAATTAAATTTAATATTATTATTTTTTTTATTCGTGCTGCTTGCTAAGGTTATAAAATGGGACATGGGTCCTGTTCATTTACCTTCACTGTTGCTAATGGCTTCTAACAGGAGGTTCCCACACTAAGGAAAGACTGCAGTTTGTGGTGTTAGTACTTCCTTTCACAAATTAAGTGGGCTAGGGTAAGGTGTATGGCTTTCTAACCTGATGTTTTGGTTTTGTTTTATGCCACATTTATATAGTGTTACCTAACATTTAGTACACAAAAATAGTAGCGTGCATGCTTAAAATGCAACAGAAAAGAAACCCAACTCATCCAACTGGGAAATGTCTTCTAATAGCCATACTTTTTCTATAGGGAGATGAATGAAAGAAAGAGAAGCATACATGATCCACATCAGTTACATCACCCAGCTCTCCTGGGCAAGGTGTTCAAACGTCTTTAAAATTAATCAGAGAACCTGCATAGAGTAGGATGACACAGGAAATATTGAAGAAAGCTGGCTACTCAGCTTTCAGTGTGACCTAGTTTGTGGACTCCAGAATATCCCTTCCCAATCTGAACAACGAAACATTTGAGGTGACTATGTGCAGGATGTGTGAATGTGAAGAACAGCTGGTTTTGGTGTAGTTCATTCAATTGTAATACCATCATCTTCAGTGAAAACTCACTGTTAAGACTACATTTTTCTTCATTCTTAATCTCAGGTTCTTGTGGTAGGTTATTTGTGTGAACAGATGACAATATCACCTGTTTCAGCATTCGAAACATTTATAAGTCTAACAAAGTTGATACTCTCACATCCCACTTTCAGAAGTAATCAGTTTTAAGCTAAATTCAGACCAGAGGAAATCAATTGTTATAGTTATTTTGCTGCACGATAATATATTCTGCTATTTGTTGAGAGTGCATAAGTCTTGAAGGTAATTATTTAACTGCTAAACTTGAATATGTAAACTGAAATTGCATAGAAAAACTCCATCAAGACAAATACCTTCTGAAGTTTGGATCAATCTTTTGGATGGGAAGTTCAGGATGAGTGATCTTATGAAATTGAGTTCCCTAGATAATAAACTAAATTTTCCAATTTACATTTGATTTATTTCTGAATTCTCATAGAGGTTGAAAGAAGGGGAAAATTTTATTTTGCTGTTTTGCATTGCAGTGCATACATAAATGAATAAGTGAGGCAAAACTTAAGATCAGTTAATTCCTATTCCTCCAGTCCATATGGAAAATTAAAATGTGGATCAACTAGAAAAACAAATGGTTCATTCCACTGAAAATAAAAAAGGTAAAAGTACTGAAAATTACTGATTATCTCTATAAATATATCATAAATTGGACAAAAAATATTCCAAAGTTAAAATTGGGTATTGAGTAAAACTCATCAAAAACTCTGAACTTAGTCTCATAGAATAATGATTAAAACACTTTCTGCTAGTATACTTTAAACAATGTAAACATTGAAGAGTCAAATTATTATAACAGATTACAGATAATCCTAGTCCTGAAACATCTGTTTGTCCCTAGTCAGTAATAGTCAATAGAGGTTTATGGAAACAACTTAAATCGCATTTGTTTTCCTTCTTTAAGTTTTTTACTGCTATGATGAGCTGAGGTGTTCCTTAAGTTATTCAAGGACCCATCCCCCATAGTCCTCCTAACTTTGGTTAATAGTTTTATTTAGTTTTGGCATTTGGTGAATTCCACAATTCAATCTCAGGCTGTTTAGTTGAAGTATTATTTTTTTGTAAAATGTAAATAACTTTTCTCATAGTTCTATAGACTTTATGTCCTTAAGCAAAAATAAATTCTTATGTAAGTTTAACTTACCATACTGCAAAAAATGATTGTCTAGATTTTACATATCTTCAGTATTTTTATTTCCTTCATAACTTTCCTTCCATAACTGCTAATATCTTTGTTTCTTACATTTTTGGTGGGGAGATAGTTTCAGAATAATTGTAACTAACTTTACTAAAAAATCCTGAGGGTTTCATGATTTTGAATGCCAGATCTATTTTTTGTTCTTTTGTACAGAAGTATGTTAAGAGAAAGCATAGTCTGAATATTAAGAAAAATATCTTGACAATGCAGCGTACCATAACTTTGAAACAAGATGATCCTTTATTGGCAGTAAAGCATAAAAAAAGTATATTGTATTTGTCAAAGTTAAGTTGTGAAGAACAGTAGTATTTTTCTGTGTAATGATGTCAATATTATTCCTCCAAAGAAAAAGCATCCCTGATGTTCATTCTGGGTATTTAGTCTATGCTACTGGTTCATACTACATGACTGACTAGTGGGCTAAACCTTCACTCAGTCAGAGATAGAGAGAAGGCACAAAGTCTGTCATTTAGCTGTTTTTCAAATATATGTATTAAAATGATAGTTACATGCTTTTAACATTGTCTCTTAATATTTAGCTTATAAGTTAATCTTGCTTGTTATGGCTCTTCACCTTCTAGCTCTGTGCATTCTTGCATTCATTTCTTATTGATTTAGAAGTGATTATAATTTTCTAATATTCACAGTTATGAGACAGGTTTACACAGATTCTCAGCCAGATTTCTGTTTTCAGACCAGATTTCATCTGCTTGATATTTCTGTGGCTTGGGGTACATTATCTAACTTTTCTTCTTTTTTACTTTTTTTGAAGATATGTCATTGCTTTTCTGAATGATTTCAAGCAGAAGCCTCTTTTACTTTGACTATTACTATGCAATGTATCCTAGACTGTTGATCCTTGACTTCATCTTTTCTCTTACCCACATTTCCAGTTTGTAAGGATTTTTTCCTGACTTAAGCAATAAAAGCATATCCTAACATACTTTTAATTGCCTGATAATCTTGGATGATTGGTTTTCTAGTAAATGTCTTTCTCAAAAGCTGGGCTGTAACTGCACTGATGCTAAATCAACACAGCTAAAATTATTATGACCGCAAGCCTAAAACCTACTTTTAGGCAACTTTTCTAGGTTACCTTTTAAATGCACTTAAAAAAATTAAACCTTCCCACCCTCAGGAAAACACTTTTTTTCCAAAGTTGCTCCTATTAAAATGTTGCCTAACTGCTTTAGTTAAAAATTGCATGACCACCTAATACTGTTTCCTCGTAATTTTCAGAAGTGAAAATGTCTATACTTTATTCTGTTGTTAATTGGATCCACCAATGTCTGTTTGTAATGTTATTAAATGTTCTCTAGCCTGTCTTGACTCTCAGTTTAGCAACAGACTACAAGCTCTCCTGATCTGCTGAACAGGTCACTTTGCATTTAGGTTTCAAGTAATTCACATTACTCATGCTGCTAAAAGTAGCAAGTGTCATGATCTTCAAAATTCTAGGGAATACTTCCGATTAAAAGATAGTGTGAAGGGAATAGACCTCTCATCTCAATGCTACCAATTCCATTTTGAAATGGTGATTAGTTTTTAATATCAAGTTAATCTGAACTTTCCTGAGCTTCAGAACAAAAAGCTGTTCTTAAAATGCCATGTCCTTGACATAAAGATGACTTTTGCTAAATTCCGGGGGGATGTTTTTAATAGACAAAATGTAACACTCCTGCCTTCTCCCTCCCAAAATCAAGTAAACTCACACATACGCAGAAATAAGGCAAACTATAAAAAGTTTTGTCTGGTGGCCCCTGGCAGGCTTAATCATCTGGAAAATGAAAGCCGTCTTATGCATCTTCATAACTATGGTTTCTTACAGGCACAATAGGACATAACAAAATGAACACAGCATCTGTTCCTGTATGCTTAGGTTAAAACTTTTAAAATGCTAAGTAATTAGTTTAAGTTTCTGGGTTCTCTGGAAGCAACATCACTTAAAAATCTGATCAGGATTATAGCAAATGTTGCAACTAATTTGGAAATTGAGGTTCAAAGACTCAAAAAGAATACTGAATTGTTTGGAATATTACAGCAATCTTTACAATTCAACCATGGTGTCAGTTCAAACTCATTTTTAAATAATCATTTCTATTTCTGTGCAAAGCCATGCTTTTGGAATCATTATGGAAAATTTGAAGTTTGATGTAATTTAGGTAAAACCTATCAGCAAGATTTTAATGGAGAAATTGGCAGACATATTCTGTTTTATTTGCTATACTGAGTAAAAGTCTTTAATTTGAAGAAATATGTCAGTCACAGATTTTATAACGTATAATGTACTTAGCAGCAAGTTCAAGGTAGCAGAATAACATATACAGGAGTTCTGTTCTTAAAGGCATTAATTCCTTCAGATTTCCCTTCACAGTTAAAAACAGAGTGATGTTGGAAAATTTCATTACATTTAAGTACACAGATATATATATTATATAACAAAAAAAACTCTTCCCATGTTGTTAACATAGAAATTGATTCATTCTATAATAATATGAGCAATTGAGTTCATATACTATCTGAGGTACATGTTCTAAATTGAAGAGAAGAAAGTAACTTAAAAACCCTTTCTAGCTAAATGTTTTTAGTGTGCAAGGTCTTAAAAGCAAAATTTATCAAAAATGCATGTGGAAAAAATCCACAATTCCCAGTGTATATCTTGTTCTTTTTTAAGAGCAGATTTAAACAATGCCTTCATCTCTCATAATTCACCCTATTATATTTTACTTTAAAATGCTCTTTAAATAGTAATGCCACAACAAAATCTATATTGAAAAACATATTATTAAAACTAAGTAAAAGTTATAGGTCAGTCATCCCAACACAAATATTTACACCTGCTTTGAAAACTCTGGAAGAAAGGGAAAGTGTTAAAAGACTATACAGTTTAAACAAATTGCAACACAATTTTCTTTCAAAATGTCAAATAATTTATTTGGTTTTCCCCCATTGGTTTTAGGGGGCAAGAAGGGAATAAAAAATTCTGCTTATTTCACTGAAATTTAGTGAATTTTAGCAGTTCAAATATGATTCTGTGAGAAGATTCTCATCCATGGTGAAGTGGATACAAAGACAGGAGATGAAAACAAGCCTTCCCATTTCATTATTGTTTTTTTTTTCTGTTCATATAACAGAAGTTGCATGGTTTAGTTTTTTTGTGGGGGATTTTTTTTTTTCTTAAATTACTTCTTTAAAAATACTACCTGGAGCAACAGAAGTCCAGTTCTAAATATGTACTGAGTTGCTGATAGAAAAAGAATTATGAATCAATAGGTAAACAAAATGAGAGTGGCAGAACTCTGACAAGAGGATGCATATTAATCTTCAAAACTTATTTGATTTCCAGAACACAAACTGCCTTGGACACTCATTTGAAGGACTTCTTAAGGAAACAATTAATTTATTCTCTGTGGTTTCACAAAATCAGAATAATATAATCATGAAATGTTCACACTATTTTTACCCCAGGTTTTATTTCTACAGTTTTGAAGGAGTAGAATATTTAAAAGAAGCATTTTTGTCCACCTGTCCCCTTTCTTAAATTCAGTGTGAACATAAATATATCATTTCTGCTTCATCATTGATGTAAAATATTTCACACTTAATGAAAGTATGTATAAGAAGCCTTCTGCCTCTGCTAGAGATAAATGAAATTCAAGCCTCAAAACAGAAATTGAAATACCAATATAAATATCCTAAAAACCTTTGAATCTGTAATACTAAATCTGGACTTCATGTGAATAGTTTCTTCAGATTTATTTAAAAAGTGTTTATATTTTCTTCTTTTTTCCGAAATGAGATTATTCTTCTGCTATATGAACAATAGGCTATTGTTCCACTGTCAAGGGTAAAAAATAATACACCAAATACAGTAAATTAATCATAGTTAAGACAATGAATATTTCTGTCATATAGCTTTTTCCTCCCACGCTGAGGTATTATAGGTATATAAGGTATTATCATTTGTAGTTTTTTGAGACTCTTTGATTAAAAGTGCTTATAGAATGAAAAGCTTTATTTCATACTTTTTATTGGTTTTTATTATATTATCTTGCCCTGCTGTTCTTCAGAGAGTTCACATGCTTACCAGAAATTTCTCCAGTACAGAACTCTGCAATGGAAAAATCCTTAGTAGCTTTATGTTGAGATAATGAGATACATGAAACGGTTTCATTTCTTCTTGTGTTTGTATGAGTAAAGGGCGAGTACCACTGGCATAGACACTAATGTCCTAGTTTGAGATAGAACAGAACCAATTTTCTTTTCAGTAATTTTACTTTTCAGTTAAGTCTCTCTCCCTTATTCTCTCTCCCTTCTCTTCTGAGAGGGGACAGAAGTTAAGAGAGCATCTGTTGTTCATTTAGTGACCAGCCCGGCCTAAACCACAACAGTATTCTGAATACCAAAATTACCATTTTTTTCACAGCCTAGAACATTTTTGCTGATATGTTCCTTTTTTGTTTCTGTTTACAATTATGTTTATTAACAGTTGGTTTTTCATCTCTGCATGTAAAAACAAGACTGAAATACTGGACATGAACGATGGCTAGTAATTTTGGTGGTGTAAATTCTATCTGCATAATCTGTTGGATAACCTAGTGCTTTACAAATTTGCAAATAATTATTATGAGTTGCATTCCTAAGAAACAGGTATTTTGTTATCTTTCTGTGTGTTTTAGTTTAAAGAGGTAAAATAACCATTATTCACCTGTATTATTGGTTATCCAAATGATAGTGGTCAGTCAGTCAAAAGGTGAATTGCCATCTGTCACTTTTGACTGGAACAAAAATAACTTACAATTTATCTTTTGCATGTCAGAGGTTCTAAATCCATTATCTTAGTGGATGAGTTTTTCAGTTTGTTGGCTTTCATTTTCAAAAGGAACCTAAAGTAATGCTCTATTTTTTCTAAATGAGTAGCTAAAACCACCTCAGTTTTCAAATGTTTTATCCATAAATTGGCTGTGAAGGAGCTGCAAGAGCAAGAAAGAGAAGGTGAGCCAGAAGATGAGGTTGACAGTGGAGCTAGCAGGGCAAGACTAGGCTGCTGTTCGATGGCACACTAACAAGGGAAGAATAGAAGGTCCAGTGATGGTAAACAGGGTCAACCACTGTCCAGAGATGGCCAGAAAAGTCTGCAGTGATGAGGCAGATCCAAGGTCAAGCCAGGAAACCAAATCAGCAGGCAAAGATCAACAAGATACCTGGCTAGGCACACACATATGTGTTGGCACAGGCACATACAGATCAGGCAAGGATCAAGGGTGAGAGCCGGAGCTTCAACGTGGTGAATCTCACAGCACACACATATGTGTTGGCACAGGCATATATAGATCAGGCAAGGATCAAGGGTGAGAGCTGGAGCTTCAACATGGTGAATCTCACAGCAGTCTGATCCAAGTACTATGTGAAACTTTAATTTCAACACATCTGAGAGCTAACAAAACACACAGAGTGCAGACTGGGGGCAGTGAGATGGATTGCAGAGCCTTTTGGTGCACTCAGGGCCCTGACAGCAGCTTCAAAAAATCAGGGTGTTTGATTTTAAAGTATTGACACAGTGGTTTAAAAATTATATAGGTTTTGTTTTAAAAATCTAAATCCACCCACAAAGCCTATGAAAATAAAAAGTTTCAGCTAAAGAATGAGTGAAGAATGAGCTAAAGAGGTGAGTGAACAAAAATAAAACTCGTCAACACTTGCTTTAAAAATTTATTTTCAGTTTCCTTTATTTAGTTGTATTTTATTGGTTTGACTTTGATAATGTCTCTGGGCAGCAAGTTTGAATGGGTGAGGCTGCTAGGGAAGGAGCTACACGGAGATGATTTGAAACGAGAAGTAATATTGCTGAAGAAGGTTCTTTACAATATCAGCAAGAGGCTGACAAGCGGACATTAAACATAAATACACCTTGGATTTTAGGTGTGTTGCAGTCTTTCATCTTGCCCTAAATGTTTATACGCCATTCTTACTTTTACACCTGTGAGTGGACTGTTTCCATGATGGGAATAGCTAGAATCATAGATACTTCTGAAGTATGGTTCCAGTCTGATTCTGTATCAACCTGCTATGACTTCCATTAAGAGAAGAACCACCATGGACAGTAGGACTTTGTCAGCCAAACCTGTTCTCGTGTTCATAAGGAAACTATCAAGAGCAAATGGTTTTGTTCCACTACACAATCGATTTTGGCAGTTTAGCTATGTGTTCCCCAGAATGTATGAACAAATATCATCCAGGTTTGTATTAGCTGAGGCCTATTGCATCTGAAGTAGTGGTATTTGTACACAAAAATTGGAAGTTGTTGGTGGCATTAGCTCACAGGAGTAAGACTTTACTCCCCAGCAGCATGTAATACCAGGTACGACCACATCTCCACTTAGTAACTAACCTGAAGAATCATAGAATGATCACTGAAAAACGTAATATGCACAAGCATAGGGAGTAGCATACTTGCCTTATATCAGTACTGATCATAAAATAGAAATAAACTACCTCCATTCTGAGCTGCATTCAGGAACATTAATGTGCAGCTGGAATGCACTAATATGCCCCATCTTCCAGCTTCAGCTGTGGGCAGAGCTAACACGACTACCTGCACTTGACATGGGTAGATATGCCACAGATTTCCCTTAGTGTGTTAAGTCCTACTCTAGTGGCTCATTGCAGTAAATGGAAAGAAACGTGCTGTAAAGCATAGTGAAGATTTTGGAACGGGATCCTTTCATATCAGTATTTGAAACGTTTTAAGTATTCTCTTATATGTATAGGGTTATTGACTTATTTTTTTTTTTAACAAGGAGAGTGCTGCATCCATTTTTCTGTGGGCTGGCAAATATTGTTCTTTCAGAGGACTAGTTTGCATAAAAAATCCGGGCACGATAAAGCAGAAACTCAGAGAATTCAGGCTTATCTCAACCCCCTTTTTTTTTTTATTGTGATTACCTTAATTACTATGATTTGAGCTGTAGCAGCCAACAGGGCCCAAAGCAAGACTCAGATCTCACTGCAGTTATATGCTTAGATAATTTTTCTACTATATGACTTAGAATGAGAGAGGCAGACAAGCCTCAGGAAGGACTATAATGAGATGGAGTGAGTTCTCAGCAAGTATGCTAGGTATTTCCAATGGATCTGTGGCCTCTCTGTGATTAGTGGGGTTTCTGGAGGGACAGGTGATTTGCACAATCAGAATGAATATGTATTCTCCTTGCCTTCTAATTCCGTATTTCTCCCTTTCTCTCATCTGTTGCACTGTTTGCCTTACAGCTCTTTCCTCACTGAGCTCCCTGAATATCAAATAATAGCTAAATCTTCAGCTAATATAAATAGGTTCCTTTGTCTCCAGTGGAACTATGCTAATTTCCACCAGCTGAAAACTTGGTTTTCCTTTTTATCACCTGATTTATTTTATAACCCTGCTTCATATTTGCAAAGAATCCCTCAACTAATATTTCTTTATTATGGAGAAAAATACTTCTACACTGGGGACATAATTTCCCTGTGTTTTTTTTACAGTGGTTACAAGGCAATAGTAAGAACCGTGATTATGTCATGCTGGAAGACACATTTCACTGAGCATAGATCAGTTGGTGCACTTTGTAGGAGGGGAAGGGGTGTTTGTTTTTTCTTTTCTTTTCTGTACTTCTCTTTCTGTTTTGGTAAAACAAAGTAAGAAGAAAGGACAATTTTTAGAACATTCACTTTTTTTTAATAAAAATTTGGCTAATACAGCCTTATAAAATACTATTTTATTGTGATGCATGATGAGAGAACCAAGGCTTCTGTCTCAATACATTGCTTAATTTCAAGAAAATATGCATTTAAGCAATGTCTGGTTTTGAAAGGAAGATGGATACCTTTTTGTCATGAAATGGTGTGTATGAGTTATGTGTAGTTATGAGGTATCACCCTTTTTGTCAGAAAGTTGGCTGATAGGTCAATCTTTTAATGAGATGGCTGGTGAAAAAGTAAGAACAAAAAGAATATTATATTTGAAAGATTTTTTCATCCTATGCTTTTAAATAGATATAAAAATGTACATTATCACTCACCCAAATCATAGTATTCAGGGAATTCAGACTGACTTTTTTTCTCCCAGTTTGCCCCAAGCCCTGATGCTTTGCATATTTTTTTAAAAAATCAGTCTTCTGCAAAAGTTTTCAAATCCCATATCTTCTGTATTCCAAAACACCTGGTCAAAGAACAGGAAAATCTCTATCCCTGCCTTGAATCCATTCCACAGTTAATGAGGCCAGAAAAAGAAAGTGTTGCTCTGTAGTACACTTTCTGATGTAGTCCTGGCCTTCAGACATTATCACAGGGACAGCTGACATTTTATCTATCATGGGACTACTACTTACTTTAGAAAAGAATATTTGAAAATACTTATTTCACAGGAAGGTTTAAGCATTATCTTTGAAAAAAACCCCAGATTTCAGGAGCATTTAACTTTACCAAAAAAAAAAAAATAGTTACATTTGGGCACCATTCTGGACTGGGCAAATCAGGCAAATGATACCACAATGCCTAATATTCATTTTGGGCTCTATCTCTCTTTTTCAGATCTAACCATAAGCCATCAGACTGAATTTTATACTGTTGCTGAGAGGTTATAAGATGATAGTTTGTTTTTTCCTCCAAAGCAAAACCGGTTTTCTACCTGATATGAACAGCTAATGAAGATATGAGGCCATTTGTAGAGGACAGTGTAATGAAATTACTTGTTTTAAACACCTTGTTCCATTCCATGGCAGACTTTCAGTATGATCAGTGATCCCTGGCATTTGGCAGGTGAGGAAATGTTAAGAACAGACAGGAGTTATTTATGCATTACCCGGTGCATCTAAGGTAGAGGTCTGATGTTTATTAGGCTAAGGAAATTGAGAGAATCACTAATCAACCTTACTGAGGACAGGTAAAGAGAAAGTTTGTGTCACCCCAAGATGTCAGCAAGTCTCGCTGCCTGCCTCCAAATGATAAAGAGAGTTTACTTCATATTACGCTCACATTTCTTCAGTGTATGCAGACCGATCATCTCCCGAACCTAATGTACATTAGGTACAGAGGAAAAGTAGTCTCTTCCGGTGGTAATGAGAAATCATTCCCCTCTAAACTGAAGTTTTTCAAAAGTTCTTTTTTGTTGATTAGCAAGTTCAGACACAATTTAGAATTGTTTAATCATCAATGTTCCCTTGGTTTAGTGTGAGCTCTTTTCTTATTTTCTAGTTCACTGAAATCTAAATCAGCTTAAAGAAGATAAAGGTTTTGGGTATCAAAATATGCAATGAGGTTCAACAGTTGCTTGTATTTTCTTTCTAAATTTTTATATTAAGACAGGATATTTTTTCCTTCTATATAACCAGCCAATAATATAATGAAATAATAACTTGAATATAATTTTTTTTTTCCATGAACTAGCTATGTTTTCAAGGTAGAATTGAATTTATATATTGTTCTCTTCTGTGAAAACTTGATTTCTTTGTTTGGACATAAGTCTTTTTTCCTTTTATTTTTTTTTTCCTCCCATCTCTAAATGAAATAACTTATAAAATCCAGATATTACGTGATGGCTTTCTATGTAACCTATCAAACTTGCTCTATGATCTACTGTAACTAGTTTCTTTTGTGCAACGTGAGATTATGATGAATTGCTAAGTGATTTTTTGAAGAGTATTAGTCTGTTCCCGGTCATAGTCGCAAAGAGTAAAATCTACTACTTCTGCCTTGAAGAATGTCCATTTCAAAGACAGTGAATTTATTGTGAAAATAAAGGGGGTTTTAATGGAATATGAGTACAAAAACATTATTTTTGCGAAGGGGATCATATAAAAGTGCCTTCCAAAGCAATAACTACATTTTGCTTCTTTCTTCTGTCTCAATTTTTTTTTTGTTCCTACTGTCTTTAAGCACAGGAAAATAATTTCCTTGAAAATTCCTGTACTGGTTACACCTGAAAAAAATCTGCAACATGTTTTTAAAGTTGTCACTGAATTTGCTTGGGACTAGGCTAAGGTCTAGCCTAATGGATTCAGTCTTCCACTGTGCATACTAGCCACCAGGAATCAAATATTTGCTTCAGTAGTACTCAACCCCACACAGCTGGCTATGACTCCAAAGACCTAGTGTAAATGCTAGATTCCAACGTTTTCCAAGAAATCTGTATGTCAGCTGGACATTATTTTTAAGAAATGAAAATAACCAGCTTTTATTCCAATTACTCTATGGACTTTTTCTAATTTGGGAAAGGACCAAGTAGTTTTCAGAATCAGTAACAAACCTCTATTATGAATATTACCATTTGCTGTCTGCAGCTTTTAATATTCCAGGAGGGATGAACCAAACAATGACAAAAACTTTTTGGTTATCCTGTCAGGGGCAAACACTTCTGTGATCTCATAAAGAGAATGCAGAGCTGCTGACGGGTAAAACTGCACTGAATAAAATATTCAGGGCATGTGGAAATCTTGTAGGGTAGGAAAGGGTTAGAGCTTCCCGAAAGGTTTGGGGGGTGATTGTGTGGAACCCTGCACTTTTCTGTGAGTGAATATCCTCTTAAGGTTTTTTTAAAAGGTTTAGTAGATGTATGAAAAAAGTTTATTCAAACTGAGGGTAGGACAGAAGATTTGGACCAAGTAAAGGGGACCACTGAGTCCTAGCATTACTCATTGACTCCTTCTGAAGTCACTTGTCAAAGTGACAAACAGTGCTTTAAAAGATGTAGAAAAAGAAACCCTCTCCCCCAAATTCTTCTGTTCCTGAAGAATATGTTTGGCTGTCACACAGGTGCTGATTTTTATTCCTTTCCTAAAAAAACGTGCCTTCACATTCATCAGCTCCCGTAGAGGTTCTCCTAGATGATGGCTAGAGGCAAGTGGGAGGAAATCTGAAGGTCCCTGACTGAGATTATCCTTTTAGGGTTTTAGACTGTGTTTCTGTTCATGATCCATTGTGTGCGGGAAGTTTTATTGCCTAACAAAGCATCCGCTATTAGTATTTGGAGAACTTAGATTTATATTCCAAAGTATTCAGTTGAAATGCAAGAGAGCTTTTGACTCTTGAAGCTGCCTGTTCACATTGGCAGTCCAAAAATGCAGTATAATCATGAAGAATCTGTATTTCTAGTTATCACCTTTCATGGTACTGTAAAAATGACAAAGAAACTTTAGGACAGCAATACTTCAGTTCACTAATTAGGACAAAGTTTACCTTAGAATTTACAGGATACAAAATTATCTGGTAAAGACCTTGTCCTCTCCCCTTTCCTTCGTCTCTTAACATAGAACAGATTTCGTTAGTGCTTTCAACAGCCACCATAAATTTAAAGACGCAAAATATATTTGCACTTTGTTTGGTTGCATTCTTTATGTATTCAGGTTGGAAACAGCAAAAACTGCCTATCAGTTGTTTTATTAATGTTAGGCATATTAATAAGATTTAGTCAGCTGTAAACCCTTTTATTGTTTGTTGTTATATTGACTGTGCGTATATAAATAAATGATCGGAATTGAATTTTTCCCAGAAGTTTTTTACAAGAGTAGGTCAGCAAAGTAAGGACTAGTAATCTTTTGAACCTTTTAATACAGTATGTGCTGGGTTTGCTAAGAAGAGAAAGAAGCATGCTCCTCACCAGTGAGCTGTATCTCTTTAAAAAGCGCCGATAACCATGAATGTTTGTTGTTTTTTTCTTTAGGCCTGAGAACAAATGGTTACCCTAAACTTCTAACATTCCCTATAAAAATGAAATAAACCACGAAGTGTTTGGAGTGTTGCTTTTTATTAGTTCTAGCTAGTTCTAAGCTAATTAGCAGGCTTGTCAAAAATATGGCTTAGAGCTGTAAAATTTCAACATTTCATCCACTTCTTTATTCAACATCCTCAACATTGGTAAATATATAAGGGCAAAATTTGCTAAACTAAGCCATTCTTTAACCATATTTGTCATTGAATATGTAATACTCCTTCGAAGACAGTTTTCTAAGTCTTTCCTTACTTTCATTCAAAAGCTTCTTAGAAGTCAATTTTAACCTAAAAAAGTGTAGCCTGAAAAAACAGGAATGCATATAGTTATTAGTACAAATACTCATCTGGCAAATGAATTATTTTTACACTTAGAATTAAGAACTGCTGTACTAAACTGTACTATTGGACAATCTGCTTTAGAGAAAGAAGCTATGTAGTGAAAAATTTTCAGGTAACTTTTTAAGGGGGAAGATGCCTTACAAATCTTCAGGGATTAGAGATGGCCTAAGGAGATGACGTTTTGTCTTTCTGGATTATTTTTCTTCATTGTTGTAATTCTGCATGATTGTGTTGTTCTTTTTCATTGCTCAGTCTCTCTTTTTTATTTTTCTGTGAAGTAACCTTTGGTATCATGTTAAATTTGGTTAGGTTATGGATTATGCCTCTGATCTTTATCTGTTTGACGAGCAATACAGTCTTGTATGTATAGGTTAATAATTATGGTCATAGTTGTTTGCATTAGAAATAAAGTTTCCTTATATTTTCCTAGCTAATGTGAAGAAAAATTCATAATTATATAAAATAGACAAGTGACTTAATTACAGTTGATAAAGAGACTGAGACCTTTGCGATCATTGCATTAATGATATTCAGATATTCATGGTACATTAGCAACACTCATCATACAAATCTACTATAAATTCTAATGTAGAGTTTGGAGTTTGTTAATCACATAATAATATTTCCTAATAATGCTTGACAGAACTATATTATTAATGTCTGCTTGTATTAACCACACCAAAACAGTGAAAGGCGGGTGCAAGATCTCTATACAACAAAAAAAATAAATGTGTAGGCAGATAGCATAACATTGATGCAGCATTTCTGTTTAAGCAAAACAAGTACTGCTTTTGATAAAAATATCATAGAGCCTTTAAATCATTGATCCAAAACATTTTTAGCAATTCTATTTCTGTCTCAGAGACATTAAGAAATTTTTACTTACAGGACAACTTCATCTCAGTGAGGATAAAAGGTAGTTCTAAATCACACAGGACGTTTGTGGCAGAGCTGGAAATAGAATTTAGATTCCTTTGGTACGAAGAATCATTTTCCTTAGGTACAAGCCAACTTTTATTCAGTAGTATGGATGTATTTTCCTGTATCATTACATTATATGCAACATACAAAGGAGCAAAGAAATCAAGAGCCATCAATACAGAAATGTATTTGTGTTTAGCTTTAGTGTTTGGTTCAGTGTTACTTCCATTGGAACAGGGTCATTATATTCAGCTATTAGCTTCCTTTCTAATTAGTCCAGTGATAAGTCACTTCTCTTTTCAAAGGCAAAGTTCTAAAAAGAATACAATCCTGTAATAAAATGGTATAGTGTGCCCTGGGAGGGAATCTGAACCAGTATTTATGGTTTAATTGAGGCTTAGTGCACCCAGGTTTCATTTACAGCTCTACTGCTGACTTTCAGTGTGTCACTTCAACTTTTTATGCTGTATTTAACCCACATTTAAAATAATGCTAGTGATGATTACCCTCTTAACTAAGTGTTTTGAACTCTCAGGAAGTAAAACTGCTAAATGTTATTATTGGCATGATAATGAAGTTATGATAGGGTTACCACAGACATGGCTTAATTAAAATTCTGATTCTGCAAAGACCTTAATTGTAGCCTAAGATCCCAAGTAGGTGGCATGGAAAACATTCAATCACCTCACATAAAAGGGGAAATATGAAAGTATTATGATATCCAAGAATGAGTTTAATTTGGTCAGCTCCAGCTCCCAGCTGATTATATCTTTGATACAGTATTTCAATACTGTATTTTTTTAATCCTGCATCTTTTTTGTTAATACCATTTTCACTAAAAATACAACAAAACAAACAACAACAAAGTTAACCTAACTTTGAAATACAAGCACTAGAAATTAAAAGTAAGTAATAAGAAAGTAGTATTTCTGTATCTTGTAGCAGAGCAGAGAATTCGTAATTTGTAAGTCCATATATTAGAAAATGGCAAGAATATCACTGTATAGAATTCTGTTATTGTTGTTGAACTGGCTTAATAATATGCATTTAATTATACTGATTGCTACTGTCTCCTTCATATTATGTATCAGACTGATTTATATCTACTTCTTTTTAAAAATAGTTTTTATTTCCTATATTGTATTTGCATTAGTGAAATGAACATTTTTATTTTACTTTTTTTTCCTGGTCTCATCCATTCGTACTGACTGCAACATTTTCCTGAGATATCAAAGTCGTAACCAATATTCAGTCACATCTAAAATGGAGTCAATAAACTCTTCTTAGAAATATTATTCCCTAACATTCTAACTAATATAGCATTTATTTATTCTCTGTTTCTTATCCTGAATTACACATGATTTTGCTATATTCCTCTTTCCAAAGATTTGTCATTATTTGACTGCATGGACAGAACTATAGTACCTTTGTGAATTAGCCTTTGAAAGATCAAAGTTTGCTCTTTCTATACCTATAAGCTAATTACATTTTCTTCAAATGATTTAGAGTTAATTCTATCTGTCATCCATGTCTAACAAGCTCCACTGTGTCCCTTGCTTGTTCTTTATTTTCTTTCATTTTACAGACCAAGTATCCATATGTTCTTTTTGCTGTCAGTCCTCTAGAATGTGCATCTATTCTTGCCATTTTGCAATTATTCAGCCAAAAAAGGACTCGGTAGTAAAATGCTTATCAGTACAATTCAGCTAGAGGTAACATTACATATTTTTTCTGCATGTACGATGCAACCTGATCAGTTGCTGGCTGTCTCTAGTCAATTAAGTAGTACATACCCTAAGATATAAAATATTAAAAACACCGTCATACTTAAAGATTTCAATTTGCTTTCAAAGTGCATAACCACATACATATTTAAAATACATGCCATATGATATGGATGTTTTCAATTTACAAGGAAAAGAATTAATTTTCTCTCCAACAACACTGTCTTCTTTTGTTATTTCTCACTTTTTCACTATTAATGAAAGTTCCAAAATTCTGCCCATTTGATGTCACTGGTCTTCACTGTCTTTAAATCTTGACCTCCATGAAAAGTTTTAGCCCACTACCAGAAAAAGCATTCTTTTTCTATTATGGGCAATGACATGATATTCTCATTTCACTTGGTGTAAGAACAAGGGTAAACCTTTATCATGCGTTTGGGAAGTATAGCCACATATTTGAGGGTCAGACCATCTCATATGGCTTGTACTGCCTTGCCTTTAATCCAGTGAGGCCTATGAAAAAGAGTATAGATTTTTCAGCTCCTCCTTCACCTTTCATTTCCCTTCAGTTTCTCAGCCCCAATCAATCAGCATACCAAGTGGGAATGAAAGACGGCTTTGCAGACTGGCACTAGACCCTGGACTGCTCACTGGCTGTCCCAGCCTTCTTCAGTGCTGGCATGGTTGATTGTAAGCAAATGTGGTCCTCTTTGTCTGTGCTCTGGGGTGCCTGATGTTAAAAAGAATCCGTATAATTATCCTAGGCTTCAGAACCGAAGAGCTGGTTCTTAATCAAAGCTCCTGATAACTTTCCTAAATATAGCCAAGTAGATGTACCCTTTCTAGTTTTACTTTGTAAGGCTAATAGAGAAAGAACGGCTTCAGAAGGTGTATAAAACATGAAAATTCTTGTTTAGTACTCAGGGTTTGCCTAGAGAGACAAGTATTGTATTTCAGTCCTTTCACTGTTTATATGCTTTAATCTAAATAATTGGATTAAAAGTACTCAATCATGAGTGCAGACAGCAGAACACAACTGCCCTAAATGCTCATCTACTAGACCTTTTTTCTCTTTTCCTTCTCCCCCCGACCTCTCCATCTAGTATGTCTGTTTGAACAGGAAGCATGTACTTCTGCCCTCTCTCTGCTTACAGATTCTCCTGGGATGTGTGAGATATGGCTTTATACCCTGGGCATAGCACAGATCTTAAGACTTCCACTTTCTGGATAACTGCAGTGTGTGATGACATCATCAGCTTTGACTGATGAGACAGAAAAGAGAAAGTGCCCACTGAAAAGAAAGTGTGTTATTGCAGAGGGCAATCCTGCCACCATGGGCTGAACCTTTCTAAACTCTTCCTTGTGGGTATCAACAGACTATAAGCAGGATATAGGCTTTCAGGTGGTTAATTGGTATTGGGCATGCAGAAATATGTTATTGCAGACATCAGACAGACATTTGTTTCAATCTTAAACAATAACTAAGAGGTAGTTTATTGAGTTACACTTTTGGATAAAGCATTTACATTCTGCCCAAATTCTTTTGTGTGCCAAAGACCAGAAGCAGAATACACCTACCTGAGCATTGAGCCACACATTTAAACTCAGTGTAAGCCAATGTTATCACTCAAATGTCTGTGTTCAGCACCTCCTGTCGGCTAAATGCATCACCATACTTGTAGAACCATTCAGAGATGTTTAATTCTTCTTTTACACTCTATAGAAAACCAGAACACCTAGTTCTATGGCTAGTATTCCTCTATTGGGCCCAAATAGCTGTTATTATATTTTTTACATGGATATAACGTAGGGTTACTTTTTTTCATGGGCATGATGCTTCATTATTGAGTCTAGTCTGAGGTTCCAAAAATTATTTGAAACTAAGTTCTGGAAAAATGACTTCTAGGAATGAGTGAAGAATTTGGTTGACTATATCATCTAGGAAAGCCCAGGTTCATGACAGAAAATATATTTAGGAAGCATTAAATGTCCCTTTTAAGCCAATGGATATTTCCAGTTAATCATTTTGCAGGAATTTTATTTTGGTAAAATGTTCCAGGCACAGAAGTACGGGAATTTTACGTGATATGTCTGTGAGAAATAAATGTCTAAAGCCTGTATTTGGGTATGACAGCATTTTCTTTTCCATAACATTATTTGATTTTCTTAGAACATTTACTTTTGTCCAAACCTTGCTCTTTTCTACTCTGCAAAGTGACATCTCCTTGATTTATTTTATTATCACATTTTCAAGAGCTATCAAGCAGTTCAATGATTACATTAATTTTTCATAACCCTACTTTCACTTTCAAATGTATTGCTTGTCAACATAATTACTTTTTATAATCAAATGAAAATATTTACATGTACTTTAAGAATCACCTGTATCTCAACCTAATTTACTTTTTAAAATTTAAATCTAATCACAAATTGCATTTCAGAAATTATAGATGTCCCATTTTTATTTATTTAAGTGACAGAATTATATGTAAGGATATTTGAGAGTTAACGCACTTTAAACCAATGCAGGTAAAAGTACAAATTGGTAATAAAAAGAACAAACAGGTGTTCAGAATTTTAATTAGCAAAGAAATGAAGATAAATAATGCCAATTTTTAGATATTCAGTGAAAATAAAAAGCCTGAATTTCCTCTAAACCCAAGGGAAAAGGAGAGTTTTTAAAGAGAAGAAAGTGTAAGGATTATTCCATGTGGTAAAATTACCAGGTTCCAATTAACTTTGCTAATTCAACTAACTTTACAAATAGGGTGTGGATGGCTGTGGTGGATTGACCTTGTTTGCCAGGTGCCCACCAAGCTGCTCTATCTCACTCCTCAGAAGGACAGGGGGAGAATATATGATGGGTTGAGATAAGGACAGGGAGATCACTCACCAATTAACGTCATGGGCAAAACTGACTCACCTTCGGAAAGATTTTATCTATTGCCACTTAATAACGAGATATGATAGTGAGAAATAAAAACAAAACTAAACTCACCTTCCCTCCACCCCTCCTTGTCTTCCCGGTCTCTATTTCACTCCTGATTCTTTGACCTCCTCTCCACTGAGGAGCACAGGGGTGAGGAATGGGCGTCGTGATTAGCTTCATCTCTGCTGCTCCTTCCTCTTCATGCTGTTCCCCTGCTCCAGCATGGAGTCCCTCCCATGGGATACAGTCTTTCATGAACTTCTCCAGTGTGGGTCCTTTCCACGTGCTTCAGTTCTTCAAGAACTTCCTTTCCATGTGCACAGTACTTCAGGAACAGACTGCTCCAGCATGGGTTCCCCATGGGCCACAGGTCTTTCCAGAACACCTACTCCTACGAGAGCTTCTCTCCTCAGGCTGCAGTTCCTTTGGAAGGAAGGGCAGGCCACGCAAGAGGACTACAAAGAGGTAGTAAAGCTATGTAGGGAAAAAATCAGGAGGGCCAAAGCCCAGCAAGAACTAAACCTGGCTTCTGTTGTCAAAGACAACAAAAAAAGTTTCTATAAATATATTAGCAATAAGAAGAGGACTAAGGATAATCTCTGTCCTCTGGTAGATGGGGCCGGTAACATAGTGACCAAGGATGAGGAAAAGGCTGAGGTACTTAATGCCGCCTTTGCCTCAGTCTTCAACAGTAGGACCAGTTGTTCCCTGAGTACCCAGACCCCTGAACTAGAAGATGGGGATGGGGAGAAGAATGAAGCCACTGTAATCCAAAGGGAAATGGTGAGGGACCGCTTCAGCACCTGGAGGTGCACAAATCTATGGGGCCAGATGGGATCCACCCAAGGGTACTGAAGGAGCTAGCGGAAGTGCTCACCAGGCCGCTCTGCATAATTTACGAGCAGTCCTGGCTAACCGGGGAGGTCCCAGCCAACTGGAGGTTGGCAAATGTGACACCCATCCACAAGAAGGGCCGGAAGGAGGATCCAGGGAACTACAGGCCAGTCAGTCTGACCTCGGTGCCTGGGAAGGTGATGGAACAGATCATCCTCAGTGCTATTACACGGCACGTGCAGGAGAACGGGGTGATCGGGCCCAGTCAACATGGGTTTGTGAAAGGCAGGTCATGCCTGACAAACCTGATCTCCTTCTATGATGAGGTGACTCACTTAGTGGATGAGGGAAAAGCTGTGGATGTTATCTACCTGGATATTTGCAAAGCTTTTGACACCGTCTCCCACAGTATTCTCCTGGAGAAACTGGCTGCTCATGGCCTAGACAGGTGGACTCTTCGCTGGGTAAAAACTGGCGGGATGGCCATGCCCAGAGAGTGGTGGTGAATGCAGCTGAATCCAGCTGGTGTCCGGTCACAAGTGGTGTCCCCCAGGGCTCGGTGCTGGGGCCGGTTCTCTTTAATATCCTTATCAATGATCTGGATGAGGGGATCAAATGCACCCTCAGTAAGTTTGCAGATGACACTAAGCTAGGTGGGCGTGTTGATCTGCTTGAGGGTAGGCTGGCCCTGCAGAGGGATCTGGACAGACTGGGCCGATGGGCTGAGGCCAATGGTATGAGGTTCAACAAGGCCAAGTGCCGGGTCCTGCATTTGGGCCACAACAACCCCATGCAGCGCTACAGGATTGGGGTGGAGTGGCTGGAAAGCTGCCCGGCAAAGAAGGACCTGGGGGTGTTGGTGGACAGCCGGCTGAACATGAGCCAGCAGTTTGCCCAGGTGGCCAAGAAGGCCAACAGCATCCTGGCCTGTATCAGGAACACTGTAGTGAGCCGGACTAGGGAAGTGATCATCCCCCTGTACTCAGCACTGGTGAGGCCCCACCTCAAGTACTGTGTTCAGTTTTGGGCCCCTCACTACAAGAAGGACATTGAGGTCTTGGAGTGTGTCCAGAGAAGGGCTACAAAGCTGGTAAGGGGTCTGGAGGACAAATCTTATGAGGAACAACTGAGGGAACTGGAGTTATTTAGCCTGGAGAAGAGGAGGCTGAGGGGAGACCTTATCACCCTCTACAACTACCTGAAAGGAGGTTGTAGAGAGGTGGGGGCTGACCTCTTCTCCTGGGTGACATGTGAAAGGACAAGAGGAAATGGGTTTAAGTTATGTCAGGGGAGGTTTAGACTGGATATTAGGAAACATTTTTTCACGGAAAGGGTTATTAAACATTGGAATAAGCTGCCCAGGGAGGTGGTGGATTCACCATCTCTGAAGGTGTTTAAAAAAAGGGGAGATATGGTACTTAGGGACATGGTTTAGAAGTGGGTTTTGTCAGGGTAGGTTAGTGGTTGGACTTGATGATCTTAAAGGTCCCTTCCAACCTCAGCAATTCTATGATTCTATGATTCCTGCTAGCAACCCACTCCATCATGGGGCCATCATGGGCTGCAGGGTGGATATCTGCTCCAGCATGGTCCTCCACAGGCTGCAGGGGAACAACCTCTGTCACAATGGTCTTCTCCACAGGCTGCAGAGGAACCTCTTCTCCAGTGCCTGGAGCACCTCCTCCCTTTCCTCCTTCACTGGCATCAGTGTCTGCAGGGGTCTTTATATCACATTTTCTCACTCCTCTCTCACAGCTGCTGTGCAGCATTTTTTACCCTTTCTTAAATATGTATGATGAATGGATGAAGGGATTGAGAGCAGCACTGCAGAGAAGGACTTGGGGATACCAGTACCTTAAAAACTTGACATGAGTCAGCAATGTGCGCTGGCAGCCCAGAAAGCCAATCATATCCTGGGCTGCATCAAAAGAAGAGTGTTCAGCTCGTCGAGGGAGGTGATTCTCCCCATCTATTCTGTGCTCATGAAACACCACCTGGAGTACTGTGTACAGCTCTGGGGTCCCCAGCACAAGAAAGACATAGACCCGTTAGAGCAGAGGGCTGAAATCATCAGAGGGCTGGAACACCTCTCCTGTGAAGAAAGGCTGAGAGAGTTGGACTTGTTCAGCCTGGAGAAAAGAAGGCTCCAGGGGAACCTTAATGTAGCTTTCCAATATGTAAAAGGGGCTTATAAGAAAGATGGAGAGACACTTTTTACCAGGGCCTGTAGTGACGGGACGAGGGAGTAATGGTTTTAAACTGAAAGAAGGTAGGCTCAGGCTGGACATAAGGAAGACATCCTTTACAATAAGGGTGGTGAAATGTTGGTACAGGTTACCCAGAGAAGTTGTGGATGTCATTGAAAGTGTTTAATGCCAGTTTGGATGGGCCTTTGAGCAACCTGATCTAGTGAAAGATATCCCTCCCCATGGCAGAGGGTTGGACCTGATGATCTTTAACAGTCTTTTCCAGCCCAATCCATTTTATGATTCTGTATTTCTGTGATTATCACAGAGGCACAGCCAGCATTGCTGATGGGCTCAGCTTTGGCCAGTGGTCTTGGAGCCAGGTTAAATTTGCTCTGTCTGACATGGAGGCAGCTCCTTCTGTTTTCTCACAGAAGCAACCCCTGTGGCCCTCCCCACTACCAAAACCTTGCCACATAAACCTAATACAAAGATCCAGTTCCTGATTGCCATTTAGATGCAGTTTGCCAAAAGTGCATCTTAAACTGTGAGTGCAATATGATCATAAAACTCTCAGGAAGAAAGAGAGTATATATATCATGATTTCTAACTGTTTATTTCTTTTCAAGATCCTCTTCACTATTGTGCATTTTCAGGACACACCATTTTTAAACATTGATTTTACAAATATTGATGGTGAGCCTTCTTGTCATGGGCCAGAGCTTTTCAGGCAGTGGAGATTTCTCTAACTACAGAACTCCGAGAGAAGATACTTGTATGATAATAGTATATGCAGTATCAAATTAACTTTTCAGAACTGCACTGTTGGTACCAGGAACTGTAAATGTAAATGAGTAAAAATTTGTTTTTTTCTTGCTGATTCCCTTATCTTAAATTGGGGTACTCTTGAAGTTGTCATGAAGGATTCTCGAAAAGAAACAATTTTCTCAACTGTCATTCCTTGAGTATGGAAGCAGCAGTGATACTTAGAAAACAAAGATTCAAGAACTCCTCTGCAAAACTCACTAGACAAAAGGAGGCTGAGAATACTCAGAAACCCAACTAAGCCTTTATGGTGTTTTTACTGAGTAGATATTGTCACTGCTAAAGAATAGGTAGAACTTGCAAAAGCACTAAGTGGAAAACCCCAAATACTCTGCACTTTGACTAATATTCTGGATATAGCAGCTTCAGAAGGTGGAGACCATTCTAATGTAGCAGCGTAGTTGAAGTGATACTGGACTCGTAAAAGTTAAGCTATGACCAAAGAGACAAGGCAGTAAAAAGTGCTTATGTTTTGACAATAATAACAGAAGTGTGGTTAGTACAGTAGCAATGTGGAGTAGGCACTTCCAGTCAAGCTTGAAAAACAGAATGAAAAAGAGCAGCTTGTCAGGGGGGTAGAAAAGGGAGAAAAGCAAAACAAGACAAATAGATGAACAGAGGCAAATATGTTTCAGTTCACATGTTTATTTCTTTGCACACTGAAATTTGCTTTAGCTTTGTCTCTGAGTCCCTAATTAGCTAGATCTATAAGCATACAGTGCTTTGAAATTCATAGGAGTTACTGGAAGAAATGTTGCTGCCTAGTCATTTTTTTCTGTTTTTGTTCATGTAACTTTGGAAGGATTAATACAAACACAGGAAGGGCATCCACATTAAAAATAGCGAGAAAACAATTGACCAGGACAATTTTCAAGGTAATTAGACACTGAAAGGTACAGAAAGTATCCACTGCACTTTTCACAAGCTCATAGACACCAGTAATGTCAGTGCACATTTGACCAAATTTTTGAAATCTGGCTCTTAGACTGCAGATATTCTGTACATGTTTGGGTATTTCTGGAAAAACTGGACCTCTAAGGAATGCAAAATTTGGGTTAATATAGTCTGCATTTTCCTTAACAGAACATTTTAAAAGAGAGCCTTTTTTGGACCCCAGTTTTTGCTCTGCAAATACATAAGCATGATAAGGAGATTTGGAGACTTTGAGGAGATACTGTTCATTCTTTTTTTGCACTAACTTTCCTCATTGAAAGGAAGGCTATTTGATACCACAAGAAAAGGATAACCATTTTTATGAAGTACTCAAAAGTTAAAAAGAGGACTGACGATGAAAACCACTCTGTTTTAGGAAGTGACCCAAACTTCACATTGAAACATAATCTGGATACTAATTAAGCTTCAATCTTGCACTGTAATGATTGAAAGAGGCTATGTTCTGTTTTGGAACCTGTTTAAAGTTCATTTGAAGGTCTCTGTCTGCTCTGAGATTGCCGAGAAATTTATTCCTTATGTAAAAATTGCCTTAAGGATTTCTGACAGTACATTGGTGTCATTTTTATATTGACCAGTGCCTTCTGTTGTGGATCACTGCTCATTTGGGAATACATGTATCATCTCATTGAAGTTTCTGTAATATTTCAAGGTATAACAAAAAAAGTCTATTATATTAAAATGCAAAACTAAGAAATAACTTGAGAATTTTTAAATAGATGGTTAAATCTGAAGATACAACAAGTGAGTTCTGTCCCTCTTAAAAGCTGCTCTTTTTCATTTTGTTTTTCATGTTTGACTGGAAATGCTTCTTTACATTGCTGCCATACTATTCATGCTTTTGTTACTATTGGGGATGGGGGGGTGGGTGGAGGACTCTCTTTAGTGCCTTGTCTGTTTGATTTTATCTTCATTTTTACCATTCTGGTATCGCTTTAACTAAGCTGCTGTGTTAGAACTATTTCCACCTTCAGAAGTTACTACGTCCAGAGTATTAGTCATAGTAAAAAGCATCTGGGTTTGCTCACTCTGAAGACAGAGCAAAAGGAAATGTAATTTACCTTATAACTACATCTGCCTATGGTTTGGCTTCAGGCTTTCTTCCGTGTGCTCTTCTGTTATCAGATTGCCAAATCAACCAAGATCTTGTAACAATTCACACAACAACTCAGAATTCATGTCTTTGTCATGCCCTATCATCTAGCCGTTCGGTACGAATACTACTTGCAGTCAGGACTCCTCTGAAACAAACTTCAGTGAAATCTGCACATTTATTAATTGATATACCTTCAGCTATTAAGAGAAATCTTAATTTCCGTGTGCTGTGCCACAAGTTATTTTTTTCCCCCACATTTTTCAGATAAAGATATTTTTGAATGTTTTTTTCCAGCTGGGTGGGTTAGGCTTGCCACCTGAAAGGTTGTTAAAAAGAAATTTATTCACAAAATGCAGACACAAAGTCTAGTTGTATCATTCTAAGAATCCGCACATTAGGCATATGAAGCTTTAGAACCATTAGTTATACAAATCTGTGGCAAACGTAAATTAATGCTGTTCTTCTGTCTTGCTGGAGATTAGATCTGAAGGTCAATGAAAATCTTTAGTAAGAACAGTGTGGTTGAAGAGAGTCATAAAAAATACACCTTGTATGGTATGGGAATTCACGGTGGCACCCTTACAGGGTCCTTACCGGAAAGGGCAAAAGGTAGTAAATACCACTCTATTCTGCACCTAAATATTGGGCCTTTTTCTTTAAAGGAATCTGTAAGGCCAGGTTTTCTAAGGCATTTAATCATCTTCCACTGATTCAATTAAAATTATAAGAGAATCCAGGCTTGAGTACAAAGCATAAAGATTAAAAAAAAAAGTATAGCAAAATTAGCAAGATATGCAATGCACTTGCACTCTGGAGGTACATTACCATGCCTTCCTCATAATTAATTAATGATATTTAATTATTTGCAAGGATTCCTTTATTTTCTCTCTCCCCAGCAGAATGCTAGTGGGAATATGCAGAAAATTCCAACGTGAGTGACTTACTGCATGCAAAACACTTTTTTTTTTTCTTTTACTGTAGTAGTTAATGATATTTGTAGGTGGGTACTTTTAAAGGAAGTAGAATCACAGGTTCTCCCATTTCCCGGTGCGCAAGTCATAGTTGGCAGTGACTTCATGGATGATAGTTGAACCTACATCATAAGGGAATGGAGTCTATAGTGGGAAGGAAACTGCTATTGCATCAGGCATCAGTTTCTTTTGGTGCAAATGATAATGTAATTCAGTGCTCCACTTAAACATTCTCTCTTTTACTTTTTGCTCAAGTTCATTACAAGATAATTGTTTTTGCCTTTTTCCTATATGTATAGGGTATTAGTCAGTGCATAAGGAGTCCTGAAAACATAGCAAAACACATACCCAAATATGGACGGATAAACCTTAATATCTTTTTTCTAGCCAGTGCATTTGCAGAGCGCTCTAGTAAGGCGTATTAAGACTTACCACCCTCTAGTGAGAAAATATAGCAATTGCACTTTTTAGTGTAGCTTTTACATCGTGATACTCTCTTCCGATTCCTTTGTAAAGCTTCCTCTTGTTCAGCTTCTCCATTTATCTGGAACCTTCCACTTTAGGTGGTGTTACTAATTAGCTTATTTTGTAATCCATCTCAGCTTTGAATATTAATGTATCTTGTGTGTGAACCATTTTGTGACTAATGGTTCACACCATTATTTCTTGTGAACATATGTTGTTTGTTTGTTGTATGGTGTGGGCAGAATACTGAGTATTTCTTTGTTCCTGATTCATTAAAAATGTTACCTAATTCATGATTTAATATTTTTTGGTATACTTCTTTTTCATGGAGATGGTATTTTTATCCAGCTGTTCAAGAATTAAAGTTCACCATGAACACAATGTGATGATGAAGGCAAAATGACTGTTAGCAGAAAGAAGGGATTAAAAAACTTTGTAGACTTAGAGAACTACACTATAACAAAGCCAGTTTCTACCAATTCCCTTCAATATTTCTAAGTGAAATAAAGTCCTTATCTGTCTCAGTTCCTGAAGGTTTTTGAACATATACCATGTTTCAGAGGTATGGCTATTTGATTACACAATTTATAGCTGAGAAGTTTAATACTTTTATAATTAAGACCAAATGTGCATAATAATTTCACCAGGTGGTATAATGGTGTATAATATTATTTGTAGCATGATTTGGAAGCTTGTGGCTGTATTTACGTCTGGGTTTGGGTTTAGTAGCGTCATTTTGAAGAAAATCCCTCAATCATTCCGCCTACTGCAAATTGGTTTGGTTTGCAGAATGGTTCCAGAGAATGCAAACCGGATACCTTATAGGGGAAAGTGAACTAGAACATCTACTTCCGATGGACAAATATGTTCCCACCCGAATAGGACATGTTTAGTCCTCTGGACAGCTTCAAATCAGATACATGGAGAGGACCATTGGTCCATGGGGGAAAGATAAATCTTGTCTGAGGTAGAACACTGAAACAAGGTATAATGTAGATATAGGGGCTTCAGCACTAACCAAATGATTGATCTTACTGTCCTGAATTACTTGTTAATGCTATGGTATAGTACAGCTCTTCAGAGCAAATACTGCTTTTTCCTGAACACTGGGCCTTGGAACAGCTCAGGATTTGCAACTAGCAAGTGATAACTTAATAATGAAAGATAATAATGACAAAATACCATTTGAATAAAGAACAATTCTGAGATCATCCATCTTGTGCTTAGCAAATTGGAAGTTATTTGTACGACTTCTTGGTTGATGAGGTGAGGGACTAATTATAGTGATTATGCAATCAAGAATAAATGCAACCCTCTCCCATATGTTGTGCAAGTGAACAAGGGGAAAAAAATGTGAGGGACTAATGAGGAAGATAAATGTAAGCATTCTGGTGATGCTAGGCATTTATGGAGACATGGAAGCACACGGATGTTGTCTTCTTTATGTTTATTCTATTTTGTCATAATTCTAGAATATATTCTACCAAACTTGCTATGAAGCTACCTGCTCCACTGACAAAAGGAATAGCTAGAAATTTCTGAACATTCACACTTTGAAAGGAAGCTAGTTCTGAAGTCCTTTCTCAGAAGTACATAGATAAATCTCTGCCTTAAATAGCAGTTCTAAATACAAGGTCAGGGATCTGGTCCCAAAAGATACCTCGTGTCGTGGTTTAACCCCAGCTGGCAGCTAGGGCCACACAGCCACTCATGCAGTTCTCTGCCTTCCTCCAGAATGGCAGGGAGAGGACAGAGAAAAGGAGGGGAAAGAAAAAGGAAAAAATCTTGTGGGTTGAGATAAAGACAGTTTAATAAAAACAGTAACAGAAAAGGAAAATAACAATAATAATAATAATAATAATGATGATAATGACACAAGTCACTCTCACCGCCCAGTGAATTGGCACCATCCTGAGCAGTGATTGAAGATTCCCCCCTGGCCAACCCCCATTTATATACTGAGCATGACATCTATGTTAAGGAATATTCCATTGGCCATTCCATTGTTCTGTCTATACTCCTCCTCAGCCTCTATGGGAAACTGAAAAGAGTCCTTGAAAAGGATAAACATTGCTTAGCAACAATGAAACCAATATGCATCATTGACATTCCATTCACAGCAATCACTAGAAAGAAAATTAACTCTTTCCCAGCCGTAACCAGGACGCTTTGCATGCTCAAGTCTGATCAAAACTCTGGGTCAAGCCCTAATGTGCTTCTCACATTATTTGTCTTAGAACTTTAAAGCAATCTGGATAACTTTTTTGGTAGATCAGTGACATTCAACAACACCTTTACAACCAGCTCAAGAAGGTAATACTATGGCTTTGCTGGCAATGCAAATGCAATATAAATTATGGATTAGCACAAAGTAGGTGAACAAAAATAATTCATTGATTGTCATTATTAAAAAGCAGGAGGCATCAAATTAAATTATAAGCCAACAAATTGAAATGTAACTGAAGTGTGGAGATCATCACCTTAGACACCTCAGACATTTAAGAGAGCTAATATGTGCTCATAAACTCAAAAAAAACTTTCCTCAAGAACTGATAAATAATTCTGAAAATATTATCAGTGGCCATTCTGCATTATTTCTGTTTGAAAGCAAATGACCAAAGCTTGTAATGCTATTATTAGGTGGACTACAGTTATGCCAAATGATGGCCAGAACCCATATCTCTGGTCTGGTTACAGCTTTTCTGTCTCCTGAAAAACAGTGTTCACCCAGTAGACTCAGGATTAAATATTTACTTATTTATTTACTACAAAAAAGAATAAATTTTCTGTAACTTCCCAATTTTACCAAATGAACAGACCCACACAATTAGTAGTAAGACTTATACATAATTAATCAGTGTAGCTGAAGAGGCATCTTAGCCGCTTTTTATCTCCAGGCAGAAATCCAGCATCTCCACAGTAATTCACTTCAGGCTAATAGACAGTATCTCTTTAAACATACTTAACCTTGCCCTTACTAATATAGCAGTCAAACCTAATGTTGGTTTGTCCTTTGAAATACAGTGCCATGCATTTTTAAGAAGAACAAGAATTTATTTCTTTTCTACCAAAACCAGCAGAAGGAAGACCACAGTGCCAAAAAGTAGAAAACAGAACATAAATGTACAACTATAGCGTCAGACTTTTTTTCCAGTAAATAGGACAGACCTTCAGGAGAGCTTCTTGCCTGGAGTTTCAGCTTTGCAACAGGTAAAAAGTGTCCTGTTAAGTATCTGTCAGGTATCTCTTGAAAGGAATAGGTAGATAATATTTTAATAATACGTATGATTTGATCAAAAGGGAATCAAGTTTTACTTTCTGAACATTGCAAATGTATTCTGGTAACTATCTTCATTTAGTATACTTCCTCCTTTTGCTTTACTGCTATCAGAAGTTTATTTGTCCATATTCTTGCTCTTAATACTTTGCTTTTTCTTTATAATCTCGCACACACTCACAGATGTATGCAAAAAAGTTCCAGCCATTGTGAGATGAGAAAACAAAGCCAGCACAGAACTTTTAAGGAGAAATTTGTCTCTCTGAAGAGCTGCAGTTCCTGAAAGGAGAAGCTATGATAACGTTGGGAGTCTGGAAAACAGGTGTGCATGCAACCTTAACACAACTGAATGGGTGAGGCAGACTGCAGCAGCTGCAGAGCTGCAACAGATATGCTATCACGCTGTCTGAAAGAGGCTTTGAAGTCCCCTTTTCTCTGTATGTTCTTTTCTCTCTTTCATTCCTTGCTAAATTTGGAAAGACAAGCTGGAAGACTTTAAATGTGGGTAGTGATTCAGGCCAGAGGAAGTTACTGAAATTGCAAGGCAAGAGCTTCTCGAGAAGAAAGATTGCCCAGTAGTTACTGTGCTAACAGTCCATGAGGACAATTTGGATTAAATTTTCTCTTCTTCTGCAGAGTCCCTCAGATTATAAACCATCAGTTTAATGTTCCTATATTTGTTCCCGTTCTGTAGAGGGGAACTAATAATGCTAATATGTTTCTAATAGGGTATCACACACAGGTAGCAAGCTGGAGGAGAACTTGCATGCATCTTGAATAGGAGATGATGACTCTTTGTTTTCTAATATAGCTGTACTTATAAAAGTAGTACATCTTGGATATATGTCTCATGTCTACAGAAGAAATGAGTGTCTAAGAAAGCTTATTTACCTTTTGTCCTAATGGTCTTTGCTGCTTCCTAAAGTACAGAGACTCAAAGCTGGGCTCGCAAGAACTATACTTTGTCTTGCATCATACGAGTTAATATATTTTTCATTCAGAGTTTTTTTCTAGTTAAAACATAGTTATATAAAAATCTATTTTTGATGTATTTTAAAAATAACATGACTTTCATTTCATAATAGTTCTCCTGATATTTTTAATTAAAAAATAAGGAATCACCCAACTCAGAAAAAAATCACATCAAAAAAGATCTACTATTTTTCAAATCTGACTGATTAAAGTCTGTTCAGTTTAACATATTTAGTATTTTCAAAACACATGATCAGGGTGACATTGACAACTCGAATATACATGTGCAGAAAATTTCTCAATAAATTGTGTGTGCTCCCTAAATCATTCTACCAACTGCAAAGCAAACTGTGGACTGTTAGTTCCATCATGAATTAGCAAGTCAGGGGTGGATCCAAAAATCACTAGCTGAATCCCATTTACTTCAATAGTCCAAAGGTCTTTCTTGTTAAAGTGTTGTCAACAGCAACTCTCTTCCTAATCTCACAAAATACAGTTCATTTGTTTATTTTATATAGCAGTTTTGCCACATGTATGTAATATGTGTGTTTGATTTGAGGTTATTCAGCAAAACTTTCCTGATAAACAGAAGAGAGAGATTTGAATTATTTCTGCAGATTACGAACCACGTATTTTAGGTGGATTAGCACTCTTTCATTACACATGTAGTAATAAACACCAATAATACATTTGGCATCTGAAAAACTGTAAATAAGTCTACTTTTCTGATTGCAGTTGCAATAGAAAGAAAACCTGGAACTTCCATAAAGCTGAGCTGCAAAGACACACAGCCAACAAAATTGTTAGAATTCCAAAGTCATCTATTTTTTCTCTTGACTTTTCTCAACCTTCCCATTTCTATTGAGCTACTCAGACTAATGTTAAAAAGATGTAGATATGGTAACTTTTCCTTAATAGTGTCCTTTCTCATAAATGTACATTATTAGGACACTTTCCTCTCCTGGGAAGCTTTTCATTTGATTTAACACACATATATAAACCATTTTATGAATAATGTATTTGGAGCTAGATCCCCAAACGCAGTTAAGAAAGGAAGCAATAAAGAGAGGGTCTGTTTCTGAAAGTGTGCAAAAGGACTCCCTAAAATCATGTCCCGTCTGTTGCTGTAAATATGCTCCCAGCTGGCAACCTCTGTCCAAAGAAGAGCTGGAATAAGGTTTCTGCCACTGTTAAGCAGTAGCCAACAGGGCTGCTAAGTAAAAACCTTAAAGGGGCATGACAGATTGCTCAGTTCTCCATGTAGAGAATAATGTAATCTGCTGTGAGACATTTTACACAATGCCTCCTGCTGCTCCATCTGGGCTGCTGAGCAGTGATGGTGCACTCGATTGTGTACAAGTCAAATATGAAGACAATTCTTGTCAGCAGGATTTTTTAATGAAAGGATGGACACTGAGGCATGCAAGCAGCATTATATTTCAGTTCCCAGTTATTCATTAAAATGTTAAGCTGAATTTACTTTTGAAGTCACGAGGCAGTTAGGAGCCTAAAAGCCTCTCTGAACTTGCAGCAAAAAATGATATGGGGAAAATGGTGGTGGTAAGTTCTTTTAAGCTAGTAAAAGATTGGAAAAAGAATACATTCAGAATCATAAAGGACTTAGAGTTTTATTTAGTGAAAAGTTATTATTTGCTATATCATTCTCCAGTGACAAAAAAAACCCAAATTATTCCATATACTTTTTCTTCTTACAGTTACAATGAACAGAACTTTCACTGTAGCTGTTGTCTTCTTCTGTTATAGTCAGTGAACAGAAAGTATATTCAAAGCAAATGTATTTAAGTATACTAATGATAATTGTATAAGGGTATATTTTTTCCAACAGTCAAGTATTTCTCATGTTAGTGTATAAAACTATCACCCACGTCTGTATTGGAATTCTTTAGGCTGTTACTTGTGGCCTCTAATAACTTTGAAGAACAGATACAAACCCTAAGGTCTCTGAACTTACATGCTGATTGAGAGCTAAAAAAAACCCCCTAATTTATGAAAAGATCTGTCTAGAAGAGGACTGTAGAATTCATACCTTGAATTTTAGATGTATTTAATAGGCAAAAGATGTTAATGGACAAAGTATAGTTTTCTGGTTAAATAGATATTTCTGAACATCTACATGAAGAACAACATAATACAAAAAAATACATTCTCCTGCATTTCCTTGCATGTTGTAGGCTTTGTTTTGTATACTTGTGATCTATCATAATTACTAGTAAAGGATAGGTGACCGGGTTGTTTAGTTCAATAGGAATCCTAAGCAATATTTTTTGACAGGGAAGTTCTAAAAACATGAGTATTCTGGCAGTTTATGAATTATCAAGAGGAAAGTGGGAGGGAAAACAGAAAATTCAGATATTTATAGTCAGGCTTTACTTTCATTTCCAAAACATTCATTTCAAGAAAATTTTCCTTAATAAAATTGAAGTGTAGAATTACATTAAATCACTCTGAAATAAAGTAGTTCATGGGAACAGATGAATTAAAAAAAAAAAGCAACAAAAAAAATCAACAACAAAAAAACCCCAAACCTAAACCCCTCAACCAAAAAATATTATGAAATATCACAGATTTGCAGGAAGAAAACTTCTTGACAGAAGTTCTGGCCTGCCTGCCACCCCGGGACTTAAAACTTCAAAGGAAAGAGTTCAAGGCAGAAGACCTGCATGTCCAGAATGATACCACCAGTCTCTTGTGATCAGACGTATGGCTGAAAATGCTCACGGTCTGGTGAACCATGTCACTCCGATTCATCTGCTGCTCCAAACTCAGCATGATGATTAACTGTCGTGTGACAGGAGCTTGAAAAACCAAATGCACACCCTGGGATGCATCAGAAGGGATGTTTATCAGAGGAGTAAGCACTAGTTTTATTACACAAAACACTCTTGGCTTAAATGAAAGAAACTGAGAAGACATTGAGTAGCTATGAAAGACAGATAGTTTACGAAGAAAATAGAAATCCTCAAAAGAAAAAAAGCCAAAAGCTTAGTAAAATGAAGGGGGAGAGGTGATTTTTGTATCCATAGAGAGCATAAAAGCTAGGGAAGGAAATGAGATATTGCAGCTAAGGAGCATAGTTTGCACAATGATGAATCAAAATAAACTGATTAGAAATTACAAGAAGATTCCTAGTTATCAAAACAAAAAGATTTTTCTAACTGCAGTCCAATGGAACTAACAAAGGATTAGAACACATTTAAGAAAGGATCATGACACAATCAGTACCTGGAATGGTGCAAGTCTAGACTCTGTAACCCAGAAGATTCTTTCTAGTACGCTCTCCTTTCTCATTTGGGCATGTGTTATTTGGTTCAACTGTTTGCAGAGGTAGATTAAATAGGATTCAATACTAAGAGATGGCAAACCAAATTGATAAAGGTATAACTATCATTCTTCTACACAAGTTACTACACATTTTGAAGAAATGGCAGCTCATTAGCCCCAAGACAGACCTTTTTTTGTACAAGTGTTATTTTAAGAGTGGACAGAATGAAAGCATGAACACTTGTACATTTGAACTATGATTTTTATTTATGCAGAAATACACAAAAGCTAACATCCAGTTAGAATTATTTATGATAGTAAAAGCAAGAAACATTCTGTCTCTTTCCAGTACTCTTTTCTTTCTTATACCAAACTCAATCTGAAAGTTGCAAGCTTTCATGGAACTAAAGAATCATCCACATGGTCACAGAAGCAGCCTTTGCAATGCTTCAGCTTTCTGCCAGTTTACCCACAGAATATCTTTTTATACTGTAGCTCTCCAGTTAGAAGAAAAGTTACAGTTTTGTCATGCTGTCCAGCTGCTATTCATCTGGAAAAAGATAGTAAGAGAGAAGTACGGATAATTGTGCTACTTGCATCTGCTCATGGTTACGTGCTGTCATTTGACAGTGATCTCAAGGGAAAGGGCAAGGGCAAGTCCTGCCTGACCAACCTAGTGGCCTTCTATGATGGACTGACTACATCAGTGAACAAGGGAAGAGCAACAGATGTCATCTATGTGGACCTCTCTAAGGCTTTTGACATAGTCCCCCACAACATCCTTCTGTCTGAATTGGAGAGGTATGGATTTCATGGGTGGAGTGTTTGGTGGATGAGGAATTGGTTGGATGGTCGCATTGAGAGGGTATTGATCAATGGCTCAATATCCAGATGGAGATCGGTAACAAGTGGTGTTGCTCAGGGGTCTGTATTAGGACAAGTACTGTTTAATATCTTAATCAATGACATAGGCAGTGGGATCAAGTGCACCCTCATCAAGTTTGCAGATGACACCAAGCTGAGTGGTGCAGCTGACACACCTGAGGGATAGGATGCTATCCAGAGGGACCTGGACAAGCTTGAGAAGTGGACCCGTGTGACCCTCCTGAGATTCAACAAGGCCAAGTGCAGGGTCCTGCACGTGGGGCAGAACAACCCCTGGTACCAATAGAGGCTGTGGGATGAGGGCACTGAGAGCAGCCCTGCCAAGAAGGACTTGGGTGTATTAGTGGATGAAAAGCTGGACATGAGCTGACAAGGTGTGCTTGCAGCCCAGAAAGCCAACCGTATCCTGGGCTGCATCAAAACAAGCGTGGCCAGCCAGTCGAGGGAGGTGATTCTGCCCCTTTTCTCCACTCACATGAGACCCCACCTGGAGTACCGTGTCCAGCTCTGGAGCCCCCAACATAAGAAGGACATGGACCTGTTGGAGTGAGTCCACAGGAGGGCCACAAAGATGATCAGAGGGCTGGAGCACCTCTCCTGGGAAGACAGGCTGAGAGAGTTGGGGGTGTTCAGCCTGGAGAAGAGAAGGCTCCGGGGAGACCTTATTGTGGCCTTTCAGTACCTAAAGGGGGCTTATAGGAAAGGTGGGGACAAACATTTTAGCAGGGTCTGTTGTGCTAGGACACGGGGTAATGGTTTTAAACTAAAAGAGGGAAGATTTAGACTAGATATAAGGAAAAAATATTTTACAATGAGGGTGGTGAAACACTAGAACAGGTTGCCCAGAGAGGTGGTAGATGCCTCATCCCTGGAAACATTCAAGGTCAGGTTGGACAGGGCTCTGAGCAACCGGATCTGGTTGAAGATGTCCCTGCTCATTGCAGGGGGGTTGGACTAGATGACCTTTAGAGGTCCCTTCCAACCCAAGCTATTCTATGATTCTATGAACTCGCCCTCACTGTATCAGTAAGACTGCTTGTAGAAGTAGTGTGTTTGCAGGAATTTCTGGTTTGTTTCCATATTTTCAAAATGGCAATTTTCCTTCCAGGTATCATATTGGAATATAATTCTTTCCAGTAAACTAGTGAAAAGCATCAGTGATAAGCACCTCAAAATATAAATCTAGGAAGAAGTGTTGTGTTAAAAGCTATTCTAAAAATGTCTTCAGATACAAGTATACAAGTAAGCAATATTCAGAAAGATGTTATTTTCTAGTCAGGAAGAGAGGAGAAGACAGCCCAAGGAGATCTCATAAAATTTCTGTTGTAACTTCCCACGGAAACTTTTCATCAGAGTTCTGCCTCATTGTGCAAGGGAATGAGGTGTCCATTAGATTATTCTCTGAATTCTCTAAAAAGGACTTCCTTACCAATGACAGTTCTCTTGGAGAAGACGCATTACTGAAATCATATGTCTTTTCAAGAAAAAGAAAAGATAGGACCTAGGTTATTTTTGCCTGATTACCTGTCATCAGTATGACAGTAGCTGTGCAAGCTATATTTCAATGGATGTATGACTAGTGCAGTCAAATATGTACCTGTTTCTAAATCTGTACATATGCTTATATATGGATTTTTATGTCCCTATATCTATCTTTGCATGCAAGCAGAGAAACTTCTTGCTGGGAGCAGAGAAAAGGCAAAAACAGGGCAAAAGTTGACTGCCTCAGTCTTTTACATTTTACTGCACTTCTGATGCAGTTCAATAAGCTGCGTGGAGCAGAACAAAAAATTACAACCCAAATTATATTGATTAAAGACTCATCAAAGCCTATTTCAATCAATGAAAATTTTTTTTTTTCTTTTCTGAAGTAGATGGGAAAAGCATATTTTTCTGCATATAGTTATTAAAACATTGGAAATTACTCACAGGACCTGTATCTTGTCAGGATTCTGCTTCTCAGGTTTCCATCAGCTGGGACTTTTCAACTCTTCTCTTCTGTCCAGTCACAATCTTACATTATACTCATCTATCGATGATTTTTTTATATCCTATTGAACTACAGACAATAAATAACTTTGTGGTCTCAAGTCTGCGTAAAAAGAAACATCATAGGAATTCCACGATTACTTTGTTACTTAATGTATGACAACTTTCAGCTAAAGAGATAGGGTAGAAAAGATCTTTCAACACAACTTAGTGACCAGAAGGTGACAATAAAGTAATGACTACCTTGTGACATACCTGAGTAGAAACACTTAGTTTTCATCACTGCAAAGTCATCTTTTGAAAAAACAAATCTACTTGAAAAGCCCAGAACTGGTCAAAGTTGGTACAAATGAAAAAAAAAAAAAAAGTCAGCTAATATTACTCAGTAAGTTTTAGAACTGGCTCTCACTTAAGTTTTGTTGTGTGACTCCTTTATTTATTTTTGATCACCAAAACCAAGTCCATATAAACCACTACTAAAATTGCTCCTTTTACCTTTTTAAAGAAGAATGGTTATTACAGATATCTTAAGAAGTGAGTGATATTTCAAGAAAGTTGTTAAAAAAAAGAAACACCGTTTGGTGTAAAATTGTATAAGCTCTGAATATGTTTTATTCAGGAAGCAAGGCATGCTAATCACTTTACAGAATGTAAAAAATACAGAGTTTCTGCCTGAGGAACTATAATCTAGACAGATAAACATGAAGAGATGAAGGCGCAAGTCAAGAGGAAAAGATCTGTTTTAGCTTATTTGACACAAAGCACGGAGTTTCACCAAGCATAAAGAAATGGGGTAACAAACTGTAAAGTTTGTAAAACATGTTTAAAAACTCTTACAAAACAGTAGCCCCTATTAGGGGCTAGATACAAAAGGTATTATTGGAATAACAAAGCCTTTAAAACCAATTGTGGTACATTATGTAGTACACAACGATAAATTTTGATGGATTATGAGGACAACAAAAGAAGGAATTCCTAAAAAAAAAAAAAGACTTAATTCCTATAGTAAAGGGTATGAGACAAAATGTTAACATATCATGTTTGACTTTTTTTTCTCCAGTTGGCAAGGCAAAGTGTTCTTTACTGGAAAACACAATATAGCTCTTGATTTGCCAGCAGAGCGACGTCAGCTCCGTCAGTCTCTAAAACAAAGGGCCGTTAGGCAGATGTGAGCATCACAAAACCCACTAGGACATGAAAAAGCTTTTCTGATGGAGTCTGAGTACTCAAATGCTTGCATAGGCAGAACAAACATCTGTACAACTTGAAAGTGGCATAGCACCTGGTAAGCTAAGAATGGCTTTGAAATGTGGTGCTCGCAGCTAGACGCTTGGATTTCACCTGTCATCTTGTGGTGACTGACGAAGGGTGGTTTGCAGATGAATTACTGATAAGGGATTTTTAATGGAGCTCGTTAGTCCTCAGGCTCATGACAGTGCTGAAGTTATATCAGCTGACACAAATTGACAAAAACTGGTGCCATCTTTGACTTTTTATCAAGCTAAAAAGGTTACATGACCTAAGACCCTGTTCTTATAACTATATATGGCTACAGCTGAGAAATCTGTCAAAATGAGGAATGGTCTGAGTATATTGGATCTTATTAAAGGGGATTGAACGTGAACATCCGTGTACCTTTATATTGTGATTTTACTTTATATTACTGATTTTTCTTAGCTTTGTTGTAGGATGCCTGTGGATTGGGACCTGATATTTTCGTAGAATATCGACTTTATTAAAAATGCAGTACAGGATTCTGCAGTATGAATTTGTGACACTGAAGAATGTTTATGTGAAAAGTATCACATCAGCTAGGAAGAAAAGCTGTTAAATTTAAATTAGTACTAAATTTCTATATATGTATATATATTCCATAATCTGCTTCCAGAAATGTAATTATAAGCCTGACCTTGAATATATGAAATAAATCTGTTGTTTTGCTATTAAAGCCATCTGGTTCTGGATGACAGAAGTGAAAAATGGTAAAAAAAAATGAAAAAAATGGTAAAATTAGAATTTGCTGTCCTTGAGGAAATGATGAATCAATAGAAAACAGGAAGCATCCAGGTTGCCTGGAGAGACTGAGTGCCAGAGGCCAGGTAAGTGGCTAGGAGGACAGAATAAGGTCTTGTGCCTCCAACTGCTGGTTTGGTTGAAGCATCTCACTCCACTCACCTACAAATAAACTTTAGATAGGTGTATGTTAGTGGCAGCTGACTCTTTTTAGTAATCTGGATAGATTCCAAAGACATATCACAATAACTACCATAATCACTGTTTTTCTGTGCTAGATGTTTTATATGATTTAAACACCAAATGTAGTTACTATGTGTGTGCTAAATGCAATCAATTACGTGGCATGTATAGTTTTGAGCTGATGACAGGAACACAAATTATGATTTAAAAGTGCAATGTAAAAGCAATTTTTGTTTGTGCTCTGTCCTTCTTGGGTGATTTCTGTTCAGCATTAACAACTCCCAGTAGTAGCTATGTCCTCAGTGAATTTCTTTTACCATTTGAGCAAGTGTTAAAAAAAAAACCACCCAACCCCAAAAAAGAAACAAACCAAAACCAACCCCGAATAGTTTAGAAATGAGAGATTAGTATTTCAAGGTATACAGGACTAGTCATATTTCCACTAGCCATAATATAATTCTGAAGTAATTTTATTACTTTTTGTGAAAACACACCAATAAGACAAGAATTGGTACTCTCACTTCAATTTCTTTGTCTTTTTTATCCTTGTATCGTTTCATTAGATTGTTGGCTGGTGGCTGTTGCAGTCACTCTTATGTAGTGCTAGTACATTGCTGCCAGAAACATGCTCTTTTTTTAAGTGATGCATGATGGTAAAATTAAAGTTGTCAGAGGGTAAGTAGTAGAGTATATATGGTATGAAGATCAGGAACATTATAGTACACAGCCTGAAGTTCTGAAATAACAGTGTTGTCTTGTTTTAGAAATTTCAACAGCCAATATATCTCCCAGACTAAAGTAGAATAACTTTTCTTTGGTGGGGGGAAAGGAGAAGATGAGGAGAAAAAAGAAAAATGGGAGTGATTCCCAATTAAATACAAAGTGATACAATGTAAAACTCTGCATGTGAGGTGTGTGTCTGTGCTTCATTTTAGCAAAAGAAAATGGAATTCTTGTCTCATAAGCTGTTTTGTTCTATCTGCCAGACCTGTGCAAACATCTCTAATATTCAAAAGAATCTCAAATAGCATTGGGTTCCAGTGCTTAGGCAACTAAATCACATTCCAGATGTTGTAATTGTCAAAAGTAACTTCTTAAACTCCTATGGGAAACTAAATGGAAAGAAGGAATCTGAGCAATGCACTGGGCCCAAGCATGCAGATACTACCTCCAAATAAACAGAAACATGTGAAGATATAATAACAACTTCTTCTAGTGATTTCTAGTCAGTTTGTGTCCAAATAATTTATAGTCCAGGCAAGCAAAACTATTCGCATTTCTAAAAAATGGAAGTTGGCCATTAAACATTTTGAAAATCAGTACTTCCAATCATCCATAGAACTTAATTTGAGTTCAGAATGTTCATTATATTTTCCTGTCAGTTACAGCAGTATACACCCACTTCTGCAAGGAAGTTATGTCTGGCCTACATGGGTGTAGCTGATGTTAGATTTGCAAAATTAGAAGGAAAAGCAAACAAAGAGACAAAACACGAATGTGGGATGAAGTCAATTCAAAATGGGGTCAGTCTGACCCCTAGTCTGGTCCAGGAAAAGGAATCCCAGCCAAGGATCACTTCTGTTCCAGACACATACATTCAGTTCACCCTAAAAGAAAGTAGCTAGTACATTTGTACCGCTTAAGATCTATTTGATCAACTTTTAGTCAGATGACCCCATCGATTAAAATGAGAGTTCAGAAAAATAGCTCACAGGTAGAGGTTTACATTGTGACACCTAAATTTAGGGATTGAATTTTTCTTTTACACTGGGTTTCTTCCATGTCCTATGCCGTATCTGTCAACACTGTGCAGATTTCTTGGATATCCTTCCACATTTTAATGGGACTAGATAAGCATACTTAGACAACAGAGATCAGCTCTAGTTTTGTACATCAAACTTAATTATCCTAGACTCTCCTTTTTGCAAATGAAGAGAAGTAGGGACTTCTAACGTTCAAATCAACTGAGCTATTTTACATATTTATCTTTAGGTGACAAGAATTGCATGGTATTACGCAAGTTACCTAATTGTTTCATTAACTAAAAGAGTACTTACAATGACTTGCCCAGATATTTTTATCGTATAAACCCAGCCATGTCCCTTTTTTAAAAAAGAAAACTTTCTAAGTTCTGTTTTAACTCATACTTTAAAGAATCCTTTATCTTTACAGAAAAGTTTCACCTGCGAATTATGGCAAGTTGAACTAAATTAAGAGACTGGCCAATTTACCCAAGCTTCCTGTTTATACTGTCCTAAAATAAATTCAGGGGCAAAGTTGTTCATGTGGACATATGTGAAAACTATCTGAAGAATAATATATATAGGGGTCAATGACTTGTCTAAGCCGTTTCATAGTCTGTCGACAGACTCAGGCAGTGTCCCTGCTACTTCTGCCTATTATCATCTAAAAAATCAATCAGTGTTTGGGCACCCAGAAAATGACCTAACTTTGAGGTTGGGGAGGGTGGGAGGTAGGATAAGAACCGGGAATCGCCATTATTTTGAAAACAGTCTTTTTTCTCTTAGCACTTTTTGTTCTGGCTTGAATGTTGATTTTTTTTTTTTTCTCCATCTGTTTGTTCATGATGTCTCTAGCTGCTTTTTCATATTCCTCACTCACATAAAAATCTCTGCATTGGTCCAGACAGCCTTTGTTCCAGTATAAGACCAGATCTAAACCCTACATTTTAAATTTGACCTTAAAATGTGAATCTCTGTCAAAAAAAATTAAAATGGCTGGTTTGGGATGACAGCTTAAGGGAGTCAATATCCACTTTTAAAACATTACAACAACAGATAAACTGAAATGTGCAACCACATTATGACTATAATCCTTCTTAGTATTCTCATCCTTATCAACTATTTGTCATGCTATGTCTTGGTGCAAGAGACAGCATTTGGCTACTGAATTCTTTTAAATTTGAATCAAGCAAGGTGCTGAACAGTTGGAGCTCTAGCCAGGAAAGCCGCTATAGAGACTGAAACTAAATATGCCTAAGTGCATTTCTGGTTATGAGCCAGATTGCTCAGTACCTTGCTCAGCTGTGCTAATAGAGATTTATGCTTAATAAAGAGGTTTATTCTTTTTAAGCTCTTTGTAAAATAGTAATAATAGGTAATCTGCAAATTATTTTGTTCTTTTGTAACACAAACTAAGGTACTGCCAACTATCCCAACAAGAAAGTGAGGGCAGGTTAAAACTCTTCCACTCAGTTTGGTTTAAAATTGTTTAAAACAAAACTTAATTTTTTATAGTGGAAGAATCTATATTACTTGAAGTAGTCAACTCAAGGCAATACTTTTATATGTAACATGCTACAACTCAATTATGGCATATGGGACTTGAAACAGAAATAATTGGATAAATAATATTTGTGGTCAAATACACTTATTCAAAGAGATCAGATTGTGTTATATTAAAGTCCACAAATGGTATTCATATAAATATGACGTGACAAGTAGAGATAACACGTAACTGAATGAACTTAGTCTATGTAACTGAATGAACTGTATATAAATGTAAAATCTATTTTGAAGCACCCCTTAGTTTATTTTAAGAACCATAATGAAGTTCAACTACCTTGATCAGAGGGGTGAACATGCAACCTAACTTTGTGGAAGATTCCTCAAAGTGTCTTGAAAACGTCAGGCGTTTCTGAAGACTTGCAAAAGCATAACCGGTCTGCTTCTCTCCAGTAATTTCTTCAATATAACCACTTTAGCATGTGCCCAGAAACTAGGGTCTCTAACTTCTATTTAACCTTATACGGGGAGTTCTGTGAAATTTTTGATGAGATTTAGCCAACTGGATCCTACTTAGTGTGCTCAGTACTAACTTACTTAAAAAATTAAAAGCACTAAAACTGCTTATTGTTAGCAAAGAAGAGAAAACACTACGTTGTGGTTTTTTTTCTGAACATCCATCATCACGTACCACTATGAGGAATAAAAAACCTGACACAGAAAAAAACCAAAAAACCAGCACCAAAACATAGAATCATAGAATCATAGAATAAGTGAGGTTGGAAGGGACCATTAAGATCATCAAGTCCAACCGTTAACCTACCCTGATTTAAAAACACCCACTTCTAAACCATGTCCCTAAGCACCTCATCTACCCTTTTCTTAAACACCTCCAGGGATGGTGAATCCACCACCTCTCTGGGCAGCCCATTCCAATGTTTAATAACCCTTTGAGTGAAAAAATGCTTCCTAATATCCAATCTAAACCTGCCCTGACATAACTTGAACCCGTTTCCTCTTGTCCTATCACTTGCCACGTGGGAGAAGAGGTCAGCCCCCATCTCTCTAAAACCTCCCTTCAGGTAGTTGTAGAGGGTGATAAGGTCACCCCTCAGCCTCCTCCTCCCCAGGCTAAACAACCCCAGCTCCCTCAGTCGTTCCTCATAAAGCTTGTCCTCCAGACCCCTCACCAGCCTGGTAGCCCTTCTCTGGACACGCTCCAGCACCTCAATGTCCTTCTTGTAGTGAGGGGCCCAAAACTGAACACAGTACTCGAGGTGAGGCCTCACCAGTGCCGAGTACAGGGGGATGATTACTTCCCTACTCCGGCTCACTACACTATTCCTGATGCAGGCCAGGATGGTGTTGGCCTTCTTGGCTGCCTGGGCACACTGCTGGCTCATACTCAGCCGGCTGTCCACCAACACCCCCAGATCCTTCTCTGCCAGGCAGCTTCCGAGCCACTCCGCCCCCAGTCTGTAGCACTGCATGGGGTTGTTGTGACCCAAGTGCAGGACCCGACACTTGGCCTTGTTGAACCTCATACCATTGGCTTCAGCCCATCTGTCCAGCCTGTCCAGATCTCTCTGCAGAGCCAATCTACCCTCAAGCAGATCAACACGCCCCCCCAGTTTAGTGTCGTCTGCGAACTTACTGAGGGTGCACTCAATCCCCTCATCCAGATCATTAATAAAGATATTAAAGAGAATCTCTGCACAGAAGATAGAATTCTATTTGGTCTCTAATTAAAATCCTACTTTCCTAAATAATTTCTGTTAACTAGTTGCTGGAAACTGTTTAACCCATATTTCATTACTAAATCAGTATTTTGGCAAAGGGAATTGTCTTAAGGAATATTTGATGGGAAAAAAAGATTTTGGATTTATCTTGTTTGTTTTCTTTCAACTACCTTGTGTTGTCCCCCCCCCCGATTCTACTAGTTTCTTGTCTGTGTTGAATAAAATTCTTAAAAAGGCCCTGTCACAGGGAGATTTTTGAAGACACATCATATACTCCAGAAATTTTTCAAGATCTAGTGTTAAGGATAAAAATTTTGAAAAAAAAGTTTTTTGTATATCACCTTTTCAGACAGATGGCACCAATCGGTTCCTTCATGTGTTGTAAGCTTCTGTGAAACTGGGCAATGAATTTCAGCTTTAAGGGAAATCCAGGCAAGATGAATTTCTCTCAGCTGCTGGGCAGCTGGCTTAGCAGTCATATTGTGTTTGTACACATGTTTCTTAACTGAAGTGGTGTTTGGGGACTTCCTCACAGAGATTACTCTACAGTTAACGCTGTTGAGAAGACTGCTGGAAATGCTGTTAACATTATCAAAGCCATTGCAAATATTTGAGGGGTCAGACCTTCTTATTGAAGGAATGCTTTTCATTGAACCATAAAAATTCTTCAATTCATGCGAATGGTATCCTGCTGAATAATGCAACTGGATAAGCACTTTCTTTCTCTAAGCCAAAAAGACATATTTTGACCTCATATTTTGTCAATGGTAAGGAGATGTTGCAGAATAATTTTATTTTTATTTCCTTACTAGAAACTTGGAAATTACAGGTTTCATTTAGGAAGTTTAGTAAAAGACTGTAGCCTTTCAAAGTTGCCAAAATTTGACTGCAAGCCCACAAGCACAGATTTCCTTCTAAAACTGGTCGTGTTAAAACATTGCTAAAACAACTTTTGTTTTCACATTATTTATTTTCTTGAATAATATTCAAATAAATGGATGTGAATGAAAACAAGAAGGAAAGAAAAACAAACCACAAACACTTGATCACCAAAAATGTTTAGGGGTTTTATTTTGGGGTTTTTTTGGTGGTTTGCTTTGGGTTTTTTTGTTTGTTTGTTGTTTGTTTTAATGAAGATGACAAGACACTTGGTTTTTTTTGCAAGCCAGTTGTCTGCTATCTATTTACTCAATTTCAGTTTTCAGTAAAGGTGAATAAAAAGGGAAGAAAAAGCTTATGGTTTTCAGTATCTGTCCTAACTGGACAGATCCCTTTAAATAAATTGCATTTCCTTGGAAAAGACTAGAGTGTCCATGTCACATTTGAGGAACTTATCAATCAAAACACAGACTAAATTTACATTGTGTCCTGCCATAACTGGTTGGCTCACAGATGAACCAACGAATTTACAGCTGATGTTGTGTCATGAAACAACTCTACTTTTGGGCTAATAGTTTCTAATACAATGTCACTAGGCTAATCCTTGGCTATACTTGATACAAAATCTGCAGTCAGTTAGTATTTATAAAAAAAATGCTTTTTGTAGCAGAATTGAAATTTTGGAAAGCAGACAGCTGATTGACATGTGAATGACCTACTGAATACAAAAAAAAGGAAGGAGACAAGTTCAGACACATTTAAAACCATCTTTTTTATCTGAACTTTGAAATGCTGAAATGTAGTGAATAGCTGCTTATTGCTGTGAGTCATATAGATTATTACTTTTTAAAATTATGCAAAAACAAAAGAAGCAAACCCATATTAAAAATTTTATGGCTGATTATCATCTTTCCTTTGCCACATGTAATGTTTCGTCCCTCTACAGACTAGTAGAAGAGAGAAACGAGGGTATGACAGACTATTTTCTTGATAGATCATACTTTGAAGATGTGCACGTTGCTCCAAAAGGCAGAAGGTAATGGAATAAGACCTTGTGTACTTAATTTCTTCCTTAATTTACACACATGCTGTATTTGGATTTGCCTACAGGGAGGATAAAGGAAGTTCCCACTAGACTGTGAGGATATAACAAGGCCAGTCTTTCACTTGGGAGAACATCTTTCTCATTGTTCTTTCTCTACAGACCTCATTTGAGTATTTGTGATAAGTTATGGAAATGGCAGGTTAAATGTAATAAGGTTCAGTATCCCTGTGAGCTAGTTTTGCTTTCCTGGCAAAGGACTTTCAGAAAGATGGGGTTTTATTTTTATGTAACACTGTGCAAATAGACACCTACTGCTTCAGGACCCAAGCTGGTGCCATGATGCTTGTTAGATTTATCAGCTTGGTTTGGCACTAGCTGGAGCCCTGTGGTCTGTTACATCCATACTGTAAGCTCTTCCAGACTAAACTGTATGTATTGTGGTAATGGTACTTTTACAAAAGTGCCTAACCTGACCTTCTTCACCTAGAAAATAAAAACTTTCTTCCGTTAGCTGTATTAGAACAACAAGAACTACACAGACTACAAACTACTATGGAACCCTGCCTTTCTTATGTACATAACATGTGATCCTAGAAATACCAGTAAATATCCAGAAATACTAGTAAATCTGAAGACAGGGATTCCAATGAATTTCCATTATCATTACTGAAGGAAGATATTCCTCTTAATAGAAAGTAAGCAGCTTTTAAATGCAAGTTTAATCTCTGCTATGTAGATTGGTGCTAGTCTGAGCAAAATCTCATCTGTAACTGCATAGGCTTATTTGTGCCTGGGTGCATATATGTTGTCAAATGTAGCCTTAATCGGGAGTGGAGCAGTCTCTATGAACTCTCTGTAAAGTATCAGAATGTATAACGTAGCTCAGGAAATCCTTTACAAGCGGACAGTGTGCCATATATATACTCCAAGCCATTCCATTTGAGGTCAAGAGTTTAGGGAGCTGATGGCTGATGCTAACACTCCTGGTGACAGATGTCAGACTATTTTTTCTCCCTTCTTATGAGGCAGTATTAGAATTCTGCTGCATAGTAAAGGCTGCAGCATGAAAAAGTTTGTTGGCAGTGAGGGTAAAAGCTTACACCTGTCTTCTTATTGATATGCTAATAGTGGGTCTGGACAGGTTTCTTGCAGCAAAAAGAAGAGAGTATGATGTGAACCAAAGAGCCCTCTAACTGCCAAGGACGATCTGCAATCTGTAACAGGATGCATCCAGCATTTGCCCTCATAGACTGAGAGAATCAATACAAACATGAAGGAAGCAAGATGGTACTTTGTCTCAATGAATGATGGAAGAGTTGTCACATAACAAAATGTGACTGGTCAACACAAAATACCAGCTTTTACTTCAGCTCATGTTGTTCTCAGAGAGCTTGTGCAACTGATGGAGCAGGGTGCCAGCCCTCACTAGACTGCCATCCTTGTACAAACTGCCACCCCATTCAGCAAAAAAACCTGTCCAGCCCTAATGTCACTGCGGTCTGCTAAAAAGGGTTCAGAGGCTGCACCTGCACTCCCCTGGCCAGATGTTAATCCAGGAGCTCATGAGCACAAAGCAACTCTGCAACTCTGCTCTTACAAAGAAAGTCTGAATGAAGAGCAACCTTCCTCTTGATACTGATGTACAATGTGTACCCAGCATGCAGATCTATGCAGGAAATATACACACTGATTTTTTTTTTCCCTCGATAGCCTGTTTAGACTTCATTTTATGGGAAAGAATGGAGTAATACTTTAGCAAAGCAATCATAAGATTTAACAATCTTCAGACTGCCTGCTATGCATATAAGTTGAACTAAGGTGCAATGCAAAAGATGGGGTTTCAAAAATGATTCCTAAAGCACGTTCCTTTCACTTCCTCACCCCACAAGAACTTGCACCGCGGACAACAAAGCTTTTGTGTGTTTGAGATCTATGAATGGGAGGTGTTGAAACTCAGCCTGAATCCCAGAGGGACCCCAACTGTCAAGGATTCTTTAAGCATGTCTAACAAACACAGACAGCATTGATTTACATATAAAGCACAGTGGCCATGTCCACCTCCATTCAAAACCACTTTCTGCTCCTTCAGATTACTTCTGCTTTTTGTCCAATGACTCTGATGCAAAATGCACAAGCAGTGTTGTAAGTAGAATTAAGTTCTGCTTTTGCTCAACAGAATGCAGCCTTCAGACTGCAGGCCACCAGTCTTTAGCCTTCTCCTCACCTTTGCTTACTGCTTTACTAGCCCTATGACACTTGCATTCCTCATTGCACAATATCAGCCTCAAGACGAGGAGGAAGAATATGGAGAAGTATGCACCCCATTGTCTACCTTCTGTGCCATGCCTGCTGCTTGAAGAGTAATGCTCAAATGTTTGCAAATAGGAGATGAGATTTGATGCTGAGGAACTTGTATCTTTTTGTTGTTTTTGTGCAGTCAGCTAGGCTTTTGCCTAGAGGAAGAGGACCACTGTCTCAGGCACTTTATACACCTTATTAAAGTGAATTTTTTGCCTGATCTTTTAGCCAAGCAATCTGAAGCAGAGCCTGCAAGCTGGCTCAGGTTCTTTAGCTCCAGGACTGTGCTCTGGGACTCAGCATATCCCCCTGAGCAGGCAGCTTTGGGCCTGAGCTCCCCTGTCAAAAAGTCCAGGCTCTGCATGTAGTCAATTGAAAGTCCAGGCAACTCAGCTATTTGAAATTCTTTTTTAGAGGAACCTAATGTGTTGCCATTGACTAAATAGACAGGTCTGGGAATTAAAGAAGGTGGTCTGTATTGCCCAGAAAGAGCTAGGTGCTTGATTTTTTGGTGTTGCAATGCCAAAGATAGTTGCCTAAAGCATATAGTCTGTGTCTTGCTGTTAAGCTCTGTTGACTTTCAAAATCTGAAATGTATATTCTGAAGCACATTTCTGCACAGTGGGTGCTGTGATCATTGACAGACATACCTACCTATCCGCAGGCATCTTGGCATTCTAACTGTGAATAGAGAAGCCAGTCCTACTGTTTGCAGAGCTCTATAATTGAATTAGTGAACCTTATTTTGTAACACAGAAGTGTTCCCACTGAAACATTCAAACATAAAAAGCTCCCACATAAATTATTCACTCCTACACAAAGCTACAAGGCTAAAGGTACCATTTCCAGGGCATCTAAATGATGTAGAATGTGTCTACAGAGAAGTACAGTGAAAAGTAACCCAAGCTGTCCCTGGCAAAGACTGCTTCAGCAAATAACATAGTTGCATTTATATTCTAGCTAGTAAGAATTGTTTTCCTGCATTGTATGGATGCTGCAAATCCATCCATACTGCTTCCATACCTAAGCTAGTATTGCGGTGTGATATGGCACTGTATCGTGGAAATGACAGCCTGAGTCAATGTTAGCTTAAAGATCAATGCATTGCATCCCACCATGAGATACAGACTTGGACAGACTTGACGTCCTTTTCACTAGCTAAATCCTCAGAAGAAGAGGCATCTAGGTATGGTTTGATTTCATCTGTTGTCACCCAAGACTATCAATGCTTCTGTCCCTGATTCCCCCAAAGCTCTAACAGTTTGTTTTTCAGTATATCCAATATACTGAAAAAGAGACATTCTGTCTTCGCAGAGTGCAACTAAAGAGACATTCCCCGATAATGACTACTGATAAGATCAAACAATTCAGTCACTGAAGATTTCCCCAGTTATGGGAAGCCCTGTTTCTGCTCCTCCTGCAAAACTTTGCAGATAAGTATCTTAAACTTTGCCAGTGCATGTGTCTAGAAGATTTACTACCATGATATTTGTATCTTGGAATACTGAAAAACTGTTCTGAGTATTGGGACCCTTTTAGCCTAAACTTGTATACTGGTAGCATTCAATTAAGCTCAAGACATGAATGGCTGTATTTTTTTTTAAATGAAACTGCAGTGTTTAAAATATTTCTCAGGAAAGTCTAGATTTTAGGTCTTCATCGACCTAAGTACTCCAGAAATAGGACAGATAATGTGTCTACCATCATGCCTCGATATATGCCTTGGCTAGGAAGTTCTGGAGATCTGCTTCCTGCTACCAAGATAGTGAGGATTCTTTCTGTTATCCAACAATAATTTAGTTTCTTATTTTTCTGTAATCCTACTGATTGAAAGATAAACACAATGTTAGTTATTTTCCTTTCATATTTAATGTACTGATAAGGTAACTATAAAGAATAAAGAATATCCTCCTCATATTCTGAGGATAAAAACATTACATTGAAAAACATGGCTTTTTAACTTTTTAGAAATTCTGCTTTAGAAGATCCTGAAATAAACACTGTTAAGTTTGACAGCAAGGTGACTGGAGAGTAAGATATGAGCAATTCCACCAAATATATTTAACTTAAAAAATTCTTTATATAGATGGATTCTCAAAAATTTATAAAGAAAGTCCCCATATATCTGAATCAAGTGCCCCCAACAGCAATGTTCTGCTTGTCTAACATAAATCTTGGCGACCTTTCTTTTTATTCTAAAAGTTTTCTCCAGGATGATAAAGGCAGTTCAATATGCCCCAATACAGACAGCACTGCTACTCCAAGCATGCAAAAGTGAAATCTCTTCCCTTGTTTTGTTGCCTATTTTTCTTCTACAGGTTTTTATTTAAAAAAAAAAAGAAATTATCGTTTTGCTGTAAATTGTAATGTTTTGGTATTTGTGGGCTGTTCTTTTTCTCAAAACTAGAATGACAAACTAGAATTTCAAACCCATAAAGTAGAAATTCCAAAATATTTATTTGATGATACTCAATGTCAAATCATCATTTCAATAGTCATTTTTATCTTATAAAAAAGCATTGCTTCAATAACTCTGAAACACTATAGCTGATATTATGTATATACGATATTATATAATGTCAAATATAATCTGAAATATATGTTTAGACCAAGTAGACTTGAAATAAACTCTATCTCATTGAAGCAAATTTATATACGATTGAAATGAAACACAAAAGTAACAACTATATTTTTTGACAGTTTTTCAATGAAAAAAGAAAGACATATCAATACATTTTTATGAAGCATTTCTATTTTAATGAATTACATTTTCCAAGGGAAACATTATCTGGAGAAAATATTTTCAGCCAGTTTTATTTTCACATTTCTTTTCACCAAACGCTACTGTCAGTTACCGCCCCCTTTCAATTTGTTTTCAGTTATGTGTGGTTCGGGTGGCTCTGTATGAGATGGCTGATTGTAAACCTATGAACGTCCTGGCCTAACCTATCAAATGTAAGTCTCATGACATGGGCTTTCCATATTTTATGTGTTGGCAGGTGCTGCAGCCTGTCTTCCGAATGCAGTTGCCAGGCTTGACACCCACACGAAGGCCAGGAAGAAAGCAGTGTTCTACTGTTAATGGTCCTGAACTTAGAACTTGCACGAAAACTCACTGCACAGCTCCGTACTGACGTGGTTATTCCTTCTTCTTCAAATTGCCAGAATTTGCCTTGTTACGTGGTAATCAACTTGATGCGCTTGTCCCATACAGGAGCCTGACTCATGGGGCCAGATGTAAATTAATATGCTCCTCTGTTAGGTCAGTGATTTAATTAAAACAACAACAACAGCATTTTTGCAGTGTCTTAAGATGTGACACTGCAAACATCCCTGATGCTGCAAGGTCATACAATGGGAAATCTGTCAGGACCATTGTCACTGAGCATGGTCTTCTTGTTATACTCTTGCAATGAAATGAACTGGTAATTCTCAAACTTTAAAATACTGCATTCTGTTTCTTGTCAGGTTTCTACTGTTTTAAACATATCTTATTCTTTTGCTCAGTACCCATTTTAAATTGTATTTCTTCTTGTCCTCTTTGTTCCTCTACCTTCAAAACTGTTAAGGGCTTCCAAAATGACATGTCTGGTCCAAATTAATGCCTTTGATAAGACTTCTGTTTTCTGTAAACTTCATTTTGAGAATATTGAGGGATAGCAAATAAAATGAGACTGAAAATTCCCTCTCAAAAATCCGTGGATAACTTTATGGTCTTGAATAGGCACTTTTTTTTCTGTATTCAATGATTTCTCACTTTGATCAGACAGCTTACCCACCTGTTCTTTTAGAATGTTTTTCCAGGTTGTTAGATTTAATTGTTCACTTCAGAATAATTATGATAGAGAACAATTCTGAAAGCATACATGTTCCCCTGCAGCCTGAAATTCTGCGTATGCATTCTCATCTACAATTAGTGGCACTGACAGTAATTAGAAATTTAAATGAAGACAAAGGCATCTTCCAGGTTTTTCACGGGCATGTGGGAGAGGATTTTGCTTACTCAGTGGAAACTTAGGTAGATAGGATAGAGCTTGTCAAGTTGTCTTAAGGTAGAGAGGATTGAAAAATGCTGTATTCCAAAAGCTACATTATAAAATTATTTAAATATACTTATTTTAAAAATTACATTTATATTCAATGATGACCTTGAACCCTACTCAAAAACTTCTCTGTGCTTTAAACAGCGTCACTTAAAAAAATTAGCAAATGGAATATATCTAAATCTCTGTAGGATTATAGAAGGTTAAGATGACACTTTACAATCATAAATGCAGGGTAAGGAGATTTGCAACTTGGAAGACATAAAAGAGTTTCATTACATACTCAAATTTTCTATTTAACCATTCAGAAAGGGCTACGTCTTCTCTATTGATGTCAACGTGATAAAAGATTTATACTACAAAATATGTGTATAAAGCATAGTCTCGAGTGAGATGGAAAAGTGAAAGGATGTATTCCTTGGCACAACTTTAAATGTCATCAGTTAAGTTTAAGAGACACATTTGCCAATAGGTATTAATTCCTGCAGCCTTACCAACAAAAAAATATTAAATTATTTGGGTAACATATGGAGACAAAAAGCACAAATAAATGTAACCCTTTCAAAGGAAATCCAGGTTATTGAAAAACCATGTGAAAGTCTCCTTTATACTGTTATAGCCCTAACTTAAAATATAGATGATGCTGACTAGCATACACTCTTTAAATAGGAAAAGACATTTGGTCCCAAATGGCTTCTGTAGGGATTTAAGAGGATTTTAACTTTTAAAATCCTACGTCAGCTTTTGTTTCAACTCTTGATTTGACTCTGGTATAACCCAAATGTTAAGATTAATCTAAATATATATTTGAATAAGGACAGGTGTACTTTCCTTTGAATCATTCTATTCTTACAGTAACTGCTCAGAATAGATTGCGTATAGCAGGTAATGGAAATGTTTTGTAATGATTGCCAGGGCTATTGGGCCATCTTTCTACCCATTTTTTCATGCTGAATGCCTGAGATGTCAATACAAGACTTTTTGTGCCTTTTGTACTATGACTATAAGATGAGATTTGTGTCGTATTTTTATACAGTTTCAAGCAGAAAGTAGGTTCAAGCAGAAAGAAAAGCCATGTGTTTGATTTGCAGCTTGAGTAGCAACATTGTTTTGTGATACTAATTACTGTGACAAAGCTTTACTTGCTTGTCATTCTTCTAAATGCATTTAGTTGTGTTGTTCTGAATTAATGACTATATCACTTGTCATACTGCCTAGAAAGTGATGCAATCTTGAAACCTTATTCTGCAGTATTAGCAGCCATTTATATCTTTTCCAGAGTGTGATCACTACTAAAATTGAGCATTTGCCATTCATTTCTACTGGAACTCTAGTGCAAACATTAACTCAGTGTAAACCATGGAAAGTGATAATATACTTCCTGTTTTCTTACATAATCATCTTTCCCTGAAGAATAGAACACCAAATAATTTGATTTAAATAATTCTATGTACATATGTATATATATATTACAGATCTAAACTGATGATTATTAGTGTCTCCTCTTGATATTGTTTTCTTTATTGTTAGCCTATACACAATTTTTTATATAACAAAATGACTTTTTCTCCCCAGAAGCACTTGCTTCCATCTTATCACAGTATTGATGATTCTCACTTAGTAAACAGGTAGTTATATTTTTTTCTAACTGTCCAGCAGGTACTTTACTAACTAGCCAGTATTTTAAACTTGGCTCTAAGAACAGAACAAATATTTTCCTGTGGGCTTCTTTATAGTGGTCAATTGTACAGTGTGAGTGTTCAAAATGCACTTTGTATTATAGTCACAAAAACTACATCAACTGGGTAAAATACCAACTAATTTTTTAATGCATACATAAAGAGATGTAGCATTCTCTATGTTAGATTACTGTTCCCACTGATCATGTAATTTAAAGTTAATGTAAAAATGTGTACACAAGGGAGCTAAAATTTGACATGTAAAACTAGTTTCAAATAAGAAAGTGGATGTGTTTTTTAAAGTAAAGGGAATTTCAAATATATATGCCCTTAAAGTGAGTACCAGATTTTGAAATTAATTTACATTTCTGTAGGTAATACAGAAGAAGTCCTCCTAGAGGTATAAAATCTCAGATGCCTACTGTCTATACCAGGACCAATGCCTGGTCCCGCTGAACACCTTCAGCCACATTTTTCTAACAGATGACACAAAGATATTAACAAATGCACATTTCATACATATTTTGAATGCATCAGATAATTCTTAAGTTTTGCTTGTGCTGCTGAGATTCTTTAACTACATAAGGTCTTTGTGGTTTAACCTCAGATTAGTCTGGATACAACATTTACTGAGGAAATAACGAATGCTTTCTTAATACACTAACATATTTACTACAGCACAATTTACAGCTTTCCCAGCTTCAGATTACTTAGAGTTGAATTTATCTCTGTATCTTTATTAAGCTAAATAATTATTTTTAAACCTGTTTAATATTTAATTAAGATAGAAGCTCCATTATTAATTCTTAATTGAATGCTTGTATGAGACACACACCGTAAGTAAGCTTTTCTAATATAGAGCTTGACTTCCAAAAGATAGGCATTCAGTTTTCTTGAGAGAAAGGGAAAATGTGTATGTAGAGAAAAACAAATATAGAGAAGCAAGAAAATAAAGGATGACAAAGAAAGGAGGATTTGAGAAATTCAGTAGTTTTGTAAAATAGAAGCTGAATTTACTGACAGAATCCTTTACTGGCTTTCTCCCTCAAGACAACTGAGGAAATGCCCCTCTCCTAACGTAACTAAGATAACTGGAAGTGGAAAACTAAAACATTTTTAGTTGAATTGAATTATGTGAAAAATACCTGCAAAAAATACTTCGTCTTTATTCATGCTTCATACAACACAGGGTTAAAAGGCCATTCCTCATCCATCATTCTTTCCATTACAGCCCACTGCATCGCTAATTGCTTATCAGGGCAAGAGAAAGAAAAAGTAGATTTGTTTGCAAGATGCTGTGCTGAGTAACACATACAGAGAAGTGAAATACAATTCATGTCTCACACAAACAACTTCAGGCAGCTATTTTTAGCAAAGGCCTGTCACAGTATGGCTGGAGGCCTACTTTTTTGTTGATAGATCACAGAGGTTGGTGGATTACTTCCCTCTCCCTGAGTGAAAAGCAGGACCCTTTCCTAGCAGAAATCATGGTGGGACAAAACAGAATTTATATTCTGTAATTTATTTACTGCGTTAAATCTTTCTTTCCTCTGTTCAAGCAAATACCCCTGCCACTTTAACACCTAACATGAATCCAGATAGACTTTTTGTATACATCATGTCTGCTTCACAAGTCCATGAGAAATATTTCTATACAGAGCAATCTCCATCCAATCTGCTGCTCTCTCTAATCTCTTTTCTTCTTTGAGACAGCAGTTAATCTAAACTACTGGAAGAATGAAAGACAGCCTTGCACCTTGAACAATGCAGATTTATTTTTTCCTTTCCCTGTGGTGAACATAAAGGTGAACTCTTTATGAAGAACTCAGTTCCAGGAACTGAGGCTTTTGGGAGGCTCCTCAATAAACTTTCTGTCTGTCCAGCAGTCCATGGAAAAAGAATGAAAAAAATGCCAGTGCTGCTTTTTCTGTCTCAAATGTGTGAGGATGAAGTCTCTGAATGCTATTTCTGAGATTCTGTCAGCTGACAAACACAAGTTGTTGTGATGCCTGCAGGACTCCTTTTCATAAAGCTTGAAGGTTTCTGTGGGTGTATTTCTTTAAATCAGCCCAGATGATGTCTGGCCCTCATGGCAACCCATCTGGGTTCATCAGACCAGCTAGCACAGTGCTGAAATACCAGACTGCATGTACAAAACAATCAAGGCTACAGTATCTTACAAAAGTAAGATATTGATCTTATCAATACTTATCAATGCTTATAAATACTTAAAGGGAGGGTGCCAGGTAGATGAGAAGAGTCTTTTTTCAGTGGTGCCCAGTGATAGGACTAGAGGTAACAGGCACCAACTTGAATATAGGAAGTTCCATCTTAACATGAGGAGGAACTTCTTTCCTTTGAGGGTGGTGGAGCACTGGAACAGGCTGCCCAGAGAGGTTGTGGAGTCTCCCACACTGGAGACATTCAAAACCCGCCTGGACGCCACCCTGTCCAACCTGCTGTAGGTGTCCCTGCTGTGGCAGGGGGGTTGGACTAGATGATCTCCAGAGGTCCCTTCCAACCCTGACCATTCTGTGATTCTGTGAAAAAATCAGGGATTTCCCAATTTGACTGAAAATCTGGCAACCTGCTTCTAAATAGTTGAAATTCATTGTTTGAAAGAATTCAAAGTAGAAAGCAGTTAAACCCCGAAATATCATTTTATATTCCTCCTTTATGTTTTCAGTAGTATGTAAAACAATGCAAATTAGCAAATGACCTGTTTTCATACCCATGTAGAAGCAAATAATTACAACATCTACATCCTCTTTGACTAGATGACGCCATTCCTCGCCCTTCTTTATTCAGACTCACTAGCTCAGCTTGTTTGACAGAAGACTCCTTCTGTCCAGTTTTTACCTAGGTCTGGCAGAACAGTTGATGGGATCTATGCAGATAGCCCTATATATTTGTCTTTGAGTTTATTCCTCTACTGTTTGCTGTATTTTGCTGCAAAATAAAATACTTCTTCAGACATACAAGAGAAGTGATAATACAGGCACAGTGATTACTAACGATTTTGAAGTAACAATGGGTTTGGTAAAAATTGTATCTCCAAGAAGTAACTTTCTGATTTTATGGTCTAGCTATAGTGCTACTGATTTCACTGATTGTCAGGAATAAGCAAGAACAGGACTGCTTCACAAGTGGGGACAAGCTAAGAGCTGAGGCACAGTGCAACCAGCACCCTCACTGACCAGGGCTCAGTGACAAAGGGTCTGAGCACAGCGGGCAGAGTCAGATGACCACAATGACCCATTGACAATCCCAGAAAAGTCAAAGTGATCAATCAAGACTGGGGTCCATCCAAGGAGACTGGTCAGGAACAACAGGAGATGGTGGCAGGTAACAAGATTGAAACATAAATGCAAGGTCCATCCAGGAAACAGTGTTGAAGACCCTCAAGAGCAGCTCGGGCAGGGATTGGAAGCCCAGGTCAGCAGTTAAATGGAGCTCCTGGGCTCCTGGGTAGATGTTGGGTGTGCTTGGTGAGACTGGTCAGGGTGGTTAAGGCTTGTTAGTGCACTTGAAGCCCTAACAAAAATCAGGTTTCTCCGACAGTATTGCAGAGAAGTACTGTGAAATTTGTCCTGTCAACATCAGGCCCATAAATGCTAAAGACGAAGTTTGTCTTGTCCCAGTCTGTGATGGTTCTCCTTGTCGGTGTTTTGGTTTTTTTTTTCATTCCTTGACATCTAAAAATAATAGCCATTGGGTATCCCATAGCTGATAGAGACGGTATGCCCCATACCATCTATAATTACTCTACATAGTGGTTGGTGAACTCATTGCTTTCTTAGCTGAATCCTTGATGTATTGTTTTTCCTTTCCCTTTTGGAGTCCTGCGCCCCACCTCCAGCCATGAGTTAAGCTAACTGGTTTAAAAGATAATCCAGTGTGACTTCTGAAAGACAAAAAAGATTTGAGCTACTCATCCAAGCAGGGTACCATCACCCTGTCACCCAAAACTGGGAAAACACCTGATGAATAGCTGTCATATCAGGCATGTTAGATCTGTAATTCCCTATTGTCCAATTGAAAACTTGAATGCTATGTGACTGGAGTCCTTTTTCTTCTTTTATGATGAATATTTCCTCTTTCCATTCTGTTTTTCTGCCCAGCTGAGTAGCTGTCTAAACTAATGTTTTCCCTGCCTACAGAAGGGACGTGTGTTTTTATTGACTCTTTTATTTGTTAGAGTCTTCTACGATCTTGGATACATTATACAAAGGAGTACTGTTGTGCCTATTAAACATTCATAAGGACAAAAATGATTTAGCTTTGCTTCTATTACTGTGAGGCCTTGGTCTTGTCATGAGGCACTTGCTCTAGTCATGCGTATTCTTAGACCATATTAAAGAGGTAACATTTAGTAGTTAAAACTGTTTAGAGGGCAGAATTTCCTTTGATACAACAAGGAATTCTGTTTGAAACTTGATAATAGAAATTCTGTGAATGTCAAACCTGTCTTTTTGGACAACAGTCACTTGAATAGTGAATTGGCTTCTGCAAGAGATGAGCTTAGTGATGGCAACATCCTCTAGTTGCTGCGTATTTATTTCAAGATTATACTTAACAAAAATTCAATGTATAACAAAAACCTTTGTCACATAACTGGGTTATTGTAAAAAAGGCAAGGTATGCCTGTACTGTCAGCTGTCATTTTCATAAAGAAGAGGTATGTATATATTTTTAACCTGCTGTGTGAATGGTTTAGCTGTCTTCACACCTATTGCATTGAATGTACATATATAGAAGTCAAGGATTTAGAGGCTTTTGTGTTGACTGAATTGGTGTCTTTAAAAGATTGATAAATCGTTCCTCACAATGAGACTTTACTGGATTGACAATTCATTAACAATACATATTGTCAGTCTGGATCATTATCAGGCATTATCATTACGTACTACATTGATTAGTTCTGAATAAACTTATTCTACATTAGCTTGGAATATACAATATCATGGAGCTAATACCATATATGTGGTATTAATGGCTCTTGATAGTCTTAGCCACACAGGTTTGAGGTAAATTCAGAGCTCTTTCACATGGGCAGCTTATTTCTTCCCCATTTTTCCTTGCTCATCCTTTGTGTTTTATGTTCCTCTCCCCACTCCCTGGAAGAAAAAGTGTGATTTCATCTGCTGTGATAGAGCGCATCCTATTTTTAGGACCAGAACTAGTTCTGGTTTCACCAGGCATCTTTCCTGATTAATCTGCAGGATAAATCTGGTTTCCACAGATACCTTTCCTACCTATTCTTTATCTTTTGTATCTTATCTTGCAGATATTACTACTTGCAAGTTGACCTGTACACCATTTGCGCAACTAGCCAAGTTTGTCCCTTTGTGGTTACAGATTAATTAAATATTTATGCTTAGTTGTGTTACAAAATATATATTGTTGCTGATTATGCTGTTAAAACTATTTTTCATGGTTTAAGCCCAGTATGCAACTAAACATCACACAGCCACTTGCTTATTCCCCACACAGCAGGACAGAGGAGAGAAATGGAATGGTAACAGTGAGGAAACCCATGGTTTGAGATAAAGACAGTTTAATAGGGAAAGCAAAAGCTGTGCTTGCAAGCAAAGCAAAATTCATTCGCTTCTTCCCATTAGCAGGCAGGTGTTCAGCCATTTTCAGTATAGCAGTGCCCCTGTAATGGTTACTTGGGAAGACAAATACCGTAAGTCTAAATGTGTCCCCCAATTCCTCCTTCTTCCCTGAGGCAACACCTTGGAATGCAAGGCAGATAGCAGTATCTCCGGCAACCCTGAGAAGCAGTATACAAAGACATAGATAAAGAAGTAGAACTGGATCTTAGCAAGACCATAACAAGTGTTCAAAAGTACACAGGTCTGTGTGTGTGTGTGTGTATGCAAAAAGAGCATGATCAGAACACTGGTTGTGCAGGAGCGGATGATAATGTCCTGGAACACCAGGACAGTGTGTTGATGTATGGGGAACAGAAAAATGCGAAGTACATGAACATCCTGTTTGGCTGCATAGTTGAGATCCGTATCTGTAACTATATAACAGCTACTCATGTTAATAAATTTTGGCTTGGCTCACAACACTGAGTCCGCACTGATCAGCTCGCCACACTTCCCCCCAGCTTTTGTTGCTGAGCACAATGTCATATGATGTGGGATATCCCTCTGGTGAGTTGGGGTCAGCTGTTCCAGCTGTGTCCCCTCCCAGCTCCCTGTGCACTCCTAGCCTACACACTGGTGGGACAGCATGAAAAGCAGAGGCAGCCTTGACACTGTGTAAGCGCTACTCAGCAATAACTGAAACATCCCTGTGTTATCAACACTGTTTTGTTGTTCAAGACCAAAACATAACACCATAAAAACTTCTATGAAGAAAATTAACTGTATCCCAACCAAAACCAGTACAGTGTTACAAAATGTTTCGATAATCTTGCTAATTATTCCACTTTAATAAGCTTGTGTCTGGCATAAATATAGAGAAATATTCATTATGCAACACTTAGTATGCTTTTTAGTTGGTGAAAAATGCTTCTGCTTTAGCTGCACACTGTGTCTGAAAGATCTGGTTTCTCTGACACGCTTTTATTATCAAATCTGAATCACAACAAAGCCTAGATGAAGGAGGCATGTGGTAGACTTCTAACTTATGAAACTGGGCTTGTTCTGCCAAACAATAGTGCTCACAGAACTTTGGAAATCAAAGTAAAGGCACCATTGTACTGTGGACATTGTCTGGATTAACCAGACCTAAGTAGCAGGTCCTCTGAGCAGTTTGCTTGGACAGTGCATGTGAATTTAAACTAATTCCTTTTATGACACACCAAGAGGTGAAACACAAAAGGAGAAGAGTGGAGAGGAAAGGAGGGAAGAGGAGGTGAAAGATCCAAGCAAACTAAGAACAGTTATTCAAACAATGTTTTTCATTTCTTGAGAAATTTCTGCTTCCCTCCTTGACTCCATTTGAATGCAAAAGTCCCATTAGAAGTTTTGTTATTTTGGTGACATTACTAGTAAGAGTGGAAGGGTATAATTAAGTTGTTCATAAATAGGTCATCTAGCGCTGTTTCAGATGCCTTTGGGCACTTTTTGTAGCTTCCAGCTGATGCTTCAGAAATCTGTGTGTCAACGTTGGATGTAGCTGTATTACACACTATAGGAAATACAGAAGTTTTTCCTACTTGCTGGTGTATGGGCAACTGAATCATGCCTAAAGTTTCTGTTGCATTGTTTAGAGTTCCTCTGTAGTCATGGAGAGGGACATTACTTTCAGAAGGTTCCTAATCCTGGGAGACAACTAACTTTCTCAACGTGCCTTTTTTCTCCTTTGACTATAGAGATAGCCTAATCGATTACTGTAGGCCAGACACAAAACTTTTAGATGGCTAAAGCTAGGAGGGATTAATCCTGCTATAAATTCTGAATTTTTTTAATATGTCAAGGAACTGCAGAAAAAATGCCTTCTTAGACAGTCAATTATAGTGATGACGTTGTTTGACTAGTTTGGAGAAAAGGAGACAGAGGGGTGATCTCATTGCTCTCTACAGCTTCCTGAGGAAAGGAAGTGGAGAGGGAGGTGCTGATCTCTTCTCCATGTTATCCAGTGATAGGACGTGGGAATGGTTCAAAGCTGCAAAAGGGGAGGTTCAGACTGGACATTAGGAGCCATTTCTTTACCAAGAGGGTGATCAAACACTGAAACAGGCTTCCTAGAGAGGTGGTCGATGTCCCAAACCTGTCAGTGTTTCAGAGGCATTTGGACAATGCCCTTAATAACATGCTTTAACTTTTGTTCAGCCTTAAGTTGGTCAGGCAGTTGGACTAAATGATCATTGTAGGTCCCTTCCAACTGAAATATTCTATTCTATTCTATTCTATTCTATTCTATTCTATTCTATTCTATTCTATTCTATTCTATTCTATTCTATTCTATTCTATTCTATTCATTCAAAGATGTGCAGATATTGCTATGAATTAATTTAAAAAAAAAAACCCTACATCGCTGATATGCATGCAATTGTATTTTGTCAGTCAGGATTAAAATATACTGTTGTGGGTGGTATTTTTTAATATAAAGGAAAAGATTATCAGAAAATAACCGTGAAATCTATCATATAAATGTGATAAAGTGAGTATTCTTATTATTTTTAACCCTAATTCTTAAAGACAAGAGACTTTTGATCATAGAATCATAGAATGGTTTAGGTTGGAAGGGACCTTAAAGATCATCTAGTTCCAACCCCCCTGCCATGGGCAGGGAAAACTTCCACTAGACCTGGTTGCTCAAAGCCTCATCCAGTGTGGTCTTGAACGCTTCCAGGGATGGGGCCTCTACAACTTCCCCGGGCAATTTGTTCCAATGCCTCATCATCCTCCCAGTGAAAATTTTTTTCCTCGTATCTCTTCTAAATCTACTCTCCTCCAGTTTGAAGCCATTACACCTCATCCTATCACTACATGCCCTTGTAAAAAATCCCTCTCCAGCTTTCTTGTAGGTTTTCTTCAGATACTAGAGAGCTGCTATAAGGTCTCCCCGGAACCTTCTCTTCTCCAGGATGAACAACCCCAACTCTCTCAGTCTGTCTTCAAAGGAGAGGTGTTCTAAGCCTCTGATCATCTTTGTGGCCCTCCTTTGGACCCACTCCAACTGGTCCATGTCCTTCTTATGTTGGGGACTCCAGAGCTGGATGCAGTACTCGAGGTGTGGTCTCACAAGAGTGGAGTAGAGCGGCAGAATCACCTCCCTTGACCTGCTGGACACGCTTCTTTTGATGCAGCCCAGGATACAGTTGACCTTGAGGGCTGTGATCGCACATTGCCAGCTCACGTTTAGCTTCTCACCACCCAACACCCTCAAGTCCTTCTTGGCAGGGCTGCTCTCAATATATTCTCTGCCCAGCCTGTATTTGTGCATGGGATTGCCCTGGCCCACATGCAGGACCTTGCACTTGGCCTTGTTGAACTTCATGAGGTTTGCATGGGCCCACCTCTCAAGCCTGTCCAGATCTCTCTGGATGGCATCCCTCTCCTCCAGCGTGTCAACTGCTCCACACAGCTTGGTGTCGTTGGCAAACTTGATGAGGGTGCACTCAATCCCAACATGCATGCCACCAACAAAGATGTTAAACAGCACCAGTCCCAGTACTGACCCCTGAGGAACACCACTTGTCATTGTTTGCCACTTGGACATTGAGCCATTGACTGCAGCTCTTTGAGTGTGACTGTCCAGCCAGTTCCTTATCCACCAAGTGGTCCATTGATCGAATCCATGTCTCTCCAATTTAGAGACAACGATGTCATCTGGGACAGTTTCAAGTACTTTGCACAAGTCCAGGTAAATGATATCTGTTGCTCTTCCCTTATCCACTAATGCTGTAACCCCTTTGTAGAAGGCCACCAACTTGTCAAGCATGATTTGTGTTTAGTGAAGCCATGTTGTCTGTCACCAATCACCTCCTTATTTTCCATGTGCCTAAGCAGAGTTTCCAGACGGATCTGCCCCACGATCTTGCCAGGCACAGAGGTGAGTCTGACTGGTCTGTAGTTCCCTGGGTCTTCTTTTTTACCCTTTTTAAAAACGGGGGTTATGAGTCCCCTTTTCCAGTCACTGGGAACTTCATCAGACTGCCACACCTACTCAAGTATGATGGATAGTGGCTTGGCAACTTCATCTGCCAGTTCCCTCAGGACCCATGGATGAATCACATCAGGTCCTATGGACTTGTGCACCTTCAGGTTCCTCAGCTGGTCTTGAACCTGGTCTTCTCCTACAGTGGGTGGTACCTCATTCTTCCAGTCCCTGCCTTTGCTTTCTGCAACTTGGGCGGTGTGGTTAGAGCCCTTCCCAGCAAAGACTGAGGCAAAGAAGTCATTCAGGAAAAGGAAGTTATTACTGATGCCTTCCAGAAACCACCTGGATTGCTTATGCCCTGCTGTATTTTCCTTCCAACAGATGTCAGGATGGTTGAAGTCCCCCATGAGGACCAAGGTTTGTGAACGTGAGGCTGCTCCAATCTGCCTATAGAATGCCTTATCCACTCGGTCTTTCTGGTCACGTGGCCTGTAGCAGACCCCCACTGCAACATCACCTGTCCATACCCTCCCTTTAATCTTGACCCATAAGCTCTTGGTCAGCTCCTCATGCATCCCCAGGCAGAGCTCCATGCACTCCAGCTGGTCCTTGACATAGAGGGTGACACCCCTTCCTCATCTCCCCTGCCTGTCCTTCATGAAGAGCCTGTATCCATCCATTTCAACAGTCCAATCATAGGAGCCATCCTACGATGTCTCCACAACACCAATTAGATCATAGTCTTGCAAGTGTGTGTACATCTCTAACTCCTATTGTTTGTTCCCCATGCCACGTGCGTTTACATAGAGGCATTTAAGTTGTACCCCCAATGAATCTAGCTCCCTGGCTGGAGTGGCTCTTTTTCCTTTAAGCTGCATTCCAGGTGCTCTCCTGCTGACCTGCAACCCATCTCCAAGTTGTGGGCCTCTACTACTGGTATCAGCATCATATCAGTAGGAGCAGTATGGATTCCGGTTCCCCTCCCCCAGCAACTCTAGTTTAAAGCCCTCTTCACAAGGTTGGCGAGTCTTTAATTATGCACCTTCCATTAAAGGAAGGATAGCTTAAATTACATAATTAAATGAAGAATAGTTTCATTGATGTATTACTTATACATAATCAGTTGCCGAGGTTTAGGTTAACCTGGTTATTCAGTACGGTGATATCAACCATTTCCAGTCTGTTTGCTGAAGGTACTAAATTGAAAAGGGCAAAGGGCTACAATCAATGCTTATGGTTAGATGCTATGATATGTTCTGGTCATTTCTGACTGTTCAGGTAGTGGATGAAAAACTGAAATGTCTCATAAATCCCGTGGTAAGAATTCTCCCAGAGTGAAAAATCTGTCAAGCAACCATAGATTAATTATAATTGGCTTTTGTACCCTCAGTCTCTGCAGAAAACAAAAATGTCTGGAATGGACTATATTCTCAATATCCCTAATGAAAAGTAGCTCTTGTGGAATTGAATCATCTGCCAGAAACTAGAGTAGCCTCTTGGATGATTTGAGTTAGGCTGAAGGGGGACTTATGGCAAAATATACCGAAGCTCTTACTGAAAATTCGTTTCACCTTCTTTTGGAAGGAAGACAGGGAAGATTCTTTTATACACAGATGGACAAGGATGACCAAAAACATACTGTAGTGCTGCCAATATGACAACTGATTTTATATTGCCAGAGCTTAACAGATTTATAAGCAATAACATGCTTTGCGACTTGATTCTTGAATAAGGCTGTTAAGGGGCACACTGCCAAATAGTTATAGGAAAAAAAGTTAGTGTCATCCCAGAACATGACCATCTCACAACAGAAGTGTACATAGCCCACAAGGAAAGTAATAAGAGATAACTGGAAAAGCAGGACTTCTAGATAACATAGAACTTATGGGGAAATGAAGTTAATTTAAACAACTATTGACAAAGTCTTCAGGCAAAGGACCAGAAAAACATTCAGTATACATTTTTTTCTACAGTAGCCTCACCCGTGAATCCAGCTTAGAGTACTGAAATAAATGTGATCTCCAGAATTCAGATCTGACACTACTCATTTAACACTTATGATACATATTTAGTTACAGAACTGAAAGAGACCCTTAAACTAGTATAGCTTTCATATGTATTAAATCAGAGAATAAACAGATTTTATCAAGAGGCAAGGTTTGAAGTATTTTGTTTTATGTATTATTACCATTTCTTTGTTGAGTGTATAGGGCCTTTACTCCTAATGCTCAAACAAAATAGTATGTATATTCTAGTTCCTGCATCATGCTGTTGTGCCAGTTGTTTTACTTACCTTTACTTGTAATCTGTAAATAGATTACACCAAAAAGATCATGAGTCTAAGGGTCATTTTACACAAAATAATGAGCAAACTTCTAAGTTTGTCAGTTTCTTTCATGAGTTAGCACTTCATATAGATGAAATTTTGTACAAAACCCACATTGTACTAAATATTCATCTCTTAAAGGTGTCCTGATTCTTAGAAAGTATAAGAATACTATCTATCTACTCAACATGAAAGAATAAAATTCAGACACTGAAATTTTGTTACAAAATTTCATAAAGTAAATGACAAAACAAAAGTGCTCAGGTCTATTTTCAAAGAAAAAACACCAAGCAAACAAATGTACCTGATCTAAATATTCATCAAATTAATATTGAGGGTAAGTCTGACAAAAATAATATCATTTTTAGAGATTTTTTTTAAAGTGTTCATCCTCAAAATTTGAATATAAATTAGGATAATCAATTAACCAGAAAAATAATTAATCTTTTTAATTTCTTAATTAAAATTAATTAATTTGTTACTTTTATAATGAAGCTTAAAAGGATCATCTTCTCACAAACAGCTTTATTTAGAGTCCTGTTTTAATTTCAGTTTATAATATCTGGAACTTCCTTTTCTTACTCAGATAAAGGGATGCACCTACCTATATTTTTTGGATTAATGGTAAATTCTAGTTTTCATCAACCAGATTCAGTGTCATTTTATTTCTAGTTATTTACAGTCTTCATAAGGAGACTGCTCTCCCAGTCTTCTTGGACAATTTTTCAGGAAGCAGCAAAAACTTTGATCTTAGCATTTATTTATATCAAAAAAACCCAAGAAATAATATGCTACCCAGATCTCATATTCCAGCTGACATCACCAGTAATGATTATTTGCTGTCCTGAGTATATAATTACCTATTTAGAAGTGATTTGATACAGTCCAAGTTGATACAATGAACTTTGGTCGTCCAAAGGAAGAAGTTTTTTGGAATATACTTCAGTGAGAATCTGGGGGAAAAATTATATTAAGTTGGCAAGGAGAATGAATGCCTGCAGGATGACAATTCAATATCTAAACTGTAAGTGTCAGATAGCTTGTCTGTACGTAGTCACCACATTAGAAAATTGAATCTCTTCCTCCAAATTGCTTTAAAAAGACCATGAAATTCATTGGGTTGCATAAGATATACACCAGACACTGAGTACGTTAAAAGAGCAAATATACCAGGTATGAAGAGAACGGTGATAAAAATGCAATTGAGGTGTAAATGAAGTGGTTGGGTGCTTCATCTAAAGGCATTCTATAGTAAAATTCTCACTTCTGTAAAAAGGCACTTCAGGAGCTAACACACACACACCCCCACACACCCACCCCCCCCCAAACCAAACCAAACCAAACCAAACCAAACTATTGACAACTTGAAGCACAACCTAAAGTTTCAGTTAGCTTATGATGGTTTGAACAGATTTGAAATCACCTGTAATTCATTTAGCTGAAGTAAATGCCAAAGGGGTGTGTGAAAAGGAAAAGCAGTTACATAGCTGTGCTTTATGTGGAACTTAATTATCTCGTTGGTGGAAAACCACTCCTATCAGCTACGGATTATACGCTAATGTGAAGTTTTGCAATTAATACAAACAAATACTTTAATTGCAGACTTCTGCCATTGACAATGCAAATAGCAGCAGTTATGCGCCCTGCAGGATTTAAGCAACTTGTCAGACATAGTCAGAAAGTTAGATCTCTTTTTTTAAAGACCACAGAGACATTACCTATTAAAGTAACTATTTAACATTTTTTTCAAGTCCAAAATGTACCAAAGACTTTCAGGGTGTTTAAAAACATTTGAAATAGAAATTCAATGACTATCAAACTTAACAGAAACTAACAAGATATCTCGGAAAGTCAAAAGAAGAATGGAAAACTAAAAGTCTGTCTTCAAAAATACTTATGTGACTTTCCAGTTGCAGAACCAAAGGCACTATGTATACCAAACTAGAGGAAAATAAAAACCCAACAATGCTATTACTTGTATATAAACAGGTTTCATATCTGTAAGGTAAGAACAATAAGCTTATTTTATAAGCTAAGAATGTTACAGAAATCTATGCTGAGAAAATTAAAAGATAATGCAGCTGATATTGAAAATAGCTGAGACCTAAAACAGGTGTGGCTTTCTTTGCTAGCTATTACAAGAGAATAATGTAAAATGGCACTGTATTAAGCAAGAAACTGCTCTTTGATAGCATCTCAGTTTCAGAAGGCAACACTCAACAAAACTTTCCATGCAGTGCTTTTATTAGTCTACTTTCTAAGTTCATTCTTTTCAGCAAGCAACAGGGCAGCTGAAAAAGAATCCTCAAAATAATTTCAAAAGGATCAACCATCTACTTCAGACCCTTATTATCACTGTGAAATTACATTTTTTCAGCCACTAACTAATAATATGAAAGAGGTTTTGTAATTTATTTCTATACAATGACTTCATGGATATTTAAATGTTTTTATGATTTATTAAAAGATTTTCCTACGTATCTAAATTTCATATTCCTGGAGAGGAGGATTGGGTAAACAAAGAGAGATGACAATGATATATACTTAGAAATTGAAGATTCTCAACATTAATTGTATGCCTTAAGATGGGTTCTTTCATATCCATTTGAAATACCTGAGTTAAATGTTTCCTTGAGTTTTGTAAGATATAAGAGAGTACTTATTTTGATAAGAAACTCTTACCCTGCTTCCAAAATGCTTATAGTGATCTCTGGTAAATTTCAAAAATTTCAGTATGTTCTCTATAATATTCCTTTACCAAACCATGAGATATCGGGACACAGTTGTATACTGATTTTTACTATAACATATTTAGTTTTAACCTACCCGGGGAAGAAAGACCACATCAAGGAATATTCACTCTTACAATGTGATGGCTACTAGAAACCCTCTATGGAGAACAATACAGAATTAATAGTAACTGAAATAAGAGATACAAGGTATTTGGTTTCTTTTATCATAGTCCTTTGTTCTTTATAGGTAAAGCGATCATGGTTAATTGTTATAATTATTTTGAAGTCTGTCTTTTGATACCTGTTGACATCTGGCAAAGAACCTAATATGGCAAAACTCATAGGTGGGATTCCCTTCTGAAGCAGGTGGAGGCAGGGGGATATATTTGGGACATCTCAAATATAACCTAAACCCTGGGTTTTTTTGAGGTTAATTGAGTCCTGGAAGTCTGGCCAAATTAAGCAATGACAAATAGGGCTATTCAGTTTATCCATTCTTAACTTTAGGAAGAAACACTATTTTTTTTTTTGAGCAGTCCAGGAGTTGTGGAGCTCACCTAAGGGGTGGCAAGACTTGACATCCATGCCTCGTTCCTGTCATTAGATGGACATTTCATCTCATGACTGTTAAATATATGATATATGAACAGGGCTGTGGACAGCTGCAACATAAATTGGGAGGGGGTTATGGGGAGGTGCCATTGTGTCACTTGACCCAGAGTTTATATGTGACTCCAAACAGTAAGAAAGGTCACAAACCTTTGTATTACCGAAAGGAAATCTATATGTGGTAAGTTTACTGGATAAAAGGCAGGAACCCGGCTTTTCTCTTCTTACTAGATTAGGGAGATGTTTGTTAGCATTTTAACTCTCTCCCTGACGTACTTTTCCTACCTCATGCAAATGTGTACTGAATGTTTCACTATTTCATGTGATTTAAACAAGTTCAACAGGCAAAGATAATGTCACTGCCTTTTTCATCTGCATTTCATTTTTGTCTTTAATGTGTTCACATAATGGGTTCAGACTGTTTATTTTTAGTGTGATCTTGAAAATGCTTATAAATTGGAATGGTTAATTCTTATATTATATTTATACCTAAACTGCCAATCTAAGCTTATAATTAATGACAAAATATTACTGAGCATTTATCATTTTGTATACTTGTAATTTAAAACCTTTTAATGATCCGGTCAGGTTACAGAAATGGAAGCTGGCAAATTTTTTGAGGAGTTTGTACAACACAAGCATATAAAGGAAACCAGAAATGGTTTTAAAATTATTCCTTTAAAGCAGTGGGTGAACAAATTTTTCAGCCAAAAATTGATCATTTTATTCATGCATTTATAAAATATTGTTTGCCATAAACTGTTCAGCTGGCTTCTGAAACATAATATAACCTCCTCCAGCCTTCCATTTTTCAAAGTATTAAAACAAACATCTACTCAGTTGTTCTAATACAAATGGTTTTTATTGCTATTCTTTCAAGGTGTCTTGTAATTTGCATTCCTGAACACATTCAAAAATGAAAATGAAGGTTTGGGGTAAAATGGGGTAAAATATAGTAACGTCATGGGAAAAAATAGTCTGCCTAGCTCAGTCCCAGTTCATTGCATTTGATTGACTGTTAAGAAGCTCAGAAACATCTGCTCCGTTCATTGGATTTTTTCTAAACAGAATCATGGGTATTTTCAAGTGAATCATTGCCAAAGCCATTATTCAATAATGTTTACTTGTAGTTAACACTTAAATACTAAACAAACATTAAAAAAAAATTATATTTTGAAGGCTCTGCAGTGGTATAATTCTACCATACTATTGCTTTATAGAATAAAAGCATTTTTTAACATTTTTTTAACTATTCTTCATAATAAAACATGCAGCATAGATCACACAATATTGCATATATACTATAACATATACAATAAATTGTACATTTTTACTACTGCTGCTGAAAATTTCTTTTCAGACCTATTCTTGGAATCAGCTCATTTTTTCTGGTATCTAAAACATTCTCATGAAGCATCCCACGTCTTAAATTATTCCTGAAGTTAAAACTGCTAAGAAGTATACTTAAACTTAACAATTCATGTGAAATTTTATCAACTATAAATGACAGACACGGTTGCCAAATGAAAGTGATATTATTGGTTCTGAAGCTATATAATTAGCAGTTTAGAAGAAATGAATTTTTAAAAGTGTTTAAAACATCGGGAGTGGGGACAAAGGAAAAGTAAAATCCTACTGAGAAGTTTCATTACACTTTCCTTTTTGGAAAACTACACTGAAAATGACAAGAAATTTCCCAGGGAAAATGTTTTATTTAAAAATATGTCCCAAATTTATTTATTTACACTGAAATCCAGGAGAAAATTTAGACTAGAATCCCTCAGAGTCTATTTTCTATAAGCTCTGGATTCTTCCTCAGAGGGATGTTTGAGAAAAATAATACTTCTTGTTATTATCAATAGTCCTAGGAAAAGATCATTTCCTCTAGTTCCAATCAAAGACTGCCCATTGTCTTGTAATCTCTATTCAGAATAGACTGTTGCTACCAACAGTTTACAGTCTTGACATAAATTTTATGTGTTTGTAAAGTGTCATTAATTGAACCAGTAAACCAATAAACTGTTATTTTGTATTTTCTTACCACTAAGGATACTAAGGATCAACGTATTAGCCATATCAGAATTTACAATATCCAACGGAGAGATAAAGATAGAGAAGTAATATCTGGTAACAGATCTGGCATAGAGATTATGTGGTCTGTCCATTTTAGGGACATGTTGGGTTTTTTTTCTTCCTCCACATTTGATAAAAACATTTCTGTTGTTAAATTTCCATTTTTAAAACAGCCTTCTAATTAACTTTTCTCTTTTTTCCATGTCCTGCCTCATATTCTATCTTCTTTTTTTTTTTTTTGAGAACCAGAGAGTAATTTCTTTTCTGAATATTTCTATCTCATCCTTTGTGGATAACAAACCCACATGTAGATTTGTTGCTCTCTGTTTATAGATATAGAGTGTTACGATAGTTTTTCAAACTCAGCTTGAATTCTGCTGTTTCTCACATTATAAGTATATTCTCTGACCCCTGAAACATAGCTTTCCTTGCTCAGTAATACGTTCTTCCAATTGTAGCAGACCCTTTGCTTACTCCTCAGATATTTTCCAAGGGAGCAATTCATCTATTTATTCTGGAGAACTTCCCAGAATCATAAAAAACAGGATTAGAAGACACATCCAGATATCACCACATTGTCACAGGGCAGGATCAACTATGCTGATGCCATTCCTGGTAGATGATTGTTTGTCTCCTTCTATAAAAAAACTTCAATGCATAGTTTTGGTTTTCTTCATTCTTGAATAAAATTTTCAATTATAATCAAGAATCACATATTAAAAACATTGCTCCTGTCCTCCCCTCCCAGGTAAGAAAAATTTACACTTCAGCTGCACAGAATTCAGAAAGTAGATCCAGGAGTACCAAAGCCACCTGCCATGAAATTACACCATTTTCCAGAAATAGATATTGATTCTTAGCATAAAATTACCACAGCAAAAGCCAATCAAATGGCAAAGATGGATCAACAATTGCAAGTTTTATGACAGTATTAAGGAAAGTTGACATCCACTCAATCCCCACCCCCCAATGTATATGACAAGCAATTTTTTTGTGTGGATAATATTCACAAAGAAGGCAGGATAGTATAATTATTTAAATGAAGATTAATGTATACTTAGGTGGCTATTCCTTTTGCTTCAATAGTACTGGTGAAATTTAGAGAGCAAATACTCACTAGATGGGTGATATCTGAGGTTGCACTTAACCAAACGCTTTCTTTCCTGGCTTTCATATGCTTCAGCTCCAGGATATCTCTGAGGTATTTTTTAGATAACATTTGTTGTCAGTCATCTTAGAATTAGTGTTTAACTTCACTGACGTTGTTCACATAATGATTGTGTTGTCATTATTATTTTCCTTATCTTTTATCCTGTCTTGAGTTCTTATCCCATCTCAGAATTAAACATTTCTTGTTATTCAAATAGATCCACTCCCCTTTGGGCTTCTGTCAGAGTGGTGGGCATAAGCACTTATAAAAATTAGCTTGCATAATTTATTTGGAGCTTCTGTCTAGCTGCTGCCTTCTAAGGAGAGATAATTGATTTTATTAAGGCTTTCTTACATGTCTTTTTTCTTTCTGTGTTTCTGTCAGATTGAAGATCACATATTTTTGTTCAATCATTCAGTTTTTATGCTGTAAGTCTGCTCTACAGAAGTCATCTACCTATTTGCCTCTCCCTTTCATGTAGTGCATAGGTAAGTGACAATATTGCAAATTAAGTGATGCATGGTAAAGGTATTTGGCATTTATATGAAACTCTCCAAAAGCTTCTCCTCCCTTTCAGCACGGAGCTCTGTATTTCAGCTTCTTGATAATGAACCCTCTTCTGAGACCTCCTTCTTCATGTAAAAATAATTTTGTTCTGTTTGAATAGTGAAGCTAATGCAGAAGTTGAATACTGCAAGGGAGTCTCTCAGTTTCTGTGATATAGTAACAGAAGGGATTGGTTGCTCCCAGGAATTATTTAATTTCTAGCCAGCACACTGTTTTTCTGGGTAAAAAAGCCCAACACTACTCCACCTGATGCAATAGTATTAAAGAGTCTTTCAAAAATTCTTTCCTCAGTTTTCTTTGATCTTTACAATGATATCAACAATTTCACTGTTTTTATTATTTACTGAGTACTGCCCTTTGAAATAAAAACAATGTTAACATATTATCTTCAACAGGTTTTTCTAAACAATCTTCACTCTTGAAGAAAGTTCTCATTTCTTTCATGGTTTTAATGAAGACCATAATTTAGAAGAAGGAGGGGGAGGGGTTGATTGGGGTGTGGTGGTATAATTTTTTTTTTACTTCTGCACTTGTCTTTAAAAGGGTATTTATCTTAGCATTTTTCACTGCTTGGAACCATCATTACAGCAAATCTTTCTTCTTGTAGTTGTCAATCAGTTTAGCACATATTGTAAGTGCTCAGAAGTTCATTAGCAATTTATTGGTTCTGGATTTGCCTCAATAGGTTAATCCTCATACAGTTAGATCATTGTACTACAAAATCATACTAAGATTGCATATAAAAGATGTCAACATTCTAACCCTGAAACTGTTCACTCTTTGTACATGTTTCTGGAACACTGTTGCCCTGAACGATGTCCTGAGCCATATCTTGTGTACAACATACTGTGTGGTTACCTTTTCCCTAGCATACCCCCTGGAACTGGGGTAACTGTCACTGCCTCTTTGATATGCGCAGTGGTTCAAGTGTGTTAAAGTATCCATTTCAAACATCTATCTTTGTCAAGAAGTTACTTTAATGTACATAAACACCTCAGAGGCTTAGAAAAGCATTATCAGATAGTGTGCAAATCCTTATACCCTCAGGGATTTCTCCTTATCTTAAGAGGCAGGTATGTGCTTCTTCACATTCTTGATGTCCTTGAAATGTAACAGTATTATTTTATTCTGTCATTTAATTCTGTTATTTTAAAGTAGAATTCCCTATCTATCTGTGAAAAGCTGGGTGTGACCAAGACAAGTGGTAGATTTCAATTTTTAATATTACGCCTCCCCTCCCGCCCCTCCCCTCCCCTCCCCTCCCGCTTCACTTTATTTGCTTTGCTTTTTACTTTGTCAGCCTGCTTCGCTCTGCATTGTTTTCTTCAATTAAAGCATGTTTTGAAGTCGAGGCAGTGAAATATCCAGTACAGTCTCCCCATCTGCAAAATAAAACCTGAAAGTAAATTTTCTCCTACTTCACAGAAAATTATTAGCTACCTAGTTCTGATCTCCTTAATTTCTTTGGCTACCACTCATTCTTCAAATACTTTGGCTACCATTCATTCTTCAAATAAGCAGCTGCTGAGTGAGATTTAAAAAAAAAAAAAAGTTGCAAATGAAGGTGAAAATTATACCCTTTCAAGATTCTTCCCTCCTTCCTCATCTGACACTAAGTTCCTGTTGGATATGCATGTGTACAAAGAGGTGGATTAGCATGCAAACATAGTTCAAAAGACTGTTTCATGTCTTAACCATCATGACTTCCATGTTGGAGCTTGCAGTCAAAAGAAACAAGGCTCTGATACAGCCAAAAGCTAAAGCTTCTCTTTTTTTTTCAAGGAATGAAGTTAGTCTAGGTATACACAGATGGAAAAAATGTGGGCACAATACCTGCTTGATGAGCAGGAAAAGCTCTCTTTGTTTCGAAACAGGTGTTTCCAGAATTGCATGGTCCCTATCATCATCATTTTCTGCTTCTGTGATTGAGATGCTGCCAAATATTCAGTTTTGAAAATGTCTCCATGGAGAACAGAACTACCTATTTAAAAAATGAATTATTCTACTTACAGCTGAGTTTTGATGAAACCTTTAGGCAAAATAAAACTAATTTTGCTTTTTCCCTTTGGTTTCACATTTCTTTCCTCAGTACAACTTCACAAATAAAAAGCTGTGACCATGTCAAAGACTTCTCTGAGCAAAAACAATTGTTTGGCTTAAAGATTTGACTGAAATCACCAAGTTCAATGATCAATTTTCTTGGTTTTATCATGTTACCAATGCTGAAGCTTTTTGTATTTTGTTAACATAAATTTGTATCTTTTGTGTATACAATTTTGAGAATATGAGATTTCTGACTTGACTGTTTTGGAGTTTGTAGTCAATAAGAATATTAAATGTTCAAATAAATATAATAAGGCCAAAAACCTATTATAAAAATATTTTTATTTCTGTTAAAAAAAATCATCCCCATTATATGGGGACACCATATCTTTCAGACTGTAAAGAGTAAAACTGTTATCCAGAACGTAACTTAACTTCAGTTACTGAATCTTTGATTTATAGAACAACAGAATCATTTATTTGGAAGTAACAGCTTGAGATCACATCCAACTCCCCAGGTCAAGCAGGGTGCCCTAGAACAGGCTACCCAGGACCAGGTTTTGATCTCTTTATATGTGACCCAGTCAGATTTTTAATATATTTAAGGATGGGGATTTCACAACCCCTTTGGGATACCTGTGCTCGTGTTTGACCACCCTCACAGTAAAATCTGTTTTTTGGTGTTTAAATGGACCTTCATGTGCTTTATGCCCCTTGCCTCTGGTCCTGTCAGTACAGAGAAGTCTGTCTCCTTCATTGTCATTCCCACCCATCACGTGTTTATACACTGTAATAATATCCTGTCTGAGCATTTTCTTCTCCAGACTGAAAAGTCCGATCTCTGTCAGCCTTTCTTCATATGAAAGATGCTTCAATTCCTTCATCATTTTCTCGACCCTGCACTGGACTTGCTCCGGTAAGTCTACATCCTTCTTGTACTGGGCGGCCCAGAACTGGACACAGGATACCAGTTGATTCTATGTGTCTAACTTGAAGAAGATAAGAAATTTATTATTTCAAACAGAAATGTAAAAATATATTTTTGAGATAATTACAATATTTCATTATGAAATTACAATATTATTTACACTGGATTGTAATTTTTAACATAATTTTAAATATTAAAATGAAAATTGCAACTTTCCATAGTAACAAAATGCTAAGATCAGCACTTTATAAAGTAAAATGGTTCTTTTAAAATTCCCCATCACGTCCAAGTTTTGCAGATCTGTGAGGCACTTTGTCTCCAAAAGTTGGTCTGTGAGATTATGGCAAAGTTGTAGCTTTTAACCTACACTGACCATTTAGGCATGTCATAAAGAAAAAAATTATTAGATTTTATAAACTATTGCAACATAGGAAGGCACTTTTCTTTATTGGATTGGGATTATGTTACTTAGCTTTATTAGGTGAAGATTACGTTGCTTTCAAGTATCTAATTTACTTCCCATAATTGAAAGAAAAGAAGTATGGAGTCAATGAAGTAAATATTTGTAAACCATTATAGTCAATTTATCTGCTAGCAATTAAAAGGGGTAATAGCACCCATTTAAAAAGCAACCAGTTTACCTACTATTTATTCAGAGAAGAAGAAAAAGAAAAGTATTCCATTTAATGAAATTGCCTCAGAACAAAGAGGTAAAAGTGAGTGATTCGAAGGAATACCAGTCAAATTTATGTACTCCTTGGTACTGCAGAAATGGACCCTCTTTCCAACACTCATATATATCTCGTGATATATATATATGATGAAGTAAAATTCCAGCAAGATTTACATTGTCTGTGACAAAATCATCATACTCTCTGTGAAATATTGCAGAAGTCACAGGAATGGGACTTTCTCTGTTTTCTGTGACTATGATTTTTAACTGTCTATTCTAAGAGAGACTGTACATGTTGTTATTTTACAAATGAGAACAAATTGTACTAAATAGATTATAAAGATCAAAATGCCATTATTACTTCATTGCTAGTAATAATAGCAGTAATAATTCCCCCTTGATTTTTAATAATTCAGATAATTTTTGAAGAAGATTAAGATCAACAAATTCAAAGAAAATAATACAGATTTATGGTTAAAGAATTGCCTCAATTCAGTCTCATAATCTCCAAACAAGGCCTGAGATTTGAGCACCCTTCTTTCTACCATTTATGAGCAGTCCTGGCTAACCGGGGAAATTCCGGTTGACTACAGGTTAGCAAATGTGACGCCCATCCACAAGAAGGGCCAGAAGGAGGATCCAGAGAACTACAAGTCTGTTAGTTTGACCTTGGTGTTGGGAAAGGTTATGGAACAGATCATCCTGAGTGCGGCACATGCAGAACAACCAGGTGATCAGGCCCAGTCAGCACAGGTTCATAAAAAGCAGGTCCTGCTTGACAAACTTGATCTCCTTCTATGACAAGGTGACCTACTTAGTGAATGAGGGAAAGGCTGCGGATTTTTTTTACCTGCACTTCACTAAAACCTTTGAAACTGTTTCCCACAGCATTCACCTGGAGAAAATGGCTGTTCTTGGCTTGGATAGGTGTCATCTTTGCTGGGTAAAAAACGGGCTGGAAGGCTGGCCCCAAAGAGTGGTGGTGAATGGAGTTAAATCCAGTTGACAGCTGGTCACAAGTGATGATCCTCAGGGTTTGTTATTGGGGATGGTTCTCTTTAATATCTTTATCAACGACCAGAATGAAGGGATCGAGTGCTCCCTCAGTAAGTCTGCAGATGACACCAAGTTAGGCAGGAGTGGTGACCTGCTTGAGGGTAGGATGGCTCTACAGAGGGATCTGGACAGGCTGGATTGATGGGCTGAGGCCAATAGTATGAAGTTCAACAAGGCCAAGTGCCAGGTCCTGCACTTGGGTCACAACAACCCCATGCAACGCTACAGGCTTGGGGAAGAGTGGCTGGAAAGCTGCCCAGCAGAAAAGGACCTGGGGGTGTTGATTGACAGTCGGCTGAATATGAGCCAGCAGTGTTCCCAGGTGGCCAAGAAGGCCAACTGCATCCTGGCCTGTATCAGAAATACTGTGTCTGGCAGGACTAGGGGAGTTGTCATTCCCCTGTACTCGGCACTGGCGAGGCCTCATCTTGAGTACTGTGTTCAGTTTTGGGCCCTTCACTACTAGAAAGACATGGAGGTGCTGGAACATGTCCAGAGAAGGGCAATGAAGCTGGCAAGAGGTCTGGAGAACAAGTCTTATGATGAGCAGCTGAGGGAACTGGGATTGTTTAATCTGGAGAAGAGGAGGCTGAGGAGAGACCTTATCGCTCTCTACAACCACTTGAAAGGATGTTGAAGAGAGGTCGGTGTTGGTCTCTTCTCCCATGGAACAAGTGATAGGACAAGAGGAAATGGCCTCAAGTTTCACCAGGGGAGGTTTAGATTACATATTAGGAACAATTTATTCACTGAAAGGGTTGTCAAGCATTGGAACAGGCTGCCCAGGGAAGTGGTGGAATTGCCATCCCTGGAGGTATGTAAAAGACGGGTAGATGTGGCTCTTAGGGACATGGTTTTGTGGTGGACTTGGCAGTGTTAGGTTTACGGTTGGACTCAGTGATCTTAAAAATCCCTTCCAACCTAGACGATTCTAAGATTCTATGGTTCTATGAAATATGTCTGGGGGCTCTGACAACTTTGAGCTTGTGAGGATCCCCAGGAAGGACTCTCCATTGCACAGGCACAGTACGGTGTGTGGTGTGCCTAGGTTTTAATAAATGTGTCATCCATAGTTAGCATAGCAGGAAAAGAGATACACAAAGATTGTGCAGAGTTATGAAGTTCTGGATGGAATTGGCTCCACTATCTCCAAATTAAGAACTGTCCTTGTGTATGAACAGTATTCTTTCCTTTTGATTTTCTTGAGGCATTGGAATAGAAAGTCCCACAGAAATCAGCTATAGTATAAAGAAAAGCGTTTATGATTTACAAGGGGAAAAAAAAAAGAGAAAAAACTCTTTCCAAAGCAAAACCTATTCATTTTATTCCTATCTTATTCATTCCTCTCTTATTTGTCTCTTTCCACCAACAATGCAACCATTCTCTTTCCCTATGAATACAGTTACATTTTCTCCTGTCACTTCAAGTTTGAATTGTCCTCTGTAGTTCAATCAGAATCTCAGTCCAAAACTGAAGCTCCACTGAACTTTGTACGCTTGTTATAGTTCAAAGAAAAAGGATTTTTTTTCTTTGTTATCTAAATAGAACAACTAAACTAGAAAGTCATTGGAGGTCAATGGTATGATTACATAAGCCTATACCAAAATAAAGCAAATAAAAGTAAAATATTATATGAAGTTTAAAGAGCATCCATTAACTTAAAGTAGTATTTTGGAATCAAAATGATCTTATTATTCAATGTCTAATTGGTAGAATTTTGGCATTTTCAATACTCACTTAACTGCATGGAGTCCTTGTAAAACACCTGCCTACAGATACTCACTTGCTTAAAATACTTCAATTTCCTACAAAGCATTATGACTGCATCTGCTCCCACAGTACTCCTGTTAAAAGTTTTGACAGTTTGGAAATCACTTGTCAAATTACCTCACAGCAATTTGAGGTACAGAGGAATTATGAAAGTCTTTCTCTGAAGCATAACTTCATAAAAGAGTGGTGTTACAGCTGATAATCTGCTACCCGAGGAAAGATTTGCTCTTATTTGTTTTCTTCCAAAGAAATACTAAAGTTAAAACTTGAGCTTATATGAAGTTTTTTTCCCCAAAAGATTTGGATTCTGCCTCAATGATTAAAATAACTTCTTGTGTGTCTCTAGTGGAGGCTTTTTCCCCTCCTTGGTGTAAAATTTGTTGTGCTGTGAACAGTCAGGGTGGTTAGTGGGAGGTGTGTGTCAGTTTTAATATTGGGTAAATATGTTGCGAAGTTGAGAAGAATTTAAGGGAAAGACGCAGGTCTTGAATGTCTTTGAGTGCCTTGGTGTGAGTCCTTAAGAAACAGTTAAATCCAGAATGATCCTATCGGGATTTATTTCAGCACAAGACTACCTACAGATTAACATTCTGTATTGGGGCTACGCAGCAAGGTTTTGGTATTGGGGGGGCTGCAGGGGTGGCTTCTGTGAGAAGACCCCAGAAGTTGCCCCCATGTCACACAGAGCCAGTTCCAGCAGGCTCCAAGACGGATTCACCGCTGGCCAAAGCTGAGCCCATCAGCAACATTCATAGTGCCTCAGTGCTAACATATTTAAGAAGGGGCAAAAAATATTTCACAATAGCAGCTGGGAGAAAGGAGAGACTATATGTGAAAGAAACAATTCTGCAGACACTAAGACTAGTGAAAAAAGAAAGGAAGGAGGTGCTCCAAGCACTGGAGCAGAGATTCCCCTGTGGCCTGTGGGGAAGACCATGGTGATGTAGGTTGTCCCCCTGCAGCCCATGGAAGTCCACGGTGGAGCAGATATCCATCTTGTAGCCCATGGAGGATCCCACACTGGAGCAGGTGGAAGTGCCCTCAAGGAAGCTGTGACCCCATGGAAAGCCCCCACAGGAGCAGGTTTTCTGTCAGGACCTGTGACCCTGTGGAGGACCCACATTGGAGAATTTCAGGAAAGACTATCCCATGGAGGCACCCCATGTTGGAGCAGTGGAAGAGCATGAGGAGGAAGGAACAGCAAAGACAAAGTGTTATGAACTGATCGCAACCTCCATTCTCCATACCCCTGCGCTGCTCGGAGGGGAGAAAGTAAGAGAAGTCAGGAGTGAAGTTGACCCTGGGAAGAAGGGATGGTTGAGGGGAAGGTTAGATTTGTCCTTATTTCTTACTACCCTACTGTTTTTAATTGGTAATACGTTAAATTAATTTCCCCAAGTTGAATCTGTTTTGCCCATGATGGTAACTGGTAAGTGATCTCCCTGTCCTCAACTCGACCCATGAACCTTTTAATCATATTTTCTCCCTGTCCTGTTGAGGAGGGGGAGTGATAAAGCAGCTTGGTGGGCATCTAGTTGCCAGCCAAGGTCAACCCACCACATATTCTTATATCAGGGAGTGTGTGGCAAAGATTTCCTTTGCCAGGGAAACTCCAAAAAGCTATTCAAGTCAGACAAGTTAAAAATGAAGCAGTTAGGTGAAGGTCATGTAATCCAAATAGTTGTTTACAAGATCATTTTCTATCTTGTGAATGGCACAAGTGAGGGTCTAGAAAAAGGTATCATAAAGAAATTTATCTTTCATAAAGGAGTTAAAAATTATGCAAACCATAGATTTAATTTTAAACGTCAAACATATGCAGAAGTACATTTGAGATCTGAACAACTGAAGGTAAAGTCTTTCCAAATAACACAGGCAAGGCTGTGTTAACATGTTCTTGGTTTTGGAATTTATCCATGTTATGTCATTTCCAAAGTGAGAGGAAAAAAAAATAAAAAAGGAAAAAAAGGAAGACTTATTGGTGAAGAAAGCATCTCTATTATTATCATGCTCATTACAACTTCTGAACTGTGAGGTTCTTGTATAAAGATAAAATGGTACATAAATGTATTAGGATAAGTATTAGAATAAACTTAAATGTGTTGCTTAAATTTGTGTTTGCATGTGGAATCAGTTTTGCAGTTCCAATAAGACTGAGGTGTTTCATATTTTCATATCTTCAAACCAAACTATATTAAGTCTAACTAATACCTTTGACAGAAATAATACACCTCTCTGGTTAAATTTCAATGAGTTTAACCACTGAGTAGCTTTTTATAGCAATACCCTAAATTCACTCCTTGATGAAAAACGGTGGAAATGAGTATGTATAAAACTGATGGTTAACTTAAAGAATGGCAAATAGGAGTATAGGTTTCTTCTAGCAGGTCAAGGAGAGTTTCATTAGTTACATTCATAGGTAGTTGCAGTCTACCTGGCTGAAACCTGGCACTGATGAGAGCTGAGGATGAGCATGTCACAAATAAAACTCCTAACATATACACACATTTCAGAACCTTTGTAAAATATGCAGTTTCATTTGTTACGTGTCCAGGGGATTAAATACTGGAGTTTAATCTTCCAGCAACACAGTATCATTTTCATTTGACTAAACTGAAGTAAATCAGCAGGAGCTCTGCTGAAGTTAGCTGCTGCTACAATATCTGTGTGAGGAAGGAATCAAATCTAAGATTGGATGCAAAGTATTTTGGTAGGCACAATGGCTTGATCCTTTCACATACAAGCAATGCTCCTAATGTGGCCCAAACTTTGTTAAGAAGACTATGACTTTTTTCTGAATAATAAAAATGAAGAAAAAAAGGATCAGTAAGCCAGATTTCCATCTGACATTTGGCTTAATGTTGATAAAAGTAATACTTGGGGAACTACTTTTGAACAGACCAACTTTCATTGTGCTGGAATTTGTGGCTATGCATTTCCTTTTTGACACAGAAGCTGAGCAAGTTGCTATTAAAGCCTTTTACCACATTATGTTCTTATGTGTTCCAGGGAATGGGTATTCTGGGAAACCGCTGGTGATTGCACTTTATGATGCTTTGTCTACTGGAATAGCTAATAAATTAAGCTTGTTTCATAACGTCCACAAGGAAAAAAGCCTGTGGAGTTCCATTAGTATAAAACCAGAATAGCACAATAGTGAATTACGTCTAAGGTTTCCTTTTCTTATTTCTTTTAACAGCTTGATAGATTGGCTTTAATTCTAACATATCTTCATGTGATTTATGTTTTGAAGAAAAAGATTACTGAGGTAATAAAGCCCACAACAACCACCAATTTCTCAATGAATTTATTCTTTTCAGTTGAAACAGCTTATTTATGATTATATAAATTGTATTTAATCATGGAGCATGAAAAAAAAAGGGTTTTTTTCTACATTTGCTGACTCAAGCATTTAGCTCACCCACAAAAAGAGGAATATCTGGTGATTTGATTCTCATTCACTTTTCAAAATTTATATGAAAAAATGGAAACGCAAATCTAGAGAAGAACCAAACAATTTGAAAAGCATACGAAAAAGAAACTATGGAGAAATCTTAGTGTTCAGATAAAAGTAGCAAAACCCTTATTATCTTTCAGTTTCTTTCAGAGAAAACTCAAGCTTGTCATACAGGAAAAGCACAGTCATACATTTCATTGCCTTGCCTTTCTCCTGCACACTCATATATGCATTCTAATTCCCTTTTAAAGTATTTGTAGATTTTTCCAACACTTTTTTTTTTTCTGAAAGCCTCTTTATTTTCTGTTATCATTTTCTGAATTATTTTTCATACACCATCGGGGCTCAGAATTGGTTCAGAAAACTAAGACCACTACTATGTCAGATACTTTATCATGAAGTGAAAACTTTCCCATACTGTAGGTGTACTCGTAGTGTAAATTATGAGTACAATCTTACTCTTCAATATCCATAGTTTATCGCTAAGTTTATTGCTTTTGACAGAATATAATAAATCTTAAAATCAATGATTCTATATCTAAATTAAGCAGTCCAGCATGTCTGCAAGAATTTCTTTGTCATTTCAGTAAGATTAATAATGGTTTTACAAAGAAAAAAAAGTATCAAAAAAGATGTATCTTGGAGGAAGGGAAAGTTAAGTCTTTTCTTCCTTACATTTCTGGAACAACAGGTTAGTTCAGTCATAGAGATACAATTCATTAGTGTGTTCACTAATAAATTAGTCCCTAATTGGAGTACTCTGCTAAGCTTGAAGTACTATTGCAGGCATGGCACAGACGTCCTATGTGATGCAGTAAGTTTGCACCTCAAATTCTCTGTAAAATCTGCTTTATAAAGTTTTCTTTTAACATTGTGATAAATACAAAGACAATTTGAGATATTCAGAAGTGTGATAGTGAGCGGACTCAGCACAGACAACAGACATTGTATTCTAGTTACCACCATAATCCTGATGCTATGGACTGTTGCCTGTGAGCAGGCCTCACCCATATTAAGCACAACAGCTGACTTGCCTGAAATCATACAGTGCTAGACACAAACACATGTATTCTCAAACAGCCTTTCCATTTTTAGATGGTAAATCTAGTTATTTATATGGTAGGTAAATAGGTATTTTTAACATACCTTTTGAAAAGAGCTTATATTAATCAAAAGCCAGTCACTCTGTTCTAATAGTCTTGTAAAAAGGTACATGCTAATGTTCTGTTGATTATGACAGACTGCTGCTCTCTTTGTTTCCTCCTGCATTAGATTCAGAGTGCACAAAATCACAAGCTAGGGAAACTACTTCTCTGTCAGTGGCTTCTTCTTTGGCAGGCTTCACTGGCAATTTTGTTGGCAACTTTACAAATGCCTCTGGGTCTCTCAGAGAGTAATCTGTTGTGCCGATGGAGAGGATGCCTGGTACTCTTTAACACTATTTTCTTTTAATTCATTTCCCTTTCAGGATATTGTATTGTATGTAGGAATATAGTTTGAAGGGAGATTAGGATAGATGGCAAATACATCTGCTTCTTCAGTTTCCTAGAACAAAGTTCAACCAATAAGATCACCTATGAATTCTCCAGTTGAATTTAATGGCCTAGTGCCAAAACAAGAGAAGCTTCCAGTAATGGTCATCTAGGAAAAAATTCTGTTTTATATTTTAGAGATCTTCCAGGATATGTTACACTGTGATTTTCTGTCTTTTGAAAAGATACTGCCTGTAGTATCATGCAGAAGCCCAAGAGATGTAATACACAGGAAAACGGTGAGTTGGGGTTTTTTTATATTTATATTTATATTTATATTTATATTTATATTTATATTTATATTTATATTTATATTTATATTTATATTTATATTTATATTTATATTTATATTTATATTTATATTTATATTATTTACATTTATTTTATTTTATTTTATTTTATTTTATTTTATTTTATTTTATTTTATTTGTCTCTATCAATGTGAGTTTTTCATGAGCTATGCTTCAGAAGTTGGTCTTGTTGCTAACAGCCCCCCTGTCCCAATGTCCCAACAGCGGTATACAACAGAACAGGCCTGTATATTATTGTCAGATAATTTAAGCAGATATCTAGTGATTCAGATAATCATTAAAAGAACTTGTATTGGGTTTATGTGACAAGGTTTTGGTAGCAGTAAGGGATGCAGGGGTGGATTCTGTGAAAAGACACCAGCAGCTGCCCCCGTGTCAGACAAAGCCAGTTCCAGCAGGCTCTAAAATAGACCCACTGTTGGCTAAAACTGAGCCAGTCATCAACACTGGTGGTGCCTCTGTTATAAAATATTTAGGAAAGGGTAAAAAGCACTCTGCGGTAGCTGTGAGAGGGTAGCAAGAAAATGTGAAACAGCCTTGCAGACACCAAGGTCAAGGAAGGAGGAGGGAGAGGAGGTGCTTCAGGCTCCAAAGCAAACATTTCCCTGCAGGCCATGAAGGACCACATCAGAGTAGATACCTACTCTGCAGCCTAAGGAGGACCCGTCACTGGAGTAGGTGGATATACCCTGAAGGAAGCTGCAGCCCATGAAGACCCCACGCTGTGACAGGCTACTGGCAGGAGCCATGGCCTGTGGAGAGGAACCCCTGCAGGAGCAGGTATTCTGGCAGGAGCTATGGCTTCTGGACTGTACCGCGTAAAAAGGAGCCATGCTGGCGCAGTTCTTGGAGAACTCCAGCACATTAGAAAGATGCACATTGGAGCAGTTTGTGAAAGACTGCATCCTGTGGGAGGGACCCCACGTTGGCACAGGGGAAGAGTGAGGAGGAGGAAGGAACAGCAGTGATGAAATGTTATGAACTGACTGCAACCTCCATTCCTCATTTGCCTGCACTGCTCCAGACAGGGAGGAAATAGAAGAGTTAGGAAGAAAGTAGTGAAGTTCACAGAATCATAGAATGGTTTAGGTTGGAAAGGACCTTGAAGATCATTTAGTTCCACCTCCCCTGCCATGGGCAGGGACACTTCCTACTAGACTAGGTTGCTCAAAGTCCCATCCAGCCTGGCCTTAAACACCTCCAGGGATGGAGCAGCCACAACTTCTCTGATTAACCTGTTCCAGTGCCTCACCACCCTCATAGTGAAAAATTTCTTTCTAATATCTAATCTAAATCTACCTTCTTCCAGTTTAAAGCCATTCCCCCTCATCCTATCACTACACGCCCTTGTAAAAAGTCGTTCCACAGCTCTCCTGTAGGCCTCCTTTAGGTACTGGAAGGCTGCTGTAAGGTCTCCCTGAAGCCTTCTCTTCTCCAGGATGAACAACTCGTACTTTCTCAGCCTGTCTTCATAGGAGAGGTGCTCCAACACTCTGATCATCTTTGTGGCTCTCCTCTGGACGCACTCCAACTGGTCCTTCTTACGTTGCGACCTCCAGAGCTGGAAGCAATGTTCCAGGTGTGGTCTCACCAGAGCAGAGTAGAAGGGCAGAATCACCTCCTTTGACTTGCTGGACACGCTGCTTCTGATGCAGTCCAGGATACAGTTGGCCTTCTGGGCTGTGATTGCACATTGCCAGCTCATGTTGAGCTTGTCATCAATCGACACCCCCAGGTCCTTCTCCTCAGGGCTGCTCTCAATCCATTCTCTGCCCAACCTGTATTTGTGCTTGGGATTGCCCCGACCCAGATGTAGGACCTTGCACTTGGACTTGTTGAACTTCATGAAATTGGCATGGGCCCACCTCTCCAGCCTGCTCAGGTCCCTCTGGATGGCCTCCCTCCCCTCCAGCGTGTCTACCTTGCCACACAGCTTGTTATCATTGGCAAACTTGCTGAGGGTGACGCTGAGAAGACGAGGAGGTGTGGGGGAATGGTGTTTTTATTTTTGTCTTTGTTTCTCACTATTGTACTCTATTTTTAATTGCAATAAATTAATTTCATTTTCCCCCAGTCAATTTGTTTTGCCTGTGATGGTTATTGATGAGTGATCTCCCTAGCTTTATCTCAATCTATGAGCCTTTTCACCTTGTTTTGTGCCTCTGTCCTGATGAGAAGGGGGACTGACAGAGTGGCTTGGTGGGCATCTGGCAGCCAGATAAAGGTAACCCACCACAATGCTGTATGTCTGTACTATTCAGAAATTTTATAGATCAAAATTATTATTGTGCCTCAGCCTCAGCTTAAGTTTTCATATCAATTTCTCTGCCACAATGGTGTAAAAATCAGAAAATAATACAGTGTGAGATATATTAAATGAATTAAAAACATGTTTACTTAATAATTTTGAGAGTAGATATTAGGCAGTTAATTAAAGATTCATCTATATATGCTCATTTAGCGAAGTACTGCATTTACCACAGCAGCATTTAATTCCTTTCATTGTGTTACCACAAGGATATGCAGACTGAGATTCTTTTTTAATACCAACTGTCTTTTCAGAGTATTGTGCAACTTTTAATCTGCTAAATTTCTTAGGGAGATAACTAAATATTAAATGTAGAGGGTTTTTATTCTTTTAAAATTTTGTTTAAAAAAAGGAACAGTAGGAAAAAACGCTCTCCCCCCTTACTAGTAATCTAAAGTAATAATTTGTTCTTTCTAACACTGTTTTATTATTACAGTAATGTTAATAATAAAGTGTAATACTTTAATCTGTTAACATTCTGATTTGAAAATAGTCTAATTCTTAAACTTTGTTACATTTTTTATTGTGATAAATTTTACCTACCTTCAAATCCATTTGGTTATTGCTTCATTGCAAACTATTTCATTGTAGTCATTTTGACTCTTTGACTTATGAAAAGATCCCAAACTTCACCTATATCTTCAAAGTTTGCTTGTAAAAAAAATAAACACTGAAATAAATCTGCACATTTTTTTTCTTTTTAAATTGCTAATCTTTTCCTTTATGGAGCTGAAAAATGATAAAACAATTTTATGTAATGAACATCATTAGAGATTTGTAATAGCATAATCTGAAAACGCAACTTAATTCTCTGGTAGAATATAAATTTAAAAACAGAAACGGACCACTATAAAAATACTTGCCACCAACCAGTAGTTCTATAACATTCAGAGAAACTGCTACAGTTATCTTGCAACATTTACAGAGAAGTGAGTGAGGAGAAGAAGTACCATCTCTGCCAAGAAACCCCTTAGGAAAGAAACAGATGAATGGAATGGGAAAGCGTGCCAGCCTTTAGCTTGTGAAGTCTGTTATCTTGAAAAACTGTCTCCATTTACACTGAACTTAAAAGATAATGTTGACATATTCCTTATCTTGAACAAATTACATTATTTATATAATTATTCATTGTTTCAAAGTGTTTACCTGCTGATTTTCTACATACCATAAGCTGCTGTCTTATATCAGCTGTTTATGTGAGAGACCTTGTAAGGACTATTTTGCATCGTAGGCAGTATCAGGCCTTTTCTGCTTTCAGAAGCAAGTTGAACAATATTTATCTATCCTGTAGAATTAACCTTCATATCTGTATGGTATACCACAGTCTTCTGAATCGTACAATCACCATGCTTTTGCCATGAATCTCCACACCTGAGGAAACACTAGGAAAACAGGTTCTGCACACAATCCAAGCATTAGAACCATGTCTATATCCAGCTGCTATGCACAAATACAAACATGTAGCACAGCTTGAATAAATAAAAGTGTAACATTCATTTAAAAAAATAAATGAATCCATGTGCATTTTTTACTCTGGAGTTCAGAAAAATGGAGAGAGGATCACAGATGCTGCTCAGACTGCTAACTATATCACTAGAAGGCATTTAGATATTTTTTGGTTTAAAAATTTTGTAAGTATAGAGTGAATACACATCTGCTGTATTTTCGTAATTTCATTACATAGTATCTTGTAGTACATTTTTTTATTTGTCCACAGTAAATGTACCTGGTTGACATCTGGATCATATTTTGGAAGCAACTTTTGAGAGGGTGAGAGAAAATATCTCAGAGCAACTTTTGATCCAAACCTGTTTAGAATTAACTAATAACATTCTATGATTTCCTATGCAGGAGCAGTGATCAATAGTGTACTCAAAATCTGAGGAAGATTTTGTTCTTTTTATATCAGAAGCATGATGTTGACGAAGCAGAGCTAATATTTGTGTCTATTATGTTGATAAACACCTGGCAATATAGAATCATAAAATCATAGAATGGTTTAGGTTGGAAGGGACCTTAAAGATCATCTAGTTCCAAGCACCCTGCCATGGGCAGGGACACTTCCCACTAGACCAGGTTGCTCAAAGTCCCATCCAGCCTGGCCTTGAACACTTCCAGGGATAGAGCAGCCACAACTTCTCTGGGCAACCAGTTCCAGTGCTTCACCACCCTCATAGTGAAAAATTTCTTCTTAATATCTATTCCAAATCTACCCTCTTTCAGTCTGAAGCTGTTACCCCTTGTATTATCACTGCATGCCCTTGTAAAAGTCCCTCTCCAGCCTTCTTGTAAGGCCCCCTTCAGGTATTGGAAGGCTGCTGTAAGATCTCCCTGGAGCCTTCTCTTCTCCAGGGTGAACAACGCGTACTCTCTCAGCCTGTCTTCATAGGAGAGGTGCTCCAACACTCTGATCATCTTCATGGCCCTCCTCTGGACCCACTCCAACTGGTCCATGTCCTTCTTATGTTGAGGGCTCCAGAGCTGGATGCAGTACTCTAGGTGTGGTCTCACGAGAGCGGAGTAGAGCAGCAGAATTACATACCTTGACTTGCTGGACACGCTTCTTTTGATGCAGCCCAGGATACAGTTGGCCTTCTGGGCTGTGATTGCACATTGCCAGCTCATGTTGAATTTCTAATCCACCAACACCCGCAAATCCTTCTCCTCAGGGCTGCTCTCAATCCATTCTCTGCCCAGCCTTTATTTGTGCATGGGATTGCCCCGGTCCACTTGCAAGACCTTGCACTTCACCTTGATATAGCACATCTGCTTGAATTGCAACTGGCTGCTTGGGATCATAGAAGTAATGGAAAGTCACAGAGCACTCTACTGATTTTGTCATGTTCATCTAATCTTCACATCATTTCATTCTCACGTAAAAATTTTCATAATTTTCACTTCATAATTCATCTGTGAGTCGAACAGCCTCAGTATGCTGTGTGTTTGTGTTTGATGCTTATGGTATTCATTAGTTGGTAGTTCAAACATTTCAGTCATCTGATTTACTTTCTTTCAAGTGAATGCCTTCTTTTTATACATATTTTCTTTACTATCAACTGGATCAATAGAACTGAAAGTGATATTTTCTTCTTAGACTCTTGACATAAGCTTTCTTAGTACCTCATGGTATTCTGCCTAAATTGACATTGGTATTAGCATGCCATTAGCTTTTGTATGGACACCCTCAATATCTCCAAATGTTTCATTGATATGGTTTTTTTTAAATGCATCATGAATTTCAAGTCTTCACTTATTTCAAAAGACAGATGGGAAAATATGTATCTGCCCCAGGGTGTACTGAAGTGTACAGTTCAGATGATTCCTCATCTAATCTGACTTGCCAATATCTGTTTTTCAAATTTAGAACAGTAAAATATGTTTTACAAGCTTGTCAGTCCTGAATATCTGGTGGGTAAGACAGAGCAAACTGTCTTAATACAGTCTTGCTAAAATCTGTGGGATCCAATCCAGTAAAATCTCAGTCCCCACTGTCTCTCTTTTCAGCTGCAGGCAGTTAACCCACAGAAAGCAGCAATGAACACTTCCTTTCCTAGCTATAGAAATTGACCCGCGAATCCATCTGCCACTGTAAAAAGACACATCAGAGCTATATGGGGGACTCATATGTATCAGAGGTGCTGATATATTAATAGTGATATGTAACATTTCCCCTGAAACTCTTTCGTCCTCCATTGAAGAGTACAATGATTTGGGGAGTCTTGATGTGCAATGTGTCTGTTCCATTTACTAAGTTAAGTTTAGATGCCAGGTAATCACCCTGTAGGGTGAAGAAACATCACATGCTCTTCTTTCACAAAGTAGGAACAAGATAACTATTATAGTCTGGTTTTGTTTCTTTGCTTATTTATTTGCTTTCATCTACCTCTGAGATTTTCTTGTGGATATGGAAGTGTTATTCAGATTTTGGTCTCAGACTTCTCTCTTTGTATGTTTCTGAGACAGGAAGACTTCTTACCAGTGACACAGTTGCTTCCTGTAACACTGTGACAGGGAGAACACACTACAGTGATGTTAATAGGACACTGTATCACCCCTTATCTCTGTAAGAAACCTGCACCTGGAGCCTTTGAAAATGTTAGCTAATGACAAAGTCATTTTGACCCATGATGTTCTCAGTTTTTCCAAGTCTCCTCCTGTGGCATATTGTGAAATGTATTGTCCCCTACCAGCAGTGGAACATGGACTTTAAGCCATTCAGAATTGAACACCCGTTACATGGGTGCCCTCTCTTGCAAGTTATGGGCTTGTCGGCCGAGGATGCCTCTTGTAGTCATTTGTTCTTCTATGTAGAATGCAACCTTTAAACGTAAGAATTATTTCTTGTTGCAATGAGCTGTGCATTCTGATTTTCCTCTTATGTTGGAATGCAATATACAGTTCTAGAAGACAAGATTGTATTCACTTATGTTCATCTGTGTGCTGTTTTCCTGGATAAATTAGTCATGTTATACACAAAGGAAAAGCAATAAATTGTTCTGCATTTGTGATATATTATACCAGAAGCTGATTTTTTTTTTTTTTTGAGATGCATCTGCAACTGAACTTTCACTTGGCATGTTATGGTGATATTGTCTAAGGGCACACGTAACCTTTTTTCTTGTTGATCATGAGGGACATGAAACTACACATTGTAGTTTTGCAAAGCCTTAGCAATCCACCCCTTAGTTCTTTCTCAGTGGCACTGAATATCACACTACCTTTGAGCAATTCAATATCAGCATTTCAAAAGTTCTTTCAGTCTTATTTTTATCTTTTTGCTGCACTGCTGTTACATACTTGTTGATCTGCTTTTTCTCCCAATAAGAAGACTGGAACAGTAATTCAAGTACAAAAGTCTCTTGTAAGATTATTTTGAAAGCTTGTCTAAGAAGTCATCCAAAGTGGAAAGCATTTTGAGTTGATTCTCTTAATAAGGTGCTAGAACATTCAAAGTTTCCTCTTATGTTGTTTTCAGCAGGGAGGACTGCGTTCAGTCACCATCTCTTTTAATCAGATCCTTTTGTAGATTTAGATGCTATTTCACTTGTCCACAAGATGAGGGGAGATAATTCTTGACTGTCAACCCTTCCACATTTTTATTTTGTAAAAAAGACCCCAAAAATTTTGATCTTGTATTCATGTATTTACTGTGCCCCTAATAGAACATTTGCTCCCTAGTAAACAGTGGCCACTTTCAACATAATGTTGTGCTATTTTTTGCTACACCTTGTGTAACGCTTGCTCTCACACTGAAGTCACAAGAAGAGCTTTCTTTATTAGATAGACAGCATTTATTATACAAATTTAATGTTAATATGGACTACTCTTGTACAATTATTCTGTTTGAATCCTATCGGATGTCTTTCTGCATGCATAATTCTAAAGAATTCTAAAGAATTGATATAATATGGAAAAATATACATGCAAATGTATGCTTTTCTTGTTATTCTTGAAAGTATTTCATAACTAATTAATCAATCAATTAGCAAATAATTTTATAATTATTTTTGTATCTTATAATTAAAAACATTTGAAGAAAAATGTATTTCATATTATTTCTGTAAAACATCTGTCTTTAAAAACCTCTCATTTTATGGTGATTGAGTGAAAAAATGAGATCACTTCCAAAATGAAAAGGAATTAAAAAGAAGTTAAGGAGAAAAGGAGGTTGTGAAATTTTGTCATAATATATGTTGATTAAGTGTCTTTAATATAAAAACAAATATGAGCCTAAGATAGAGTTTTGAGAGGTAAACATAAATATATTTATATATTTATATCTCAGAGTTGTTTCTTTGTATATATCTCAGCATATAAAATTATGCAAAGAAACAAGATATAGACAGTTTAAATTACATCCTTGGGAAAAAGGCATATTCGCAGTTACATCATTGGGTATACTGAACTATGGAATACACTAGATATACATATGTATATATTTAGTTTTCATTAGTGAATGTTTTCATAACAGTGAATGTATATTTAAATTTTTATTTTCATTAACCTAGGAATACAGAACACCAAGAAATAATGGAGATACAGGTTAGTAAAGGAAAGAATAGACATTAAGTAAGAAGGTAAGTCGGTACATAAGCATGTAGATATTGAGAGATCAGATCATCCATTTATCCCAAGAAAAGATGAACTAAGTCTTGATAGACATTTCAACTATTTTTACAAAGTGTCTCTGTGCTGGAGAATCCACAACCTTAAGGGCAAATCAAGTATAGTATTAATAAATAATCTTAAGAAAGACTCAGAATAAGTTAGCCTGAGTGAAAAAAAGTTTAAAATAAACCTACCAACATACTTCTGGAAATATTGAAAAGAAATCTAAGTTTCAGGAAGACTTTTCCCTCCATATCAGAATGTATTTTGCTAGGCTTCACATGTATTGCCCATGAAAGTAAATTGTGCAGTAAACATGTCCCATACAGGATCTCTTCACTTGTGTAGTCTTACCCTGGCCTGAGTTGGGTTTAGTTTGTTTCAGCTGTGATAATACTTGTCTGGGGGTCAAGAGATAATTGTCAAATCAGCAAGATGTGCAAAGGAAACAAAAAATAACCCCAAGTGGACCCCAAGGCTGAAGAGGACGATATCTCCACCATCAGTATTGAAAACCTAGAAAATAATCTTTTATAATGTTTGGAGGTATCGATGGCATAAAGGAGGATTAGATATTACACAGGAATATCACAACACTGAATTGTTCTTCCCTAACTGGAAAGGATAGCAAGGAAGAAAAATGTGGACATTATTAAACATAGGACAGAAAAGACAGAAAAAAGGGGAAAACATGATTCAGCTTTGAAGAAAGACCTTATATTCATGGCCAAGATACATCTAGCTAGACAAAAAAAGTGTCAATACCATTATACAAGACATTGGTAAAGCCACTCTGGAATACTGTGTACAGTTCTGGAAAAACATGATCAGGAAGGATGAATTCAAATCAAGCAAATGCAAAGTCAGTTTTTGAAGAGTATTAGAGATAACAGTCTTATATATATCTTTTTTATATATTATAATAATGCATAGATAATCTTTTCCAGCTCATAAAAAAAACCATAATAAAAGTTCTTGACTCAATTATATTTGCAAAACAAAGACTAGGAAGGAATATGGTTGTTGCCTTTAAATATATGAGGGGAAACAAAAGAAGAAAACAAATGTTTAAACTAAAGGGCTAAAGCTGGGATAAGAAAAATACAAAGCAAAATGGGCAGAAGCATTTGTGGCTGAAATTAAAACAAAATTTCTACTATTAGATCAGTGAAGTCTTCTAACAGATGTTTCCTAAACATAGCAATCCATGAGATCTCTTCTTCTATTCCCTGTTGATTTTTCTCTCTCTTCTGGGTTTTTTTTTGGTTTTTTTTTTCCTTTTTTTTTTCCGCTGTGTATTTCTTGAGAGATAAAAAGTAATTAAGGATTTGGGGGTTTATGAGAAAATGTTTTTGATAACAGATATGAAACTGGACTATTGCCATTTAAAAACAGATGGAAAACAGATCTAAATATAGCCAGGAGGCTAGAAATACTGAAGAAGCAAACTCCAAAATATCTCAATTGATACTAAATTCTAAATTGTACTTTTAACAATTTCTATGTAATATATTCACTGTATCTGTAGTGCACCATAAAAAAATTAAATAAACCTCCAAAGTTTCCTCTTTTTATTTATTACTGCCTTCTTTTCTTTTGCTTTTAATTTTATTTAGCTTTTAATTTTAATTTTGTTGAACTTTTCTTTGGCTTTAATATTTTTGTACATATTTTGCACAGTGCTTCACGCATATCTAAATAAAAAATGAACTTTCTGGAAGAATCTGTGATTTGCATTTATCTTAGAAACTGATGGGTTAAGATCTCTGTCACACCTCTGTATCCTGACTACCTCAAGAAACGAAGCAAGGAAATTTAAAAGCACTTGGAAGTACCCACCTCTTCCGCATTTTCATCTGTGTAATAGAACAACAAAATGTCTGTGTGGGTGAATTGTTGTCTCAGTTCTCTCCTTTCATTAATTCAAGATTTCAACATCATTCTCTCAATATGCTGAGCCTAAAAGGTAGAGTAAAACCTGGTGGTTAAGCAGCACAAAACAAGATAGTAATTTGTGACCCTAAAAGGGTGCAACTTTAATTTCTTAAGCAGACACCATTTTCCCTAACCTCAGATCATGATTCGGAAAGCCTCATGTCTCTCAGCCTCGCACCTTGAAATGCGTCTGCACAGATAAAGTCCTTAAAAATAGGAGGCTTTCACCATTAAGCCTGAGGTGAACTGATGACTGAATTGGAGCTCTGGCAGATGTAGGAATGAAAATTAGTTACTATCTTATACTCTCCTGGGTTATTATTTTGTCTTTCAAATTGTGTTGATACACTATTAGGAATCGGTGTTAACAGTTTAAGAAGCAGTGAAGACAGAACTATGAACCAACATTTAAAGTCTGTATTGGAAAAGAACTGAGTACATGTGTTTGCAAAATATAACACTGGCAAAATCTTTCCATTTCATTAGGAAATGAGGAGGAGGAAAGACAACACCTACTAAAAATAAACAGAAGTAGGTGCGGCTCACTTGTATCTGGCAGTATGTGCAATGAAGCTTCGTCCTATCTTCCAAACAGTCATTAACCGAGTACTCAAACAGTTGAATTATCTCACTTTTGAACTTGGCTACACTACCAAACATTCAGCCGAAGTGTGCAATGACGTAGCACAGGCCAGCCAGCAGCAATGGTGGGATGACATGCTCATGTGTGTGAGGGCCTGGTTTGCAGATCTTCAGGGCAGGAGTGTTCTCAGAAGTGTTAACTATGTCTGTCATTCCAATATTATGTTGATTCTAAAGGAAAATGATAAATTATTTGTCAACATTTGTTAACTGATATATGGCTTAACATTTAATCCAGAACATCAAACTCCTATGTTTTGAGGTGGAGATCTTGAGGGATTCTTATTCTGATGTTCATTGCAGTGAGGAATGCAACAAAGAATGAAAAATTCAAATTCCACATTAGAAGACCTGAATAAAATTGTTCTGCTTCCATCAAAAATTGAAAGAAATACAGAAACTTATCCTCTCCATAGGTCAAAATGCATCTACCAAATGTTCAGGATGGAGGACTTGTATCTTTGTAATGACTGAAGGAGCATAAAACATTTCAAAGAGATACCTACCTTTTTTAATATCTTAAAAGCTCAGTAAGGCAAAAATGAAGTTACAGGGAGGAAACATTTTACAAGGGAGAGAGTGTTGCAAAGCTGTTTCTGCAGCAGCTGCAGCGCAATGCAGTATTAAGGCATTTCCCAACACATGGGCTTTCATTCTACAGTAACAGATAGCTGCAGTTTATGGACACGTGATATATGGATTTTTGTAGGCTAGATTTACAGAACATCATTTATGTTAAACCAAAGATCCAGGAGCTGATATTATCTAACAAAGAAAAATATTCCACATATAATAACATACATTTTAATCTATTATATAAACAGATTTCAGGCAGCACTAGTTGACATCATTAAACTCCATTCATGGACTTGTCATTGCAGTTTCCATAGAAACTAGTATTGCAAAAGAAAATGGAGAAACAGGATTGAGAAACATGGAAAAAAAAAATTCTTTTTGAAAATATAATTAGAAAAATACCTCATTAAAATCAACAAGTTGTAGTTTACCAACATTAGAGACTCAACCCAGTGAGCAATCTGTGTATAGAAATCCTGTCAAAGTTAATGGCAGTTGTGACAGACACAGCTACATCAACTGCTTTGTTGTGAATAGCATTAGATTATTTAGGGTACTCTAGTCAATTCAAATATTGTATTAGTACAGTGTCTTAACAGAGGGTTTTGTTTGTCTTTCTTGGGAAGGAAGGGGAAATATTACATCCTAGGGCACAGAAAATACCTTTGAGTTTTATACAGTCAATGTCTCTGAAGTTTCTACTTTCTTTCTGAATTGTCTTCACATGAAAATATCATTCTGATCTGTCTTCTCATTTCATCTTCTGTATACTTTATCCCTATGATACACTTCATTTAAAACACTTCCTTGTCGCTTCACTTCATTTATTTGGCATAACAGAAATAAAAGTTCTATTTAGTACATGTTACAATGATGAAATAGCTCCCGGCTTTACAATAAAACCAGAGGTATTTATTATGTAATGGTAGCTCTTTGCACTAAAAATGTCATTGGTTTATTTATTAGAATCTGATATTATCAGCCCTATATTACTTACAACCTGAAAATACTTGCAAACTGTATTACCAGAGCCTCAACCAGTTATGGTCTAAAATGTGTGTTAGAATAATACAGAACTGTTGGGAGGGAAGATTCTATTTTCTGATGTTTTCACTGCACATGTTTAAATTTTGTACATATTACATCTACAGTACACCAGAGCCTTTCATTTGTCTCTGATCTGTAATAAAAATAAGTCTTGATTCTAAAACTATGAAAAGAAACAAAAAATACTTTAAAAAAATCAAGTGGTACACTTGCAATTTCTTAGTAACATGGGATCTGATATACAAGAGTCTCACTGCAAATTTTAATTCTTGTGTTTACCTTGGAAATGGAACATAGGTTTTGGTTTTCAGATAAAAAAAACTGTGTTTAAGTCCCGGATGACTTATTCAAAGATGTGCAGCGTCTTAACTACAAAACCCCCTGAATGCAAGTCATGAGGGCATTAGACCATAGCGTTACTCACCTCATGCATAACTTAAAATTGTAACCATATAATATGGACCAAACTCAGTTATTCTTACACTCAATGGAATTACCTTGTGGGAAATGATATGCAGTCAATTTTTTTTTATCTGGATCTTTTCAAAGAAGGCAGATGCTGATGTATAGTGTAATATAGAATAGGAAAGGATTATATTGTAGTTGTAGTATGCAGGGGACATTACAGAAAAAAGGAAACATGTAAGACCGCACATGTAAATTGTCGCTGCAAATATGATGGTCAGGCAGACAGGTGTTATAAAAGAGAATCTCTTGAGTACACCAATATTTTCAATAATGCCTGTATCACACCATCTGCATGTAAATAACTTACAATTTATTCTAACAACTATAGAAAGAATATTTAGGAGCTTTTGGGTTTTTTTTTTCACAGGGCTCCAAAGCATGATGATGCATCAATCTTTACTTTCCTTCTGATTAACAAAGTTCACAGATACCATATTTCCTACCATTTTATTGTGTTTGTAATATTTTTCATTGGAACTGTCATTACAAATTACAGCCTAAGAAAAATTCTACCAATTAGGCACAGTCAGGTTTTTATTTTACAATAGTAGCATATAAAATTACTATATCATATTTCAACCCACCAAAGCTGATGAAATAGCAGATGTGAGGAAAGAAAAGAAAGCAAATACTTAACTCAAAATTCTCACCTAGATAAGTATTCTATATGTGTATATATTTGTTACACTGCAAACTATCTTTTAGTACATTATCACTATGGTCTGGATAATTAGGTTCTAGTCCACGTTCCAAGGTCCAATATATAGAAAAGATTCTGTTTATGAAAATATCTCCTTTTAGGTAGGGAAGAACTGATGACCTGTCACTACAGTAGTATTCTATCTGAATTCATCATACAATGATCTATAAATCCAAAATTTTTGTCCAAGGAATAATATTGAATAAGCCATTATGCAATTGTTTCAGGTTAACGTTATTAAAAAAAACCCACTATATAAAACGTATGTTTTCAATTATTTTCTCTCTTTTGTTATCTCTACCCCTTTAATTATACTTGGAGTACACGAAGTGTTTGAATGAAGAGTGAAAAATCAGAAAGTTGTGCTGGAGGCCGTGTGCTGGAAACCACAAGTTTTCTGAAAATGGTCCTAACATTCTAGAAATGCCCAGAAATTGGGGTTTCGGAAAACTTTCCAAAAGTGGGAGACAAAACACTGATGCAGGGGGAAAATGTCCTTCAAAAATAGTGTTGGCCAGATGGTGAAATTATCTACAAGGAGCTTTTACTGTGAGTATTAGGTTGCAGCACTACTGTTACTGAGCTGATGGCTGCTTTTGGTCTCACATGCCTAACGCAGATCAAGTACTGACAAATTATATGTTATTTAGTATTGCAACTCCATAGCTCTCAGATATTTCTACTTCTTCATTTTTCTAGTCTGCACTGAAAGTCACTAATTTCTTCTGGAACTCTTGGAAGCACAGCAAAGCTTGACAGTTTTACATGCTGGTTCTTCAAGATGGTACAAATATAAAAGTGAAAATAATTGGGTAACTTGGATAATTACTGGTTTTGGAATACTGTAACTGTATTTTTCCTGTGTTTTATTCATTCTGAAAGTTGAACTTCTGTTTTGTTGCTACTTCACAAACGTATATCAAGAAGAATGTCTAGATCTCATTTGTTTACTGGAAAATCGGCAATGAGTCCAGAGGTAAAAATGCTGAAGACAAGTGAATTTAATAATAAAGAAATAATCTGTTCTGTTCATAAAGTCAGAATGCGCTCTTGAGCTAGTGAGTAAGAAAACCCCAAAAGAAATAACACTGTGTGCTTGTTGTTTGCTGATCCCTGAGGCTGACAATCTTTGTGAAGTTTTGGGTCTCTATTTGAGACAAAACAGTAACTGTATAGAGCAAAACCTACCTGAATTTTAATCCTAAACTAGCAGTCAAGATTTTACAAACCCCTTGGGGCAAAATGCAAGTAGTCAAAAATGAAAGGTCAGGATTAAATGTCGCTTAAGATAGTCTAGTGATTTCTATTTGTTTATTTTCCTGTAAATAGAGATTTAGAGTTTGTTGGGGTGTTTTGGTTTTGGTTTTTTTTTTTTTAAGAAATCTAATTTAGGATTTTGATGAAAGAATTATTGAAGTGTTGGAAGATCTCATTATTATGACATCCAATATGAAAAATTCTGTGGAGACATTCCTAAATGCAAAAGGGCATGGTTTGGTTCTGTTGAGCAACCCAGGGTTTAAACTAAGCACCCAGAGTGAGGGAGAAAAGATCTAAGTAAACAAGAAAGGTGACATCACCAAACCCGGGAGAAGAGTTAAACAGAGGCGCGTGGACAGAGGGCCTTAGCCAATCGGGTTGAGGGGCGTTGTGTGTGAACAAGGGAGCTGGACCAATCATAGCGTTGTTGACTATGCATGCTTTTGCTGCGAGCCTATATATACTCTGTTAAAATACTCAATAAACGAGAATGATCATAGTCACATTGAGACCGCATCGTTACTCCAGGTCTGATCCCACGCCGACATCTAGTAGCAGAGGATGTCGATGGTTACCCTTCAGCACGACTGAGTTCTCCGAGACTGCTGTAAGCAGCGAGAGGAGGGGAGTGGGAAACACGGCTGGAAGGAGTGCTGCTTGTGAGCATAGACTAGGGCAGACACGGTTTGAGGTGGCCTCTCGCCTTCCAGGTTTAAAGTGAAGTATAGTTGCTACCATGGAAGTTGAAGCAACAGCAACGCTGCTCGCAAGTATCCTCTCTAAGAGAGGGATCGAGACAGTGCCTAAACAGCTGATCGAGCTGATTAAGTTGGGACAACAATGGGGACATTTTAAAGACACGCATATGTTGTTTTCCCCTACGGAATGGCGATCCTTCGGTGATACAATGTGGGAAAAAACAATAACCGGGGATGAGAAACAGGAGAAGGAGATAAAGGCCATTCGCGAGTTGTGGCGCACGGTGTTAGAGACTTTAAAGGCCATGAAAGCGGAGAGAGAAGTAGCCTGTGCCGCCGCTCAAATGCTGGGTCCAGATCCAACTAGAGCAGGATATAAGAGCACAGAAATGAAACCTGATGCGTGGGCACGGTTCTTCGGGCAGCCGGCGGTGAAAGGGATGACTGGACTACGTGTAAACTGTTGCCGAGGTCCGCGCGGGCGCCGACCCTGCTCCGGCGACACAAAGGGCGGAAGTTGCCACTCCTGAGATGCACAGCGTGAAAAAGGTGGAAGTTGCCGCTCCCGAGCCGAGACAGCCGACTGAGTAAAAGGCGGAAGAGGCATCTCAGGAAACCCTAGAGGAGGTGTGGCCTCAGTTGCCGTTGCAGCAAGGAGGAGAAACCTGTCGACCTATGCCTTCGGCTCCTCCTCTGTGCCCTCCTCTGCCCCCCTCCACTGACTCATCTGCTCCTTCAATGCCACCTGTTGACTACTGCCAGGATCAATCACACGAGAATACAGATAAAGTGTTACGAACAGTGCTGCTGATGAGGTTGTTGCTCACACCAACACAATTCTTGCTATGGGAATCATCTTGGCAGCAACGCGCGATGCAGGAAGCAGCACAAACGCAAGGTGACCCACCGCTAGGGGTCACCACAGAAATGTTCACTGGAAGTGGGCAATTTGCTGCCCTAGAAAAACAGCTGACTTTCCCTGCGAGTCTCCTGCAGCGAGCCGTGCAACTTGCCCTGGACGCCTTTTTTGGTTTGCTCAGATCGACAATTCCGTCATTCAGAACTATAAAACAGGGAACAACAGAAAAATATAGCAACTTTATTGATAGGCTGTGGGAAGCAGTGATGCAACACCCTGACCTGAATGAAGAAAACAAAAACAAGATGTTTAAAATATTGGCCTTTGATAATGCCAATAACGCCACCAAACAACTACTAGCCACCTTACCCAGAGGGGCAGGAGTTGAAGACATGTTATTAAGAGTCAACAGGGCCAAAGGCCAAAGACAGACCGCTACAGTTGCAGCAGCAGTCCAAGGAGCAGTAAGAGAGATCATACAGCCCTTAGCCGCGGTTGTGCAGAAACAACAAATGAAAGGCGGTGTAAACCCCAATAAACAATTCACAGGAAAATGCTTTCGGTGCGGAGAACAGGGGCATGTTAAATCTCACTGTGGAAAAGCAGTATGGTGTGAAAAGTGTCAGAAAAATATTCATGCCACAGAAGTGTGTACGTGAAACGAGAGGCAGAGTGCAGAAAGAAGCCGCGTGATGAAACAAATGAAACCTCACGAGGAACCAAAGGCTTTCTACAACAGCGCCGACCAGCAACCATGGGAAGCCTGGGATTCGACTTGGCAACAGCAATAGACATGACACTTACTGATAACACTGTCCACAACACAGCAAGCCGCATTGCAACAAATTGTACAGAAACTACAAGAGGCGTGGTCAGCCCGGCGCATCTTGGAGTTGCCAATTTCTCTGTTAATTTGTAATACTGTTGAATTGCCGTATGCAGTTATTTGTCAGTGGCAAACAGGAAAGGGGGAAATTCTCCCCCGCCCCACCTGTGCCACTGACAAATCATCAGGAGACAAATCATCAGGAGACATGTTTAGGATTTTAGAATGGGTCTTTTTAAGAGTACAACCCAAGTCTAGCATTCAAACAAGACCAGAGGCAATAGGGGAGTTGATCAGGAAGGGCAGAACAAGAATCATAGAGATTAGTGGAACGGAACCCTATGATGTCAGTATTCCAGTGAATGGTGCCACTCTAGAATGGTGGTTGCGTAACTCAACTCCCATCCAAGAAGCATTAATAGGCTATAATGGACGTATACATTCGCAACAACCAAAAGGGAAAATGTGGCAAGTGTTAAAACGAAATCAGTGGATGACAAAAACAAAAGTCAGGCGAGAACCACTGGCTGACAGTCTCACAGTGTATACAGATGCTGGAAAGCGGCTTCGCTGTGCGGTGTGTAGCAGGATAAAGGACAATGGTGCCAGCACATACTGGAGGGGCAGCCACAAGATTCACTTCCAACATTGGAACTTACTGTGGTAGTCTGGGCACTAACCAACTGGCTAACATCCCCCTTAAATGTAGTAACAGACTTCCTGTATGTGGCTGGTGTAGTGCCACGACTAGAAGATGCCCTCCTTAGGGAAACAACCAACCCAAGGTTGGGAAAATTATTTATCCATCTGAGGTCCACGCTTGGTCAACGAACCGCATCTTGTTGCATCATCCATATTTGCAGCCATCAGTTGATTTAGGTTTAGGATTGGGTAATCAAATTGCCGATAACCTAGTCAGCAGAGTGCGACATTTACCTCCAATTGACAAATTTCAACAAGCCAGACAAAGTCATGACAACTTCCATCAAAATGCTAAAGGGTTAAAAAGACAATTTGGATTAACCGAAAATGAAGCACACTCTATTATACAAGCATGCCCTAGACATATTAGTCAAAAGGTGAGAGCTTTTCTACTGAGATGGGGAATTAAACACATAACGGGAATACCCCACTCACCAACTGGGCAAGGCTTGGTGGAGCGAACCCATCAAGTGCTAAAAGATTATTTAAATAAGCAAAAGGGTGAAGACACAGATGCACAACAGTGATTACACAGGGTATTGTTTACGCTAAATTACTTATGTCTTATGGGCAATCAAGAGGAACCGCCAGTAGTGATACACCATCAAAACATTAAGCTGAATAGTACCACTACCCTACCTAAATTTATGGTACATTATAAAGACCTGGGCACTGGAGCGTGGGTGGGACCAGTGCCAGTCATTTTTAATGGTTGAGGGTACATGTGTGTCTCTACAGGAACAGGTCCAGTGTGGGTACCGAGCCGAGTGATAAAACCAGCATTGGAAGGACGACGAACAGACCAAGACCAAGAGACGGTGCAACAAAATGGGGAAAAAAGAATCTCAAGAGTTTGCTAATAAGTAGTTGTGTCCTTCTTTTAGGTGCGGTAACTGCAGGGTTTTGGTTACCCCCGCAGCCTAAAAGGAATGTCTGGGTGACCTTGGCAAATATGACTGGTCAAGATTCCATTTGCCTATCCACAGCATCACCCGAAAATCCATTTTCCACCTGTCTAGTTGGTCTTCCATCTGACCAGTGGCCTTCCAACTTACAAATGCAATTCCTAGGTAATGACTCTGCAACCCTTGCTGATAGCTGGGATGGATGGGCTGCATATCTGCCACCCCTCCATGCTGAGCCGCAAGAGCTGGAACTTCTAGGATCACTCACGGTAGATAGCTGTGTGTACTACACAAACGATTTTTGCCTCGTTTTTTGCACCAGGAGTAGCAGCAGCACACGCTTTAACCACGCTTAATAAACTAGGATGTTGGCTTGCTAAACAATCTAATGTTACTGCATTGGCATTGAGTGGATTATTATTAGACGTAGATTCTGTTAGACATGCTACACTCCAGAATAGGGCTGCCATAGACTTTTTGTTACTAGCGCATGGTCATGGGTGTGAAGACTTTGATGGGATGTGTTGTATGAACCTGTCAGACCACTCCAAATCAGTACACCAAAGCATCAGAGAATTGTATCAAGGAATACAAAAGCTGAGAAAAGATGATGAATGGGGATGGTTGAATCAAATACTATCAGATTGGGGAATCAAAGGTTGGATAGCTATAATTGTGAAAACTGACTTGCTTATATTGCTCATTGTAGTTATAATCTTAATTGTATTATGTATCTTCTCTTGTCTACAGCACATGCTCATGAAAATTGGGCACCAAGCCTGGGTTGCTCAAAAAGAAGGGGAAATTGTGGAGACATTCCTAAATGCAAAAGGGCATGGTTTGGTTCCGTTGAGCAACCCAGGGTTTAAACTAAGCACCCAGAGTGAGGGAGAAAAGATCTAAGTAAACAAGAAAGGTGACATCACCAAACCCGGGAGAAGAGTTAAACAGAGGCGCGTGGACAGAGGGTCTTAGCCAATCGGGTTGAGGGGCGTTGTGCATGAACAAGGGAGCTGGACCAATCATAGCGTTGTTGACTATGCATGCTTTTGCTGCGAGCCTATATATACTCTGCTAAAATACTCAATAAACGAGAACGTTCATAGTCACATTGAGACCGCGTCGTTACTCCGGGTCCGATCCCACTCCGACAAAATTCAGCTTCCTATTTGAAATGAATTTATATTTAGAACTTCATAGGAAAAGGCTATAGAACGACAGGAGAACTCAGGTTGGAAAAAACCTCAGGAAGTTTTTAATCCATCCTCCTGCTCAAAGCAGGGTCAACTCTGAGATCAGACCAGGTTTGCTCAGGGCTTTATCCAGTCAGATCTTAAAAGCTTTCAGGATGGAGACTACACAACCTCTCTGGGCAACCTGTTCCAAACAAACTAAAAAAAATTAAAAGGTCAAAACTGAGATAGGGGAATATTGCAAGGGAATTGAAGCAAAATTTTTGATACCCTGATATGCTTGGAAACCTTTGGGGATAATTGACTTGCAAATATTTCTACACTGGGGTTTTGTTTTGTTTCTTTATATGGGTTTTGGGGGTTTTGGGGTTTATTTTGTTTTTTTGTTTATTTGTGGTTTTATGGTTATTATTATTATTTCTGGAGAAAGAACACACATACGCAGCAATAGTCCTATGAGATAGAAACTTTGGATCCCTGCCATCAGCCTAGACCACATTTTTTAGAGTTTGATCTTATTCCAAAGGATCATCCACCTATTGAGTGTATTAGAGAAACTGAAGAACTAGATTTCCTTAGAGCTTTGGTGCTGACAAGTCTTAGTTTTCTTGTTTTCTGGTTTAATTTAAGCTCTTACTGTTATTTAATTGTGTATTTTAGTGGATGAATGTTCATAACGTTTAAAATAAAGTTAATGAAATGAAAAATGCAAGATAAAAGTGTGTCTTGAATACATCCAGTGTACTTAGAGTTTCAGTCAATGTAATCCAGGAGATGTGACTTCTTCTTGAAGCCTTCCACAACTTGTACTCACCCTGCACTAGTTTGAAAATGCTAGGAAGTAAAAGAAATCTATATTTATAAAAGTATTTTGGCACTCACTTATTTTAACTGCATTGGTTTCTGGTTATCTTTGCCAATTTCTGATGAAAAAAATACAGCCAGAAGTTTTATAATCTACTTTATGGGATTACATATTCATCCAGTTCCTTCAAACACATTTAAGTTTTCTTTTAAAGGTTACACCATTAGCACACCAGTTAGGTTGAACCTTATTATTCTATGAAGATATTATAATTTTTAGTCTCTTTACCAAAGTTCATATTCAAAAGAAAGATATATAGAATACAGAATGAGCCACCACTTCTTTTCTTTTCTGAATGTACTACTTTTTACAGGTATTAAAGCTGTAAGGTAGTCATCACATAGATTAATAAATGTATCTACATTCATTCTTTCTCTCCCAGGAAGTAGTTAACACAGGTGCCATTGATCAGTAATGAACTACTTTGTAGACATCTGAAAGGTATTATGTTTGTGTAACGTCTTAACCTCAGACCCAGACAGATGCATTGTAGATCTGTAGTTCTGCCTTTCATTCTGACATCAAGAGATGCTGTAATCATAAGTTTTCTATCTTCTGCTAATTAATTAATGAATGTGAGGAAATAAATTTCTGTGTTGTATGTGCAAGAAGAAAGTTCCAGTAGAGAAATAAAGATTAGATGCCCTGTAGAAATTTGTTTTATATACATCTAATTACTTAAATATTATGTCATAAATAATTGATTGAAAAAATGAATATACGTTTTTTTCACATAACATAGTGACAATATTGGTTCCAGTTTCACACGTAAAACCCATCTTCATTGCTGTAGTCCAATTTATTAACCAATGTAGATTGTTAGTAAATTATCAAATGATCGCTTTCAGAATGAACTTCAATGTTTTTCAGAAAATCATTAATTTAAAATGAGGTTTTAGGAGGAGTTTTCTTATTAGAGACTGAAAAAATATTTTTAATGTAATACTATTAATATAGCTTATGAGTGCAACTGTGTCACTGGTTGAGAAAGGGACATTTAGTCATGTTTAATGGAGGTAGCTGTATAAAGTAGAGGAGAAATATGGCTTTGATGACACTTTCATTAATTGAAGGTTGCCGTAACAACTGAGGGTTTGCTTTGAAAGCCCCTCAATTACAAAAGAAACCAGTTGTCCTCCATCACCTTTATACTCCTTTTTTAACACATGCATGTGCACAGCATGCTTAAGCAGGATAAATTTGTACTGAGAAACTATGAAAGTGAAAAGGACATGGCATAAATGAAAGTAATGGCAACTACTAAGAAGCATCTGCCTGCCTTTCAAGTGGCTGGTGTAGTACTAGGTATAGAAAACTGTAATTTCAGTACCAAATTGACTTGCATAAAGATGCATCAAGATGTCTCTGGCTGCAACAGCATACATGCAGGCAAATACAATATGAAGGACAAAACCTAGTTATTGATGCTCTCCCAGAGATCCACTTATGCAGAAGATTTCGTCTTTTGCTTCCAGTTTTGTTTGTCCTATAATTATTAGAATTAATAGTACTTGTTTCGAAGCAATGAATGATACTCTGAATATGTATAGTCAAACATTAACTTCATAAAAAGTTCTATGAAGGATTACTAATTTTCAAGAAAGAACGTATATCAGAGGGTTTTTTTTTAAGTTTACTGAGCAAACTATCTCACTCAAAATAGAATAGCATCATTTAAACAGAAACTTTATTAACTGAATTCAATGAGAGTCACTTGCAGAGCAGAATGACATTTGTGATGATCAGTATCTGAAATATTAAAGAAGGTGTTGTGTAAGAACCAAAATAAAGATCAAAATAACAGATTGGTGGCAATGGGTATGCTAAATGAATGTGCTATGAGAAGGGAAAGAGAAAAAACTTTATAGTTTGCAGCACCTTATTTGTTGATTATAGTTATTATCAAGTATAATTTAGCTATGGAGTAATGGTTATGTTGTTCACAATCATGTCCAAGTTCAGCTGTTTAGGAACTTAAATATGATGAAAAACTAAAAACAAATGCCATAATATATATAAATAAATAAATAGATAAATTCTTCCATGTGCATCCATATGCTTATATATGTACACACACACTTTATTAGAGAAGGACCTGTAGGACTTGTATAAACACACAGACCCATGATCCTCTGGTGCTGCAAAGTTTAAACACACAATACAAGTGTTTTTGTTGAACAATAAAATCTTAAACATTTTTTTTCCCAATAATGCATCCAGAATTTTTTATCCATATCTGTGAAGAAAAAAATATTTGTAAAGTAACATGGAGGGAGATAAAAATTATTCCCAGTACTCACATGTAAATGGAATAAATTTTAGACAACAACTTCAAAAGCACAGTTTTTCCAAACCACAATTTTATGCATTTTTGTGTGTTTGGATTCTAATGCTGCAATGGTAGGGGAAAGCTAAGAATTCATGTGCAAAGAGTCCTAGTGAGGTGACCCAAATTCAAGGAGAAAAGGTTTAGTTATTTGATCATTTATTCAATCAGCCAACTGGAAAACCCAAAAAAGCAAGAATCTCACCTAGAAACAGAATAAAATGGCAATTAATAAGAGTTTAACAGGAACATGGAACTCTAACTCCTATTTCGTACATCACAAAATGAATCAAGCTGTCTTAATGTTCTTCAGCTGTTATTTTTTCAGTTTCTCTACCCAATATTTGTCTATTTCCCCATATCATCTCATGAGAGGGCTGCTTGAGCAACTGGCTTTTACTCTGCACTGTCTGCAGATGAGACAGCAGTTAGTCAGGGACCCAAGAGTATGAAAACTTTCCCACTCGTAAAACTTGACAGTGTTGTTTCAAAATGTCAATAAGAATCTGCCCAGATCTGGTACAATGTGCTATTCAGTCTTGAAAAATCAGGATTTGCTATGCTCTGGGCTATAAACTTGGAAATATCTGGAGTTTACAAAATGCCTATTGGGCTTTATTTGCTCCTTTCCATCTACTTGACTGCCCCCATTCTCCACTTCCTAAACCTGTTTTTTTTTTCCCCATTGTTTAACTTTTTAAGTAAATATATAACCGATTTTACTTTCTCAGCTTTTATAATCTACATCTTTTTTTCATTCCTCTCTCTGGTCTCCCTTTTCTGAAAGATTTTTTAACTCTTCTGAAGCAATATCCTCATGCTTTCTCAGTCCCTTTCAGAGGAAACTGTGACCCCCTCTGATATTACATTCATTCCAAGGCTAACATTTTATACTTGAATTTCCTCCACCTAATTTATGCTTTATCATTGTCACAGTTCTTGACCCTCAACTATCTGTCAGAGTCTTCAAATCTGTAGAAGCTACATCTAATCAGAAATCTCCAAGAAAATCAGCTACTAAACAGTTTTAAACAAAGGAGATTGTATTTTTAAAATTCACGGCTTGTTCATTGGAATAGAAAAGTCAAAGAACAAAATGGTATGTGTAAATAATTTGCAGCATTTCCAGCCATATTTTATAAATGACATACTTTTAATGGTTTGAGTTATTTAACATTTATGGGAATTCAGGCAGCTGACTTAGAAAACAATTCAGTGTCTTTAATCAAGACAGAAGTGCACACGGACATTTGCTCATTAAATCAAATTTATGTCATAAAGAAGTTATTGAACAAAGTGCCATGAAACTTTGCTTTTCTTTTGTATCAGTTAAAACATGCTCATTCGGGGGGCGGGGGAAGCAAAATAAAATAAAACAAAACAAAAGTAACACTTTAGAACTATCTCTGTCTTTACCTCAGGTGAATAGACTTTTGAAATATCATTAGCTAATTTTTACCAACAAAGACAAGAAATGTTGCATTTTTTGGTGGTATTCTGAAGTATTCAGAATACCATCTGAAGTATTTCTCAGATAAGTTTACACACATAGGTCGCAGTAATGAAACTCCTGTTTCCAAATTCCTTTTCTTAACTTTGGAGATTCCTTCTTGGGCTTTTGCATTGCTCATATCAAAACTAGTGGCCAAAAATCTTTTCTGAAGCTGTTTACTTTGCCGGGACACTTCCATAAGAGATATTAGAAAGCAGTAATAGAGAACTGGGACGCTAAAGGACAGCAGCCCAAGAGGTTCTGCAGTATCTCTTAATCTCATTAAGTGGACATTATACAAGTCTACAACTAACATGTCAGAGAGCAATTTCAGGGCATACACATACAGAGTACCCTGCAAAACTTTCGTCTCTTTCTCAGCCTGAAGTGGCCTGGATTTATCAGTGTCAATGAATACAAACACGTATCAGTATCACATGTATCAGACTTTCTGTGACTGCCATAGTTATCCTTGACATTTCCTCTGTAGGTCTACAACTATGAGGGGATCCTTTCCCTAAAAGTTCAGAAGTGACCACAGATGTCCATAAGATGATATCAAGCTTTCACATCTCTGTGTTTCCTTCAGTCGTCTTTCATTCTTTGATGGTGTGCTTTCTATTATTTATACACACACACACATGCAAACACTGTTTTCTATATGTAAGTATAGTAAAATTTTAATACATTTATTAAATATACTGATGAAGGCAAGTAGCTTAAAGGAAAGGAGTGAATGGAGGCAAGTCCACGCTTGGAGCAGCAGGTGAATGCCCTCCTTGCCCACCTCACCTTCCCAGGTGCCTCTGTACAACAGGAATCACAGAATTGCAGAATCACAGAATGGTCAGGGTTGGTAGGGACCTCTGGAGATCATCTAGTCCAACCCTCCTGCCACAGCAGGGTCACCTACAGCATGTTGCACAGGACGGCGTCCAGGCAGGTTTTGAATGTCTCCAGTGTAGGAGACTCCACAACCTCTCTGGGCAGCCTGTTCCAGTGCTCTGCCACCCTCAAAGGAAAGAAGTTCCTCCTCATGTTAAGATGGAACTTCCTGTGCTCAAGTTTGTGCTCATTACGTCTAGTCCTATCATTGAGCACCACTGAAAAAAGACTCTTCTCATCTATTTGGCACACTTCTCTTAAGTATTTATAAGTATTGATAAGATCCCCCCTCAGTCTTCTTTTTTCTAGACTAAAAAGACCCAAGTCCCTGAGCCTTTCCTTGTAGGAAAGATGCTCCAATCCCCTAATCATCTTTGTAGCTCTTTGCTGGACCCTCTCCAGCAGTTCCCTGTACTTCTTGAACCGGGGAGCCCAGAACTGGACACAGTACTCCAGATGTGGCCTCACCAGGGCAGAGTAGAGGGGGAGGATGACCTCCCTCGACCTGCTGGCCACAGTCTTCTTGATACAGCCCAGGATGCCATTGGCCTTCTTGGCCACCAGGGCACATTGCTGGCTCATGGTCATCCTGTTGTCCACCAGGACTTCCAGGTCCCTTTCCACAGAGCTGCTCTCCAGGAGGTCAGCCCACAACCTGTACTGATGCATGGGGTTATTCCTCCCCAGGTGCAAGACCCTACACTTGCCCTTGTTGAACTTAATAAGGTTTCTCTCTGCCCAACTCTCTAGCCTGTCCAGGTCTCACTGAATGGTGACACAGCCTTCTGGTGTATCCCAGTTTTGTGTCATCAGCAAGTGTATATTCTGTTCCTTCATCCAGGCTGCTGATGAATATGTTTAACAAGACTGGACTCAGTACTGATCCCTGGGGAACACTGCTAGTTACAGGCCTCCAACCAGACTCTGTGCCACTGTTCAAAACACTCTGAGTTCTGCCATTCAGCCGGTTCTCAGCTCACCTCACTGCCCACTCATCTAATCCACACTTCCTAAGCTTACCTATGAGGATGTTATGGGAGACAGTATCAAAAGCCTTGCTGAAGTTGAGGTAGACAACAGCCACTGCTCTCTCCTCATCTACCCAGTCAGTCATGCCATCCTAAAAGGCTATCAGATTGGTCAAGTATGATTTCCCCTTGGTGAATCCATGCTGACCACTCCCAATAACCTTCTTTTCCTCCACATGCTTGGAGATGACATCCAGAATGAGCTGCCCCATCACCTTTCCAGGGATGGAGGTGAGGCTGACTGGACTGTAGTCTCCTGGGTCCTCTTTCTTGCCCCTTTTGAAGACTGGAGTGACATTGGCTTTCCTGCAGTCCTTAGGCACCTCTCCTGTTCTCTGTGACCTTTCAAAGATGATGGAAAGTGGCTTAGCAATGACATCTGCCAGCTCCTTCAGCACTCGCGGGTGCATCCCATCAGGGTTCATGGATTTGTGGGTGTCTAGTTTGCCTAGATGATCTCTAAACTGATTGCCCTTGACCGAGGAATATTCTTCCTTTCACCAGACAATTTCTTACTTCCAGGGTCTGGAATTCTGGGGGGGCTGCCTTAGCAGCAAAGACTGAAGCAAAGAAGGCATTCAGTAACCCTGCCTTCTCTGCATCCTACATCACAAGGGCACCCAACTCATTCAGCAGTGCGCCCACATTTTCCCTAGTCTTCCCTTTGCTACTGATGTACTTGAAGAAGCCCTTCTTGTTGTCCTTGACATCCCTTGCCTGATTTAATTCCAAGTGGTCCTTAGCCTTGCTTGTTACATCCCTGCATACTCTGACAAAGTTCCTATATTCCTCCCAAGTGTCCAGGCACTTTTTCCACATTCTGTAAACTTCCTTCTTCCATTTGAGTTTTTCCAGAAACTCCTTGCTCATCCATGCAGCTCTTCTGCCTCCTTTGCTTGATTTCTTACTCATAGGGATGCACCGATCTTGAGTTTGGAGGAACTGGTGCTTGAATATTAACCAGTCCTCTTGGACCCCCCTACCTTCCAGAGTCTTAACTCATGGGATTCTTCCAAGTAGGTCTTTGAAGAGGACAAAGATAGCTCTCCTGCTGTCCAGGGTTGTAATCCTACTTTTTACCCTGCTTCTTCCACACAGGATCCTGAACTCGACCATGTCATGGTCACTGCAGCCAAGGCTACCCCCAACCTTCACATCCCCCACCAGTCTTTCTACATTTGTTAGCACAAGGTCCAGCAGCACACCTCTTCTTGTTGGCTCCTCCGCCACCTGAGTCAAAAAGTTATCATCAATGTTCCACAGAAACCTCCTGGACTCTGTGTGCCTGACTGTGTTACCTTTCCAGCAAATAGCAGAGTGGTTAAAGTCCCCCATGAGAACCAAGGCCTGTGATCATGAGGCTGTTTCCAGCTGTTTGTAGAAGGCCCCATCAACTTTCTCTTCCTGGTCCTGTGGTCTGGAGTAAACACACACAACAGTGTCTCCCATAATAACCTGCCCCTTAATTCTTACCCATAAACTCTCAACATGTTCTTCATCCACTCCTATGCAAAGCTCAATGCATTCCAGCTGCTCTCTCACATAAAGAGCAACTCCACCACCTCGCCACACTGGCCTCTTTCATAAAAAGCACATAGCCATCCAGGACAGCATTCCAGTCATGTGAGCTATCCCACCACATCTTTGTAATTGCAATGAGATCACGGCCCTGTGACGGCACCCAGATCTCTAGTTCTTCCTGCTTATTCCCTATGCTGCGTGCGTTGGTGTACAGGCATTTCAGAGAGGTAATCAAGCATGCAGGTTTTCCTGGAGGGGTGTAAGAGCATCAGCCATACACACCCTTGAGGTGTTTGGCCTTCTGGATCTCATCTTGGGAGTCAGCTAAGGAACATTTGTCACTGCTCTGGTTGGCCTGGCTGTGATGGCATGAGCATTGCCATTTTGGAACCCACCCCCCGAGTCCTTCAGTTTAAAGCCATCTTCACTAAGTTAACCAGCCTGCTGCCAAAGGTTCCCTTGCCTCTTTTAAACAGGTGAATTCCATTCCTCCCTAACAGTTTATAGTCAGCAAAGATTGTCCCATTGTCATAAAAAACAAAACCTTCATGACAGCACCAGACACATAGCCAGAAGTTGATATGTATTTTATGTCCATTTCTGGCTGTTCCCTTTCCTCTAACTGGCAAAATGGAGGAAAAGATAACTTGGGCACTTTGACCAAAGTCAAAGAAAGTGTACCCCCCTTGATGAGCAAGACTAGGCAAACTGGTAACAATGGATGAGGAGAAGGCTGAGGTACAAAAAGATTTTGCCTCAGCCTTTACTGACAACCTCTCTTCCTACACCTTTGGAGTGGACGGACTACAAGACGGGGACTGGGAGAGCAGAGGGTCTCCCATTTTAAAAGAAGATCAGGTTCATGACCACATGAGGAACCTGGGCATACAGAAGTATACTGGACCTGACAAGATGCATCCCAGAGTCTTGAGGGAATTGGCTGGTGTAGTTACCAAACCATCCTCTATGAAATTTGAAAAGTCATGGCAGTCAGGTGAAGTCCCCAGTAAGTGGAGAAAAGGAAACATTACACCCATTTTTCAAAAGGATAGAAAGGAGGACCCTGGGAAATACTGAACTGTCGGCCTCACCTCTGTGCCTAGGGAGATCATGGAACGGATCTTCCTTGAAGCTATGCTAAGGCACATGGAGGACAGGGAGGTGATTCAAGACAGCCAGTATGACTTCACCAAGGGCAAGTCTTGCCTGACCAACCTAGTGGCCTTCTATGATGGACTGACTACATCAGTGAACAAGGGAAGAGCGACAGATATCATCTATGTGGACCTCTCTAAGGCCTTTGACATGGTCCCCCATAACATCCTTCTCTCTAAATTAGAGAGGTATGGATTTGATGGGTGGACTGTTCGGTGGATGAAGAATTGGTTGGATGGTCTCATCCAGAGTGTACTGGTCAATGGCTCAATATCCAGATGGAGATTAGTGACAAGTGGTGGTGCACAGGGGTTTGTATTGGGAACAGTACTGTTTAGTATCTTCATCAATGACATAGTGGGATCAAGTGCACCCTCAGCAAGTTTGCAGATGACACCAAGCTGAGTGGTGTGGTTGACACACCTGAGGGACAGGATGTCATCTACAGGGACCTGGACAAGCTCGAAAAGTGAGCCCATGTGACCCTCATCAGGTTCAACAAGGCCAAGTGCATGGTCCTGCACGTGGGTCAGGACAACCCCCAGTATCAATAGAGGCTGTGGAATGAGGGCATTGAGAGCAGCCCTGCCGAGAAGAACTGGGGGGTACTGGTGGATGAAAAGCTGGACGTGAGCTGACAATATATGTTCACAGCCCAGAAGGCCAATCATATCCTGGACTGCATCAAAAGAATCATGGCCAACAAGTCCCTATACTCCGCTCTGGTGAGACCACACCTACAGTGCTGCATCCAGCTCTGGAGTCCTAAGCACAGGAAAGACATTGGCCTGTTGGAGCGGGTCCAGAGGAGGGTGACAAAAATGATCAGAGGGCTGGAGCACCTCTCCTATGAGGACAGGCTGAGAGAGTTGGGGTTGTTCAGCCTGGAGAAGAGAAGGCTCCAGGGAGACCTTATTGCAGCCTTTCAGTACTTAAAGGGGGCTTATAAGAAAGATGGGGACAAACTTTTTAGTAGGGCCTGTTGTGCCAGGACAAAGGGTAATGGTTTTAAACTTAAAGAGGGTAAATTCGGGTTAGATATAAGGAAGAATTTTTTTACAATTAAGGTGTTGACAGTGGAAGAGGTTGCCCAAAGATGCCTCATCTCTGGAAATATTTAAGATCAGGTTGGACAGGGCTCTGAGAAACCTGATCTAGTTAAAGATCAGGGGGTTGAACTACATGACCTTTAAAGGTCCCTTCCCACCCAAACTATTCTCTGATTCTATGATTCTATGTATAAACATACATATATAGAAAGAAAGCATACTTAAGATTTTATTTTAATGTGACAACAATTCTAGGAATCCTTGGTCAAATTTTACATATGCTATCTATAAGGCCAGGATGGGAAATGGAGATAAATCTATGAGCAATCTTTGCTCATGGTCACGCATCAAACTGCTAATAAAAACAATAATCACAGTTGCTGAGTCTTGTGATGTATGCAACACCAAATCACAACATCAAGAGAAAAATTTACTGAGATTGTTGAAACAGAAGCTGGAGTCAGCCAGCCTTTATAAATTATGAAAAAGAAGATAACTTTATTTATGGCCATGGGACAGAGAAAAAAAAATACTCTGCTTCCTATATGCCTCAGGTTGGCCAATGAAGGCTAACAATATAGCAAAGGGCAGCATTATACATTTTGCACCTAAGAAAAGAAAACTTCTAGAACAAAAGCCATTTATCAACAAATTTTAATCTGTTTTCAATACCTTCCAAAACTTAATGAAACTCAATTACTGTGATAAACACCATGAATAAACATGTTATTTCTATGCATACATGCATAGTGTACATGCTTACATAGTCACAAGTGCATATTGAATAATAGGTATGTATGAAAAAAAACCAACTAAACATAAGAAGTCACATTATTTAAAAGGTCACAAATTTTATATGTATGAGTTGGAAATTTTCTTTTTTAAAATCTAAATTATTGTAAAAGTTAAGAAATGGTAAAAAAAGTGAGGTGCTGATGATGTTTCTGGCACTACTTTGGCCTGGTGGCCTCACACTCAAGACTGCACAAAGAATCTAAACAATTACCATAATAAAGAGTGCCAAGATGGGAAGAGGCAGGCCTCGCTGCTGGTATTACTTATATATGTGTCCTTGTAATAACCAGCTCCTTTCACAAGAATAGAATCTGAGTGTTACAGTGATTATATAAGACTAACATATGGTTCATTCAGTATAGTTCTGCAGCTATAGGAGTTCAGTGGCTTCTTATGCAAAAGTAGATGCTTAATCTAGAACTAATAGCTTGGGGTTTTGGCTTAAGGAACGATTAAGTTAACATTTCTGTAGCTTCTATATTATAAAGAAAAGTATGTTATATGGTGTTATATATGTAATGATAATAGGGTCTGTTGTCTGATTGGATGTAGGTAAAGACAAATTCAATAGAAAGATCCCTTTTGATAAACTCTAAATGAATTCAAAATTAATTATGCTTACTGCTCAATTTTAGACACTTCATTGAGGTGTCTCAGTTGGAAAGCAAATCTCCATAGATCCTATAGAAGGAGAGGTACAGGCCAATGCAGAGGGAAAGCATAATTGTTTAAATTGTCATGTAGGTTTTTTCCAGCTAGGTATTTCTTACTGGAAACAATTTTTGATGGATATTCTTAAACTATTCTACTACTGCTCTCTATATATTTTCCAAAGTGACTTTCATTTATCATAGTAGTCTACAGTCATCTGTTCATGCAGTCGCTAGCCAACTCTCTGTGACACATAGTAATACTCTTATATTATTGCTCTACTGATGTAGCTTGTGGATGACTAGTGTACAGTTTCATGATAAATTGTTTTCTTAAGCGATTCACAGATCAGGTAAAGGAGAGCTGATAAAACAATGGTACTACAATTCAGGTTTATAGCATAAGTTTTTAATAGAAAAGTTAGGACAACATATCTCAGAATATTAAAAATCTACTTATTATTATGAGATCTTCCTTATGAAGGGTACTGGCTTTATCCAATTTATCCAGAAGATCAAATTTTGTGTTATTCTTAAAACATGAGGAACATTGTTCTAGCATCAACCTGAACTGTGGAAATGCCTATTAATAAAAAAACTCCAGGCCAGATAGAAGATGTTTCCTCAAAAAAAGGGGAGCAGTTGGTTGTTTAACTGAAATCCTTGTCTTCTTCCTCTCTAAATTTCTTCATTGTCCTGTGTCTTCAGTTTAGTCCAAGCCTAGCTGGACAATTAGTAGATGACTTTTTTTGAGTAATTTTAAAATTTCCTATAGTCAGGAAAAATGACTCCTTAAAATATACCATCTGATCACTAAACATATCCACTTCTTGTGGGACTTTGAGTCATGTCTGCCTATGTTCCTGAGCAAAGTACATTTTTGTTAGGTATTGCAGTCCAGCTTGTGACATGAATACTGTAAGTATTAAAGTAGTATGTATCAATTTAATAAAGAGAAGCTTAAACTGAATAACTGTTACTCCTCAAAATTCACTATTTTAAAAGCAGAATGTTAGGTTAGTTTGAATACTGGTTTTTGCATCTCTAGAAATTTGAAGTGACAACACTTGTCACCGATCTCCATTTGGACACTGAACTGTTGACTGCAACTATTTGGATGTGGCCATCCAACCAATTCATTATTCATCGAATAGTCCATCAATCAAATCCATATCTCTCCAATTTAGTGACAAGGATGTTGTGTGGGACCACGTCAAAGGCCTTAGAGAAGTCAAGATATATGACATTGTCATGGTTTGGGCCGGATTGGCCACTCAGGCAGAATGACAGATGCTGTCCCCTACTGTTCTCTCTGAGGAGAAGCAGGAGAGAGAGAAAGAGACTTATGAGTTTAGAAGGAACTAAACTACTTTAATGAAATATTAATAATAAAATAAAATAAAATAATGAAATATATACAAAACCCAGGATGACAATATATGCAAGCTCCCAGGATGACAATGATGTCACCAGCTGGCACTGGGGAAGTTCCACACTAGACTCAGTGATGGATGGGAACTGGATTCTAGATCTGGATTCAGGATCGGGATTAAAGGCAGATGAACAGAGTCCTTCTTTGATGCCAGCCACTGAAGAAAGAGAGGCTGACTCTTTGATCCCTCAGCTTTTATACTGAGCATGAGGCAGATGGGATGGAATACCCTGTTGGTCAGTTTTGGGTCACCTGTCCTGTCCGCTCCTCCCCACGTGTGGGACGCCTCTGCACTTTTCTGCTTCCGACCCTTGAATGGGACACACAACAAAGTTAGCTGACTTTGGTTGTTACAGCAATAAGTATTAGCAAGAACCTCTCAGCATACCATTCCTTGGCATCAACTATAAACATAAGTCTTATCACTCTGAGAGCAAACAGTTTCTGCACAATATGCTGTTAATCTCAGTAGTCAGAAGAGGCTTAGCTAAAAAGTGAAGTTACTGAACAGAAAAATTGGTTCTGTTTTACCTCAAACCAGGACAGACATCAACTGTATATCATATCATGGCCTGTGATGTGCAAGAGCTCAAGCTGGACTCCCCTCTGGCCTTAAAATCCATTAGTCTCTCAATTCAGTGGTGCTTGTCTGCCAGTCACCAACTTCCCTCTGAGTAGGGGCATGAATCCTATCCTGACAATATGATATAAAAGTGCTGGCATTTGTGCACTTGACTTCTTTAAACATCACATGTTTGAGCTTACCTCTGTCCTAGATGAAGCATAAGGAGAAGGGAGGAAAAGACATTACATATTTGGAAGTTCATCTGTCATTTGTTGCTAACAGCTGAAGAACAGAGTAGGCATGGCTGGGATCTCAAGTAACCACTTTAACTGCCGCTGTATTTAATCATCGAACAGGAAACTGAATGCGAGGAAGGGTCTTTATGCCATATCTTAGATTGAATCAGTCTTCTCTATTTTTGTTATTTCAGGTTTCAGAAAGAACTTTATACATACAGTATAATATTGTACATTTCTTTGAAAAGAGAGTTTGGACAGTAAACACATTCTTACTTTGTGAAGCTTCTACTTTACCCCTATTACCTCCATGTTTTAAATAAGATTATTTAAGATTGACTGCACAAAAGGAACGAGGTGTTACAATATCCTACAATAGGTCACAATAAGTCTCGGTGCAATTCATGGGAAGAACTGAATGCCTCAGTCACAGATTCACAAGTGTTGGGCTATTTGGAGAGTTACCTAACCTAGCTCATAAGAAGTGCTGAGGGTATGACTGGATACCCTCTTTGCTAAGTCTGTTTCAGTCAACTCTATTGACTTCATAGAATCATAGAATACCAGGTTGGAAGGGTCCTCAAAGACCATCTGATCCAGCCTTTTTTGGCAAAAGCACAGTCTAGCCAAGATGGCCCAGCACCCTGTCCAGCTGAATCTTGCCAGTGTCCAAGACTTGATCTTCACTGACTAAATAAGAGCGTAGACAGCATGAATATAGACCTCTGATTGTATACACCTAAATGTAAATATTCTAACAAACTGAATCCTACCCAGTGAGTCTTCAGTCCCAATGTTGTCCAATATTTAGGCATATTTATATGTTTAGCTCCACTTGGAACTCAAGCTTGGACATCATCTGTTTTCACTTCTCAAGTATTTTTATTTCAAACGTCATGAAGTTACAACTGCTTTTATTTTTTAACCAAAGCTCAGCTAGTAGTTACGATATAGTCAGTATGTTATACAGTTTATAGGGAACATAATAAATCACTCCAGCTGAAACTTTTCTACTTTGTCTAATAGCAGTCATATTGCATTTGGAAGAAGGTGGAACTATGCAGAACATAATGTTTGTGGTTAGAGCTTTTACGTGGGCAAAGATATCCTGTTTCAGTCTTTTTTCTCAAGGAGATGTTAGGCTAAGAACCATTGGTTCTTATGACCAAGTTCAAGATTTATTCATTATGACTTATGTCCTCACTCACAGTTTTGGAAAAAGGTGGTGGGGAGGCTTCAAAATGATATAATTTTTTCAATATTTTTCTGACATTGAAATTTTTGAAATTACTGGCTACTGTATCAAAAATGCTCCTAACTGGCACTCACTTTTTGTATTTGAAGATAAGCCAAGATTTTCTAGTGAGAGCATTTTATCTGTCTGTGAAAGGACAGAGAGTATTCAATTCAGCTGGGCACAGAACCAAAGTATACTTAAATTATATTACATTATTAAACCCTAATTTCCTGAAGTTTGTGTGCTCTCAGTACTGTCAATAGTAAAACTTACATTGAAGTTCTGCCTTCACTTGAAACTCCCATATAAGCTGACCACTTACCTCTAAAAGTATAATCTCCTGAAGCTGTATCAAGATTTATAAAACAATAAGGTTTTATGATAAATGGCAAAAAAGTCTCTCTGGATTATTTTGCAAACACAGTTTTGTTAACAAAAAGCAGATGCGCCACAACAAATCCACCTGCCAAATGCTGGAACTGTTCAGCATTGCTTAAATAACTGTTTAGTCACTGAGCAATTTGGCATGTGCATCCTGCTGTGCTCTCTTGAATTTTCACTTTAAATTGTCTCGTTTCTGACCATATGTAATGCACTCACTCCTTTCTGCTCAGTGTGCTGGCATGCTGTTGTGACTTCTTACAGGAAAAGCTTTGGGAACTGCAAGACACACTTAAGATCTTGAATGAATTTTTCAGTAATGACATATGGGTGTCAGCATTTTCTTCTGCCCTTTTTAATCAGCAATATCTTGTTTGGATTCACTGCTGATTTTGCTTTTAGCCATGGATGCCCTGATGAGCATGGGGGTCAACATTCTGTTCTTGGTATTGTCTCTCTCCGTAGAAAAGCTTTCTGTAGATCCACAGCAGTAATGATTTTGCCTTCTTACTTGTTCTTGGTGTAAAGTTCAATGTAAATGAATTATGACATTCAAATATGGGGCTTTCTCAAGATTGACAGGGGAACTTCCTAGAGTATTCATCACAATTAATGTTATCAGAACTCATTCAGGGGAAAAAAACAAATTGTCTTGTGTACTTCAGCCTACTAGGTTCACAATAGGAATTTCAAACCTCTAGGAGAAGAAAGACAGGAGAAAACCAAGTATCTTTTACTGGTTTGATAAAGAAAACAGAACAAATTTGCAGTTGTTTTAACACGGTGATATACATTAAATAAGAATTGCCTTAAGGGAGAGATTTGGAGTTTGCTTCTCCTGTTATTCCTTCTCTTGCCAAAGAAATTCTGGTTTACATTTGCTTTGGGTTACTGCTCTCAGCAACAGTGGTATACCAGGCTATAACCAGACCATGGCCGCTTAGTGGAAGAATCATCCTCTGACTCATTAGTGATCCTACACCTACACAAGTGGCACTGCGGCAGTCTGGTGAAGTTCCCGCTGACTGGAAAAGAGGACATATAACCCCCATTTTTAAAAAGGAAAAAAGGAAGAGCCGGGGAGCTACAGACCGGTCAGACTCACCTCTGTTCCTGGCAAGACCATGCAGCAGATCCTCTTGGAAACCATGTGAAGGCAGATGGAAAATAAGAAGGTGATTGGTGACAGTAAGGAAGTGATTGGTGACAGTCAACATGGCTTCACTAAAGACAAATCATGTCTGACAAATGTGGTGGCCTTCTAAGAAGGGGTTACAGCATTGGTGGATAAGGGAAGAGCAACTGACATCAGCTACCTGGACATGTGCAAAGCACTTGACACTGTCCCAGACATCATCCTTGTCTCTAAACTGGAGAGATCAATGGACCGCTCAGTGGATAACGAGCTGGCTTGGACAGTCACACTCAAAGAGTCGCAGTCAAAGGCTAGATGTCCAAGTGGCAATGAGTGGCACTCCTCAGGGGTCACTACTGGGACCAGTGCTGTTTAACATCTTTGTCGGTCACATGGACGACATGGACAGGGGGATTGAGGGCACCCTCAGCAAGTTTGCCAACAACACCAAGCTATGTGGTGCAGTCGACACAACGGAGTGAAGGCACACCATCCAGAGGGCAACATGGACAGGCTTCAGAGGTTTCCCCATGCAAGCCTCATGAAGTTCAACAAGATCAAGTGCAAAGTCCTGCATGTGGGTCAGGGCAATCCCAAACAGAAATACAGGCTGGGCAGAGAATGGATTGAGAGCAGCCCTGAGGAGAAGGATTTGGGGGTGTTGGTTGATGAGAAGCTAAACATGAGCTGGCAATGTGTGCTTGCAACCCAGAAGGCCAACTGTATCCTGGGCTGCACCAAAAGAACTGTGGCCAGCAGGTTGAGGGAGGTGATTCTGCCCCTCTACTCTGCTCTGGTGAAACCCTGCCTGGAGTACTGCATCCAGCTCTGGGGCCCCCAACATAGACCTGTTGGAGCGAGTCCAGAGGAGGGCCATGAAGATGATCAGAAGGCTGGAGCACCTCCCCTATGAAGACAGGCTGAGAGAGCTGGGGCTGTTCAGGCTGGAGAAGAGAAGGCTCTGGGGGGACCTTATAGCAGCCCTCCAGTGTCTGAAGGGGGCCTACAGAAATGGTGGGGAGGGACCCTTATTTAGGGAGTGTAGTGATAGAACAAGGGGTAATGGTTTTAAATTGAAATAGGGTAGATTTAGAATAGATATTAGGAATAAATTTTTCACTATGAGGGTTGTGAGGCACTGGAACAGGTTGCCCAGAGAAGTTGTGGCTGCCCCATCCTTGCAAGTGTTCAAGGCCAGTTTGGATGGGGCTTTGAGCAACCGAGTCTAGTGGGAGGTGTCCACGCCCATGGCAGGAGGGTTAGAACTAGATGATCTTTAAGATCCCTTCCACCTCTAACCATTCTATGATTCTATGATGATTCAGTATTATAGCTTAATGGGCTCCCAGAACAGAGATAATACAGTATCAATTACATCACACAGACTCTTCCTAATTATTAGAAGATATATTTAAATAAAAAAGATTATTTTATTCTATTAAATTAGAGATAAAATGTAATTGATTTAATAGAAAAAGATCTCAAAACATAAGACAGTTCGGCGCTTAGGTTATGATTTTAGGTTTTCCTTTTCAGTGTCAGTCTCTCAGCTAAGTTAGTAAGCTGACATTTTAGACTTTTTTTCTATACAGCTAAATAAAAAATGGCTAGAAACTGTTCTCTGGCACTGAGGCAAAATAGCCTTGACTAATTCACACACATGCTGCATAGGGCTAGCTTGCTCTTTAGAGCTGGTGTTTTGGGTTTTTTTTGAAAGCTGGGTGGAGAAACTGCAGAAACAACTAGAGTAAGCTAACAAGGCTAACAAGCAAGCACTGAGATTGACTGCCAGACCACTGCTCTTGCTGACCCTCCTTTATTTAACAGTTCATACATTTCCTGCACTGGCAGGTTTTAGGTATTACTGAGATATTCATAAAAATAATTTGTAATGGATAAAATCATTGTCTTTTCTCTTACCTAGAAAACTAGAGAGATCATAGGATAAAGAACAATGTCTATCAGCTATCTCAATTTACAGTAAAATCACCTAATTTTTTTGGACTCTTTCCAGTCAAGATTTTCCTCTTTGTTCATGGTAACTTGGTACTAGGACATGAAATGATAAGCAAAGGGTGTAGTCACTTCCTTCTCTCTTCCTTCATCAAATTTTTGCCACTTTACTTTCCACGCTGCTTATTTTAAAGGTTAATCTTTATATAAGCATCTTCTTAGAATTGTAGGACTTAGCAAGCTGCAAATTTTCTTATTAAGCTCAGGCATGATATGCCAGATGGTGAAATAAAGACATAGAATGCCTAGAAAAAGTAACACAACTTCTGTATGCAGCGTGTATTTTAGGAAGCCCTTTTTGGATATCTTGTTAAAGGTAGTTGTCATGCAATACAGACAGTATCATTTTTTAAAACAGGATAGAATGTCTAAGGGTATAATTTGGTTCTTCAAATGTGCATGTGCAATGACATTTAATCAGCAGTGCTTCCCATAATAATGTCATAGAACTACAGATCTTAAATGCAATTACTAGTCTAAAATGCACCACTAATCTAAAATATACAGGGTAGTTTAATTAGTTGATGTTCTGTGATCATAGATATCTGCAGCTTCCTGAGGCTAATATTACCTCTGTTTTCTAGTTCATCTCTGCATTAATCAGATTCATGCTTGGATTTTGAAATGGTTATAAATGGTTATACAGGAAGTGAAATGGTTATAACACAGATATTTTCTCTTGTCTTATTCTGAATGGCATCTGAATGATTTTTCACTTTGAACCATACAGGTACAAGAAGACAGGTAGAGGCTAGTGGATAGATGAGGCTGGAAATTCATATAATAATTTTGTGGTTTTTTTGAAATATCTGCATTTTTCTTAATATTCTGGGTTTAACATGATCAATTACAGTAGTTGGTAAGGAAATACACGGTCATGGAGTTTCTCTGAATAACTATATTCATGGGTTTTTTACCTTCAGCTGTGGGGTAAAATGTATTAGCTTAAACCTTTCATGGCAATTTCATTGCAACCTGAAACTGTGCTTAAGTAATTATTTCAATGCCACAATTTCAATTCCTGGAGAAACATGCGTACCTCCATGCAAATGCATACATGAGTGCCAGAAGATGAGATAGATGTAGAAATACAGATGTAAAATATAATTTTCTTTTGGTTTCATTTGTGATAGGTTACCATTTACCAGTCATACAACCATAATTTCTTTCTTTATTTCACCTAGGTCACACATAAAGCAACAGAGGCATAAGATACTATTGAAAATCAGCAAAGATCACACAATAAAACTGTCTGAGCACTCTACCTGTATCAGATGTCTGTGGCAAGGATTTGGTGTTAGGGTTGGGGAGTGTAGTTTGGGGTGTGTTTAGGGGTGGCTTGTGTGAAAAAGGCGAGGGGCTGCCCTGTGCCAGCTCCTCAATGGACCCACATCACACAAGAGCTGAGCCCATCAGCACAGCTGGTGACAGCTCTGTGAATATATATTTGAGAAAGGGCAGAAAACACCACAGAGAGAGAGGAAGAGGGAGCAAAAAGGAATGAGACAGCAGTGAGAACACCAAGGTCAGAAAAAGAGGAGGAAAATGAGGAAGAGGAGGAAGAGATGCTCCAGGTGCCAGTGCAGACATTCACTGAAGCCTGTGGACGGTCCCATGCCAGAGCAGATGGATATTTCCAAAAGGACTGCAGCCCATGGGAGAGTCCATGCCAGAGCAGAGGAAAAGTATGAAAGGGAAAGAGTGGCAGAGAGAAACACTTACGTACTTATTATAACCCCTCCATCCTTCCTGTGCTGCTGGGGTAAGGGTAGAGCAGTCTGGAATGGAGTAAAGAGAGCTTGGAAGAAGGGGAAGAAAATATATTATTTTAATGTTTGAGTTTTTTTCTCGCTACTTGAATTTGCTTTAAATGGCAACAAATTAGATTAATTTTCCCCAAGTGGAGTCTGTTTTGCCCATGACAGTAAATGATAACCAATCTTCAAATCTTTATCTCGACCCACAAGCTTTCTCATCCTAGTTTCTCCTCCTGTTCTGGTAAGAAGTGGGGTAAGTGAGAAGCTGGTTGGGAGTTTGACTATTTGCCAAGGCTAACCCTTCCCCCACTATTCACAGGAAGGAAAAACATATTTTTCTTTATTTTTCTAAAGTCTGAAAATGTGTTACATTTCTTGCTATAAATTCTGTTTCAACACTTATAATGTGTAGTTTATCTCTTGGTTTTATGATCTCAGACATCTTTAAGAATTACCCTAAAAATGTAAATGCAGAGGTAGAGTAGGTTCTGCCACTGATACTGAAGACAAGGAACAGGGTCATGGAAACAAACAAATAAGCAAAGAAAACTCCAGATATTAAATAACGTAATAACAATCCGTTACCCACTGTGCTTTGAATTTGATTAAGCTCCACTCAGCAATGTTAGAGTCTGATGAATCTGTAACCTGGCAGAGGCGAGCCTGCCACAGCTCCATGTCCCCGGATCCATTGAGTAGCAAGGCTGAGCGCATATTCCCAGTAGACACACAGGAGCACATATGCTATAAACACATATTTCCATGGCCAGCCACACAAATTAACAGACAGAAATGCTCACATAAACACAGATGGCACAAATTGCTTAATTCTGTCCCCCTCACTGGCTGTTCAGGATGAAGGTCCATTAGTGGGAGATACATGAATATATAAAATGTAGATCACTCCAATAGCTGGCGTTAGACAATCTATCCACTGTCTGACCCTGGATCCGTGCCCCATATCCAGGAAAATAGTTTAAAATGGAATTTTACATGTAGATGAGGCAGACTGTGCTGATTAGGTGAAGGGTGTGGCCAGACAAGCAACTGTGCAGCTGACCCCTTGTATCACCTTATGCTTTTGTTCTCCTGTGTTTGTTCCTCCCCAAATCTCCATGATCCCTTCTTTCCCCCACCTTTGGTTCCTCTGCTAAACATCCCATAACAAGTCTTGTACAGTCCCAAAACGCTCTTTCTCTATATCCCACAACAGGCCTCATATCCCAATGCAGTGACCTCCCCAGTCTGTAAGGCAGCCTGAGAAACTGCTCCTGCTGGCTCACTGTGGTGGGTCTCACCCAGCCCGTGGGGTTTACATCCCCCTGGGATGCCCTGGGAAGGGCGGGGTTGAGGCTTGTTCTCCTAATTAGGTTATTGGGGATGATGGTACGTGGTACATGGGTACAGATACATTACTGTACAGTTAGGTACATGAGCCCTGATGGCCATCATGCCTCTGTGTGCTTTTGTGTTTGTGGGAGTGAACCCTGAGTCACGTAATGAATAAACAACACACAACTACAACATAATAAATTAAAATTTTGGTCATTACTGTAAATAACAAATGCTTCTTATGTTAATAAGAAAGTGGCAGACAGACAAAACTTTCTGTGAGGATGCTATGGCATTCTGTGCAAAGACTTGCTCAAGAAGAAGACTGGAGAAAACTGGTCTTTTCATCAAACTCCTTTCAGATGCTTTTAGAAATTCCAGTCATGCAGATTTCTAGAAACATGTCATTTTTATAGCAATTTATTATTTATGGAGGCAAGTTTATGCTAACCTTTAACTCAGATAGCCTAAAAGGAACTTTTTAAAAAATGGCCAATACAATTAAAATTGCAATTTCTTGCTTAACTTCTACTTCCTTGCAACTTGCTCTTATTCAGTGAAATCCATAAACAGGTTTTAGTAAAAGAAGCAGTGGCTTATAAGGTCACTTATCCATAATATGTGTACTGATAAGGTACGGTCATGTGTAGAGGAATATTACTTCAAAGGCTTCTCAAAATCGGAGGGAAATTTTGTTTAAATGCAAGCCCAGTTCAGGATCTACACTGATTCTTTCTATGTTATTAACAATCCAGATGTGTATCTGCTTGCAGAGGAGGTTGATAAGTGTTGTGTGGGTTTTTTTTTTAATTATTATTTTATATCGATAGAAAGAAGACAATCACTTTCTAATGCCAAGTATCATCTTACAGGATTAGGCAGGAAAAGAAATCTGATTTGCTATACATGGTAAAATCCATGATTAAACATTCTATGAGGGGGAGGAATACATTACAGTTTTTATTGCTGAATGAGAAAAATAATTCTTGGATAGACGCCTAATAGAAACAGTGATGGCTTTGGAGGAATTTCCTTTCAGATACATTAAAGTATATGACTGAAGAATTGATTTTAGGATGCTGTTGCTTAACAGAATAGTGCTAGGCCTGTGTTCTGAGGAAAGGTTATTTTTTTAAATGTTTGTCCACTTAAATTTTGTTTCAGCATTCAGACATCCTTACAGACCTCATTACTCTGTAGTGCCTTATTAAAGGGAATAATTCTGAGACATTTCACACTTCCACATAATTGAAGTATTTAAACTTATGTTTAGATTTTATATGATCAGTTGTCTGTGGTGAAATATTCCGGGTGGTGGAAAATGGAGAGATGTTCCTGTTTGGTTTTAATTGGAAGGTAAATGAAATTCCAATTGTCCATAAAAAGCATTTTGTAACTATTGAATAGTTTGATTATTATTGCATTGAATAGGTGTTTATAAACCTGAGGCTTTCAAGGCAATGTACCTTCTGTGAAAGTTTACATAAGCTTAATATGCCTTCCATAAATGTCACAGTTCTGATCTACAAAAGAAAAGAAGGCTGTGGCTGAATCATTCAATCCTTGTCACTCCAACTGGTTGATTACTCCATGACTGGTTTCAAAGAAGAGTCAATAACAAGATATAAACAATTAGTTTGTTTATATGTTGGAAGCAAATATGAATGGAAAAGATTCATATAGCATGGAAAGCCTAGTTAAAGACATTCCTTATGGGAGCAAACCAAGCAGTCCCTAAGGGGTGAAGGAGAATTTTTCAACTTACTGCAGCAAACAGTTGTTTACTAGATAAGTAAACACAGAAAATGTCTCCTAACTGAGCAGCTCTGGTGCCATCCAGAGAAGGAAAACAACCTTTATTCTAATTAAGAAAGTGACATGGATGTCTCATACTTAAGGAGAAAATAGAGTACATTTCCAAGTGAAAGATTAAAGCAGTTTGGACTGTTCAGATATCTCACAAAGGGCAGTTTGGCCATAAAGGCTGACATATTCTGTCAAAGGAGGAGGTAATCAAAAGGCCTGAAACGCTGACTTCTCTATTCTGAGGAAGTAAACAGGTAGCTGGATGAGGGAAATTTCACATATTTCCTCAGTGGAAGTAAGTTAGGCTTAGTTTGTCTTGTCTATTTTGGGTGTCAGAAATAAGAGTTGCTTTTCCATTTTACTTAACTGGCCATATATAAAGTATGATTTATTTATCTACCCAGTAGCGTACTGAACATTTCTATGTTCTGGATAGCTGGGATACTGCAAAAGTGCTTCAGTTTCTCAGCACATCTTCCTTTTCATCAAAACATTAGTAGACTGGGTCCACAGCTTAGCTGTATGGCACAAGGGAAGGTTGCACTTACATGCTCAAGGGAAGAAAAAAAGATGTTTTCCATTGACTGTTAGAGATATGAAGATTCTCTGGCATAAAATAAGAAATTGAGAATACAGATTTAAACCTTGATGGGTACAGTAGAGACATGTTATTATACATACAGAATTTATTCCTTGAAGATATTCATAATGTAAGAGTAAATCTTGACCGAAATGTTGTGCACTCTGTGTGCAGCCAGTGTGTTATTTCAGTTCTACTTCTCTTTAAAACATAAAACAAAGGTGCAAAAAATGCCTTATAAAAATAAACTCAAATTAAGTAACTTCAAGATTTTTGCATGTAGGATTCATCTATGTTTTTTTTTTCTTAAGATATAGGAATATTACTGTAGTACCCAATTACTCTAATTTTAGTCTCATTTACAGAAATATGCAAAGAAGATGCTGTAAATGTCAGTATGGCTTTTAGGAGGAGATAGCAAATACTTCATATTTGGACTGGAATGTTGTATCTTGATCTTTTTTCTATTTCTTTTGTACTCTGAATAGTACTTTCAGCATTTTTTTTAAAGACATACTACCAGAACTTGATTATAATTAAAAACAGTGGTATGGATGTAAGCCTTTTTCTTTCTTTTCAACTCCATGTATTAAGAATATGAATACTACAATTCAAATAACTTTACCTCGGTCCAAAATCCAGTTAATCAGGAGTGTTTTTAATAAATGCAGTGGTCTGTTCATTCCAATGTTTTACTTTTACTAACTCTTATACTTGAAAATCACCACATCTGTCTGTATTCTTCTGTTCTGTTTTCCCTGTAAAACTCTCAATGGTACAAGATGGCAAGATTCATTTTCTGAATACAAGATACTTTAATATTGGTATGTGCTATATCAGCCTACCATTGTAGAACTTACCTAATATACTGCCAAACTGGCATCTGTGGTTAATCGGACCATGTGTAAGATTTTAATTAGAGGTCTTTTTTTTCTTTATGTCAAATTAATTTAATTTGATTCTATTTTCAGGGGTATTTTTTTTTTTTTTACATACTGCATAGAGATTTTTGTTTGCATATTTTACATTTGGTACACGTTTTGAAACAACCTTCTTAAGATGGTGCTGTGGCATAAAATAGGGTTGGGGTTTTTTGCAAAATAAATGATTTTTTTTTTTTACAGAGACTTGTCAGAGAGACAGAGAAATGTTACGTATATGAGAAACGTCAGATCTTTCCACCTGGTTGTTCCACACTTGTGCACAATTCAGCTTTACAAGCAGGGGCATGAAAGGCAACACTGATAAAAGGTTGGGTGTTTGTTTTTTTTTTTTATGGTTTTGGGGTTTTTTTACATTTTCTCTCACTGACTGTATATTAACATCTATAGCAACATAAAATGGCATATACAAAATATTAACTAAATGTCTTTGAATTATTGAGGGCAGTGAAACAGTCTCATTTCAGATTTGTTTGTGTTCTTTATCCACTGGCAAGTCAGGTATCTGTAACTTTTTTGGGAGATGCATTTCACGGATTGTTAGTTATGCAATGCAGTTTGAAGAATTGATGCAATGAGAGTGGGTGGAACTCCTTTTCTGCAAAAATCCTAGCACCCTAGGGGTGTTCTGTGGAATTAATTTCAAATTGAATCTTGTAAGTAAATGAGATAAGTTCCCTACTTCTCTAGGTTATCAGAAAACTATTAACAAACTTTAGTTTTGTTAAAAAAAAATAGTAATGGAGCTCCATTTCCACAACATTAATTTTTCAAGTCAGGTTATATCACGGAATTATAAGAGCATCTAGACTTTCTCCACTTATCACCATTCAGAACCCATCACATTGTTACACTTAAAAAAAAATATCCATGTGGGAATAAGCTTTTACACAGCTGGGATTGGATAAGGAATTAGAAATCCATCTTCCAAGCCTCATTTTTAAAGTCAGTGAAGTTGATCTATAGCAAATAAGTCTTAGCATAGATCCCCTGAACACTGGGAAGACATGCTGCAACAATGGGTCTAACTGCAGACAGAAAAAAATAAAATGAAATACAATGACTACAAAACAGTTCAGAAAAACAGGCAGCTGGCTTTGTCAACTGCATAATTGCTGACAAAGCCAGCTACCTGTTTTTCCAACCTGTCTTCTAAACTAATAATTAGCCACTTTCCTGTTTCCAGCATTCATTTTCTTTATCGGCTCCCATAATTTCAATTTGAGCCTTGTAACTAGATAAGTTCCCTACTTTTCTATGCTATAGAATGGGAATACCACCAAGATTTGTAAAGTGACCCAAGTTACATTGGTATGGAAACTAAGTATTAGTATTATTAGTAGTACCCTTAAGAACTATTATGTGGCCGATACTAATTTTTATTTGCTTATTTGTTTAGATCTGAAAGCTTTTCTAATTTTGTATGACATTGTGAGCTGTCCTTAGTCACCACTTTTACCAGGTGCACAGAAGTAGCAGAAAAGAGCAGAGCCAGCATCCACCTGTGCCTGCTGAAAACTTGCATGTTCTTCAGTGATATTTGGCTGAATAGGCTCAGTCAGGAGCAAGAGCAGGGTTTGATGGGAAGGCAGGTCTTTATGTCCAGGCAAACACACTGAAGTCATTTTTTAATGTCATTTTTGCCAATATTTTGTTTAGATCTTGATCATGAAGAATAAAGCTAAAACAGGTGTGACTGGTATCAAGGAATTAGTTTTCATTAAATAATCTAGTTGAAAAATATAACAATAGAATTAATGTCCTTAAATTATTACAGTTAGAGCTGGTTTTGTTATTTGCTGTAAATTGTTTTGGCCATAAATTCTAATATTTTGGTGAATGAATTATCATAGAAAGGCTTAGGCTGGAAGGGACCGTAAAGATCATCTAGTTCCAACAACCCTGCCATGGGCAGGGACACCTTCCACTAGACCAGGTTGCACAAAGCCCCATCCAACTTGGCCTAATATTTTCCTATTCTCTGATGAGCTCTATAGTTAATCATATCTTATTCAGAGAACAATTATATTGCTTATTTTCTTGCAAATTCTTATGTCGCAAGTATAAATTAATTGAAAATCATTTTGTCACAACCTGACAATTGATACTGGAGAGACAGATGCATAGTACCTTTCTACTATTTTTAAAGTATTGTCTACAAAAAGGGAAATACATGACTTACAATAGCTAATGAATTTGACTGTATGTAAAATCCTAGAGGACCTGTCTATCCTGTAATAGCTAAGCTTAAAGTCTTTTGCATACATATACATATATATATTTACTAACTTCAGGGGCTAGAAAAAAAACTCAACCAAGTTTCAAATTTATGGGGTTTATGTCTGTTTCTTAATATGGCCTTCCTAAGCTCATATAAAAACACTGGAATGATCAGGGAGTGGAAGCAAATCTCTTTAATTATGGGTTACTGGATCATTAGTCCACACCTGGGAGTACTAAAACTCTGCATAGTCATATCAGAAAGCCTATGGAAGTTTTTTGAATGAGGTTGATTACTGTAATAGAGATTTAGGTTAGACTGGGTTAATTCCTGCAATGTTAAATAGCATATTCTTTGAGAATTTTAAATATTTTGTTTTAAAAGTAAACATTTAAATTTTTCAGGCACCATTAGACATGCCTATGTTCAGAAATAAAAGATCTGAGAATCCAACATTTACAGCTCCAGTTGCTGCCTCTGGTACAGGTAGGCAAGCCTTTCAGTAGAATGAATCCTGCCTGCACAGCAGGATGAGATTATTGCAGCTGGGAGAAAAAAAAAGCATCCAAGCAGGTGTTCATGTCTGTGACTCTTATTAATATTTTATGTATTATTTCCACTTAAATATTAGAGAAGATAGACTCTGGCACTTGTAAAATTTTGTCATGAATTTCCTTTTAGAACAGTTTATCTCTCTGTCCAACATTTCAATATAATGAACCAACAATAGTAGTCTGAGCTGCATACTCTTTGCAGCTTCAACAAAAGTATCAACTAGATTTATATTGTATGTTATATAAATATGGATTGTATAGGTAAATTAAACTAAGAATTCATAGCACACTGAAGTGATAGAAGAGATTTCCTGTATGAGACAACTTAGCCTTTAGAAATGCGGAATAAACAGCTAACGTATGTTCAGATTTTTTTTCCTTGTACCAATGCATTCCGTGTTTATCCTGACAAGTATCATTGCTGGTGAACTCAGTAGTACAGTAACATCTGAAAGAAACGTGACAGAGTTAATATATGTCAGCCTTATTCCCTAAAATCTATGGTCACAAAAATCTTGCATCTTTTCAAATATTTTTTTCATATTAAAACATTAATTTATCATACTTCCTGTCCTTTATTAATATAAAATAATAAAAGGAATTTAGAATTTTTCAACTTAAAAAAAAATTACCTGACGTATTAACGAAAGGAAACCAGAAATGAGACACTTAAAACAGATGGCACCTATTGAATGCTTCCTCCTGGTAAAGTTTGGAATTCACAAAGATTGGCCTTCTGTGACCTAAAATATGAACTAGGAAAAAAAAAAAAATGTCTGAGATCTGAGAACTAGTTTTAGACATATGGAGCTACACCATGCATTTTGAAGCAAGTTGTAAGAGTATGTACTAGACATTTTCTTAGTGTGAGCACATCTTCCGTAACAATGACAGAAGAGAGAAAATCAACAGGGCTTTAGCGAAAGACCTTCTTGCTCATAAGAATAGTGCGTGCTTTTTTTCCTGCTTTTTTTCCCCAGTTATTACCATGCTGACACAGCACCACTACCACTATCAAAGAAATTAGGGAATCAACATTCTCCTTTGCAGGATCCACATTCTTTTGTTTTCATGACATCAAGATAAATGCAGACAGAAGTTGAAAAATATGTCTAAACCTGTTTGTTAAGCTGGAAACTAATCTCCCCTTACAGGAGGCACTGAGCTCCTTGGCTTCTGCAGATTCAGTTGGAGCTGAAAATACTCAGCTCCTTCCTGAACACATTCAAAACAGAAATTGAATAAGCTAAATTTAGATGTCTGTATTGCAGACATCTGTACTTGTCACCATAGCCTCCTTCTTTGCTGTTGATAAAGACAGAGACTTTTAAAGAGCAATTAATCTGATCTATCATGGATCTCCACTTTAGGGCAAAATGAATTATGCCCCAAGATGCTTATTTCTCTGTTGATTACAAAAGCGTGTTGAATGACTACTTCAAGGAAATTTCACCAGTTTAACCCTGTATCTAGTATTTAAATGAGGGATAGAAAAGTGAGAAAGCCACAAAAGGGCAAGGGCAATAAATTACAGTAAAATTCTGGCACTATTTGACACATAAGTCTCAGTAATGTACTTTGAGTACATTCTGCATGTTTTTGAACACTAATATCTTATATCCAAATCTATACATATCCACAATCCTATGCATATTCAAATGAATAAAAAAGTATTTGTGATATATAATTGCACACAGTTCAGTCAATGTTATTCAGAAGAGTATAATGTGAAATTGGTGGAGTAACGTTCAACAGAATGTATTTATGCTTGACATGGGTCTGTCTCCAATGGCTGGACTTCGGTCAGTTCAGAGAAACTTGAGACACTCAATCTGAACAACATTTTTTTGAGTCAATTATGTTTGTTCAACCAATCAATGACTTGGATTTCTATTACAGCACATTGGGGAGATGGGAAATAAACAAGCTTGATGGACAAGTACCACTTTAAAGTATTGATGATTTCCATGTAAATTAAAATTATATAGCTGAAAGGGAAATAACTACTCTGGAGAAATATTTGGCAGTCTGCCTGCTTATTTCAGCTATTCAGACAAACAAGGGTGTCAAGGCTATTTAGAATTACATCTGTAACTTTTCTTTGATGCTGAGTGTTTGGGAATTAGTAAGTACTGCTTAAGGGTTGGTCTTGGGACTTTGGGATGATGCTGAAAGCGATGAAGCTTGCTAGCACTGCAGCTAGGAAGGTGGAAAAGCTTGAACTTTCCAATTCTGTTCTTTAAATAATGTGATAGCATTTATTTCACAGCAATTCTTTTAGCTGATTCATTGCACATTTACATGGCCCTTAGGAGTAGTTCTTTTGCTTATCCCACTAGTCAGATTAAGAAAAACATAACCTTAACTATTTTGATGATAGTAGAATCAAGGGACTAAGGTGGAAAATTCCAATTATTGTGACTTTTTAAATCAGCAAACAAAAGTAACTCTTTGTGATAACTGTAAGAAAAGTGAGAAGAGAAAGTTAATACTGTTAATTAATTCTTATGAACAAGGAGATTAGTTCAGATAAGTAAGAAGTAAATAAGTAAAATAAGTAAAGAAGTTGATTTTAAAAGCGAAACTATGTGAAGGGTAGTGAGAATCAGAGAATGATAGAATGGTTAGAGGTGGGAGGGACGTTAAAGATTAACTAGTTCCAACCCCCTTGCCATGGGCGTGGACACCTCCCACTAGACTCGGTTGCTCAAAGCCCCATCCAAACTGGTCTTGAACACTTCCAAGGATGGGGCAGCCACAACTTCTCTGGGCAACCTGTTCCAGTGCCTCACAACCCTCATAGTGAAAAATTTCTTCCTAATATCTATTCTAAATAGGGTAGATACCCTATTTCAGTTTAAAACCATTACCCCTTGTTCTATCTCTGCACTCCCTGAAAGGGTCCCTCCCCACCGTTTCTGTAGGCCCCCTTCAGACACTGGAGGGCTGCTATAAGGTCCCCCCAGAGCCTTCTCTTCTCCAGCCTGAACAGCCCCAGCTCTCTCAGCCTGTCTTCATAGGGGAGGTGCTCCAGCCTTCTGATCATCTTCATGGCCCTCCTCTGGACTCGCTCCAACAGGTCTATGTTGGGGGCCCCAGAGCTGGATGCAGTACTCCAGGCAGGGTTTCACCAGAGCAGAGGGGCAGAATCACCTCCCTCGACCTGCTGGCCACAGTTCTTTTGATGCAGCCCAGGATACAGTTGGCCTTCTGGGTTGCAAGCACACATTGCCAGCTCATGTTTAGCTTCTCATCAACCAACACCCCCAAATCCTTCTCCTCAGGGCTGCTCTCAATCCATTCTCTGCCCAGCCTGTATTTCTGTTTGGGATTGCCCTGACCCACATGCAGGACTTTGCACTTGATCTTGTTGAACTTCATGAGGCTTACATGGGGAAACCTCTGAAGCCTGTCCATGTTGCCCTCTGGATGGTGTGCCTTCACTCCGTTGTGTCGACTGCACCACATAGCTTGGTGTTGTTGGCAAACTTGCTGAGAGTGCCCTCAATCCCCCTGTCTATGTCGTCCATGTGACCGACAAAGATGTTAAACAGCACTGGTCCCAGTAGTGACCCCTGAGGAGTGCCACTCATTGCCACTTGGACATCTAGCCTTTGACTGCGACTCTTTGAGTGCCACCGTCCAGACCAGTTCCTTTTCTGTTAAGTGGTCCATTAGTCAAATCCATGTCTCTCCAATTTCGAGACAAAGATGTCGTCCAGGACAGTGTCAAGTGCTTTGCACATGTCCAGGTAGCTGATGTCAGTTGCTCTTCCCTTATCCACCAATGCTGTAACCCCTTCTTAGAAGGCCACCACATTTGTCAGACATGATTTGTCTTTAGTGAAGCCATGTTGACTGTCACCAATCACCTCCTTATTTTCCATCTGCCTTCACATGGTTTCCAAGAGGATCTGCTGCATGGTCTTGCCAGGAACAGAGGTGAGTCTGACCGGTCTGTAGCTCCCCGGCTCTTCCTTTTTTCCTTTTTAAAAATGGGGGTTATATGTCCTCTTTTCCAGTCAGCGGGAACTTCACCAGACTGCCACAGTGCCACTTGTGTAGGTGTAAGATCACTAATGAGTCAGAGGATGATTCTTCCACTAAGCGGCCATGGTCTGGTTATAGCCTGGTATACCACTGTTGCTGAGAGCAGTAACCCAAAGCAAATGTAAACCAGAATTTCTTTGGCAAGAGAAGGAATAACAGGAGAAGCAAACCCCAAATCTCTCCCTTAAGGCAATTCTTATTTAATGTATATCACCGTGTTAAAACAACTGCAAATTTGTTCTGTTTTCTTTATCAAACCAGTAAAAGATACTTGGTTTTCTCCTGTCTTTCTTCTCCTAGAGGTTTGAAATTCCTATTGTGAACCTAGTAGGCTGAAGTACACAAGACAATTTGTTTTTTTCCCCTGAGTGAGTTCTGATAAAATTAAATCTGTGATGAATACTCTAGGAAGTGCCTTCTGTGACTTGGTCAGCCACTAAGATGGGTGGTCACTAAGATGTTCTAATTTTAGTGTTCTATTTACTTTTCCTTTTTTTTTCTTTGTTTTTTTTTTTCTTCTGAATATTAGAGAATCTGTAGAACTTATGATAACAAAACAAACAAAAAGTACAAATAAAGATGCAATGGGGCCCAAAACCATTGAGACTGAATTTGATCTGTGTGCAACTTTTAAAAGTGAGCAGGTCAGACAGAACAAACACCAAACTTTTGTAGGGTTGGTCTTTTTCTCCAGGACTGATCAATTCAACAACTGTCAATGACTTGCTTGTTTGTAAAAAAACTCTTTTCAGGACCTTCCAGGTTTCTAGGACCGTCTTTTTCCATAATTTCTGAACCTATACTTTCTCACAAGTCACTCAAACTTCCCTGTTCTTCAGGATCCTTAGTATATCATTGTCTCTCATTTTTATTTTCCACCTAACATTCACTCTAAACTTTTTCTCCAGATGTACATGGTCATCTGCCTTTATATCAGGAGCACTCTCCCTTCTTTCTGCTCCACGCAGAATGCAGGGGCCAGGACAAGGTAAACAGGTACAGCACACCTTCAATCCCAATGCTCAGTTGTGCTCTTTTAAAAAGAGAACAAATAGTTCCAGAAAAACTGCAGATGAACTAGTAGATGCCACTTAACAGTAATCCCTAAAGTAGAGGAAAGCTGGATACATCTAGAATGGTGACTGACAAAGGCTAGTACCCACATTTTCAGATCAAGGTGAAAAAGTGACACTAAGTGGATATGCAATAATCTGTTTCAGTATGTGGACACCTCGTGGACTTTATATTTAGAGATTAGTATAAGACTTAAAGAATGAAGTCTGACATATTTAAAAAAAAAAACGATTTTAGCATTAATTGTTGTGATTTTGTTTGCCACAGGCATCTATATATAAGGCAATCTTTTTTCCAACTTACTGCATTTGTCGCATTAGAAGAATCCTGTAAGAAATCAGTTCTGAAATACAATTAGTCCTGGTATGGTAGAAGTGGTTCCTTGCATCTGTTTGGAAGCAATTTGATTTCATTAATTACAGTATCACAGTATCGTCAGGGTTGGAAGGGACCTCTGGAGATCATCTAAGTCCAACCCCCCTGCCACAGCAGGGACACCTACAGCACATTGCACAGGACGGCATCCAGGCGGGTTTTGAATGTCTCCAGTGTGGGAGACTCCACAACCTCCCTGGGCAGCCTGTGCCAGTGCTCCGCCACCCTCAGAGTAAAGAAGTTCCTCGTCATGTTAAGATGGAACTTCCTGTGCTCAAGTTTGTGCTCATTACCTCTAGTCCTATCACTGAGCACCACTGAAAAAAGACTCTTCTCATCTATTTGGCACCCTTGTCTTAAGTATTTATAAGTATTGATAAGATCCCCCCTCAGTCTTCTTTTTTCTAGACTAAAAAGCCCCAAGTCCCTCAGCCTTTCCTCATAAGAAAGATGCTCCAGTCCCCTAATCATCTTTGTAGCTCTTTGCTGGACCCTCTCCAGCAGTTCCCTGTCCTTCTTGAACCAGGGAGCTCAGAACTAGACACAATACTCCAGATGTGGCCTCACCAGGGCAGAGTAGAGGGGGAGGATGACCTCCCTCGACCTGCTGGCCACAGTCTTCTTGATACAGCCCAGGATGCCATTGGCCTTCTTGGCCACCAGGGCACATTGCTGGCTCATGGTCATCCTGTTGTCCACCAGGACTTCCAGGTCCCTTTCCACAGAGCTGCTCTCCAGGAGGTCAGCCCCCAACCTATGCATGGGGTTATTCCTCCCCAGATGCAGTACCCTACACTTGCCTTTATTGAACCTCATCAGGTTTTTTTCTGCCCAACTCTCCAGCCTGTCCAGGTTACGCTGTATGGCAACACAGCCTTCCGGCGCGTCAGTCACCCCTCCCAGTTTTGTGTCATCAGCAAACTTGCTGATGGTACACTCTATCCCTTCATCCAGGTCATTGATTAATATATTGAACAAGACTGGACCAAGTACTGACCCCTGAGGGTCCTTTATTTATGTGGTATTAGAGAGGTAGATTCTCAGAGGGAAACTAGAATCCCCAGCTACTTTTTCTACAGCATTTATTATTTTATATGTGTATCATACACCTTTCTTGCATTTCCTTACTAAGAAAATTACCACTCTTTTCCATGTTCCTTATGTGAGAATGCCCTTATATCCAATTTTTTTTTCCATCTCTGATGCAGCACTACTTATTTTCATATTTGAAAACTGATATGATAAAGATAAAGATAAAGATGAAAGGTGATAACTTCTTAACTCAGGTGGTGGAAGAGCCCACAAGAAGAGGTGTGCTACTGGACCTGGTACTGAAAAACAAAGAGGGACTGGTGGAGGATGTTAAGGTTGGGGGCAGACTTGGCTGTAGTGATCATGAGAAGATAGAGTTCAGCATTAAGTGCAGTATGCGCAAAATGACAAGTAGGGTTGAAATGTTAGACTTCAGGAGGGCTAACTTTGATCTCTTCAAGAAATTGATGGAGAAATCAAATGGGAGAGGGCTCTAGAGGGTAAGGGGGCTCAAGAGAGCAGGCTGATATTCAAGCACCAGCTCCTCCAAGCTCGGGATAGGTGCATCCTGAAGAGCAAGAAATCAGGCAAGGGAAGGAGACCTCCATGGCTGAGCAGGGATCTTCAGAAGAAACTCAGGTGGAAGAAGGGAGTTTACAAGATGTGGAAAAGGGGGCTGATGACTTGGGATGAGTACAAGAATGCTGTCAGGGTATGCAGGGAAGAAACAAGAAAAGCCAGGGCAGCTTTGGAATTGAACCTGGCAAGGGATGTAAAGACCAATAGGAAGGGTTTCTTTAAGTATATAGGAGGCAAAAGGAAAACCAGGGAAAATGTGGGACCACTCTTGAACGAGATGGGCGATGTGGTGATGGATGATGCAGAAAAGGCAGAGTTGCTGAATGCCTTCTTTGCTTCTGTCTTCACTGCTCGGGCCAGCTCTCGGGAGTCCCAGACTTTGTGGGTAACAGAGAAAGTCTAGAGGAAGGAAGACTTTCCCTTGGTTGAAGAAGAACAAGTTAGAGAACGATTAAGTAAACTGGATACCCACAAGTCCATGGGGCCTGATGGGATGCACCCGCGAGTGCTGAGGGAGCTAGCAGAAGTCATTGCTGGGCCACTCCATCATCTTTGAAAGGTCCTGGAGAACAGGGGAGGTGCCTGAGGACTGGAGGAAAGCCAATGTCCCTCCAGTCTTCAAAAAGGGCAAGAAGGATGACTCGGGAAACTACAGGCCAGTCAGCCTCACCTCCATCCCTGGAAAGATGATGGAACAGCTCATTCTGGGCATCATCTCCAAGCATCTGGAGGAAAAGAACGTTATCAGAAGTAGTCAACATGGATTCACCAAGGGGAAGTCATGTCTGACTAATCTGATAGCCTTCTATGATGGCGTGACTGGATGGGTGGATGAGGGGAGGGCAGTGGATGTTGTCTACCTCAACTTCAGCAAGGCTTTCGACACTGTCTCCCACATCATCCTCACAGGCAAGCTTAGGAAGTATGGGTTAGATGAATGGACAGTGGGGTGGATTGAACAGTGGCTGAACGATAGAGCTCAGAGGGTTGTGGTTAGTGGTGCAGAGTCTAGTTGGAGGCCAGTAACTAGTGGTGTCCCTCAGGGGTCAGTACTGGGTCCAGTCTTGTTCAATATATTCATCAATGACCTGGATGAAGGGATAGAGTGTACCATCAGCAAGTTTGCTGATGATACAAAACTGGGAGGGGTGGCTGACGCGCTGGAAGGCTGTGCCGCCATACAGCGTAACCTGGACAAGCTGGAGAGTTGGGCAGAAAAAAACCTGATGAGGTTCCACAAAGGCAAATGTAGGGTACTGCATCTGGGGAGGAATAACCCCATGCATCAGTACAGGTTGGGGGCTGACCTCCTGGAGAGCACCTACGTGCTGTAGGTGTCCCTGCTGTGGCAGGGGGGTTGGACTTAGATGACCTCCAGAGGTCCCCTCCAACCCTGACGATTCTGTGATACTGTGATATTCCCTTTTAGTGCCAAATGTTTGAAAGAAGTATAACTACAGTCTCTTCCGTGCTACATCTCACATTGTTTTTACAGAACTGTCAGTGCTTCTCTTTAATTCAGTGACCCAAATTAACACAATTAACACTTTAAAATATAAAAAGAGGATATGGAAAATATATGTGAGATATTCATAGCCAAAAGAACAAAAAAGTCAGGAAAATCAAAGAGTAAAATATTCAACTATTGTCAAATATATTTTTGTGAGCAGTGATTATTCTAGTAGGTTAAAATATTTATTAGGTATATGGTAACTGACTTAAATACAAAACATTTTTCATACATTAAATAAGCCTGTCTTTTTTCTCAGACACTTTATACAGCACTCATATTGTGTATATCCATCTGTATATCATCTGTACAGAGAGAGTGTGCCATTTTCTTTTATATTGTGTTTTAAACATGCTACTCCTCAACAAAAAGATTAAAAAAAAAAAAGATTGGTCTGACTTCATCTGCATCCTGAAGTTCTGCTGACAGGAAATTTTATTTATGGACATATGAAAGAAAAGTATTTTCTGAAGAAGTGTCTAAATCTATGCGTCAGCATGAGCACATTAAGAAGTCTGATGTGAAATAGAATTAAAGTCACAAAGACCAGTTTCAGGTTGTGTCTGTTTCTTTTTCAAATATGATTCTGTCACTGAGGCAGTATCTCACATAATTTAATTTTCTGAACATTGACGTGACTAAAAAACTGAGACAGATCAGATGTGTTCAAACTTCTGCATAAAATCTTTTCTGCACCAAACCTCAAGTAAATGCAAATTGTTTGCAATATTGTACATTTCGTTGTACTTTGTTACAAACAGTGTTTTCAACAATTTTAATCCTTCTTACGCTGCTGTATGCTGGGCTGGGTTTTGTCACTGGCCCAAGAACTCAACTGGAATTAGGAAGTATGTGTATCATGGGAAGTTCTCAGAGAAAGGCTCCATTTTGGATAAAAATTAAGTCATTTTTATATAATAGAGACATAAGAGGGCATAGGACACCACCATTTTGAGCAGCCAATAGGTGCCATTAATTTCTATTTTTCACCAATAGATGATGGGGTTTTTTATTCTTTCACACCAATTTTTATTTTTCCAGATTATTTTCCTGTTTCTTACAGTTGGAATAGCCAAAGGTAGTTACCAGTTCTTAATTTCTGAGGATGTTTTCACATTTTCCCAGAATATTTTTCACCTTTTCAGATGGTAAGTTACCATTACGGTTCCTTGGTTTTGTACTTGTCGATAGTATTTTAGGATGTCCCCAGTTTCTAGGTACTCAGCTGTACTTCAAAGATGCCAGTTGCACTTCTCAGGGATGTTTCTGGTTCATAGGCCTAGTTCTCAGGCTCACAGTTCTCAGGCTCACAGGCATTTTCTCTGTCAGTACATCTCTCAGCAGACATTTTTTTCTCTTCAGTAATTTTCCACTTCTAACCATGCTGCCTTTATAACTGCCCACATCACAGCTGCATACAACTAAGGGCAAGGACTTCCTACAGAAAAAAAAGAGCACCACATAAGCTTGAACTGTGTCCTTTTGCACATTGCTTTCAAAGCGTATGGAGTTCTTCACTAATAGGAGATTTGAATAAGGATCATTCCATTAAAAAAAAAATAAACCATGTAACAGGTGTGTCAGATATCTACGTATGTGCTATTTCAGTTCCTCCTGTAAGAGGAACTGTTTCCCAGCTCCCAAGTCCATAGCTTAGTTTGGCTTCTATACTGTGTACCACAGTCAGTAGCAGCCCTTATGCTATTGCGTCCTCTATTAAGTAAGAGGGAAAACTGCTGAGCTTTCCAAGAAGTTGTGGCTCAAATCATGCTCCTTTTTGGTACTGGAACCTTAGAAAATGCCAGGGGAGAATATTTTTTTTTTTCTGTTTAAGTAACACCATGAAGCACCTGACAATGCATATGAAATATGCTTAGCAGTGATAGATAGTTAGGCATTGCAAAAGAAGATGAAAAGTAAAAATTAGACTGTAAAAACGTGGAGAAGTGTATCTTGAAATGTAATCATAATCCAGGCAGTGATCTCAGTGATTCTGCACACTAGAATAATATACATATGAAATAATAATGGGGGCTATATATATAAAAGCTATTAAAAATCCACTTACATTTCGTTTGATAAAGGCAGAAAAAGAGGCTTTGGGATTTCTTTTATTTTATTGTAATAAATAACTTTAAGTATATGCCAGACTTTAACAAAAAAGGTATTAAATTTCTCCTGTGGGCAGCATTGTTCAATAATCATCTGCTAAGGAGCATCTTTTACCATCTTAGTCTCTGTCAAAGTTAAGTATTTGGCTAGATAAACTACTGGTCTGATCCATTATTGCAATTCCTATGTTCCTATGGCTTTTTATTTCCTCTGTAACAATTACTTTGAACTGGGTAATACAATTTAATGCCTACTTCCCTTGTTATTTGGAATGAATAATACTCAGTATAATAGGTGAGTCTTACAAAGAGCTTTTACTTCTGAGTAGTGAAATGATGCACTGACATTTTCGATAGTGAATAGATTTCACAACTGACAGATTAATAGTCTTTAAATGGAGAAAAGTCTGGTTGTACATCTTCAAAAAGCTTCTGAACATGAGATAAGTCTTTCCGGTATAAAGACTTATATATTTTTAAGATTACATATTGTTAAAATTTATTAATTAGGTCCAGGTTTTAATGTGGTTTTTTTGTTGTTTTTAATTTCAAAATTCTGTGTCAAAGTTGATATTTATGCATATAAATAGGTTAATATTCTCAATGTAGTGGGCATCTGAGGCTACCATTAAAAGTTCCAAATCTTAGCTATCTCACAAGTCATATGTTTTTGTGGGGTTTGTAAGCATGTTAGTGCATAACATGCAAGATCTTGTGGATAAGGTTTTGGTCATGGTCCTATCTGTTTCCAAAAGGTACTAATTAGTGCTGCTTCACTAAATGGTAATGTCACGGTATTTCTGAACTGTGAAATGCAGTATCTTATGTTATGAGGCTATTGGGCCTAGAAATTCAAGAACCCACATTTAAATATGTTTTCCCCTGCGGACCTCCTGTGGGATCTTGGACTGATTGTTTAAGGGACTAAGTCAAGATAATATAAAGAATACAAAAAATTATTATTTTCTCCCTAATTTGCCCTTGTACCAGCAATGGATAATACGGAGTGTTGCTCTACATAAAAAAACTTAAACCTCATCTACATTAGAAGCAGATAGAGTTTCTATGGAGCTAACAAAGAATGGCAGAAACACTGATATAAGACACTGTAGATGGCTTATTCTTAAGTCTCTTGCTGTTAATCATCTAAACAAATTTACCTCTTGATCTCTGCATGCAAGTCTCATGGGTAGGTTTCAAATGCTCCTTTTAGATACTGTATGCCTCAGTTCTCCACCACTAATATATATGAGTTCTTAGGTAATGTATTTTAAGAATAAATTAATTTAAAGATTCTGAAACATTTAATTGCCACAGGGAGCTCTATCAGTATCTTTACGAGAGATTACAATTTGTATTTCAGATAGGTCATCAATTTAAATTCAAGCATTAGCTTTCATCTATCTGTGATATGAGACACATTTAAATTCAGAAATGTAGAAGATATAGCTAATATTAATCCCCTAAACTACTCAGTATCACTAAATTGAATTAAGTCTTTTCAGAAGCAAAGTAATTAAATCAAAACCCTTATGTCATGCCACTGTAGCATAACTTGCTCTTAACAGAATATCTTTGATAAGACATTTGGAAATTTATTTAAAAAGAAAAAAAAGAGAAATCCATAAATATAGATAATGGATATTATTATCCATGCATGTAAAGTATGACTGGTTACCTTTATAAAAGCAACTGTAGTAGAGTGAATAAATCTGCAGTCCAGCTGTAACAAAACCAGCAATTCATACCAATATCAGGAATAATATGTAGGGAAATACACATTATGAAATATATAGATTGAACCTCAGCAAAGAGGAATGCATCATTAATTTTACTTACAGACTGCTTTATATAAAGGACCAAAATCAGTATACTTCTAAATGTATAGCAATCAACCAGTAAAAATCGATATGTTAAACATGCTTGCACAGATTTAAAATTATTCAAGGCAGTAGTTTTATAAAATTAAATCAAAACATGAGGGTGTCACACCAAGCGTTCATTCACTTATAAGTTGTATGAATTATTTAGCTTAAAGTACTAGGGATGATCTTTGATGCCAGACAGACCTAGCTGAAATGTAAACACAACTTATGTCAGAAATGCACTGCCCAAGATGCAGATTGCAAAGGAGAGGATTGGGAAAATGGAGCACCGCCCACTGTAGATGAAGATCAAGTGAAAGACCACCTGAGGAACCTGAAGGTGCACAAGTCCATGGGACCTGATGAGATACATCCGCGGGTCCTGAGGGAACTCGCAGATCAAGTCGCGAAGCCACTAGCCATCATATTTGAGAAGTCGTGGCGGTCTGGCGAGGTTCCTGCTGACTGGAAAAGGGGAAACATAACCCCTATTTTCAAAAAGGGAACTAAGGAAGACCCGGGGAACTACAGGCCAGTCAGTCTCACCTCTGTGCCTGGCAAGATCATGGAGCAGATCCTCCTGGAAACTCTGCTGAGGCACATAGAAAACAAGGAGGTGATTGGCGACAGGCAACATGGCTTCACCAAGGGCAAGTCATGGCTGGCAAATTTGGTGGCCTTCTACGAAGGGGTTACAGCGGCAGTGGACAAGGGAAGATCTACTGATGTCATCTACCTGGACTTGTGCAAAGCGTTTGACACTGTCCCACACGATATCCTGGTCTCTAAATTGAAGAGACACGGATTCAATAAATGGACCACTCGGTGGATAAAGAACTGGCTGGACAGTCACACTCAAAGAGTTGCAGTCAACGGCTCGGTGTCCAAGTGGAGAGCAGTGACAAGTGGCGTTCCTCAGAGGTCGGTACTGGGGCCTGTACTATTTGACATCTTTGTCAATGACATGGACAGTGAGGTAGAGTGCACCCTCAGCAAGTTTGCTGATGATACCAAGCTGTTTGGCCGGGCAGACATGCTGGAGGGGAGAGATGCCAGCCAGAGGGACCTGGACAGGCTGGAGAGGTGGGCCCAAGCCAACCTCATGCAGTTCAACAAGGCCAAGTGCAAGGTCCTACATCTGGGTCGGGGCAATCCCAAGCACAAATACAGGCTCGGCGGGGATTGGCTGGAGAGCAGCCCTGTGGAGAAGGACCTGGGGGTGCTGATTGATGAGAAGCTCGGCATGAGCCAGCAATGTGCGATCGTAGCCCAAAAGGCCAACCATATTCCGGGCTGCATCAAAAGAAGTGTGGTCAGCAGGTCAAGGGAGGTGATTCTGCCCCTCTACTCGGCTCTCGTGAGACCCCACCTGGAGTACTGCATCCAGCTCTGGAGTCCCCAACATAAGAAGGACATGGACCTGCTGGAGCGCGTCCAGAGGAGAGCCACGAGGATGATCCGAGGGCTGGAGCACCTCTCCTATGAGGAGAGGCTGAGAGAGTTGGGGCTGTTCAGCCTGGAGTAGAGAAGGCTCCGGGGAGATCTTATTGCGGCCTTCCAGTACCTAAAGGGGGCCTACAGGAGAGCTGGGGAAGGACTTTTTACAAGGGCATGTAGTGATAGGACGAGGGGGAATGGCTTTAAACTGGAAGAGGGCAGGTTTAGATTAATCATTAGGAAGAAGTTTTTCGCTTTAAGGGTGGTGAGGCACTGGAACAGGTTGCCCAGAGAGGTTGTTGAAGCCCCATCCCTGGAGGTGTTCAAGGCCAGGCTGGACGTGGCCTTGGGCAACCTGGTCTAGTGAGAGGTATCCCTGCCTGTGGCAGGGGGTTTGGAACTCGATGATCTTCAAGGTCCCTTCCAACCTAAACTATTCTATGATTCTATGATTCTATGATTCTATGTGTCAGAAATGACTACTATTTGAGGTAATGAAGATCAAAACAAATTTTTTTTTGCTTTGTTTCAAAGAAGAAGAGGTATTCTTTTAAAAATATTTAAATGCATGCAATTGTAAAAATTGTAAAATTAAATTGCACGATTAGAAGGACCTTTAATATCACCGTCAGTGTGAAAAGCAATTTGGTTTATAACACTCCTTATGTTCCAAACTGTCATTTCATGCATGATCAGCTCTGTTCAACAGTGTTACTATTTTGATTTTTAATAAAAAAGTTCGGTATACTGATCTTTCTGCTACTTTTGATCTAAAAATAAATATACTTTTAATACTTCTATTACAGCAAAAAGATTAAATTATTTTACTATGATGTTAAACAAAAAAAAAAGAAAAAGGCCTTTAAAATCTCTTGAAACCACCATCTAAATTATTCCTCATATTTGCTACTTTTTCCTCCTTACCCAGAGAAAATAAACTATTTTCCACTGAAAAATTATACAAACATTGCTCAGATATTTTCTTATTAATACAACAATCAAACAGCAGCTCTGACGTGTTGGATGCCATTTCCTATGCCCTTTTTTGGTAGATTAATTAATAGATTGTATGAAAACCTGAAAGTTATCTGAATGTCTGTTTCTCTTCTGAATCTTCTCAGAAAAACAGTGGTAACATAATGCTAGTTAAAAACTTATTTTGTTCTGGAGATCAGCTTTTATTAACTCAGAAATCAAAACCAAAGTTAAACAATACTCCTCATTTCCTCTTCCTAAGATTGACTGTATCCAAATTTGTCAGAAATGTGTTAGGGAAAAATGTCTCTGGCTAACTAAAATATTTTATTTTGATTTTAGATATCATGTTCATATCTTTAGCTATGTCTTCAATTATTACTTTAAGCTTTCTATATTCCTAGTTTTTAAATGTTCCAATAATTCAGACTTTTCAGTATTCCTTTTATTCCAATTTATAGGATTTATATTTCGAAAAGAACAGTTGGATTTTAAACCAAAAATCATATTTTTCACTTGACTCTCAAAGTGTTTACAATAAAATAATCAGTTTCAGTGAAAAAAACCCCATGAATTTGGAACATACAAACAAACAAAACTCCACCCCAAAATAGAATGGAATATAATAAAGTGCTAAGACTATGTAAAGAAATACTTTGGCTAGCTAACATTTTCCTACAGAAGCATGTTATATTAAATAACATTCAGTTAGTTAAACACAAAATGTGCTTGTGCTTCTACTTGTTACTGAATCATTTTAGTCTCTGCCCCTTTTCTGTATCTTTCACCCGACTATTGGAGAGACATAGTACAATGTGATAATATTCTAAAGACAAAAACGATTTACTAAACAGATTCTGAAAGCAGAAGATATGACAAGGCAATACATTTTGTAAGAATGTTTACCTGTTGTAGAAAAGAAAAATATTTAATGGGCAAGTGTCATGGTTTAGGCCAAATCGGCCACTGGGGACATAGGGGACCCCAGATGGGACCGACAGATGCTCCCCTCTACCTCTCTTCAAAGAGAGAGGCAGAGGAGGGAAAAAGAGACTTATGAGTTTAGAAGGATCTAAACTACTTTAATGAAATATTAAGAGTAAAATAAAAAGAAATAATGCGAAATATACAAAACCGTATCAAGCTCCCAGGATGACAATCACGACACCAGCTGGCACTGGGGGAGTCCTAGGCTGGACTCAGTGACAGACAGCAACTGGATTCCGGATCTGCATTCAGGATTGGGATAAAAGGCAGACAAACAGATGGAGTCCTCCTCAGACATCAGCCATTGAAGGAAGAGCGCTGACCCTTTGATCCCTCAGCTTTTATACTGAGCATGAGGCAGATGGGATGGAATACCCTGTTGGTCAGTTTTGGGTCACCTGTCCTGTCCGCTCCTCCCCGCAGGTGGGACCCCTCCATGCTTTTCCACTTCCGACCCTCCAATGGGGCAAGTAACAAAGTTGGTTGGCCTTGGGTGTTAGAACAATAAGTATAAGCAAGAGCCTCCCTGCATACTGTGTCTGGACATCAGCTATAAACATTGGTCTTATCGCTCTGAGAGAGCGAACATTGTCTGCACAATGTGCTGTTAATTTCAGTAGTTAGAAGAGGCCTAGCTAGGAAGCAAAGTTACTGAACAAAATTGGTCCTGTTTTACATCAAACCAGGAGAGCAAGGTAATCTGAATATGGGACAGGAGTGCTTTGTGAATTGTGAATGTCAGCCCTTCATGACCCAAATGTCTTCCTTATTTTTCTGAAGATACTCTGTTATATTAAGATTCCAAATCATCATGCAACTTAAAACATATCACCATGGCAAATATCATATTTTTGTCACGTTCCCTCGGTGCTCAGAACACTTAATCACTTTTGAAACTTGTGTATCTGAGTTATACGTTCTGTGTTACTACCCTCAAAATAGAACTTGCTCATCCTATGAGTAAGATCAGAAATAATATTGCTGGTTTTAAGTGGTTATTTATATGGGTAATTACCAACAGGATGCAAAAGGGCAGAACAACAGACTGTTTTAAGGTTTTGTAGAAGCTATACATTTAGAAGATGACTGATGGGGAAGCACAGAAAAACTTAGGTGCAAGGCCAAATTTTTTATGATGCCTTAATGGAGGTATCCACACAATAATGTAAATATGTATGTTTGATTTTTAAATGCGACTCATTTGTTTTGTGATGCTTACTGATGTAACGCGTACCGTCAAGATCCTTAACACAAGGAAATGAATTAATACAGACTGCTGGCTGTGCTTAGTAAAGCCCTTTAGAATATTGATGTGACTTAGAGCTCTCTGAATTGCGACCACAGTTCCATGTACATGTTCGGCAGTGTACATGTCATGAAGTGGGTATTTTGTTTGTTTTTCTTCTCATTGCAAATAAGAAAGCTGCAAGTTTAACAATTTTGGCATTTGTTGTGGTTACAGAACATACCACAGCACCTGAAAATGGGAGTATGAGAGAATAACTAAATATGAGTTTTGGCCCTAACAATTGGTTGAAAAAGAATATTTTTTGTGGAGAGGAAAGGAAAGGAAAGGAAAGGAAAGGAAAGGAAAGGAAAGGAAAGGAAAGGAAAGGAAAGGGAAGGGAAGGGAAGGGAAGGGAAGGGAAGGGAAGGGAAGGGAAGGGAAGGGAAGGGAAGGGAAGGGAAGGGAAGGGAAGGGAAGGGAAGGGAAGGGAAGGGAAGGGAAGGGAAGGGAAGGGAAGGGAAGGGAAGGGAAGGGAAGGGAAGGGAAGGGAAGGGAAGGGAAGGGAAGGGAAGGGAAGGGAAGGGAAGGGAAGGGAAGGGAAGGAAGGGAAGGGAAGGGAAGGGAAGGGAAGGGAAGGGAAGGGAAGGGAAGGGAAGGGAAGGGAAGGGAAGGGAAGGGAAGGGAAGGGAAGGGAAGGGAAGGGAAGGGAGGGAGGGAAGGGGAAGGGAAGGGAAGGGAGGGAGGGAGGGAGAGGGAGGGAGGGAAGGGAAGGGAAGGGAAGGGAAGGGAAGGGAAGGGAAGGGAAGGGAAGGGAAGGGAAGGGAAGGGAAGGGAAGGGAAGGGAAGGGAAGGGAAGGGAAGGGAAGGGAAGGGAAGGGAAGGGAAGGGAAGGGAAGGGAAGGGAAGGGAAGGGAAGGGAAGGGAAGGAAGGGAAGGGAAGGGAAGGGAAGGGAAGGGAAGGGAAGGGAAGGGAAGGGAAGGGAAGGGAAGGGAAGGGAAGGGAAGGGAAGGGAAGGGAAGGGAAGGGAAGGGAAGGGAAGGGAAGGGAAGGGAAGGGAAGGGAAGGGAAGGGAAGGAAAGGAAAGGGAAGGAAAGGGAAGGGAAGGGAAGGGAAGGAAAGGAAAGGGAAGGAAAGGAAAGGGAAGGAAAGGAAAGGGAAGGAAAGGAAAGGAAAGGAAAGGAAAGGAAAGGAAAGGAAAGGAAAGGAAAGGAAAGGAAAGGAAAGGAAAGGAAAGGAAAGGAAAGGAAAGGAAAGGAAAGGAAAGGAAAGGAAAGGAAAGGAAAGGAAAGGAAAGGAAAGGAAAGGAAAGGAAAGGAAAGGAAAGGAAAGGAAAGGAAAGGAAAGGAAAGGGAAGGAAAGGGAAGGAAAGGGAAGGAAAGGGAAGGAAAGGGAAGGAAAGGAAAGGAAAGGAAAGGAAAAATAAATTAAATATTAATTAAAACTTTAAATTTGCTTAATTTTAATTACAAGGCATATTTTTACTTCAAATTTATATAATTTCTTAGTCACAGTCCTGATCAATGGCAATGGTAAAGTGTCAATAAGTGAGGAGTTGTCTCTTGATGACATTGTAGCTCTCAAATACTCTCCGAAGTAGAGCTAGATGACATTTTCAATAGTGCATATTAAAAAAAAAAAAAGTAACTGTTTCAAGGATGGATCTGAATATACAGAGAATTCAAATTCTGCAATGGCATGAACCATTTCTCAAGAAAATATTTATATATGTTTCTAATATAATGATATGCTGATATCCTTAAGTGTTACCCTGAGAAGCTTATGGTAGGTTCAGGCACAGAGCTTTGCATATTGTATATCTTGCTTGTCTTTCTATTAATATGCCAATAAAAAAGATGTATATTACCCCTGAGCTAAATATAACATTCTTACTGAACAGAAGGAAAAATACCAATAAACTATTTTTTTCCTGGAGCTCAAGATACATTTTCTATCAATATTGACATATATCAGAAGAAAAAGAGCAAAACAATTGTTTTCCAAACTTTAAGCAATATATTTGTGACATTTTTTGTAAATAGAATTCATGTGTTCTTGACCTTTCCTAGCTGATATTAATTGAATCAAGTTTTAAGAAGCAATTTTAATACATGTTTGATCTAAATAAAAGAAGTGTAAGACAAACTAAAGAAAAGAGTGAAAAATGGTACTGGCAAAAACTATGGCACTGATAAAAGTAAGGTCCAGATACAGCAAATTACTAAATGCAACTTCAGCTGGAATTGATGTGACTTACAACATGGCCCTCATTAATGTTAAAATAGCAAATACCTCATTAACCTTTCCTTAGTCCTGGCTCAACACCACTGAACAGCTGCTAGTTTTCTAGTCCTAGTGTACAGTGTATGCTAATAAAGAAAAGTAGGTTTACTTCATGGTACAGTGGGATAACCTGAAAAAACAACCTGTTGTTGTAGAATTGTTATGAATTTCATGCAAGTTGTTATTTTCAGGCACCATAAGATTATTAAAAAATGAAAAAGAAACACAAGAACAATTCTGGCTATTATCTCCTTAGGCCAGAAGCAGGCTTTTTGTCACATTCTTCTAATGGTCTTTCTATTACAGACAGTAACTAATTGTCCTATCTGCCCCACAAGGTAGGTAATAAACATCATGATAATGATGATGATAATAACAATACTGAAATCTTACTCATGTTCTGTTATTAACAAAAGTGATATTCTTTGACTTTAAAAAAATCTTTTAAGACAAAAAAGGATATTATAATTATCTGTATATTATAGACTGTTTCATTTCATAGAATCATAGAATACCAGGTTGGAACGGACCTCAAAGATCATCTGGTCCAACCTTTCTTGGCAAAAACACGGTCTAGACAAAATGGCCCAGCACCCTGTCCAGATGAATTTTACCAGTGTCCAATGATGGTGTATCCACCACTTCCCTGGGGAGATTATTCAAATGACTGATTTTTCTCATTGCGAAAAATTTTCCTCTTGTGTCTAATCAGAATCTCCCCAAGAGTAACTTGTACTCATCACCCCTCATCTTTTCCATGTGACTCCTGGTAAAAAGAGAGTCTCCACCTTCTTCATGGCTTTTTAAATACTGGAACATTGTAATAAGGTCTTCCCTAAGCCGCTTTTTCCTCAAGGCTGAACAAACCCAATTCTCTCAGCCTTTCCTTATATGGCAGGCTTCCGAGTCCTTTGATCATCTTGGTGGCCATTCTCTGGACCCTCTCCAGCCTGTCCACATCTTTTTTGTATAGCAGGGATCAAAATTGAACACAGTATTCCAGGTGTGGCCTGACAAGCACTGAGTAGAGTGGGAAAATGACTTCTTTGTCTGTGCTGGTGGTGCCCTTGTTGATGCAACCCAGAAGTCAATAACTTCTGCACCAAGGCCAATGACTTGAAATGTCAAGGCCTGTTATATAGATGCCAACCTAGAAGGCTTAGAATTCCCTCTAGCTTAAAATGTCTCAGTTTATGAACCTGTGGTTGAACTCATGCAGATCTTTGAGAAAGGGAAAACAAAACTACAAAAAAGAAGAGTTAACGATGAGAAAGTTTACTAGAAGTTTCTCCATGAAGAGTAGAATTTGGAGATGACATCTGGGATTTATTCACTGGACAATCAGTTCGTGTTGCATTACCTATCCCCTTAAGTTACCACATAGTTGTTATCTTTATCAGAAACTTGAGATACGAGAAGTGTGGAATGGGGGAAAAGGATTATGTCTCTAATCTTTGACTAGCTGCAAGGAAGTATTCAAGGTATTTTTGTGTACACACAAAGAAATCATACATTTAAATGTTGACTGATAACCAAATACTCCATGTTTGAGCAGCATAATTGTAATGCCTTCTGTTGATGTCATCTTAGCACAGAAAACCTCAGGTGTCTGAAAATGAATTCCAGTGATTAAAAAGAATAAAATTCTGATAAGAAGGCTCAGGTTCTTCCCATAACTAAATTCAATAAAACTGATTTTCAATTTTATATACCATGTGAATGGAATGTGAAATATCAGGGGGAAGTGAATATCAGGGGATTTAATGAGAATTATCATGAGCTTTATGTAAGAAAAAAGCACAGGATTCCTCTAGTCTTATAAATATGATTTTAGTTCCTATAATCTAAAGACAAACTCTGAATAAACAGACATTGCATTTGTCATTTCCTATATCTAGTTAAACTATTAGACACAGCAATAGCAACAATCCCTGAATGATGCATGTGAAGGACGACTCATACTGTACCATCAGTTCAGTAGGTGAGTTTTGGTACACGGCAAATTATACTTTTTAATGTTGTCCTCATATCAGAACCAATTTTAACCTTATGTAGCTAAGCTTACCAACTTTTTCTTCGGTGCATTCATTCTTAAATCCATACCTTGACTGTCTCTCAGTCAGTCACTCAGTTCTTGTTATTGTAGGTCAAATATAAATATATTTAATATAGGAATGAAAATTAAAATGAAATAATATCACAGCTCTCAGTCTTAAACTACACAATCTAAGCTTCTGTCATACCTAAACAAATACAGAGGCTCAACATTATGATGAGTTGGGACTCATCCAAAAATTCACCTATGTTCAAACTCAATTAAATCTAAGGAATTTTATGGCTTTTTTCAGTCACACCTTCAAATCACAGTGAATTCTTTGGCTTGTATCAGTGAGGATCCTCTTAGGGCTTAGAGACAGAACCACATATTAGGATCAATCCTTTGTCAGCTGTTAACAGCAATAACTATCAAAACTTCAGTAAACAAACCTTTAGATCATAAGGCATTCTTAGCTTCCTGAAACAGTAGGAGCATGAACAAATCAACATACAAAGTAAATAAATAAATTTCCAAAAAGAAAAAAAAAAAGACTGTTTCAAATATTTGGATAAATTTACCAAAGCTCCAAAAATATATATTGATAATTTATGTACATATATATTTACAAGATTTTATTGTTTTTCCAATCTATAATCTGGTACTGGGACCGGTGCTGTTTAACATCTTTGTCGGCCACATGGACAGTGGGAATGAATGCACCCTCAGCAAGTCTGCCAACAACACCAAGCTGTGTGGTGTGGTCAACATGCTGGAGCAAAGGGATGCCATACAGAAAGACCTGGACAAACTTAATAGGTGGGCCCATGCCAACCTCATGAAGTTCAACAAGACCAAGTGCAAAGTCCTGCATACAGGTCAGGGCAATCCTGAACAGAAATCCAGGGTGGGCAGAGAATGGACTGAGAACAGCCCTGAGGACAAGGATTTGGCAGTGTTGGTTCATGAAAAGCTAAACATGAGCTGGGAATGTGCACTCTCAGCCCAGAAGGCCAACTGTATCCTGGGCTGCATCAAAAGAACTGTGGCCAGCAGGTCGAGGGAGGTGATTCTGCCCCTCTACTCTGCTCTCATAAGACCCCAGCTGGAGTACTGCATCCAGCTCTGGGGCTCCCAACATAGACCCATTGGAGCGAGTCCAGAGGAGGGCCATGAAGATGACCAGAGGGCTGGAGCACCTCTCCTATGAAGACAGGCTGAGAGAGCTGGGGTTGTTCAGGCTGGAGAAGAGAAGGCTCTGGGGGCACCTGATTGCTGCCTTCCAGTACCTAAAGGGGGACTACAGGAAAGATGGGAGGAACTTTTTGCAAGGGCATGTAGTGATAAGATGAGGGGGAATGGCTTTAAACTGGAAGAAGGTAGATTTAGATTAGATATCAGGAAGAATTTTTCACTATGAGGGTGGTGAGGCACTGGAACAGGTTGCCCAGAGAAGTTGTAGCTGTCCTATCTCTGGAAATGTTCAAGACCAGTTTGGATGGGGCTCTGAGCAACCAAGTCTAGTGGGAGGTGTCCCTGCTCATGGCAGGGGGGTTGGAACTAAATGATCTTTAAAGTCCCTTCCAACCTAAACCATTCTATGACTCTATAACTATGCTCTCTGTAATCAATTAAGACCCTGACCTTTTTTCTCAGGTTTTAAGAAAGCATTGTCATTGATCAAACCTCTACATGTAAACACAGCAGTGATGTTTTCTGTTATTCCGATTCATTTAATTGTCAGTTTTAGTAATTATAGTTTTTTAAATTTTAATCTAGTCAATTATTATGGACAGTATATTCAACTTTTATTCATTAGTTTTCTAATCAAGACTTTGATTTAATAAAACATTTTTTTCACAGAGATTACCCTAAGCATTAATCAGACTACTAAAAGAAAAGCAAATTGTTAATATGTATGTTTAAAAATGAACTATAAGGGCAAAACATAGTCTGTCTTAAAGCTGTATACTTTTAAAGAACTATTAAGATCTTGTCCTGTGAAGCAAATCCATACCACTTGAGGTATGTATGTATGCTGTGTAACATACTGAGTGTATGTAGAATGAAATTTTTAAAATAGTCTTTATTACTTGTTACTGTAAAAAAATCTCCGTTTTGTGTCAAGCTTATGTATCTGATTAACATTGCCTGCATGAGGTTATAGGCAGCCTGAACTGAAGTCACAAACTGTTTTAACCTCTGACTAACCCCAATCGATAGGCTAGAGTGAACAATGAAAAGCAGAGTATAAAAATGTTCCTTGGCCCTTCAACTAACTGTTTATTTCTAATGTTTGGTTTTCTGACTCCCTAAATACAAAACCTTTAGGGTACATTTTTAAAAATGTGCTTTTTAGGAAATACCCTATCTCACACAGACAACATTAATCATGTCACCTAACTTTGCCTGTACTGTACACAGTACTCAGTAATTCCATACTCAAGTAATGTCATAGCTAGAGCATCTTTGGAAGCCAAATGGTCTAATCAGACAGAGTTATTCTTGTAAGAAAGTAGATTGTTTATTTTAAAAGGATTTAAAGTTGCCCTTGCAGATACGGAGAACTATTTTGCCTTCTTTAAAGTTCCATACAAAAGCTGTAAATAAATAGACATTTGTATCTTTTTCTCAGTAAAATTAACCAAAGAATATGGGATTTCATATTAAAAAAGAAAAAAAAAACAAAATGAAAACAATAAGATAATACAGATTTAGCATTAAATTTGGAGGAGCTCCAGGGCTGAAATGGAAATTCAAACAGATTAAATATCTGGAACTTAAGTAAGAGATCCCTGGTGTAATTCAGAGACACATATTTACAAAAGCACATGCGCCAGAGTTTCTCAGCTATGCAAGCAAATAAGATGAGCTTAGGGGATTTACAGCTTTCTAATGTCCTTATCAAAACTCCTTAATCAAAAGCCCTTAAGTAATTTATCTCTATCTTCTGTGCTGGGCACCCTAGACACACTTGAAAAGTGGATTAATGAAAAGACACTGATTAGTTTTGATTTCTGACATATATTTCTTGAAAGTTCTGTTCTAAACAAATATTCTTCGGTGTCTATTAGTAGTTATTTATCACTTACCATGTGCTCTGTTTTAAAACAAAACAAACAAACAAAAAGAATCCTTACCCTAGAATGCTTCAAACCCAAAGCCTCAGTGCTATAAATAAATCCTTTACCATTGATTCATAAGCTTGTGTAAGAACAAGCTTTAGCTAAGAAAAAGAAAAAATCCCAATCCCTCATATCTCTTACCTCTATTGTACTAATGTAAGATTGTGGTCTACTGAGAAAGAATGCATTAGAAATTTGACACAAATGTAACTACAATATTTCAGCTTTTTCATTTTAAATATTTTTTTTCAGCTGCAACTTAAGTGGGAGTGAGTTTGTCAAGTGTTTAGTAACAGGTTTTTCTCTGTTTTCTTGTCCTGATAATTTTAGAAATAGCTGCCAATATGAGAATTCTATGTATTATTTTTTCCCAGTATTTCTCTGAATGGCTATTTTGCAATACTTAATGACTACATGCTTGAAATGTTTCGTATGTGTTTTGTCTGAAGCTTAATACCCATGACTGACCTGAATAATGATTAAAGTGTTTTGGTTAGCAAGCAAAGATGGAAGATCATAAAGCTGTTAAGTTTTTTTCATTGTTGTTCAGGTGCAGAGTTAGTGTAAGTGACCAAAGCATCGTAAAGCCTTTCACAGTGAGGTCATAGCATTTTTCTTTCTTTCTTCTTTCCTGTCTTTCTCTCTTTTTCCTTTTCCCTTTCCTCTCCCTCCATCCCTCTTTCCCTCCTTTCCTTCCTTCCTTCCTTTCTTCCTTCCTTCCTTCCTTCCTTCCTTCCTTCCTTCCTTCCTTCCTTCCTTCCTTCCTTCCTTCCTTCCTTCCTTCCTTCCTTCCTTCCTTCCTCCTCCCTACTTTCCTTCTCTCTCTCTTTTACAGTTAAAACCACATCACAATTCACAGTGTGGAGTTGAGAGCTTAAGGTTGCTGTATATGGAACAAATGTTTATAAGCGGTTGGACTCCTGAAACAGCTAGCAGCAAATGCCAAGGAGTAGTGCTTGCCTAAATTTCTATTTCTTTTCTACCTCTTCAAACTCAGAGGAGCTTATACAAAGTTCACCAGATGTTGACGTGTTTTGCGATTTACACGTAAAGATTTTTCAGAGTAAATTTTAATCTGATAGGGAATCACTTTCTTGCAGAACTTAAATAGATGAGATATGGGAATTTAAAATTTCAGTCTTTTTCCTTCTTCATTTTAAAGGAAATTCTAAACTAAGAACTAAACTAGATTTAATAAAATGTATGCAACCAGAGGTGAAACTTGTAGTGAATTTACCAAAGTTCAGTGTCATACTCCCTCATGGCTGAACAGAACATAAACTGTAATCATTAGCAGTTTGAGTCATCTAAAAGGAGAAAAATCTAAATCTCTAACAGTCTAAGAGTCTGTTTAGGTAAGTTGAAAAAAAATAGCCTGACTATATTTTGAGTCAGAATAAAGTGAGTGAGATGACTGGCTTGCAGCCAGAGACAGGTTTTCTATTGAGTTGCTCTCAAAACACACATTGAAAAAATATATTAAAGGGAATATTTTAAGGGTGTGCATAAATGCCTTAAAAATCAGGAAATTAATTTCCAGTGTGCATATATTCACTATATGCATCTTTTAATTATGCAAGTAGCTATTATTTCTTTCCAGAAGAACCCATCTCAGTTATTCTTTGGGGAAGATATTTACACACTTTGGTCTGAAATACAAGCCTTGAAAAATTCACTGAGGTACGACTCAGAAATAATAATTTCTGACATCTAAGAAGTCTCTCCTAAATGGAGGATATATTCATTTCAATTTTCCAAAGGATTACTGCTTTGCCTAGTCTGTGTACATTTTCAGAAGGACAGCAAAGGTGATTTTATTGAAGGAACTTGCACAGAAGCTAAGTCAGAAACAACGCAAAACTAGAGCTTTACACAGAAACAATGCCCATATTTTTCTCCCCACATTTTTTAATCTACAAGATTATAGAATTTTTCTTTTTTTCTAGAAAATAGGAAACAGCTTATACTGCAATTGCCAAAAAGTACTAAAACAGATCTCAAGAATAGATTTATTTTTGTCAAATGCTTAAATATTTTCAAAATTATGATCAACAGAAACCTGAGTCTTATAATAATAAATGATGATTATTATATTAAGGTTGAAGTTAAGCTGAGCCAACAGACATATGACTTTTCTTGTAATTGGTTCAGAACAGCCACATAAAAGCTATTAAGACAAAAACACGATTACTCCAGGAGAAATCAAGAGGAAAATTTAATATTCTTTTACCTTTAGAATAAAAGGATTGACTTTCATAAACTACTCATTGTTTACCTCGTGGTTCCTTTAATATGACTGGAGGAAAAGGGAATCCAAGTTACAATAAATAACCGTTCAGGGAAAGAACCACTAAAATCAATCTCACAGAAACTGTTTCTTTTTCTATATTATTTTCCCACCTGTTTTCTGACTCATTCAGTTAACATCTTTGGAAAGGATTCTTATCACCTACTGCAGTTTACAATTTCTACAATTAATGTAAAAATTTCATTAGCACATGTAATTTTCTATCAGATAGACAATTCATAGTATGGGTAGATAATTTTTAGGATAGATAATTACATTATTATATTATTATTATACTTTAGCCTTCTATGTGATTACTAATGCAAGCAAACTTGCTATAAAAATGACATAACTTTGGAAAAATATCAGCTTTTAATTAATCTTTCTGATTGACAAATAATGGTAACTAAGTACGTTTGATTTAGAGGAAAAAATCTTCTGTGTATCATAGCCACAGTTCAATTCTTGTATCTCAAACAATATTTTAAGGCTTCATTCTTTCATTTCTTTCAAAGCCCATGAGAATTGCTTAACCTTATTCTACTCAAGCTTCACACACACACCCAAAAAGCAAGAGACAGTGTTTGGTGATTTTTGTCCAACATAAAATGACTACATTTGTCATACGTCAGGGTGTCTTTCTGCTTAGCCTGGATATTGCAGAACTCTGGGCAAATAACAAGAAACCTCCAACTGCAGTTGGGTTCCTGCAGAGGTTATTGGCCAAACACTGGTTTCTGTCTTGACTTCCAATGTAGAGCCTGCCTTTGATAGAGAGAACTAACACTTAAGGGCTAATAGCAGGAGGAAACATGCTTAACGCAAAACATATATCTATAACCTTGTAGCCATTGCGTTGCTTAACCCATATCTATAATTATAACCTTGGCCATCGTGTAAGACGTTTAATCAGGAACTAGCAGAGGGGAGTTGCAGAGAAGAACAGAACAGTCATGGCCGGCCTTGCTAAAGAAACCTGCTGGAACTGACCTTGCAGTTGTGGAGTCTGATAAAAGAGAGACTGAGCCTACGCAGGAATAAAGAGTCACTTGTGGTGATGAAGAAGAGTGGGTTTGCCTTCATCCTCTCTACCCTCAACGACCACCACCAGAAGAAACCGCGCATGCTCGGTGGGGAGGAGATCACGGAAATGGCTCATTTGCATATGAAGCGGGATAGATAGTTAATATGTATAGGCATATTGAGAAACCTTATGAATACGTAACACTTTGCTGCATAAATACGATACGAGCTGCCGCGTTAGGTGCGCATGAATTTGGTGGGATGACCCTCCATGCTGCCCAGCGCTGAATAAAACATACCTACTTTACAACCTTGCGGTTGTGGAGTCTGATTTCTGCACGTCACCTTCATTGTAGATGGTACACACTGAGGCTTATACTCTGGTTTCACCTTTTATACCCCCGAGTTATAAAGCATATTCTCTGTTCAGCACTGCCAGCAACAAGTAACTTGCACATCTTGGTTTAATTAGCAAGAAGGACACACCCTTGAATTACACTGTTGTTATTGAAAGGAAAGAGATATTCTCGTTAGTTCTCCCTTATTCCTGCAACACAATTTTGGCAGTCACTAGAGCCAGTTTTACTGGGAGGAAATTTTTTTTTTAATTTGAAAATATTCTGGCTGTGAAATTTTCATGTTTATACTTGGAAGAAATTAATGAATATTCACCATTTTGCCTGTCTCGCCTTTAAAGGCTGAGCCCAAGAGTTAACAGTGAAGAGCGTATGTCCCAGAAAATTATCCCCCCTGCTTCAAAACGTATTGTGATCAAAAGGTCCTGCCAAGTTTTCTGAAGAGCTTTGTTTAAACTCAGAGATTCCATATTATATGTTCCAAATTCATGTGAATAGAAAAAAACACTACAAACAAATCCATTTCTCTTCCTTTGCATCACATTTATACAGCTATGCCACATGCAATTGTGCATTGGATGGTGATTCCCTAGCGAAAAACTCCAGACTCTTGGGAGAAAACCTTGTCAGAATGATTCTCTATCATCATCAGTGGAAGGACAGGGAAAATATAGCAACTAAAATCAGGATTTCAAACACTAAAAAAAAAGAGTAATGTATAGTTTGAAATCTTATTTAGTAGTATCATATGGATACTTTAACTTTGTTGTTCACCAGTGTTGACCTGCTTGAGAGACCAAATTAAATAATTTCCTTTCTGCCTTTTTTACTTTTAACACTGACTTCTTTATGCTGAGTAGTGATTTTCATCCGTCTGAGAGAAGTCTGTGAGCATAAATCCAATTTTCTCTTTTGGGTGACTGTATCTTTAGACTCCATGACATGTACAGTTTTTCAATCAATGGAGTTTCAGTTTGTTTCAGCTTGGAATAATTGAGAATAACTGTGCAAATGATTAAAAAATAACAGGACTTGCTGACTATATTCTTGTCCATACAATGCATGGGCACTGTGTGTGGCTAAAAATGGAACAAGAAGTATTAACAGATATTCATGACTTCTCAATATTTTGATTAGTGTGTTGTATTAGAATTGTCTTGAGCAGTAACAGTTCCTCCTACTACCCATTTACACCCCCACCAAAGTAAGAAAAAGACTAATTAAGAATTACTCTTTTGTGTAATTTTTACTCATATGCACATCCATACCATAATTAGTGTTAATTCAAAATATATGAAGTATTGGTCTAAAAAAGGAAAGTTAAAAATTATAACCCTCCCTAAATATTGGTATAGGTCTAACAGCTCAAATTGAATGTGCTATTGCAATGCTGTCATGCAGCAATTGAACTTAGCCAATGCCTACTATATTTGCCCCCATCTGCTGTAGTTAAAACCTGGAAATTATATAGAAAAGCCTTTATCAAGAAAGTCTTTAAAAAGGTAAGATGAGGATAAGGAACTGAAAACAAACAAACAAGTCCTCTGAATCTGTAGAACTAAAGTACTCAGTACTTCATCATATTGTCTAAGCCATTTATTTAAGATAGTAGCTTTGCCTTTTCACATTTCAACATACCTTCAAATAACAGTTTTAAAGTTATAATAGCATTCAAAAGATTTTTTTTAAAAAGGTGCCAAATTCGTATATTGCATGTATTCTCAGAATAGCCTTCTCACTGAGTTGACAGAGCTACTGGCTGCAGTGTTTCATTCAAAGATGGTTTGTATATCTCTTCCTAACATTGAGTTCATTCATGGAGACTTTCATTCTATATATGGTAAGAACCATACAGCAATGGCTGCTGCAAACAGAGCTCACTAGTCCAAGAATAATCACTCCCATAGGAAGGATACATAACAAGCAAGCAAGCAAGCAAGCAATTGTATTTCCAATATTAGTTTATTGTTACGTCATTAAAACATTCTTCCCATATTTCCTCCAAAGCATGTTACCAGGTTACTGGCAGCTCTAACACTAGTGTGCCTAGGTATCCTATATTCCATGCAGTTTCTTCCTTCTGTGTCTCAGTATATTGACCTTGCCTCTCAGGGATTTTGTTTTGTATTGTTTCTCTGCCTTCTGGATCTTATGGAAGAAAACAAGATAGCATCTTCTCCCGTCAGTAATAGTATTGCTTCCACATTCTTGTGATTAGTTTAGTATGAAGTATGTGGGTTGCAGCAGCATTTGTGTAAAGACAGAAAGGCAATTCTTCATATCCTGCCTACAAACAATGCAAGGCAGTGCTCTGTGCACGCCAGAGATATGTTACTCTGATTCCAGTGAACTAGTCTGAGATCTCCACTTTATATAGCCATTTTGTAGAAAATTGATTTTATTTTTGGAATGGTTCTTTCAGTTACCTAGTCATTGCATCAAATTGTTCAAAGAGAGAGTTTCAGTTTCCAAGATCTCATGAAAATACTCAATTTTTCTTCTTTCAAAAGGATATAGTTGTTCTACGATGAGGAGTGCCATTTCTCTCATTTAGGACTGGAAGAATGTGCTGGGTTGCCTGCCAAAATGAATAATTTTTTTAAAAAATAGGGAAAAGTATTTGCTATTCTGAAATAGTAAGTACTAGCATTTGCTGGAGTGAAAACACAACAACCGTACCACCCTCGCCTCCCCCTTAAAACAGCTGTAATTCACTTAAAATAAAGTATTTCAGGAATCTCATGAAACTGTAACACACCTTACAATCCTTATAACCCTTATAAGATCCTGTTCCTACACTGTAATAACACCTTCCTGGTTTTAGTCTTCTGACTGAATGAACATACGGACACTTAGGCATTTATTGGATGTATTGCCAAGCAGCAAAGTCTGGATTTATGAATAAGGTTTTTCACAACTTAAAATGCTTGCAATTTGGGGTTTGCTTCCCTCCCATTCAGCATCCTCTCAGCCAACCCTCAAACAATTTTGTGTAAAGACCTGACACGCAGTATTTCTCTCCTCGTCTTCCCTCTGTAAATTTAACATTGTTACTATATGTGAAGATCAAATGCATTACCACTTTTTGATTGATGATTGATTTTATGTTCAATAGTTTGCTCCAACATGTCTGTAAAATATACCAACATTTCTTTAATAATAATACATATGATACTATAATTACATTCCTGTAATTGTATTATTGTTATAACCTAGCAGAAAATTTTGCAAGATGTTTGAGAAATACTATCCTGTGTGCTTTGTCATCTAACATTTTAACACAAGAAGATTCTTTTTTTTCCTTTGTTTCCTTTTGCTTTTTTTGACAAACATAATAGCCTATAGTTATTTTTCATTTTAGTTTTAGTTTTATTGGCTGTAATGTGTCATTGTCAGAGTTCATGTATTTGAACCCAGAATTGTATCCGTAGGAGACAAGGTCCTAGACCATCTGCTTAATTGGCAGATGGTTCACTGGAAAAGAATCTAAGTAGTCATTATTTCTTCCTTTTTTGAATGTTCTATCATGTTCCAGTGGTTACTGGTGTGTTATGATTTTAAGTAGTCGCTGTCAGAGGGGACTAAATAAAAATGTACCTCCTCGGTTTACATGCGAAGAAAACATTCATCTTCTGGCTGGAAAGCAGCTTTGCAGAAAAAAACCCGAGGGTCCCAGTGGACACCAAGTTGGGCATGAGCCAGCAAATGTGCCCTTGCACCAAAGAAGGCCAACAGCATCTTTGGGGGCATTAAGCGGAGTGCTGCCAGCAGGTGGAGGGATGGGATCCTTCTTCTCTGCTCAACACTAGTGAGACGCTTCTGGAGTGCTGGATCAAGTCTGAGGTGCCCAGAGAAACAGGGACATACTTGAGCAAGTGCAAAGAACCACAAAGATGGTTAGGGGAGTGGAGCATCTACATATGAGAACTGGCTGAGACAGCTGGGACTGTTCAGCCTGGAGAAGAGAGGCTCAGGGGGTATCTTATCAATGTATATAAATACGTGGTGGGAAGGACTAAAGGAGATGGAGTCAGACCCTTCTCAGAGGTAGCCAATGACAAGATGCAGTGGTGACAAACAGAAATACAGGAAATTCCACTTGAACATAAGAAAAACCTTTTTTACTGTGAGAGTGATCAAACTCTGAAACAGGTTGCCCAGAGAGTCTGTGGAGTTTCCATCCTTGGAGATATCCAAAACACAACTGGCCACAGCCCTGAGCAACCTGCTCTATCCAACCCTGCTTTGAGAAGGACTACAGAAGCTTCAGACGTCTTTTCCAATCTCAGCAATTCTCTCGTTCTGTGAAGGGTTTCCAGGGTTTTTTTAGTTCTGCAGTTTTAATGCTGGAACGACTTCACCCTTTAAGTCATTTAGCATGATGCTTTGTGATAAAAGTAGGTGCCCCATATGATTTCTTTACCAACTTACTACTTTCTACAATGTACTTACATTTTGTCGGAGTTGACACTGCAACTATCATGTATTTACCATGTACATGGACTGTTCTATGAATGCCTGTAATATTTAAAAATAATTTACTGGGTTTTTTTAAATGCTTTACTAGCTGACATTATTTCAGAGACAGACTTCTATGTTTCTGAGGATGTAGAATTCATTTGACTCCTTAGCTGTTCTGACTTACCAATTTTGCCTTTTTTGTCATTACAATAAAAAGGGTTTTAAAAGACAGAAAGCTCTAGACATCCTTAAGAAGTACTGGCTTTATATGTCCTTGATAAAAAGCCATTTCTATTTGCATTTATGACCAAATAGTTAACCTGTGAAGTGTGTTTTCTTTGGTTATGATCCTCTTTTAATGAACAGTAGCTCAGAATCTGAGTCTGCAAAGGATTCTTGTGAGATCTGATGGAGCAACAGACCACAGCAACTGGAAGACTCTGAGACACACTCCTAGGACCTCACAGTAATGTCAGAATAAGCTCATTTTTCTTCAGGATGTCTATATGTTCACCTTCCCACTTTGAGTATTCAGTATAATAAGTGTCCTAAAAAAAACCCTCAAAGTGGGAGCATCCTCCCTTTGTATGTGCAGTACATTTCTAGAGTCCTCTTTTCCATTGTGTGCAAGGAAATAGCTCCTTCTAAACTCCTTGCTTTTGTATCTATTCCTAAAGATTTCATGTAGATGTAGAAATTCCTACTTGTTCTGTTCCCAGTAAGATTTCCGAGCAAAAATAAGGTTTGTGGTGGTTTGCAACTCTGTGTTCTCATTTATTTGTAGTGCTATGCTTATTTAATGAATGTAACATATTTTTGATTTCACACTCTTGTGTCACAACTAAAACAATCTCCCCTTCCTCAGGAATTTATTGGCCACTGTTAGAGGTCTTATTTTCTTGTTTTCGTATCTTGGGTGAATCAGGAAGCCAGAATGAGATCAAGAATACATTGGTATATATAAGACATCAGACAAGAATTGTTTCCACAAATTGAAGACTCTGAGATAATATATATACCCTATGATAGACTCTACTTACCTGCAAGAAATGAAATAAACAATTGGAAGAAAACAAAAGGGTGGCTAAAATGGAAGAAAGTGTTGGTCCTTGGAATAACAACTTGTGATACATAACGTGTTCCAGCAAGGCAAAAGCGTAACAGGGGCATCCTTGATGTAGATACAAAGGAGTTGGCCAGGTAACCTCTGATGGAAAGATTTTCTCTGGCTAATTTCCAGGATGAGCCTGGAAGGACTGAATAGTTTTTATTTTACCTAAAGTAATGCCACTTCACAACTGTGACACATAATCTACCTCAGAAGGTCTGATTCATTTTCCTTTTCATTGCAGTGAACTTTGCATACTCTCTGCAGCTCTGAAAGGAGTATGCAACATATTAATATCCTGATTGTCTTGCTATTCGTGACTTTGTAAGGTAAAAGTCAAAGCTGAATTAAAACTCTGTTGCTGGAAGTCTTAAACCTACACTGAAGCCTCAAAGATAATAAAATATATCATTTAAGAAGAGGACAGTGAAGCATATTAATATAGTCTGATTGTGGAAAAGAAAAATAACATTAAAATGATTAAACACACACATAGTCTACAAATAAATTCTAGTGATTTTTTTAAAAAAAAAAAACACCTCAGGATCTAGATGCTAGACTTTTGGAAGTTGGAAAATTAAAGAAAAAATAAAATATAGCTTTTGGATTTGCTTCTTTTATTTCCATATTTTTCTGTCCCTTTTGGCAATTCAATATAAATAATGACTTTAGCACACATTTTTTGTTATGGCTGCATATGGTCTCTATTTCTTTCTCAGCTATTTTAAAGTATATGCTGTTAATATGGGATGACTACATGGTTTAATACACACCCCATAGATGAATACAGTAAAATATAATAGTATTGGTAGCCATAACCTGAACCACTGTTTTTGGCAAATTAAATAAATTTTGGTAAGTAAAATAAATTTTTAAAAAAGTAAATTAAATTAAGTTTTTGTATTTCTGTTGAGGTGAATAGATCAGTATCATATACAATATTGATTTTTTTGAAAACATATATTCAATTTATTACATTGCTTGATTTGTTTTTGTTTTTGTTTTTTTCCAAACTGCTGATTTTTTTAAAAAAAACCAAGCAAAATTTTGCTGACTGTGACACTTTCTGGAAGAACCCACTACAATTTTAGTATACAGACACAAACTCAAAAAGCAAAATACTTTCACATTTTCTATGAAAAGTCAAAATTGTCTGCAAAAAAATTCTATCTGCATTTAAGTGAAAAAACAATCAGCAGAAAACATTGCTTTCTTCAATATTTTCCATTGAGCTCGTAAAACAGAGTGAACTAAATGACACTCTCAGAGTCGTAGTTTCATTAAGATTTTGATAAAAATTTGTATTTCATCTAAACCAGGGATGGTAGCTGGGTTATTCTGGTGACTAATAAAAGTTCTGACTCATCTAATATTATAGCACTTTGAAAGTTCTGACTCACGTAATGTTATAGTACTTAGCCATGATAGATTTTCTTGTTTCCTTATCCTGTGTTTACTTTCTTGTTCTAGTCTTGTGTCTCTCAATCATCCTGTTTGTTTCCTTCAGACATGTCAGTAGAGTTACTCCAGTTACTTTTGTTTCGTGTTGATCTTGGTAGTATGTTGAGAGACTGTGAGGAATGATGATTTTAAGACACACGAATTTGGACACTGTAAATAATGTACGTTCTAACTTGTTTGTGAGTTCTGTCCTAACACCATATATTTGCTAAACATAACCATATTTGAATTTCATATTTTTTTTATGACAGAGAACAAAGAAATCTGAAAGCATTTAAGTGATACTTCTTTTTAAAAATTTGACACGTGGACACGCAGAGATTTAACTGCAACTGAATCATGACTTGGAACAAGCAGCAGGAATACAGGAAATACTTGAATGATGTTGAAGATTTTTGTGACTTTCAGCTGATTGCAGCTGTTTTGAAATTACAGGAGACATCCAGAACTTCTAATGAGTTTCTATATTAAGGTTAGCACTTTGACTTAATGTTGGAATGAAAAAGAAATGACTGCAAATAATGGTGAATGTGTCATAAGTCATTGTTCTCCCTAACAAGGAAGAAGCGTATGATCACTCCATGAATTTTTCAAGAGATTTTCAGATGCCATATTCATTGCAGTAATTTAGACAGATGGACAATACCAAGACAAGAGCTGCATCTATAACTAGGTATTTCAGCAGAAACTAAAACAAGCCAATATGTTTATATATGGCTTTCAAACAGAGTTAGTGGACGTTGCACGCTTAATTCAAGACAGCGCTCTCATCTGAAGTGAAATACCTGTATTTTCCTTGACAGAATTTCATTTAGACATAGTGTGAAACAATTATGTTTAGATAGAAGTATGTTCATATAATACATGCAGAATATTTCCAGAAATCTATTGCCAAGAATTATTGACCCTAGCTGAAACTGGTTTTGTACATGCTGAGACTGATGAACCCATAGGTGGTTTCTGACTCTTCAGAGAGTTTATATGGATATATCTAAGAAATAAGTCTTTTTTTAGGCTGCTATGGGATAGCACATGCAGGTTTGATTTATCTCAGTTATTGCTACGTGACAGTGACACCTGTTCATGTAAGAATGAAAGCACGAGTCATATTCAGTAGAAGTTAATCTTATGGGCTGTTTTAGGGTTGCTTGCTGTGATTGACACCCATGTAATAAACAGGTTTTTCACATTCAGAAGGCATTAGGATCCTACTTTAAAAATCCACTGAAGATGTTAAACATAACTCAGGTCTTAAGTGAAGGTAAGTCCTTAGCAGAAAACAAAATAAATCTGAATAGTTTAGAAATTATCGATCATGAAATTAAGGTAGGAACAATACACTTTTCTGGAATCAGATGTAAGGTGTTATAGACACTAAATAATCCTAAATTATGACTAAACTCTGAGAAAAGCCAAAGGGAAATATTTTCCCCAGAGTGGACCCAATAAAAAAAAATCAATGACATTTACTGTTCACAGTTGTAACAATAAAATTTCTGTTGTAACAGACATGCTATCTTTTTTTATTTCCTCTTTTATTAATGACTGGTGAATCCTTAAATTACAGTACTTCCCCATACTTCTTTCTGGAAACCACTCTCATTGTCTTATCCTTAAATCTTCCAGATTCTTCAAAACATTCCATTAAATAAATGAGAAAAAGCATGCAATTGGGAAATGTATAGATGTGGTCCTCAAATTTATACAACTTGCCAAAGCCTTTTAAAAATATCAGAATACTGTGCAGCAGGTATTGCAAACTTTTGTTCTATGCTAGACATACTTGATACACACCTATGCCCAAACTTAGCTAGTGATAAGCACTATGAATTATGAAATGATTTAGGAATGCAGAATGATAGCAAGTTCAGTGAAATTATTGTACATAATATTACGTTCTGTAACCTTTTTTTCAGACTTTATTTACCTAAATTAATTGATAAATGTCACTTGTCTGATTCAAACAAAAGTATATAGTGTGTTGAAAAAAGATATTTAGTGTGTAGGATTTTTCTGATCCTGACAGCTTTGAATGGAAACACCTGCTTAAACTTAAATTTACAAGATTTCTCACAAATATGTTTTAGCAGCTTTTGTGAAGAGAACCAGAGCCATGCACTGAAATATGTTTTCAATAAAACTCCCCAAATATTTTTTTTTGCATATTTAAGGAGATTTTCAAGGTATTTATCAATGAATTTAATGATTCAGCATATTCTGATAAGAGAAAAAAATTCTTTAAGTGGTTGTTTGATTCCTGATTGATGTAATGGAAGGTATTTAATGAATGAGCAATACATCAGAAGAATTTATGACCTTGGAGAGATGAAACATAACAATAGCTGAAGATTAAATATAAAGACATAAAAAGGTACAACCCTTGGCTTTCTTGACCAAAGTAATAGTGTTAAAACAATTGAATGTAAATTAAAATAAAATGCTGAGTGTAAAGCTGTTTTAAAGTCTAGGCTCTGTAGCACCTAATGCAATATTTTTAATTTAGCATACCTCGGATTTTGATACATATCTATAGATTTAGGGTTCTCAATCATGAACTATTTTAACTGATTTGAAAATGAGATCCTCTCACATGAACTGGTGTGCAATACTATATTAGCGAGGATAAGCTTGTGGTAAATCCCTGCTTAAACTTGAAATTAAAAATAAAACCAGATACACCGTGAGACCACTTGATAACTAATAGCATCAATTAAGCACCTGTAAGCATTTAAATTATCTTCCCATTTTCTTTTCTCTTTCTTTGTACTCTGGAGAGTTCAAGCCTGCTACTGAAAATATATTTATCTTGCACATGTTTTCTACTTATATAAAATCACATCATACTCCATATTTTAAAATATTCATAGAGACTTAGCTAAAGTAGTCACCTTTATGCCAGCTGTAGATCTTCAGAAAATGCTTTATAAAGTTACATTTTAAATAGATGACTTCTCTATCAGGGGATTTTAATAGGAACTGATGGATGCAGCAACAAAAGCTTAGTGAGCAGCAGTGTGTATACTGCACTGCATCACATTTCATTTCTATGATCCCATATTCCTTATATTATGTTAGTTTTACTATAGCTTCTCTGAAATTTTTCATCTTCTGGAAAAAAAAAGAAAATATTAAATTGTTGGAAAACTGGGAACCAGTGGGATATACAAGAGTGAATTCTGGGTCTATTGCTGTTTCTCTCTCAGGTAAAATTTTTTTCTTTTCAGAATCAGAATTGGACGATGTCAACCCTGGTTTGCAGAAGGTTAGGCATGTAATGAATATAACGTGTGGCCTCAGAAGAAGAAGAAAATGGTGGTAAAACACATGTATCCAGAGTAGCACATAAGGGGGTTCTGCATAACTCCAGTGAGTATTTCAGCTGAGAACAATTTTCCTGTACTGGAAATAAAGCAGAAAAAGGGAGCAAGAAAGTTGATAGGTTCTCACTTGTCCCTTAGTACAAGGCAACTTGTGTTGTGGAGGTCAGGGCTAAGGCTTCTAATGCAGTGGGTGATGCCTGTCGCCAGGAAGATGGGACCTGATTTGGAAACTATTAAGGGGGTAGTGAGAAAACCTTCTATTTCAGTGGTGGCTTGGCTTGATATGGCTAAGAGTTTATCTGTTTGGTAGATAGAGGGTAAAGAGTAAAACTTCTGTTCCTGTTGTTAAGCTCAGATTCATATATCTCAAGTTTGATGTGGTTTAACAATAGCCAGGAGCTGCGGCCCACAGTCACAGCTGTGGCTTTTCTATTTAGCAGTTAGTCACTAAAATATACTTTTAGAATAATTCTGTAATTTGGAGTTTGCAATAATTGTATAATGGACAGTTCCTCCTTTAATTCTCTTCTGTTAATTTGTCTTTTTTAGCTTCTTGATATGCTGCTAAATAGAAAAAAAAATGAGCCAGGTAGCACACCTCAAGGTTTATCGTGAAGCTCATGGTCAAATTATCAGAAGATACTCCAAACTGCTAAGTAATGATGTCATGTAGAGAATCAGGCAGCAATCCTAAGGTTTCTGACCATTCCCTACAAGAATGAAAGCAAACTCATGCACCTATCCATGTCAACAAAGTGGCACAAATAATAATATATTCCTCCAACCTGTGTCTTCTGTGATCTCTTTATTTATAACTAATATGCATTTTAATAAAAATTCTTCAAATTATGGTAAGTTCAGATAGACTAAACTGCTGTAGTACTAATTGAAACCTCTGGAGCAGCAACACAGCAGAAATATTGTATATGTGCAGGGAAGATTTGAAGTACTTTTAACATCACAGATTGCTTTCTTCTGCATTAGATGCCTGAACTACGTTGTTTTAAGTGGAAACTTTCTTTTGCTTTCTTTCATTTGATGGTCAACATTTGATCACAAAAAAAAACCAAAACAACAGTTTAGGTCTCCAGTTAACTTTTGTTTTTGGAAATTACTTAAGTTCCTGGTGGGGAAAGGATAAACAATTAATACTGAGATGCTAGTGCATGTGCAGTGTAACACAAAATGATACAACTATAGAACTTAATCAGGCTGTCAAGAAATAAGCATTTTCCTTGCAAAAGTTTGTCTGACAGGATAAAATCAGAGGAATCTGATCCATAATGATATTGTGTTTAACCATACAAATGAGAGCTCTTAATTGATTGCTTTCCCTCTTCCTACTGTTTTCTAAAGTTAAGAAATCTATAAAAATGTACTGTTTCCTGCTTTAATAGACTATGCTCTGTGTATCTCTCATTCTCTTTGAAGAGGGGGATAAGGAACTACATTGGTTTCAACACTGCTGGTGTTAATGCTGAAAAAAAGGAAGATACACCATAACAAATCCAGGTTAGGCTTGCCAAATCTATAATGAAAAACCCAAGCCAACAATAAACTGATAAAAGAAGTTGAAAAGAAGCCCACCTCAAGTCTATGTACATAAACGCACTCTGTTCCAGCTTAACCAAGCCAGTCTCCTGATATGTCTTCTCATCTTCCAGAGTACAGGGATGAACTGTTTGTACACATGAATGATGCCATCCTGAAAGACCTGCCAGCTTTCCTGAGTTCCTTTACTGGCATTTTGTCTCAGCCTGACCCACAAGCTCTCACTCAGCCTCTCACACATGCCACACAACAGCTATGTTCAAACTACTCCTTCACATAGACGGAACATCCCCTACTTGTCTTCCCTGCTCATCTTTCCTGAAGAGCCCTGAAGTGGCAGTTGGATTAGATGATCGTTGTCTATTCTGTCTGTTTCCCAGGCTATGTGCATTTATGCTCATATACTTGAGAGGGGACTCCCTTCAATGTCTTCCATAGTTTTATTGTTTCTACAGTTCATTCACAGCTTGGATGAGTAAAGAAATGAAGTACTTTACAGAGTACACATTGATAATATATTGAAGAATTGTTCTTACAGGTCTCAGGTTACAAATATATTAATTGTTTCGGATAGAATGAAAGAATCATCCTCCATGATATTGCACCAAACCAAAAATTCATTGCAGCATTTAGTATTCATATAACACTCTGCATATATAAATATCTAAATGTGCATGAGGTCAGAAAGCGCTATCAATTTGTGCTGAAGTCCGGGGGACAATGCTTTGCTAAAAATACTCATGTAGGCAAATCAGTGAAATAAGCAAAAACCGAATTCAGATCTTATTGTTCTCTGAGGTATACTTGTTCCATGCACTGTATCTCATCTTTCTAAAATATAAATATAAAACAGTAGGGTTTTTTTCCTGATATCAAGTGGATGGATATTGAAAATAGTCTAACACACAGTAATTCTTTAAAATTTTAGTTCCAAAAAGTGTGTTTCTTTTTCTTTTACCCTTGTAGGCAATGTAAAGAAAAAGTGGAAAGGTGGGAAAAGATGGTAAGTTATACTATCTGAACGCAATTTTCTCCAGTTATGGTCCCTCAAGGACATTAGTAATTTATCTACTCATTTACCTTTAGTTAGAAAGTATTATGCAGTTTTATCTGAAAACACATGAAAAGATCAATTACAGGACTATGAATCCTACATGGTCAAATGATTTATTGCTTGATCATCCAGCAGGACCTAATAATAGCTGTAATAAGGAAGATTTTGAAATAAGTAAGATATTAAATTGTTTCACCATATGCTCATAATCATCATTTTCTTGCTGAGGGTCATAGTATGGCTACCCTTAAAAGAATGAGACAAGCAGCATAGATTTCTCTGTTAATTGGTTCTGTAAGTAGAAAGCAATTGGCACAAAATATGTTGAAACTTGCATTCTAGCTGGCCAAGGCATTATATTGCTTGAGCTTCCTGGGTGATAAAATACTTTTTAAAGAAGAACAACAAACAGATGGCAAGAGAATAAAATAAAGTAAGGGTAAAAAGTAAGGTGGAGAAGCGAAATCAACAAGCAAGTGAAGACAGAGAAATTAAGAAAAAAAGCATCTTAAAGAAGATTAAGACTAAAAATAATACTTTTTTGTTCATAATTATTTAAAAGGTTTTCAACCTGACCTTCTTTTGCTGTTATTTGATATTGCCTTTAAAAATCTGAAGTGGCAATTTGTGTAATTTCCAGACGTCTTATCTTATAAATTCAATCTTTTTGTATTTTCTTAGGAAACTTGCTAGCTAAGAACAAAGCAGTTAGCACCCAATGTAAATGAAAGTAATTCTGAGTAAAAAGAACAGGTTCATGAAACAAAAATAAAGTAGGCAAAATTTAAAGAACACAAACTGCATAAAATATAATGACCTTATTCTAAGACAGAAGAAAGGTGGCTATCCTAAACTGCTTCTCCTTTTAACCAACTTCAAGTTCTTAAATTGCATTGACTGTAAACATAGTACTGAAAAGATTACTGTGGTTTATTGCTTCACCAATCTTTAGTCATTAGCTCTGGTGCTCCTTGTGTCTGACTACTCTCTAGAGATTTAAGAATGTCAAATTCAAAGAAATGACAGACTGCATAATGCTGAGATAAGCATTTCTTCAACAGGTGCGCTTGTTCGTTAACAGTTTAGGCTTTGGAAGGTTACAATACTCATGTCAGATATCACTGTTCTGTATTATGGCACTATATTTGTAGCACTATAGATTGATAAGACAGGTAGATCCCTGATGCAACTATTCATTGTATTTCCTGACTGACACAGGATCAATATACAAAGTACCTTCAGTTGTTCATATTTATAGCTGTGATCTCTGAGTATAGTGAACTCTTGAGTATCAGAGTTGCTGAACTGAATTCTGGAATTTGTTATATATCAGGAAATCAGTGAGGAAGTTGTAGTCCAGATTTTTGCCACTTATCATCTGACAGATAGAGTGGGAGTGGAACAAGGAGCCTCCAGAGTAAAATGAAATGGCAATCCAAAGCTTTGTGTTTATTTTTATGTTGACCATTTCATTATTTGCCACTGTCTTTGTTTTGTGGGCAAAATAGAAGTTACTTCATACTATGTTAAGTCACAGTGCTGAAAACATTCCAAATGTGAATGCTTGTAAACCTGTTGGTAACAGCACAAGACTGTGTCTTGTTCAAACATGAAGAACAGAGTGTCAGACTGATACTCTGAAAAAACAACTTGAACATGCAACAGTGCAGGCCAGAGAGAGTAAAACATATTGTGACCTCTGCAGCTTTGCATGGTTCTCCATATGAGCCCGGTTTATTGGTTTCTTGTTTTGAAACAATTCAAGTTGATAGCTTTGTCTTTCTGTATCTCTCTCTGTATGAAGTTCACTATAGTTGTGTTGAGAACAAAACTATTTTTAATGTCCAGATGATTAAGAAAAATAAGAAGAAAAATAAAAGTAAAAAAATTGTTCAGATTTTAGCAAATTAGAAATTTGCATTTTCCTGTCATAAATATTTTAGTAATAACTGAGTTTGTCATGCTAGTAATATTGCTCAGCCATCAAATGTTCAGCTTTTATAAACTATAATAATTGTTTACTTTACACATTAACCTTATTTCTTTAAATAGTTTGAAAAAGTGTTGACAATTAAAAGTGAAATGCAAAGCAGAGTCATTTTATGTGAAGCTTCATAAAGATGTGAAGAAGATGGATAAAAAAAAATAAATGCTCACACCTTCCCATGCTAAATGACAGCTTTAGTGCACAGGTTATGTTTGGCTCAGTTCTTTTCCCCTCTGAGAATAAAAAGGAATCTCGGACATCAGCACATGAAAGCCTCAGCCTTCAATTGACAGTGTTCTCTGTTAGGACAGGAAGCTTCCTTATGTACTAAATCTCAGAAAAAGACACAACATATTGAATGCTGCTTGTAATATAGGGGAAACCATTACATTGAGAGTGATCTGCTTAGTGTCTTTGACCAACAGAGAAAGGAACAAATCCCTGTACTGGGCCTGGCTGGTGTGAGGTTAACTTTCTTCATAGCAGCCTGTACAATGCTGTGTTTTCCATTTATGACTAAAGTATCATTGATAACCAAACTAATGTTTTGGTTTTTGTTAAACAGTGCTTGCACACTGACAAGGTCTTCTCTGTGTCTCATTCTTCCCCCTCCCCAGCGAGTAGGCTGGGGATAGGCAAGAAGCTGGGAGGGGACACAGTTGGGATAGTTGACCCGATCTGACCAAAATGGTATTCCACCTTATATGTCACTATGCTCAGCAACAAAAGTACAGCAAAAAAAGAGAAATTTGTTCTCTACTTCCTATCAGCAGGCAGGTGGGAAGCCAGGCCTCAGCACGCATAACTGTTGCTTGAGTAGACAGATGCTATAACCACAAATGTTGCCCCCTTGATCTTCCTTTCCCTAAGAGTTTGTTGTTGACAAGGACCTGTTGACTTCTGTTTCCACTTTTTCCTTTAGGAAAAGGAATTACTGTCATTGGGGGTTGGGTCCCTGTCTCAGCCACAGTCTCCTCAAAAGGTGAGGCCACCCTTTCCCCACTCCTCTGATAGTGCTTTCTCTCCCTTCTTAAATGTGTTTTCCCAGTGGTGCCAACATCTTGGCTGCTGGGCTCAGCCATGCTCTGCGGTTGGGTCTGTTGGAGCCATCTGGAACCGGTGGTGTCTGGCACAGGGCAGCCCCAGACTCTCCTCACAGAGACCACCCTGCAGCCCCCCACTGCCCGTACCTGGGTACAGACACCCATATAGCACCAGGCTATTTAACACACCTTTGATAAGTGAATACATCATTTTACGCAGCAAGGTAATCACAAGGCCTCCTTGTCAACCCCATTGCTCTGTAAGGCCTGGGCCTCCTTGTTGTCTCCATTACACCACAAAGCACTAAACTGAACAATGTTTCTTGCTGTAGTTTTTGCAGAGGTTTGTGTCACTGTGAGAGATGGAGCAGAAGAACCAGAACAGCTCCAAACGCAAGGCAGTACTTCCCATGGTGGCTCAGGCACTGCCCAGCAGTCTTTCTGAACTGACTGCTGAATAAAATGGCTAGTAAAAAGTAAACATTCTTTTGTTCAGTGATCTGTATCTTTGGAAAACAAGAGTTTGAACATTCTTTGTAAATAACTATTCATCCCAAGAAAGGCTGTCTACCTAAACTTTGGTTAATAATTTATATCAAAAAGTGCTAATAATTGTACAGTCCCTATCAGTAGGAGGACATTTCTCTAGTCTTTAAAAAGAAGTTAAAATAACCAATGAGAAATCTATATTTGTGATAGAAATCTCCATTATCAATATATTCAAGTGCATACTCTGAATCAGTGAGAGTTGATATCAAAAGATGCTATAGAAAGAAATAATCATACAAAAATTAGGCAATGCTCGCCTACATTTATATACATACATACATACACAGTCAAAGGGACTTCTGGATGACTCTGGATGAGTGGCTTTTACATTTTTATTACAGTCGAAGTCATCAGGCAAGCTGATACCATCTGGAACAGCAAATAAAGAGTGGATTCATCTAAATAAATATTAATGCTACCTACACACCTGACAGCACAATAGGGATCAACCATACTGATAAAGGACATGACTCATAACCTTTCTTCTCCTGCTAATGGTAATATCACAATGCAGAAAACAACACCACACTCTCTATAATCAGCTGTAGATTTTCTTAGCTGTTGGTGTGACAACTGTCCTACTTACTTATTTTTTTACTGAAGGAAAATCTACATTCAAGTGCTTTAAGATCAACTGTCATATTTCTGTAGTATTTTCTTTTCATTTTCAATTTGTTTTTTCCTTCCTTGGATGATGAAACATGCAATAATCATAATATCTTTTGTTTATATAGCAATTTTCATTCTAATGGACATTGACATAGATTGTCACTGAAAGGCTTGGGGTCAATCAGGCTGAATAGACACATTCATCCTCTGTGATGTAAGGGAGCAGTAAAATTATAAGTGTAAGAAGTGTAACATGAAAAGTTAGAAACCAACAACCATTTTTTCCTTTCAGGTGCCATGAGCTTCTGTGACAGCCTTGAAAAATCAAATAGCTTTTTTTTTCTCTTGTGTTTTGCAGCCTCATCTCAAAATCCCCACAATTCTCATATCAGGTCCTTATTGACTGTACATTAGCAACATTGAAGGATGAGGGGCTGAGTCAGCCATATGCTTGTCACTTAAGCTTTTTAACATTTGTTTTTTGAAACTCAGTCTTGTTTATTTTTCTCCTGTGATTATACATTTTAGCACACCCTTAGCTCTAAAATATAAAGGCCATAAATCTCATCTTATGGGTGCTAGAAATATACCAGGATAGCAAAAAAAAATCTTTGCATCTTGTACAAAATAGGCCATGAGATAAATACTGGATACTTCCAATGGAAGCATGGGATTGAAGTCAGCATCATCACTTCCAACCTAGACAATTCTATGATTCTATGTTATCTGCCATAAAGTGTGACTCGTTCTTTCTTCCTTTCCAAGACAGATTAAAATTAAAAAAAAAATAAAAAAAAAAAAAAAAAAAAAAAAAAAAAAAAAAAAAAAGAACAGGTAAAGGCAAAACATCAACAAACAATTCCACCACAAAATCTCCTTTTTTTTTTCTTCTCTTCACATTATGCACAAAAATCAGCAATGGCAATTATAGATGATAGTTGATCAGTGACAGCATCATAGAAGTGAGTTCTCATATCCCTCTGGCCCAAAATGGTAATTGGTTGTACATAATGGAAAAGACCAGCTTTTTTCTTCTATTACTTGGTGTAAATCTGAAGTAAGTATATTGACTTCAGAGCATTATTCTGGATTTACAATGATTTGAATGAAACTACAATTTGTTCTTGACTTTTTAAAGAATACTTGAGATTTCTTCTAAATATGTCCAGAAGTTTATTTTTGTAATTTCTTCTTGTTCTGTATATTTATTTTACTGTTATTAAAGCTTCTAAAACTGCTTTAAATGTGCTATGATTTCTTTCTCTCTTATGCAGTTCTCAGTCACACAGGGACTTAAACCTCTTGGTTTGACCACATTGTTTTCACTGCTTTTTTAACTTTATACATTTATTTATGCTTACTTGGCTTTTTTCTTCTTTTTTTTTTTTTTTTCTAATGTGACCTACCAAGACTAGATTCTCCCTTTTCCACTCTTGATTTTTCATGAATTATTGAATTTTGGCCATTTTTATTCAACTTGTTTCACATTTCCTCCAAGTCAGCTTTTCTTACAGTGCAATATCTTTGTGTTTGCTGACCTCTCTACAGAACCCCATCAGCGTTTCAAACTTAATGATATTACAATAATGATATCCTATGTGCTTTCCAACTTTAACCTTGTTTATCTTACAGCAGTAGCCTCATTTTCAATTATTTGGCCTCTTTGACCTCATTTGCTGCTTGTTCAACTTACTATGTAAGAAAGAAATGTTTTCAAAACTCTTTTTGTCGATTTCTTATTTCTATTTCACTAGCTGTGATGTTCTTTCAGTAAAGAAAATCACAAATTAGTACTTTATTGCTATTTTAGAGTGTTATCTGTTGCGTATAAAACTTTATGTATGATGTCCCTATATGCGATAGACCTGTCTATAGAAATACAAAATATATTTTCAACAAGGAATCATGTTTGCCTTTTCAACTATTTAAATCAGTCCTTATTATTTTGTCACATCAGTCAAAAATACTTCAAGCAATTAGAAGAGTTTCTTCTACTATATTTCTGGCTCCACATATGCTGTTATATGCTAGTCTGGTAATGAAAGTTAATTTAACAGGCCACTTGAGAATTGTCCCTTCAAGAATAGAGGCAGACAACAAGTATCACTATCAACACTTCATTACCCATACCAGCAATGGATAGTAGTTGCCGTTTTGGAAAACTTGAAGAAAAGGACTGCATAGTTAAAAAGATAAAGTTAAAAATAGTTAAAAAGATAGTTAGTCTACCTGCATTTCCTAATACAGTCCATGTTATTTTTGGCAGACCTTATCTCATCTGTTTTTTGTTAATACCTTATTTTGCAGATTCTACCATTTCCCTCACCTGTCTGATCCAGTAATGTATTATTGTCATGACCGCAATATTTCCTTCTTGTATACTGTTATTCAATTTAAATCCAATACTTCTTGTCTGGTCCACCTCTCCATGTTGAAAATAGCTTATTCTCCTCCTCTTAAAGTAGCCTCTTATGTCTGTAAATACTATCTATTACAATTTTCTCCTCTTTTATACAGCAAAGAGTTCTGATCATTTCAATCTTTACCTGTAGGTCATGTTCTCTGGACCTCTTGTAATGGTTGTTTCTGTCTTTTGGACTTACTTCTTCAATTTAATACCAAACAAAGGTCATAGAAACATCAAACAGAGTAGAAGAATTGTTTCATGCCTGAAGACAGGCAGAAAGAAAGACACGGTATCTAAAATTTAGTCATCTGAATCCAAGCTGATTTCCTTATGCACCCTTTGTAGAAAATAAACAGAAGCAAGTATCCAGAGATTGATTCATACCATCTGTCTTGGACATCCTCTGAAGAAGCCTACAATAACTAAAGGAGTCTAGGATTAATTTTGCAGAAGTAGATGCTGTCATTGTAGACATTTAAGAATAGGTGAATTGAATTTGACTGTTGGAGTTTAGACAATGTTGCAACATGATAGCCTATTTGCTATTTCTGTAACGTAGCACCATTCACCTATACTTAGAAACATAACATCAAGATCCTGTTCTAAAATGTTGGTAGATAACAATACCACATCTCTAACCTGCAGAGGTGCAATTTATTATTCCTTTCCAAGTATTTTCCACACTTGACTTTTTAATATTAACACACTCATCTTAATTAAATTCTTCAAAATAGGATTATTCACAATATTAAATCTCCCCTTCCATCTTACTGGTATGGAAAAATACAACTTCTGCACTTAGAAATCATTAGTGAAAATATTAAATTCTGTTTGAGTCAGACAGACATTTCAGGAACACAGTGAAGAAGTGCAGTGGAGCACCAGTAGCTATTCTCTGGATTCTGTTTTACACTCAGGTTTGTACCACTATCTTGTAATTCAATGCAGTACCCATTTCTTTTCCTTGATTTTAAAAATATCACAAGGTATAAAGTCAACAGCATTAATTATATGTTTTTCTCATTTCCTTGTTTTCATTTGGATGCTTATTAGTACTTTAAACATTTGTTCCAATAATTTTCCAGGAAATTAGGGTATATTTACCATTTTGTCATTATCTGTCTTCTCTTTTGTTCCCCTTTGTAGATAATGACTGTTTGTTTTTTTCTGCTGTCTTGAAAAATATTTTCTTTAATTTTCCAAAGATAATCATGCACTATTCTGAAATTATCTGATCTAGGTATTTGAATCCCTTAGGATGTTCATCACTTGATCCAAAAATGTCTTCCTTTCTGAAAACAGCTGAAATAATAGTTTCATTATAGACAAGAAACACTCATAAAGTTGGGACACATCAGAGAAATGTTTACAGTCCACCTCCTTGTACAATTCTGGCACAAAACGTCCTGTCAAAGACAAGGCTTTCTGTGTCACTAATTTTGTGGACCAATTTAAGGTTCTTAAATCTAATCGGAAGGCTCACATACAGAGTACTTAAGAACAGAGTATTTAAATACAGAGTACTTAAGGAAAGAAAGAAACCATGATGCTTGGAAGATATCTCTGTACAGAGAGAGGGACAGAGATCATGAATGTAACTTGTTCAGCAGTCAGAAAAGCATTCTGTAGTGTCTCTACTAACATATAAGATGATAATACATTTTTAAATTGAAGAAATTAACCTGTCCAACAGAGCAAAAATAGGGTCATGTCATGTTCCTGCCTATGTTTCAAGAGCCAAAAGGTGTCTTGCTTTTTCTATATCCTCTCTTCACCTTGGTCATGTTCTTTTAACGTGTATTTTTACCTCTCTCTTCAGAAAAACATCTAATGAGATTCTTGACTTGAATGATTCCAGCTGATTTCTCATTCTAACAAGACAGACTTATAAGATACTGATCACATCCTGTAAAGTATCTTACATGCTATGAAGTATCTTACACACCTGTTTATGTCTATGAGAACCCACTGTGACATTAACACTGGAATGTGTCCAATTATTAAGAAAAGTCTTTGCAACCAAATATGTGTGTTTTTTATTATAATGCTAGTTTTTGTATTCATACACTAAGAAATGTTTTTGTTATCACAGTCTGATTCACTTAAAAACTGTCTTTAATTGAAGTCTGATTCAGAGATTTTAAGGAGAAAAATATTGGATGCAGTAGCAAATTACTTTTCTTTTCAAATAGATTCAGAGTGTTAAACTTTTGTTGAAACATTCCATCAACAATACATATTGCAAAGACCAGGATTTTTTTTTTTTTTTTTAATTTAGATTGACTACATGCCTGATTTTCCTTATAAATTAAAAAAATTACTTAGTTAATTTCTGATACATGTATATATTGCTTGGTATGGTGCCGTGGGATGAAGCGCTGGAAGGAAGAGGGGTCCAAGAAAGTTGGTTAATATTCAAGGACCACCTCCTCCAAGCACAGCAGCAATGCATTCCTACAATGAGGAAGGCAGGCAGAAAAGCCAGGAGGCCTGCGTGGATGAACAAGGAGCTCCTGGAACTGACCAAAAGAAAAAAGGAGGCCTACAGGGAGTGGCGACAAGGCCGGGTAGCCTGGGAGGATTACAGAGGAATCGTTCGAGCAGCTAGAGAGCGGGTTAGACAAGCTAAAGCCCAGCTAGAACTAAATCTGGCCAGGGACATTAAGACAAACAAAAAATCCTTCTATAGGTATATCAGCAAGAAAAGAAAGACTAGGGAAAATGTAGGCCCTCTCCGGAAGGATACGCAAGAACTGGTCACCCGGGACAGCGACAGAGCTGAGGTACTCAATGACTTTTTTGCCTCAGTCTTCACAGACAAGGACAGCAGCCGCACTGCCCAAGACGCAGATTGCAAAGGAGAGGATTGGGAAAATGGAGCACCGCCCACTGTAGATGAAGATAAAGTGAGAGACCACCTGAGGAACCTGAAGGTGCACAAGTCCATGGGACCTGATGAGATACATCCGCGGGTCCTGAGGGAACTGGCAGATCAAGTCGCGAAGCCACTAGCCATCATATTTGAGAAGTCGTGGTGGTCTGGCGAGGTTCCTGCCGACTGGAAAAGGGGAAACATAACCCCTATTTTCAAAAAGGGAAACAAGGAAGACCCGGGGAACTACAGGCCAGTCAGTCTCACCTCTGTGCCTGGCAAGATCATGGAGCAGATCCTCCTGGAAACTCTGCTGAGGCACACAGAAAACAAGGAGGTGATTGGCGAGAGCCAACATGGCTTCACCAAGGGCAAGTCATGCCTGACAAATTTGGTGGCCTTCTACGAAGGGGTTACAGTGGCAGTGGACAAGGGAAGATCTGCTGATGTCATCTACCTGGACTTGTGCAAAGCGTTTGACACTGTCCCACACGATATCCTGGTCTCTAAATTGAAGAGACATGGATTCGATAAATGGACCACTCGGTGGATAAAGAACTGGCTGGAGGGTCGCACTCAAAGGGTTGCGGTCAACGGCTCGGTGTCCAAGTGGAGAGCAGTGACGAGTGGCGTTCCTCAGGGGTCGGTACTGGGACCCGTACTGTTCAACATCTTTGTTAGTGACATGGACAGTGGGGTAGAGTGCACCCTCAGCAAGTTTGCTGATGATACCAAGCTGTTTGGCGAGGCAGACATGCTGGAGGGGAGGGATGCCATCCAGAGGGACCTGGACAGGCTGGAGAGGTGGGCCCAAGCCAACCTCATGCAGTTCAACAAGGCCAAGTGCAAGGTCCTACATCTGGGTCGGGGCAATCCCAAGCACAAATACAGGCTCGGCGGAGAATGGCTGGAGAGCAGCCCTGTGGAGAAGGACCTGGGGGTGATGATTGATGAAAAGCTCGACATGAGCAAGCAGTGTGCGATCGCAGCCCAGAAGGCCAACCGTATCCTGGGCTGCATCAAAAGAAGTGTGGCCAGCAGGTCAAGGGAGGTGATTCTGCCCCTCTACTCCGCTCTCGTGAGACCCCACCTGGAGTACTGCATCCAGCTCTGGAGTCCCCAACATAAGAAGGACATGGACCTGCTGGAGCGCGTCCAGAGGAGAGCCACGAGGATGATCCGAGGGCTGGAGCACCTCTCCTATGAGGAGAGGCTGAGAGAGTTGGGGCTGTTCAGCCTGGAGAAGAGAAGGCTCCGGGGAGATCTTATTGCGGCCTTCCAGTACCTAAAGGGGGCCTACAGGAGAGCTGGGGAAGGACTTTTTACACGGGCATGTAGTGATAGGACGAGGGGGAACGGCTTTAAGGTGGAACAGGGCAGGTTTAGATTAAACATTAGGAAGAAGTTTTTCACTTTAAGGGTGGTGAGGCACTGGAACAGGTTGCCCAGAGAGGTTGTTGAAGCCCCATCCCTGGAGGTGTTCAAGGCCAGGCTGGACGTGGCCTTGGGCAACCTGGTCTAGTGAGAGGTATCCCTGCCTGTGGCAGGGGGGTTGGAACTCGATGATCTTCAAGGTCCCTTCCAACCTAAACCATTCTATGATTCTATGATTCTATGATATTAATAGACAATGATGTAAGAAACACACTATTCATCTACAATATTTCTCAATTATTTAAAGAAAAAAAGGAACGAAAAAAAAAGCTGGCAATAAAGAAGCAAAAATAGAAAGATTGAGCATTAAGCACTTAAATGAAAGAGTTTCCTGCCAGGTCAGATTGCCAGTAAGCATATTGTGAAAAGGTTCATGCATTTTAGGAATAAAAGTAATTTTAACGAGCAGAACAGGAGAATGCAGTGACTGCTGGTAGCGTTGTACAATACGGTGCAAAATCAGACTTTAAAAGCATTGGACAATTGTCTTCAACTAGCAGACCTAAAGAGAATGACAGCCACAACAGGCATACAATCCAGGATTTCAAGCAACAGCTTTCAAAATGCATTTTATGTTCTTCAGGTTGATATATTCCTCTGTGACATATTATGTCAAGCTGTGTCAGCTGAACAGTTTAATAGATGGGGTTTCTTAAAATCACAGCCAAGGAAACTATTATTAGAAGAGAAAGAACTTATAAGTTATACCACCTGCACACACAGAAAAAAGTTTTGACACAAGTTTGTGAGGATAGTTAGTGCCATACGCTATCCCCTTCCACATACAGATATGGGCATTTAATATTCTACAGTAGTAAAACTGTTGGGTTTATGAGTAAGGTTACCAAACACTTTGTTTTGGTTTTAAGCAAATGACGATTTACGTAGCTCAGTGTAAAAGTTTTATCAGAGAAATGTAAGAACTGCTTTCCAAGAACAAAGCTGCTGTTTTCCATTTCAAAACCTTGCTTCAGGTAAACTGCATCATATTGATTACAGACCTTTTGATTAATAAGTTACCCATGGTAGAGAATCCAGTGACAAGTTAGGGTGCAGAGCATGACAGCATCCAAATATGCATTTTGGTCTATAAAGCACAAGACATGAGCACAGGAAGAGCGATTGGACGGTTGGACTTGATGATCTTAATGGTCCCTTCCAACCTCACTTATTCTATGATTCTATGATTCTATGATTACAAGTTATGGGTTAACTTGTATTAGAATGGAGCATGAAATATCTTCTGCCAGCTATTGGTTATAGAAAAAGTTTAAGAGTTAAATAATTAGAAGAGCTATGCATAAGCATAATATAAAAGGCAAATTTTATGCTCAGAATTTTTAGAATTATAGAATGCAAAAATGTTACCAACCTTATTGTAAAGAAAAAAAAACCCCAAACCCAAAACAAACATATATATGGTTCCCATTCTCTCTCAGGGTGAAAAAGAAAAAAGTTTAGGAAGATAATGTCTTGATTTTCTTGATTTCACCAGCCCCAGTTGAAAAAAACTCAACCACTGAAGAGCTGCTCTAATTTACACTACAGAAGGCAATACTCTATACCAGTAAACATGTATATGTTTGCATAAGAATTTTAACTATGCATTTTCCTCTTTTCAGGTAAATGCCTTCAAACAGCTAAGATAATTTCTACTGTAGGTGTGAATGAATTACAATATATTTTCACGGAGTACTCACTTTAAGTGAGTTGGAACCAATTGTTATGAAAGACTTGTTTTATTTGATGTTGAGCAGCATGAACTGAACAGTGAATGAAGCAGACTTCTGTCAAGTTTGTTGATGTTAAGGGATGGCTGAACAAGATGAAGGTTACCAATCTCCATCATTTTACATGCAAAGTATTCCCCTTTTCAGACCAACTCTTTGGTGGTCAGTATTTGTGACCAAGTACCAAATACCACCTCAGCACTTCCTATGAGCTTCAAACAGGTTAGATTTCCATAGGCAATAAAATATGACCATTTCTGAATGGTACTAACTTTACAGACAGGGGCAAACATAAAATTCCAGAATTAAGACACCTTCACTAGATTATAACTTTGGTTAACTTTGGCTTTAAACAATTTAATATTAAAAACTTAGTCTACATGTACTCATTCCAAGCAGTAGCCTTTTGAAAGAAAGACCAATATTTGTAGGAAAAATATAATTTTGGTAACTTTCAGGTATTTGTATTGATATTAATTTCCCTTTGGGAAATTCCATACAGGTATTCTAATCCTATTCTTATTAAGAAAACTGTAACTCTGTAAGGCGAGAGGTTGTATGTCAGACTCCATGCACATATGTGTATGAAGAAACATGGGTATGTGTGCTACTGCCCTGCATACAATTTATTTCTATATAATTCTATTTGTACTTGTACATATGATTGGATATGTGTATATGTATACATATCTGCAAAATGCATGTCTATCTGCAAAAAGTATGTACATAATTTATACATATCTAGAAAACATATATAGGCAGGCTTTTTATTTCTATTATACCATTTGCACTTATTGGACAGAAATAGAAAGGAAAAATTCTCTCCCCATTTTTGCCTGAGTTTTGTGGAATATTCTGGAAATACGTATTATAAAATATTGCTTTACTGTGTAGGCTAAAGGGGAAAAGAAAGAAGAGGATAGTATCCATTAGAAGTTAATAACATTCTAAATTCAATTTTTAAAAAAGATGAAACGACTGAAATTCTACCAGAACAGAATAAATCCAATGCTGGAAAAGTATCTGACACTTCTGTAACTTAAACTTAGACAAGATTTACTAATTAAATATTTGAAAAATATTTGTTGTAAAATTTAGACTGAATATTTCATGTTTGGTTCCATAGACAGTAATACGTATAATAAAGTTCTCAGGAGGACAGATTAGGGATCATGAAAATGCCAACTAATCTGCCACATCAACTCAGATGACACTATTCCTTCATCACCTCTTGTAAGCTTAATTAAAACAACTGCAATAAAACCCCCAAAGATTGGTTTAACAAAACTGAAAAGAGAAACAAGTCTTGATTGTATGTATTGCTCAGGGATATATACTTTATTGTAAGCAAATGAGAGAACTTGACATCACAGAACATACAAATATATTCATTTACACCACAACTGAGCTCAGACTGCATGTTTTTAATCACAAGATCCTAATAAGACTTGGTGTACAGTACTTGCACACCTAATTCTATTAGACCTGATATAAACTGACAATATTTGTATAGGGAAACTATTGCTAAATGTAATTAGTCATCACAAAAAATACTGAATCAATTGATCAAATAACATCTCAATTTAATTTCATGGTTCTATGGAAGTTAGGAAAATAGTTCTAACCCACTTAATTGCAAGCAACATTTATTTATATATTTATATAATTTTAGTATCATTTTATCATTGGTTTCAGAAAAAGAGAGAAGTGGCACATTCTGTATTTCAGTATGTATGCAGAGTATACATCAGAGAAACTCTATCTAAAGAGGCATAAAACAGCTAGACCAGTGCAGTACTAAATGATTAGACAGCCTCAATACTGGTTTCTAAATATGAACAAATTGTGTTAACTAAATGGCAGTAATTTTGCAGGGTCCATGCACATGCTTTGTGAAGATTCACACATTATGAGCTTGTAGGAACAATTATATAAGGAAGAACCTACATAACCCTAATGCAGTTCTATCCCATAGACTGATGTACAGGCTATATGGAAAAAAAACGATTACATCATTAAACTGCATATTGATAGTGTTTATATACAAGGATGTTGAATGAATGCCTTAGAGACCTTAAAGTGCTTGACTTTAAAACCTTCAGAATCCCCTTCTAACAAAGGTTTCACACTTAAAACCACAAACAAAACTATGGACTTCCCATCTTTACTTTCATGGATCATCAAGATGGTCAGATGCATTGCATAAGTCTGTACTACATGAGCTAGTAGAGGAAGTCATAGGAATAGAAGTAGCTATCCACTCAAGGGAGGGATGCTGGAAAAGGAAGATTAACTGTGAAAATCTTGCCAACTTTTCACAACTTTCTACTGAGAGCTGAAGAATGGATTTTAGCGGTCCTTTCTTACCACAGACTGGCAGGTTTTACTGCTGGTAGCAAACTTGATTGTTTCCCGTTCCAGTTTTGATTTTTTTCCTCTTCTGAACTACAACTCTCCCATATCCATCTCCTTCAAATCAGAGGTTCCTTCAACCTTTTCTTTCCTATCTCCAGGCCTCTTAATTCTAGGTTCAGCCTACCTTTTTCATGCAACTATACTTTTTGTCTCCTGGATTCTAACTCATATAACTCCTTTTTACTTCTTCTAACCTTTTCCATACTATTTTTTTCAGGTCCTATGTCTTTCTGCCAGCCAGCTGAGCCTACTATTGTTTCTAACTCAACGTCTAGCATTTTGTGGTGAGTTGATATTGGCTAGTAGGTAAGACCCCACATGGTCCTTCCCTCACTCCTCCCTCCAGTGGTATGGGAGAAAGAGTAGGAAGTGCAAAAGCAAGAAAAAAGCATCATGGATTGAGACAAAGAGTGTTTAATGAGTGAAGGAGAAAAAAAAAAAAAAAGAAACAACTGTTGCAAAAGCAATAACCATGAGCAGATTAATGCCTGGCCAGTCTCTGAACAATGGCTACTTTGAAAAAATTCCCACACAGTTTTATTGCTGAACATGTTACATGGTATGGAATATCACTTTAGTCATTTTAGGTCAGCTGTCTCACCTGCATCCCCTTGCAACCTCTTGCCCACCAACAGCATACTCACTGGGGCAGCAGAGTGAGAAGCAGAGAAAACCTTGATGCTATATAAGCACTGTTCAGCAGTAGCCAGAACATTAGTGTGTTACCAATACTGTTTTGGTTACAAACCTAAAACACAGAACCAAATTATCTCCACCCCAGCCAAACCCAGCACATATTTGCAGCTTCTGGATGAAAGAGGGCAGCTTTCTCAGTACTATGGACATGAGTACAGCATGCGCTAAGAGCACAGGCGACTCCCTGTCTCCTTGTCTCTACTCCAGCTCAGTTGCAATGTTTCAATGTTGGAGAAGTGTCTTACTGCTACTCCAGCCTTGTTTTTGACACAGTCAATGTAGCTCTGTTAAAGAATTTAGAAGAGAAATGCTTATAGGCAAACAACCATGTGTACATGTGCTTGACATTATAAGTGTTGTGAGAAATAATGGAGAAGAGAGAACGATGAAAAGAAAAGGGTTTGTGCTAAAACACGGCCCTGTTAGCATTATATTAAAATTTTTGTTATGGGCAAAAAGGGGAGCACACCTTATATGTGAAGCCAAGATTTTATTGTCATTTCAATTGAAATTCTTGACACTTTAACCAAAATACAATTAATGTTTATCATTCTTTAATTTACAATGATACTGACTCTCTCAGCATATAAATATATCAACATACAAATACTTAATAAAAATAATATGGCTAGATATTAATATATCTTTTATTCTATATATAATATAGGCTGCAAATGTATCAACGGGCTTTAATTCCCCTGACTGGCCTTATCCAGGACTTTTCACTGACACCCTTTTGCCCACATCACACAAATGCCATTTAAGTTCACTCCTGCTATACGTGTGTTGTCCTCTGGACAGTATCATTGGGCTTCCTGGAGGGATTCTGCACTTGACTTGTTATCTTGCTTTGTTCAGTTGTCACCAGATAGCTCAGAGAACATGTTATGATGACTGCCCCTGTGTGGTTGGTGCAGTCACTGTGCTGTGATCACCTTGGCTCCTGGCTTCTCTTCCCTTGCAGAGCAGCCTTATGGTATAGTTGGACAAATGGGGTACAAGAAAACATGTGCAAAGAGCAAAATTGTAAAAAGATAAGAAAATTGAAATAATTTTGGTGATAGACACCTACTCATTAGAAAATTGCTGTTCTGGCTAAACAAGTTAGAAGAAATGTCCATGCAGTCTCAAAACTGTGGTAAGTTAGTGTAAAACCTGTCGTCTGTCAACAGCAATGGCAATACTGTATTCAAAGCTGCTCCGGGCAGAAAAGGACCTGGGATACTCGTTGACAGCTGGCTGAATATGAGCCAGCAGTGTGCCCAGGTGGCCAAGAAGGCCAACAGCATCCTGGCCTATATCAGAAATAGTGGAGTGAGCAGGACTAGGGAAGTTATTATCCTGCTGTACTCGGCAGTGGCGAGGCCGCCACTCAAATACTGTGTTCAGTTTTGGGCCCCTCACTACAATGAAGCCATTGAGATTCTGGAGCAAGTCCAGAGAAGGGCAATAAAGCTGGTGAGGGGTCTGGAGAACAAGTCTTACGAGGAACGGCTGAGGGAACTGCGGTTGTTTAGTCTGGAGAAAAGGCGGCTCAGGGGAGACCTTATCACCCTCTGCAACTACCTGAAAGGAAGTTGTCAGTCTCTTCTCTGAAGTAGCAAGGGATAGGAGGAGAGGGAAGGGCCTCAAGTTTCTGCAGGGGATGTCTAGGATGGGTAAAAGGAAAAATTTCTTCACCTTCTTCACCGAAAGGGCTGTCAAGCATTGGAACAGACTGCCCATGGAAGTGGTTGAATCACCACCCCTGGAGGTGTTTAAAAGATGGGTAGATGTGGTGCTTAGGGTAGTTTAGTGGTTTAGTGGTGGTTTCAGCAGTATTAGGTTAATGGTTGCACGTGATCTTAATGGTCTCTTCCAACCTACAGGATTCTATGATTCTATGATACACATGTTAAGCACACTGGATTTGCCCCACTTCAAATCCTGCTATGTGTGTTTAGAGTTGTAGCTACTTTAAATTTCTTCTCTGTAGTGTCACTTTTCAGCATCTTTCTCTATCCTTAGCCATATACTCAGTGAAATTACTTTAAGCCTGCGGGGTGCTGTTCAACCAGAAGGATCAATACTTTGCATGAGTATGTATTGATAGAGGATTTACGAGGAATGGTTCTTTTTCTAAAACTGCAGAATCAGGGAACTGACATTATTGTGAAAGCTGATTGAATTATTCTCAGCTATAGTAGTAACATATAGGCCTTTTCTGTCAATGACTCATTTGAAAACAGACACTGATTTTGAAGAATATATTCATCATTCTAAATTACTCAGATGTATTATGCATTGTAGTCTCAGCCTATAGACTGACAGCAAATTATTCAGTATTGTCTGAAGTATTAAGTATTCTGAATTTGCTCATGTAAAGCCTCATTGGCCCTGATTCTTAGGTCTAGTAATATGAGACACTTATTTGAAAGAAAGTAGAAATTGGCTTTATCATGACTTAGCAGTTCTATAGTAATCAAAAGATGATTCATTCCTTTCTATTTTAGAGAATTGTCAGCTGTGCTTTTTCATCTATCTATATGTTTTTGTGTGTAATAGGTGCCACGATTCCTTCCTAAAACATAAAAATTAGTTGAATACACCGAATTTATCCTGGAACATGCCTTTTAAGAACTCATACAGATGATGGGATTCCATCTGCATCCCAAGATATACAGAAGGGAGGAAATTTTGGGGGCTGACCTCCTGGAGAGCAGCTGTGTGGAAAGGGATCTGGGAGTCCTGGTGGACAACAGACTGACCATGAGCCAGCAATGTGCCCTGGTGGCCAAGAAGGCCAATGGCATCCTGGGGTGTATCAAGAAGAGTGTGGCCAGCAGGTCGAGGGAGGTCATCCTCCCCCTCTACTCTGCCCTGGTGAGGCCACATCTGGAGTATTGTGTCCAGTTCTGGGCTCCCCGGTTCAAGAAGGACAGGGAACTGCTGGAGACGGTCCAGCAAAGAGCTACTAAGATGATTAGGGGACTGGAGCATCTTTCTTATGAGGAAAGGCTCAGGGACTTGGGTCTTTTTAGTCTAGAAAAAAGAAGACTGAGGGGGGATCTTATCAATACTTATAAATACTTAAGGGGAGGGTGCCAGGTAGATGAGAAGAGTCTTTTTTCAGTTGTGCCCAGTGATAGGACTAGAGGTAACGGGCACAAACTGGAGCACAGGAAGTTCCATCTTAACATGAGGAGGAACTTTACTCTGAGGGTGGCAGAGCACTGGAACAGGCTGCCCAGGGAGGCTGTGGAGTCTCCCACACTGGAGACATTCAAAACCCACCTGGATGCCGTCCTGTGCAATGTGCTGTAGGTGTCCCTTCTGTGGCAGGGGGGTTGGACTTAGATGATCTCCAGAGGTTCCTTCCAACCTTGACGATACTGTGATACTGTGTGTAAATTCCTGTAAATCAGCTATTTTATTCTCTTTCCCAAAGTTCTGCACCTTCCATGCTACTATTGAAATCTTACCTTCTTATCAAATATCTAGCTTTGACTGCTTTGATGAGAAAAGCTGTTCAGACACTATAGGACAAAGTGGTTCAGTTTCTATTGTACATGTCAACCAACGAAGATCTTTATGTGCCAGGGATGCCATCCTGGATGCTATTTTTTACTGTCTACTCAGGAAAACCAAATGGGGAACATTCATGAAAACAAACAAAAAAATAATCAACTATCCTTCCCTGTCTCCAAAGGTGATTATTTTTCTTTTGAGATACATCATACAAATGTCTTTCTGAAGGCTCAGCTTCCTACTTTTTATTCTTTAGAATGGCAACTACAGATATATATATATATATAGGAGTGCGGAAAAATAAATGAAAGGTCTCCATGTCTTGGTAAAAGTAAATGAGCTTTTGTTCCGTAGATATTCTTTTACTATCATTTAAAGTACAAGATGAAGCCCAGTGATATTGTCCACCCCTTTTTAATCAGCAAGCAAGACAATAAAGATTAGAGAACTTGTGAAAGTGCTTTACGTGAGTTACCACATCCTTCAATAGCTTTCTGTCAAATCACAAATTCTGTTCTCTTGTATTTTGTTTCAATATTTTTCTATTATAAAAAAAACCATTAAGCAGTGTTATTGTTGCCCTAAATTTTTTCACAACCCTTCTTTTTTTTTATTAAAAAGGAAGAAAAATAAATTTAAATAAAATAAGTTAAAATTTTAAAAATAAACTTTTTTTTTTCTTGAAAGTAAAAAAAAAAAAAGCAAAACCAAAAATAAAGCAGCGTCATCTAATAAGAATATTGAAGAATCTGCAGTCCATTAATTTCACTGGTAATTGGATTATACCGAAAGCAAACCATTCCTATCATCCATTGTTTTGCATCATAATTTATGTTGAAGTAGAAAACTGAAGTTAGAAGGGCACTTCTTGAGATTAAAAATTACATAGGAAATATACAACGGATAGTTATGATCGTAACTCAGAGACTTCACTGGATGTGTTTAAAATCAAAGAACCCAAACATTTCTAAGTCAATTCTGTAATGAAAGTGAGAGGAAGAAAGAAACCAGCCCACGATGTCCATGAAGAAGAAAATTGGGGTCATTGTCCAGAAAATGATGACCTAGTCAGGTTACTAACAGAAAATGTGGCAGACATCTTTTGGCAGGGTTAGAAGCAACTTGTGAGTGTCTATGGTGTAGACATCATCACATTCTACTACACAAGTTTAGTGAAATATTAACAGCTATTATGTATGTATGAGATACCTAGCCCTTCAGTTAGTACAGGAAAGTATGACATCATGCATGATCGAAGCTTTATTTATTTTTATTTCAAGGCATACAGGCAACAGTGGTAGCTGTAGCACAAACCAAAAAGTCTAACTACACCAGAAATACTGAAAATTAGGATGAAGAGAACATTTTGGTTGTGAAAGACATTTCATAGAATCATAGAATCATCTAGGTTGGAAAAGACCCCTAAAAAAAAAGCATCGAGTCCAAACATTAACCTAACACTACCAAGTCCACCAGTAAACTGTGTCCCCAAGAGTCACATCTACCCGTCTTTTAAATACCTCCAAGGGTGGTGATTCAACCACTTCCATGGGCAGTCTGTTCCAATGCTTGACAGCCCTTTCGGTGAAGAAGGTGAAGAAATTTTTCCTTTTACCCATCCTAGACATCCCCTGCAGAAACTTGAGGCCCTTCCCTCTCCTCCTATCCCTTGCTACTTCAGAGAAGAGACTGACAACTTCCTTTCAGGTAGTTGCAGAGGGTGATAAGGTCTCCCCTGAGCCGCCTTTTCTCCAGACTAAACAACCGCAGTTCCCTCAGCCGTTCCTCGTAAGACTTGTTCTCCAGACCCCTCACCAGCTTTATTGCCCTTCTCTGGACTTGCTCCAGAATCTCAATGGCTTCATTGTAGTGAGGGGCCCAAAACTGAACACAGTATTTGAGTGGCGGCCTCGCCACTGCCGAGTACAGCAGGATAATAACTTCCCTAGTCCTGCTCACTCCACTATTTCTGATATAGGCCAGGATGCTGTTGGCCTTCTTGGCCACCTGGGCACACTGCTGGCTCATATTCAGCCAGCTGTCAACCAACACCCCCAGACTGTTTTCCACCAGGCAGCTTTCAAGCCACTCTTCCCCAAGCCTGTAGCATTGCATGGGCTTGTTATGACCAAAGTGCAGGACCCAAAACTTAGCCTTGTTGAATCTCATACAGCAATAATAATAATCAATAATATTCAGTTTCTGATATTCTTTTTGCTTTAAATAAAAATTTAAACGCAAATTCATTATCGAAAACCTTAGTCTTACTGGGGTAAATGTCTGCCTTGGCTTTATAGTTTTTTCTACTTAAAAAAATTGCAGGTTTACCTGTAACAACACTCCACATTATATATGTATTAGGAAAGGATAAGTTCTCTGTTTCGTTTGAGTTGACTCTAACTTTATATATGGTGAGATTGTTCCACGAAGAAGAGAGTAAGATACTGTAGTAAGAATGTACCTGAAAGTAATATCATAATCCAGTCATTAAAAAATAGAGATGCCATCTGTCTTCTGTGGATGATCATTACTTTGAGTAACTGATGTTAGTCACCCAGATCTCCTGCACATTCTGTTATATCTTGTCTGGCAAATGTTTTTGCAGAACTTGTAAATGGGGTGGCATATGCAGAAGCATTTTGGTGACTGGGCAGGGTCTGGCTCACTTGGCTTTGTCTCCTAGTTTCTATATACCTTTCAGATTGCCTCATAGTCCTGTTGCCCTGCATCACCATCTTGCCCTTTCCATAGACAGAGAGACACAGGTGCCTTGGAAAATCTTCCTCTAGAGTCTACATAAATATTTCAGCTTAGTGGAGAGCATATTCCTCCAGAATGTCCCAAAAGCACTTATTTCCATTGACTTTGTATGAAATTTGAGTACTCTGAGAGAACTAAGTCAGCGAGCTCGCAGAAATGTAAAACATAAACGCATTGTCAGGTTGTTACCAGGTGATAAAATTAGATGCAATCCAAATTAACAGTTGATGCATAAGATGATTTATTTTAGGAATGGGTCTACGAGAAATGATTTAAAGGTATAATTGTCACTGTTCTTTTCTTGCTCTCCAGACCTTGCTTTAATTTGAAAGTCAGACTGTATAATTTCCTAGACTTACAGTAATGGTACAAGGCACAAGTAAATTTAAAAGCTGAAAGGAAGTTGAAGGAAAAGATATGTAAAAATTTAAAAATCCTAACAGCCTTAATGCAGGTGATTTTAGTGCCTTACTTTTCCGTACGATTGCAAAATAATAACATCTGTTTTAGCATTTTATGGATGAGCAAAGGAAAATAACATACATTAAGAAACCTCGTTACCACATATGGCTGTCTTGCCAAAAATACTTATTGACTGCAAAATCTTCTGTGTAAAAGCTCAAGACAAAAAGAGAACTAAGTAAGTAAACATCAAATAAAGGATTATCCTTGTTTGTAAAGAGTCTGTTCTAGTAGGAATTATAAACAGGGACCTTGACATTACAGTGACAGGGTAGATTCCTAGGAAGTTAAAAGTAAATCATCTACTACTAGTACTTTAGCAGCTTTAATTAAAGGATTTAGCTGGGCTGGTATTTAAGATTAACCATAAACAGAAACAAGTCACAATATTCTCAGCTGGCCACACTTAAGCAGCAATCAGGCTTCAAAACTTTTATTTAATAACAGATGTTTTCTAACTGGCACGGTTGTCTGTTATTCTCCACTTTCCTTTTGAGCACAAGTTACTTTGGAGCTGAGATTTACAAACAATAGTAAACATTAAAATTATTTTAATTTCAAGAAGCATTTAACTTTTAGGTGTTTACTCAAGATGAAATCTTCTCTGAAATAGGACGATTTTGCAAAACATGACCACTTTCTCTTAAATTCTTAACTTTTACAAAAATCCTTTGCTGCAGACTGCCTCCCATTCTCATGCTCATCAGTACAAGTGATGCTGTATCTTGTTTTTTTCTGCAGTAGTTTAGAAATAAAGAGAATTTGACTTTAAATTTCCTGATGATTTAAGAAGAAAAGGTCATGCACCTTTTTGGAAAACAGCAGTGACATCTAATTTCACAAAACGTTTACTCACTTCTGCTCAATGATATTAGAACCCTAAAGAAGCTGGGCCAAAGAATTTACTTTCTTATTGTTTACATTGAAAAGCATTAGACTTTTTTTTTTTTAATAAATTCACAAATTTCTTTTTCTGCAATGAATCTTACAAATACCAACTTTGAATCTGAACTTTTTGAAAATGCTTCAAATTATATTAACTGGTCTTTCAAAACAAATTATTATTTTTCAGGAAAAAATGGTAAAATATCAAAATAAAAGCATTTTACTTTTCTAAATTTCCTTTTCCCCCCTCTTTCCCATCAAGCTATTTGTTGAATTAGGCTTAATTTACAGAAAGATTAATTACAAGAAACAGTCCATGCTTTTCTTGAAAACAGAGTCCAGCTGGGTAACTGGTTACAACAGTAACAGCTGGGTATCCTACTTTCTCGCTGCCCCTGTATACGTTTTCACTATCTTTTATTTTCCAGAGATAAACTCTAATATTTCTCCGACCCTACAGAGAAGTTCCCTACATAGGATGAGGGTAATGGCAGAGAGAAGACTCAGAATAGGGTATGTCTGAAAAGACCCGTGAGCTTACTAACACAGAATTGATTCAACCTAATAATTAAATAATTCTGTTCTGTAATATTTCAAAGTGATAATCCAAATTTGGTCTTCATGGAAGAATTGTAGAACACAGATCTGACACCCAAAACCTTACTGTCATTGTACCAGATTATAAGTCACAAGGGACAAAACCAATCAACCAACCAACCAACCAACCAAGCAAACAAACCAAGAAACAAGTTAAACTAAAACAGCAGAAACAAAAGCAAACAGATGGGCAGATAAGCTGCACCCTTCAAACTGGTTTGTGCGAAAAACTATATGCTTAAACACTTCTGATAGGCCATTCTTTACAATACTTTATTAAGTTTCCATCAGTATCATCATGATCAATTAATATTTTCAGGGAGCAGAGACAGTGCTGTGCTCTGATTTGTAAAAAAACAAAAAGTATTTTCTTACTAAAAGGACTTAAAAATGTGTCTTTAATAATTGGATTTAATTGAATTAACTTTTTAAAAATCCATTTACAATATGTCTGCTGCTTTGCTCTTTACTTTTCTTTTTTTTCCTTTTTCTCTTGTGGGATACACACTATTGTAATTTATAAGCCACTTTTACTTATTTTTGGTTGTTCCTTGTTTCAAATTCCACATATGACTTGGTTTGTTTTTTATACTTTAGTTCTAACACTTTGGTGTTTAACTTTTTAAAGCAAGACATATCTCTTTGTTACTCTGTCCTACATTTAACTTCAAGTCTCATTTCCAATTGAAATGAACTGTTTCAGTTTAATATACTACAACATGCAGAATTTTTTACCCCTACAGCAAATTTAGTGCTTACGTATGAGTATTTCCAAGATCTAGTGAAAGTGCAGTCTTGCAGTGGGTTATCTTTCATGCAGAAAAACAGAAATAGACCCAACTGTGGTACCTCTAAGGGCTGGGGATGTATAGCCTTAAATAGTCTGAAAATTAAGCACATTAAAATAAATACTATGAATGTAATAACTGTGGTAAGCATTTCTGGATCCATTTATTTAGAAATGCAGTGTGTATTCTTAGAAAGTGTTGTTTTCAGACAGAAACAGTACGAAAATTTATGTGCAATGACTTTTCTGCAGGTCAGGACATGTTAGCTAAAGAATGACTGGCTTTCAGATTTGGATGAGGTTCAGCTGATTTTCGAGTTACTGTTTTCATCTTGGCTTTCTGCTGTTCAGAACAAGTAACTTTGAAAAATTGCTAGGTAACTATTTTTAATTGCAATATTGAAGTGGAATGTCTATTAGACTGAACTGTTTGTGTTTCCTGCCTCTGATGCTTCATCACAAAGACTCATCATGAAAGTCATTGACCCATGATAAAACTGTAATATTTCTAATTATGTACAGAACAACTTCATGTGGAAAATATGAATCTCAAACTGAAGTGTCTGAGGAGTGAGGAGGCTCTGTAGATAAGATACAACAGAGCAGGGGTTTTGAAGGTTGCAATTTTGGAAACAGATACCTAAAACTGACCTTAAACCCAGTTAGGCTTAACAGCATTAGCCTTCTTGAGCCTTGTTCAAGACTAATTTGAGCACTAGAAGAGTAAGAGCTTTAAGACTCTTCAGGAGAGACCACATGGCAAAGCAGCAAGCCCAAAAGTAGTAAACTTGTAGTTCTTGGAAATAAAACCCAGGGTGTGTGAACTATACTACAGATGACTTTAAATCTTGTAGGTAACCTACAAACTACAGTATGAAACCTTAGATTTGAATTCTAATGATCCCATAAGCAATTCTATCAAATTTAATTTCAGCTTTTGGAGCCTTTGTCTTGTTAACTGCTTTAAAGAATTATATAACTGGATTCTAACATCTGAGATTTAGACCATCTCAAATCTTCCAAATGCTATATTAGAATTAAAAAAAAAAAAAAGGTTTTGCAAGAAAATGCCAATTTTAAAGTGAAAATATCTCTTCTCTCTCATGCATTGAGAAGAGAAAAGCACTATGTTATGCAAACTGTTCACTATAAAATGATTTTTTGATATGATCACATTTTTCTTTAGGTTGAATTTATCAGATATTCAGGTGGGAAAAGTGAAATAATTTCATTTTGGTTACAATTTCTTCTAATCTTTTTGATAAAACACTGAAACAAAATTTTAGTTATAGTTTAAACTGGGAATTATGCTAAAATTAGGATTATCATATTAGATTTTTTTAATTTATGTTTTTCCTTTTTTTAAGGACACTTAAACAAGTGAAAATGACACTTTCAAGTCTATAGACAGTCTAATACCAATGACAAGGACTTTTTTTTGTGGATTTTTGGCATCATGAGGTTGTCTTGCTCTGTGGAAAAACAGTATCATCTGAGATATGTGACTTATTTTTAATGTTATTTGTTTAAGGAAAACTCCTGAAGACTATTTAATACTTGCACAGGAGTCCATTCACTGAAGTAAACAAGTTCATGAGACTAATGTTGCTGCAGGATCAAAATCGAGTTCTATAAACTATATGTCACTTTTATTAAATTGCTTCAATGCCAGAGTTACTAACCTACTAGGCTTCCTGGACTCTTCTCTTATTTTTGCCAAAATCATGGAGTGATTTGTGATTTACTAAATAAATAGGTAAATAAATAAGGAAGAATTTCAAAGTAACAATTCAGTAATGAAAAATCTCAATAAAATTATAACAAATATATTTGAATATTCTTTAATGCTCTTTGTTTCTCTTTCATTGTTCTATTTCATACCCAATAGCTTCACAATCATTTTCACTCCAGCACCAGCCCTCTCACCTAGTAATGCTCTGGGATGCAAATCCACTCCTATGTTAATTCCAGTTCACCCCATATATTCCTAGTCATTTCTCATGGGTGTTTGCACAGAATAGTATACAACAGGTGCGCGTGTAGGATCTAAAGCAAAACTCTCTCTTGTGTGGCATTTCAGTGCATCTCCAGATCTGTTGACTGCATGACCTTTCAGACTCTTCCAGAAGTCTGTAAGACGGCCTTCCTGTGACTGGGGTTTTAATCGTCTTTATCACACATGAACTGAGGGTAGTTAATTATTTCTACTGTACTGGCTTGTCATATATACAGCTTTGAGAATAGCTGCCAGTGAAGAAGCAGTCATACCTTTATGCCAGGAAAAAAAAAAAAAAAGTTTTTCTATTGTTACTAACTACCAATTGGAAATAAAGGATAAATACTGCTGAACTGGCCAGTTATTTCCTCAAGAGATAAGGAATCTTGAATTTCTGTGTTCATTAGGAGATATGCATGTGGAATTTCTTTTTTTTTCTTCATTTACCTCCATCTCCTTGTGAATAATTCTCTCCCTGTATTTCGTGCTCCATCCTGCAATATTGTTTCACAGTACCTTGTCGAAATTGATACAACACAGAAGATATGGTCCTTATTTCCCCCCCCCCCCCCCCCCCCCATTTTTAGCATGTTCCCCTAAGTTTTCTTAATAAATTGATGATTAAAATTGATAAGTGGCCATCCACTGAGTCTCAGAACAACAACAGATAGTTGTATGTGAAACATGCTTAATAGTTGAAGCCAGTTTTTATGAGTAAAATGCTCAATATTGTTTTTAAAGCCAATTAAAATGTCAGCTTAATCTTATTCCTAACCCTGGAAAAGGATATAAACAGACTCTGAAATTTGTGAAGCTACTGAGGTGAGTTGCTTACCAAACTGCTGCAGAAACTCCATTCAAGAAGTTGCAGGTTTTCCTCTATCATCTAACAATGCTTGTTTTCAAGCTACAAACTATTTTCTTTCATTAATGAAAGCTTTACACGTGTCCACTGCTCTGTATTTTAAGGAATGAAGTAAAGTGGAGAGAAACAAAGAATGCAGAATACAGGAACAAGTAGCAATAACTCAATTCCAGTTCTGTGTCCATTTGTATAACTAATTACCTTTTTGATCAGCATAAAATAAAGATAAAAGTCAGTGTCTATGATCTAAGATTCTGAAAGACACACACTCCACTTCCAGGTGTATAATTTCTTGTCATGTTTTAACAGCATCAGTAAAGATTCCTCCCCGCCCCACTTATGGTTGCTTTCCCAAACATGTTCACAGCTATTTAGAAGCCTTTCTTTCATAATGAGTAGGTTGCACAAAGCAGTAAATGCTGCTTTACTACAAATATGCAAATTGCAAGTGACAGCACCAGTACAGCCTAAAAACCCAGGAGTTCTAGATATTGCAGATGTCCTAATTTTCCCAGCTGATTAAAAATACTCCCTAACAACAGCAGCTTATTATTGATGGGCAGATGCTGCTGTCCTCACTCCATAAAGTGTCCTTTGAAAGACGAGACACTCTAAAGTTTCTGGTTGCAAATCTTACAAACTTGACTTCTATTCCTAAAAGGTGTGGGCATGTGCAACACATGACTAAAATTAATCATGGGGAGTGGGTGTTTAGTGTCTGCAGGACACAGACATCATTTGAATATATAGACATGACCTCACTACTAGATTTGCTGAAGTTAGCAGCCGAAACTGAGCCACGTGATAACATCGCTCCTATTTATTGCCCTGCCTTTGCCAATCTGGTACTTCTTACCCTGCAAATGCTTTGTGTCAATAACAGCCTTTTTGATTGTTTGATTTTGCAACATACAGCATAATTGGGGTTTTGTTTCATGGGTTAGATAGAATGAGGTTATACAAAATAAAGAACTAATAGCATTGCTGTCACAGTATGTCTGGGGATGTACCTGCATCTGTGAATTATAGTTTGTTCAATCTTAGTAATTTCCAATGATGTCTTTTTTTGCAGACTAACCTTCAAATAAAGGGATATGACCACAACTTATACTTGCTGATAATGTAATCTTGTGTACATTTTCTACATTTTAAAGAAAATTTTTAAAGATCTTTAAAAAAATTTTAAAAATTTTTAAAGGACATAGGTTCACATCAAACTAGTAATTTTCTTTGATATAGTCTTGAGATATTTTTGATATATCAAATATAATAAAAAATCTAAGAAAATTTAGAAATAGTACTGTATACTGTGTTGTATAATGCAGTACCCGATAATAAAACACAGTCTAATACCTGTAACATAATAATTCTGTATTGTTTTCAGAATATACAATTTACCTGTTCTAATATTCTCTACCTTGAACACTTGCTGCAATTCTCTAGAATGTTTAGAAAGCAAAATATATCTTCCTTTTTATTATGATTTCTACTCTTAATCTCTTTCCCTAAGGAAGAACTTCTCAAATTATTTTGTTTTCTATATTAATTCGGATAAACTACTTCTGTGATGCTTCTGCTCCTGTGGTTGGTTGTTGAGCAAATCAGTTTATTTTAAATCATTTTATTGTATTTCATGACCAAGTTCCACAATTTTTTTTAATGAATTAACTAAACCTATCAAGATTAATTGTGTTGTTATTCAGATTTTTCTAAGGATAACTAAATCATGTGTTTGATTTAAAAAGATTACTACAGTGAGTCAAACTACTATCAACAAAGAATTGTTACATTTGAGAGTCCAAGTTCTTTAATTGTAAAGACTTGTAAAATATCTGAGATTGTTCTGGGGTTTTGTTATTCCTAAAAGACTCTGTTAACTACTTTCTATATGAAATTCACATATGTAGGTATTTGATTTTTACAGGAGGTAAACAAAGTAATCCTCAGTAAGGATAAGTGAAGTTGGATCCTGCTGTTCAGGAACTCTCAGGTTTTATGCTTTTTTATATGCTGTATTCATGCTGCTATTTTACAAGCAATATAAAAGAATAAGATGCAACTGGTAGTGGATATCTGTTCTAAATTATTTTGAAGATTTCTAAACTTACGTGTTGTATGTGGGTACCTGCATGCACCTGTGGAGACATTCAGTTCAATTCAGCTATCTACAACTCACTTGCTAGGTTGGACTCAAATGATCACTATCATATGAGAACTTCAAGGATATCTATGTGCCCAAGCCTCCAGCTACTCCTTTGGCATTTTGCAGGTCTCCCACTGGCCCAGTGTCTTATCTAACAGTACCATGTATGTCTTTCAGATATCCTAGGAGAGCACAGATGCCACAAGATGCCTATCTGGGGGCAACTGATTTAAGGCTATCATTTCAGTCACTGGGTCATGGAGAACTCTTTGCATGCATGAACTCTATTGGCACATTCACCTGACAAAAGATTTCTAATGTAGTTGAGGCACTGTGGAAAATCTCACCTGGCCTTCAGCTGACACTCCAAGAGGCTGCAGAGGTTGCAGATATCCTGTAAGTCCTGTGCTATATCTGCTGTCCCTGTGCAGATACGCATACAGGTAAACTAAGATGTTTCAAATGGGATTAGGTACCTGTGAGTAAGCAACTTAATCTTTTCTCTCTTGCTGCATTCCAAATTTTCCTTAGTTTCCACTGACTTCTTTGACTGCCAGGAATTTTAGGCATGTTCTATCCCTGCAAACATGGAACTTGAGGTCTTAAAATGTTTATTGAATCTTACCCTTGCTTATCAGTAGAGTGAAAATGCTGTGAAGACCCTTTGGTCTTCAGCGTTGCCTTTTGGTTGCAGTCATCTCTTTGGAACTCCAGCTCACAGACCTGGACTAACCAAGACGATTAATCAGTGTCTTTATTTCTGCACTCTACTTCAGTCAAAATAGAAGGGACTCTGTGCTCATGAGAATGACTATGCTAGGATTATTTTGGTGTGGCCAAATATATGTAAAATAGCTCTCATATACAAGGTAGTTGACTGTCAAATCAATTTACCCACTGTCCATAAAAACAGAACATTGCTCAGGTAATTACCCAAGAATTCAGCACAGTAAAAAAAAATAAAATCTCCCTTTAAAATAATAACATTAGCAATAACAATAATAATATTTATTACCAAAAAGATCTAAGTAATTTTTTGCTGTCTTTAACAATAAAATTGTCTCATCAATAGTTGAGACAGCCACATCCTAGCAGAATATAATCTAATTCCAGCTGAAATAATGACAACATTTTTTCCCAGTGTATGAAATATATCACCAACCTGTTTGGAAATCAATGGTTTGTGAAGAATATCTGTAAATCAGTAAAGACAGGGATGCAGTCAAAATCAGAATACGGACATTGAACTGTCCCATTGCACCTGGCTTCTATAGCTCTCTGACTGTGTATTTATATAATGCATTGGGTTTTTTTCTGATCCCATGTAAGATTCCTTCTAGTACTGTTGAATTCTAATTATAAGGGATAAGGATCCTCAGGATCTTAATGAATTGGACCCGGTGCATCTCTTCTTAAGAAAATTAAAAGAATTGGTAACACAGGAAATTTCTCTCTGTACGTTAGAAAAAGTAGAGGGTGACACAGCGGTGGCCTTTAACAAAGATCAGTGATTTCCAGTAAAACACCATGAGAGAGAAGCCAACTGTGTATACAAAATTTAAGCTTGTCAGTTGGTAACAGCATATATTCTATTGTTCTCAAGCAGATTTGGTTTTAAGAGCTTTCTGTCCAGAGTGAGGCTGCAACCTAAATTGAGTAGCAGATACTGTGGCAAATATAAAATCTATCAATGGATTAGTGTCTTACAAATCAAATGGCAGTACTACTGTTTCTTCCACAGTTAGTCTCTCTTGACAGTACCATTACGCACAAACAAACAAAAAAACCAACCCCAAAAACAATTAAAAAAGCCAACTCCTGTATACTCAGGAATAAAAAAGAACCATTGATATGCTGTAAATATCACTTGCTAATCAGATTCAAATACCATCAATACTACAAGATCATAAGGTTGCCAATCCCCAGCAAGATTACAAACAGATCGATACTAGAATTATTTGAGTTTCATCCTCAATTTTCCTGAATGGTAGAAGCATTATACAGTTTGGTCCAAGCACAAGTAAACAATCAGCTGTGCTTGGTGTAATTTTGTTGTGAAGGGTTATTTTGCCACAGTGATCAAAGTTACTTACTGAGGATAATGTAACTCTGGAAGAGGACTTTAGGAGTGTCATTCCTAAACACAACCCCCCAAAAATCCTGACTTGATTTTTTTAAAAATTCATTAGAGACAGGAAAATTCTATTAGGCTGGAAAAATTATTTCAATAATCAGTTACCTTATTAAATTATGTTGACATTAATTTCCAGGTGTCAGGCTCCAAATTTTTTATACTTAATGAAATGTTACGAACTGTACGTTAACTGCAGTGTCAAAGTGTATATATATCAGTTACAGGTAGAATACTTTGTATGTTTTATATCTACAGCCTACATTATCTTGCTTGTATTCATAATCATTTCCATTGTTAACCTGAAAATCTGACAATTCTACTCACCACATAGGCAGTTGATACAGCGTTTAAATCACTTAATCTTTCCTTAATAAACTAAATAGATTGAATATCCATTACAACACTGACATTTTTTTCCCTTAATCATTCTCATGATTCTATGTTAAACCCCTTCCAATAATTTAAGTATTTCAGCTACATTTTTTTTTTTCAGTGAATACTGAAAATGGATACTGCATAACAGTAGTGTGAATAGTGGAATGCAGCTAAGGGTGAACTGCTAGAAATCAAGCAGTGTTACCAGTGTCAACTACAGAGGTAATACAAAGTCCATATTTCTTTTTTCATTTAAGCTTTGCTTAACCTTTCTCACCACAACATTGGAGCAGGGTCTTATCTTTGGCAAATTAATCACCACAGTCACCAAGTTTTTCAGGGCAAAGTAGTAAGTAAGGGATAAGTGCCCTATACTTTCACGTATGTCTTTCTTTTTAGGATATAACCTTCTATTTGTCTTTCTGAAAAGACAGGTAGAACCCTGTTTACCAAGATTTCCAGTACTTCAAGTAAAAGTATTTTTTCCCAGGTTTACATAGTTTTCCCAGGTTTATGTACTTTTCCCAGGTTAACATAGTTTAGGAATAAAAAATGGATTTTGTGAGTGAAAGTTTCTGAAAACAGACCTGCTTTATGATAATTCCCCATTAATAATATAATATGCATTTTTATTTTGTATTGTTTTAATTTCTTCAGCAAAAGTTTTGATTTGAAAATGGAACCCAGTAATGGTAATAGTAACACAGCTGATATGTAATGCCTCTATTTCTTTGTAATATATTGACAGTAGGTCTCCATTTCATGGCATTTGTTCATCACCAACAAGTTCACAATGAATGTTTTCCTCCTTTGGTATATAACTTCACTGTCCTGGAGGGACAGGGGTGTGTTTGCCTGCCACTGAAATAATTGCAAGTAGTCACGGATAGAGGTAAGTTGGGAAAGGGAACAGAACTGGTGCACCTTATGCACGGAATTAAATTGGCTGTCAAATTCAGGGCTTAGTGAGTAATATTCCCCTAATCTTATTGGCAAAGAATCTTTTTGCTTGTTTGTTTTTCATCTTTCCTTTATGTCAAAGTGTATTTTCCAGAAATTTCACTTAGAAATTGTTTTTATACGTAGGAACCTAGGACACTGGTGACACTTCTGTCTTCTCAGCTGGACATTGTTGTAATTTTGAACATTTTTTTTAATACTGACCTTGCTACTGAAAGTCAGGAAGTACCTTATGGCCTTCCTTGTGATGGTATGTGAAGCAGATGCTCTATGGAGTTTTCTGAACAAGGTATCTTTTAAGTAGTTATAGAGATAGTATTGCTGGAAGTAATGCCAATATGGGAACTTTACTGCACCATTATATTTCACAAATAATGGCAAAGCACTGATATCTCTGAGTCTTTTCCTGGAAAGTTTAATTAAAAACAAGATCATAGTTATTGTTTGGTGCTTCTGCCAAAAAGGAATACTCTGAAAAGCTAACAAAACCATTTATTGAAGCAATTTAATCAGAAGAACTTGAATGCAGAGGGGGTTCAAAATTTATATCACTCACAGTTCTCAAAATTTTCATGTTGTTTCCTAAGGGAGTACATGAGTACTTGTACTGAAGTAGCTTATAGAAAAGATCTGTAAATCTCACAGGAAAAAATAATCAGTAAATTGAGGGTACTAAGAAATCCTATAAACAGTGGAAAAAATGATGATTATCAAAGCAAATAGTTTTTAGTGATTAGTGCGTAACAAACATAAATCAAGTTAAACTTTACAAAGTAAATTTAAATAAATAACATATCAAAAGTTCTTTGATACAAAAGAAAACAAAGGCAGATATATGGATAGAGATTGCAGCTAGGATATAACCCAGATTAAACTAGCATTTTGTTGACGTTCTCAGTAAGAATGGAGGAAAAGAAAAGCAGATATTGAGAATAAATTTGCATTAAAAAAAATTACTTCAAGGGAATTAAAACTGAAATCTAACAGTTTAATGAAAAACATTTAGGATTTCTGTATCATCTCCCTCTCAGAATCAACTTGTGTATGATGTCATCCACCCAGCGACAAAGGTTTTTAATGAAATTTATCAGTTCACGGTGGATACTATTTCACTGGAAAAGTAGAAAATATTGTACTTATGTGAAGAGGAGTAAAATTTATCAACTTGACCTAGATATCATACAACACCAATTTTAAAGAACACAGAAATTTAAGATATAGGGATATGAAAAATAAATTTAAATAGTTTTTCCAAAGGTAATTTCTACCACAGTAACCTGTTAGCTTTCTTTAGTCAACAGAATTGTGATATATCTAATCTACCCAGATTTTAGTACAACATTTTAGCTTAGCACCACATGGGAAATTATTAGCGAAGCTGAAGAAGATGAGATGTAGAATTGTAAATTGTGTGACTGACTAAAGGAAGGATGGCAATAAAATTGTTCTGAAAGAGGACTATAAGACTTGCTGGAACTTGTTTATGAAGTTCCTTAAGAATTTGCCTTTGATAATTTTAAGGTTACTGATATTAGTGACTGGCTCAAAAAAAGCAAGAGTTTGCTAATGAAGTATTCTAATTATATGGTGATGTGAGATGCTATTAATGCAGAAGATTAAAATAGCATAGGAAAGTTTTGGATGACTTTGAAAGGTTGAGTAACAGATTGACATTAAAAGGTGTATGTGTAAGTTCATGTAAAGGGTAATTTGTAGCTCTTATATGCCTACCGTGCATATTATGCATACAGAATCACAGAATCACAGAATGGTCAGGGTTGGTAGGGACCTCTGGAGATCATCTAGTCTAACCCTCCTGCCACAGCCGGGTCACTTACAGCACGTTGCACAGGACGGCGTCCAGGCAGGTTTTGAATGTCTCCAGTGTAGGAGACTCCACAACCTCTCTGGGCAGCCTGTTCCAGTGCTCTGCCACCCTCAGAGTAAAGAAGTCCCTCCTCATGTTAAGATGGAACTTCCTGTGCTCCAGTTTGTGCCCGTTACCTCTAGTCCTATCACTGGGCACCACTGAAAAAAGACTCTTCTCATCTATTTGGCACCCTTCTCATAAGTATTGATAAGATCCCCCCTCAGTCTTCTTTTTTCTAGACTAAAAAGACCCAAGTCCCTGAGCCTTTCCTTGTAGGAAAGATGCTCCAATCCCCTAATCATCTTTGTAGCCCTTTGCTGGACCCTCTCCAGCAGTTCCCTGTACTTCTTGAACCGGGGAGCCCAGAACTGGACACAGTACTCCAGATGCGGCCTCACCAGGGCAGAGTAGAGGGGGAGGATGACCTCCCTCGACCTGCTGGCCACACTCTTCACACACCCCAGGATGCCATTGGCCTTCTTGGCCACCAGGGCACATTGCTGGCTCATGGTCAGTCTGTTGTCCACCAGGACTCCCAGGTCCCTTTCCACACAGCTGCTCTCCAGGAGGTCAGCCCCCAACCTGTACTGATGCATGGGGTTATTCCTCCCCAGATACAGTACCCTACACTTGCCTTTGTTGAATTTCATAAGGTTTTTCTCTGCCCAACTCTCCAGCCTGTCCAGGTCATGCTGTATGGCAGCACAGCCTTCCAGCGTGTCAGCCACTCCTCCCAGTTTTCTACCATCTGCAAACTTGCTGATGGTACACTCTATCCCTTCGTCCAGGTCATTAGGAGTATATTGAACAGGACTGGACCCAGTACTGATCCCTGAGGGACACCACTAGTTACTGGCTTCCAACTGGACTCTGCACCACTAACCACAACCCTCTGAGCAATAGCGGTCAGCCACTGTTCAATCCACCCCACTGTCTACTCATCTAATCCACACTTCCTAAGCTTGCCTGTGCAGATGATGTGGGAGACAGTGTTGAAAGCCTTGCTGAAGTTGAGGTAGACAACATCCACTGCCTTCCCCTCATCCACCCATCCAGTCACGCCATCATAGAAGGCTATCAGATTAGTCAGCCATGACTTCCCCTTGGTGAATCCATGTTGACTACTTCTGATAACGTTCTTTTCCTCCAGATGCTTGGAGATGACCCCCAGAACAAGCTGTTCCATCATCTTTCCAGGGATGGAGGTGAGGCTGACTGGCCTGTAGTTTCCCAGGTCATCCTTCTTGCCCTTTTTGAAGACTGGAGTGACATTGGCTTTCCTCCAGTCCTCAGGCACCTCCCCTTTTCTCCAGGACCTTTCAAATATGATGGAGAGCGGCCCAGCAATGACTTCTGCTAGCTCCCTCAGCACTCGCGGGTGCATCCCATCAGGCCCCATGGACTTGTGAATATCCAGTTTACTTAACTGGTCCCTAACTTATTCTTCTTTGACCAGGGGAAAGTCATGCTTCCTCCAAACATTCTCTGTTACCTGCACCACTTTTGTGTAGATCCAGTCACTCATGTATGGTATGAAGATGAATTATGAACAGAAGGAGTTTAGAAATAGGCCACCAAAGCTGTCTGTGAAAATAGGACCCACTGTATGAAAAGTGATTGAAAAACTTGGTGAATGAGGTAACACCTTTGGAAAGATACCAGTTTTGTATGCCCTTCCAAACACTAATTCAAAAGCAAAACAAGAAAAATCCCAAGTCAAAACCTACTAAATCCACGGGATAAAATTCATAGCAAAATAAAGCTATAAATAATTATAAAAATGTAGGACTTTCTGGGAAGAATTTAAATAAATTTAGTGTTATTGTAGGTTGACCTTCCAGGAGAGAAGGGCAAAAACTTTAGTTACTTTTAAGATGTTTTTTTCTCTTTTTCTGGAGGTCATATATGAAAAATGAGTTGATGAATGATTTCAGCAGCACAGGAAGTCCCATTCAGTCCTTTGTTTTGAAAATGTGATATAAACTAGAATAGTTATATGCATATAATAATTACGTCAGAGCTATGGCATATATCAGTCATGTAATTGAATGAAAAACAGTAGAAATTTGATAACTTCTGTTTTCAAAGAATTACTATTGATTTACATTTTCCATGTTCTCTATTTTGAATCCTTTAGTCTTTAAGCCCTGCATGAAATGTTCCAGTGTATTCCTGGGATCAAAGCTAGGTTACGGACATATAATTATATGGCTCATCCTGCTTGCCTTTTTGAAGTATTGATCCATTAGCTTTCCTCCAGTCCTCTGGAGCTTCCCTGGTGTTCCAAGACTTATTGAAAAATCAATGCCAATTGCCTAGAGAGCTCTCCAGCCAGCTTTTTTAAAATTATTGAATGCAAGACTGATTTAAAAATATCTAGTTTTAGTAGTTGCTGCTTAACAACCTCCAGAGTTACTGTGGGAGTGGGAGGTATTTCATCATAATCATCATCTGATATGACTATACCATCTTGACTTTTTCTAAATACAAAGAGAGATCATGAGTACATTTCTTCTCCTCCTGCATTATTATTAGCATAACTGTATATTTTTCTTATATTAATAGATAAATATCAGTGCTATAATTTCTTTTAGAGTTGCTATTTTATTGTGGAGAGTTCCCAGTTTCTGATTTATACTCATTGTTATCAAATTCAATTTTATCTAAATCTTAGTAATTAGAGTACTTATTTATGTATGAATTTTTATAAAATTAGTAACTTCTCTAAATTTAGACTGTTTAGCAAAAAAAAAACAAACAGAGCAATTTGTCTTAACTGCAGTGCTGGTTTAGAATATTGTGGAAAAAAGTATTTTCTTATATTTGTTTTGGTTTTGTGTTCAGGGAATAATATCTTCACAACACCAATTTCATGAAAATATTCCTTCTCCTTTTGTGACAATTCTAGTCAGGTAAGTTTGCTTCCCTGAGGTATTCCTTTAGATTCAAAATTTCTCAGTTCTCTTTCCTGTACCTAAGGGAAGTTTCCTTTTCTTCCTCCCCAACAGATCTCTCATATTGGGCAAGTAGCCCCTTTTCAGAAGCTCATGTAGGCCTCTTAATTCTCAGAGTAATTTAATAATGCCAACTGCTTTCCCGAGACACCTGCTCCAGCAGAATTATTAATAATTAGAAGTATCTTACTCAGGGATTCTTAAGGGAATGTTCCTATACTCTTATTTTCACAGACACTCTATGAATGATTAATTTGAACAAGTCTTCATTATTAATGTGCATTTAGAAGTTGATTCATCTCATCCTAAAGCAAACATTTAAAATAGGTTGGATGAATCATACCTGGAGAATGTCCATTTCTTTCTACTGCCTCTGAGAGTAGCCTCAGATGGACACTTATGCAGCTAAAACAGGCGAAACTTACCCTGTTTCCTGACCACTTTCCTTACTGACAATGTTACCATTGCATAGCTTTTCAAGAGCACTTTTAAGTTCTGTTCTAAACCAGCCCTATTCCAGCCAAAATTCTTTCATCATAATTTATTTTCCAGTGTCAGCATGTCTCATGCTTTGTTGATAGTTTAGGTCTTGATTATCACAGATGCTCTATCCAAAGCTCTGCCAATACTGGGTCTGGAGCAGTTTATATGAGCCACCAAGTTCTCTTGATTTGTTGGCACATCAAAGTTCTAACGTGTTGCATGCTTTGAATACTTTGCTTTTAGCTTCTGCAGTGTTCTCTGAGATGAGACTGTTATTTTGTTTAAACAAATCCCTTCAGGGAAGTACTTCACAGAAAACTCATATAGCTATCTCTGCTGACGTGTGCAATGATATTCAGATTAATTTCTGAATTTCCGGTGACCAATAGCTGGAAAACCGTGGCTGAAACTTACAATCATGGAACCAAGCCCACTTTAGCTATACTCCCATCTCCAGTACCTTATGAATTATATTTTATAGAATCTGTTTCCTCTTATCCCTTTCTAATCCTTAGAATTCTTCTTCCAGTTTTAGACCACTGGGATTCTGATCAGTCAAAAGATAGGCACCATAGTGTCACTTTCTCCTTCTTTTATTATTTGAAGCTCTACTTTTTCTTCCTTTACCTGTATCTTCTTACTATTTAAACTTACTTTCAGACTATCTTCTTCTGCGATGGCTTGTAAGTACTGTGAAGCTCTGGCAGCAGGGTCATATGCAGCCACAAGGTGAATATATCAAACTACACAATTATATAGACATTGACACTCAATGAATAGAAGCCATCTCTCAAAATAAATATACTATCTCTCAGCTCATGACGTTATTCCAGGGACCTGGAGAGAAAGAGGTGTCTTCAGAAAGTCATCTCAGCTTTCCCAGGCAACTATTTTGGAGGAGATGAATTACTGCCCTGAAGAGTATAATTCATCCTGCTTAACTTTAGGAATGTCAAATGCAAATATCTACATGTAAATTAATTACCCTCAACTACCTTCACAATCAGAGGAGAAACAATTATGGCATGTTTCTGTTGACTATTTCAGATCATAGAATCATAGAATCATTTAGGTTGGAAAAGACCCCTAAAAGCATCGAGTCCAACCATTAACCTAACACTACCAAGTCCACCACTAAACCATGTCCCTAAGCGCCATGTCTACATGTCTTTTAAATGCCTCCAGGGATGGTGATTCAACCACTTCTCTGGGCAGCCTGTTCCAATGCTTGACAACCCTTTTGGTGGGAAATTTTTCCTAATATCCAATCCAAACCTCCCCTGGTGCAACTTGAGGTTGTTTCTTCTTGTCCTATCACTTCTTATTTCACAAAAAAGACCAACAACTACCTCTCTACAACCTCCTTTCAGGTAGTTGTAGAGAGCGATAAGGTCTCCCCTCAGCCTCCTTTTCTCCAGGCTAAACAACTCCAGTTCCCTGAGCCACTTCTTATAAGACTTTTTCTCTAGACACTTCACCAGCTGACGTGTATTTTAAAATGAGATGAAACACATTGTAAAGGCCTATGTCTTTTCAGTGACTATTGTTATAACACACACTGAGCAGATCTTCGAGCTGTGATGTTGATGAACATTGCAGACATTGGTCAGAGAAATCCTATCTTAGATGATTCTTTTTGTCTTGAAGAGCCAGGTGGCTAATTGGTCTCAAACCCCAACATTTCAGATGTTTCATTAAACTGAAATGAACTGCACTGAGTGTGGATATGTGCTGTTTGGACTGTTACTAATGAGGAAGATACAGACCCCACATTCTCTTGGCTAATATATATGTAAACACTATGGTGAAGACATAGTTTAATTAATTCCTGGCTGGTATTGACATTCCGTTTATATTTTGTCTCTGATCCTATTTGCCTCCACTTTTATAAAACTGTTCCTTTTGGAAAACTGGCACACCGTTTTATTATTTTTTTTGCATATAAAAAAATGTAGTCCAGTTGTGGCCAATCACGCATAGCTTTTAATACTGAAGTCAACCCATTTTCATCTGTCAAGGTTATGTCCAGTGAGAAGTTCTTTTGACTTGAATATAAGAATCTGAGTTAGGACATTTTAACACACATTATGCCAAGCACATTTGAGTAGTGACAGCTCAAAACTGGTACATGTGCCACTTAGGCACCTTGACAATGCAGTTTCCTGGGGGTAAGTTTTTCAACTTTACTGGTTTTAATTGGGTGTATTTTCTTTTCCAAGATGATTAAGAAAATCAAACCTTTTTTTCTTTCTCAAAATCTTGAGGACATACTTGAAGTTGTTTAAAGCATATATCTACAAATCAAAACACCTGTAAAACAACATTTCCAAAATAAATTGTGATAAATCAATAAATTAATTAGGTTTTCTCAAACTTATCACAGTGAATGGAAAAGTTCACAAAATTATTCCTGAGTTCAGGAATGTCAAGAGCAAAAAAATAACTGTGAAATAATTATTGATTTAGATTTATAATTTTATTAGCTTGACCATGAATAACCCATGATTTCTTCTTTCATTGTTCATTAATTTCTATTTTACTTGTTTTTTCTACAGAGATATTTGTTACAATAGTATGAACATATTTACCATGGCTTCTTGGATTATTTTATAGCGATTGCTTTCTGACAAATTATTTTGGCCACTTTTAATCAGAAGGGAAACCGTTTCACCTTCATTTTTCAAAAGGTTTTAACAATTATCTTGTAGTCTCCTCTCCCTATCTGGCAATATAGTCAAATCATAATGAGAATCTAGTTTTTGCCTAGTACATAACATTCTATCAGCATGTAAATTTTTTGTGCTTTTCCCAACAGTATCTGAACATTTAATGTAAATTTTACAAGTAAAACCACAATCCAATATGTTTACAATTTAACAACATTCCTACTTATTTTCAGGAAAAGGTGACAAAAGATTCACTAATATAAATGACATAACTTGTTTAAGACTATTTTATTGTTCTTTAGATCTGATGTCCGTAACAGAGATTATATTTATATCACTTTGTGATTTGTTAGAACCTCAGAAACCATTGTTGATTTTCAGATTAGAGTGAAATTAGATTAACATTTCTTAATATTGCCATGTTGTGTTCTTTTTCCCTGGAAAATCATACTTAAGTTATTAAAACTCAATGAATTACTAAACCAAAATCATTAAGCAACACTAGCATCCTTTATGACTAGAAAGAAAGAAGATGTCTTGTAGTATTCTTGCTAGCACTTTTTTTTCTTAATTATAATCTCAGTCTCTGTCCTGGCAAACTAAAAACCAGATATATATTGAAAAAAATTATGTTGTGAAAACTTCTAAACACATATTTCTCAGACATCCCACCTTTTTTTCCAGAAAGATTTTAAAAGTTTTGTTTTACAGACTTGTATGATAAGATATCCATCAGTGTAGTTGTTATCACTATTCCATTGTAATAATGAATTAATTTTTATTTCAATAATTTCTGTCTTAATAATATTAAATGCATGGTAACTTTAGAAACACTGTATCAAAATCCTTTCTCTTAGAAGACCTTACACTAACCTCTGCACAAACTGATATAAATTCCTTAACTTAAATAAGTTTGCATCCCATAAACCATTCCTTATTAAGGCTTCATGTTACTTCATTAGGCAGTTAATAAAAGAAGAAAATGCTTTCAGCTTTCAAACTCTGGCACTATCTTTGCTATGCTAACCAAAAAAGTTCATCATTAACAAGGCCCAAGAATCTTTCTCATTTCTACCCGCAGTATCATAGCTGCTGCAAATAATTTGTCAATAACTAAATTATGATTTGATAGGTGTTTATCAGAAACTATGAAATAAATCTTATTATTTTTGACAAGTGCTATTGGTGTTTTTCCCTTTAACTACTACTTCCCAAGCTAGATTATAACAAGTGATTTAAAAAAGACTTATCTTGTCCATCATGTTCAAACAATAAACTTTATCATGAATTAGCCCATATGCTCCCTTCTACAAGTACTCTTGAAATTCTTTTCAATACATTCATATTCTGAGGAAACCTCATGAGTCCCCTCTACTAGGATACACACAAGACCATGAAAACCCATATTTCTACATATTATTCTGGTCTTCTTCCTGAAGCAAAGGTTTTTGTTGCACACACTTGGAGACAAAATTTAATGGACTTTTTTGTCTGCATAAAACCAAAATTCAAATCTTACTATTTGTTTTACTCCAAGTACTGTAATTTATCTTATTACAACAGCATTCTTTAAAAAGTTTTCACTTTCCATAGTAAAGCAAAACCATTATTGCTATAAGTGTATTTCATCCTAGGTCAATGCCTTCTCTAAGTGGGCATCAATATGAATGAACTGAATGTCTGGACACTATGGACACCTAATTCTTTTAAATCTGTGGCACTTGTAACAATTCCTGGAAGTGACTGTGTTAGGAACATTGCCAGAGCAACTTCTAGGTCAAATACACTTTTCATTAGCAGCAGCCATTACCTCGTAGAGAGAAAAAAAATTTCTTCTACTGAAATTGCTTGGAGACTTTTCCTTTTAAGCTCCCATCAATATAGGATTTTACTTTTCCTCAAATAATCTTTCAGTATGCAGAGTTGGGAAGGCAGAAGAATATGGAGTCAACCTATATTTAGCAGAGATTTAAATCACAAAAGCATTGTTCTAAGGTAAGAAAGTTTGAGATTAATAAAAAAAGATATCTGTGCAATCCCTTAAGATGTAAGCTTTATCTGGTTCTACTGCTCATGATATTGGTGGCCATCCTTAGGCCAGAAACCTTTATCCTGGTCTTAATCTGTTCTTAATTTTTCTTCTCTGAAAGAAATAACTCCTACATTCTGTGCCTTTGCCCTTATGCCCAAAGTAAGGAGTCTTGTAAATTACACCAATTATATCACTACATAGACAATAAATTATTCTTATCAATATGATGGTGGCTGAAATGTATTCACACTGTTAGATGGATCTTCAAAGAAATTAAAAGATACATTTTAATCTCTTCTTAGGAAGGCTGTGTCCAATTAGACTGGTCATACTGCTAAATGTAAAGGTCACACTGAAGTTTATATTGAAATGGGACATTCATAAACTATATTTCTTAATTTGGTGTAAACACTTCAAATAGGTGTAAATTATGCTGATGGTGACCAACTCCAATTCTGTTGTTCACGAGCCACACTTATGGAACTGGTGAATCAGTATTGAAGATTTAAAATGTTTCACTATGTCTTGTGTTGCATTTTTCTCTTAGTATTGGGATTTTGTACCCTTTTTTTTCCTTTGACAAAGGGGCAGATTTGTTGCTAATTTCAGACCCTTTCAATCAGTTTAGGACCCTGACACTATTTTGGGATTTTAAAATATTGGTGGCATTACTGTACATCATATCATCACCCGTGATATTGTTATCACTGTTTCCAGTAATTGGAACACTGTAAACTTATTCCATTTTGTGGTCACTACTCACATCCATCCCACTGGACTTTGCTGAACATTGTTTTGATTCTTTTTAGCATGACTTTACCTAAAACGGTGATTTGTCTTTCTTAGCTTAGTGATTACTTTTATGTGTCTCATTAAACTGTATGCATTCTTTTTCTCATCTTACCATTGCAGCTCAAGGAAATATTTTTTTTTTTTAATTTGTGACTGTGATTTACAGATCTCATCTCAATACTCTTTAGTGTGTCTTATAGTGCACAGTGCCAGTATGTGACTTTCCAAATTTGTATTTTCAACAGCCAGAAGAATTCGCCATTTTTTATTTCACACAAATAAACTTTGCTTTAATTACAATAATGAAATAATTTTTATCACGTTTGTTTCAGGTCTAAACTATTGGTCCTTTGCTGGTCATCATGGTATTTATAATTCTATCTGGAAAGAAAGTTTCTCATACTCATTTCAAAGCTGTCTTGTTTGGTCTTCCTGATCTAAAGCACAGTTGTTGAGTTGTGTACACAACTGATGTGTGCATTAAGCTCTGAACAAACAGAAAGAGATTAACCATTCACTGATATCAAACAGCAGGGCAGATCATAATCACAGAATATACACAGCCACCAAAATAAACAGGTCTGTCTCCTCTGATCTCACCAGCTCAGCTAGGTGTCGTGCAAAGGAATGAATGAACCATGATACTCACTAGTTAAATTACTCCAGCTATGAGATCTATTGCAATTCATTCAAAACCATTGTTGCCCACTCTTTTGATGTTTTTTTTTTTAAACTTTGATGCATTATTTGCTATATTTACTACTTTTATCCAAAGTCCTTTAATTAATTACTTGAATTGGCTAGAAGAAAGAAAACATGAATGTGGTTTCAGCATTTTTCTTCAAAATTCAGACCCAGCATTGATTGGTTTGTTGGTTTTTTTGTTGTTTTTTCTCCTTCCCAAATAAATCAAGAATAAAAATATATCACTTATAACCTACCTTATTTGATTCAAAACATCAAGGCTCAATTCACATATATTCTATACATATTTTCTATACATATTTTCTGGATGATTAGGCTCTTTGTTTGCTTCTGCCTGCCTCCACTCTGCCCCAGCCTCCAGCTTCAACGAAGTACCAAAGTACCATACCATACCAAATCACACAAAAAAAACCAACAAAAAAACCTAAATAAATTTTATCAAAATATATAAATTTCATAAAATAGGTTTTGTTGCAATGAACTGGAATTTTTTACTTAAAATAATTCACTTTAAAAAAATAATAAAAAAACTGATAATCACACCTGTGTTTAATATGTTTTAGTGAAGATATTTGTTAATCTAAGGTTTGACAGTAGAGAACAAATGATTAAAAGTAGTCTGCAGAGAAGTGGAAAGACTCACTACTATTGCTAACTATATATGTTTAAGACATGGCAAAATTTTGAAACCCAGCAAATGAATTTAGTATTTGATTTTCTAAAGAAAAAGAAATAAATGGGAAAACATTTACCCTCTTTTTTTAGATGTCAAGATAACTCCTATAATAATTCAGGACAGAATTTCAGAAAAACTTCATAAAATTCTTTCCCTTTCTCTGTGATCCTTGAAATAACAACTGTGTTTTATTAAAATGAAAATTTCAAATAATAGTTTTAAATGCCACTATTTTGTTGTAGACATTTCCTGTGTTTCCTAGAATTGAAATTAACTGGTACAACTACATTTAAAACAAACAAATAAACAAAAACCCCCAAACAACACCAGAAATTGTCTCTTTTTTCAAGAAAAGATCTGGAAACAGAAACCTTTGTGATCATCTGGAAAACATTTACTTAATCAAATATATATTCTTATTGCTGTGAACTGCAATAGTGAACAGATAAAGAAAACTATTTTGTGGAGAAAAAAAAAAGAAAATGAAAAAAGTAACAGCAACAATATGGAGTGAAACAGAGTAGTAAGTCAGCTGGGAAATGAATGTTGTTGTCAAGCTTCAAGGACATGCTCGAAAAGATGGAAAGTCGAAAACAAAAATCAGCCATTCCACTACCGCAAACCAAGCTGAACGTTCCACTCGGTTGGTTTGATAAAGGCCTCTTGCAGCCAAATAAACTGAAAGATCTAGGCCTACAGAACATAGAGAGACTTGCCATCCTCCATTTATTACCATTGTCTCCTGATTTTTGAGATGGGTCCAGATTAAAGTCTACTGAAATCTTTCCTTTTCTCCCAGGTTCATTATTCAGTCTCTCATTCTCCAGTCTGTATAAATCCTTAGTCTGGGGACTTGCATTCATTTTACACTGAATCAGGATAAACATTAAACATAACAATTTTCAATATGTTCAAACACAGTATCTGCCTCCTAAGTTCTGTTTTTCAAAGCAGAAGCTGAGTAACGTCTAACCAAATCCATGTAATGAAATTGGGTATTAACTTACTATAAAGCATTTATAAGACTAAGTCTTGACACTTAAAAATGAATATTTGTGGGTAGTCTACAAATAATTCCTAGGACTTTCTTTTAAAGATGATTGCTGTAAAATAAATAGTGTTTGTTAATATTAATGTTCTGTAGCTACTGGGGAATATTAGGTACTTCTTGAAGTGGGATACAAATAATTATGTGTAAATACAAAACATTTGCAAGACAGGGTTGGGTATATTATCAGAGTGTTGAGAGAGTACTCTGTGAAAATTTCTAAAGAAATTACACCCCCATTTCCAAAGAAATGCAGCCATTCTTTTATCATTCTTTTCTGTCAATTATGAAAGAAAATACCTGTTCTAACATAATACATGTTATAAATGGAATATTAAATTCTATTTAGATATATAGGCACACTTGATAACAGTCATAACTGACCATATCTCCAATCCATAGTTTGCATTTTGCAGTATTTTGCCTGTTATACCAAAGACTTTTTGGTAAAAAACTCCATCTTTTTTATTAAATCTAACAGTTAGTGAATCTTATTTTAGTTACATATACTGTGAATTGATTTTTTCCACTTTTCAAAAAAGACAAAGATATAAAGCAAACAATTCAAGGTAAAAATAATTTTATAAAAGAAAAAATTGAGGAGTAAATATTTCCTTCAAGTCTTATTTTTGGAACTTTTAAGTATATTCTAGAAATTTTAAAACTGAAATTAAAAAGCCATTTATAAAAAGGAAAAGACAAATTACACTCTGAAAAATTGGTAAGAGAGTATCTCAAATTTATAAAAATACAGTAAAAAATTCAAAGCAAACTTCTATTGAAAACCAACCGTATTTTCCCTGGGAAAAAATCCTTGCATCTACATAGCTCTATTCTCTAACTCTTCTCAACAGTCCCTGAATACTTTTGTATGCCTTGAACATGAGGTACAGAAAATTAATATTGTGAAACATCTGAACAATTAAGACATTGTATATATCCGGATGAGTGAAAATACATGTAAGCATTTAAATACTCGCTTTGCATTTTTTGATTTTGTGGTTTGTGGGGTTTTGGTGGTTTTTTTTTGTTGTTGTTGGTTTTGGTTTTTTGTTTTTGGTTTTCTGTTTTGTTTTGTTTTATGGTTTTCCTATTCTACACTAAACATCCAGCAAGGATTTCAGCTCTGAAAATATTAATTTATATAGCTCGAATATATCAATTGCTGGTAACTGTATGGCTGAGCCTTCAGGCTATATATTTTTAAATAAGTTTCAAGAAGAGGTTAATAATACTTATGTGTATTTATGGACTGTGCATGCAATTACATGTTTTCAGATCATACAGGGGGCATCTATACATTTATCAATACATTTATAAACATGTGAGACCGTATCAATTCAGGTCATTGTATCTGTAGTGAGCATGGTGGGGATAGAGTTCTTCAGAGCAGCCCGTATGGTGCTGTGCTTTGCACTTATAGCTAAAAAAGTGTTGATAACACACCAGCGTTTTAGCTGTTGCTGAACAGTGCTTGCACAGTGTCAAGGCTTTCTCGACCTCCTCTTCCCTGAGCCAGCAGGGATTTGGCAAGAGGTTGGGAAGTGACATAGCCAAGACAGTTAACCCAAACTGACCCAAGTCATACAAAGCCATACCATACAACATTGTGCTCAGCAATAGAAGGTCAAAGAAAGGAGGAAGGGGGGAATGCTCATGGTTATGGTGTTTTCCTTCCTGAGCAATTTTTAGATGTACTGAGGCCCTGATTTCCTGGAAGTGGTTAAAAATCTGCTCTGCTGATGGGAAGTAATCAATTAATTCTTTTTGCTTTGCTTTCTTTATTAAACTGTCATTATCTCTATCCATGAGCCTTTCAGCCTTCCTTCTACTTTTCTCCTCATTCCATGGGAGAGGGGAGTGAGCAAGAGGCTGGGTGGGTGTTCACCCGCTGGCTCACTACAATGTCTAGTAAGTTAAGTTCTGGTACCCTATATGATTTAATACAGCTACATGTTTGAAGAAAACAGCCTCTGTGATGGGGTTGTTGCTCAGGCAAAATTTTCAAACCAACTTCATACATAAAATTCATGTCCAACAAAAATAAGGTAAATAAATTGCATTTTACAGTATATCACTTTGTGATGAGTGCAGTATTCGCATCTAAAAGAGCGAAACCCACAAGAAACTCCTTATATTTCCACATGAGACCACATAAGCATTAGATGCAAAATTTAACACCTGAAGTAGGAATGATGTGATTTTATGAGATTACAGTTCCAAATTTACAACATGATCTTGGTCAATCAAGTAGTTGGTGTTTACTCAGGTAAAAGACATTTTCTCATCTATCTAATGAGGATTACAACGTACCTCATGAGGGCATCAGGTTATGGAAGTTCAAAGTAATTAGTAATTTTTTATCAAATCAATTCCCTGAATGAGGTTTCCCAGGGAATTAATTTAGTCCTATAGCCTCAATTAATCAACGCACTTAAGCACATGCTTCATTTTAAGTCTCAGTAACTTGAATGATATTAGCTGTTCAAGTATTCTGAATGATTAGAATGTGACTCAGTATACATTTAAAGGGTTTGGTAAAATGATGTCTCTCCAAGAACATGTAGTACTTACTGTTCCTTCCTGGCAAATGTACTAGAAATACAGGTTGACGTCTCAGTCTCTTTTGATAAAGTGTTAAGACAGAATTTGAATGAATGTATTCTAAATAATTACCAGAGATATTATTCAGTCTTGCCATTTTCCATTTTTCTTCCAGGAACAATTTCATACTTAAAATGGAAAATTCAGAATTTCTCTGAGAACTACACACATACTATCCATGCTCTAAAGAAAAAGTAGTCATAAAACAGCATGTGTCTTTCTCTAGAAGACACCTTCCTCTCTCCTTACTGTGGGATTTAATTTTCTTTTTTTAAAGATTTATTCCACTGTGTTTGAAAGTACATAACATACTACAGTTGCCATAAATGAATTCTATTAATTAGACTTTACTTGTTACCAACTACCCATTTAGTATGTTATAATGTCCATTATAAACAATTCCTTTTAAATGTACCTTCTTGCCATTCCCCCTCCTCCTACCTTTTCCACAGCTCCAAATATTTTTGTTGTTTGTTTGTGAATCTTTTCCCTTAATTTCCCTCCTCATTTGTATTGTCCTATGGTTCAAGACAAATATGCTTGACCTCATACTTCTGTGACCCCTTTTCTTATGTCTCGCACTGTTTTTCTCTCTAACTTTGCTTCAGCTGCCTCAGGACCAGTTATGGAGGGCTATACGTGTAGCTGCACAAATCCATCCACTGAGTGATTTATTCTACTGTCCACCAAGGAAAATGGCTGATGTTGAAGAGAAAGGATTAGACTGACTGCCACACAGAAGAAAAATGGGTCTCTGACTCAAGGATTCTGACAGAGATCACAAGAGAGAGAGATACTGGGGAGGGCAGGCAAGGGGGAAAGTGGAGAGAGAGATATTAATGCTGAATAGACTTGCAATGCTCTACTTGGATTATTTTAACTTTTTTTTGGCCAAACTCTGTCTAATCTCTGGACTATCTTTTATCTGTCCTTTACCTGTGTTTACTGTCTGACTGAGTGCTCCAGAGACTTAGAAGTCCCCAAACTGGTCTGGTAATTCCACGTTACATGTTTTTTATCATCCTTCTTATCTACACAAACTCTTTCTCTATGATCTAATTTCATGTTACTTTAGGTTTCAGCCTTCTTAAAAAAAATAAAAAACAAACACAAACAAAACCAAACCAAAAACAAATCCACAAAACTTCACTGATACATTCTGAAGTCTGTAAATTCTAAAGTAAGGAACATTATGGAAGATAAACTGATCTGGATGTGGAAAGGTTTCAAAGTGACAGGAGATTTAATTTTTACAGCCCATTAATATGTAATATTTATAAAAAGAATTGTTATTGTTTTGGTGATGGGTAAGGTGACTCAAAACCAGAAGCTAAAAAATTTGTAAAAAAACAACAAACAAACAAAAAAACCCCAATGAAACAAAAAATCCTGCTAGCTAATAGCTGTGTCTTGTGTTTATTGATATCTTCTTAAGAGCTTAGCCTAGGATTTTGGTAGAGTTCTAAAAGTCAAAAACAATTTTGAAAAGTCATAGTGGAACTGAGGGCATATATGCATAAGAGCGTAAGACATTGCATTATTAGGGCAGATACTAGGTTTTGGCAGTTCCACTGAAATGAAATTGTTATTTACTTCAGCCAGCATTTAAAAAATGTTAAGACATCTGATTTTTAATAACATTTTTATATTAACATTCATTTCTGTTTAATTGATTAATGGATCAATAAAAAAATATTGATTAAAATAGAAGATTATAATTATATGTTGTAGCCTAATAAAATGAAACCATGGTCAGCAGACCACTGAAAGTTTGGAAATTATGGTAACACCTTTCTGAAGACTGCAAAAGGAGATATGACTAAGCTTTTAAAAGTTATATAATAGTTTGTGAGTGTAACATTTCTAAAGGCACCTCAGCTCTGGTGGAAATGCTTTATTTGTTCATAGTTTTAAACGCAGAAAGCTATTGTTCTGTTGCAAAGCAGAACTAATTCAAATGATGAAACATGTAGAAATCAGAAATACATGCTCATTGTAAACTATTCTGACTTCATGATAGATGAATCTACTACTGAATGCATTCATTGAATGAAACAATGTAATATCTCTGGGGTTTTTTTTCTATAGCAAGTGCTACCTCAAGAAGTTCAGACACCATGTAATCACTATTTTTCCTTAAATTTAATTTAATTTAATACATAACACTAGGGTCTGACTTGCTGAAATAGCTTATGCACTTGGAATGTAATAGTTAGAAACTAATATGAGTCCCTCATAATGTTTTCCATATACAAAAGGGACCTCCTTCTGTTCTGAGTTCAGTATAAAGTTTGATTGAAACAAAAATGATTGACAGCAACTTATGAAAATATTGCAGAAGGTGCAAAACAAAAGTGTTCAGAAATTTAAAGTGCACATTTTTATTTCATACTCATATATGTGGTTGAATATGAGAAAACAAAGTGGAAAGATAAAGGACTTTTCTCTGGTTTTTAATATTTTAATAGTTGTATTTGGTTATTTCTTGCTATCTAGGAAACCTGCATTGGGAATTGGGAGAAAAGGATCAGGTAACAGAGGCAGTTGTAATGGATCATATGGCCAGTCCAATTAGACTTCTGTCAAAGGGAGCAGGAAAAATAGAAATCAAACAATGATAAGCACTCCTGTGATTAGAAGCAAGGAAATCAGATGGTCTTCCAAGTTGAAATAATTAAGAAGTTGACAGGCATACTGAAGAATGAAAATGCGTGTCTCCTGCAAAAATATTTTTTAAAATAGTTCTTATAAAAATATTACAGAAATGTCTCCTCTCTTCTATTATCTCACTCATTATGAATGTTACAATATATTTTGCACCCCAATTTTGCTGGGAGAAAATTTAAGTTATCCTTGTTCATGAGTTCGACTCAATTCAGTATCATAACACAGAATCAATCTTCCTCCCCGCAATCATTCACTGTTAAAACTTTGTCCTTCACTGGACTATTTGCTGAGCTGCTTCTGTATATGATGTTAGTGGAAATCTTTGCACTTTTTTTGTCTTGCTAAGCCTTTTTCCAACTCAAAGTGGCAAAAATAACTCTGAAATACCTTAAGAAAGAACCAAGGAAAAGCCTGAGCACATTCAAAGAGGACAGGAGAAGGATACTGAAGGCAATGAGAAACCAGGACCAAGACTGACAGCAATTAGATTCTTTCAGGATATTTTGGAAGCACAGCCTGAGTGAAGACATTGAGGTGTTAAGATATACATCATAATTTCAAAATTAGGCCTAATTTCTTTCCCTGCAGGATAGGAAAGAAACATTACAGCTTTATTGGTAATAATAAGATCATTGCTTTAATGAGTTATGGCACTATCAGCGTTAAACGGGATAGAGTTTTAAACAAGAATACGTGTGTTAAACTGAGGAAAGGGATCTCCAGAGTAAGTGAAGCTTTTGTAAGTAAAGAGAAGATAGAGCTTGGGAATCTTGAGTATATGTAAATAATAATGCAGGATGATAGATGTTTGATAAATAATGATTGCTTATACTCTTTTTCTTTCTAAACTGCATCTATTTTATGACAGGAATTAAGAGTATAAAAATATTAGAGGTAGTTATGGATAAGATTTTTCCTCGGTCCAGCGTTACCACACACTGAAGAAAAGGATGGGATTTCAGCCATGAAGAATTTTTCTAAAATTCTTATTACTCATCTGAGTCTGACATAATATTGTAAATATCTTTACCTATTCTAAAACCATGCTGTGGGCTATTCCAGGGAAATGTTGCCATGCCAGAATTTGACAAGTATTGTCCTATGTTCCTTTTCTGACAAGTCCTTGCAGTGCAAGGTAAGGTAATCCACAGGTAAATCTTTGGTTGTGCAGTATCACACTTGTGTTAGAAAAGGACAAAGTTTTTCCTAGAGATTAGTGACCAGGATCTGATCTAAGCAACTTCACTGAGAGCTTCAACTAGAAGTTAATGAACTTTAACGGACAAGTTTCTTTTCCATCAACAATAAACTCCTCCTCCATCTGTCTCACCCTCTCATTTTGGTTTGGCCTCTACTTCTACTTTTTCCTTCTCCTTTCTTCCTTCTATTCCCATCATTGTGCCTTACTTTGATAAAGTTTTGAGAATCCTTTTTCTGCAACAGTTATCATTATGTTTTTTCATTTCATCTTTAGTCTCACCTCTATGGAGGAGCAAATTCATTATGTGTAAGGTGCACTCTCAGCAGTATTGGTCTCACAACTGCAATATTCCAACTTAATAATCACCCTTCTTCTGCTCAACAAGAAGTATCAGCTGAGTGTAATAGCTTATCCTGGAGTAGACCATAGCATTCAGACTGACCTCGTGTATCAGATTATGTATCTGTGTGTTTTATGTATACGTGCGTGTATTATGTATGCACACACGTAAGAATTGCACCAGATTTTTTCAGAACCACACTATCCTGGTAATTGTTTTTTCCACTCTTTCCTAAAACCATTTCTACGTTATTGCTTTTGACTGGATCTTATTTATTACTAAGAAATTGTGAATGTCAGCCCTTCATGACCCAAATGTCTTCCTTATTTTTCTGAAGATACTCTGTTATGTTACGATTCCAAACCATCATACAACTTAAAACATATCACCATAGCAAATATCATATTTTTGTCACATTCCCTCGGTGCTCAGAACACTTAATCACTTGTGGTACGTGTGTATCTGAGTTATACGTTCTGTGTTACTACCTTCAAAATAGAACTTTCTCATCCTATGAGTAAGATCAGAAATAATATTGCTGGTTTTAAGTGGTTATTTATATGGGTAATTACCAACAAGATGCAAAAGGGCAGAACAACAGACTGCTTTAAGGTTTTGTAGAAGCTATACATTTAGAAGATGACTGATGGGGAAGCACAGAAAAACTTAGGTGCAAGGCCAAATTTTTTATGATGCCTTAATGGAGGTATCCACACAATAATGTAAATATGTATGTTTGTTTTTTAAATGTGACTCATTTGTTTTGTGATGCTTACTGATGTAACGCATACCATCAAGATCAAGTGGGAACAAAATGATATAGAAGGTCACACCCAGAAAGCAAGATGGCTGCATTACTTTCCCAACTACAAAAAGGTATAATTTAACACCACTCTAATCAGTATCTGCTGGATTAATGTCCCACAAAAATAAGCTTTATTTCCAAACAAGCCTCCAGAATGTTAAGGGTATTTCTAGTCAATGTAACGGATTCAGTGCTACATGACAGAATCTGCAAAAACTATTCAGTTTAACTGGGAGCTAACACACTTAAAGACAATGAAAGATTGCCTTCAGCGAGAGTCTGACTATACTTGCATTTTCCAGAAAGAAGCTTGATGTGAAAGATAATTATTAGTATAATAAGTAGTCTACAAAGCAGTATGTTGAAGTATTCTGTTTAGGAACGTTAGCACACCAAATATCAGGGGCCCAACTAACACTTTAGAGAGTGGTTGATATTAGGTAAGCAATAGTAATTGATATTAATAAGAAGGAAATTATATTAGCTTCCTCATATTTGGAGAGCATAAGGGTTTCTTAAGTATATAGAACATTAATAATGAAAAGAACCCTAATGATCAAAATTAATCCAGGGAAAAACTCTGGGTTTGATTGGTGGAACTTGGGGGTATGTTTTAATTTTGTAGTTGTTGATGATTTTGGTTTTTTTTTGTGGTGTTTTTTTTTTTTTTCCCCCTAACTTAAATTATTTTATTTTTTTCACAATCTTAGAGGAATGATCATTAGGTATATGTTCTTGGTCGTTCTTGAACTGCATTATGAATGACATAGCAATTGATAAATCATAGAATCATAGAATGGTTTAGGTTGGAAGAGACCTTGAAGATCATCGAGTTCCAACCCCACTGCCATAGGCAGGGACACCTCCCACTAGATCAGGTTGCCCAAGACTCCATCCAGCCTGGCCTTAAACACCTCCAGGGATGGGGCTTCCACAACTCCTCTGGGCAACCTGTTCCAGTGCCTCACCACCCGCACAGTGAAAAATTTCTTCCTAATGTTTAATCTAAACCTGCCCTCTTCCAGATTAAAGCTATTCCCCTTCATCCTATCACTACATGCCCTTTTAAAAAGTCCTTCCCCAGCTCTCCTGTAAGCCCCCTTTACGTACTGGAAGGCTGCAATAAGGTCTCCCAGGAGCCTTCTCTTCTCCAGGCTGAACAGCTCCAACTCTCTCAGCCAATGTCCTGTTTTTCCACCGAAGTAATTTTTTCAAAGTTATAAAGAGTATCATTCCACTGAAAATGAGTGGATTTTTTGGTTTGGATTTTTGTTGCTAGTTGCTTGACATTTCTGTTTGTTTTATTTTGTTCATGGTCTGTGTAATTTAAGAAATAAAGTTACAAGATTTTTTGGGGGTACTCCAGAACAGATTTATGGGTTTCACTCCAAAATGTCTCTTTCCTTTGATCACGAATGTGGTCACTTCATTCAGCGTAGACAAGAAATATTACTGTGGAAAAAATAGCTCAATATGAATATACTTTTTTTTTTTTTTTAATAATATGTAGCTTCTGTTCTTATATCTGTTTCATACAAATTGTGGTTCTGGATGGCAGAAATGTGTTGGTATTTAGTAACAGAAAGTATAACGTATATATATATACACATTTTCCACTCATCAGAAAATATCTGGCTTGGACCTCAAGAAACATTTGGGATGAGATTTTGATTCTTGTGGGAGATAAAGACCTTCTTCAATTGTCCAGCTCAAAACAAGTGGAAGTATGTTTTTAAAAGTATAGCCAACTGATCGGAAATTAATTTATTAACTTGTTTTCACTACTTATTAAGGTCATCATTAAGCATAGCTATTCACCTTTTAAAGGAACATTTTTGTGGATTTAGTTTCTGCAGTACTTATTTGTTAATTCTGGGACAGATTAAAGTCTAATGAGGAGGAAGCAGATTGTACAGAGACATTTTATATGCTGCTTAGGAGCTGTCAGAGTCATTTATATACATTTTTATTAAAATGTGCTGTAAAGCCATCTGGCAAACGCTGTTTGTATTTTTATAGGGCCACAAAGACCTTCCAGCTTTTACTCTCAGTTATCTCATTTGCAAAGCTGTTAGGTAATTCTTCTGTGAGGGCGAAGCTCTCTCTTTCTCTCTTTCTCTTTCCCTCTTGCCTTTTACTAGATGTTGAGATTGGAAGATTGTTCTCACCAGGTATATGTAATGGGAGTTTTTTGATGATACTATAAGAATGCATAGGTTGTAACATCTTTTCTGTTGTTATCTTACCTTTCTGCAGTTTTAGTTAAAGCTGTGTTTTGTTCTGAAAGTGTCTGGAACAATTACGAACATAATAAAAAGGAAGAGTACCAGCGGCAGAATTCACAGATACGTGCTTGACAGTTTGAAAAATGGTAAAAATGAACCTAGCTGCTCTGTTTCAAATAGATTGAGTGGAAGCAATGAAGAAGACATTGAAGCAAAGATGACTGGCAAACTGGTAACAATGGACGTGGAGAAGGCTGAGGTACTCAACAACTTTTTGCCTCAATCCTCACTGGCAACCTCTCTTCCCACACCTCTTGAGTGGATGGACTGCAAGGCAGGGACTGGGTGAGCAAAGTCCCTCCCACTGTAAGACAAGATCAGGTTCATGGCCACCTGAGGAACCTGAGCATACAAAAGTCTATGGGACCTGACAAGATTCCTGAGGGAATTGGCTGGTGTAGTTACCAAGCCACTCTCCATGATATTTGAAAAGTCATGGCAGCCAGGTGAAGTCCCAGGTGAGCGGAAAAAGGGAAACATTGCACCCATTTTTTAAAAGGGAAGGACCCTGGAAAATACTGACCTGTCAGCCTCACCTCTGTGCCTAGGGAGATCATGGAACGGATCTTCCTTGAAGCTATGCTAAGACACATGGAGGACAGGGAGGTGATTCAAGATAGCCAGTATGGCTTCACCAAGGGCAAGTCCTGCATGACCAACCTAGTAGCTTTCTATGATGGAGTGACTACACCAGTGGACAAGGGAAGAGTCATGTCTCTATTGATGTCGTCTATCTGGACTTCTCTAAAGGCCTTTGACACTGTTCCCCACAACATCCTTCTGTCTAAATAGGCGAGGTATGGATTTGATGGGTGGACCATTCAGTGGATGAGGAATTGGTTAGCTGGTTGCATTGAGAGGGTACTGGTCAATGGCTCAATGTGCACATGGAGATCGGAGCAAGTGGTGTCCCTCAGGCGTCTGTACTGGAACCAGTACTCTTCAATAGCTTCATCAATGACATAGACAGTAGGATTGAGTACACCCTCAGCAAGTTTGTGGATGACACCAGGCTGAGTAGTGTAGTTGACATGCCTGAGGGATGGGATGCTATACAGAGAGACCTGGACAGGCTCAAGAAGTGAGCCTGTGTGAACCTCATGGGTTCAACAAAGCCAAGGGTCCTGTACCTGGGTCAGGGCAACCCCTGGTATCAATACAAGCTGTGGGTTGAAGGGACTTAGAGCAGCCCTGAGAAGGGCTCGGGGGTACTAGTGGATGAAAAGCTGGACATGAGCTGACAATGTGTGTTCACAGCCCAGAGGCCAGCCACATCCTGGACTGCATCAAAAGAAGCGTGGCCAGCAGGTCGAGGGGGTGATTCTGCTGCTTCTACTCCACTCATGTAAGACCTCACCTGGAGTACTGCATCTAGCTCTGGAGCCCTCAGCACATGAAAGACATGGACCTGTTGGAGCTGGTCCGGTGGAGAGCCACAAAGATGATCATAAGGATGGAGCACTTCTATGAGGACAGGCTGAGAGAGTTGGGGTTGTTCAGCCTGGAGAAGAGAAGTCTCCGGGGAGACCTTATGGCGGCCTTTCAGTACTTAAAGGGGGCCTACAGGAAAGACGTGGACAAACTTTTAAGTAGGGCCTGTTGTGCTAGGACACGGGGTAATGGCTCTTTTAAGAGGGAAGATTTAGACTAGATTTAAGGAAGAAATATTTTACAATGAGGGTGGTGAAACACTGGAACAGGTTGACCAGAGAGGTAGTAGGTGCCCCATTCCTGGAAACGTTCAAGGTCAGGTTGGATAGGGCTCCGAGCAACCTGATCTAGTTGAAGATGTCCCTGCTCATTGCAGGGGGGTTGGACTAGATGACCTTTAAAGGTTCCTTCCAACCCCAACTATTTGATGATTTGATGATTCTATAATTTTATGATTCTATGATTCAATGATTCTGTGATTGTATGTTAGGGACAACATAGAGAAAGATAATATAATAAGGGGAGAAATGGTAAAGATTTTGCTAAGAGTTTTTGATGTCTATAGAAATAAAATTGCCTTCACATTTCAGAACAGGTAATAAACTTAAATGAGCTATAAAGATAGAATATATATTTCCTTTATATACTAAGTTTCCAATTTATTATTGTTCATTGATTTGCAATATCTCTGCAGATCTGTAGGATTATTCAGGTTGGAAGACACCCCAGGAAGTCTCCAGTCAAATTCTCAAAGCGCTGTTTAAATTGAATTCAGATCAGGTCACTCGGGCTTTTGTCTAGCTGGGTGTTAAAAACTACCCAGGAGGAAGATTCCACAACCTCCTTGGGTATCCTCTTTCAGTGCTTTATTATCTCACCAGCTCTTTGTTTTTTCTCATTATATCCTGTTTCCCATTTCAATTTATGACGTGTCGATGATTCTGTCTTGTTTGCATGTTGTACAACTTCAGTAAGAAGTCTCACTATGTCTTCTTCTAGAAACCTCCTCCTAAGTACTGCACCTTAGCTATTAAGTCTCCCTCACAAAGCTTTCTCATCTCCACATTATTAATCCCAGTTCCCTCAGTCATACTCCATCTTCTGACCATCCTCCTGGCCCTTTGCTGAACTCATGCAAGTTTATCAGCATCTTTCTAGTATTGGGTGGCCCAGAGCTGGTCATAGTGTTCCAGATAACGTCTAATGAGGGTAGAATAGAGGGGAGTAATAACTTCCCTTAATCTGTTGCCTATGGTCTGGTCAGTCCCTAGACTGTGCGGATGTAGAGCAGTTAGTCTACTCCTCATGTAGTACTTTGAATCTGTTGAATTACATGAGGTTCCTGTTGGACTATTTCTGTACCAGGTTCAGGATCCTCTGAAAGGCCCTCTGTCCTCCAGCATGCCAAGCGCATTCCTCTCCCTGCTTAGTCTGACATCATCTGCAACTGTGATGAGGACATGTTTGCTGTCCTCCTCCAGGTCACTGATAAACAGGACAGGTTACAGGATAGTCCCTTGCTACCCTGCAGGATAGAGGAATTGTACTTGTAACTGAATTTCCCGTGGAGTATGAAAAATTAACCACTATTCTTTGACTCTGACAATCCATCAAGTTTCTTTCCATTTAGTAGCCCATCTACCCCTTTTCCATCTAGTGTCATCTTGATTGTAATGTCAAAACTTGGATACAAGTATGCCGTGGGAGACCGTGACAAAAGTTCTGCTGTAGTCAAGGTAGATGACATCTGCTGCTCTTCCCCTGGTAAATCCAAGCTGGCTACTCCCAATCACTTTTTCCTTCTTTTTCACAGGCCCAGGAATGGTTAACAAGAGGGCTTGTGCTATGTGTTTCCCAGGGACTGAAGGGAAACAGACTGGATTGTAACTCCCTGAATTGTCTTTCTTGCCCTTTTTAAAAAAGACTTCAACATTTGCTACCCATCTTTTAGTAGTGGTTATTACAGGCATGAGTAAACAGCCAGGAGTTGCTATTCATATAGTAAGTAAAATTAAGTTGGCATAGCAAGTTAATACTCCTAATTTCTTGTTAGGCCAACCAATAGAGCTGGAAATAACAGACAGGCTCCAGGTTTGTTTATTTAAAAGCTTGTCTGATTATATGAGCTGATCAGAAGTAATTACTCCTTCCTGTAAAAATATCCTAGAAAGATTCCCTAAATTTTAAAGATCATAAAAAAACATTCTGTGCACCAGATACACTGCATTTTTGTAAATTCAATGGTTTGTTTCAATTATTATGTATGTGACATAAAGGTATGCAAGTGAATTTAAGTACATTATAAAATACCCATTCTTGTTTTACTTTTTTAAAAATTATTTCAATTTGAAATGTTATTCCTACTAGATTTTATGCATACAGAAAGTTGGCAGCACTGGAATACAAACTTTGTCTCGTCAATATGGTATGAAAAACATGAAAATACAAAGAAGTTGAACTACATTCTCAAACCAATTTTAAGTTTTTACATTTGTCAGTGATAAAGTTATCCCTGTTATCCTCTCTGAAACCATGAAAACTTACCCTCAACTATATCTGCCTTTAGTAGAAGACAACAATGAGAAATTTTTCTAGGAACATCAACAAATAAAATATTCAAAATGTTTTTTCTATACTTACTTACTTATGTAAACACATAAAGCCTACTCATTTAACAGACAGTTTCACATATCTCAGACACTTGAGATTAATGAATTAGTTCTGTTCAGGGATAAGTAACTGAATTCTATCCACCTCAATTTCCTGTGATGTAATTGCAATTTAAATGACTCAAATCTTTTGTAAATAAATCAATCTGCAATATGTACAACTCCAACTGACTCTATGGTGCAATGTTATTTTCCCCTCGTAAGAAAACAGGATGTTTCATTATCTTGCTTTATGCAAAAGAGAGTAAGAGAACAATAAATAAAAAAAAAAGTAATAACTATAAGTTAGAAACCTCTAAGTGAAAGGAAAAAGCCTGTGATACCGGGAGTCCTGAAACCGTTAAAACAAAGCTTGTGATTTGGACTCTGCTAACATACGTAGTCACATGTCTGGCTAGCAAGATGACAACCAAAGTAGCTTATGTGTATGGCCTCCTTGGAGAGAGAGGAATGTGGTAGACCCTGTGGATATTACAGAATGCATCATAAAGGTTCTTGTTTTTATATGTGATTTAAAGATGATCAACATAATCTTAAAAGTAGCTAGCTAGGAGTTAGATATTTTCTACAAATATCAATCTGTAGATATTTAATTACATATCTGCCCTAACTGTCCTAGAGAAGCTCTGACTATGAAATCTAACTTCCTCCTCCACAGTATAACCCTCCACCTATAACCATTACCCCCTCCAGTGAGGTTTTCCTGCCCCTGCATTGGCTTTAGTGGTTCATGTACTCAGTATCCAGGCCCAGCTCTGATATGGCTCAGCTGTGTAACCTTACTCAGGCTGCTGAAAAAGAGCTCTGAGGCAAGTCTACAGAGAGATAAGAAAGGTAAAATTACAGAGATGGGTTTTTGAGACAAGGCTGTTAGTTGTTCAGGAAGCCAGGAGAAGAAGAAACAACAAAGGTAGGTATATATATTTTTCCTACAGGAAAAACAAAAATAAGAAAAAAATGGGGACATTTGCTGAGCTGGTTTGTGTGGTGCAGGGCTCATCTGAAGTCACTGGCTGAGCATCAGCTATAGGCATCAATGGAGCTGGCAGCAAATGCAGCTCTACAAGGTGAAGGGTCTGCTCCCGGGGTGCAGAGGCTGATCCTGACCCTGCTGACCCACCCTGCCTGCCCAACCATGACTCTCTGGGTGCTGCTCCAGGGCTGGTGTGTGCACAGGCTCCTAGCCTGACAGCTAAACCCCAGCTGCCTTTTGTCTGCCTGAGCCAAGGTACAATTGCTTTATACTTTGAAGGCGTATGTATATGGCTTGCAAAGTCTCTATATGTCCAATTAAAGATTTCTGAAGAAGCAGACCCAGAAGAGGATCAGTAACAGCACCTGGCTGCTGCTTAAATAAACCTGTCGTGGTTTAGGCTGAATCAGCTGCTGGGGATGTGGGGCATCCCAGATGGGACTGATAGATGCTCCCCCCACCTCTCTTCATAGAGAGAGACAGAGGAGGGAAAAAGAGACTTATGAGTTTAGAAAGACCTAAACTACTTTAATGAAATATTAAGAATAAAAGAAATTAACGAAATATATCCAAAACTGTATCAAGATCCCAGGATGACAATCACGTCACTGGCTGGCACTGAGGAAGTCCCAGACTGGACTCAGTGATGGATGGGAACTGGATTCCGGATCGGGATTCAGGATAGGGATCAAAGGCAGATGAACAGACAGAATCCTCCTCAGACGCCAGCCATTGAAGTGAGAGAGAGAGCTGACCCTTTGATCCCTCAGCTTTTATACAGACCATGAGGCAGATGGGATGGAATACCCTGTTGGTCAGTTTTGGGTGACCTGTCCTGTTCACTCCTCCTCACAGGTGGGACCCTTCTGTGCTTTTCTGCTTCCAACCCCCCAACAGGGAAAGTAACAAAGTTATCTGGCCTTGGCTGTTATAGCAATAAGTATAAGGAAGAGCTTCTCTGCATACCATTCCTTGGCATCAACCATGAACGTAGGGTTTACCACTGAGAGAGAGAACAAAGTCTGCAAAATATTCTGTTAAGGTCAGTAGTTAGAAGAGGCCTGGCTAAGAAACAAAGTTACTGAACAAAATTGGTCCTGTTTTACCTCAAACCACGACAAATCCCTGAGCATCTAATTCTATCAACTGAATTGACATTAAAAGGAGGAATCACAAAATCTTAGGTTGCAAGGGACTTCAAGGATCATCTCTCCAAACTTTCTTGGCAAAAGCACACTCTAGACAAGATGGCCCAGCACTCTGTCCAGCTGAATCTTAGCAGTGTCCAATGATGGGGTATCCACCACTTCCCTGGGGAGATTATTCCAATAACTGATTGTTCTTATCGTAAATAATTTTCCTCTTGTGTCCAATCAGAATCTCCCCAAGAGTAACTTGTACTTGTCACCCCTCATCTTTTCCATGTGACTCCTTGTAAAAAGAGAGTCTCCATCTTCTTTGTTGCCACACTTTAAATACTGGAACATGGTGATAAGGTATCCCTTGAGCTTTCTTTTCCTCAAGGCTGAACAAACACAATTCTCTCAGCCTTTCCTCATATGGCAGGCTTCCAAGTCCTTTGATCATCTTGGTGGCCATTCTCTGGACCCTCTCCAGCCTATCCATGTCTTTTTTGTACAGCAGGGACCAAAACTGAACACAGTATTCCAGGTGTGGCCTGACAAGCACTGAGTAGAGTGGGATAATGGCTTCTTTGTCTGTGTTGGTGGTGCCCTTGTTGATGCAACCCAGCATCCTGTTGGCTTTTTTTGCTGCCGCAGCACACTGTTCACTCATATTTTTTTTGTTGTCCACCAGGATCCCCAGGTCCCTTTCCACAGAGCGGCTCCCCAACCAGGTAGATTCCAGTCTGTGTTGCACCCCTGTTTACCCAAGTGCAAGACCTTACACTTGTCCTTGTTGAACTTCATGAGGTTCTTGTTAGCCCACTCTTCCAGCTTATCCAGGTCTTTCTGCAGGGTGGCTCTCCCTTCCGAAGCGTCCGTTTCCCCACTCAGTTTGGCACCATTAGCAAACTTCATCAGGGTGCACTTGATCCCATCATCCAGATCACTTACGAAGATGTTAAACAGTGTTGGGCCCAGTAGCAGTCCCTGGGAGACCCCACTTGTGACAGATTGCCAGTTTGAAAAGAGCTATTCACCATCACCCTCTGGGTGTGGCTTGCCAGCCTGTTCCCCACCCACCACGCTGACCACTTGTTTAGGCTGTAACACATCCTCTAGCAGGACGCTGTGGGGAACTGTATTGAAAGCCTTGGAGAAAACCAGGTAGACAGTATCCCCTACTCACGCCACACCAAGCAAGCAGGTTAGTTTGTCATAGAAGACAATCAGATTTGTCAAGAATGATTTGCCTTTGGTGAATCCATGCTGGCTTTTCCAAATCACATGCTACATTTGAATTGTGATAGCCCTAGGAGATTTCATTCAATAACTTTCCCAGGGACTGAAGTAAGACTCATGGGCCTATCATTTCCTGGAAGTCCTGGAAGGACTTCTTGTAGATGGGGGTGACATTATCCTTCTTCCAGTCTTCTGGGACATCCCCCGATCTCCACGACTTCTCAAAGATTATGGAGAGCGGCCTTGCAATGATGTCAGACAACTCTCAACACCCTTGGGTGGGTAGTGTCAGGGGCCATCTGTTTGTAGGGGTCAAGCTCCTGTAAGAGTTCTCACACCAGCTCTTACTTCACTGGTGATGGGTTTGGGTTTGCATCAACCTGGATTTTTGTTCCCAAGGCCTGGGGGCCAACAGTGACCGTAAAGACAGAGGAGCTCCTTCCAAAGGACAAGAAGGAGACAAAATGCACATATCATTATGATATCTGGTACAAAACCAAGGACATGGACTCACTTAACACTTAGCTAAGAAAGTTTCAATACTGAATATAATCTGGAACTGTTCTTATTGCCTTATTTTTTTGTTTAGGTTTGCAATCAAGTACTTTATTTTCTGATTTAAATAAAAATTTTCAGCAACTTTCTGGTATTAAATGTGCATTTTAAAGAAGTAGAAAACTTGAGGTTTATGCTTCATATGTGGACATATTCTGGCCATCCAATTCCATTGCAGAGGCTATTCAAATACATGAGGCCTGTATGTGGCATCTCTAACCCTCAAAAATCAGTTTTGCTTCAAAACTGTAACTGCCTCTTAAGATGTCACATGGGTAAGGGTAATATCTCAACTATTATCCCAGAAAAACTTCTTCTGGATTGTTTTTTTAAAAAAAGTACCAAAAACCAAAAAGGTGTGTTTTCCACCAGTACTTTAAAATCCAGTTAAAACCAGATCTGTGGTCTGCAGTCATTCTCAGGCATTATATTCAGGTCCTCTGAACAACTGCTCAGATATCTTGGAAGAAATTATGAAGATCTTCACTCTGTCTACACCCCAAACAACCCAGGGCTGTGAATTCTCCTGTGACAGCCAGGAGCCTAATCTTTGGATTTGGCATTGGCAGATTTGGTATTAGAGAATTTATCAGTTTCCCACAAGAAGTCTATGGCAGAGGACAGAACCTATATCAGTTTCTCAAATTCCAGACTATCTTCCCTCTCTCTGTAACATTCAAGTTCTCTCCTATTACACAAGCCTTATTCAAGCAGGCACATTGCCTCTTAACATGGAATTAGGAAGTGTAGAGGTTATTCAGAGGTTCTCTACACCATGATTAACTTTATCTAATTTAGTTCATATTCTGTTTATTATGTAATCAGAAGTAAAATTGGCATTTGTCATATAACAGAAGGCGTAACATAGTATAAACAGCTTGCTCCAAAAACTGAGTATTTTACTTTGACTTGAAAAAACAGTCAAACTGCTGTCAATTATACCTGTTTCCTGTGTACTGTCGTTTCAATAATGCATGAAAATATTCACACTTTGAAATACTGAAATAAAGGCAGCTGCAAGCATTCTTACATGTCTGAAGATTATAGTTTGCTGCCTGCATATACAATAGTTGCACAATTTAAAATTTATATTAAAATGTTTGCTGTCCATTTGAGTATATTTAACATCTTTTCTGATTGCATATGCATAGACAAAACAAAAATAGCTTTCTGTCATAACTCCCCTAGGTTTAAGTGCTGTGTCTTTCTGGAAGCTAATTTGCCAGCAGTATCCAAGGAAACTTTCATGCTGCCACATTTTTTTTCATATGAAATCACTGTGATTACACTTGATCAGAACTCTCAAATGTTTTTAGAGATACCTTTAATGTATAATTTTTGTCCTTTTAGGCTGTCAGGCAATGGGGCTTTTTTCCATCTATTTAAAGTTTTTCTGGGAAATATTTCTACAGTAATACAATTCCACCTTTTCCCCAAACCTTGTAAATGATGAGTACACAAGCATGACACCAGGTTTGAAGTCAGACATCACAGTACTTGATTCATCTCTTGTTCAGTTCCTTAGTCTGGAATGATGCTGATGTTTTCTTCCTTTTCAGAAACCTGGTATGTGCTGTCATATTCACTTGCAATTAATACATGTCTGTTACAGTCCAATGGCTTTAACAATTGCAAACCTTCAAATATTTCTTCAGCTTCTCCTAACCAGGTGTTGCCATGGTATCCAATCTGGCAGGAAAAAATAGCATAGTCTGCTCTTGACAACCATGTTGATGACTATTAGTGCTTTGTCTTATAGCTCTAATAAATATGTTCTTATTGCTAAAAACTGTGTGAGAAACTTGATCATTCCATTAGGGTTAAAAGACTGCACATAACTTGCTTGTGATCCTGCATGTAATTTTACAGATGTATACCTCTTGTTCATATTTTAAAACAGTGAGCAGGCACTTATGGACGGGATGTATTTTTACTATATGTTAATCTAAAGTATCTAATATTCCAGTTAATTTTCAAAGGCAAACAATAAATGAATGTGAAAATTTATGAAAACAACATGGTGTCACCTCAGGGTTGAAATTCTAAATGGACATATATGAAAGTAAGCTTGCTTCTACACTGAGCTAATACTAGCACTTCAGAAAGTGAACTGCTACAGAAAGAAAATGTCAGGCCAGAGATTGGTGTTTAGTGACCAGTCCTTCTAAAAACATGTATGTAATTCCAAATGTTAATTTGATTAGAAAATGTGCACTAATATAAATTATGTATTTTATAAAAAACAAACTGAAGAATCTTTGTATTTGAATGATGATAATTTAGACAAGGATAAAACTAGCCAGATTTTTTTCTGAATAGAAACTGAGGGCATATATACTTCCTGGGACTTTTTTTTAATTACATTTCAGTTTGTTACACCCATATTCTTATGGCAGCTAACATGCAAAGGAAAACATCTAACTTTTTATCACATTGCACAGTTTCTCAAAGTAATAAGCTTCCCACTATCCTCCCAAATGTCCATTGAAACTCTTCAGTGGAAGATGCCAGTAATTAGACTGAGACAACACTATAAATTAAGTAGCTGCTTTTCCTGAAAATCATTAGACAGATTATCAGGCAATGAAAAGCAAAAGTGATTACAAAAACTTTACCAGGGTATTGAAAATTACATCATGGAAATATAAGATTAAGCCTAATTCTCTAATATATTTTAGAAATGTTCTTAGCAGATATTATTCAATATTATTGCAAATATTATAGTGTAAAGATAACATTTACTGTACTGCAAACTAAAATTTTCTAGTAAAGGAAAATTTTTGTCTAGAGTGTAGAAAATCTTGTATCCTTTTTTACCAATAGAGGAAACAAAAATGCACATCTTTATACACTATAGTCTAAATCACCTGGAGAAGAAAGGGCACTGGCTGAGACTATAAGATGACTTCCTTTTACTAACAGAAGAAAAAATAAAGAAACAGAATTGATGGAAATGTAAAATAGGATATTATATTAATTTTTAATGGAGCACTGTCCTGGTTTGAGTGACACAGGACTAATTTATCTTCAAATGCTTGGGAAAACTGCACTTTTAGAAGACTCAAGTGTCTGAATTTATAAAAATATTTACTTTATAGCCAGCTGTGGTATGTGGGTTTTAAGGTTTCAGTGTTTTTGAGTTAGCCAGGTGCAGGGATGAGGAGGAACGAGACTTGGGCACTTGACCCAAGCTGACCAACAGGATTATTTCATACCATGGACGTCACATTCAATATAAATTAGAAAGTTTGTTGAGAAGTTCTGTCTCTTCTATGATGGCTGCGATCCTGAGAACTTCTTGCCTCTGTGCCGGACCCCTGAGCCCTTCCCTCCCTCCCGAAGCCATAGCACTCGCAGTGTTCCACATTTGCTGTCCACTGCTGGGAGTCCACAGCTTCCTACAGATAGAATTGGCTGAGTATAATCATTGTATATTTTATATTGATATTGGGATCAATACTGGTTCTTTAGTATTATTAATGTTAATTTCTTAGTCTCATTCTATTAAATCTGTTTATATTTCAACCCTCAGGTTTACTTTTTTCCCGATTCCCGTTCCCAGGTGGGGAGGGGTCGTCAGGTGATAGAATAATTGCCTAAACGACAATAAATTGTTATGAGTTTCTCAAACCATAACAAGCCCTAATCTACATTATCCCACCTGTGATTATCAGGCCAATCTGATATATGTACAAGAGGCTTTAATTACTGGTCTGCTTTTAGAATGCCTAGCTGTTGGATTACAAATGTGCTGCTTGGCAAACACAGACGTGGTTGTTAATCACATGGAAAATTTGCATCTGAAAAATAAACTGTCACCTGTAGATAGTGTTGTGAGTAAACAAAAGCTTTGAAAATTACATATGAAAAGATGAAAATATTTATTTTGGTGTATTCAGGAGAGCGGCACATTTGAAAGATGGCTCTGAGTAAATATGAGATTCTCTTTCAAATTACTGTCATGTATGACTTCAGTTAAACAGGTCAGGGTTATTGGGTGACAACTTAAATCTGCAACATCAGCTGCATACCTTTAAATATTGAATTATCATCTCATACAAACACTGCAACCCAATTTATATCTATGTATTCATTGTCATAATTTTTCGGACATATTACAGAATTTTTACTTCTCTGTTGCTCATCTGATAAATAATGTAAGACGTCATTGTGACTTTTAGTCATGCTTATATAAATTTTCAGAATATATTTTGCTTTATCATTCGTCATTCATAATTTCTATTACTAGTGCAATTGTGACATCATTGGAGCTTTGTTAGAGAGGTTTAAGGAAAAATTTAAGTCTAATGTCTAGAGCAGAATATTTAAGAACAGACTGAATTTTATGCATTGACTACAATAATGATACTGATACATTTAAAACAGCGCTTTTAGATTGACTGTTGAATCATCCTTTTGGAGAGCTGTACAGCCATAAAGATTTATAGCTAGCAAGAGAGAAAAGGCCATATAATATGGAGAAGAACTAAATGAACAAAACCTGAACATCCTTGAAAACAACTTTTTGGTTGAAACGTGGTCATAATCTGAAAAATTGCAAACACTTATGAAAGGTCATTTTCAAAGAAAGATTAGATACCTAATGTACAATTTAAGTAGACATTAAGCGTCCAGCTTCAAGCTTATAATTCTCCTTTCTCTACTTTTCTTCCCCTTTGGAGCCATCAAAGCTCACTACATGCTTTATTTTGACATGAATTTCATTACAAATTTTAAGCCTTGTAGCACTCACCATTCAGTTTGAACAATTGTTACTTTCATTTCCTCCTCAGTTAGATAGTGACTGATCAAGGACAAGAGGAGTGGAGGAAAATAGTGGTAGAGGATAAGCTTAAAAACTGAAAGATCTGGAAATGGGTGCCAAAAGTCAGCCTGAATTTAATTCCAGTGTAAATTTTTGAGTGCACGAGTTTCTGCATAAGTTATTGTAAGCTTTTTCTCAGAAGCCTGAGTTATTAGAAGCCTCAGTTATTTTGATAGTTAACTGTGGATTTAAGAATATATCTTTAAGGACAAAGATAGAAGTGTTTAAGTTTAATTTTAAAAATAGTAATAATGTAAGGTATTCAAAAAATTAATTCAAGCAAATATTTATTTTGAGGGCTTAAGGCATCAGACTTTTTCAGGAGTCACGTTTAAAGTATTAAAAAAAAGGCAAGGGAGTAATGGAAAACAGCAAAAGTATAAGGTATACTTCTCATTTAAAAATTCTCATAATTCACACTTATTTTGCTCTAGCTTCTGCTTTTGTCCAGAAAGCTGTTTGAAATCAATTAAAGACAGGGCTCTGCATCATTGTTCTCACTATTCTGGCAATTATTTTAGACGTAGGGAATTACTGTAACTGAAACCAAAAGTTCATACTAACCATCATATAATTCCTTCCTGTACCAGAGGTTCAGTACTAAATCAGAAAGGTCACAGAAATCTCTGTACTGACCATTATTTGTTTATTTATTTATTCTGTGACAAAAGTAGAAAAAAGTTGTAGGTGATTCAAAATTACTGGCATATAAAATAAAAAAAGAAATCTCTTTTTTCAATCACCATAAGGGTTTTCAAGTATATTTTAGAAAGAGTATATTTCCTTCAACCAGACAAGGAATAAACTTACATAAACTGTCAGTGTGACAAATACACTAATAGGTGAAACTACAAAGAATATAACATCAGCCAGTTATTGAGGCAGCATTCTCAGAATCTGGATTTGTGAGTATGTATTTATTTTTACAAATTGCTAGAGTAATTTTTGCCCCCCCTCCATCTCTTACGCCCTTTTTCATTAGAGTAGATAACCATACATAGCTGTGGTCTCTGTGCAAAAGCAATCACTCACTACATCCCACCAGCAGATGGATTCTTAGTCAGTCTCCAAGATAAGGCTACTTTGGAAGACCAAACCCCCAGTTAGATGACATGAAATACCCCTTTGGTCATTTTGGGTCAGTTGTCCTGGCTGTGTCCCCTCCCAAACTCCTGCCCACCCCTTGCCTACTTGCTGGGGTGGCAGAGTGAGAAACAGAGAAGACCTTGACACTGAGCAAATGCTGTTCAACAGTAGTCAAAACATTGGTGTGTTATCAAAACTGTTTAGTCACAAATCCAAAACACAGCACCTTATGGGCTGCTATTAAGAAAGTTAACTCCATTCCAACTATATTCACTTCGATTTCTTAGCTGTCAGCTGTTTCTGAAATATTTTGGTACCATTAAAAGTCTCCCTAATACCTCTTTCTCTGTCTTACCCCTTTCTCTCTCAGACTAATCCAAAAGTTTTTTCATAGATCAACGTTGATCCTTATTGGTGTAATTATGGAGTTGTTCCCATTTGTGTGTGTGTGGGTGTTATTTTGACATTTTTCTTTTGGTTTTTTTTGGGGTGGGGGGGATAGTGCAAAATTCTTTTTCATATTTATAAAGTTATTTCTAGCTTTAATGACTATGGTGTTGGAACATATTTATTGATCTAACCTTTCTTGTAGGCCACATGTGCCTACACATGTGCAGGATGTGATTTCTGTATTTTTGACATGTTAGAGGAAAATACTGAACAGAATCAGACAACCCGAGACAAGCGAGGCTGCTGCAGCTCCCTACCACCAGGTCCAACTAGTAACGAGGCTAAAAATATATTCCCAGTTGGTACATGCACGCAGAGCACAAGTGTACACCACATATGTACATATACACACAGCCAACCACATGTATCACAGACACACAGGGCACTAACACTAACACAGCACTGACGGCCTCATCCTGCTCCCTTCTTTGGCTAAGCAGAATAGAGATCCACTAGTGAGAATACAGATACATATACTCACATGTAAAATGTGGGTCTCTTCAGCACCTTGGCCCAGACAGTTTTCCCAGTAGCTGCCTCTGGAGCCCAATATTCCCAGCTCCTGGCACCTGGTCATACAAGTCCCTCGTTGCAAACTGTATAAGTTGCAATAAGGCCAAATGCCAGGTCTTACACTTTGGCCACAACAACCCCTGCCAACGCTACAGGCTTGGGCAGGAGTGGCTAGAAAGCTGCTCAGCAGAGAGGGACCTGGGGGTGTTGATTGTGTCCAGGTGGCCAAGAAGGCCAACGGCATCCTGGCCTGTAACAGGAATAGTGAAGCCAGTAGGATCAGGCAGGTGATTTTACCCCTGTACTCGGCACTGGTGAGGCTGCATCTTGAGTACTGTGTTCAGTTTTGGACTCCTCACCACAAGAAGGACATTGAGGCGCTGGAGCGTGTGCAAAGAAGGGCAACGAAACTGATGAGGGGTCTGGAGCACATGTCTTATGAGGAGCAGCTGAGGGAACTGGGGTTGTTTAGCCTGGAGAAAAGCAGGCTCAGGGGACACCTTATCGCTGCTGTCTACAACTATCTGAAAGGAGGTTGCAGAGAGGTGGGAGTCGACCTGTTCTGTCAAGTAACAGGTGATAGAACAAGAGGAAATGGCTTCAGGTTGCGTCAAGGGAAGTTTAGATTGGTTATTAGGAAGAATTTCTTTACTGAAAGGGTCATCAGGCATTGGAACACGTTATCCAGGGCAGTGGTGGAGTCCCCATTCCTGGAGGTAGATATAGTGCTTAGGGACATGGTTTAGTGGTGGGCTTGTCAGTGTTAGGTTAATGATTGGACTAGATGATCTTACAGGTCTTTTCCAATCTCAGAGATTCTGTGATTCTGTGAGTCTGAGGCCGCAGCCCCACTCCAGTTGCTGGTACAGACCCTCTCACTCATACACACACACAGAGCTGGATGGAACTTCCTTGGTCCCCAGTAGCTGACACCTCACAATCATGAAGGTACCTTTAGAGACACCAGCAACACTGGACTGCTGGACACAAGACTTTGATCTCTTCATGGACCTGCTTGAAAGGGGATAAGGCCCTGGAGGGAAGGGGGGCCCAAGAAAGTTGGCTGATATTCAAGGATCACCTCCTCCAAAGCCAGGAGCAGGCCATCCCAACAGGCAAGAAGTCAGGAAAAAATGCCAGGAGGCCTGTGTGGATAAACAAGGAGCTTCTGACCCAGCTGAAATACAAAAAGGAAGGATACAGAAGATGGAAAGAGAGGGACATAACCTGGGAGGAATACAGAGACAATGTATGAGTATAGAGCGATGAAGAAAGGCAAAGTCCTGCTGGAATTGCATTTGGCAAGGGATGTCAAAGACAAGAAGGGCTTCTACAACTATATAGGTTACAAAAGGAACATTAAAATGTGGGCCTGCTGCTGAATGGCCTGGGGACATGATGATACAAGACATGGAAAACGTTGAAGTACTGAATGCATTCTTTGCCTCAGTGTTTACTAGCAAGAGTGGCCTTCAAGAATCCCGGGGACTCAGAGGAAAGGCTGGAGCAAGGAACATGTACCCTTGGTGGAAGACGATCACGTCAGGGACTATTTAAGCAAACAGGACAAGGACCCCTGATGGGATGCACCCACAAGTGCTCAGGGAGCTGGCTGATGTCAGCCACTCTCAATAAGTTTTGAACAATCACGGTGAATGGGAGAGGTGCCTGAGGACTGGAGGAAAGCATATGCCACCCTTATCTTCAAGAAGGGCAAAAAGGAGGACCCAAGGAACTCCAGGCTAGTCAGCCTCGCCTTGATCACTGGGAACATGATGGTGCAGCTAATCTAGGCACATGAACAAGAAAATCATCAAAAGTAGTCAACATGGCTTCACCAAGGGGTACTCATGCTTGACCAATTTGATAAAATTCTACAGTGAAATGACTGACCTGGTAGATGAAAGGGAAGCAGTAGACCTTATCCACCTGGACTTCAATAAGGCCTTTGACACTCCCATAAGATCCTCATAGAGAAGCTGTTGAAGTATGGACTGGCTGAGCAGACAGTAAGGTAGATTGAATCTAATTAATGGGGTGCAAAGAGGATTAGGGTGCACCTAAAGGGAGGGTGCAAAGAAGGCAAAGACAGGTTTTTTTCAGTGATGCCCAGTGACAGGACAAGAGATAATGGGCACAAACTGAAATGCAGGAGATTCCCTCTGAACATTAGGAAACACTTTTTCACTGTGACTGAACACTGGGACAGGTTATCCAGTGAGGTTGTGGTGTCTCCATCCTTGGAGATGTTCAAAAGCCATCTGGATGTGATCCTGGGCAACTGGATCTAGGAGGCCCTGTTTCATCAGGGGGAGTGGACCAGATGACCAAAGGTCCCTTCCAACCTGAACCATTCTGTGATTCTGTGAAAAGAATTTATAAGAAGAAAGGAAAGGCTGTGCTGATTGAGTTCAGGGCATGGCCAGATAAGCATAATGACAAGCAAAGTTTTTTGCTTCTGACCAGCTGTTTTTATCCCCTTAGACTTCTACTTTCCTGCTCTTATTCCTTCAGAAATCACCTAAATGTCCTTCTTTTTCTGGTTTTGGTTCCTCTCCTAAACATCCCATAATAAATCTCATGCAATCCCCAAATGTTCTTCCCCTGTACTCCATAATGTGTCCCACATCCCTAAGCGGCAATGCTCCTCAATCCAAAAGGTGTTACAGCGTTAATGTATCTCAATCTGCTTTACATCTGGACAATGGGGCTGAGGCTTTCCTTGGACATCCCTGGGAGGGATCCTCATAGGGTGTCCCTTCCTCTGAGTCCTCAGTTTGGGTTTTCCACCTTCCTCTCTGCCCCTGTGCTTTTCTGGGTTTGTGGAGTTGGGCCTTACATGGGCTGACAGGCCCTGTGATGGGCCGACAGCCTCTGTGATGGGCCTGCAAGTAGTCAGGGCTCCCTCATCTGTCATTGTCTTTCTGTGTTCTTCTGTGGACGAGATTTTGTCACATAAACCTAGCATAAAATATCTTACTTGATTGCATTTTGAGGAATAGAGATGCACCATTTTTCATAGAATTTCAAAGGCATTCAGTTAGATACACAAATTCTTTGTAGACAGGGTGACTGCACATGTCCAATTTTCAGAAAGATAGATGGCAACATAAATTTGAATTAAGAACAAAACAGAGTATTGCTGGAGAAATTTATATCACTGCTTAAATGCTACTGAATCTGAAAAGTTAACAGGACTTTCACCTGCTGAGATAAATCAGCATTACCGTATTTTTCTTTTTTCAAAGTACTGCTTCTAGAAATTATCATGATGGATACACAAAACAGCAATGAAAAAAAGGGGAAAGAAGGATCATGGGTAAAAAGAGATTACAAGAAAATCTAACAAAATAATTAAAGATAACTGAGAAGACAATAAAATAGAAAATAGTGATGAAAATGGAGATGGAATAGGTCTCATGGCTATCCAGGTAGAGGTACTGTTGCTGGCTATTGAAGCCTTATGGACACGCTTCCCAAAGACAGCACTACCCTGTTCACTCTTCTTAGGGGAGAGCTTTTATGATAGCCCACTGGGTACTGTAATGTGAGAGTTTCTATTTAAGAGACAAGACTGAAATAATTCAAGAGCAAGCTAAGCAATATTTATTGATTCTTTCACTTATTTGGAAAAAATACAATCTGAAAGGGATTCTACTTATACAGCACCTTACCTAGTCTTTATATTACTGCTGATAACCAAGATCAGTCAGACCTCTGTTCCCCTCTGTGAGTTGAGACAAATAACCTATGTTTTCTGTAGTCTGCTGACTGGGATTCATCTCGGTCTAACTTCAAATACAGATTAACTTTCCCTACATACTAGTCTCTAGCAGTTATTTCTAGCAGTTACAAGAAATAGAAATGGCAGAATGTTCTTTCAGTGGGAAAATTTGCTTGGTTTTAAGTATTTACTGTTTTGTCTTAGACCGGAAAGCAAAACCTGAGAGATTCCTTTTAAGTTTGTGCTTCATTTTCAGAGGAAGGTAAGTTTGAATAGATATTGATATCATGTCTTGTAATTTTTCCTTCCCTAATTTGTGGTCACTTCTTTTTATATTTTATGGGGAAAAAAATAAAAATCAGATGAGCAGCAGTAGATCTCCACTAACAAAATTAAGAGACAATATTGCAAATGGTTGATCTATGTAAGCAAACCAGCTATTTCAGTTTATTAACAGCTCAAATGTCACTTTCTGATTGGATCTGTGTGCCAAAGACTAGTTCATGTCTAAACTATTGCTGATTAATACATTCTTATTCTTGGACAAATAGAGAGCATCAAGAAAATAAAGAAGAGTTGGAGACCAGAGTAAAAAAAACAAATGAAACCAAACAAAATAAATGCCAGTCTTGTTAAAATAAGTTTTCATTTGCAAAATTAACTGATATTTTTCTCAGCACAAAAAGCCTAGTCTAAATTTCACTGAAGCCCACAGAAAATTTCCACTGTTTTCAATGAGCTTTAAAATTATTATAACATTCTTATAAAGAACCTTAACAATAATAAAAATTTGTGACAACTAAAAATTAACTTAGCATTATAAAAATCAAAATATCTACTATATCATCTGACAATGATAGATGAGAATTTTTCCATTTTGGCTGAATTACTTTGCTCTATTCAGAGTCATCACTATGAAGACAGGAACAGATGTAAATTGTAATGTGTCCCAGGCAAGTAACTAAATAAATAATCTTTATCTTAAAGTAGAAATGTGAGACCAGGGTTGGTTTTATTTTTTATTTTTTTCCCCACTCTGATTTAAAAGAGTCATTATTCTACTCTCATTTTTCTTGAAAATAGTAAATCAGACTGGGCTATTTGACTTCACTAATGTTGCAACTATCATTATACTGGCCTAACTTCTTGTTGATGGCAAGAATCAAAACAGGGAAATCTAACCTGAACCACAAAGCGAAGACAAAAACTCCATCAAGGAAGAAACATGTTACAGATCCACAGCTACTGGTAGACAATGAAAATGTAAATTATTTGATAAAACTTTATATATTTATAACAATTATAAACTGTTCTATAGGAAAAAAAAGGTAGTCTGCAGTTAAATCTACAAAATGTTGGTATTTCAGGCAAAAGAAAGAGTGGTTATAAATGAACTACTAACCCCTAACTCCTCTCACCCCATCATCATCTTATGTCTCCACAGTTATTCCCTTCTTAGGAGATGTCATGACCTATAAAAGATACCTGACCTGTGGGTGTGTGAAGATCGCATCAGTGGGTTCTTAGGATTCCCTAATACACAAGGACATGGAGGTTTTAGTTCCTATTTTTCTTTATTAGAGATTACAACAAATTACTATTGGTAAAGCAAATATGATTAATCAAAAAAAGCAAGTATGTATATCTCAGTAGTAACTGTGATCAGCAGTAGCAGCAATCGATAGCAGCAGCAAGTATATATTTCAATATTACAAATAATAACCATCAGTAAAGCAGCAAATATACTTATGATTGACTATTTATATGCATGCCTATATGTATATTATTCAAAGTAGGACAGTTACAGTGTTAATCAAACTGCTCCCAGGAGTGGGGCCTCAAAATGACTCCGCAGCGTAGGTCCAATCAATGATGGACAAAGTCTCACTTCAAAGATGATCCACATCATGGATTCTGGAATCAGCCACATGTCCCAGGTGAGGGTCCAATCTGTCTAGGAGATCTCATAGAAAAGTTGGTGCAGGGGGAGTTCTCGGAGAGAAAGAGGCTTCATTTTGGTAGAAAGCAAGTCATTTTTCTATCACAGAGACATTAAAGAGTTTAAGACACTACCACCTGGAGCAGCCAACAGAGGTTGCTAATTTGTATTTTTCACTTGAGACAGACAATAGATGATGTTTTCTATTCTCTGAGACCAATTTTTATTTTTCTGAACTGTTTTTGTGTTCTTTCAGCTAGAACAGCCAATAGCAGTTGTCGATTCCCACTTTCTCAGGATGTTTTCCCCATTTTCCAGACTATTTTTCACATTTCTAGCTGATAAGTTGCTGATGCAGTTTCTTGTATTTCCTTTTAACAACGTTATCTCAAAACATTTCTGGTTTTTAGGTACCCAGAAGCACTTCAAAGATGCCAAGTGTGCTTCTTAAGGATGCTTCTAGTTCACAAGCTGGGTTCCCAGGCTAGCAGCTAGAGAGCTGTTCCTAGGCTGGCAGGCATCTTCTTCTGTCAATGTTTTAGCTAGCAGACATTTTCTGTCAGTATTTCTCCCATTACAACCAGGTCACCTTTATGGCTGCTCCCATCAGGAAGACCCTTCAGTTGTGTTAGGGACAGAATTACGCCTAAGATGACAACCAGTGAGAAAAGTGGTCATAAATGGACACCAAGAGAAGACTCTGGTCTTTGAGATTTTTCATCTTTGATCCATACTTCAGCACTCATTAGGCCAGGAATTCCCCAGCACAGCTACCTGTAGTGTGAAGTATTTGCTTTTTTCTTTCATAAACCAGGCTCCTGTTACCTTCAATTTAACAATACTTGTTCCTGTACTTGTAGAAATAATGAGGATTTAATCCCTATCTATTCTTTTCCTGCCACGTGTGAGTTTATAGACATCATAATCCTCCTCTATTGTCTTTTTCCAGACTGAAGACAGCTTTATGGTAAGAACATACAATTGTGTTTTAAATGGAAGTGATTTCAGACTTTTGACTACCATAATTACATTTCTCTGAATTTCTTCCAGTTGTCCTATACATTTTTTGATATGTAGAGCCAGAACTACAGGCTGTATTCAAGATATGAATAAACCAAGGGTATGCTAAACTGCATCATAGTATTTTCATTTTTTTTTCATTATTCCTGTCCTAATAATTTTGAAAATTTACTTTCTTTTTTGACTGCTATTGCATACTGAGGTGAAGGTTTCATACCACTTAAGAATTCAGTTCTCAGCAATACCAGTTACTTCAGAGCCCATCGTATTATTTTTGAAGTTGATTACTTTTCAAAAATATGTCACTTTATATTTGTCTAGATATAGTTCTGTCCCCCAACCAATCAGTCTTTCTGCAGTTGTTTAAAATCAGCTTGCATCCCAACTTGTCATCAACAATCTTTTAACTTCATGTTGCATGTTGTTTACATGTTGAATGATACAGATTGCAGCCCACTTTGCTGCAGAACTCGACTGGTAACCCTCTTCCACTACAAAAACTGCCCTTTTACTGAAATCCTGCTTTTTTTAATCAACAATTTAAGCAACCGATTACCATTATTCTTATGCCTTGGCTGCTTTCTAAATAGCCTTTCTTGAGGAACATTGCCAAAATTTCCTTGCAAATGAAGGAAGACTAAATTAACCAGGTTATCCTTACTCACATGCTTAGTATCTTATTCCAGAAAGCCGAAGACTTGCAAGGAAAGACTTCCCTTTATAAAAACCATATTCTTTTCCCCAATCATATTTTATTTATACAACTGTCTAGTAATCTTTTTCTTTATATTGCAGCACAAATAAATGACACACAACCACAAGTCAGTGATACAGGTAGCTCAGTTTTGCAGAAATACAGCAATTTTCACTAGATATCTCACTGCATGTTCTAAAAAAATAATATCCCAAACCAATATTATTAAGGTTTATCTAGAGATAAAACTTGAAAACAAGTTGATTTTTTTATGTCCAGACAGAGATAGGATGTAACTTGTTTGTCTGTACAAGGATAGATACATATTTTGAAGAGCGCTCACTCTTCATTGTAAAGGTTAATGAACATCTCTGACAGCTTTAGTGCTAGTATAATCATATCAGCTACCAGTTATGTGAGGAGAGGATGTTTACTTTCATGACAGCCTTTCCCTCAGGATATTCTACTCTTAAAATCCTGTCTTGACTTTACTTCAATGAGCTTAGCTTCTTGAAAAAGCATAGGGTGTGGCAAAACTGTATTTTGCACACAAATAAATATCGGAAGACCACACGGATGTGATACACAGTTTTGAGTTTTAGCGTTTAGGTGCTATATTGCGGAAATCTAATATACTTACAGTGTTAAAAAACAAACAAAAAAACATATTGGTTCATGAAGACATATTTACTTAGACATTTATATACACAATGTTACCAAAATAAAATAAAATAAAATGAAATAAAATAAGAAATCAGTCCTTAATATATTTGTTCTTACAACATTCCAGTGTGGTAAAAATTTCCATTACAAATTGAGAGACAGAAGAATGACAGCACAATAAGTAGAAACTTATGTCAAACTTATGTCAAATTCTTTAACCAGACAAAAAGTTTGCAAAGATTGTTTCATGGACAGCTGCCAGCTATCTTGGTCAACTTTACTGATGGATTTGTATTTGCCATCAGAGATACTCTGTGTGTGTGCACTTATTTTCCCTTTTTTGCTACTGTTTTTTTCCTAGGTGTGTCTGGAAAGCACACATCAAATTATGAGCTTATGGTCATCCTCATAATATACAATCAGATATGTCTGTCTCATTTTCAGTTAGATCATTTGGTCTCGGAGTCCCTGGTAAAAACGTCTTACTCTGGAGCACGGTCAGACAGAGTCTGTATGCAGCTTAAGTTCATCTGTCCTCATACAGCATGCTGCCCAAGTCATAGATATCCTACGGATATTATCATGGGTTTGTGAATTTTAGTCAGAGAACAAAGTTGACTTTACTATCCATTGCTCCAAGCTCTTAAACTCAGTATAGACACTGCTTCAATGTCTTTGCTTCGACAATAACTTAGGCAATGGCAAAGGCAAAACTCATAAGGCACACGTGATTTTGCATTTTGTATTAGTACTTCAATCATCCCAGTCTGCTAGATTGTATAATTCTTCCTACAAGAATTTCTTGTCCTCCATAGTATTGATTATGTCTAGCAGTTTTCTATCAACCTCCAACCTCAGATCTCACTTACCTAGTTTATACTCTTAGGACACTGATAAATATAATTAGTAGTTGAGCAGTACTGCCTGAACAACAGTGAACTCCAGGGATCACAATCAAATATCAGAGATATCTAACATTTGACAGTATCTCTTTTGTAATATAAAACAATGAAGCCTCATTTGAATTGCCTAAGTTGAAAATTAACATCTTCATTTCTGAATCATGGCCACTCTCACAAATAGGAAGCGTCAAGCTTTTTTAGGGTAATATTTAATCCTGCTTTTTCTTTTGGGTGTTTATCTGTGGTACTTCTTTAACAAAAATAATGCATCTTCCTAGAAAATGCAGTTCTAGACTAGGCAATATTTTGCCATTGTGAGTGTTTTACAATGCACTTAATTAGTGCTCAGTTTTTACTCCATTTTGAGTAAATTTTTCCCCTAGTGTTCTTATGTTCAGTGACCTTACCTTCACAGTGTGTTGATGGGCTGCCTGTATTCTTCATGGTACACATATTTTGACAACCCTGGTGATATTAATTGGTCTCTCAGGAGCTTCCCATAATAACTCTATCTCACTGGCAGTCAGAAGTACATATGAACTCTCTGCCTTCCTTATCTTCCTTGTTCAGCAGAGCCATACAGTAAAGAAGGATGTGAGGCAGCATGGCAAATGTGGTATCAATTTTTCCTCCCTTACATTTACTATTCAGAATGTAAGAAAATAACAGTCATGCTCAGAGAGGGTTATATGACCTCTGCAGGTCCCTTGCAACCTCTCGAAAAGAACCAAAAGTTCTTTGAGAACACATACAGTTCCTTCAAAACACCACAACCAAACGCCACTATATAGTGTGGGTTCAGTACCAAAGTATACTAGGCAGCTTGTCATATTCCATGCTTAAAGGTGGGAATTATTACTTTTGAGAGCATTAATTTCTCTGAAACCACCTGGAGAAAGTGTTTGTTAAAGGGTGAAAAAATTTTGGGGTCTTGGTGTAGGCTAACACTCGCATAGGGAATTAATCCTCACATAGGGAATTAATCCTCATTAATCATCATATCTGTGGTGATGGTAATCTCTCTTGCGAGGGTCCTTGATGTCGCATCTTCAGCTGACTTGACAGAGATTTAGTCAGTGCTTTGTTTGAATCACTATTTTTCTTTATTTTTTGTAATCCAGCTAGCCATGGTCCTATATGTCCACCACCACACATGCATAATTCATTGTTATTGGTGCAACTTAACTACATGTGAAACATCTCTTGTATCTTAACTACATGCAAAAGACTCTTATGTGATCTTTTCTGCAGGAACAGCTTCTATTGACTATTTACAAATGTCTTATCTATACACAAACTGATATGTGCTTATCCTTCAGCAAGGACACTTTGGAACACCCTGCCCAAGATGTCAATCAACCCATTAAGAAATATCAACGGGACTAGACATATCAAAACTTAGTGTGGAGGAAATTTCTAGAACCATTTCAGATTCCCACCTGCAATAATCAGTCAAATACTTAATTGTGAAGGTCCACTCAGTCACCCAGTTTCATTCTGGTCCATTGTCTCAAGCCAGCCCATTAGCTCATCTATGCAGATTACTGGCTGGAAATTCCTAGGCCATCCAAGGAATTAATGATGTAAAAGTACTGGGTCTCTACACAGGCTGGAGCACAACCGTAACTACAGAACAAACTTGATTTTCATACTAGTAGCTCACTTATACTTAAGTCTCATAGCTCTTGCCACAAGTAAGAGAGAACTTCCATAAAATTAAACTTTAACAATTTTAAAATTACAAAAAGCTGTTGCATTTTATTAATCCATATTTATAGAATTGTAGAATTGTCTAGTTTGGAAGGGACCTTTAAGATCAAGTCTAACCATCAACCTAACACTGTCAAAAACACCACTAAATCATGTCCCTAAGCACCACATCTACCTGTCTTTGAAATACCTCCAGGGTGTCAATTCCATCACTTCCCTGGGAAGACTGTTCCAATGTTTATCAACCCTTTCTGTGAAGAACTTTTTCCTAATATCCATCCTAAACTTCCCCTGGCGTAACTTGAGGCCATTTCCTCTTGTCCTATTGCTTGTTACTAGCGAGAAGACATTGTCCCCTACCTCTCTACAACCATTTTTTGGGGTAGTTGTAGAGAGCAACAAGGTCTCTCCTCAGCTTTCTTTTCTCCAGACTAAACAATCCCAGCTCCCTCAGCTGCTCCTCATAAAACTTGTGCTCTTCTTCTTGGAAATGCATCAGCACCTCCATGTCTGTCTTGTAGTCAGGGGCCCAAAACTGAACACAGTACTTGAGATGGGGCCTTACCAGTGCCGAGTACAGGGCGCTAGCTCCTGTTGTTTAACTACGTCCTACATAATATCTTTTTATGCTGACAAAATATTAATTAGTAGATTTGCTTTCAAAGATTATTTTCAAAGTTTGGAATAAAGTATGTATTACTTTATGAATAGTTTGTGAACAATTTGTTGTTAATATTATTATTGCTGGACTGAAAGTGTCATACTTATTGAAGCTATGATCATACCTTGTTTCTCTTTCTAGGTTATGTAAAGTTGACGAAGCACTGATAAAATTTTGGCTCTATTTTCAGAGAGTGAAATTTCAAAGCATTCATTTTAGAAGTGCAAATATTGCAAGCATACATTCTGACTTTCACTTTTGGCGGGAGTAACTTGCACTTTCTGAAGGACCATACAAGTTTGTGCGAGGAGATTCCTTACACAGTGAAAGCAGTGCCAATCTGTTATAAAATGTGCAAATTTGAATTAGGAAAAGCAAGAACTGTGAGTGTGGGTTGTGAATGAGTTGTCAGGGTTTAACCAAGTTCACAGAACATTAATTTATGCTTACTAATATAGAAGGATATTATTCATTACTACTTTAGTGCATAATTATGACTTTAATATATTGTTGTGTATAATAGGTGGATTCACAATGCAGGAATTATTAAAAAGAGCAACTTAAAGAGAACAAAGGTGGCTATGGAATTTTTATGGTCCATCTTATCAAAGCTTACTTTAAACATTTATATTTATGAATCAGTGATCAAACATGTAATAATTATGAACTAATATTGCTCCATATCCTATAATCTTCTGGCTATAAGGGCTATGTATGTGCAGTAAGCATTTTCAACCAATCCTAAGAGCATTTTCAAACTTCTTGGGAAGTCCCAGTAATGCTGCAATGCTTCGATTCTCTCCTAAAGAAAAAGAAAGAATCAGGTATTGTAGGCAACTAATTTAGATTCTTAAAATGTAAGGATTTAGTCCTGTCTCTCCCTCTTTTTATTTTTTATATGATTAGTTCCAAGGCAGGGAATAGATTCATGTGTGCCTACACCTGTGTTGATATATTTTCAGATTCAGAGTATAAATCTGTTCTTTAAAAGACCCTTCTAACTCCAAACCTTAAACCTAAACAATCAAAAGTAAAGTGTAATGACTGTTATTCCATATTCAGATCTTCTTTAAGCAAATGTGAACTAGAACATTTTATTCTGATGGGAATTTTGGAGGTTTTGCCTTTTTATTTTAATTTCCAACAGTAATTTAAGGTGGACAGAAAAGGGAGTACTGTTCTTTTTGTTTGTATTCACATCTCATTGTCTTCAACACAAAATAGTATGATCTAGGTTCTAGTTATATTTTCTGAGTGGTTTTTTATCATCCATATTTCATTTGCAGAGATGGTAGGGGTTTTTTTTCTACAGTTTTACCTAAATTTATTTTTATTTTTTTCATGTTAGCCTCAAGAAACAGGAAACTGAGACAGAACAGTAGGCATTAAAAGCCCTGTTTGAACTCCATTCTTCCAATTCAGTAATCTTTACTTGTGCTTTATGAAGAATTTCAGGTGTAAATAATGCAGTGTAGAAAGTCTAAGGCATACGTGCAGCTTCTTTGATATACTGTGACTGTCACTACACCTGAGGGCAATGAAAGTTTATTGTGAATCTTAGGCTGTGTTTCAGGTTTTCTTGATACTGCCCAAAAGCTCTACTACCACTCCCTGAAGATGCAATAAAATTTTTTAGAGATGTCATAGAACATTTATTGTGCCTTCTGCTTAAGCAAGAAGCACAGGTAGCTTTAGGCCGTGGTCTTTTCAGTTTCCATGACCTAATCAATATCAGCTTTAGCGTGTCAAGATTTTATTCTTACAGTTGTCCCTAGTAAGTATAGTCAAACATGTATGGCTCAGGAGGGTTATGAAAGGTCTGTCCTGCTCCCCATTAACTTCAGCAAGTTTGTGCATTCTTACATGACTCAGTGGAATTGAGGCCACGTAGCTACATTACTCTTACCATCTCTAAAGATCAGAGCTGCATTCCCTTCCAATGTCAAGATTTGCAGTTTTTTCACCTGCCCGATTTTTATCCATGATATTATGTTCTAATCAGTTCTGCTATACATCTCCATTCATACATTCGTTACTTAAAGCTAGCGTAGACAGCAACTGGGAGATTCACGCAAGTAGAATTCTTCTAGTGGCCTGAAATTCCTCTCTGGTTTGTAAATTAATACCATAAGGTATCTTTTTACAGAGATTTAACAGGGATCAAACCCCAATTTCTACCTGATAATTCTGTGTTCAGGAACTGATTTGGGGGTAACAGCATAAATTAGTGGTTTTCATAGCAGTAAAAAAATTAATGACTGTCACAAGACTGGGAGTAGTATCTTCTCATTCTAAAAAAAAAAAATAATCTGTTAACACTCCCAGCTGCGCGGATATAAATATAAGAACTATTTTTAAATTTCTGTCTACAGATTATAAAATAAGTTTAGGAAGATTGGTTACCCTGAATGAAAATTAACTTTTGTGAATATTCTTCTAGTTTCTTAATGGCACAGGATATCACAGGAAGAGATGCTAATATATTAGGGCTTTCCATGTCACTAGTAGGTAGAGTGACACTGGAGATCCTTTCCAGCAGTGTCCATGTGTTTGTAAAAGAACAGGCATGTGCTGGGAACACAGTAAGAAAGTTAGTACGATGAGTAAATATGTATCTTTCCATTGAAAAAAAAAAAAAAAGTGCTGTTTAGCTACATAGATCTGTATTTTAATAAGGTGTCCTCTGTATTTACAGTCATTGCCACAGTTGCAAACATATGAATAACAGAAGTATTTTCTCCTGAAATTTCATTTCCACATTTCTAAGTGATATTGTCAGTAAAATATACTATATGAGAAATCTAGGTCCTATGAAATTCAATACCAGCTTTATCGTTTTCTTCATTGACAGTTGAATTATACCATATAGAAAGGTATTTTCAAAGCAATGGAATTCTTATCCTCTTTTTTTTCTGTCACATTGTATGATATTGCTATGCATGCTTAAACGTTTGATGTATTCCACCAGATGTGTTGCATTCAGGAGTACAGGGGTTTGTTTTGTACCTACCTGTTTTTTAAACGTTAAACATCTGCACTACAGCAAGAATGAGGTAAGGTACATCTGAAAAACCGCTGTAAACTGCATAGCTCGGATATTTTTGTTATTGTTGCATTAAAATCTGTTTTAATTTGGGCATCGCTTGAATATTTTTTTTAATTTAGAACCAGTATGCTGCCTTTAGGAATTTGAAGCCAATGCAGTTACTAGTTGGTAAGCTGTTCAAACAGAAACAAAACTAGAAATTACCAGTTTCAAATTATCTTCTGTACTCCTGTAACTCAAAGATGGCATTTTAAAATGAATCTTTAGTAGAAAAAGTACAAAAGCCATCTTGTTAAGAAAATCAACTACTGCATATGAATGGGGATATTATTCAACATAAAATCACAAGACCTTTCAGCACATGAATTTAATGTGCACGTGCAGCAATCTTTCTGACACTGTAAAGCTTCAAAGGATCCATTACTGTCTTCTAGTTTACAATCTATGCACTAACCGATTTCATGATAGACAGAGCTATTACACACTCTATTGTGCCAATGTTATTACTTCAGAGAGAGAGAAATTAAACAAAAGATGTGAAACAGAAAAAAGGTATTAACTTGTAACAAAGTTGTTTAAAATATTACAATACATTTGGTATAATATTATATAACACAAGACAGTGACTGTGTCATTTGAATAAAGAATCAAACCAAAATAATAATTTAGATTCAGTTAGTTATAATTGTGATTGAAACCATTGCTGCTCTAAATTAGCTTGAGGGATAGCACACTCTTGGAAAGAAGAAAAGTGACTTCTCAAAAAGCATCCTTTTGGAGAATATTTCTGAGAACTAAGGAAGATCTTTCATATCTTTTCCATATCAGTTTCTTCTGAGCTCTTTCTGAGCCCTGTTATTGAAAGAGTCATGCTTTCAGGAAACATACATTTTGATTTTAGTTTTATATTTTGTTGTGGTTTTACTTAAGCAGAGAGCAAAATAAGAAAAGGCACACTTGGTAACAATCCACTTATTTTAAGCCTTCATAGTCAACTGTTGTTGATATCTATAGGGCAACTCATGTAGATAAAGTATAGGACCTACGACCTTGTATTTTTGTAAGGTAAGGCAGAACCAGGTTAATCTGTTACTAACAATCTAAGCTGCCATGCTGAAGTTGAAGGACCAAATTCTGACTCCATGTAACAAATCAGAGAATTCAATGGTGTAAAAATAGCTGACTAATTTCATCTGAGATTCCCTCAAGAACCCCATCCGGCTTCTGTCTGCCACAGCAGGATGGGCTTCTCTTCCACGTCCCAGGTCATATCTTTCATGACCATGCAGAGGCCCTTCATGTTTCAGAGTCCTTAAAACAGTAGCAAGCACCTGTGTTTCAGCAAGTGTAGATACAAAAGGAAACACTCCTAAATGACAGCAGCAAGACAAATTCTTCATAAATGGAGCTAGAAGTTAAGAGTTGCTGTATAAGCTGATAATATTCCAGTTTATCAAGGCCAAATTTGAATGTCCAGGTAGTTGACTCTTCAGACTAAACACATTACAGCTTTTTCCTTATTAGTAGACTGTGGTAAGAGAAGGGTTCTTTTGTTTTGGTTTTTTTTTTTCCTCATAGCCTCAAAAGTTAGTTCAGTACCTATCTAGAAAAAGCAGGATTCATTTAAAGAGTGTAAATTAACTTGTGCAGTCTACCATGTTTGTCTGTTTTGTAGAGAGCAATAATCTCCTATAATGAATTATTGTGGTACTCCATATAGCACAAAGTACACTTAAAGGGATCAATTTCAGTACTTGCAGATCTGAATCATCTTATACATTTCCAAACTGAGCTACACTGCCCATCCCTTTTGTGTATTTTAAAAGACATATATTTACCAAAAGAAGAAAGCCTTTTAATATTTTGATCCTTTAATCACTCTCAAAAGCAAGAAGCTGGCAAAACATCAGGATTGGCATGATTTTATGAATTCTGCACAGATGTTCATAAAATTAATGTAATCTTTATAATTGCACTTATCATTTGGACAGTCACAGAAGGATATTGACTTTAATTACAAAACTCATCTGAATACTAATGAAGGTGTCTTTATTACTGTGTGACTATAATCTGTATCGTTTAGAATATTGGCACATTTCACAATATGATAAAATCCTGTAATGTGATACAGTGAGTTTGGAGAAGAAACAAAGTACCATTTTTAGAAAAAAAACCCAAACATTTATGCATGAGTAACTTTAATTTGCTTGCACCTTGACAAAAAGGTCTAGTTCAGTCCAGCTCCATAACAATAGATTTTTGGTTGGGTGCCAGCTGGATGACTGACATGAACAGGCCAAGTATGACATTTGTTAATGACATTTCCTTCAAACATGTCAGAATACTTAAAGTCTCATCCCATTTAATTGAAAACAGCATATATTTCCGTGTTTTTTTTTTCTTTAAGAAAGCAATTTTAAGCATTTGGAACAATAAAGTGCCCAGTTATTACAGTTTTTCTTACCTTTGGTCGTTCCTTCCTTCCTTCCTTCCTTCCTTCCTTCCTTCCTTCCTTCCTTCCTTCCTTCCTTCCCTCCCTCCCTCCTTCCTTCTTTCCTTCCCTCCCTCCCTCTCTTTATTTTTCCTTTCCTCCTTCCTTTTCTCTCACCTCTTTCCTTCCTCTCTTTTCTCTTTCCTTCCCTCCTTCCTTCCACCCTCCCTTCTATCCCGCCTGTCTCTAAGGTTATTTGTGGTGAGTCACTCATAACTCTCGATGCCTGCCAGTCCGTTTGCCTCTTTCAGATTAAGCTGCTGTTATTGCTTTTTTCCTGATCTGGTATTAGAAAGTGACAAATTAAGTTTAGAATAATTATGACCTATGGATTACACATTGATTTGCTGACAATTTCTTATCATTCCCTGAAGCACAGCTTTTGCAAGCTTGCAGTTGCCCAATTTATATGATCCTACCTGTTTGGCTGTAAAGGCATTTGTGCAGCTGATGGATGTAAGATAAATGGTACTGGGCAGCCAGGAGCCATTAAGACCTACAGCAGTTAAGATACCCACTTCCCTCCAATGACAGGTTGGTGCATATAGCAAACACAGCTTGCTTTTATCTTGGGAGTCCAACATAATAGATAAATCACTGTGATAATGACAGAAAAAGCAGAGAAGTTAGAAAGACCAATGTGGTTGTTAATTACCACAATTACACAAAATCTTTTTTCCTGAAAATGTGAATTTTGATCATATATATTAGATCACATATAATAATATATACTGATCATATACCCTAGATAGCATGTAAGAAAAAATGCATTCATTTCTTTTACTTACCAAGTTTTTATCTTTTGAGAATGTTTTAAGAATGTTACACATGGAGGCTGGAAACTTCCCATGATGCTTTGATTATATAAAAACTGCTTTAGTTCCCACTGTAATGAGTAGGAGGTATATTTTAATATTTCAAGGGAGAATCTAACTGCTCACTTTCCTTATCTCTGGCACATTTCTAATTCAAACACACATTATAAAAGGAAATTCTCTCCCCTGTTTTCATCAAAACCTGAATGTTTTATTTTATCTTTGTGTTAATGATGATGTCTCATGGCTCGTTTGTTCACAGTAATAGAGTTTTACTCCTCATTGGTAAGGAATTCAGAAGCATTTAGTTCTGTGGTTTAGTAGAATGATTTCTCTATTTTTTTTTTCATTATATTTTCTTCTTAATTTGAATATGTATTTTATTATTTGTCTTACTGTTCTAACCACAGAAGCAAACCATCTACAGCGATCAGCTTTTAAACTGCCAGTATAAACACCTTCCTTTATGATATGTTTGAACTGACCTACCATCCATCTGGTCTAATTTGCTGAGCAATAATTGAATAAAAAAAAAATCCAACAAAGCATTATGATAACACTTTGCCCTTACGAAAGAATCTGCTCCTAACCAGTACTTACTGTGTATTTTGATTTTGCCAGTAGAATTTAAAAGTAGAAAAATATTGGTTTTCTTGTTTCTTTTGTTCAAAATCATATTATCATCAGGAAATATAACACTTAATGTGATTGAATGAATCAGAGGCAAGAATGAATGTGTGAAAAAATGGTGCTGGCCAGATTTATCTTTTCAAAGCCACCTTATTAGTTAGAGTGAGATGGGTTTTTTCTCTGTGTGTATTTGGTTTTTGTACCTGTAAGCTTCAAATTAAATGCTAAATTTCCAGTTGCACTTTATAAACTCCAGACTAACAGTTCTTTTCTGGTTTTAGCAGACCAAATCATCATGAATTAGTGTTATATGATCATGAAAGACAAAGACAATTACCTTATTTATGAGTATGTATAAAAAACCACTTATTTGAGAAAAAGAAAAAAAAACAGACAACCTAGAGCGGTATTTCAGAATTGTATCATATCATTCTTCTGCAACCTATGCACACTAATAAAGTCATCGCAACATTATTAGGGGTGAAAAATGTTGCGGAGGAAAAGCTGAACTACAGAGAAAATGAAAGGTTGGGAAGCTAAAGGAAGGTTAGCGGTGTGTTCTATCTTTTCATTGAATAGGTTGTTAAAAAGTTTAAAAGTGTGAGGTAAAACCAGATAGGGAGTGTTGGTTTCCTAACAGTAAAATTCAAGATGGACTAGGAGAAACTTCTGTAGATGACTGTGACACATTTGTTTTGGTATCATTCTGCATATACTCTTACGACAGTGGGTTTTTTGTGCTTGGCTCTGTTTCCTGTTTCCCTTCATTCTTGTGAAGAGCAGAGCATTGGAATATAAAATCATATTTATGAAGAGACAAATTATGTTGGGGTTTTTCCTGACAAAGACTGCAGAGAGATTTACAGCCCAGCATTCATGAGAGAAGTGTTTAATTCCACAAACAGTTGTTTATTGATATGGAAAATTGTTTATGTCTTTAAAAAAATATAAAATTTATTAGTAATTTTGGAAGAAACTCAAGCTATTCTTCTAAATATTGTTTCACAGGGAAAATGCCTGGCACAGTAGTAACCTGTAGAGGATTGAGGAAGAAACCGAGTTCTCTGCAAAGACTAAAACAAAGAATGATCAAATGCTGAAACGTTGATTATACCAGAAAGCATGTTCTGAGTTTAATACCAAAGTCTGTAAGAAGTCTGATATCTTGGAGCTGTGAGAGTTAGGACTGAAACAAAGCAAAAGACATGATGGAAGATCTCAGAACAGTAAGCTATGAGAAAGAAAGTGTTGACATGAATGTGTATACAACGTAACTTGAAAGCGAGCAAATCTGACAGCTTTCAGGAAAATTAACAGGGATATCAAGAGGAAGCAAAATCACAGACAGAAGACTTCTGTCAGCAAAATGGAAGAAGTAGTCTTGGAATCAGAGAAAAAGAATACATAAGAAATCCTTGAAGAAATAAATGATGTGGTCCTTTGGTTTCTGGCAAATCTGATATAATACAGCCTTTCTGTATGTGTATATTTCAGTGGCAAATTGCACATTTTCAAAATACATTTCCTGTACTTTGACTTAATAAGCAATACATGATATTATAGACAACGTAAATTCACTACATCTTGTGCAAATATACAACCATGTTTAAACCAGTGGCCAAGATAGATCATTGGTGTCAGAATAGATGCTCAGAAGAACAGCAAGGGCACTCAGATAACATGAAACACACTTAAAGAAAACCCCCCCATCCTCATCAGGCCATCAGGGCAGACCCATTGTCCCTAAAAGTTGTCAAACTTGAGCTGGAAGCAGTTCCAGAAGGTACTAAAATGTAAATCTGAGAGTGGTTCCTACCGGTTATTTCCAGACAGTTGTAGTAAAAAGAGTTGAACATCAATATGGAAGTCTCACAAAATACCCACCAGGAAGTCATGGTCAGCCAATTTCCTCTCAGTGTGATCCCATCCATGATCAGCTTCTCCTGAAGAGCACAGCTGTCAGGGTAATAAGGCTACTATAGAAGTACAACCACTCTAGGCACCCTCCGTACTAATATTCACCAGGTCATCTCCACAGACTGGGAGATGCTATAGGTAATTGGCACACTCTTTGTGACCTTGTTGGTCTTGGAAAAAGTGTTAGTGCTCCAGGAATTTCAAGGAGAGAGCACAACTACATGATGTTTTGTTTGGGCATGACTGTTTGTTTGTTTTTATGTTTTCTTGCCAATTCAAGTAGAAGCAGTTAATAGAGAGAGGAAGGTATTCTGTGTAAAAATGGAGGGAATAGACTCATACAAGTGAGAAAAGGAAGCAAATATTCAAGAAGGGCACAAGAAATGAAATATCACCAGCAGCTGCATTGCAAGGGACAGTAATAGAGCAAGACATAATATTTATAGGGAACTGAGGGAAAACATAAAATTTGAGAAAATATCCTGCACCTACATGTTGGCATGTTGTAAGGAAAGAGGAGGCAAATCAAGGCATTGTGAACTGGGAGTAAAATAAGAGAGAGCTGGTGAAGCTAAAAGGAAGACACAAAAATGTTATCCTTGTATTTGACCACCCAACATCCTCATCTATGAAGTAGGGGAAAAAAGGTCAATGACTGTATGTTTTATTAGTCAGAGAGTGAAAGTATCTTTCTTCATGTAGATATTCATGTGGTTTTGGGACCACTTTGTAGCATCCTCGGGGAAAATGACAAAGATGATTGTAATACTGCACTGGAGTCTGTCATCTAACCTGTCATTCATAGTAATGATGGAGAAAATATTTAAAAAATAGACAAACCCCGTTGTAATAATGATGTTCTCAGCTGTTAGGAAAAAGGTTGGGACTGACAGTCACTATCCCACTCAGGCAACGAAAAGCAGCAAAGAAGAGTTCCCATCTTCCGCCACCTACTATAAAAGCAGGATGCTGGGCTAGAAGGTCTGTTCTTGTGCAACTTTTTGGCCGTGTTTTACTAAATAAAGGGTGCATTTAACTCTGTGGATTCATAGTTCAAATAATGATGCTTTGCTTGTTTTATGATATATTGAATGGACAGAAATCACAATATAATTCTATTTCTGTTATAGAGAAAAGTATTACCACAAAAGTCTTGAAGTATCAAACTCATAAACGTCTTATAGGGACAAGTGGGATCGATAAGGTTTTCAGACGTAGTTCTTAAATTCAGTTCAAAACTGTAGATTCGTGTAGGGGACCTCAAGTCTTATATTAGCTTATTAGCTTGTATAATGTCAATGTAGTAAATTGTTGAGTACTGTCTTAGTTTATTGACATAAAGCTATTCATTTTAAAACCAGTAATTGTTTAATTTAAGTACCTTCACTTGAGCAGTTTTAGACATTTTTACAGATGAACTTGGTATTTTATACTTAAACTTGCATTATGAATATTTCAAGCTACATTAAATTCTAAGGTTCTGTATTTCTTTTTATTACACAAATACATCAGGTTCTTTGATCTTTTGTGTACTGGGCAAATTTTGATTCAATTAACCAAACAACATAATGTGACATTTAACTTTTCTATTTCAACTATTTCCCTCTTACTACTAAAAAATAATTAACAGGCAAAACTCTACTTTAAGAAGGAAATATCTCTGATGGGCTTCTCTGTATATGCATTTGTATTGTCCTGTTATTATATTGCGCTATATTACTTACATGCTTGTCTAACAATTTTTACTTGAAGACGAATGATATGCTGATTAATAAAATCATCTTCTTTACCACTGCTTTCTTTCTTGTCTGGGTACATTTCCTTCTATACTTGCTTACTTTCGCTCTTTCAAATTCCCCCAAAACTGGTTCTATTTTTAATGTCTGCCATTCTTTTCATTAGCTTTTGTTAGCTTTTTCCAGCTGTCTTAGCCAAGTTCATTCTTTTCCAGTTATCCTTCTCACCTTTTTCTTGATACCACTCAGGTTTTCTTCTGCCCCATCACTATAGCATTTGAAAGCCTTCTATGTAAAATCAATAGCAATTGAAAATTTCCTAAACTGCCATGGATTTACTTATCAGCCACATTAACCTTTACCAGTTTTCTATTTTTTCCTCCCCGCACATCTTTCTACTCTTCACTTTGCTTTGTTCCCACCTAGCATAACTTAACATAAGTTTTTATTAACATTTCTATCTTTTTTTCTGACCCAATACATGCCAAATGAATGTAGAGAATACCATGTAAATGAGAGGTTTTTTATTATATATTATCACAAAGTTTGACTTCCCCAAAATTTACCTCAAAATCTTTCTAGAGCATGGATTCTTCTTACATATATCTAGATTACAAATGCTAAGCAATAATAAATAAATAAATAAACCTCAAGGAAGTCAAAGACCATGCAGATAAGATAAAAGTGCAGCACAGACTGAAAGACTGAGAAGTGGAAGAGAAGCCGTCTACTTTTATCCAGGCTTCCGCCAGGACTAATTTTCAGAGTTGAAAGCAGTCGTCCCAAATGAAAAGAGATTTTGGGGGTCCTTTGCAATCTATTATGCTTGTGCCTGTCTTTTCTAGGTGACTTGGTAGTCTTGACTATATTATTCTCCTTGTGTAAAGGAGGAGAGGCTTACCATTCCAGGATAATATCATTTGATATCTGAGACAAATATATGAAGCTTTAGGTAACATCTGTTTTTTGCTAAGGATTTGGTGTAGTATATAGATAACCACTTCACTGATAAAAGAAGTTTCTGAGATCATATTAATTTCATCATTAATAGCAACACATCACAAAAAATGAGACATGATAACTAAAATGGTATTAACACCAAAATGTTATGATCATGGAATCACGGAATTTTCAGAGTTGGAAGGGACCTCTAGAGATCATCTCGTCCAACTCCCTGGCTAAAGCAGGATTGCCTAGAGCACATTACTCAGGACTGCATCCAGGCAGGTCTTGAAAATCTCCAGTCTTCTCGAAGGAGAAGGGGACTCCACAACCTCCCTGGGCAGCCTGTTCCAGTGCTCTGTCACCCTAACCATAAAGAAGTTTTTCCATGTATTTGAACGGAACTTCCTATGTTCCAACTTGTGCCCATTGCCCCTTGTCCTGTCACTGGGAACCGCTGAAAAGAGTCTGGCTTCATCCTCCTTTAACCCACCGTTTAGATACTTACACGCCATAATAAGGTCTCCCCTCAGCCTTCTCTTCTCCAGGCTAAAGAGTCCCAGCTCTCTCAGCCTTTCCTCATAAGGGAGATGCTCCAATCCCTCAATCATCTTAGTTGCCCTACACTGGACTCTCTCCAGTAGTTCCCTGTCTCTCTTGAACTGGGGAGCCCAGAACTAGACACAGTATTCCAGTTGTGGCCTCACCAGTGCAGAGTAGAGAGGGAGAATGACCTCCCTCGACCTACTGGCCACACTCTTCCCTATGCAGCCCAGGATTCCATTGGCCTTTTTGGTGACAAGGGCACATTGCTGGGTCATGGATAATTTACTATCTACCAGAACCCCCAGATGTTTCTCCTCAGAACTACTTCCCAGCAGGTCCACCCCTAACCTATACTGGTGCCTAGCATTCTTCCTCCCCAGGTGCAGAACCTTGCACTTGCACGAAGTTGAACCTCGTTATGTTCTTCTCTGCCCGGCTGTCCAGCCTGTCCAGGTCACACTGGATGGCAGCACAGCCCTCTGGAATGTCAGCCACCGCTCCCAGTTTGGTATCATCAGCGAACTTGCTGAGGATACACTCTGTCTCCTCATCCAGGTCATTGATAAATATATTGAACAAGATCAGACCCAGTATTGACCCCTGGGGGACCCTATTGGTTACAGGCCTCCAACTTGACACTGCTCCATTAACCACAACCCTCTGAGTTCTGTCACACAACCAGCTCTCAATCCACCTCTCTGTCTCCTCATCTAGCCCACACTTCCTCAGCTTCCTAATGAGGATGTTATGGGAGACAGTGTCAAAAGCCTTGCTGAAGTCAAGGTAGATGACATCTACTGCTCTCTCCTCATCCAGCCAACCAGTTATAACATCATAGAAGGCTATTACATTGGTCAAGCATGATTTACCCTTGGTAAATCCATGTTGACCACTTCCAATAACTTCCTATTCTTCAATGTGTTTGGAGATGACATCCAGAATGAGTGACTCCATTACCTTCCCAGGGACAGAGGTGAGACTAACCAGCCTGTAGTTCCCTGGGTCCTCCTTCTTGCTTTTTTTGAAGGCTGGAGTGATGTTGGCCTTCCTCCAGTCCTCAGGCACCTCTCTTGTTCCCCATGATCTTTCAAAGATGATGGAGAGTGGTCTAGTAATAACAACTGCCAGCTCTCTCAGCACTCGAGGGTGCATCCCGTCAGGACCCATGGACTTATGGATGTCCAGCTTGGCCAAGTGGTCTCTAACCTGGTCCTCCTCAACTGAGGGAAAATCTTCCTCTCTCCAGACCTTCTCCCTTGCCCCCAGGGTTTGGGATTCATGAGGGACAGCTTTAGCAGTGAAGACCGAAGAAAAGAAGGCATTCAGTAACTCCATCTTCTCTGTGTCTTCCACCACAAGGGCACCCATCTCATTCATCAGTGGGCCTACATTTTCCCTAGTCATCCTTTTTCTATTGATATACTGAAATAACTTCTTCTTGTTACCTTTAACCGCAGTGGGCAATCTGAGTTCTGCTTGAGCTTTGGCCCTTCTAATTTCCCCCCTGCATAGCTTCACTACATCTTGGTATTCCTCATAAGTTGCCAACCCCCTTTTCCAAAGAATTTAAACTTTCCTTTTGTTTCTGAGGTCCAGCCAAAAGTCTCTATTTAGCCGGGCTGGTCTTATTCCCTGTCGGCTCGTTTTTCGAGTCATGGGGACGGCCTTCTCCTGTGCTTTTAAGAGTTCCTGCTTGAAGTATGACCAGCCTTCCTGGGCACCTTTCCCTTCAGGACTGTCTCCCAAAGGACAGTCTCCACCATGCTCCTAAAAAGGCTAAAGTCTGCCCTTCAGAAGTCCAAGGTGGCAGTTCTGCTGGCTCCCTGCCGTTCTTCTCCAAGAATTGAAAACTCTACTATTTCATGATCACTCTGCCCAAGACGACTTCCAGCCTTTACATCCCCCACAAGACCTTCTCTGTTAACAAACAGTAGGTCCAGTAGGGCACTTTCCCTAGTTTGCTCCCTCACCAGTTGTGTTAGGAAGTTGTCTTCCACCCACTCCAGCAACCTCTGGGATTGTTTCCTCTCTGCTGTGTTATATTTCCAGCAGACAACTGGGAAGTTGAAGTTCCCCATGAGAACAAGGGGAAGCGATCGCGAAACCTCTGCCAACTGCTTATAAAATATTTCATCAGCCTCTGCATCTTGATTAGGGGGTCTATAACAAACTCCCACCTTATTGGCCTTCCCATTGATTCTTATCCATAAGCACTCGACACTGTCATTCACATTGTTAAGTTCTAGGCATTCAAAACTGCCCCTAACATAGAGGGCCACCCCACCACCTCTCCTTCCTTGCCTGTCCTTTCTGAAAAGTTGGTAGCCATCAATCACAGCACTCCAGTTGTGTGAGTCTTCCCAACATGTTTCTGTGATGGCAACTATATCATAGTTTCCTTGCTGTACAATGGCCTCCAGCTCCTCCTGTTTGTTCCCCATGCTGTGTGCATTAGTGTAGATGCACTTCAGTTGGGCTAATTGTCCTGCCACTTTTTTTGGGGGACAAGCCCCAATTCCCACCTGATTGTGCTCAGACACTTCTGTAGTTACCAACCCATCGCTACCCCTCGTATCTTCACTACTACACGGATCATCATCCCCCACCATCACTGAGACAGACTGCAAGACCTTGTTAACACGTTTACACAGAAGCACTGGCATGCTGCTCCCAGGCTCCACTTTATTAATCCTGGTTTCACCCCCATCCCCCTTCAAACCTAGTTTAAAGCCCTATGAATGAGCCCTGCTAATTCTTGTCCCAGGATCTTTCTTCCCTGTCAGGTTAGGCTTTCCCCACCTGTTGCCAGCATGCCTGGTGTCCTGTAGATCAACCCATGATCAAAGAAACCAAAGTTCTGCTGGTTGCACCAGTCACGGAGCCACGAGTTAATTTGCTGGCTCCTCCTGTTTATCCCCCCATCAATCCCTGCAACTGGTGGGATAGAGGAGAACACTATTTGTGCTCCCGGTCCCTTAACCAGCCGTCCCAGGGCCCTAAAGTCATTCTTCATAGCCCTTAGACTTCTGGTAGCTACCTCATCACCTCATCACTTGAAATGTCAGTAGTGTGTAGTAATCTGAGGCCTGAACCAGGGTAGGGAGTTTTCTGTGTATATCCTTAATCCTGACCCCAGGGAGGTAGCTGACTTCCCTGTGGGATGGGTCTGGTAATTGATTGTCTTACTATTTGTCTTACTATTTTCCTTCTTTCACTTCTGGTGTTTTAATTTCTAAGCGTTTCCGACAAATTTCTTTTTTATTTTTCCCAATAAAACCCTTTAAAATGTCAGACTCGTGTCTCCCTGTCTCTTTACTGAGATCCCATCAGCCATAGAATCACAAAATTATTCTGCGGGGATGGGACCATGGGAGATCACCTCATCAACCTTCTGCTTCACCTTTCTAAAACAAGGTTAGCAGCCATATGTCCATGTAGCTTACATCCATCAATGGCGTGTAAATCTTCTAAGTGTGTTAGTTCTTAGGAAAATTATTTTTAACTTCCTTTTTTACTAATAATTCAGGGTATATTAGAGCAGCTTTCCAATAAAAAATTTCAGTTTCCAAATCTTTTTACATTGCTTACAATTTGATGACTTTTCCTGGATAACTATAGCTTTTCCTACTGCAATGTCCTATACTCTAAATTAATTATGTAATGTACCATATATACTCATGATACATTGTATGAAAATGACAACAGGTCCAGCAAAGTTTAGTAGATCTTCTAAAAGTCCTAGCATGAATCTCAGTCGTACAAGTAAATTCAGATCTTTTCAAAGCTTCATTTCCTTCACCTCTTTTTTCTTCCTTTTTTTTCTTCTCTACAGCTGTTTCCTCCCTATTAGGTTTTTTTAATGAGTTACATGGAGTGAAAACATTGATGCCTTTGCAGTTGAAAAAAACTATAATGTGCTCTAATTTGTCATCAGTCATTTCAAAATCCAGTTTAAATGAAGAGTGAAATCTCAAATGTTATTTAGCAATGTTCCTGAGACAAAAATGCATTCTGTTAAATACTCTTAAATATATTTGGAGTCAGTGTGTGCAAATTTACCCTGTCATCATTCTATTGTGGGAAAAAAAAGTGATTGGACAATCTGCGGAGAAAGCAAGAAAAGACAATTATTTTATGTTCCGGTCAGTTACTTTCAAGTGACAGTCCTAATGGAAGTGAGGAATGCATTTGATGCAAGTTTGAGTAACAGTGTTGAGTTGGCTCCAAAGTCACTGTTTTACTTACTTGAAGTTAGAAGTAAGTCAGCAGTTTGCCGGGCTCAAGGTAAGGAGGATTCACATAGGTCAATCATTTGGAGTGTAATAAACAGCAGATACAGTAATTCTGCTTGGCAGTTACACTGCAGGCATCGAGAGCTGCAACCACAAATCAGCAGTGCTTACTCAAATGTTCCATGACTCTTCTTATCACTTTTTCAAAAGGATGTCATCATTCAATGAAATGAACATGCTGTCACTATTAAAAATATAGAACTAAGCTATAGCTCTGAAAAGTTGAAAGCCACTTGAACCTATATCATTCTCCACTGCACTAAGCCAAACTACTTTTCTATTTTTAAAGTTTTTGTGCAGAATCTTTCTAGCTTTACATACTGGACATCTTATTTGTAGAGGACTACACCTGGAAAAAGACATAAAACCCACCTCAAAGTTAAATAACATGAATAGAAACAGAGCCAAACAATACCATTTCTCGTAAAAAAAAAAAAAAAGAAATTTTTTTTTAGATTTTGCAAAAGTTAAAAAACACCAAGTCTGATTCTTATTTAAATACCTGCATTTTTTTCAGCTCTTCAGCCTGAGTTGTAGAAAGGTTTAAGCATCAAATATGTTGTCAGTAAAATGTATAGGGAGCCTTGTAAGTGAGGATCAAGTCCTATAAATATTTGTATCAGGCTTTTAATTAAGGAACTCAAGTTCCATGAAAGAAAGGCTGATTTTTATGTGAAAGTTTGCTGTGTTGTTTTGGGGAGACTCTATATAGATATAAACAAACAAATAAATAAATAAATATAAAATTAGCTTTTCAGGTGTCTTTTCAATTTCAGTTGGAACTGCAAATCTGACAGAGCAGTTATACAGTAATACAGCCCTAATCATTGAAGGTTATTCAACAGAGAGCATCCTGTATTCAAGATCCCAGTCTACAAGCTTGCTTCTATAAAAAAAGAGGGAGGGGAGGAAGTGTAAGCATGAGAAAGAGATGACTTTGTCAATAAAATCACCAGGGAGAGGTCCATGATCTCATGATGTGAACATAGTTATTAGGCAGAAGCAGTGGGATGCTATAAAGAGTTGTAGCTCAAGCTGATGGAGAGAAAGGGGAGAAAGGGGAGCCCAGGACTCTGAAGAGATAGATGAAAACCCTCTTACTCTGAATGCAACCACTCGTCCTTCTACAAAGATACTGTTATGGGAAAGGGGAGCTGGAGAAAGGCATATTGAATTGAGAAATGTGGTTTTAATGGCCTGTAAATTCTTGAGGTTTTTTCCTTAATTGAAAAAACTCTATGCCAAGCTTGCTCCTTACCATCTCTTGTGTTCTTTTAAGAAGCAAGATATGGCAGAAGACTAAACAAATCACAGTAACACTGGGGAAAAGAGTGTTTAAAGTACAGGTAACCTGAGGAATAAGAGCTAAGGTTAAGGGAAAGGCTTTTAGAACAAGTTGGTAAACCTAAGTCCTACAGAATTAATAGGGCCAGTACGACTTAGGTCTATCAGCTTGCCCTAAAAGTCATCTGGTGATCTAGCAGCTTGTTCTGGGTCTGGCTGAAATGGAATTAATTTTCCTCATAGACTTATAGAATCATAAAATGGTTTGGGATAGAAGGGACCTTAAAGATCATCTAGGTCCAACTCCCCTGCTAAGGGACACCTTCCACTAGACTAGTTTACTCAAAGTCCCATCCTACCTGGCCTTGAACACATCCAGGGATGGGGCATCCACAACTTCTCTGGGCAATCTGTTCCAGTGTCTCACCACTGTCACAGTGAAGAATTTCTTAATCTACCTTTTTTCAGGCCCCCTTTACATACTGGAAGGACACTATAAGGTCTTCCCAGTCTTCTCTTCTCCAGGCTGAACAACCCCAACTCTTTCAGCCTGTCCTCATAGGAGGGGTGCTCCAGCCCTCTGATCATCTTCAGGGCCCTTGTCTGGACCTGTTCCAACAGGTCCATGTCCTTCTTATGTTGGAGGCTCCAGAACTGGACACAGTACTCCAGGTGGGGTCTCAAAAGAGCGGAGTAGAAAGGGAAAATCACCTCCCTTGACCTGCTGGCCACGCTTCTCATAGCAGGCTGTATGGTGGAGTGTTTTATGTATGGTGGAGTGTTTTATGTTTGTCACTAAAACAGTGTTTATAACACACAAATATTTTGGCTACTGCTGAACAGTGCTTGCACAGGATAAAGACCTTCCCTGTTTCTGACTCTGTCCCCACAGTGAGTAGGCTGGTGGTGGGTAAGAGAGAAGCATCACAGGTGGGACAGCTGACCTAAACTGACCAAAGGGATATTCCATGCTATTTAACATCATGTTCAGCAATAAAACTGGAGGGAAGAGTCTTTCCAAAGTATCCATTCCTTGGAGACTAGCTGGGTGTCAGTCTGCTGGTTGGAGGTGGTGAGTGATTGCCTCTGCACCACTTGATTTGTTTTCAATTTTTTTTCTTCACTTATTAAACCATCCTTATCTTGACCCACAATTTTTTCACAGTTTTGCTTTTCTGATTCTCCCCGTTATCCTGTTGTGGGGATGGGGTGAGTGAGTAGCTGGTGAGCTCTAGGTTGCTGGCCAAGGTCAAGACACTACACAGCTACATCACACAACAAAAATCCAGTGATTAATATAATTATATTTTGTCATATTAGTCTAAAGAAATGTCTGAATATGCTTAAGCAGAAAAGGGCAGAATGATAAGTAAATCAAGAGCATGGTCTGAAAAGGTTTTCATCTCTTCCACAAGTAGAAATGATAACAAGCTTACAGCTCAGGCACTAAAATCAAATGGAAAAATATAAAATGAAAGGATCTTTTACAGTTTATATAGTACCTTGTCAAAGTATTACAAGCAAAAGCGAATAGACAATAAGATATTCCTGATTCTGCAGCAGAAACCTTGTAAGAGAGAACCAAGAAGACATGCACCTTGGTGGCATGTAGCATTTTGCTGAGTTCACTTAATTTCTAGACATTAATCCAGGGTTGTATACACACAGTTTTATTTTGGGTTTTTGTGAAGCATTTTTGCATGAATGAGCAACATTGATGAAACATTTTTGCGTTATAATTTCATAAGCATATTGAAAAAATTCTGTGCTAAGATGTAAGCTGTGTGAAGTTTCATATTTAATTACATAGCTGTTATGTCTCTGTTCCCTTTGGCATACAGTTTTTCCTTCATAAACAAGCTCTTTGGTTATAAATAGGCATAAAGAACATCTCAAGTACAGATTTTGTAAGCCTTTTCGCAAGCTATTTAATAAAGGATAGAGGTGATTGTTAGGGAAGCAACTTCCCTTTCATGGCTGTGCTGGGGACCAAGCAGAGATTTCCTCCCTTCTCCACTACAAATGGCTTTGGTGATCTCTAAAGCCTGTGTGAACACAAACAACACTCACATAGAAATGAAGAGCATAGACTTCCCTGTTCCTCATATTTGGTTAACCAGGACAGAAGTTTATGCATATGCTACAGTAGCTGTCCCTTAAACACTTGATCTACCCAGATCTACTTGATCTGGACCCCAGATCACAGTTTCTCTAGTTGCTGGTCTCCATATCTCTCATCATTACTCACCAGTTGTTCTGCTGGAAGTTCTCTAGCAATTTCACGTATACACACATGTGCCCACAAATGCACACTAGAGAGCACGCATACAAATATCCAGGAATAGAGTTTAACAAGAAGAGAGGTGGTGATCAGACATGGGGCTTGGGCATAAAAATGCTCTGACCAGCATCGCCTCCCCTCTCCATTTTTCCACTCTGGTGTCTCTCCAATCCACTTTGATTCCTTTCTTTCCTTGCCTTCCACTCTTCCTCTAAACATCCCGTAATAAGCTTTGCAAGTTCCCATAACCTCCTTAAAGCATATCTTCATAAACAAACCTCAGAAAATAAAGCCATTTCAATAAGAATGCACTTAGAAAGTCCTGGAAAAAGAAAAATATATTTAAAAAGCCCAGACACAACAGATCACATCTATTTCATGTACCTCCTCATAAGAACCATTAAAGTAATTCACATTCATGATTTATGTGTACAGGTCATATCTTTTTTTCAGAAAAATTAATGTGTTTTATGTGTGGAAATTTTCCAACAAATCTCTCTTGGGTTGTGAGATCATATATTACATGATGAGATTCTGCATCCTCAAGCTACAGAGCACTCTAACAATATAAGACCAAACCATCATCTAGTTCAAGTTTGAATAGCTTCAGACAAACCTTTGTCTTTCTATTCACAGAAAAATAAAACAAATCTAATGAAGTCTGTTGTAATATCAGACAAGTAAGATTCACCTTAGTTGAGACCAGCCATTTCTGAAGATTTTCCTTGTAAATGATGCATTTTTAAAGGTTTTATTTTTATGAAGTGTCCAACGACAAGCTTACAAAGAGCAAAATGTTGTCATGAGAGAAAAAAATTAGTGTGGTGAATGATTATTTATTCAATCATTGAAATCTCTGTTGATTTTAGCGTAGATTAAAAAGGAATTTTTAAATAAAAGGTTGAAAATGAACATTTACAGGTTCATTTAAAAATAATCTTTTTGACGTATGTATGGAAATAATTTTGTACACCGTTTTCACTATAAAATATGCATGGAGCCTCTTCATTAAAGCAATGGGTAATAAACTGCCTGCTAAAATAGTGTAGAAAATGAATAAGATAGAAGGTTAGAAGCACAGTAAACTTCAGAAAACAAACTTCATCAGAACTCAAGACCATCAAGGTTGTTTGTATATTGTTTCATATTCAGTTCTTTGTTAGATAACTATATTTATTATTCTTGAAACAAGACATTGTTGTAAAAACTACTTTTGAGTAGTCAAATCAACTGGATAAAGGAATTATTTTTTGCTAAGTCATGATGGAACTATGTCACTCAAAGGGGCTGCTAAGGAAAAATGTTAAAGTAAGCCTTCCCCATACATATACAGGCATGTCATGGTTTTGGCCGGACCGGCCACTACATGAATGACAGATGCTCTCCCTCACGTCTGTCTTCAAGGAGAGGAGAGAAAAAGAGAAAAAGAGACTTATGAGTTTAGGAGGAACTAAACAGCTTTAATGAAAATATTAATAATAAAATAATAAAGATAAAATAATGAAACATATACAAAACCATATCAAGCTCCCAGGATGACAATCATGTCAACAGCAGGCACTGGGAAAGCCTCTGGAACTCAATGACGGCCCGGAACTGGATCACAGATCTGGATTCAGGAATGCAGGGACGGGGATCAAAGGCGGACAAACAGACAGAGACCTCCTTGGTCTCTGGCCATTGAAGAAAGAGCACTGAAGCATAAGGTGGAGAAAAAATGCAAGGAGCACTGGAGTCAAATACAAATAGATCATCAAACACCATGTTCTGACATAAGTACAATTATTCAATCATGTTATAATGCAGGCCTTGGTAAGAAAATATATTTTGTCTTTTAATGCTAAGAGAGTACTGATATTGCCTGAGTCCTGGTATTGCCATTACATACAAGATGGCTTCCTCTACTATACGTACCTTACTCAGTCACAGTTACTCTGCACTCCACATCATCAGAAAAAGCTATACTGAACTTCACTAACACAATTTATATTGTTCTAAATATTACCTATTCAATCAAAATTTTTTGGTAGTTTAAGTTTTTGATGGTATTTCAACACTTATAACTGGGCGTCCAAAATATTAGAGCAGAGTGATATACGAAGAAAGATATCCCAACGAGAGTTTGCTTTGATTGATATAGTTCATCTTAAGCTTCAAAAAAAAAAAAATTAGGTTATTGTAAATATCCTCACTTTCTTTACAGTTTCAGGCTGGCTGTTTGATTTTTTTAGCGCAGAAGAATGGAAGCTTGTGACAGCAAGGACCGGCAGGAGGAAGAGACTTCCCCCAAAAACTGAGGTGCCCCTGCAGAACTGCTTCACCACTCTGCAGAGTGAAGAAGAAAGACTCACTGCATCAGAGAGGTGCTGGAGCTGAGTAAGGCAACCCAATCTGCTCCCTGTATCACCACCAGTCCAACTAAGAAAAGATGATGGATGGTAGTAGTAGGTGACTCTCTTCTGAGAGGTAAAGAGACACCCTTTTGCTGACCTGATGCACTCTCTGGGGAGGTGTGCTGCTTACTGGAGGCTCATATCAGGGATGTCACTGATAGACCACCAACATTTGTGACGTATTTTAACTAAAACCAAGTACAGTAAAGACATAACCGTAAGAATGGTGTTTGCCTTATTCTTCCTCAGCAGGTAGTCATACCCTGAACACAGCAGGTCTGTGCTAAGTCAGTTGAAAGTGATGGAGAACATAAATCATGATGGTAAGTAGATTTGGAAGGCAGCTGTTGCACTCAGATCTTCCCAACAATAAAGCACTGTTAGGAATGGTGTTGTTATTGCTAGCTATATTTTTTTTTTTTTCTTCTGTGTGCTATCAGGATGAAAAACTGCATGACTCTAGAGTATCACATATTCAGGTAGAGTCAATTATGTCAAAGTAGTTGTGCAGTTCATGACTAATAAAAAGGTTCACTTAGCATTAAGAAAATTCATATTGCTTGATCTAAAACCCAACTAAAAATTGTGTGAATCTTGAGTTCAAGAATATTAGGTTTTCTGAGCGTTGGCAAAAGCTGTCTTCTTGAGGGTTTTGTTTATTTCGTTGTTTGCTTGTTTTTCTTTTATTTTCTCTTATTTTTCTATTCCTGATAATTGCAAGACCAAGTAAGAAATTGTTATCATGGAAAAAACCCTTTATGTTTCTTGCAAAATATAGATTCCGATACTCTTCGTGTTAAGCAACACTTCACTTCTCTTCTTAGGACTATACAAGAAATGACTTTTCAAGAATAGTAAGAAACTTGTGTTACACATTCCATCCATTTCATTCTACTTTAAAAAAAATAAATTTGGTTTTAAAATGTTTTCTCTTTCTAAATGACAGGTATACAAGCAAAGGAAATTCATGTTTTCTGAAGACCAAGTCTTTCACTAAATACCTAGAAAAGCTTTATCAAATTTCTCAGTTACCATGAAAAATACTGCTTTAAACATAAACCAGTTACAAAAACGGTATTGTGATTATTGTAATAGACCCCAAATATTTGTTGATAGCTTGTATAACTACCCACTTCTTCCAAAGTAGATACCAGCACTTCATTGATTTGTATCATCCAAGTATGAGTATTTCAGCATTAAATTATGTAAGACTTTAGCTCAACAGAGCTGCAATGTGAAGTTTAATATTGAACACATTCCAACCATGCAAATGATTAAAGTTTAAATGAAAAGCGATTGAATGCAAATAGTGTTCTGTTTTAAGCAGCATAGTTTAATGTTGTTAAAACTGTTTCATTTCCTGAGCATCTTCCAGTCTAATTCATCACAGTATATGTGGAGTTATACTTCTGGACAACCACAAAAGTCTTGGTTTTCATGATTTGCTTAAGGGTGGGTTTTCTTTGGCAGCTGTTACTTAGACTATTCTACTCCTGAGCAAATTATTCCAGACTCTTCACAATCACTTTAGGAAGGTACTGATCTGTGATGTGATACAAAATATCTCACAATGTAGATATGTGCTATATTTATCAAGCAAAAAACACATGCATTTTAAGTTCTGTTGCAATAAAACCTGTAAAATGCCAGGACGGCAAAGAGATGGAACAAGAAAGAAAAGATATAAAAGCTGGAAAACAAATACAGTGAGTATTTACTTTGGAAACAACTGGAGCTTCTGATCAAGTTAAAACCCAGAAACTTTGACAAAACTATTTTCAGTGCTGTTTCTTCTTTAACAAAATTCCATATTTAACAATTTAGTTAGTCCACTCTCTATTCCTTAGAGATGTTGTTTACGTTTCTATGCTATTGAGCCAGCCTTCTTGCATTTCACTGAAGTTCCTTTCTGCCATGGGTTAAAAGAACCAGAATTCTCCAGGTGGTCCTAAATTACATTATTCTGTCCATTCAGAAAGTAAAAATGTGCTCATTGTCTTTATCACTATGTACCTGGAACACAAAAAAAAAAACCCAGTCTTCTCAACAGTGAATGACAAGTATGAAGGTTTCTGCTGATGGTTGGTGAACTTTCCTACAGTTAATGCAAATGGCATAGAAAGGTGGCAGTCTTGAGTAACAGACACATTAGAAGTTGTAGGGAGTTGTCCTTAATTCTGTCACAGAAAATAGAGAAAAATTTGATGCTTAACTGAAAAAAAAAAATAAACTGAGACAACTCTGGCATTTTTTGGATATGTAGTTAGAGGTCTAAAAGAAGTCTGATAAGTTCAGTAGTGAAAATATTTTATGATAAGTGAATTTAGTACAGTAAGAATGACGGCACTGGCAAATGAAGTCATGTTTTTATTCCCATTAAAAGACAGAGCACTGACTGAACTGTTCAAACATTTCTTAGAATCATGTCAGGTTTTGTTAAAAGGAATGCAGTAGGGCTTAAACCCTGTTTAGATCAACCTTAACTGGGATCCTGGAATTTAGCATTTTAAAACGTGTAGAAATTCAGAAAAGATGTCTCTCTACTCAGAGCCAGTGCAACAGCCTTTTTGCTGTGTGTGTTCATTGCCCGCAAGTGCTGAGGGAGGTGGCCTATGTCATTGGAAGACCACTCTCAATAAAAGGCAATCAGGGAAGGTTCCTGAAGATTGGAAGAAACAAAAAATCACTCTTACCTTCAAGAACAGCAAGAAGGAAGATCCAGGGAACTACAGTCCAGTCAGCCTACTTCAGTCTCTGGGAAGGCGATGGAGCAAATAATCCTGGAAACCGTTTAAACCTGTAAACATGTTAAGGACAAGAAGGTAACAGGAAATAGTCAGCATGGAATTGTGAAGGGGAACTCCAACCTGACCAATCTGATAGCCTTCTGTAAAGAAATGATTGGCTTGGAAATAAGGGAAGAGCAGTGGGTGCTATTTATCTTGACTTTAGTGAGACTTTCAGCACTGTCTCTTGTAACATTTCATAGACAAACTGATTAAATACAGTCTACACAAGCAGGCAACAAAGTGGACTGAAAACTGGCTAAAATGCTGTGATCAGTGGCATGATGTCCAGCTGGAGGACAGACAGAGTGGTGCACTGAGATAATGATATTTGGTCCAGTACTGCTTAAGACAACCAGGAATGACCTGGATGATATGACAGAAATGCAGCCTTAGTAAGTCTGCAGACAATATAAAACCAAGAGGAGTGGTTGATAGACCATATGGTTGAGCTGCCATTCAGAAGGACCTCAAAAAGCTGCAGAAATGACCAACAGGAAACTCATGAAGTTTTACAGCAAAAAATTCAGTCTTGCCCCTGGGGATGAATAATCCCATGCACCAGTACGTGCTGGGGACTCACTGAAGCAGGTTTGCTTCATTGTTCTGGTGGACAAAAAGTTGAACATGAGTCAGCAACATGCCCCTGTGACACAGTAAGCCAACAGCACCTGTGACTGCTTTAGGCAAAGCGGGTCAGGGGAAGTGATTCTTCCCCTCTGCTCAGCCCTGGTGAGACAAATCTGGAGTGCTGGGTCCCATTCCAGCCTCCCCAGGATAGACAGACACATACTGGATCAAGTCCAGCAAAGAGCCACAAAGATGTTGAAGGGGCTGGAGCATCTGGCATACAAGAAAAGTCTGAGAGAGCTGTGGGTGTTCAGCCTGGAGAAAAGAAGGCTCAGGGGCATCTGATCAACTCATATACATACCCGAAGGTTGGAAGCCAAGCAGAAGGAGCAGACTCCTCTCAGTGGTGCCCAGCGAGAGCACAAGAGGCAAACCAAAACACTAGAAATTAGACTTAAACATAAGAAAACACTTCCTACTGTGAGGGTGGTTAAAAACTGGAAGAAGCTACCCGGAGAGGCTGTGGAGTCTCCACTCTTGGAGACATTCAAAACCCAAGAGGATGTGGCCCTGAGGAACCAGATCTAGGTGACCCTGCTTTGAGCAGAGGGAGTTGGACTGGATGATCACCAGAGTTCCCTCCCAAACTCAACTATTCTGTTATTCTGTTTCTGCCTACACCAGTTTCTTGACCTATTTGGTCAGTAGTTTTGGGGAGATGCAATGTCACTAGTATTCTGAATTCCAGTCAAAAGCAGGATTTTTTTAAAAACTATTTTTAAAGTAAATAATAATTCCATAGAAGATCCAAAAGTAGTTTAACATTTATTCCAAGGATTGTGCTATTGTGTAATACTACATATCTACAGAATTTTACAGATTGTTGCAGAATTCTTTTTACACCACTTTATTCCCTGAAACAAGAAATGCAAATTAAGAGATGGAAAGCTTGTGACTCTGTTTTAATTCAGCCCTTGTAGAAGTCTATTTGGAATGCACAATTTGTTTGCATTGACCACAACTTGAATTACTGTGCCTGATATTTCTTTGGTATGCAAAAAGGACTTTTTCATAGCAAAACTCTGATAAATCTTATTTTAGAAACACAGCAGATGACAGCAAGTATTCTAGTCTAGATATTCAGAGAAATGAATAGAGATTATGAAAATCATTGGACCTTAACATTATGAAAAAAAAGGAACCTAATGTTATTTTAGAAGGACTTTTTTTAAAACTGTGGAGATTTGCATTTTAAATCCATTGACCAAATAATGATTTTGTTCTATTAAGAGGAAAAAAAAATGTTTACACTGTGATGAATCCTTTAATATTTCATTCTGCTATTTCGCCTTTACAGAAATTGATATAATATATTCCCACATTCCCAGCTGATTTTAAAATTGTTTGATAGTTTCTTAGGAATATGGACCTGACATCTTGCACATACCAATGGATCAGTTTTTTCAGGTTTGTATATCATCTGAAAAAAAGTCTTTAGGGGAAGCAAACACACTGTTCTTTTATAGGCTTCATGAACACCTTCCAAACATCCCCTAAGGATAAGCTAATTCTCTGGATCTAATTCGTTGTCCCAAACAAAGCAACCAAGAAAAGGTCTTGCTGTGCAAAGCATGAAGTTTTCTGCCTAAATGGCAGCATCAAAAACCTATGTTTGCTCAAAGGTAAGTGACTTTCATGAATACATATACCCCAGGAATGGTGACATTAATCCCAGAGCAGACGACTTGCATATGCCCTTTTGCATGGCTCAAAAATGGCACTAAAAGCTTGATTTTTCCTGTGACACCATGACTTTCTCGCATTTAAACTTGTTTTGTGTTCTAATCAGCTGTCCAATCTAGACAATTCTATGATTACATACAGTGAAATAATTTTTAAATTGTAGAAGAATAATTGTCAGAATGGGATATAGTCTGAATATTATCACTGACATTTTCAAGGTTGGCAGGAGTCTGCTACACAAGTCTTGCTATTGAAACTACTGTTGGGGCCCTGAGTGCACCAACAGGTCTGCAACCACCTCCCTCTTCCCAGCATTTTAGCTCCCTACGTTCAAAGTCCCCTCTGCTGTATCACAGTTTTGTAACCATGGTCCAGACTGCTGTGCCAACAATGAAGTCCTGAGAAAGAGTTGCAGTGGGTCTCATCAGAAGCCTCCCTCCTTAACCGGGCAGCGGCTGTTTGAGCTCCGTCCTCTAGTCCTTGCCTGAGCAGTGCTATAGTTGTGCCATGCCTGGCCTCCTGCCCTACTGGGACTCACCTTCCCTTGCTGGCCTGACTTCCCAGCTTGTCACTAGGGATTTGTCGCCCTTCTGGTAATTACTCTTGTCTAAGCAGCACATAGGCTATGAAATGTATATATATTGTCCCTATTTATTATGCTTAGATTTGTATCAATTGTTCAAGTTAAGTTAACAAAAAAAAATGAGGCTTCAAGTGTCTTCAAATGTCACTTTTTTATTTTTTGGCTGAACTTCAGAATAAATTATTAGAATGTGGAGGATTTTAGAATGTCTTCTTTTAACAGGTTGTTAGAATAACCTTGGTAATTTATATGTATTTTAAACTGATATTTTTCAGGCATTCTTTCACACTCTAAACTATTTTCCTTTAGAAAGTTACTTTACCAATAACAGCCTCTTAAAAGCTTGAACACAATAATTCATTTAACTTTACTAGCTGCAGCTTTACCTCCTGAAAACATCTTCCCTCCTCTTCCCATCCATTCCCTTCCCTTGATATGCTCATTGTCTTAGTCTGAAAATCCCTATACAAGTGATACTTTGATTGCTGTGACTGCAGCATTCTCAAAATCTGGGTTTTTTTTAAAGTTTCACAGTATGTTTTGCATCCACACACTAGATATAGAACTGTTTTTCTATCGGTGTTGTGGTTTCTTTTCCACAGGAGAACAGAAGAGTAGTTTAGGCAAGGAGCCTAAGACTAGAAGCTTGAAGTTTAGTGAGGTCAATCCATCACTGGTTCCCAAGGAATGAAAAAGCATCTGAATCTGGCATAAACCCTCTGTGAAATAACAAAAAACCAAGTATTATTCTGATTAATAACAAAAAGTCTAAGATGTTGCCCATTGTTGGGGTTCTGCCTGTCTTCCTCTGAAATATCCAGTACTGGTATACACTGGTGTAAAAAAAGCAAACAACAGAGAGTGAATAGAGACTGCAACAGACCCACGCTTTCTTTGTCTAAATAAACTGGTTTTGGTGACTGCAACAGGTTTAAATATTTTACAATAGGAACAGAAAGCAGCTCTAGTGAGTCAAGGTTATATACCAGCCACTATGAGAGAGCTCATAACCCTGGAAATCACATCAGTCTGACCTGAAATGGCTCTGTAATCACCCAGGGCAATTACAGCTTAGGAGATGTCTTTAGCATGGCACTCTTTAGCATGTTTAAGAGAGTCATGGCCTCTGCTCATAGAGCTGTGTGGACTGTTAGGCCATACATTGAAGAGTCTTGCAAAATTTTGGGGGAAAAAAGAAAAGGATGTTTTTGTCTGTCTGGGGGAGCATAAATATGAAGAAGTATGAGGGGAGCAGTCTCTGATTGAATGTGTGTAATTCTTACTAACAATTTTTAGAACGCTGTGCTAGTATTTGGTACTGTCTTATTGCTAGTACTTACATCTAAATAGAATCTGAAGGGTTCGTTTTTATTATATTACCAAAGAAAAAAGCTGCACACAGGGATCTTCTTCAAAGCAGTTTGACTTAATAATCAGTAAAGCTAGAATTACACTGGCTCGTTCAAACCCTACACAGTTGGACTATTAGCTTCTAAAACTATTTTGGCTTGTTCTGTTTTGTTTTGTTTAAAAAAAATAAGAAAAGGAAAAAAAAAATTCCCAACTCAATGGAAAAGGAAAAAACATTCTGTGTCACAATAGACTTCATGCTTGTCTCAAAGGAAATGCTTAAATATTAAAAGGGGAAAGTATTATTTCATTTATTCTACAAAACATCAGCCTAAAAGTGAAGCCCTGTGGAATGTTGTGTATCATAGATAACAATCCATTTCAGTTAGATACATCTCAATTCCTATTTACAGAACTCAATGGTAAAATAGCTACTGATTGCAGTAATGAAAAGTTGTGCCCTAAACTGTTTGCAACTAAAATATTTTTAATGGAAATTATGAGCATGTTCCTTATTTTTAATGTATCTCTTGTAAAAATAGGTTTTATCTGTAGGATCATAGTTCTCTGTGTGATTGTGTGTGTGAGAGAGCGAGCGAGCGAGCGTGAACTGAACTAGCCACTGAACTGAAATTAGTACTGTCACCTATCCTAGATGATTCAAAACTGTTCAGCTGTGTTGCTGACTTTAGGACTTTTGTATTTTCTGTAGTTGGAAATTTGCAAGCAATCTCTTTGAAGACATGACATTACAAGATCACTATCACTTGTGAATACCAGCAACACCAAGCAAGATTTCTTTGGAAGGTTAACCATAAATTGTTATCAAAATACTGTTTTCTCCTTGATGCCATGTTAAAGGCTCCTTCGTGAAAAAGTACAGACCTAGCCTCAGCTACACCATGTCTCTGATCTGAGACCGTTTTGTCCAAGTGAGTTTGTCAAGTCAAGATAGTTATTTACTTACAGTCTGCTACAAAATCCAGAAACAACAAAACTTTTTACCCCTAAATACAAAAATTGCTCTTGTAAGTGAGCAATATACTAGAACAGCTTCCTGATCATCTTTCTATGATGACCTCACATCTAAAGAAAGACTTTAGAGGAACAGCAGTAGTATCCTGTTTCTGTGGTGGAAAAGGCTCATGATATGAGACAGACAACTACTTGTGACCCTTTCTAATTGAACTAGATTTAATGTATCCTCCAAAAAAAAAAAGTTATGAAATAACTTGAAATTCCAGAAAATAAATTTATACCACTATTTCTAGAATAATGCTAACGGCATTTCAATTGTATAAGGTTTTAATTTTTCAGTCATACTCACTGAAAGAAAAAAAGAGCATAATACAGCATAGTAATATTGTGGCAAATATACCAGTTTACCTTACATATTATGCAAATCAATGAAGCTCACAACTGAGCTGAAAAAAGATATAGAAAAACATTTCCATCTTCATGGTCATTTTGATTCCTGTTTCTTTCCATTAGAGAATTCCTTCTGTAATTATTATGTTCTCCTAATTTTAATAGAAACTAAAATAATATATACATAACAGATCACATTATTTCTTTTTCCCTGTGTTTCTAGCTCTAGCACATTTCACAGGGAGAAAGACTGAGAGGTGTTATTAAAACACACTCTAGCATGAGTGTTCCAGGTAATCTGTGAAATATTTGTTTGTCTGTTTTTATTTAATAATGATCCTATTTCTTTGTGCATTTCAATTACCATAGCTTCTTAGTCAGTCTTTTCTAAAGAGCAGATAACTACAAACTGGTATAATTACATTAAAATCAGTAGAGCTACTCCTAATTTACATTTCTTGAGATCGAATCTAATTGCCATTGATATTGAGTAACACCTTGCATTTGTCTATTGCTCTTTACTTGCAGAACTCAAACTGCTTACAAATGAGATAATTATCTTCATAATCCCTATTTTGCAGAGAAAGTAATTGAAACACAAGAGGTGAAGTGACTTGTTCAGTATCTTTTAAGTCTTGTACATGTATATTTCAGACTGCAATGCCTAATTATAACCTTTTCACTAGCACATTGGGGCCCTGATAAATCAAGCATCACATCTAGTGTATCATCTTTCACCAGATATTTAAAAATCCTTCCAAGTCCAAGCCACAGATTGTGGGGGGTTTTTGGGGGAGGGTGTTTGTGTTTATTATTATTATTATTGATGATAATAATAATTTATCATAGAATCACAGAATGGTAGGGGTTGGAAGGGACCTTTGGATATCATCTAAGTCCAACTCACTGTTCACCTAGAACAGGTTGGACAGGAATGCATCCAGGCGGGTTTTGAATGTCTCCAGAGAAGGAGAATCCACCACCTCTCCGGGCAGCCTGTCCCAGTGCTCTGTCACTCTCAAAGCAAATAATTTTTTCCTCATGTTGAGATGGAATTTCCTGTGTTCCAGTTTGTGCCTGTTACCTGTTGTCCTGTCTCTGGGCACCACTGAAAATAGTCTGGCCCCATCTTCTTGACACCCCCCCCTTTAGGTATTTATAAGCATTGATGAGATCCCCTCTCGGTCTTCTCTTCTCCAGGCTAAACAGACGCAGGTGTCTCAGCCTTTCCTCATAAGAGAGGTGCTCCATTCCTTTGATCATCTTTGTAGTCCTCCGCTGGACTCTCTCCAGTAGTTCCTTGTCTTGAACTGGGGAGCCCAGAACTGGACACAATACTCCAGATGCAGCCTCACCAGGGCAGAGAGAGGGGGAGGATGAGGTCCCTCGACCTGCTGACAAGACTCGTTTTAATGCACCCCAGGATACCATTGGCCTTCTTGGACACGAGGGCACATTGCTATCTCATGGTGAACTTTTCCACCAGGACTCCCAGGTCCCTTTCCACAGAGCTTCTTTCCAGCAGGTCAGCCCCCAACCTGTACTGATGCATGGGATTATTCCCCTCAGATGCAGGACCCCACACTTCTTGTTGAATTGCATAAGGTTTCTCTCCGCCCAACTCTCTAACTTGTCTAGGTCCTGCTGAATGGTGGCACAGCGTTCTGGTGTGTCAGCCACTCCTCCCAATTTTGTATCATCAGCAAACTTGCTGCGGGTACAGGCTGTCCCCTCATCCAGGTCAAATATACTGAGTAAGACTGGACGCAGTACTGAGCCCTGGGGAACACCTCTAGTTACAGGCCTCCAACTAGACTCTGCTTCGCTGATCACAACCCTCTGAGCTCTGCCATTTAGCCAGTTCTCAGTCCACCTCACTGGCCACTCATCTGATCCATGCTTCCTAAGCTTAACTGATATAATTTATGATATGTTTGATACTTTAATCTATTATTTTATTTTTAATACCGTATTGAGAATGCTTTTCTCTATATAGTTTAATTAGTTTAAGCCAAAATAGAGTAGATAATGTCTATAAATTTAATTTTAAAAAATTCAGAATGCACCAACTAAAACTGACGATGAAGCTCAGTTGAGTTAATGGTGACATTTAATCTTTTTTTTTTTTCAGAGATTTGGATTGTAAAATTATCATTATTTATAGTATTTTCTGTTAAGGTATCTAACTCGGTATTATTTTTTATAAATTCTGTGGAGTTCGAAAGACAACTAAAGTCTTGAAATTTCAATGAAAGATGAGGAAAAATATTCATAAGAATATGTTTTTGTATAACATTTGAACCATTTCTATCCTAGAGAGCAGAAGAAGTCATAAAATTAGCATAATAGAACACAAACATTCAGTTGTTCTCTTTCAGTGCACAAAAAAAAATGTCCTCCATACTCTTGAATATCAAAAAAAAAAATTTTTTTCACATTATGAAATGGCATGTGCTACTCATTTGTATACAGTGTATAACTGAAGAATAGGATTTATCTGGATTCTAAAAAGGAATTAAAGTTTACATATAAAACAGTAATCAGAACTAGGAGTCAATTAACAACAATCAGGAGTAATGGAAAGGATAAATAGAAACCAAATAAGATTACTTGAGATTATAAAGAAATTTTACTTAGGTGATGAACACATTGTTAATTCATCATGCCCTTCTCAGCATGGTATGAAGACTATCTCACAGGTGTCTGTACAAAACAAATACAGTCATTCATCCTACTGATGAACCTTCTGCAGATTAACATGTAAAAGCAAGTTCTGACTATAAGAGCCAATAAAATGGGGTTTCCTTGAAGACTAAACCGATTGTTCAGAGCAGTCTTGAATCTTCAGAGTAAATCTCTTTGGGGATTTTCCCCGGTAAATTTTGCACTCACTATAAGCCAGATTTATGTAGATACTTAGGTAACCCATCTCTTCAAACACCTAGATTCACAATTTTTGTACCTAAAGCTACCAATTTGTTTGTGTCAACCAGCTACAGTGCTAAATCTGCATGACCCCCAAATATTTTCAACAAAGAAGAGTCTTTACAGTCTGTACCCTGTCTCTTAAATCTTCCTCAATGCTGTGGTGGAATTCAGCAGAGTAGAGGCCTACATTCTCACACTAGGTATCATCTTTAGTTCTTCTCTTACCAACGTTTTCAAGTCCTTGTGCATCCAAATGCATGCACACAAGAGTACCAAATCCAGAAATAAAAGCATGTTAGGCTGTGTTAATTATAACCAGGTATATAACCAGCATTATAACCAGGTTCTCTACAGTTGAGGAAACATCCACATTAAAATCTACTCGCTTTCAACTGCAATGTAAACATTGGTTTCACAGTAAATATATTACCCTTGAAGAAAACTTTGTACATGGTACCCAAGATCAAATTTCTGCATAGTTGTCTCTGTCCTGTATTTCAACTAGCTCCAGAAATTTCATTAATTTGGTCTCCCTAAAACGTCAAGAGAGGTGACTTGCAATTATAGTCCTTCCACTCACTATAGTTTACCTTTTCAGGCAAGCTAATGGCAGGTAATTCCCTCATCTGGACTGCTCAGAAGGCTTTAATGATTTCTTTAATTGGACTACATGTTACCACAGAAGGATCAGATTGTTCCAATAAGAGGGAAGTCCTTAACATGCCAGAAAAATGCAAAAATTGCAGAAAGGGCCCATTCTCTCCCCATTCCTCTTACTTCCTTGCTCTGATGTTGGCTTGTTAATATCTCCAGCAGAATTCCCAGGCAATCCCGGTTTGTCAGGTAACTTACTTGTGTCTGAGATGACAGTATCATGAGCCAACTGCGACTCACCTTGCATCATCATGATTTTGCTCTTTACACACAATTTTGAGAAGGCACCATTGATGCCCGAAATCTGCTTGAACAAGGACCAAGAGAAAAGTCACACTGAGTGTACAAATGATTCCCTGGAAAGAAGTCTCAGTAGGTCATCTGACCAATATTTTGCCTAGGATAAGAATACTTAGGTTTTTCCTACAGTTGCTTGTAGATCTCTAACAAATCTTCAATATGCAATGTATTGCCAGCTTGAAGTAGAAGAATTTGACTGCTCTAATGAGCCTGATAGGTTCATTTTATCATTGCACTTAAGGTATTTTACCCAAATTGCTGCTATAAAGAAGGTGCTATACAAATAGAAATTGTTTTTCTACCACTCAAGAAAGCAATAACACACTTCAGCAGGCAAATTGAAACATGAATATAAAGATCTCATGCTTGACTGAAGAGATCTGAACTTTGATCTCTTGGATTGTGTACATAGATATACACTTTCCTTGTAACACCTTACTGTTTTATTTTTTCATACATGCTATCTCTAAATTTTTAATCATAATACAGCATTAGTAGGTAAACAATATCATCATCTTGACTTGGGTGTTAATTGACTAGACGTTTCACAAATTTGGTCTTGTTTACTCAACATAGATTTTGGTTCCTATATTTCCTGAGCAACCTTTCATGAAAGACACACAATTTTGAATGTGCTGGGAAGTTGAAATATTTCTCATAGCTTTTCAAAAGGCTTAAACACTGAGATATAATTCCCAACAAATGACAGTGGTAATTATGTACCCTAGACCTTTCAATTTTGAGCTGACTGTAAACCAAAGGGTCTGGCTGTCAGGGTCCTGACTACCTTAATTATGTTGACTAGCCTCACCTGGGGCTTCCCCTCCTTTTCATGGGCCGTGGGCTTCCATTTAAGGTCAGCTGGGAGTCTTTAGTCCCCATTTGGGTTATGTTGTAGTTATGGTGGTCTACAGTCCTTGTTTCTGAATAGACCTGGAGTCCCTCTGGACAGAAGTCCCGTCTACTTTTATTTCTGTTTATACCTTCCTCCTTGTACAAAGTGGACTATGCCCCTGGCTTGTTCCTTTGCCTTGTCTGGTGCTGTTGATGTACACCTTTGCCAGCTTCTAGTTCTGCTTGCTGTTGTCAGTCCATGTGGGACCGCATCTGCCCATAACGGCATGGTCTGAGCTCAACTCCTGGCTTGTTCCCCTCACAGGGCAGTTCGGCTGCTCCCTGACGCTCAGACACAAGTGATTTATTCATGCTGTACAGTCAGAGTCCATATCCCTGTCTGAATTACACTGTTGATTAATTTAGCATGTCAGGGTGAAATAAGAACATTTTTCACGTGGGTCAATTAATTTATCTGATTGCCATTCATTCTAACACTGGAAGGCCAATGGCATGACTTACTTTTGTAAACAAATTGCAGAATCCTTCCCTTGAGTAATTTATTAGCCTAGTAGCATTTCTACTTCAAGAGTCCCTGGAAGCCATGGGCATGTGGTTGAGAACAACATTATTATCCTAAAATTAACTTCTGAGATTACGCTGACATCAAAAGTTAAATGTATCATGCAGGAAGGTTTTGTGTACTTATATTTTCTCTTCATGAAACCAAGGAAAGCAGTAAGATAGTTTTCCATCTGTTCTGTGTTAAAAAGCAGAATTTGCATTGGATGAATACTGAAGAAATAATAAGACCTTGTGAGACCTGTGAGATCTGTGTATATTTATCCTCTTTTACTATAATCTTGATTAGATTTGACATCCAGTTAACTGGCAACATGGAGAGGTTGCATGCAGCACTTCTTCTACCATTCAAGCAGTATGCTGTGTACCTTTTCCCACTTTCTCCTAGTCCATCAAAATGCACTAATGAAATGCCTTCCTGTTGCCCACTTCTCAGTACAGTACATGTCTCACAATAGGGAACTTATTGAAGGAAATGAGGAATTTATTGAGGAAATACCTTTTAATTCTTCAAAAGACAGAGAATGGTAATGGTTTCAAGAAGTGAAAACCTCTTTTTGAGTGGAGTGAATATTTTCTTCAGTGAAAAGTTCCATATTAATTTGGCAGAGGGGTAGCAGAAATGGACTTTCATAGTTTTTTTTTCCCCCGGTTTTGATTGGTGGAGTCACCATTACCTCTGAAAGTGAGAACAGTTTCTTGCCATTTACAGAGGAGCTGTCTGCCTCCTCACAGAAAGTCCTCTTTAGAGTGGTTATAAAGAGACAAATGGGCTTGTAGGATACTTTGTCAGGCTTGAGATATGGAAGACAGCTCAGAAGGTGACTATTCTAGAGTCTGAGAAATCATAGGTGTCACAGTTAAGAGCTTTCTTTGAGAGTAAACAGTCTTTCTGGACTAGGTCATCTAAAGAATAGATAATAGACATTGGAACCACTTCACAGAATACTACAACTAGTGGCAGTTACCCTCTGTTCCCCACTTTTCTTCCCTGTGATTTTTTCAAGAATGATGTCACAGGTTTAAAGCTACAAACCTCTGATGGATTGTGTTACTACTGTTCTGGTCCCCTTATCCTTCCTATTCACTTGATGAAGAGCTGTCTGCAACCTGGAGTTCCCATTCTCTTATTTATTTGTAGTGTTGGTTCCTTTAGTTACGTGAAAGGTGGCCATTCCTTGCCCATGAAACAGACATGCTTCATGGAATGTGATTTATCTTAGTCACCTTTAATGCAGTAAGTCTCTTCTGAAAACAAGTTGATCATCCTGTTCACTCTTCACTAAATGCCTTTTCACTTCTCCCTCTTCTGTTAGTTGGAAAGGACACTGTGTGATGAACTACCTCTTTGTGAGCTGCCGGAAAAGTTTTTAAGGATGAAGTGTGGGGCAAGTCACTGATCTACATACTCCAGTACTTTAAATGGAAATCTGTTGTTGTGAGATTACTAAATTGAAATATAATTTTACATAGATTTACACAGAGTTAAAATACAGCTCTATGAAAAAAAAAAAGGTTAAAACTATGCCTTCAGTAGTAACCTCTGAAATAATGTATTAGCTTGAAATTGCAGTTTTTTTGACGCTTTCTTTGATGTCTTATAATGGAGCTGCTGAGTTAACCCCTGGCTCTGAAAATATTAATTATTCTATTCATTCAGTGAAGATACCTGACAAATATTAGCTGGTGCAGCAAAAAGATGAAGAAAAGTCACTAATATAAGGAAATGATGACATTTCTTCTGTTCCATTGATTCCTGGCAATAATGTACCACTGCAATGAACCTTAAATCAGAGTGGAATGCACAACATTACCCACTATATTGGTACTCTTTTAAAAGTATTTCATCTCCGCACTGAGAAGAAAGCACTTGACATTGCTCCTTATAGCAGAAATTTTATGTGGAGTACCTCAGGTTCAAGGCCTGAAGTTTCTCATTTTTCTAGCCCAGAGTCAGTGCAGTTTCTGCTGTCTTTTAATTATGTACTTCAAAACCCTCTGTCCCTGATTCTGGAATTCAGGAATTAGAAACTGCTGGAACTTTTCCTATGCCAAATAATTATTATGATACTAAACAGTTATCTTCTGCTTATATCACACTTGAAACAGGTTTATCAATTAGTCTCCAGTGTATTCCAGGTTCTTTAGGAATATGTGCTGGTCAGTCTCCAAAACAATACTTTGTTTGCTGTTCCATCCATAGTCCCAAGCACATTATCCCTAGCCTAATTCTGCTACAATTTTGGGTTTTAGCCTAGCAAAAGGTCTTTAACCCCTTCAGACATTTGTTTTGCCATGACTCACGTATTTGCTTGGCAGTCCCAGCCTGAATGGCTGAATTGCAGTTCTTGTCTTCCTTTTAAGCCAATCCTGTATCCTCCTACTACTCTCCTAATTTGTTTTTTCCTTCCAAATTATGCATTCCAAATTCTCCTCTCTTTTGATAGGTTTGTTCTGTATTTCTAAGACCAAATAGCAGCAGCAACAGGACTGAGATAATTTCTCATTCCTTCTATAGTATTTTGTATCCAGAAGAACAGTGAACACAAAAATTGAAGAGAAAATATTCTAAGGCGGAGGGCATATAATTTTTTTTTTTTTTTTTTTAATAACTGTGAGGTACTTTAGGGACCAGGCAGGTCTCTACTTAACATCTGCAAGTTCAGATTTTGCAAAGATGTATAACTGAGCAAAATTCTTGCAGATTTTCACTGAAATAACAAATGTCAGTCACAGGGTACCTCACTCAATAAGTTAAGACTCCGATCCAAAGTAATGAGGTGAGATAAGATTTCACAAACAAATATCAGCTATTTTCAATGAGAACCAAGCTCTGATTTCTCAGTTTTGGAAGCAGCTAATTCACTGAAGCTGACATAAAAAAGAAAAGTTCACCAAACAGGAAACAAATGCTCTGAGTGAAATGGAAGTCTAAACCACACACTTCTCTTGGAGCCCTTCAGCCAAAGCGATTGTATTTTATCAAGATGAAACTAACTAAAGTAAAATTTTGCTATGAGAACTGTCCCTTTACCATGTATAGAATCTCTTAATAAAATAATATAAACCTGTGTAATAAGAAATAAGCTTTGCAAGTGCTGTATTTTAATTACTACCAGACTTTGCTGTAAATACGAGTCTATATATTTCACATCTTTAACAGAGGGACAAGAAATGTTTCTGTGGCAATCCAAATGGAATAATAAGAATAGGTGATTTGAGAGCAAATTAAAAAGCACCAACAAAACTTAAGAAAAAAGATCCAGGATAAATTTTGAATATGGAAGCTTCCTGTATGATAAGCAAATTCCTTTTGAAATGTCACAGGAAGGTACATGATTGTGTCATGATCTCAGGTAGCTTCTGTTTCACATTCAGAGCACAGTCCTGTTCAACTTACATATATTCAGCCATTTTCAATAGCAATTTTAGAAGTACTTAAGCAAGTCTAATACTTAGAATAAGAAGGTTAAAGAAGCCTGACTTTCAGTACTTACTTCATGCAAACTATTTCATTTGAATAATAATCGGACATTTAGTTTTATTTAAAGTGTGCTGTGGCTTACTCAACCACATGATTAAGTAAAAGGCACCTGAAAGCACACAACTAGAGACCAGAAAGATGTAAGCAGAGCAGTCTATATGGGAATTCTTTTTTTGAGAACAAGACACTTAACTCCTCTGGAGTAAGAGAATCTATTTTTGTGCTCCCATATGTTTTGGATGATGTAATTTCTAGTACTTCAGATCTGTATTTTGCTTTCCTTTTGTTCCTTATATAAACTGTATCGTATTTACAGAACAAAAGCTTTGTGTCTCAGTGTAAAAAGTTTGGGGAGAGGAAGAAATATTGTTTTTTATTCTAAAAAAAAGACAGAAAAGAGAACAGAACACCTAGATGGTGATGACCGAAAGAAAAACAATCAACCCTGATCTGTGAACAAACTTACTTAACATTAACTTACCAACAAACAACTAACATTAACTTACCCTGACAAACCCCACTTCTAAACCATGTCCCCAAGTACCACATCTATCCTTTTTTAAACACCTCCAGAGATGGTGAATCCACCACCTCCCTGGGCAGCCTATTCCAATGTTTAATAACCCTTTCAGTGAAAAAATATTTCCTAAAATCCAGTCTAAACCTCCCCTGACATAACTTAAACCCATTTCCTCTTGTCCTATCACTTGTCATCTGGGAGAAGAGGTCAGCCCCCACCTCTCTACAACCTCCTTTCAGGTAGATGTAGAGGGTGATGAGGTCTCCCCTCAGCCTCCTCTTCTCCAGGCTAAACAACCCCAGCTCCCTCAGTCGTTCCTCGTAAGATTTGTCCTCCAGACCCCTCACCAGCTTTGTAGCCTTTCTCTGGACACGCTCCAAGACCTCAATGTCCTTCTTGTAGTGAGGGGCCCAAAACTGAACACAGTACTTGAGGTGGGGCCTCACCAGTGCCGAGTACAGGGGGATGATCATTTCCCTAGTCCGGCTCACCACACTATTCCTGATACAGACCAGGATGCTGTTGGCCTTCTTGGCCACCTGGGCACACTGCTGGCTCATATTCAGCCGGCTGTCCACCAACACCCCCAGGTCCTTCTCTGCCGGGCAGCTTTCGAGCCATTCCGCCCCAATCCTGTAGCGCTGCATGGGGTTGTTGTGACCCAAGTGCAGGACGCGGCACTTGGCCTTGAGTCTCATACCGTTGGCCTCAGCCCATCGGCCCAGTCTGTCCAGATCCCTCTGCAGAGCCAACCTACCCTCAAGCAGATCAACACGCCCGCCTAGTTGCTAGAGATTTCACCATGAAGTCAAAGGGATGATTTAGATATGATCAGATTTGTATTTGTTAACACACACACACAAAAAAGTGTTAGGGAGGTAAATACTACTGAAGCTATGTTGTAACAAAAGTCTTCGCATTCTTATCTGTCAATTAGAACCAAACGGTAGTAATAAATGTATTCCACGTATTATTGAATGAGATAGCCACAATTTTCATGGAATTAATCTCAAAGGTTTTAACTTATTTTGGGAAGTACTGACAATTTTAGATGAGGTGGTAATAGACTTTATGTAAGAGCTAGAGATGGACAAACATTTTGGACTTACTAGTCATTGGCTGATTGTGTTCAAATGGAGTCTCTAAAGCTTGGAGCTCAAAAACCAAAAAGCATTGGTCAAGGAAGAGAGTTCATTAATCAGTTCAATAGACTGAGGAGGAGGGGATTCAAATGTTAAGGCTTTCTGGATTTTTTTTTCTACAAAATTGAAGATATTATACCTATCTGTACCTGAAGCAATCATTACAAACTTGGTTGGAGTGCTACGTCTCCAGCTGAATAAACAAACATCACAAAAAGGATATTAAAAGCAAAGATTCTACAAATACGATAAAAAAAAGATCTCTCTCAAATGATGCTAGGGACTTGTATATTGTAATGGTACCCTTTCTCTCTACCCAGTTGTAACTGCACTGCGACCATACTTCTTAATTTCACTTTCCTTTTCAATATGGATATCTGAGGAATATTTTGTTATTGTGTATATGCCCTAGGACTAATAAAAAGTTATAAAGCTGTGATAAATCTTGCTGCTAGTATTTAGAAAACATGTGCATGTTCTCCTGACAGAGCTGTTTGCAAAAGAGGGCTACAAGAATGATCAAGGGAATGATGAGACGATCCTATGAGAGGAATTGGAAGGAGGTTGCGATGCTCAGTCTGCAGCTCAGTCTGCAGAGGAGGATGGCTGCTGCCATTACCACCCAATGAACAAAGAGGGAGCTGGGGAGAAAATATGCACTCGGGAGAAACAACTTTGTTACAAAATGTAAACAGGGCAGGTTGGATGGGGCTCTGAGCAACTGAAGATGTCCCTGCTCATTGCACGGGGATTGGACTACATGGCCTTTAAAGGTCCCTTCCAGCCCAAACTATTCTATGGTTCTATGATTCTGTAAGATAAGGAAGAGTGGACATGGATAAGTAGGTTAATAATAAGCATGTAACTTTTAATGAAATATATGGGCTTAAGACTATTAAAATCAACCTTAATTATTGTCCAGTTTTCAGTGTAGGTAGAATGTAACTTTCATTTGAGACATTTTCTCATGAGTATAAAGAGAAATATATTTTCCTTAACAAAATTAGAGCTACTTCACTTTTGGTGATTTTGGTTCTTCTCTGATTAGAATACAGAGACAGAATCTTTCTTATTATAGGTAATTTTAGGAGATTAGTCTGTGAATTGGCTTTGTCTGGGCTTTCTTTAAGTACCCCTTAAAACATTAATAATTTTGTGGTCCAAAATACTGAACCATAGAATGGTTTAGATTGGAAGGGACCTTGAAGATCATCGAGTTCCAACCCCCCTGCCACAGGCAGGGACACCTCCCACTAGACCAGGTTGCCCAAGGCCACGTCCAGCCTGGCCTTGAACACCTCCAGGGACACCACAGGGAGGCTTCAACAACCTCTCTGGGCAACCTGTTCCAGTGCCTTACCACCCTTAAAGTGAAAAACTTCTTCCTAATGTTTAATCTAAACCTGCCCTCTTCCAGCTTAAAGCTCGTCCTATCACCACATGCCCTAGTAAAAACTCCTTACCAAGCTCTCCTGTAGGCCCCCTTTAGGTACTAGAAGACCGCACTAAGATCTCCCCAGAGCCTTCTCTTCTCCAGGATGAACAGCCCCAACTCTCTCAGCCTCTCCTCATAGGAGAGGTGCTCCAGCCCTCTGATCATCCTTGTGGCTCTCCTCTGGACATGCTCCAGCAGGTCCATGTCCTTCTTATGTTGGGGACTCCAGAGCTGAATGCAGTACTCCAGGTGGGGTCTCACGAGAGCCGAGTAGAGGGGCAGAATCACCTCCCTTGACCTGCTGGCCACACTTCTTTTGATGCAGCCCAGGATACGGTTGGCCTTCTGGGCTGCGATCGCACATTGCTGGCTCATGTCGAGCTTCTCGTCAATCAGCACCCCCAGGTCCTTCTCCACAGGGCTGCTCTCCAGCCATTCCCCGCCGAGCCTGTATTTGTGCTTGGGATTGCCCCAACCCAGATGTAGGACCTTGCACTTGGCCTTGTTGAACTGCATGAGGTTGACTTGGGCCCACCTCTCCAGCCTGTCCAAGTCCCTCTGGATGGCATCCCTCCCCTCCAGCGTGTCTGCCTCGCCAAACAGCTTGGTATCATCAGCAAACTTGCTGAGGGTGCACTCTACCCCACTGTCCATGTTGCTAACAAAGATGTTGAATAGTACAGGTCCCAGTACCGACCCCTGAGGAACGCCACTCATCACTGCTCTCCACTTGGACACCGAGCCATTGACCGCAACCCTTTGAGTGCGACCATCCAGCCAGTTCTTTATCCACCGAGTGGTCCATTTATCGAATCCATGTCTGTTCAATTTAGAGACCAGGATATCGTGTGGGACAGTGTCAAAAGCTTTGCACAAGTCCAGGTAGATGACATCAGCAGATCTTCCCTTGTCCACTGCCGCTGTAACCCCTTCATAGAAGGCCACCAAATTTGTCAGGCATGACTTGCCCTTGGTGAAGCCATGTTGGCTCTTGCCAATCACCTCCTTGTTTTCCATGTGCCTCAGCAGAGTTTCCAGGAGGATCTGCTCCATGATCTTGCCAGGCACAGAGGTGAGACTGACTGGCCTGTAGTTCCCCGGGTCTTCCTTAGTTCCCTTTTTGAAAATAGGGGTTATGTTTCCCCTTTTCCAGGCGGCAGGAACCTTGCCAGACCACCACGACTTCTCAAATATGATGGCTAGTGGCTTAGTGACTTGATCTGCCAGTTCCCTCAGGACCCGCGGATGTATCTCCTCAGGTCCCATGGACTTGTGCACCTTCAGGTTCCTCAGGTGGTCTCTCACTTTATCTTCATCTACAGTGGGCGGTGCTCCGTTTTCCCAATCCTCTCCTTTGCAATCTGCGTCTTGGGCAGTGCGGCTGCTGTCCTTGTCCATGAAGACTGAGGCAAAAAAGTCATTGAGTACTTCAGCTCTGTCTCTGTCCCGGGTAACCAGTTCTTGCGTTTCCTTCTGGAGAGGGCCTACATTTTCCCTAGTCTTTCTTTTCTCGCTAACATACCTATAGAAGGATTTTTTGTTTGTCTTAATGTCCCTGGCCAGATTTAGTTCTAGCTGGGCTTTAGCTTGTCTAACCCTCTCTCTGGCTGCTCGAATGATTCCTCTGTAATCCTCCCAGGCTACCCGTCCCTGTCTCCACTCCTTTTTTCTTTTGGTCACTTCCAGGAGCTCCTTATTCATCCACGCAGGCCTCCTGGCTTTTCTGGCTGCCTTCCCCTTTGTAGGGATGCATTGCTGCTGTGCTTGGAGGAGGTGGTCCTTGAATATTAACCACCTTTCTGGGACCCCTCTTCCTTCCAGCGCTTCATCCCACGGCACCATACCAAGCAGACTCTTCAAGAGGCCAAAGTCAGCTCTCCTGAAGTCCAGGGTCGTCAGCCTGCTGCGCACCTTCCTCGTTGCCTTGAGGATTTCAAACTCGACCATTTCATGGTCACTACAGCACAGGCTACCCTTGAGTTTGACCCTGTCAACCACCCCTTCCTTGTTGGTAAGAACAAGGTCCAGCATGGCTCCTCTCCTCGTCGGCTCCTCAACCACTTGGAGAAGGAAGTTGTCCTCAATGCAATCCAGGAACCTCCTGGATTGCTTGTGCCTGGCTGTGTTATCCTTCCAACTGATGTCAGGGTGGTTGAAGTCACCCATGAGAACCAAGGTCTGTGAACGTGATGCTGCCCCATCTGTCTATAGAGGGCTTCATCCACTTGGTTTTCTTGGTTGGGTGGCCTGTAGCATACCCCCACTGTAATGTCCCCTGCTCCCAATTTCCCTGTAATCCTGACCCATAGGCTCTTAGTTGGCTCTGTATCCTCTCCAAGGTTGAGCTCCATGCATTCCATCTGCTCATCAACATATAAGGCAACACCACCTCCTCATTTCCCTTGCCTGTCTCTCCTGAAGAGCCTGTACCCTTTCATGCCGATGCTCCAGTCATAAGAGTCGTCCCACCAAGTTTCTACGATGCTGATGAGAACCTAGCCTTGGAGGCGTGTACACATCTCTAATTCCTCCTGTTTGTTCCCCATGCCCCGTGCATTTGTGTTGAGGCACTTCAGCCGTGTCTTCATTGAGGCCGATTTGGTTGGAGCAGCTGTAATTACTTTGTGCTGCTCTCCAGGCAGCATTCCTTTGCCCTGTATTAACAGTGCCTCCTCATTGGTTCCCATTGGTCCAGGAGCTCCTAGCTCATCTATGCAAGGGTTTGAGCATGCTGCAGCGTAGCCGGCACATCTTGCAGCTAATGGCTGCAGGCCCTCACCAGTACCCTGTTCGCCTTTCTTTGATGTAACATCCCTTGGCTGGTCATGGGCAACCCTGAAAATACCCCCATCCCCCGTCAAATCTAGTTTAAAGCCCTATGAACAAGCCCTGCCAATTTTTGGGCAGAAGCCCTTCTCCCTCTTTGAGTGAGCCAGCCCCCATCTGATGCCAGCAGGCCTGATGCCCCATAGGTCATTCCATTGTTAAAAAACCCAAAATTGTGGCGTTGACACCAGCCACGGAGCCATTTATTAACAGATTGAGTTCATCTGTTCCTTTCAATGTCATTGCCCGCAACAGGAAGTAGGGATGAAAAAATCACCTGTGCTCCAGATCCCCATAGTGACTGACCCAAGGCCCTGATATCCCTTTTAATCATCCTTGTACTCCGATCTGCACATTCATTGCCCCCCGCATGGAACAGGAGCAGTGGATAGTAGCCCGAGGGCTGCACCAGGCTAGGGAGTCTCTTAGTGATGTCCCTAACCCGTGCCCCTGGGAGGCAGCAGACTTCCCTGAGAGTGGGGTTTGCCCTACATATTGGGCCCTCAGTCCTCCTCAGTACTGAGTCGCCCACAACTATAGCCCTCCTTTTCTTCCTTGTAGCAGTGGTCTTAATGTTGTAAGTGGGCCTTTCCAGTCCTGGCGTCTCCTGTGATGTATTAGGACTGTCCACCTTGTTGTCCTTCGGCTGTCCTACCATGCCCAGGGCCTCGTACCTGTTGTATAATGGTACTAGGGGAGGGGGGGCGGGCAAGGAGGGGGCTCGCTTGCTGCTCCTACAGCAGACTTGCCTCCATTCATCATTTTTCGGTAGGCCTCTGCCTTCCATCCCTTCAGCCCTACAGGGCACGGAGATGATATCCCTGTGGTCTTTTTTTATTTCCGATGCCTGGCCCAGTCTCTCTTTCACGGAGCTCAAGGCCTGGCTCCACCATTCTATTTCTTTCTCACCCTCCCTGATGCTCCTTAGTTGCTCAACTTCGCCCCTGAGCTCTGCCACCAGGCTCAGCAGATCATCCACTTGCTCACACCTCACACAGCCATTGTTACCGCTACCACTTGCTCGTAGAGCAAGGCTGTGGCACTCCCTGCAGCTGGAGGCCTGGGTGCCTGTGTGTTTCTGGGGGAGCGCTGTCTGTGTTGCTGTGTCTGCTCTGGCCGGTGCTGAGGACATGGCTTTCTGGCGGGTGGGGACCATGCCTGCACTTCTCTTAGCAGGTGAACCCACCTCTGGAACCGGCAGAAATGGCAGCACCCTCAGCACCCTTCCTGCGCGCCCTTCTGTGAGAACTGCCGCGCCACACCCTGACTGACACACCACGCCCTGTTTGCCCGCTCTGTTCGCTGAGCTCCCCAGGGCTGCCTCTTATGGGAGTGGGGGAGCCGCCATTGCCGCTGGTCCCACCCCTTCACAGCAGCTGCTCTCCCTCGAGCCGCGGGGGCCCTGCGGGTCCCTGTGCCGCTCTGGCGCTTCCCTGGCTCAAAAAAGCTCTGAAAAAGGCCCTTTTTTCGCTGAGATCAGCTGGCTCCGCTACAGATGTGCCTGCACCGGAGCTGCCCGTCTCGGCAAGTGACCGTTACTGGCGGTTACACCTCGTTTAAATCTGCCGCCGTTGCTGCTGGTCCCGCCCCTTCACGTCAGATGCAACTGGTTCTGTTGTGCTTAATATTTCAAGTCTTCCTCTGTCCTTCTGCTATCATTAATACCCACACTTCTAAAAATGGAAGTAACTATCAGAAATTCAAACCAGATAGTGTCAGCAGAAGGTATCTTGTAGATAAGTTTAGGTTCCCATGGTGAAATGTTAACTGCAGTGAAAACACTGACCAAACCCAAAGAAATCTCTTGCATTTTGCCATACTGTCTGTTGAACCTAAATGATAAATTCCTCATGGCAGTAGATTTTTATTTTATATTAAATGTATACAAAGTTTCTCTTTCATCAGTAGTGACTAACAGTGTGTGAAAGAAGTAAATATAATAATACGCTCAGGGGTTTAGTTAATAAAATGGTCACACTCCAGAACACTTAAGCTAGAATTTACAAAGTTAAACAGTTCAGTGATTTTATTTAGTCCCCATGACACTAATGCAGAGGTCAAAGGGACTGTTATTTTCCAGGAACAGCCATGTTAGTAGAAAATCAGGCTAGAGAAGCGCCTAGTAAAAAAAGTGACAGTAAGAAAAAAATAAAACTAGAGCCAGAAAAATACTACAGTAAAAATAGAAAAGTTATTTTGACAGGGAAAAAAAAACCAAAAACACCAGAAGGAAAAGAGGTAGTTCCAATACCTAAGAGGAAATATTCACTGGCAATCATTCTTACAGTCCAGTCCCTACAGATAAGTGTTTATGTGTAAAAGAACGCAATGTTGGAGAGCAGGATGGGAGTCGTCCACAGAAGCCACCTTACCACCATGGCTCCAGTGCCACACTGACATTCTTTGGTAAAAAGCCTGTGGAAGAACCACAACAGAAACAGGGCAGCATTATCCAGTGCAAATTGATTGGGCTTGGCAGATGGCATTACTGTACCATTTGGTATACACTGCACATGTTTATAGATAAACATATGCCATAAAACAGTGCCAAATCAGTTGCCTGCAGGTAAACTGTAATTTGTATGCTGATGTAGTAGAGGAACTGTAGAAGGAAAAGCAGCCAAAGCCATAACCCCTTCTTTACCCTATTTTTATGCAGTGAGCACAGTATTCAGTCACATCTATCTGAATTACTTTAGACTACCTGTACTCCCAGGTAAATTATACAATCAAATAACCTGAAAAAAATCAAAACTGAAACTCAAGGATGGTGGAACAGAGGAAGAAAATATGTAGAATCAGGAATACAGAACTGAGAAGAGATAGTAAAATGAAAATCCTACTTAAATTTTTCCTCATACTACCAGTAGTAACTACAACATAACAACCAGTGATACTGAGTCAAATTATATTTACCAGATAACCTGTGGATAATATGCCTGAAAACATCACAACAATGTATTAATGACCTAGCAGTGTAAAATGTTATAAGATTCTTAAAATCTAAATTAGTTTGTCTTTTGAAGCATTATCATTTAGATGAACAGTTGTTGTCCTGCGGCAAGATTTATTTCTTGCCTCAAATCATGATACAACACATATGATCCACAAATTACAGCTGCATTTTGGAGTCAAGTAACCTGATTTACCTCAAAATTTTTTTCCACCCTGAAGACTGAAATATATGCAAATCTCTAGAGCTATTTTGGCTGAAATTTAATTTGCAGCCTTGTAAATAATGAGAAAGACATAAGTGAAGTGTGCAGCTTGGTTTATCTCTTTGTAATCAATAAAAATGTGTGGAAGCAAGCAGTTTCTGAAGAGCTTACCCAGTCTTCTGTCCAAGGCCATTTTCAATTGGAAGGCATGAAGAAAAGGCATAGGGTATTCTATCAGAAATTTCAAATTCATTCAAGTTTAGAGATTGTTGTTTGTTGGTTGTAGTGTTTGGGTTTTTGTTTTTGGTGGTTTTTTTTGTTTTGTTTTGGTTTGGGTTTTGTTTGGTTGGTTTTTCTCAGTGCAATTGAATTCTGGCAAACAGAATACTTTCGACATGGGAGAAAACGCTATCCTACAATGGCTGAGGAAGTCCCTGTGGTACAAACAGTTGGAGGTGAGGGAAAATGTCATATCTGTTTTCTTAGACATCTGTGGATATTCAAGTTACCTGTAAAGTTTTGCTTCTATGCATCTCCAAAATTGTCTTTAATTGCATGGTCTATTTTCTGCCTAAACTGGAGTAAAATCTATCAGGGTTATCTACAAGGAATCTACTTAACATTGTATCATACTGAAGTGTCTATAGTGATCCCTATATCCCCTTAAAAACTCCAAATAAGCTGTGCTAACTCCTTTCCCTTAAAAACACAGTTGCCACAGATGGTGGAGAGGTTACTGATGTCACCTCTTTATGTAATAGTACAGTGATTAGTCTTTTAATCTACTGCTTTCATGGTTGCACTGTAATACTACTTAGCTGTGTTAGAGCTTCACAGAAGCTTACTGGCACTTTGGGGGATACAGTATTCTGACATGTTTGAATTCACTGTATTTTTATTGTGAATGGAAACATCCTGTACTGTCCAAAGCTTTATAGTAAATGAACCCCTTCTCCTTCTAGAACACTGAGTGTGGGAACCACTGACAAAACCATGGGAAGAGGTTTTTAAAAATCGGTGTCTGCTGGTACAAACAGACCAACACTCTCTGGAGCTGTGACAAGGAATAAAGCTGAGCTCTTTGTTACAAGACAAATTCAGAAAGCAGTTTTAAGCATCTGAATTCAACTATCAGCTTGTTTTCCTAACATTTGCCATTAGCTTTTATTGCAGAGGGAGCAACAAACCACAAGATGGTTAATCAAAGTAGGACTTGATAGGATGAACTTTAACAATTCCAAAAGAATCTGAAAGGACCCTGTAGAAATACGCACACACACAAGTAAAATCAAGGACTGTTCTCAGAGTGTATTTCTCTTAAGTGCCATGCTCTGAAGTATAGGCATCCAGGGATATTTTCCCCCTTTTATATTTTTTTCTTTCTTATCAGAGAGAAAAATTCTCTCTAATAGTGTTGATTTTTATCCTTAAAGAAGGTTTAGGCAATGGAAATTTAGGTTTTAAATAATTTATCAACTTCTCTTTCTGCAAAAAGATTCAGAATTACAGTTTTTCCTAGTAGAAATAAAGCAATATCAAATAATAAATATTTCTTACGGAATGGAAATTTTGGTTTACCAGAAGTATTGCTATGAAAAATGTCACACTTTTTTTTCCAGCTGATCACAGTTCCAGGCAAGAGATTCCATGCTGAGATTAATTTTTAATTATGAGTTTTAATTATGACTTTCTATTGTTTGACTACCTAAAAATGTTTTTCATTCTTTTGGGGGTTTTCTGTTGGTTTTTCTTTTTTTTTTTTAATAAAGTTAATGCCCAAGTTAGTTTCTTACGGAGACAGGGTTGCATTAGAATAGAAGATTAGTATATACTGAGTGAATGCTGGAATGGTAGCTACAGCTGGTGTTTTTAAAACATAAATATTGTTATTAATAGTTTGAAAGCTGGATAATTTTAGACTACTCAGGCAAGAATAATTCCATCAGTTTGATGTATGAGAGCAAATAGAAACACATTCATCTTACTGCTCCTTGTCACAAATTTTGGATTACGAAAAGCAAAACAACTAATGGCAAACACATTAATTTTATTTCTTTAAGTTCCAATTTAAAAATAAATGGTTTCATATTATAAAAATTCAGACTGTTCTTGAAGTTACCATGAACTATGATATAACCAAAATAAATGTTTAGGATTTGATTTAGGATTATAAACATATTTTGTACATATAGTCTAGAAAACTTTGATCTGTTCTTAAATACAAAGTAAGGCCTCAAACCAGTATACACTTTCACACCTGAAGACTACTACTACTACTACCAATAATAATAAACTTTTGAATCCAAGTTAATTATATTTTCATAGAATCGTGGAATAATCCAGGTTGGAAGGGATCTTGAAAGATCATCTCATCCAACATTTTGTGGGAAAGGGCCTAGATGAGATTGCCTAACACTGTCCAACCGCATCTTGAAAACCTCCAGTGATGGGGACTCCACCACATCCCTGGGGAGGTTGAACAACTGAACTATGGTTTGCACTGTAAAAAATTTATTTCTTATATCAAGATGAAACCTCTCCCAGTGCAACTTGTACCCATTGCCTTTTGTCTTCTCCATGTGGCTCCTTGTGAAGAGAAAGCTTACATCCTCTTTGTAGCCACCCTTTAGGCACTGGAATACTGTGAGGAGGTCGCCCCTGAGCCTTCTCTTCTCCAGGAAGAAAAGCTTTAGGTCCTTCAGTCTTTCCTCATAGACCATGCTCTCCAGCGCCTTGGTGATCTTTGTGGCTCACCTTTGGACCCTACCCAGTCTGTCCGTGTCTTTTTTGAATTGTGGGGACCATAACTAGACAGAATACTTCAGGCATGGTCTGACAAGTGCTGAGTAGAGTGGGAGGATCACATCTCTATCTCTCTTAGTAATGCCCCAGCAGATGCAGCCCAAGATCCAATTTACCTTTGATGTTGCAGTGGTACGCATCTGACTCATGTTCAGCTTGCTGTCCACCAGGACCCCCAAGTCCTTCAGCAAGGCTGCTGAAGGAAGATGTTGAATGTTGAAGATGAAGATGTTGAATAGTGGGTGGCCCAGTATTGATCCCTGGGGGACCCCATTTGTGACAGGCTGCCAGCCTGAATAAAATCCATTGATTGCCGCCTGAGTGACCACATTGATCACACCTCTGAGTGTGGCCTGTTAGCCAGCTTCCTACCCATCTCAGAGACCACCCATCCAATGAGTATCTTGTCAGTTTGTCTAGGAGGAGGCTGGGAAACAGTGTCAAATGCTTTACTGAAGTGCAGGTAAACAACATCCACTGCTCTCCCCATGTCAATAGAAAATGTTATTTTGTTGTCTTCTATAAAGAAACCTCTTTACAGCTTGAGAGGACACACTTTAAAACAATGGAGATTTTTAGAGAATACCTAACTCTGAAGAAAATATCTAGTATTTGAAACATTTAATTTAAGCCAACCTACAATTTGGATACTTTGAAAATGCGAGGAATTAGAAACCCAAAACCATATTTTATAATTTTGTTTCCCATTTATAGAACTTGCAAATACAGTAGAAATTTCTGCAGGATGGCTAGAAAGAGTTTCCACTTTATGTTTCATTGTAGCTAGAGCATATTAAATACTAAGAAAATATGTGATTTTTTTTTTTACATGTGCTCTTTAATCTGAAGGAAATTAACTATCCTGAAAGATATGAGGAACAGCTTCAAATAAACATTGTGAAAATAAGGAAATCAAGTTACAAAGATGAAATGAAAGGACAACAAAAAACCCAAGCAAAAGTAAAGTACCAGCTGAAGAAAAGGTTTTTTTCTGTTTCCTTAAAAATACCCCACCACCCCCAACAAAAAGCCTAAACACACAAAACAACAACAACAAACAAACAAACAAACAAAAAACAACAACAACAACAAAAAACCAACCAAAAAACAACAGACAGACACAGTTTGAAAATAACATGCGTTTTGTAGCTTAAAATAATTAGTTGTATTCAAAAGTTATTGAATACAACTTCAGGAAATCTGTTTTCTGAACCCGTCTGGGAAAGGTTACATTTAGAGGGAGTGAAGAAGCTTGTTATTTCCACAGGAACCTGGCAAGCTGGAGAATGAGAACCTAACAGACGTTAGTGTTTTAAGAGCATTAACCTTGAGATATGATTTTTTTTCGTACAAAAGAATTACATAATGTAAGAATTCTAATGGCTGAAGAAAATATCTCTAACTTTCCAGCAGGTCCATAAGGGTTTTTTATGCTGATCTATTGAGAAATTTTTATGATAATCCTTTAGTAATTGCTTTGTTCACTAATAAACCCTGAACCGGAAGAAAGGTTACTGATTTCAGTTCTAATACAGTCATTGAATATGGGGTTTGAATATTGAATATTGAATATAGAATATTGAATTCTAATACAGTCATTCAATATTCATTGAATATGAATATGTTAATATCCGAAAAGAAAATATTAATTCCAGAATATATCATACATGGAAGCCAGCTGTTGGGGGAGGGGTGGTTCATGTGTTTTTGTCTTCCATTTTTCTGGGTATGAGAAAAGATATAGTTTGGGGGTTAGACGTTTTATCCCTGACTCTGAAAAGTGATTGACAATGGGACCGACTTCTCTGTGTGATGGGTGAGTTGTTGCTACCTTTGCGCCGCTGCATATTTTAACAAACAATGACACAGAATCTCTTTTCTCTCCCTATGAGATTTGAGCTGGTCAATAAAGTAAACAGCAATCAGCTTGATTTTTCGGGGGGTTTGGAAGGAAGTGTTAGGCGGTAGGTTGAAATTGAAAAAAATGTATATAAAAGAACTGAAAAGATAAGATTTAGAGGATAATTTTCAGTATTTCCTATTTTAAAGCAGGATTGAGAGGACACAGATAACATTTTTCAGAGTTTGCTGGTGGTTGTGTTTTAGGCCCCGCTTTGTCAACTCATATTAAATGTAGGTTTTCTCTTCTGAATATAATTTCTATGAAAAAGGCCTACTACTTTAGTATGTACTACCTCACTGGTAAGAGAGAGAGGGGTCTGCCCTATGTGTCTAGAAGCAACCAGCATTTCCCTTCCCCCTGCAATTGATACAACTATAGTCCCAGAGCTTATTCTATAATGTACTGACATAAGCTAACATATAAGCCTCAACAGTTCAAAGTAGCCAATTATACCTGCTGACTGTCTGCTGGTAGCCATGGTATCTGCAGGCTTTGCTGGTTGTTCTCACAGCAATCTCAGAGCTTAAATAAGCTCAGACACTGGCTCAGCTAGTTCAAAATTCATACTGCTCTGGCTTTTGCAGAGGGATCACACTGTCATTCATTAGGGACTGAAGTGCAAGGCTGTGGAGCCCAGAGGGCTTTGTGCTATGCCAAGTATCCTTCACAGGAACAGGAGGGATATATTTTTCTTAGGCTTATGTAGATGTTTCAGCAAAATTTAGCAAAACTGCAGAGCCTCTATTTATGCATCTGCCCTTCATCTAAATTTGGCTCTATGCTGCGTCTGATTACTTTGTGAAAACTGTCTGCAAATAATCTACGCCGAAGTTAAAAGATACTGCTCCTTTCTTTATGCTGTGGGTCTAATTTCATTTGAGAAAGCAAAAGAAATAAAGTCAAAGCATTCCAATCTATTATTAATCACTGAATTTGCACAGGTAAACATAATCGGCCAAGCGCTCCCTGTCACGTCGCTGTTCTTGTTTCATGTATTTATAATATGAAAAAGACACTTTTGGGAGGACATTGACTCTATCTTCAGCCTCAGTTAAAGTGTGAAAATGTCTTCTTTTCAAAATCTGATGGAAAAGCTGTTGGGTTTGAGTTTTTTAAAGGATTTTAATTATTGAATATGAATACATGCACAATTTGACCCAAGAATTCCCCTTCACTACAAAGAATTAACATCCAAAGGAACAAATTTATTGTGGAAATATAAGAAAAATTATCTGTGGCAAGTTACCTTTCAGTTCTAAACACTGGCACTTCCCCATGCAAAGAAAGCTGAAATATTTCCAGGGTCACAGGTGCACTTTGCGCTATTCTGCAATCTGTTTCTACTGGATAGCCTTTGCAGAAGTGCAATTAAGAAGCATTAGTACTTCTTCCGTAGTTTCATCTTTCTGCCTAAAGTAGTTTCATTCAAGTGTTGGCTGTGATTGTTCAGTTATGTCACTTCTGATGAGAAGGATCTGTGTCTTTCTGAACTGCAGTTTTCTCTTACCTCTGCTAACTGAAATTCCTGTTAAGATTAAAGGTGTGCTAACTGGGGCTTCGTTTTCTTTCTTAGGTCTCAAAAGGTCCACTTATTCTGATACCTGAACTGTATACAGACCTCATTACATAACGTTAAACATCTACCCTGAGATCCACAAGAAAGAAATCAACACAATTCACTTTTTTCCCCTAAACATAGTTTTTGAAAAAGCAATTTTTGACCACCATTGTTTGTCTAAAAAGGTAAAATTATTCAGAAGGTCACATTTCATCCCTCAAAAGTCTATCCAAGCTCCATGATTTTGAGCTCTTTTTCCAAAGAAACTACAATCAATTGACATTGGGTAATGTCCTTGAGTATAATTCTTCCTCCACCAATTCAGTTAATGTTTACTATGCTGTATTAACTGAAACGGAGAATAATAACGTGACTTCCCAGTGGGATAGTTAAATATTGAGACAGAAAAGTTCAAAGCATATTAGCTTTCTGTATCATAAATATAATATTGCTCCAATGTTGTATTTTTTTAATTTTCTACCTTCTGCTCACTGCCCGACTTGTCACAGTCTATCAAAACTTTATCTGGTTCTGAGATTATCTGGTTTTGAGCCGACGAGGAGAGGAGCCATGCTGGACCTGGTTCTGACCAACAAGGAAGGGCTGGTTGACAGGGTCAAACTCAAGGGTAGCCTGTGCTGTAGTGACCGTGAAATGGTCGAGTTTGAAATCCTCAAGGCAATGAGGAAGGTGCACAGCAGGCTGACGACCCTGGACTTCAGGAGAGCTGACTTTGGCCTCTTGAAGAATCTGCTTGGTATGGTGCCATGGGATGAAGCGCTGGAAGGAAGAGGGGTCCCAGAAAGTTGGTTAATATTCAAGGACCACCTCCTCCAAGCACAGCAGCAATGCATCCCTACAAAGAGGAAGGCAGCCAGAAAAGCCAGGAGGCCTGCGTGGATGAACAAGGAGCTCCTGGAACTGACCAAAAGAAAAAAGGAGGCCTATAGGGAGTGGAGACAGGGGCAGGTAGCCTGGCAGGATTACAGAGGAATCGTTCGAGCAGCCAGAGGGAGGGTTAGACAAGCTAAAGCCCAGCTAGAACTAAATCTGGCCAGGGACATTAAGACAAACAAAAAATCCTTCTATAGGTATGTTAGCGAGAAAAGAAAGACTAGGGAAAATGTAGGCCTTCTCCAGAAGGAAACACAAGAACTGGTTACCCGGGACAGAGACAGAGCTGAGGTACTCAATGACTTTTTTGCCTCAGTCTTCACAGACAAGGACAGCAGCCGCACTGCCCAAGACACAAAATGCAAAGGCGAAGATTGGGAAAATGGAGCACCGCCCGCTGTAGATGAAGATAAAGTGAGAGACCACCTGAGGAACCTGAAGGTGCACAAGTCCATGGGACCTGATGAGATATATCCGCGGGTCCTGAGGGAACTGGCAGATCAAGTCACTAAGCCACTAGCCATCATATTTGAGAAGTCGTGGTGGTCTGGCAAGGTTCCTGCCGACTGGAAAAGGGGAAACATAACCCCTATTTTCAAAAACGGAAACAAGGAAGACCCGGGGAACTACAGGCCAGTCAGTCTCACCTCTGTGCCTGGCAAGATCATGGAGCAGATCCTCCTGGAAACTCTGCTGAGGCACATGGAAAACAAGGAGGTGATTGGCAAGAGCCAACATGGCTTCACCAAGGGCAAGTCATGCCTGACAAATTTGGTGGCCTTCTACGAAGGGGTTACAGCGGCGGTGGACAAGGGAAGATCTGCTGATGTCATCTACCTGGACTTGTGCAAAGCGTTTGACACTGTCCCACACGATATCCTGGTCTCTAAATTGAACAGACATGGATTCGATAAATGGACCACTCGGTGGATAAAGAACTGGCTGGATGGTCGCACTCAAAGGGTTGCGGTCAATGGCTCGGTGTCCAAGTGGAGAGCAGTGATGAGTGGCGTTCCTCAGGGGTCGGTACTGGGACCTGTACTATTCAACATCTTTGTTAGTGATATGGACAGTGGGGTAGAGTGCACCCTCAGCAAGTTTGCTGATGATACCAAGCTGTTTGGCGAGGCAGACATGCTGGAGGGGAGGGATGCCATCCAGAGGGACCTGGACAGGCTGGAGAGGTGGGCCCAAGTCAACCTCATGCAGTTCAACAAGGCCAAGTGCAAGGTCCTACATCTGGGTCGGGGCAATCCCAAGCACAAATACAGGCTCGGCGGGGAATGGCTGGAGAGCAGCCCTGTGGAGAAGGACCTGGGGGTGATGATTGATGAGAAGCTCGACATGAGCAAGCAATGTGCGATCGCAGCCCAGAAGGCCAACCGTATCCTGGGCTGCATCAAAAGAAGTGTGGCCAGCAGGTCAAGGGAGGTGAGTCTGCCCCTCTACTCGGCTCTCGTGAGACCCCACCTGGAGTACTGCATTCAGCTCTGGAGTCCCCAACATAAGAAGGACATGGACCTGCTGGAGCACGTCCAGAGGAGAGCCACGAGGATGATCAGAGGGATGGAGCACCTCTCCTATGAGGAGAGGCTGAGAGAGTTGGGGCTGTTCATCCTGGAGAAGAGAAGGCTCTGGGGAGATCTTATTGCGGCCTTCCAGTACCTAAAGGGGGCCTACAGGAGAGCTGGGGAAGGACTTTTTACTAGGGCATGTAGTGATAGGACGAGGAGGAATGGCTTTAAGCTGGAAGAGGGCAGGTTTAGATTAATCATTAGGAAGAAGTTTTTCACTTTAAGGGTAGTAAGGCACTGGAACAGGTTGCCCAGAGAGGTTGTTGAAGCTCTGTCCCTGGAGGTGTTCAAGGCCAGGCTGGATGTGGCCTTGGGCAACCTGGTCTAGTGAGAGGTGTCCCTGCCTATGGCAGGGAGGTTGGAACTCGATGATCTTCAAGGTCCCTTCCAACCTAAACCATTCTATGATTCTATGATGTTAGGTGTTTTCATTAAAAACTATTGCCTCTGTAATCAGATAAGTATGTTAGAGCAGGGTTATGGATAATTAAGCTTAAAAATGAGAAGACAAACAAAATGCCTTCCTGTTTTGTAAAATTTTGTAAAATATAGTTTTCTTGGTCTTGTTGATTGACATGACATTAGTAGAACTATGGAACTATGGAATTTATGCATTTTCTTTTCTACTTCACATGATTGCTTGTACTTTCTAAATGCTGTTGGGGGTAGCATGCATTGCACCAAATCATGCCTGTCACAGGAATGCTACATAGAATTCCAATAAAGTTTTTTCATTCAAAGTGCAAAAATAAAACCTTGATGTGATCATCTGTAAATAACTTTTCTCCAAATCAAATCTTGTGAAGCAAGTACATTTTGATTACCACAACATGTAACTCATTCTGTTTCCCATAATACTACACTTTCATTTCGTACAGACCTTAGCGACAGTGTCATCCATCCCCACCAGAACCTTAAAATCCTCATAAAATATTACTCAGTCTTATTTCCCTACCATGCTAAGTACATGCTGGTACCAAGCCCAGCACCGCAACACACTGGAAAAGGAATTATACTGCACCTACATGTAGAGATCCTCTCTGCCATTAGAGCTGTCACAGATCTCACGACAGCTGAAAATGATGTGATTTTTCTGCAGGGGAAACACACATGGTAATGGGCAAGGTAGAAGAATGCTTTACGTGTGGGGAAAAAAACACTTTGGGGGAGAAGAAAGGAGTTAATAAGGAATGAGGAATTAATAACTTTACAATTATATCCTTTTTAGTTGGAAAAAATCTCCTGAAAGGCAAATCCATTAAAGTAAGAGAATTGCTAAAGAAGGATAAATGTCAGTGCAATCTCCGTTGTTTTTCTCATTGTTGGAGGCAACAGCAGTGAAACTGAGCCATCATTTGATGTGTAATATATTCCACATCCTTACACAGTCTGACTCTAAAATAAATGCATACTTAAACATAGACACACTTAGGTATCGAATTGTAAGATTTTGCAATACACACTTGATCCTTCATGTCTAACACAATATGGAACTTCAACAGCCAGTACTTAGATCTAGTACTGATAAATCCAGTGATCCTGAAAGCATCGTATCTTGCCTGCACAGAATAATAACAAGATAATAACATTTCCAGGAAAACATTAATAGCTTCCTGTAATTTAACTCCTTAAAATAAAAAGGCCAGTGTTTGCCACTGTTAATACAAGATAAAAGAAGATTTGACTTTTATTACTGCTTTCCACTGAAGACTTCTCTGAAAAGCATTCACTCGTTTCACAAGATTTAAACACAATTATACAATCTAGAAACTTATATCTGATCATCTAGTAAACCAGTGATGTTATATCCCTGAACAGTAGCAGACAGCTGCATTTATAATAATTTTTTCACAAAGAGCATTATCTTATACTTTCATGATCAAGAAGGCAGCACAAAGCTTTTTAAAATCAATACTGACCTTTTTTTTTTCAGTGGTATGAAAGTATTTTCCATGAAACATAGCCTGATCATATCAGTTCAATGAACTTGAAAATTTGAACATTTCAAATTTCTTTAATTTTATGGCAGATAAATTCTACAGCCCTATTTGGGAGTCAGTGTGTATTCTTGATAAAAGATAAAAATAAAAATAGAAATAAAAATAAAAATACCCAAGCTGTGAAGTTATTACATGAATAATAACTAAATGTGATGGAAAAATACATAATGTCCTAGGTGTAATAAGTTTTGGTTATTATAGTAGTATATAGTAGTATATAGTGTAGTTATAGAAAAACAATGATACAATGCTCTATTATTCCTCAGAAGACTGACGATAAAAGAAAACACAGAGAACTTAATTAGCTCAAACACCAGAAGAGTTTACCTAGATATATTGCAAAAAAACAATGGTTTCTCTGCGCCATTTGGAGCATAATGAGAACAGGGCAAAAATGTATTCTGTAACTTAGTAATAGACAGAGTTGTGCACAGTGTTTTAGATCTACTTATGTATTGCAGTATGTTCTCCTTGCTGTATCACTGGTGGACCACGGTGTTTATTCACAAAGACGCAGATATGTTAATGTCTTTGGGTGAGCAAGCTATTGATAGACTTACACTTCCCTGAGCACAGAGAGAGCTGCTGTGGATATTCCCTTTGTGACTTTTTGTCTGCTTCCATAACTAGATAAAGGAGAGCCCAGGTGAAGGGCTGACAGGGCTTGCTGATGAAAACTGAAGCCAGTCTCAAAAAATGTATTTGATGAAAACACTAATTTGCTTAAAAGACAGTTCCATCCATTGATAACATGGCTCACACAAACATAGCAAACAAACATTTGAGAAATGTTTAGTCATGTACTGCATTACTGCATTGATTTATTGGGTAAATATTAAGATCTTGCACACGTTGTTATATTGTGACATTTAACTGCAGCCCTGCATGGCATGCTACATAGCACAGCCCAAAAGAAAGCAGCTCACACAGATGTAGTGTTCCTCAGAGCTTTGCAATTACTGAGCTTATTTGATTTAAATGATTTAATATTGCTTTAAATGATTTAATATTGCTTTGCTCTGTATTTGCTCTGCATCTTCTGATTATACCTATTTTGTCATGAATTAATAATAACAAAATGTAACACAAATATAAACAAGAGCACTAATAATAATATGATGATGAAGAATAAATAGACACCGGTGCTGTAAACACCTTACCAAATAATTTCAACTAAAATGAACATTTCTAGGATCATCACTAAGTCTTCTTAGAAGACAAACAGATTATACAGGCGTTGCTTTTATTGACCTACCATTTGTAGTCTTCAATAACCAGGAAATCAATCAGACTTATAATAAAACTTCCCTAAAAACCTAAGACACTGCCTTGGACCATCGGTATGGCTACTGCAAGAACATGTCTATAGTACATAACTATTTTCCACCAAAATTTCAAATATGTAACAAGTCTTGCTGTTTCACATTGACTTTTTGGGTTTTTTTTTGCGGTGGGTAGGTTTTTTCCACCCACACCATTGAAGTTAATAATGCATTGCATTGCATTTAATAGGTATTATTCATAAATTTACTTTTAGGTAGAACAAATTCCTTTCTACAATTTAATTTGTGAACCACTGGGAGCTTTTATTAAATTGGCTCTCTACATATTAATTCATCTTGGCAGACAATTTATGCTATTATTATTCTTACGATAATGCTACATCAGAAGACAGAAACACAGCATATGGGGAATCTATCCATGCTTACTCTGCTCTTATCACCTCCCTTACTGTTTATAATAATATTAAGTAAAGCTCTTGTGATGTAAATCATGTATTTTTTATTCTTAATGTTTCAGAAGCACATTGGCCCTTTTGTAGCTAATAAGGACTCTTTTTGAACTTTAAATAATGCTAATAGCTCTGCTAGCTTTAGGAAAACAACACACAACATTATTAAAGAGAAATTAATTTTAGCTTTTGACTTCTCTTTTCTGAGGTTAAATAAACTACACCAGAAGTGCTTATTCTTTTCGTGCCCAATGTTCAGATCACACAAATAGGGTAAGTTTAGTAAATAAATTACCCCGGTTTCACTACTAAAAAAACAACTGATATAACTAATGTAAGGTAGATCTGTTTCATGACTTCCATTAGCTTTTTCCTACTTATCTCTTTCAGAAGTTAGAGTCAATTCCTTAAAAGTATTTGGGAACTGGAATAGACTATCATGAAGTATAACACTGCCTCTTTGGTGTGTCTTTTATTCTGAAGAGATACCACCATAGATCATTCCTAGGAATTTCTGCAAGTGGAAGCAAACCCAGGTTTGCTATAACAATTTCACAATGTATTTTGAACTTACATTTCTCCAAGGTACCTATCTTGTGTGACTCTTTAAAAAACAGTCTAATTCAAGTAGGTAGTGGGTTCTTTATTGTGCCAGCAAATTAGATGTCTATATTATTAACAATAAACCACCTACATACTAGATTATTTTCATTGTTGTTGGTTTTCATCTGCTTTGACCTTGGACTGTGGTTGCATGCTGAGTGAAAGGGGAGAAAAAGGAATAATTTTGGTGGCACTGATGTAATTAATTAATAGATTGATGACTGGCTATTGCTTTGTGAAGGTGTCTATTCTGGTCTAATGAAACAAGCTATTGACTTGAGGAAAGTATATTACATAATTACTGTGTTACTGTATTTAATATTTCCATTACTTAAAGTCTTGCTGGATTCCTAAAACTTTTTTTTTTTTCCTTTAGCACCATTAATTAATTTCTGGACACTGCATTGCAGTAATACACACACATTTTCTGTTTCTCAAAAGATGAAACTTTTTTTTCTGAGAGGAGAAATTTTCATCACAAAAAGAAAAAGAAAGTTCAACAAATAACATACTTTTTTTTTCTCTCTCCTCTCACTTTGTTTTGTAAAGCAGTAGGCATTGAAAACTTACCTGCTTAAGAGGTTTAATGAGAATGTGTTTAACACAACAGTAAATTTAAAAACAAAAAAGTGATACAGGTTACCATGCAATAGAAATAAAGCTCTTTCCCCTCTCCCACCTTAAAAAGAAGGTTTCGGGAAACTGTCAGGATGCTAAGACATTAGTTTCATTTTTATTTTTCACTAAATAGTTCAACCGTCAAAGTGATCATGGTGTTCGTATGTTTTGGAAATAGAGAAGAAAGAGCTCCATTAGATGTTAGAAAGTATTTTCCTGTTCACAGAAAATTGAAGTAATGGCAATGCATTCTTCACCTTCTAACCTTTCCCTGATTTAATGGTATCTGAAATAATGCTAAGATAATAAGCAGGGTCAAGTAGTCCTACAGTGTTCTGAGTGCAGCATTCTGGGTCTTGAATATTTTGTTTTTCACCTGACAGTGAAACAATGTTGCGAGCCGTTTGTTTTATTTAAATCTCCTGATAATATGATAATAACAAGACTAAATGGCAATTAAGAAACCGATATTAAAAAAATCTTCCAAAGAAATAAACTATTGGTTTTATTGAAAGCAAAATTCATTTCGTTATAAAAAGGAAAAGTACTAACAGTAATTGGATTAAACACCCACTGACATTAAAAAAGGCCATTTCTAAGCCATCTTTTAATGATGATTTACAAAAGACAAATTAATATGCCACAATAAAGAAGACTGAAAATTGTCTTAAATCAGTCCTTAACTTCGTCTGAAAACTGCTGTGGTGAGAAACATTTGGCATATTTCAGAAACAAAGGATGTTCTTTTACATATAACACATGAAGAAGAGATTGAAAAAAATGGAACACGGGCAATTTCACATAAAACATGTAAAACACTTTTCTTCTAGATCAATCTATTTTTAAATGTGATTTGTTTTCAACAATAGTATTTCTGACGGAACTTAAAGATATTCACTGTTCTTTCTAGCATTAAAATTCATGAAACAGATAATAATTGGCAAGACCTTGTGGACAGAAACTTAGATGAGACATTTTCTGCTTTGACAAGTAGCTCTATGCTATTCAATACTGAATGATGCGTGAGAATGCTGCTGTCAGATTTACTAGCAATATGCATCATTCTCCTTTGTAATCAATATCTTCAATGGCTGATGACTAGCAGGGGACCAGAAGTGTGAGAACATTTAGCTGCTTGTCTTGCCATGCACTGTCATTTAACTTCATCTTAAAAGCTGCCTTCAGATGTCATTGAACAAAAGATGATACAGACCAGTACCTTGAAATTAATCTCTTTTTCATGTTGGTATTATTTTTCTCTTGATGTAAGTCAACTCATATTGTCAGTACAACTAGAGAACAGTCAATATCCATGTCACTAATCCTTTAAGAATTCTTTTTTGTTTCCAGCAATATATAGTATTTGTAGTTATATACCACTTAATTTGTTCTTATATAAAGAAGAATATGTAACACTAGTATTTTTCATGTATCTGCTAAATGGCGTTAGGAATCATACACATAATATTTTAAGAAAATACTTCTCCTACAAATTTGTTTAATTACTACTGATTTACTGATAATATTCCTCTCACACTGTAAAACAGATTGTACCTAAAAAACTTAATTCCTCAAAAACACAAAGGTGTGAAGTTCTGCTGTCCCTTAAAATGTTATTTTCCCTCAGGATTGCAAGGTATATTACTGACATTTCAGGAACTGATAACACTTTCCACATTAATTTTTTAGCATGAGTAATGTTACTTTCCCAGCCTACTTACTACTTTGTTGTTTATACTTGGCCAATGATAATATTAGCTCTTTTTTACAATAATATTGCACTGGTGACATTTTTATTAGTCATCCACTTCTCTTTTTTGCTTTCTAGAAGACATCATCTCCATTTCATCTATATGACCCTTATTTCTTTTTCCTAGGTAAGTAAGGTTTTTTTAACCTTCATTAAAATGTTCCTTGCTTAGGTTGACTCCGTTTCTTCCATATGACTGCTGAGTCCTTCCTTTACCTTCCTGGTGTTATCCAGAAATCACAGTGAAGTTACATTAACTTTCTCATCACTCATGAAACTACGAATGGGACCAGTCTCTCCAGACCATACAGCATGTTTAAAGTTTCCATAATTCAGTGAAGATTTCACACTGCCAACATTTTTTTTCCCAAGAAATTTTTAGATACTTACTATATATTCTTAGAGAAGACTTGTATTGGGTTTTCTGATACATAAATTGCATTGTTAATAATTTATTCTACACCAGTCTTTTAAATTTACTTTGACATTAATCTATTGTGTACCATTTTTAATTATTTTTTAGCAAATCAGGTACTAATAGTTCCCTCAGTTAATAGAAAAATATAATAGCTATTACTACCTGAATCATCCTGTTTGCCCTTTCTGAATATTTTGTACATTAGGACTACATCTGCTTAACAAAATTTTTGTAGTATATCAACATTCATTAAAAATAGATTTCAGCAAGCCACATATCTTCTCATTCAGCTCTTTTATGAGTCCCACATGCAAGTTATCAAGACCTGATGATTTAAAATTGTTTATCCCCTATAAATCCCCATTGGAATATTACATTCCTTTACTAATGGAAAATAAAGCTCTTTATCATTTTTATGTGATATATTCCTGTTTCCTTCCAAATACATAAATTATTTATTGAAAATTTCTAGCTATTCTATCAGCACTTTCCTAATCATTGTGAAAAGTGTTACCCCATCTTTCTTATTGTGACTGTGTTATTTCTAAGATTTCTTGTGTTCCTAACATAATTTGAAAGCATATATTTTTTTACTTCTCCCAACATTGCATTTTACTTGATGTCTTCAGACCTCCTTGATACTTATCTCCATTCAGTAACTGGGTTGAAGTTTATTTACCTTTTTCTGCTATTTGAATTATAGTTCTAGTTCCTAACATTCTTGCTTATGGTATACAATAAAGCATGTTACAAGGCCATACAGATTAATTAATTATGTTAGATGTCTCGAACCAGGTTCATGATTTAATTTATCATAATTAACCTCTGTTAAGCAAGCTGTACTTATTGGGGTTACTTTTATACAAATGTATGTTTAGCTATTAATTCATTTAGACAGACAAGATAATGTTCAGAGATCAGAAACACTTTTCATTTTATATTTTAACTGTGAAAAAAGCTTATGAAAATGAGCCAATGTAATTCTGAAGTGAGATCAAATGCATTTTTGTTGCATTTGCAGCTCAAGATGCATTTGATGCATGGTAAATAAAATTCATGTTTATTTTACTTTCTTCTTCTTTTCCTTTTACCTTTCTAGTACCTTTCCTTTTGAGCTCTTTTTTTTCCTTTATCTGCATCAATGCATATGTCACCCTAAACAACAAAAGATAGAATATTTAGGATTCTTTTCTTTTCATTTTTTCTGTGTCACTCTTTAATTTTTATATTTTTCTTTTGTGATTTAAAATAAATGAAACATACCTTTCTTAAAAACTAAAGGTTCTGAAGTTAAATACTACTGAAAAGAAAATTATAGAAGTGAGAAAACAAACCAAAATCTGTTCAGAGAGAAAATGAAGGCTGAATGAAGGAAGTGGAAAGAAATGCCATTTATATATAGGGATTATTAATTAGTTGTTCTTGATTTTCTTTAATTATAGACATAATAATAATTTAAAAATTGCATAGGAATCAAAATTTTTTCTTTGAAGTTTTTCTGTAAAAATATACATACATGCTTATCTGAGTAATACCATTCAAGTCACAGAAAAAAAAATTAAAACAACCCTGAGTATTTATACTGATATGTATATACATGCAAAGCTCTGCACAACAACCTCATCTGTCTGAATGAGTTCTTTTCATTACTGTGCTTTCAAAAGCTGGACTAGCAAAATCCATTACCTACTTTTTCATCTAAATGCTTCCATATGCAGTAAAATATATTATCTCAACAAACAGTTTAATTAACTACAGTATCCATCTTGGACCAAGTTCAAGGTCATTTGCTTAATGAGGCATTTATTTCTATTTCTATAACCAAAACATAACCTTTAAATTGATTAAAGTTGTGTATGTCCTTTGTTTTCTGATTTCCTGATTCTTTTGATTCTAAGATGTTTCCATAAATTTTAAAAGTGCATGGTAATTATTCAATATGTTATAATTTGTTCCTGAAACCTATTTTCCTCCAAAGATCAAGGAATAACTGGTAGAAATTTTCTGCAAGATGATGCATTAGATAAAATTTAACTGTAAATGGAAACTTTTAATATGTCTTCTTTTTAAAATGGCTAAAACAAATGGTCTTTTCTTCTCAGTGCTACAACTAAGATTTCCGTTTTTGCATGTGCTTATAAGGATATAGTTTCCCACGCATGTCTGTGATACTTAAATATTAAAAAACAAAACAAAACAAAAAATATAGCCTGCATATGTCAGTATGTCGATTTGCTAAAGCTCTAATTTAGCAAATGTACAGGGATTGGCTGGGATTAAGTTACCTTCCTTCATAGCAGCCCATACGGTGCTGTGCTTTGCATTTGTGGCGAAACCGGTGTTGATAACATGCCAATGAGTTGGAGTCTGCTGAACTGTTCTTCCACAGCATCAAGACTTTTACTCTTTCCCTTCTCCCTGCCCCAGACTAGGCTGAGGGTATGAGTTTGGGAGGGGACTCAACCTGGACAGCTGGCCCTAACTGACCAGAGCGATGTTCCATGCCCTATGATAACATGCTCCGCAATGAAAACTCAGGGGAAGGAGGATGGAGGGGTGATATTTGTAGTTATGGTATTTGTCTTCTCAAGCAACTGTTACACATACTGAGGGATTGCTTTCCGGAAAGTGGCTGGACATCTTCCTGCTGATAGAAAGCAGTGAATTAATTCCTCTTTTTCTTTGCTTCCACATGCAGCTTTTGCTTTCCCTATTAAACTGTTATTATCTTGATTCATGAGTCTTCTTGCCTTCCTTTTATTTTCGCCTCATCCCACAGGAGAGGGGAAATGAGCAAGAGGCTGGGTGGGTGTTTGGCTGCCAGTCAGAGTCAATACACCACAGCAACAAATTCCCTGAGGTCAAGTTTAATATACTGTAGTCTCCTTAACTGTTGGCTCTGTTCTCAAAATAGAGACGTATTTATAATTTGATATTGGAAAAAATGGTATCTAGTGCTCTACTGGCTCTGCAACATGTAGATATTCACCTGTTAATAGGGACAATAAGTAAGCATAAAAAGTAAGTTGTGTCTGCTTGTACTCTTGTAATGGTTTTCTCCTGTAAGGAACAGATTTGTCAGGGCTATCACAAGTTGACCTCCATCTCTTATTTTTTTGCCATGACAATGAAATCCCTCATTTTACCTGCCGTAGGTGACCCTGCTCTGGCAGGGGCGTTGGACTAGATGATCTCCAGAGGTCCCTTCCAATGCTGACCATTCTGTGATTCTGTGATTCTTAGTCCAGTGCACCTGTGGCTCCTCTAAAACTCCTCAGTCACACTCAAGGTAATTTTGGAGAAACACAGAGAAACTGTGAGGTGAGGTGTCAGAAATGGATATGAAGCCAGTACTTCAGCAGGGGAGCAGAGAACAAAGGGAACTGAAGATTTAAAGCTGTAGGTCGCAAGTCTCTCCCTACTACATGGGCTCCACGTGAAAGGAGGGACCTACCCTGCCTGTAAATTTGGTTATGGCCTGTGTTTATTAACTGTGCTAATTAGTTTGGAAGGGGTCAAGGACTTTGCACTTGACATTAATAATTAAGGTTCTCAATTTTATATTTTTTTACAGATACTGTATTCTCACAGGTAAGATGGGTTTAAATGCCAAGTGTTTCCAAATTCTGCTGAGAAGGACATGTTTAGCCATGGGAACTCTTTCCATTTACGGGCTGGATGACAAAAGCTTCATGGGTCTACACTGCACTGTGCAGTAACATTAATATCAGTTTACAGAGGCACAGAAGGATGAAAACCTGAGTTGACATCAACTGGACAGTCAGCAGAGCTCACTGCAAGGATGGTTGATGGTAGCAACTCACTATCTGGCTAGAGTATCTCAGATAAACTCAGATTAGATCACTCCTGCTCCCTTTACTTCATTTATACCACAGAGAAAAACAAAAGCATATGCTAAATGGAAACATTAAAGGGAGAAATCAGTTGGAGAAACTCAGACCAATTAGCTATCCTATTTTTAAGGCTCTGCAACCTGTAGCTGCATTTTCTGGAGTCACAAAAAGCTGACACACTGAATTGTGCCTCAGTTAAAAAACTGTGTGAAACGTATCCAAAATGACCTTGCACAGCTTTAAATAAAACTTAAAGAATTGTTTACACATCTAATCTTTGGCTGGAAACAAACACAGCTATGCATTAGGAGCTGATTAACACAAATAAGAGGCTCTGGGAGTGCGGGAGCTTTATCCATCATTTAGAACGTTTTAATTAAGACCACAAGGAAATTCTGCCACATATTAGTACTTTGCATTCCAGATTATAGTTAACACATGCTGAAATCTCGGGGGGGGGGGGGGGGGGAGGGGTGGGGGGGGTGGAATAACAAAACCAGAACACACAACAAAAACCATTAATTCTCTCTTCTCTGAAATACAGGAATCAATAAAATAAAATCCCTTATGTTAGTCTCCAAAAAAAGAGATTCAGAAAGCTATGGACCAAAACCAGTAGGCTACAAAATAAAGTAATTTGTATCACAGTTATGGGAAATAGAAAATAAGTGGTTTAAAGAAGCGGCAAGTAATTCACAACAGCTAGTGAAACTGACAAAAGTCTTAAAAATATGTTTTGCATTCTGCATAAGCTAAAGGAAATACGCCTGTTTGGTAGTCTCCTGCACAGCTGCATTTCTATTTACTTTTATTCACTGTTGAGGTTCCCGTTTGGTGCCATTTTTTAAGTCTGTGCAATAAACTTTCCAGAATCACTTCGCAAGATGCAGATACAAATCCCTATCCATCTTTGTTTATTTATGGAATGGGAAGCTTCTTTGCAATACATTGGAAATTCAATGTGTTTTTCAACATTACAGCCCTGCGTGGATTGACCCATTTTTTCAGCTGTCTTTTCTCCTTATTCCAGCAAACTTTTATCCTAACGTGTGAACTTGCTTCTTAATGAACACTGAAGATTTTTCAGTCATAAGAAACTAATTCTGGTAAGAAAACATAGTTGAAACATCTTTACTTCATGAAGGCAGAGGATCTGTCAGTCACCTTAGGAACCTCTAATGGGCAATCCTATTCCCATCTGAACATAGAGACAATCTCCCGTCTCAGTCTTTATACAGAAATGAGCCTAGAACCTCTGAGTGAAGCTAGATGTACCTGTGATGTGCCTGTGACAACCTGAAATTCAGGTAAAAATTACTACATGCCTCAGTACATGAAAAGGAAGAGAAAGGTCACTTTGGAGCCAGGAGTCTAGGTATTCTGGATGGCTAGGAAGTAGAGAGTCATTATGTTTGGGTTTTGTTCTGTTTTGTTTTGTTTTTTAATTTTGAAACATTTATTTTTTAAATATTCTCAGAGTAATTCTGATAATTAGTAAATTTAGGGCAGCATTTTTGACATTCTCCTGCCAAAAAAAAACCCTGTTCAAAACCACAAATGGGCCAAGGCAGACACTATAAAACAAGAATGGGAGGAATAACAAAGGCATGATGCTATAGTGCTGCTGAAATAGAGGACAAAAAGAAAACAAATAAAAAATAGTATAGGGTGAAAATCAGTTCTTGACTGAATATTAGTTATGTTCCTTTGCCTCTGCATAAAATATTCATAACTCCTGTGAACTACAAATTAGGACTCTATTTGAAGTCTTCACAGTAGAATAAAAAAGTTTTAAGTATGTGAGATGGTATTATGCAAGATCCTTCAACTTGTGAATGCTCTTGTTTATTTCACTGGTAAGTGTTGTTTGAATTGATAATCACATTCTTGTAATGTAATAACTACTATTAGACAAGAAACAACTGATATGGGTGACAGGGTTTCTTCTTTTTTTGTTTTGGTTTGTTTCATTTTTGCTTGTTTAGTTGGTTTTCACAGGCTGTTGGTGAAAAAATTGTGGATTCAGCAATGTAAATTCTTTGTATTACACACATTTGTTAAAACACCAAGAGCGTTTAATCTCTAGGCCTATAATTGTAATGATAGTTAACTAATGTTATTCTAGGAACCATAAACAATGACGTTAATATGCCTGCTACATTTTTAAATGTGATAGCTTCCTCAAGGATGTTAGATAACTCTAAAATGAAGACTTTTTTTCTATTAAATATTGATGTGTTGGATTACATTTATTTCTTGACTCATATCTTGCAACAAAAGTTGCCAGAGCTGTAGAATGAGTCACAGGAAGCACTTACAGAGAAAGTCTAATTTTTTTTAAGTGGAAGGACTTATGTCTTATCTGGAGGTCAAACTCTGTCCCCTCAAGATTTAGCCTTGAACTCTTAGTTGTTTGTGAACCTTGAAAATTTCTTGAATTACTATGAATGAAGATGATGGTTCAATTAAAGACATATTTTCTTTTGCATTTTTAAAAAATATGAATGATCTTCTTATTTTTTCTTAGGTAGAAAGACCTCCACATAGCAGATATGTGTTCTACAGCGTACATGACAGTGCAGTCATTGAAACATTGTCAGATAAATGTCTTTTTCCAAGGCCATGCATGGAAGGGTATTTGTGTGAAAAAGAAGAAGAAGATAGAATTACTCTGCTCTAGATGCAGACATGTTGAGATTTGTTTAAGATTGTCGCATCTAGATATTTACAGTGCAGGGTTTAGGGTCAATCTGAGATACACACCTACATTTTGATATCAATGTGCCTGAATATTCGCTATATACATACACCCACTTTATAGGCAGTGGTCTTTAACTGTGCATTCAAAGAAATCTAGACACTCACTCAGCTAATTCAATTACTTGCCTACACATTGGCTTCTAGTCCCCTCTGTGACTCCCTAAGAAAACCAAGTCATATATAAAGGGGTTACAGATATCAAACATAACAGATATCTGAAACTTTCTCCAGTGGGAGATCAAGGCAAATATAGTTATACAAATAGGACTAAATACCTGTTTTCAGGGATCTGAATCTCTCCTTAGAGCAAATTTGTTGAAGTACATGCTATTCTGCAAAGATTTTCATAGTTTACGTTGTGTCAAGAGTTGTCTTACAATCAATGAAATCTGTTTTCTGGAGCTTAATTGACTAAACTCAATACCTCTCAAACAGAACAGCATCTGAGAATGTACTGTTCATCCATTTTCTTAAAAAGCAGGAGGCCATTCTGTGTTCTGTGTTTTTCAAATTCATGTAATTGAACAAATGCTTTGCAATAAAGCTTCATATCTAGAATTCCTTATATCTTTATATATTTCATAGAATCGTAGAATCATAGAATGCTTAGAGTTGGAAGGGACCTCAAAGATCACCTTTTTACAACCCCCCTGCCATGGGCAGAGACACCTTCCACTAGACCAGGTTGCTCAAAGCACCATCCAACCTGGCCTTGAACACTTCCAGGGAAGGGGCAGCCACAACTTCCCTGCACCCACCTCTCCAGCCTATTCAGGTCCCTCTGGCTGGCATCCCTACCCTCAGGATATCTACCAATAAAGAGTTATATATTTAATTTTAACAATGTAGTTTAAGTTATGTTTCTAAAGGATATATTATGATTTCTAAAGGTAATTTACATTAAAAATTGCTCAGTCATTACTGTACAGATGAAAATAAAAGGTTTAAGGAGACTCTAGTTCATCTCTGTTAAGCTAATCTTAATATCCATTACACTCTTCTTAGTGGCTTTGACATTCAGACCCTGCAGGAGAGAAGAAGTGGAAAGATGCAGTTACTGCTGTAAAACAATCCTTTTCTCTACATAAAAGATTACACCATGCTGTTAGATTGCACAGGAACTGATCCATATAGTGAAGTGCCAGGAACTCTCACACAGACAGCCTTGGTGTGCAGCTTGGAGTGCCAGCAAAATGTCAAATCTCAAGTTGGTGGCAGGAAACTGTCTGAACAGAGCCCTGAAGAGAAAAAATTCTTTTAGTTTTAAACTAGATGAACTTAGTCTGTTGGCTATCCAACAAATGTGAGTGAAGATATATTCCCTGCAATAATCTGGAATGAATTGTAAATTCTGAGTTTGATATGTAGCCTAGCAGTAGGAACACTGACCATATGGGTAAACTAAATGTTCCTTTATACATATGTCCTTATATTTATGTAGAATTAATAAAATGAAAATCCCTACGTGTCAATTTCATTGATGATATAATGTCATTATTTCCTCTTAAACTTTCTAACTTCTAAATCCAGGAATGTATGGATATGGATATGGATATACATTTGCATGTATAAAATAAGATGTATGTAAATTTTCTAAAAGTGAAGGAAAAAAAGTTTTGTAATTTAATTTAAAAAATCTGCATCTTGTGTTCATAACCTCTCTTTCCTTGAACATAACAAAACAGCTAAGTATGATGGGCTAATGTTCTTCGTTCTCATGGATCACAGAAAAAAAATAGAGCCCCAAATGAAAGCAATTAATAGAATTTAAATTGTTTACATTTTGAACTTAATAGACCAGCTGTGTGCACTTCTGCTAAATTTTTATTCCATAAATGTCTACCTTAGTTAAATGCATGTTCAATGCATCTTACAAACTAAGTGAACCATTTGTGGGAAATCAACTGGATTTCTCCCTTCTCCTCTATTAAAACGGAATCTTAAGAGGAATGAAAGAGTTGTGAGACTGAAGGGTAAAATTAATAAACCCGATTTACTTTCTGATGAACCAAGTGAAAATTTAAGGTTTTTTGAGTGGATGAAACTGGATTCAATTTAAGGGGTCAGAGAAAGCTTTAGTCATTGCTGGAAATAAACTGTGCTGCATAACTTGAAAAGAGTTTGAGTCAGAGTGAAGGAGCCAGAGGTCTGCAATTGGTTACTTTAGGTTCTTCTGAAATAAGAGGAATCAGGAAATGTAACCCCATTCTCAAAATAGGTTATTAAATAGTGTCTTGGTGAGCAGACAAATACATCAACTCAAATACATCAAAGATGATGGAGAATGGCCCAGCAATGACTTCTGCCAGCTCCCTCAGCACTCGTGGGTGCATCCCATCAGGCCCCATGGACTTGCAGGTATCCAGTTTACTTAACTGTTCTCTAACTTGTTCCTCTTCAACCAAGGGAAAGTCTTCTTTCCTCCAGACTTTCTCTGTTACCCGCAGAGTCTGGGACTCCCGGGGCCTGGCCTGAGCAGTGAAGACAGAAGCAAAGAAGGCATTCAGCAACTCTGCCTTCTCTGCATCATCTGTCACCACGTTCAACAGCAGGCCCCCATTTTCCCTGGTTTTTCTTTTGCCTCCTATATACTTCAAGAAACCCTTCCTATTGGTCTTGACATCCCTCGCCAGGTTCAATTCCAAGGCTACCTTGGCTTTCCTCGTTTCATCCCTGCATACCCTGACAGCCTTCTTATACTCTTCCCAAGTGGTCAGTCCCTTCTTCCACATACTGTAAACTCCCTTCTTCCACCTGAGCTTTTTCAGAAGATCCCTGCTCAGCCATGCAGGTCTCCTGCTTCCCTTGCCCAATTTCTTGCTCTTAGGGATGCACCAATCCTGAGCTTGAAGGAAGTGATGCTTAAATATCAGCCAGCTCTCTTGAGCCCCTGTACCCTCTAGAGCCCTCTCCCATGGGATTTCTCCAAGGAATTCCTTGAAGAGATCAAAGTTAGACCTCCTGAAGTCTAAGGTTTCAACCCTACTTGTCATTTTGTGCATACTGCACTTAATCCTGAACTCTGTCTTCTCATGATTACTGCAGCCAAGTCTGCCCCCAACCTTAACATCCTCCACCAGTCCCTCTTTATTTGTCAGTACTAGGTCCAGTAGTACACCTCTTCTTGTGGGCTTCTCCACCACCTGAGTCAAATAGTTATCCTCAATGCACTGGAGGAACCTCCTGGACTGTACAGGCCTGGCTGTGTAGCCTTCCCAGCAGATACCAGGGTAGTTGAAGTCCCCCATGAGAACCAAGGCCTGTGATTGTGAGGTAATTCTCACCTGTCTGTAGAAGGCCTCATCAACTTCCCCAGTTGATGGGCCCAGGAGGCCTGTAATAAACACCCACAACAGTGTTTCTCATGTTACCCTGCCCCTTGATCCTTACCCACAAGCTCTCCACTCACTCTTCATCTGCACTCAGGGCATAGTTTAAATTGGAAGGAGAGGCTGGAATTCCTTCATGCTGAGTTTATTACATGAACACATAACTGTTTTCCAGTTTTTTCCTCTAGAAATCAAAAGACTGCAGATCTGGAAAAATATTTGCATTTTTTTTCCACCTATCCAAGTGTCTTTTCAGTGTGTATGACTGAAATTAAGGTATACAGCAAGGACATTAAGTAGCTAGGTTGTAGGAACTTCTGAGTAGAGCAAATTTTTTAATCTGTGTATGAATGGTTTACAAATTCTGAAAAAGTTGTTCTGCTCTGATTAACTGAAACTTAATATCTGGAATATTCAAATATTGGCTGTCATTTTAGGTTATGTGGTTCGGGTATCAAATAGGATCAGAAATAAGATCTTGAAGGGATAACTACAAAAAAAAAGAAGAGTTAATTTTTCTACAAATTTGTTGCATAAGCTGAAGCAGAACAACAAGACATAGAAAATTATTTTTTATTAACCTGGTGTGAAACTGGACTTTGTCTCATGGAAATATTAAGAAACAGTGACTATACCTAAGTTTCAGTGTCAAAGACTTTCATGGGCCTGGAAATGCTAAACCTGCAGTTTCTCTTGCCCCATACCTTCAACTCAAGATTTTTCACAACACTTTTAATACCCTTAAGCAAGGGTACCTCACTGTAGTTAAACAATAAAGCTTTCTTTGGCATAACAAAATAGAGAACAAGGTCTCCGTGGAAACCCAGATTTCTCATGTACACACCTGTTCTATTACAGAAAGTAGAAAAGCTCCTAAGACCTTCATCCTTTTACAGCAACTTTAGATGCTTCATTCAGTGGTTTGACTGGCACTCAGGAAGGTGTGAAAGTGCAGTAGTCGCATCTTTGCTTTGAAAATGAGTGTATATGCTAGGGTCACTGAAATAGCTGGAGAGGACTAATATGTTTGATTTCCATTACTTTTACTTCCAGGTTAGAGAAAATGTGAATTTAGGTTGTTGATCTTATTGTAGTCCTCAGTGGAAGGCTGACTAATTCAAAAACCATCACACAACTCAACACAAAGCTAACAGCCTTGGCACAGAGAAAACATAGGCAACTGGTTATTTGAGCAGCAGAGGTGGTGTAAGTCAGGAGTGGAGCACTTTTTGCAGAGATGTGTAGAGATGTTAATGCACAGCACCTGTCAGCACTGTGCCTTGAACCAGCCTGTACTATAAACCTCTCATTTTCATGAACACTAAAATCCCCCAAACTTACATTGAAATATAAATGCAATAAAAATGTTTTCCCTAGCCCAAATACAGTTTATTCTTTATGAATATACATGTGCTTCTTTGTAGTATACTTCTAAACCAGGGAGCTGTCAAGAGTTGAGTAAATGGTAGCTAGAATATACACGAGATACTTTTGAAAAAAAAAAGAAAGACTTAAATACGAACATAAACCATTTTCTAAAGCTTCTGAAATACAGTGTGCTGGTCCTGAAAATCTTTGAAGTTCCCTTGAGGACCTCCACTATAAAGTAATGGGTAAATTTGCTTTACCACCCCTGGGGGCATGGGTTTTTAAGATTATCTCCTAATAAAAATAATATAAAAATAATACATATAAGGGAAGAAGAACATCTGGTTTGATACAAATTCAAACTCAGTAAGCTTTCAGAACCAGACAGATTAAGAACCTGCATATTCACATCATAAATACTTCTGCTCCAAATTTTTTCACAAAAGATATTTAAAAGAAAAGCTATGTTTATTATTTGTCATGGTTATCAGTTTAGATTATTTCTTAAAGGTTTTGGCTCTGTTTTATATTCATAAAATACAACTATTATTCTGATTTCTGTTTAAATTAAAGGATTTTTCAGATCACAAATAAACATAAACATAGTTTTAAAGTAATAACACTGAAAACATTAAAATATTACTGATGACATTTTCTTAGCATTAAATTATTTTAATTTTCTGCTTCCTTATTTGTTTCTTTATAGCATTTTCAAATACTGAATTTAAAATAATTTCTTCATATTTGGGGTTATTATACATTCTGTGCATGAGTTTAGGAAAATCAATGAGCCATCTTGTAACTGGGATATGAAATGTCAATATAACACTGGTTTTCTATATGCTTCTATAAGACACATTAGTATTCTTGTCCTGCATATAGCTTATAACATCTCAAAATGCATATCATTATATTGTTCATATCCACACTCTTGAAATGGGCTTGATAGATTAGGCTTAGTAAGACAAAAGAGAAGATTTGTTTGCACAAAGATTATGTTAAACTTGCTGGAAGCAGTAGTGAAATCTCAGGAGAAGAAATAAAAAGCAAGCAGGCAACCTGTACACCTCTCATCTCCCTGCAATTCCTAGAGGTTACATATAAGAAGATTAGGAAACAACACACAGACACAATTGAAAAGCTTCCTAATGAAAACAAATTCGCCATATTTGATGGCTTATATATATCATCATTTTTTGACAGCAACATAATGTGGAAAGACAATTTAATGCAATAAGAAGATTTCACTTTCTAAGCAAATTGTTTGGGATAGATCTCTCACAAAGAAAGAAGAATTGAAATGGCATTGGAACAACCCGGTTCTAATACTCCTTAGAAGCAGATAGGCATTGATGGAAGTGATGGTATTCTTTCAAAGGTTTATGAATTTTCCCAATGAAATTTCAGAAAACAAAGTAGCTTGAATGGCTTGGTCAGTATATGATATCTATGGGCACTCTCCTGACACCCTTATTTAGGAATAACTGATTAGCACACACATGATACATTTGAGACAGAAAGCTGAAGAAGCCATATCCAATCCATCCCTTTGCCAAAGCAGCCTTAACTGGCTTAAGTTGCAGTAAAATACTCATGCTGTGTTGAACTTCCTTATGTTCAGCTTTATAGCAGTACTTCGCCTCAAAAATACTTTAGAGATCCTCTCTTTTAAAATAGTAATACGTATTAGATACTTGTCTCTGCCCTCTGTAATCTTTACACCTGACTGTTCACATATTCAGTATCCCTTAAAGTGAACATCTTTCCTTTAGCTTGTAATCCCTTCCTTTCATTTTATCAGTGCTCAGCTTATGGTGGTTAAATTTGAATTTCCTGTGTTATTCTGAAGCCATGAATAAATCAGACAAGAGTAAGCAATTTGCTTAATTTATTGTTCATTTGACTTGTGTGTTAAAGAGCTTTCATGCCCTTTTAGGCTAAAATTTGTACCACTTCCACTGACTTGTACTGAAGTTCCACAAAACTTCTACTGGCATATTGCAACCTGTCCAGCAGAACCCCTGAAAATAGATATACTTCCATTAGTAACATTGTACCAGCTTTGCTTGTTTCACTTATAGAGAAAGAATGAATTCTAGTTCCTAGGAGGGTATGAGCTACACTTACATTTAACACACTTACTAGTACAGTTCACCTGTATAGTTCTGAGGGGGGGTTTAATACAAAATAGATGTATGTTTAGAAAAAAAGTGAATACGGTACTTACTGAAAAAAAATGCAATCTGAAGTTACTTTGAAGTTTATTTAATTTGGGCTGAATTTCTGCTGAAAGGGAATAAAATGTGTAATACTTTTACATAGATGATACTGGTTGAATGGCCATTCCTTGCCCTGCTGTCCCATTTTGGAGGGAGATAGGGTGTACCATTGACTAGAAACAAGTGATTTTTTTTCACTGGAGCTACTCTTTTATGCACAAACCCCAGACTTTCAGCTGAGAGTATGCCAGTTATGAGAGACAGTTCAGAGTATTCTCTTTTCTGCTTCACTGCAAAAGCAGGTAGAAGTGCCTGAGCAGCCTATCTTTAATGAGAAAATGGAGTGTTTGGTCAGCTAGATAAGCAGCTTAAGGAGCGTAAAGACTGTGGCAAACTTGTGGTGCACAGTCTCACAGGCTCACGAGTATGCCACAGGGTTATAAGAAATTTCATACCCCCCTGCATAGTATGGGGTAGTACCTGCTTGCAGCAAATGAGATTCGCTGCTCTCTGCTCTGATGCCACAAAAGGTAGAAGTCATCTCCTCCAAAGTCTCTGTTGTCCCCTGAAGGAGCAATGCCCTGCAAATGGAAGAAATTCTTTGAGATAGATGCAGAAGTTCAGCTACTACTGTTGCTGGCAAGAGCAGGGGCTCAGGACCTTTGACTCTTGACCAAGGTCTACCTCCTTTCACAAGATCATGTCTCTCAGAGTCATCATCCACTTCCTGTGACTAAAAGAGGCTTTTAGATTCATTCTAGAAGAAGAGATGGTGTCCTGGTTTGAGGTAAAACAGGACCATTTTTTTTCAGTAGCTTTGCTTCTTAGCTGGGCCTCTTCTAACTACTGAAATTGGCAGCGTATTGTGCAGAAACTGTTCATGCTCACAGTGATAAGACATATGTCTATAGTTCATGACAAGGCATGGTATGCAGAGAGGCTCTTGCTTATACTTATTGATATAACACCGAAGGCCAGCTAACTTTGTCATTTGCCCCCTTGGAGGGTCGGAAGTGGAAAAATGTAGAGGGGTCACAACTGCAGGGAGGAGCAGACAGGACAGGTGACCCAAACCTGACCAAAAGGATATTCCATCCCATCTGCCTCATGCTCAGCATAAAAGCTGAAGGATCAAAGGGTCAGCACTCTTTCTTCAATGGCCGGCATCTGAGGAGGATTCTGTCTGTTGTCTGCCTCTGACCCTGATCCTGAATCCAGATCTGGAATCCAGTTCTCATCCATCACTGATTCCAGTCTTGGACTACCCCAGTGCCAGCCAGTGATGTGATTGTAGTCCTGGGATCTTGATACAGTTTTAGATATATTTCTTTATTTTCTTTTTATTATTTTATTATTAATATTTTCATTAAAGTAGTTTAGTTCCTTCTAACTCATAAGTCTCTTTTTCCCTCCTCTGCCTCTCTCTTTGAAAAGAAGTGTAGAGGAGCATCTGTCGGTCCTATCTGGGGTGCCCCACCTCCCCAGTGGCTGATTCAGCCTAAACCACGACACATGGAGACAACGACAGTAGGTCTATTTTTTTATACTTCTGTTTCAATGAGTAAGCAATGACACAGTAGCAGTTCCCCTTTCCTCCCAAATCATGGTCACCAGTCATTCAAGGAGGTTAATGCCTTCTCTTTGGCCTTTTAATATCAATTCCTCTCCTTTTCTTCCTATCTGACTGTTAAATCCTCCCTCTCCTTTCTTTTTAAACTTTCATAATTTTCCATTCTCTTTTTCCAGCTTTTTTTATCTTGTCTTAATTTGTGGGGGAGTAATTTATTAAACTTTTGCCTGTTATTACCAGAAGTTCCATCTGACTAGAAGGTCGTGTGTCTGCTGGCAGGTGAATGTCAGCTGTGCCAGATTCCTCTACAGACCATGAACCCGGTGAACCAGGCTCTTGTGAGGCATCCTCTGTCCATGTCTTCTCATGCCAAAATGGGAATCCTGGAAGGACAAAACCCTTTTCTTTCTCTCTAGTACCTGCAGTTTTCTTAAGTGTGTGTGCTTTCCATACCTCAGGTTCTCCTTCAGCACGATGCGAGTCTCCTGGTTGCCTGGTGTCCAGAGATTGAATGCAATCCTATGCAATGGTCAAGTGCAGTTCCTTCTCAGCCCCTTTCCTTGGAGCTGTTGCCCTTAGAACAGCTTTTCATCAGAGCAAGGGTCTGAACACAAATATCAGCTAACTGTCCTAATGGTGCTTGTAGACAGTTGCTAATTAGGACCTTTAGTTAAAGTTAATAATTGTGTGATATATTTAAAATGACTAAATATAAACTAATAATATATTCTTATATTGTTTATTATATTTATCATATTATTTATTATTATAAATAATAAATTATTGAGGGAAACCACTCGTGAGGATAAGACAGCGATATTCAGGGATCTCTCAGGGGTCTCACAGACTCAGAGACAGCGAATGGTTTGAACTAGAACAGTATTAGTGAATGGTCTTTCAGTTCAAGACGTACAAGTCCTACAAACTACCTGTCCACCAATGACATTGAATGACTAATAAATTTTTAAACTACTTATGAATGAATCTGGTAAAAAGAGAAGACAAAAACCAAAGGAATTTCAACTGAGTTGTTTAGGGTTTTGAGCAAGAGAAGGGAATAAGGAAAGACTATTCGTTTTCTTGTTATGGATGGCAGATGGATTTGAGCTGTCTTCTAAATACAGAACTTTGGTTTTATTTAAAGTGAAACAAATTTTCCTTCTCCCAAGCAATCTAAACGATGTCTATCTGAAAGTCTTCTCTCTGAATACATACTTTTGTTCATTGAGCGGAAAATTCAGTTAATCTAATAATCATGTGCCAGCAAAGCACTACTAACTATAAACATGTTTTCAGGAAAGTCATTCCATATTAGAACAAATGACTGATAGTACTGAATAAAAAGATCTTTGTTTATTTGGCAAAGGCAGAATTCTAAAGAGAAGAAATTATTTCCTGTGCAAACAATTTTTCTTTATTCTATCTCCTTTACACATGCTTCCTTAACTACATTGTCACGTATTATTTTTCCATTTGATTTTCGAGAAAAAAAGACATTATCATTTTATATTGGGCAACATAACCATAAGCATTTAAACTAGATCCCTTATATTACATAATTTTGATGTGTGCTTTCAGACAGACAGAGCTGCATATTAACTCTTCAGTGAGCTTTCCCCTGCTTAGCCCAGGCTTGGTTTCTCTGTAACTAGCACGTTTTAGATTGATTTGTAAATGAATTCTAGATGTCCTTGTACATGTCACAGGCAGGGCACAGATGTGTTTGAAGCTGCCCTTACAGATCCCATAAAAGCAAAATAGCAAGCCCAAGTTCTCTTTGTAGGTCCTTACATAAGAAAGTGCATGGGGAAAGAGGGTGTGTACATGTAGGAGGGATCTTAAAACGTCTTATTCTTCTTACTCCTGCTGTAAAAAGGCACTTCACTAGGAGGAGCAGGGCTTCACAGAGAGAATCCTAAGAGCTGTCAGAGGTAGAAGAGATGCTATTATTTTACATCTGGGCAAGGGAGATCCTTTCTGACCCTTAGTTGCCGGAGTCCATATTCTTCTTTCTTAAGTGTTTCAAAGTTTTCCACCCACAGCCACATAAATCATCTCTTTTGGGAACTAAGTTGGAAGAACATTTTAGTTGAAAACCTTAAAGTGTTTTGACTTCCTCTTCTTACCTTTCTTTTCTTGCTTCACTCAACAAGCTGAATTTAGTGCTTATTACAAATTTTTACTTTAAGTACTTATACACTAATTAACACAATAAAAATGTTCCTTTCCCATTTCCTCACTTTACAATTGATGATGACAACCAAAGCTAATTTGACAAGAGAGTTGAAACTCAAAATTTGAGAGGTGCAGAGCGTGACAACAAGAGACTATAGGAATAAGTTGAAAAAAGAGTGTTTCAGGCTGGAGTTAAGGAAAAATCTTTTCATCATGAGGACAGACAAACAGGGGAAAAGGTTTCTCAGAGAGGTTGTACAGTCTCTCTCCTTGCTAGTTAGTTTGACTGGACACAGCCCTGAGCACACTAGTTTGATCTCAGAGGTTTCTTCCTCTCTGAATTATCTCATGAAGCAAGATCTTTTTTTATGTCCTGGTCTGGTTGCTTTTCAACAATTCAACAGTAACTCCATATTATTTTAAAAGATTATTAACATTAGAAATAATTTGATATAAAACAGTCTCTTTAAAGTTTCTGTCACCTTTTATTTCCTTAATTTCTTTCTAAATGTTAATAACAGGCTGTTGGCTCAGGCGTGTACATAAGTTTAATTAATATGCGGTTTCTGTTTTTTCCAGATCATTAATGAAAATGTTAAAAACTGACTTAACACATTGCTTTGCATATACTCAACAGAAGTAATGAAAAATTACCTCTTTTGTAGGAGTAACCCAATGTGGTAATTCCTTACAATAATTGGCACCAATGTTGCTATAGCTCACAATTAGCTGAATATCAATTAACTTGAAATATGACTGAGAAATTTATATTAGTGTTAACCTAATGCTTCATTTATATTTACAGCTGGTTTTAATTATTTGAACAATCACCAAAAAATTAAAACCTGCAATCAGTGAGGTTTCACCTTCACAGATGATTTTCTGGGAATTTAGTAAACAAAGCAGACATAAATATGATGAATTATTCCTAGGACTTTGCCTTTGCAATTACTTGTCAACTGCTTTTTTTACAGCAGTTGAATGTTATATATGTGTTTACTAAACGCAAATTAAAAAAGAAAATCAAACCACAATTTCCTCCACTCCCCCCAAAAACCCAAATCCCAATACCCCGAACCTCCCAAAAATCCTGTTTCTCTCCTCTTTATTTGTGTCTCAGTAGAGTGTCTGGACAATGCCTGTTGATCTTTTTTAAATGTTTTAAAAAGTTGTTCAAAATGTGGAGATGTACAAGCTTTATTCCCTTTTCATGTTTTACAATACAATGAACTTATTTATAGTATCTTTGCAGAGACAGGTTTTCCTCTTCCGCCTATCAAGTTTTCTGTTCAGCCACAGTGGAAGCAATTTGTGAAAATTATTCTTAACATTTTTATCAGAACTATTTTCTCGAAGAGCAAGCAGGAAGATAAACAGTCTTCTCACTGGTACTTTAACGAGACTTCTGAATTCAGTCATAAAGATATGAGCTAGAATTTTCTAAAAATGTCTTGGTGAAATAAACTCCCCAAATCCTTGGAAGAATATGATCTGAGTGTCCTACTCCCTTATTGTCTTTCAAACCTAGTCCATAAATCCACAATATAGCACCATACAGGCTACTATGAACTCTATCCCAGCCAAAACCATTACATCCCCAAAGAAAGAATTGCTGAAGAATTTTCAGTAATTTGTGGCTATGATATTAACTATTCACAAAATTAGAGAATTATTTAGGTTGGAATGGACCTCTTGAGAACTTCTAGTCTAATGTTCCTGCTCAATCAGGGTCAGCTAGAGCTGGTTGTCCAGGATCATGTCCAGAGAGGTTTTGAATGTATATAAGGATGGGTATTCCACAATTTCCCTGGGAAACGTGTTCCAGTGTTTGGTCACTGAAAGTAAAAAAGTGTTTTCATAATTGAGTGATGGAGCTGTGCTTAGTTGACTTTAGCCAGCGGCCAGCTGCACAGCCAGCTGCTCTCTCACTCCACTTCCTCAAAAGGACAGGGGGAGAAGATAAGATGAAAAAACTCTTGGGTCAACATGAAGACAAGGAGATCCCTTACCAGTTACCATCATGGGCAAAACAGACTCAACTTGGGGAAGATTAATTTAATCAATTCCTGCTTAAAACAGATTTGGAGAGTAAGAAACAAAGACAAAAACTAAAATACCTTCCCCCAGCCTCTACCCCTTTTCCCCAGAATCAAACTGACTCCTTTATTCCTGACTCTTCTGCCTCCTCCCTTCCCTGTCCCCCTGGCCTGTGTGGTACAGAGGGATGGGCATTGAAGCATTATAACCAGTCCATAACAGATCCTCTCTACCACTCCCTCCTCCTCACAATTTTTCTCTGCTCTGCAGTGGGTCCTCCATAAGCTACAGTCCTTCAGAATAAACCTGTTCCTGCATGGGCTCCTCTCTGCAGGCTACAGGTCCTGCCAGGAGCCTGCTCCAGCATGGTTTCTCTACACGCTGCAGTTTCCTTTAGGACATATGCACCTGCTCCAGCATGGGGCCCTCCATGGGCTACAGTGTGGATATCTTTTCTGGTATAGTCCTCTCCGTGGGCTGCAGGGAAATACCTGCTCCATCATAGCCTCTTGCAAAACTTCCATAGGCTGCAGGGAAATCTCTGCTCCAGTGCCTAGAGCACCTTCTCCCTCTCCTTCTTCAATGACCTTTGTGTTCATAGGGTTTTTTCTCACACTTTTTTCCCTCTCATTTCTCACTCTTAGGCAGTGTTTTGCCCTTAAATATGTTTTCCCAGAGGCACCACAGACTTGGCTGAGGGGCCCAGCTTGAGGAGTCAATATAAGCTTTGTCTTCACTTTAACCATTAGGTTAGGGGAACTGCCAGTTCAGAGTCAACTGCTTTCTTCAATGGGCTATATTGGTTGGAATTTGAGCCAGTTAAAGAAGCAGGTATCCTCTACTGCTAGTAAACTGACAAGGTTTGGGAACTGTCCAAAAAGTCTGGGACAATGAAGAAGACAGCTTTACTTGTACTAGCATCTGGCAGTCTAATTTCATATCTTCAGAGATGTATCCAGGTGGGGATTTGGAGTACAGACACTTTAGTCATAGTCAGTCTGATTGCTTCAGCAATTAGGGAAGAAATGGTAATAAGAAAATGTTCTGTGAAAGAATTACTTTATTTAAGAATTAAGTTACACAATAATTTGGATGCTTTTATCTTGTGCTTCCATTTCGAAGGACTGAAAGAAACTGAGAAGTATACAAAATGAAAATCATGAGGCCCTCCCTAACCATTTTATGTCAGCAGCTCTACAATCAGGACCAAGAGAGACGATGTTGAAACAATAATCAGGAACTACTCTATGTTTTTATGCTCTAAAGTATTTGAAGCAAAAAAATGGGCAGCTATTTACATATGGGGTTGAGTCTGCAAGAATTGGGCATAGCTGTGTTTTCTGGTACCAAAAATATGGAGCTTGGTGACAAGTGGTGTCTCTCAGGGATCTGTATTGGAACCAGTATTGTTTAATGTCTTCATCAATGACATTGGCAGTGGGATTCAGTGCACCCTCAGCAAGTTTGCTGACAACACCAGGCTGAGTGGTGCAGTTCACATGCCTGAGGGATGGGATGCCATCCAGAGGGACCTGGACAGGCTCAAGAAGTAGGCCCATGTGAACCTCATGAGGTTCTATGAGGCCAAGTGCAGGGTCCTGCACATAGGTCAGGGCAACCCCCAGTATCAATACAGGCTATGGGATGAAGGGATTGAGAGCACCCCTGCCGAGAAGGACCTGGGGGTACTGGTGGATGAAAAGCTGGGCACGAGCTGACAATGTGTGCTCACAGGCCAGGAGGCCAACCACATCCCAGGCTGCATCAAAACAAGCATGGCCAGCAGGTCGAGGGAGGTGATTTTGACCCTCTACTCAGCTCTTGTGAGACCCAACCTGGAGTACTGTGTCCAGGCCTGAAGTCCTCAGTACAGAAAAGGCATGGACCTGTTGGAGCAGGTCCAGAGGAGGGCCACAAAGATGATCAGAGGGCCGGAATACTCTCCTATAAGGACAGGGCTGAGAGAGTTGGGGTTGTTCAGCCTGGGGAAGAGAAGGCTCTGCTGAGACCTTATTGCAGTCTTTCAATATTTAAAAGGGGCCTACAAGAATGATGGGGACAAACTTCTTAGCACAGCCTATTGTGCTAGGACAAGGGGTAATGGCTTTAAACTAAAAAAGGGTAGATTTAGACTAGATATAGTGAAGAAATTTTTTACAATAAGAGTCATGAAACACTGGAGCAGGTTGCCTAGAGAGGTGGTAGACATGCCATTGCTGGAAACGTTCAAGGTTAGTTTGGACGGGGCTCTGAGCAACCTGATCTGTTTGAAGATAACCCTGCTCATTGCAGGGGAGGTTGAACTAGATGACCTTTTAAGGTCCCTTCCAACCCAAACTACTACATGAAGCTATGATATGCAGATATACCTGGAAGTTGCAGCTGAATTTTAAAGAATCAAAGAATCATAGGATAATTCAAGTTGGAAGTGACTTCAGGAAGTCTCTAGCCCATGCCCCTGCAAAAAGCAGAGTCAGCTATTGGATCATACCAGGCTGCTCAGGGCTTTATCTAGTTGCATACCCAACAATGGAAGGGACTGCATAACCTCTTTGAGCAACTGGTCCCATTGTTTGACTGTCCTCATGGGGAAAACATCTTTAAATATGTTCATTTATATCTATTTATTACATCAGATTGTTTTATCAAAGCAGACTTTATAGCAGCAAATGTTTTTTCTACAGAACTGAAAATTTCCATAGTTGTAAATGAAGTCAATATTTTGCCTGACAGGAATTTTGGACGACACAACAGAAGACAGGTCTTCTTGGCTTCATATTTCCCCAAAATTCATTACCTTACACCTACCTCAATCAAACTTTACAGAAGGGTAGCCTGTTACAGATATCCTACCTAATAAATTGTACTGAGGAGATATAAAAGAATAAGTCACCTAGATTTAGGACACAGAAAAATTAGAAGTTGGAAGTAAAAAATGCAGTAATCTAGTATTCACACCTTGCCTAAAGGTAGTGATCTTTTTTTGGCAAAGAAAAATCGATAATATCTCCCAGGTCTCTGAAACATGACTTTAACGGCTGGAGACAGAGTTTCAAGTTTGAAAAAAAAAGCCTCAAAGAAGTAGAATGCCTTGAAGTATAATTGAAGTTTTGCTCATTAAGGGCAAACCTGTGAAGACTTGACATTTCATCAAGTTTTCAGCTAGAGTTCCTAAGAAAATAGGCTTGAAAAAGTTGTACAGAGGACTGAGATTTCTTCTGCAGTGTTACCTTTTGACACGAAGCTTAGAGCCACTCTTAATTTTCAAGAAGCCAATAGTGTAATTGGGAACTTTTTAGCCACATGTTGACCAAGAAGAGCATAAACTAAAGAAAATTGCACTGTCATACTCATTAGAAACAGACACTAGACATTGTCATTGTAGTAAGTACTCATTGATTTCCCCCTCTAGACAGGTTCTGACTCTTTGGTACAGCTCTACAAAGGACTAAAACTTGGGACAAACTACTCCAAAACAGACTGAATCTCTAACAAAGAAAATGTGTGAGAGCCAACAGTATAAGGGTCATTGAGAAACATCACTTTTTCTGTATTTCTATATACCGCATTTCTGTAAAGACAGCAATACTATCTGTGTTCAAGTATTTCAGACCATAAATGACTGCAAAAATTTACTCTGGATCTTCATCCCTAGGTGATTCAGATACAATTCTTGTGGGTTTGTTTTTTTTTTTTTCCATTCCCTCCCCCTCCCCCTTGGTAATGTTCCCTTCTCCGCATCATCAGTCATTCACTTGATTTTATCTACATCCATTCTGTGAACCGCAGCTCACATTTGCAGCCTTTCTCCATTTGCTGTTTTCTCATAGAACTTTACCATTATTTCTCACACTCTCTTTCTTCCACACATTATCACTGCCAAGTTTTATATAGTCATTCCAGGAGGTGATTATGAGTCTTTTCTGAATGTTTGCCTGCAGTTTTTATGCAATGACCAACATCTGTGCTATTAAGATTGCTTGGATTCACTGCTGGTTAAAGATATTTATCTTACATAATGAGTAACTAAGAGCAAGTTTTATACACACTTTGTTTCCAAGAAGACTCCTGTCTTGTATAACTTTTTTTCGATCCAAAATGTATCATATCTGGTGAGCATAAAGGCTATTTATGATGCATTGCTACCATGTCTCACACACTAGTCATTGAAAAGCCAGTAGAATAAAAAAATTTCAATCTTTATTGAGCTAGAATACCCTCAGGTTGATGATTTATAAATAAAAGATTCATCAACAGTAACAAAAATTTACCGAGGCTTAGCATTTTGAGAAGCAGTTCACTTGCAGGAGAGATGAATTTATTAAATCAAGATCTAAACACTTTTGGAACAAGAAAGGAAGTTAATTATTCAGCCTGCTCTAAAACATCCCCAGTGATCAAGGCTCTGTATTTTTGTCATTAAGTTGATGCTTACCTTTTGGATCATTTCTGGACACTTTCATGTTATGGGGCATGAAATTGCTATTTTCAAAATCTCAGGGGAACAGCACCACTGACAGGTTTGACTCATCCAAGAAGAAATAATTGTGTATAATAGTTTTGAATTTGATGTGTGTGGAATAGATTAAAGAAGAATTCAGATATTCAAAATGCAATCTGAATCCTTTGGTCATGGAATCTAATGTGAAGGATTTAGAGAGGAGTTAGTGTTTCCTATTGAAAATGTTATTTTGTGTAAAAGATGGTTGAGTCTATAATCTCTGCCAGGAAGATATTCTGTTTAGAATATCCCAGTGCTAAGGCAATCACTTGCAGTGTCTCTGACCTCACCACAACCTTACTGTACAGACCAAAATAACTAGATCTGAAAGTGCTGCTTTGAAAGACATCTCATAAATGCTGTGTTTCAGGTCTGACACTAAACATGTTGAACCTTTTGCATATCTTCAGGTGGTCTGCAAAAGCCCAGAAAAACTGGACCTAGGCATTCTGTTTCCATTTAAAACATTTCTATTTTACATACATGTACAGCACAGAGTCTGTGATGATATAGTTAACCAGGTGTATACTCAGACCTTCCACTGTTTTCAAGAAAGACCTAGGACACTTTCTAAGCCAATACTTTGCTCTGACAGAGGAAGAACTGATTCAAACAGCGTGTAACTTTTAGATTTCTCTTTATCTACGTTCGAGAGTCCCAATTAGATGTGTTCCAGATGGCTCTTTTCATGGTCTGGCAAAACTGTGACTAAAATATACCCATATGCATTAAGTCAAAGTTAAGGCATCTGAAAATACCACTTTCCTCCACTGGGTATCTCACTTTCACTCCATATGCATAGGTATAATAACGAAAAAGATCACTGTCATCATAGAGCAGATTGAAACAGATTGAAAACCACTAACCATTTGGGCAGTCATGTTAAGAATTTACTATTTTGGTTTGAACCACCCCTAACTTTATACCTCTTATTTGGCACTATAATATTCTTTCTGTCTCTCTCATTTTGTTTGTTCTGCTGCAGTATTACTTTTTGTATTCCGAAGGCACTTCCTCCTAAACATTTTTACTGGTGCTGATCAGCTTACTCAGAGTAAGTATCAGAAATGTCTAATGCTCTTCTAAGACCAACCCTCCAAGAATGCTAAAGCACGTCCAGAACGCTAGAAAAATTAAAAAATATATTTTCTCAACAAAGCCAGGCAATATAAAACATCTTGTTCACTTCTTTCTGTATTGAATTATAGGATTATCTGCAAGAAGTTTCACAGCACATTAGGTAATTTACTCATAGTATTTGAGAAAACATTCAGTGCTCCTCAAGTAAATAATTTTCCCTTGAAATAATATTTTATAGGCCACACAATATATTTTAAAGAGAGGATAAAATGCAAAATATTTTAAAGGAAAACCTGCATCCCACAATATGAAAATTAGAGAGTATAGAAGCCTCTCACCTGGTTTTATTTGACTGATTATATTTTCTAGGATACTAATACAGGGTTAATTACTAATTACAGAGTTAATTACACCATCCCAAGACTTATTTTCTGGGTTTGCCTTTTAAAGAGTGCAGAATCTCAAATTTTTCGAGGTATTCTTCTACACTTCTATAGAATCCTGTGTATTCTGGATGTGCCAGCTAAGTCATTTAAACAGCAAAGCCAGTCCTGTAGCGAGCACTGTACTGGTAGATCTGTGTCCTTTGAAGCTTGCAATATCAGAACCTAAATCCCTCAGTCCTGCAATCTTATGTCCGTGCTTGGATCCTTACATCTATGCACAGCCTGATAGGTTTCTTCTAGTCACCAGATCTAGCTCTTTGGATTTTGTTGTATCGATGAACCTGAGGAGAAGTAGGACCTCCTGCAGAACAAAATGGAACATGATGACAAGATAACCAAAGTTGTTGTTTAATATGTTTCAAAGTATCACTTGTCTCTGTCTACCAGTTTGAGAACAACTGGCATCAAGGGTTTGACCAACATCTGCAAAGTGTTGAAAGCGTATAAAATAAACAAATTGGCAGCAGAGGAAATTCTTCTTTCCCTAAAATCCTTCACTTACATTTATACATTTTTTTACAATTATAGTAAATACGATGTGGATACTGTTTAGTGGGCACTAAATGTCAGTTAGAAATACATTTTTAAGTTTGCAGTATTCCTGTAGTCGAGCATAAAACTTTTTTACAGCTTTTGGTGGTAATATATGTATTTTTTTCCACAGGAAATGCTGTATATACATGATTTGTTTCATCAAAATAAAAAGTGGGTTTATTAGTGTCCTGGTTTCCCAATAAATGTTGAATAAATACATTTAACAGATGCAGAAATAAATGGGGTAAATGTTTTCCCTATAAATGATCTTCTTTTAAATCTCTGATGTATGTATAAACTATATTACTTTATATTAACCATTAATTCTCAACTATTAAATTGTAATCTATTTACAGTTGATTTAGAAAGAGGAAGAAATACATACAAAGGAAGAGAAAATATTGATTAGACATTGAAGGAGCCACTGAAAGATTACGTTCTTACAGCAAGTCTTAACTCGTGAAAACACACCTGGTTTCATTTGTTTAATGTATGTAGGTCTACTGCATTGCTTGAGTGTGTGTATTTGCACTCACTTGGGTGAGACCTGGAGTTGAGGGGGAATCTGGTATCACCTGTTTGTGTGAACATGGGTGAGAGAGAACTAAAACTGCCTGTTAGAGAGGGAGCATCTGGCATCATCTGCAAAGAGGCAAGCTCAAGCTGTTGGAACCATCTGTGAAGAGGAGAGAGATACACAGAGATAGAGATACAAGCTTCAGAGACTAGCATAAAGTAACAAAACTGAAAAGCTATGTTCTTAAATAGCAAACCTGCTCCAAATAAGTTCTTAACTATAGACATTTTTTGGATGCTGATAGAAAGAAGCAGTGAAGTTTCCCTGGTGACGGAGCTGTCTGTCTCTGCTTCCTGGGAAAGGTGCATCAGACATCAGGAATCTCCACACACCCTATGTGTGGTGCATATCATAAGTCCACAGAGGTTCATCTGCTGTAACAGAAAAAAGCCTTTTGACTTTGATTTTTGAGGTGAAAAGGCAGACATGTCAATCCTCAAAAACATCCATTCCTAAGTCCCACTCAGTCTCCCGATTCCCACTACTGAAACCAGTGCTGTTGAGATGTTTATGTATCCCTTTGAGTAAAAAAATTCCCCCCCCCTTTCTTAATCATGTTTAAACTTGTCTCCTTTAAACTGACCTAAAATATTTCTAGGTGGATTTGTACAAATACTTGTTTTGTTCATTGCCTCAAAGACAGCTAACGCAAACCCTCCTTACTGGAGCTCTTATTTTATGCAACTTATCACTTTTAAAACCCATCAAGGTTAATGCCCACCTCATCTGCAATTGTATATAGACATCAAGGATGCAGATTCCCACTGTTGTGCTGGCTGGAATACCGGCTTCTGATTGCATGTTTGTTGCATTTTTCACACAAAAGATGTCATTTTCTCACGTTCCCATTTCTGTGTGGAAACAACTCTAAAAAATGCTCACTTCCACTTTAAATCCTTCCTTCAAGCTTGTCTTTGTGTCAATGATAGAAACCACTTGTCAGTGATTAGCCAGCTGGTGTGACCACTGCTTATTGCACTGGTTACAGCTGTCTTACTGCTATTTTTGTGTTTCCCCTCCATCTGTCTTATCCACCTGCTGTCTCTCATTTCAAACTTAAATTTAAGCTCCCTGGACAAAAACTCTCAATTTGTTATGCTTGTACAGTGTCTAGCACACTGTGTCCTTAGCTATATATTCTCCTTCAATATAAACTAATATGCGCTGAACTGGCTAAGGAAGAAGGACAGTGCAGATTCTGCATCTCAGGGTGGATTTATACCGTCTGTTCACTGATATGGAAGCCTAAGCAAGTTTAAACACTGCTGGGTGTCTCGGCAAATGACCTGGGAAGTAGGATGAAATAGCACATTTTGAGTTTCAGGCTGTCATGACTGGACCATAGCAAAGATCGCGAGCCCTTTTCCTCATGGGGGACTTCAACTTACCAGATACCTGCTGGGAATATAATATAGCACAAACGGAACAGTCTAGGAGGTTCCTAGAGTGTGTTGAGGAAAACTTCCTGACACAGCTGGTAAGGGAGCTGCCTAGGGAAGGTGCTCTGCTGGATCTGTTGTTTGTAAACAGAGAAGGACTTGTGGGGGAAGTGATAGTTGGAGGCTGCCTTGGGCATAGCGACCATGAACATATACAGTTTTTGATTCTTGGAGAAACAAGGAGGGGGGTCAGCAGAACTGCTACCTTGGATTTCTGGAGGGCGAACTTCAGTCTTTTCAGGAGCTTGGTTGACAAAGTCCCTTGGGAGGCAATCCTCAAGGGCAAAGGAGTCCAAGAAGTCTGGACGCCTTTCATGAAGGAAGTCTTAAAGGTGCAGGAGCAGGCTGTCCCCATGTGCAGAAAAATGAGCTGTCAGGGAAAAAGATCAGCCTGGATGAACAGGGAGCTACGGTTGCAACTCAGGGAAAAAAGAATTTATGGCCTTTGGAAGAAAGAGCAGGCCACTCATGAGAACTACAAAGATGTAGTAAGGCTATGTAGGGAGAAAATTAGAAGGGCCAAAGCCCAACTAGAACTTAACCAGGCTACTGCTGTTAAGGACAACAAAAAAAGTTTCTATAAATACATTAACAATAAAAGGAGGACTAAGCATAGTCTCCATCCTTTAGTAGACAGGGGTGGAAACATAGTGACAAAGGCTGAGGAAAAGGCTGAGGTACTTAATGTCACCTTTGCCTCAGTCTTTAACAGTAAGACCAGTTGTTCCCTGAGTACCCAGCCCTCTGTGCCAGTAGACAGGGGCAAGGAGCAGAATGAAGCCTCCATAATCCATGGGGAAATATTGATTGACCTGCTGCAGCACTTAGACATACGCAAGTCTATGGGGCCAGATGGGATCCACCTGAGGGTACTGAAGGAGCTGGCCAAAGTGTTCACCAAGACACTTTACATCATTTATCAGCAGTCCTGGCTAATTGGGGAGGTCCCAGTTGAATGGAGGTTAGCAAATGTGACGCCCATCCACAAGAAGGGCCAGAAGGAGGGTCCGGAGAACTACAGGCCTGTCAGTCCGACCTCGGTGCCTGGGAAGGTTATAGAAGAGATCATCCTGACTGTCATTATGCCGTACATGAACGACAACCAAGCGATCAGGCACAGTCAGCATGAGTTCATGAAAGGCAGGTCATGCTTGACAAACCTGATTTCCTTCTATGATAAGGTGACCCACTTAGTGGATGAGGGAAAAGCTGTGGATATTGTTTACTTGGACTTGAGTAAAGCCTTTGACACTGTTTCCCACAGCAATCTCCTGGAGAAACTGGCTGCTTGTGGCTTGGATGGGTGTAATCTTTGCTGGGTAAAAAAATGGCTGGATGGCCATGCCCAGAGAGTAGTGGTGAATGGAGTTAAATCCAGTTGGCAGCTGCTCACAAGTGGTGTTCCCCAGGGCTTGGTACTGGGGCCAGTTCTGTTTAATATCTTTATCAATGACTGGGACAAGGGGATCAAGTGCACCCTCAGTAAGCTTGCAGATGACACTAAGTTAGGCAAGAATGTCGATCTGTGTAAGGGTAGGACAGCTCTACAGAGAGATCTGGACAGGTTGCATCAATGGGCTGAGGCCAATGGTATGAAGCTCAACAAGGCTAAGTGCTGCGTCCTGCACTTTGGTCATAACAACCCCATGCCACATTACAGGCTTGGGGAAGAATGGCTGGAAAGCTGCCTGGTGGAAAAGGACCTGGGGGTGTTGGGTGACATCTGGATGAATATGAGCCAGCAGTGTGCCCAGGTGGCCAAGAAGGCCAACGGCATCCTGGCCTGTATCAGGAATATTGTGGTGAGCAGGACTAAAGAAGTGATCGTTCCCCTGTACTCGGCACTGGTGAGTCCCCACCTTGAGTACTGTGTTCAGTTTTGGGCCACTCACTACAAGAAGGACATTGAGGTGTTGGAGCGTGTCCAGAGAAAGGCTACAAAGCTGGTGAGGGGTCTGGAGAAGAAGTGTTATGAGGAGCGGCTGAGGGAACTAGGGTTGTTTAGTCTGGAGAAAAGGAGGCTCAGGGGAGACCTTATTGCTCTCTACAATTATCTGAAAGGAGGTTGTACGGAGGTGGGCGTCGACCTCGCTAGTAACAAGAGCTAGGACAAGAGGAAATGGCCTCAGGTTATGCCAGGGGAGGTTTAGGATGGATATTAGGAAAAAGTTCTTCACAGAAAGGGTTATCAGGCATTGGAACAGGCTGCCCATGGAAGTGGTGGAGTCGCCATCCCTGGAGGTATTTAAAAGACGGGTAGACGTGGTGCTTAGGGACATGGTTTAGTGGTGATTTTGGCAGTGTCAGGTTGATGGTTGGACTTGACGATCTTAAAGGTCCCTTCCAACCTACGCAATTCTATGATTCTATGAAAAGCTGAATAGGGGTGGCTTTACACAACAGTTGAAAAGGTAAACTCAGGAATATATCTGTTGGAAGAAGGACAAAATCTCTACTTTAGGTACTACAACACATACACATATTTGTACGTTACATGATATTATGCACAATATTGTATACAATACAGGAGTGCATACAACATGCTTGTACTTTGATGCCATTTACTTTTCACCTAGCCACCGAACAGGTTGAGTAACAACCACAGAATCTCAAAGAATAGGAAGTGGAAATTGTGGGGTTGTGGTTTAGCTTCACAAGTCCAAAATTTTCTTCTTATATTCTGTTCCAGTACCCAATATTAGAGGTACTTTACACATTTAATTCCATTACAGATATTGTTATTATTATTATTGTTGTTGTTGTTGTTGCCATTGTTGCTGTTATTATTATTAATATTAAAATAAAAATTAGGACGATATCTCTCTTTCCAAGAAGGCTTTCCTAAATATTCCCAGGTCTAATTCAAGTGTTATACAACACCATATATCTATCACAGTTCATATATAGTTCAGTAATTGCAATTTATTGTATAATCACTGCGGTAAATCTGTACATATGGTTGAGAAGGCATTTCTATGACAAACTCGTGTGTTTAAACATGTAACATTGTGGAAAAACTAACTCTAGAAGATCAAATTTCTTATACTCATTACCTAAAGGTAAATTTACATGCTCAGATTTAGAAAAAATTCATTTATTTGTTCATAAATTTGCAGCTATGTAAGAATGGAGACATCATGCTTTAAAACACTACTCAAGTGCTTTATGCTTGTTTTGGATGTCCACAGCTTGCACATAGAAGGAGCAGGCTGGAATAAAATTAGGCTATGAATTTAAGGTACAAAAACTAAACTGTAGCTATCTGTAAAGGTTGTCTTGTCCTGTTCTGTGGGTGTCTGCCAATAGCTTAGGTTTATTTATTTTATACTGAAAATTACACAGATCCTGCCCTTGGCACTTCACTTCTTTGGTAAACTTCAGATGTGTGTAATACAACAATGACAGGTCTAGCAGAGATATTATGAATGAGTGGAAACTCATTAACATAATTATTAAGATTTAGGATGACATTAATATTGTCTGTGCTTTTATTACTGATTTGTGTTATCTTTTCTGAAGTGATAACTTTATTCACATGGTGCTACAAAAAAGATAAAGTAAGAATCCAGTCCCGAAGTTTGCATAAATACCAATAAAAAAAAGATAAGAGGATAAACAAAAAAGGTGGAACAACTAAAAAACCAATCACCCACCTAACCAACTAATCAACCTCCCCTCTCCCCAAAAAAACACCCAGGACAAAAGCTTCAGAAGTTCTTAGATTTTGGCTGTGAACATTTCTTGGCCTCTGGTCCGAGGAGAACTTCCTGAATAGGAATGTACCATAGCAGCATCCAGATTCTCTTCTTTGCTTTCCTCCTCCCTCGAGCCACCCCCTGCACCATGGCTTCTGTGCAAAGAAATCACAGACACCACAGGCTCAAGGGAAACAGTGAAGTGGTCGGAGATCCTCTGATCTGGGTGATTAGGAAACCACAACCCTCAGGCAGTCTATGGTTTGCCCCAGCAGGTAATCTTAAATTGGTACACTGGGGATTAAGTGTTTTAGACTTAAATGCAGAAAGGCAAAACAAGAACCACAGGTAGGAACCTGATTTGCAAATTCACAAGAGAATTGAGAAATATTTTAAGGCATCTTTCTTTTTTCTTTTTTGAACACTGAGGGACTTTTTATTAGAATAAACTGCTAAGCGAAGTAATAAAATGTTTTAGCTGACCCTACCCATTTTTTAACATGCATGTATTTCAGTAAACTGGAAGGCATTATGACAAATGAAAGATTATCTTGACTAAATTACTTAGTATAGTATGATAATAAATTGATTATACCTTCTGGTGCTTGATTTGTGTTAGAAGTGTGACCAGCAGGTCGAGGGACATGACATTGCCCCTCTACTCCTCTCTTGTGAGACCCCACCTGGAGTACTGCATCCAGCTCTGGGGCTGCCGACATAAAAAAGACATGGACCTGCTAAAGTGGGTCCGGAGGAGGACCATGAAGATGATCCAAGGGCTGGAGCACCTCTACCATGAGGACAGGCTGAGAGAGTTAAGGTCATTTAGCCTAGAGAAGAAAAGGCTCCGGGGAGACCTTATGGAAGCCTTCCAGTACTTAAAGGGGGTCTACAGGAAAGATGGGGAGGGACTCTTTGTCGGGGAGTGTAGTGATAGGGATAACATTTTTAAAATTTAAGAGGGTAGATTAAATTAGATATTAGGAAGAAATTCTTTACTTGTAGCTTGGTGAAACACTGGAACAGGTTGCCCAGAGACAGTTGTGGCTGCCCCATCCCTGGAGGTGTTCAAGGCCAGGTTGAATGGGGCTTTGAGTAACCTGGTCTGGTGGAAGGTGTCCCGGTGGTCAAAACTCTGTAATAACAACCACTGTTACCCAGAATGTGAAAACATAATTTCAGATGACAAGCAGTGGCAGGCAGTTACAGTTACATTAATTTCTGTAATTGCTCATATTTATACTTTTACAGTAGCACAGCCTCATTTTTTGAATGTCCTTAATAAGATGATTAAAAAGCCCGTAGTGTTACTGATTAATCTACATTTCTTCATTACTTTCCACCACTGTTTGTTTTCCGTATGTTCTGCATCAACACACTTAATTTCTTTTCTTTTTTAAGAGTTACCAAAATCCCCCTAATTTAGCAGTGTCTCTGAGTGCTCTTTGTTTCTGATTTGAGGCTATTTCAAAGTCATTAATTTGCTAAATTAATGTGGATGGAAAGATCTAATTGCAGTGGTATTTTTTTGCAGTCTTTTTGTCATCCACTATTATGATAGTAAACCTATTGTGTGGCACATTAATTAGATATAGGCTAAATTTTTCCAGGAGATTTTAGTGCTCAGGAATCTAATGTTTGAAAGAAGTAGTCTGGCACTGGGCTTACTATGAGCTAACTGGTTCTGTGTGTGTGGATACAGTCATTGTGTTCAGTAAACAGCACAGGTTTGAAGGGGGTAACAAAATTCAGAAGGACTCTACTAGTCTTCCTTTAAAAAAAACAGGATCCAGAGCACAGCACTATATGAACTTTCCTTCCTATACATGGTTGTTCAGATATCATCTTCATACAGAATCTCTCACTAAATACTATTACAGAAGTCTATTTGAACAGTTTTGTTATGGAGTTTAAAAACCAGCTGAGCCTGTGTTTCAGCATGCAGTTCATTATATAAATTGATCATAGAGCAATAAGAAAATATCATAATGATGAAACAGGCTGTGCATTCCTCTCCAAGGACCTTTCAGCTGTAATATGAACAATGATGGATAAAACAGCCCATTTCATTGCCTAGTTTCATTGTTAATTTTCTTTTCAGGTACATACTGGTTAAAGAAAAAATGCATGTTTCAGTAATTTTTTACTTTGAAATAATGACCTGAAAATAATTTTTCTGTCACCTCTAACTCCAGTCACATTTTTTTTCTTTTTCATTGGGATACCTCCTGTGAATTTTGGCAACCTGTTTCTTGCTCATGTACCGCTCCCTCCCCCAGGAAAAAAAAAAAAGATAACAACAAAACCAACAAGAAAACAAAGCTGAAGAACACTAAGGAAATTAACCGAAGAACTCAGAGGGAAGGAATAGAATTCCTTCTGAAACTGGGCTACTTCACATTTCATTTATATCCTTACCTCATTATAGTCATTGCCTTTTTTAGCTACTTATCTGCATATAATGTACTTTGGTTTATCACAGATTTTTTTTTCTTTTTAGAACACTCTACCTTCTCATTCTTGTTCATTTATTTATTTTAGCTAAATATTAAGCTACTGTTCCCCTGTGCCACTGTCCTGATTAGGTGGAAAATGTAACAATGTGTACTGGTTTTGGCTGGGGTAGAGTTAATTTTCTTCATAGCAGCTCATATGGGGTTGTATTTTGGATTTGTGATGAAAACAGTGTTGTTAACACAGGGATGTTTTAGTTACTGCTAAGCAGTGCTTACACAGTGTCAAAGTCTTTTCTGCTTCTCACATTGCCCCACCAGCAAGTAGGCTGGGGGTGCACAAGAAGTTGAGAGGGGACACAGCTGGGACAGCTGACCCCAATTGAAAGGGATATCCAACACTGTATGATGCTCATCAATAAAAGCTGGGGGAAGAAGGAGGAAAAGGGGGTGTTTGGAGTTATGGCATTTGTCTTCCCAAGCACCCGTTACATGTGATGGAGCCCTGTTTTCCTGGAGATGGCTGAACATCTGCCTGCTGATGGAAAGTAGTGAATGAATTCCTTATTTTGCTTTGCTTGTGCACACAGCTTTTGCTTTCCCTGTTAAACTGTCTTTATCTCAGCCCATGAGTTTTCACACTTTTACCGTTCTGATTGTCTTCCCCATCCCACCAGGGGGAATGAGCGAGTGTCTGTGTGGGCCTTAGTTGATAACTACTGTTAAACCATGACACAACGTGAAACGAGTGGGATGGCATCTTCTCATCTTAGACAAAGACATCTAATGTGAGAAATAAATGACTTGCTGAAGAACACAGTCCACTAAAACATGAATCCATCACCTGCTTCTTTACATGATTACAAGGATGTCTGGACTTGTTTTCTATTGTTTCTCTAGTTAAAAACCATCAGTGCTGTTCTACTGTTTAACCTATTCCTATCTGTTATATATAAAACCGTTGGCTAACTTCTGTTGGCTAAACCAACAAAAAGAGCCGAAAGATGCTAAAGTCAACACTCCTCAGGGTGACAGCCTTGGGGCAGAGTTTTTTTCTTTTTTTTACTTTTTCATCTTTTTGTTAGAAAATATTACATCGCTTTTTTTTTTTCTTTTGGTTTCTCACAATACTTTGGGTTCGTGCTTTTTGTTTGTTTATTTTAGAAGAAAATACAACATTAAATCATAAGAAAAAAGGAAGAAAGAAGATAAAAAAGAAAAAGAAAAAAGAACAAAAAGAAAGAAGAAAAAGAAGGAAGAAAGAAGGAAAAGGAAAGGAAAATTAAAAGAAAAAGGAAAAAGGAAAAAACGAGAAGGAGAAGGAGAAGGAGAAGGAGAAGGAGAAGGAGAAGGAGAAGGAGAAGGAGAAGGAGAAGGAGAAGGAGAAGGAGAAGGGAAAGGAGGAAGAGAGAGTTGGTCAAAGCATAAAAGATTCAAGAATGGCTTCTATGGAGCAGTGATATTCTAAAGATATGCTTATGCAAGGTGCCACCTTCTACCTCAAATATGACTCAAGAAAAGTGATTTATTAGGTTTGTATTCAGAAATATATAGATAGCAATAGGTAAAATATTCAGAAGACACAGCACATAAGCTAAGAGTTTTAGTTTGCCTTTGAACCATATTTGATATTCTTGGTTCTTAATGAGAAATTTACATACACTCCATTGTTAAAACTTGTATTTCAGAGGTCTCTGGTAGTCTATATTATCAGTGTAGCAAGGTGAATAAATAAGTACTGCTGTTCATTCATCTATATATTCTCTGATTTTTTTTTTGCCTCAAACACCATCATGTTTATGAAATAATAATTTAACGATGGCTAAGACCAAGATACATTTTCAGATTTTTTTCCATCTCTTTATTTATATTTCTTCTCTGTGAGAAGAAAGGAGAACCATCTTAGAGAAACTAAGGCACTTGAGATTTGAAAGATCTGTTTAAAGACAATACAAACCGCTGCATCTGTACTTGCTTAAGAAGAAAAAAGTAGTAAGCTCTAGAAGGAATCAGGTATCTTGCTGTACTAGAAATTGTTTCCTGCTTGTTTTTAAAAAAAGATCCTCGATAAGCTTGAGTGCTGTTTAAAAGAAGATGTATTTTATTAATGGAACATATCTTTTGAAGTACTGTAGCATAGAGTGCACCTACAGAGGGACCTTCTGACTGAATATGAAGTTGTTCCAGCCCTATGACGTAAAGTAAAATTAAAATTGCAGTCAGAAAGAGGCCTAGATGCAGAAGCTACTATTTTTCCACACACTGTTCCTGGCTTTGAGAAGGTTTCAATGCACAATATCATTGAATAAGAAATGCTACATTTTCTATTCAAACCAATCTTTTGAGATCAGAGTGGCTATCCTTTTCCAGTGTATAACCTTATCTTGACACACCAGCTAGTAAACCAGCTACTGTACGATACCGTGTACTTTGATAAACATGAGTTTTTCTCATCATCCTTTGATTTTAGCGCACTCTCTCCAGCATAGGAAGATCTGTGTTACAATCAATAATGAGACTGGTCAGTGTTATTCCTGGCTTTAGCAAATCAAGATAAACTCTGAAGATTTTTAGGGTAGGGTAGCTCATATACAGAAGTGTATCGGAGCATTTGAAGTGGGAAAATATAAGAATACACCAAAAAGTCCTTCTTTATTCCCCTTTGGAGATATATTCTGACTCATAAGCAATGTCCTTATAAGCAGAAAAGAAACTTGAAAATATTGGTAGGTAGACCTTTTCTGACTAGATAAAGGGGTAGACAAATCTCAGTTTCTTAAATTAAGAAGTAGAAATCTTTGATTAGTGTTTAATAAAAAAGTGAAATACAGTCTTTGCTCTAATATGAAGACAAGCTCATGGTCTCTCAGCCACCTGACATGCTCTGGATATTGATGCACAGTTTGAAGATTTCGTGGAAAGAAACAGGATAAGGATCAAAATTGAAGTGATATAAAGAAAATATTCTTGCAGCTTTTATTGGAACAAATGCATATTTCTGAATTAATTTAGTCATTAAGCTCCTCACATCTCAGGTTTCATGAAGTCGGCTTAGGTAAATTAGAGGAACTGTGAAAAAATGGAATTAAATGAAAAGTTCCTAAGACTGTTGTTCTTAATGAAAAGCAATTTTAGGAACCTAGGCCTAGAAATCCATTGAGAAGATACAGTCAATGAAGGGATCTACAGAACCTTTGAGATTGATAAATATACACATATGATAGAATAGTAGCTCTTGTGACAAGTCACTTATAGAAGAACTGAAGTCAAGTATCAGCCATATAAAGAAAGGAGTTCCCTGATAGGAGAAAAATGAAAGCCAATGCAACAGAAAAGCATGAAAAAGAAGAGCGATCTGTCTAAAGCGGCATCCTGGATCCCTTTCCCGATACCATCTCTTCACCTTTTTTATAAGTACATTATCACATCTGATTCCAAGGGCAGAGGGTGAACGGGATGAGAAATACTTCATTTGGCAGCTATTATGCCTCACTTAAAAGGCAGAACTTCAAGACAGAGAAGGCTGAGTTTCCATTACGTAGAAAATGAAGAGGTGGCAGAGTGATAGTAAAGCAAAAAACTTTTAATACCTGTGAAATCCCCAAACTGTGTCATGACCAGTTTAAATGCTAGATACTGAAAATTGCTTTGGTCTTGAAATGAGAGCATTTTAGTCAAATGATTCACAGAGTGTTTCTTATCTTCATACCCCTAGATCTTTGGTGTTCTTTTGCTGCATATTAGTACCAGGGGAAATAAACACAGAGAAAATTCACAGATCATCTGTGGCCACCAATTAGACTAATCCAACACCACTTCTGAAGTAACTCTAGTGTTGCTCATTTTTAATGTTTGCGTGCATAACCATAGTTAACAGAGAAAAAAAGAAAGTGAGATGGCGAAAAGTTTTTTTACCTTCTATTGTGATTCTCAATGATCTCCACAGGTCAAAAACATTTTTGGGCACTACTTCTGGAAGCGCTCCATTTTATTGCCATGAACATCTTCCCAAATTTATTTTTCTTACATCAATGTAGTAGCAGAAAAATAACTCTATCAAAAAAAACCTAAGTAGAAAATAAAAAAAGGAGGAAGGGGGGATCATTAATTTAAAGGGTTAATTTTATTATTTCCTAGTAGCTAATCAAATCTGAAAATTTTATATAGACTATTCTTTAAGAAAAGAAGTTTAGGTAAAACCTGTTTTATTGTTTGTTTCCCATTTCAACAGGAATCCAGTGACTATTTGACATCAGGAATAAATTTTAGCTGCTCAAATGAGTGCTATCTCATGACAGTTTTATACCATGGCTGTCTTATGTTGAAATTCTTAAATGAGATGTACAATAATATCCACTTTTTGGAATGATGTCATCATGTTCTGAAGAAAAAAAAAGACCAAACAAACAAAAAACAAAACAAAACAAAACAAAACACAACCAACACCAGCTAATCAATCTTTATAGTAGATAAATGAGGCTAAAAGTATATCACTTTGACTTTAGACTATCTTCACTCTATGATAGTAGGGCTTCAACTTTTGCTGTAGGGAATGCCTTCTCTCTTTTATTTTCCAGCTAAGGTTGACTTTCTCCAATTTAGATTAGGCAAAAGAAAAGACAGAGATAGAAAAGTATAATTGACTTAATTTAGTTTAATTAACTGCAAGAGAATGGAGACAATTAGTTAATGCATCTTAATGAATTGAATTATGAAATGCATTGCTCCCAATGGGAGCAAATGATCCCTGTAATGGGAAAAGTGGGTACAGAACAAAAAATTAAACAGCAGATTGCTTTTTCTCCATGTTAGGGTGACCAATCCAAAGCAACAAGAATGTTACAGATACATCACATGCTCTGTAGTAGCATTCAAAATCTTGCAGATGAACCCTGCTTGGTGAGTTCTAGGGGAAGTCAACATCCTAAAATTACACAATGGGGTCAAATTCCTGATTTCTGGAAATGATTGTCAGCCTTAATTCAGCTTTCAAGGTATCTTAGTCAGTAAAAGTGTGGGCTTTAGAACCTAAGTGAAATAGAGAAAGAAATATTAAAAAAAAAAGATGAAAACTCATCCAACTACCTTTTAGTATTATTAAACACTATAAAAACCAAATCAATTTACATATCACAATAATAGAATAAAATTACACACATTTCATTAATCCTGTTTATCCATGTTATCTAAAATTCAGATCCTCATCAAAATTAGCAACTGTAGTATATGAACTAGTGACCACTTGCAAAGTAAATAAATTCTGATTTTCTACTTTTTCTAAGAAAAGTCAGTTAAATGTTTTAGGCATTATTACATACAATAAAACCTACTTTGAGAAACTGAACATTCCTACCTTTTTGAGTGTATAAGTAATTTTGTTGGGAAAAAAGCTACTAAATTTTAGAATTGCCTTATATTTTAAGTTTTGTCCTTTTTCAGAATTGTACTTCACTGTGTAATCGTGGTGAACAGAAGAAAAATATCTGGTTACATTGGTATAGTATTATCCATTTATTTTCTTCTAATATTTAATGTATTTTATTCATTTAATGCAACAGAAAAAAACAGATACATTCACAGCATTCCTTCACTAATGCAGTGCCAACTGGATTATTGGAAAATTACAAATCCTACATCAACTCAGTTGTAAATATTAAATCTAATTGTTACTGCTAGCTAATAGCATGCATTTTGCCACAATCATCATTTTTCTCTAAGAGAGGGTTTACAATTTGAAAATTTGCATCTTATTGAAACTTTAAGGATTTTATCCATAAGGAACTTGGGTCCCTTAATGCTCAGGTTTTCTACATTTTCCATGTGAAAATTGTATTATGCCCCTGACACTATGTAAATGAAATAGAGCTACTGTTCAAGTGCTCCAGTTGCATATTGCTTGATGGCAGAGGTGCACAAAATGAAAACATGATTAGGAGACTGAAAGAGGCAGTTTCAGCACATACAGTGGTTTATTACCTTGAGACCAGAAAACTTTTGCAGGTCTCTGATGTACAGGGTAAAACTAGAATCTTGCAGGAACTTCTAGGCACTGTAAAAATGACATTTGTATAGTGAGTTGAGGAAAAGAAAGGAAAAAATATATAAAAAAGAAAAAGAGAATTGCAGTTATCCTTGAAGATGCACACTTGCTGGTCTACTTACTGCTTAAAACCAGAAAAGCTTCTTTGCTTTTACTTGTGCTCTTTTCTTACAGGACAACAAAACCAGAAACAACAAAATGCAAAATTAATCATAAAGTATTTTCAGCTTCATTTTCACATCTTTCTAAGTTCCTGTGGTTTTCTTTGAAAAATTTGTCATAGTGCATAACTATCAGAATGAAACTGCCAATCCATTTCATGTTGAAGTGACGGTCTCATTGGAGTCAACTGAAGAGAGTAGTGGCAGTCTGCATAGCCAGTGCAGCACCCACCACAGAGTACCCGTACTACAGTACAAAATCTGTGTGATCCTCTTACTAATGCTTGCCCTTCCAGACAGCCTTCTGCTCTCTATTAAAGCACATTTCAACACATGTAAAATGAGCCTATAGCCACATCAGAGAAAGTTTTCTGCCTTTATGCGTGAGATTAATTTCATGCAGAGAGCTGAAAATGAACAATGTGTGCGGTTTGTAGAAAAGGACTCAAAACATTTCCAAAATGAATTACAAGACTTTGGTGAAGTATGTTGCGTTGGGAGTTAGCTAGATGGTGCTAAAAGCTTCTTATGTGTTACTTAAGCTAATGCAACCAGAGGCAACTGTTTTAGGCCAGAGGTGAGAATAAACTGGACCATGTGATTTCAAACTGTCAGTTTGATGGCTGGGCTTGGAGGGAGTGAGTATAATAGTTTAAGTCAAACAAAAAAGTTTCAGCATTCAAAATAGTGGAAAAATGCAACACTAGGAGAATCAGTGGTTTGCATAGGTACTGTTGGCTGAGCACTGAAAGAGCTGAACATCTCTTGAGATTTCAGAGGAGATGTCTAAAATGATAGCTAGGAGGATATGACTATTTTCATTATGTTGATTGCACAAATCTAATTTTGGTACTTAGGCATATAAGATTGTGATCAATTTTATATCAAAAAAGGATGCACAGAGAATAATCAAACTACTAAAAAAAATTCCTTCTGACAGACAAAGCCAGTGTGTCTTGTGTGAGTGAGTGACACAAAACAGAAAAAGATTTTTTAAAAAGTTTGCTTGTATAGTGTTTCTTCAGGTTAAATAAAAGTATATGGACGAAACAAATCAAAGGAAAATTAGATACAGATTAACTGTTATATTTAATGAACAAAGAAGGAAGATCGTATTTACCTTTTAGTAATGCACACAGCTGCCATATTATATCCACATATTTATATGTGGCTATGCATCTCAATAGTGATAAGAAACAGGGCTATTGACACGGGAATGTATTTTGAATAGCAAGCACTAAAATCTGTTGTGGTATAATCCCATCCTAGTTGGTGCCTTTTTTTTGAAGGAGAAGAGTGTGCCTCAGCTACATATTCTTTTGCAGAACTCTATTTCTAGCCAGCAATAGCCTCAGCTATTACTGGCAGCAGCCGCCAGTTAATGGTGTGCTGGCATTATCACTCAAACGTTCTGCTCAAGATTCTTTAGTCTTAAGCTAGTCGGACTTCCCAGGCAGAACAGAGTAAAAAATCAATCAGTACTACACTAAGTAGTGTACTGCAGGTGGAACTGGTTGGGAATTTTCTGCCATAATATGTCTTTCAATACAAAAAATAAAATTACGACAGGGAAAATTGTGCATGAAATCTACCTGATAGAAAAAACTGGGAGTATGAACTGCATACCCCCTAGGAAAATTTGAACAGCTTAGACAGAGATAATTCATTTCCAGCCTCTTCTCCCCCTCAGAAAAGATAAATTATTTGGTTCAACAAACCAAACTGTTCGCTTGGCATGGTCCTGATTACAGGAGAGGTTTGGATTAGTTCTACTCTAAACCTCCTACTCACAGGAGCAGTAGCAAAGTCTCCTGTGTGCACTTACAAAGAGTTAAGCTGTTGCTGCTGGGAGAAGAAGTAGAAGACAGTGGGACGGGCCACACCTTGCTGGCAACAGTATTATTTCTCAGTGGACTGTGAAATAAGACTTAAAGGATTAATTTTGGCCCTTTGGGAAGTATTTCTTGGTCAAAAGTTCACTCCCTATTTTCCGTAGGGAAAAGGTGATTGTCTTGCTACATGTAATTCAGTGGGCACAGTTTTCTAACCACCTGCTATATTATGCTGTTTCAGATATATCTGAAATTAACATTTTTCCTCAATACACTTTTTAATAATGACAGAAAACTTGATATAAGTAAATAATTTGTAATAAAAGTCAGCATATCAAAATTTATGATTAACTCTATTTTTTTTTTTCTGAAGAGAATGCAGAAAAGCCAAAGTGGTTCCCCTGTTGGGATTCTCTTTAAACGGTGATTTTCAATCCCAAATTCATCTTTCTCCCTCTCTCTCTCCTTTGCTAGCTTTTATTTTGTTCTTTTTCTTTCCTTTTCCTCCAAGAACAAAGGAGATGAAAGCAACACTATTCTGTGAAATTGAAAATAACACACATTCCATTCATGCTGGAAACATGGTCACCTTTTATACATGTGAAAACATACTGTCCAAAAGAAAAAGCTTATCATTTCATAAAATAAGAGTTGGGAATCTCTTTCTTAGATAATTCAGGTACCATACTACCAAACTTCACACATCAATTGATACCAGTACCACCATTTAGTGATAGTATGGCTGATGTAGTTATAATGTAGATTGGAAATACATTCTGAATATACTAAGAATAACTGATGTCATAGAAAAGAAGGGTCTAATATTCATTTGAAGATCAGTAATTTCTGTCTTACTTTCCTAAAAATGCCCATTGGGTTTTCAGTAGTATTGAGCAGGAAACTATTGAGATAGGTTTCAGCAAGACAGTTTCCAGTTTATGTACGAGAAAACTCTAGTCATGATGAGAAGCTTCACCACTGGACAGCGTTATAATAATATCAGATTTGTTTGAGGGCTAGGTTCATTCCTGTTGCTTTCTTCCTACAAAGAACACATATTGCTCATTTCTGGAACTTTAGCAAAGAGACCTCCCAGCACTGAAGGGAAACCAGGAAAACATGAGACATTGGAGAAAAGATTTCAAGTACGATCGCTTATCCTATAACAACTTTTTTTCCTACTTTTTAACTTTTTTTTCTGCAACATTGTTAATGCTGAGAGAATACATCATCATGATAATTCCAAGGTTGTCATCTCTGCAATTCAAGTTATGCAGATAAAGCTGTCTTTGTAGCTTTATTTACCTTACTAATCAAGAGATGGATAGAAGAGTTCCTTTCTTCTGAACTTTTAACGTTTCTGGGAAGGCAGGTGCATCAGGATTCTTCTCCCCATTCAGCACTGAACAAGAATAGACAACTGTTTAACAGCAAGAGCTTTAGGCTGCAGTGTTATACTTTGAAGAGACAAAATGTACTTTCAACTAGTAAAGATTTGGAGCCTCAGCCACACGATCTTTACCTCATCACACTGATCAGTCAGAGTGATACTAGACCACCAATTCTGAATTTATTTCAAACTAACTGTATGTCTCACCAGGTAATTTCTAAGCTTCCTCTAAAGGAGTCTAAACTACACTAATTCTCATGCAGTTTCGAGAACCTAATTAACATTCACATTTAGTATGGCAGCACATGAGCAATTAATTTTATTTTTTTGATCTGGAACACTGACAAGGATATCAGTTCTTGTCCATTTCCAGCTGAATGAATGGTATTTAACTGTTTAGTTCAGTTAGTAAGTTTAGTACACTGATGGCAGCATGCATTTCAGCAGAGGTGCTTGTATTTCTCTAGTGGATTCTGCAACTTGCTTTGCTTATGAAATTGGACTGGGAGAATTCATTTAAAGTTGGTTTGATTATGTCTAGACTGAACCACAGCCAGTGGAGCATAAAATGATTTTAGAGAAAGTTTTGACATAATAGCTGTCTGGTAAATATTTTTTCACAGTCAAGTTACTTGGCCATGAAGTAATTGCTGTACCAAGAAGGAGCCTCTGTCCTCATCACGTCAGGATTGTAAAGCCTATCAAATTAATATGAAACCTGCATACCTCTCTGACTGTGTATCAATAGGATGAAATAGGAGCAAACACCTCAGTTTCTGAGGTGAGCTGATGCAGATGTGAGAACTATTACTATGTTTGTCTATGGATTTTCTAGACAGAAGTGGAGGGATACACAGTCAAAACATATTCAGGAAACATTATCTTCATTGCACAGTAAACAATTTGGTATATGAAAATAAAACTCATAGTACCTTCAGAAAAAGAAAAAACAACAAAAAAAAACCCCAAACAAACGATACCAACACAAAGCTTCCAGAAAGCATTAACTTATTTGCCCTGAGCATTCAAGATGATATGCACATTTGCCTCAAAAATAGCCAGTGTTTCTGAGTATAAGGTGACTTGTTACTCCTACGTACTAGTTCAGACCATGATGCCAGATGTCTGGGTAACCAAGCACAAGCCTTAAAAAATATCTTTATGAATGTTTTAGGTGCTGAAAAACAGAATGTGGCCATTAAAATTTAGCTATATGTGCACCCTGTGGGTGTGGCCAAGGAACTAGAAACTTTTACTCTTACAGCAGTTGTTGCACCAAATACCACTGCCGTTCATACGGTACTAGAGCTAAGTAAGTTTAGAAATTCCTGTATTGAAATTAAGCACATTTTCCAAGAAACTATTCTTGAGAGAAAGGGTTCACTCTTTCAGTAACTGAGGTGTTATGAAAAGAAAAATTCACTTTTATCTCAGCAGGGGAATGAAAAGTCATAAGCAACTTGGTAGTTTCCATGGATGCACAAATTTTCTTGTCAGAAAAAAGGTTCCTATAATCCAGGAGACTCCTTTCAGTAACTTTTCAGGTTTTGAGAATCATTTCTTCCTTTGTACATGAATTAGGCTTCAGAGTTTTATATATTTGTATGAAAAAAAAATGTGCTAAAGTATGTCTGAGGCCTGGGCAAGACTCAAGATTTCAGTTACAGTGTGTTAGTGTTTTTAAAACCCCCTAATTGAGAGAACAAAAGAAGAAAATGACCAGTTTATTTTTATCCCAAAATACATTGCAGTGTAGGCTGATGAGAACCTCTCACTCGGTGTATCAGGAATCTGGCTGCCTTGCCAAGTTTTATCAGTTCCAAATTTCTGCAGATGCTGATGCAAAAAGAAAGAAAAATCTCTGGTACTTTGTATTAAATGACAGGAAGTAGCTTAATTTTCTCATCTTGAAAGAAAGAATTTGCAGTTACTTTTAAATAACAGATTATACCCAGTGGGGAGCCACTTATTTATTATTCTCTCAATGTCAGAGATACATATAGGCAAATCTCAAGAAAGTTAAAAAAAAAAAATCAAAAACATTGTATATGCTTACAGTTTCTGTTATTGACCTGTTTATGCAGATCATCGCACCTGTCTTTGTCCTCATTTTGTCATAATGAAACATTCTGATATGTGGAGAATATCTTTGAGATAATCTTGAAGTCATTCTTCAAGAATTAGTTGTGGACTAATGGGTATAACTGTTAGTTGTGTTCTTAGAGTCTCAGATAATATGGGGGGATAAGAATGTACTCAACATTTGATTTCTAGGTGATTCTGAGCTCATTCCTTTCTGGAGAAATATCTGTACTGTCAAACTATTAAAACACACAAGGAACAAGCGTGACAAGAATGTGCAAAATTGAAGGAAGATGAAGATCAGCTCTTATTTGTGATTACGATTATGCACATTGAACTAGAAATGTCTGAGAAAGCAGCATTATACAGTCAAACACCACAAAGCATTGCTAAACAAATTAATTCATTCTGTGTATCATTCTTTTGATGAAAGAGAACAGTCACTGAGATGATGTCAGGGCCCTGAGTACACTGACAGGCTCTAATGGCCCTGACCATCTTAACCTGGGACTTCCTCCCTTTCTCTCCACATGGCCCAAGAGGCCCATTTCAGCTCGAATCTATGACTCCAGACCTGGTCTGAGCTATACTGTACTTATACCTGTGCTCAGCTGTATTGCCTGCTCATACTGAGATGTTTTTCATGACCTGGACCTGACTTCTTACCTTGCCTAGGCTGATGGTTTCTGTACTGTAGATGGTACTTCTTGTTATCACCAGCTTGGTTCCACTCACTCTGCTCATGCTGTGGGACCGCACCATGGTCCGGACTATCACTGACTTGCCTGTGCTGTCACCCTACCTCCTGGGTTGCCTTTCCTCATGAAACAGCCCTGTCTCTGTCTGCTGCTCCCTGACACATATCTAGCTGTGAAGAAACTTTCAATCTGTGATTGCTGTGTATTGCTTGTTAAAACATCAAACTGACACAAATAACATTATCATAATTTAAAACTGGTTAATTTCCAGGATTCCATATGAGATTATTGCTAAATTGGTGGTGTTTCGTTTTGGGGGTTTTATTCTTGATATTTAAGAAAAAAAAAGAACAGAACAGAACAGAACAGAACAGAATAGAATAGAATAGAATAGAATAGAATAGAATAGAATAGAATAGAATAGAATAGAATAGAATAGAATAGAATAGAATATTTCAGTTGGAAGGGACCTACAGTGATCATCTAGCCCCACCCCATACCAATTCAGGGCTGAACAAAAGTTAAAGCATGTTATTAAGGGCATTGTCCAAATGCTTCTTAAACACTGACAGGTTTGGGGCATCAACCATGTCTCTAAGAAGCCTGTTTCAGTGTTTTACCACCCTCTTGGTAAAGAAATGCTTCCTAATGTCCAGTCTGAACCTCCTCTGATGCAGCTTTGAACTAGTCCCACATGTCCCATCACTAGATACCAGGGACAAGAGATGAGCACCTCCCTCTCTACTTCCCCTCTTCAGGAAGCTGTAGAGAGCAACGAAGTTACCCCTCAGCCTCCTCTTCTCCAAACTAGTCAAACCCTGAGTCCTTAGCCACTCCTCATAAGACGTTCCCTCCAGCCCTTTCACCAACTTTGTTGCCATTCTCTAGACACATTCAAGTACCTTAATATTCACCAAGAAAAATGTAAAGGACAGCTTTATAACAAAAACACATATTTGCATTCCTTCAGATAATCTTTCCAGGTATTTTCCCTTCCAGTCAATCTACCAAAACAAAAATAAAATAAATTTATTCATGCTTATTGAAATGCTATAAAAAGCTGTTGTTCAGTATCTTCTTTCTATGTATTTCAATGTTGTCCTTTGATGCAATGAGGGGGAAATCATTTCTGGTTATATGGCTGTGTACAGGTTTTCCTGTTTGCTCTCTTGCCTAGGTGTTACATCCAATTTCTTTTTTTGTTTGTTTGAGGGAAAACTCATGATTTTAATTTCTTAAAAAAAATTTTTCTGAGTCTTCAAATTAAAAATAAATATTTATCATCCTACCTGGAGCAAATGGGTAAAGAACATTTCCTTCAGCTGAAACTGAAGACCCATGATTAAATATGATAAATATGTATTTGCATTTAACGGCTACAAATTTTCTTTTAAAAATGACTGCCAGCCTGGTTGCTTGTGCACCTTACTAAAGGTAGATGCAATGTTATAGCCAATTGAACTTGTTCAGATACACTTGCTAGATCTTGTGCCGATGTGATTTTTTAATGTTTCTTTTTTTTTTTCCTGAGGGTTTATAGTCTCTCATAATTTGCACTTCTGCATCTCTCTCGTTTTTCTATTAAGCAGTTTACGAGCTCTACTGGTTTGTGTCTCAACAACTGGACCTGTTTATTTCCCAGGGAGAGACAGAAGAAACTATTGGGTGTTGGAAAGAGTCTCCTCTTCTTCTCTTCTTTGGCTGAGGCAGATAGATTGTAGTGTACAAAAACCTTGATAGTGGCAAATCCAGAAGCAGTATTTAAAATTAGGAAGCTCCTCCACACTCATAGCAGGGAGCACACATAATTGTAAAAAAATACAGGGAACTTTAATTTGACAAGGAAAACTGTTCTCTAGGATGTCTTTCATTCAGTGTATTGTCAAATTATTTGAAAAACAACCAAGTCAAATAATTAAAGAAGGGAATTAATTGCTCCAAATTTTTATTTAGAGAAAGAATAGATCGACTACAGCCCTTCTTTTTCCTTTTCTTTTTTTACTGGTCCAAATGCTAGAGAGAGTGAAAATACTATGATCAATCCAAAAGACTGAAGAAAAGGAGAAAAGGCTCTCAGACACCTATACAGCAGAAACTGCTTTCTGCTTCTGATTTAGTTTTGAGGTTTTCTGAAATGTTACAGTGGATGTATTGTTGCTGAAATATTTCAATTATCACTGTCTTACATAGCTCTTACAATTCCTCATATCATGCTGAAAAACATACTACATTCACTATGTTCCAAGGACATACAATGAAAAGAGTTGGACTATGATATGACTATATTCCCAAATGTATTAGAAAGCATTAGATTTTACTCATGTACCTTATTGTGTCAGGTGTAGACAATGGAAGAAATCTGTTGAAGCAGAAACTATTTCCATAACATGAATATGCAAATGTAAAAGATTATAACAACTGAGTTTTCAAATTACCTGGGTTCTGGCTACATAAATTTTACAGTCTCAACTTAGAAGTAAAAGAGCTCCTCAAAGAGCAGCTAACAGACATCAAACAAGGTATTTACTTAATAATTTCTGCTTATAGATAGGTCTGAAAGAATTTTCTCTTACCCAGGCAAATTATCCATGATACAGTGTTTGGAATTTTTCTGAAATAACTTTCCTGCTTCCAGTAAAGACATTATATTTCAAATTTGAAATAATATTATTCCAAAGCAATCAGCATATTCAAAATGCTCAGTAATTACTGTGGAGCTAATACTTTTATTCAAAAGAGTTCCACTAGCATTTAGCTACAGGTTTTTACAGCTATTATCTTTCTCTTTGCAGGCAGAGTAAGCTGTTGAAAATTAATGCTTTTTGAATATTTCTCACTCTACCAAACAATAATGTCCTAAAGGGCCCTGGTTTCTTCTGTAATAGTTTTTGTAGATAGGCATTCCCCACTTTGGCCAAAAGCTTACTTCTTGTGTTGTCATGTTGCATCTGTGCAGAACAGCACCTGAAGAAGGAAAAGAATTACTATTTTTTTGTTTTCGTTACTTCAGTCCATACTCTGAGGGATGTACTGGAGTACTAGTAAAATCCAAATTTATCTCCCTCCCTGCCCTTGAAAAAATTATTCATTTTTTAGTGTTTTCAGGAGTCAATCTTGACCTAATTGCTTTGATACAAATACAGGCTGGGCAGAGAATGGATTGAGAGCAGCCCAGAGGAGAAGGACTTGGGGTTGTTGGTGGATGAGAAACTCAACATGAGCTGGCAATGTGCGCTCGCAGACCAGAAGGCCAGCTGTATCCCGGACTGCATCAAAAGAAGTGTGGCCAGCAGGTCAAGGGAGGTGATTCTGCCCCTCTACTCCGCTCTTGTGAGACCCCACCTGGAGTACTGCGTCCAGCTCTGGAGTCCCCAACATAAGAAGGACATGGACCTGTTGGAGCGGGTCCAGACGAAGGCCTTGAAGATGATTAGAGGGCTGGAGTACCTCTCTTATGAAGACAGACTGAGAGAGTTGGTGTTGTTCATCCTGGAGAAGAGAAGGCTCGAGGGAGACCTTATAGCGGCCTTCCAGTATCTGAACGGTGCCTACAAGAAGGCTGGAGAGGGACTTTTTACAAGGACAGGTAGTGATAGGACGAGGGGGAATGGCTTCAAATTGGAAGAGGGAAGATTTAGATTAGATATTAGGAAGAAATTTTTCACAATGAGGGTGGTGAAGCACTGGAACTGGTTGCCCAGAGAAGTTGTTGAGACCCCATCCCTGGAGATGTTCAAGGCCAGGTTGGATGGGACTTTGGGCAACCTGGTCTGGTGGGAGGTGTCCCTGCCCATTGCAGGGGGGTTAGAACTAGATGTTCTTTAAGGTCTCTTCCAACCTAAACCATTCTACGATTCTATGATATATTAATTGTCACTATCATCTCTTTGGAAATTACAGTATTGATAGGTAGTGTGAAGTCATTCTCTCCCTTGACATTATGTGGAATCTTGTTAATGACTATTAACTTATTAAAGCAATTTTCTATTTCGTAAGTCCATTTGCAACCCTCATCGTAGAACCTTGTATTTTATATAAGACACAAATAACTACCATAAATTTAATCCATTTATATATTTGTGAAGTATGCATCAGCTCAGTAATGCCACTGACTAGTGACAGAAAACTCATTTTGAGCAAAAATGAACTTGAAGTGGCTTCTATCCCTCTGTTTTTTTAAAGCAATTTTTTGATATTTTTCCTCCTAACCTTTGTCCCCTCAGGCAGTTTGAGCAACAGAATCAGAACTAGAGGAAAATAAAACTGGAAGGTTTTTCATATAGAAGAATTTAAACTGTTATTAATTTAAAAAATAATGCTTCTAATTTCTTCTGAGTCACATGTATTGAACAAAAGTGCCTATATGCATCACAGTGCTAGTGAAAATATTTTGGTAGAACAGACAATCAATATCTGAATGTGAAATATAGGCATTGGGGAGACTAAAAGATAATATGAAGCTTTCATATTTGGGTATTATTTATTTACTCCTTTATAATGTCAGCCTTAAAGTTGTTTTCATTTACTTATCTGTGTCCTTTGTTCTTCTTGACACACTGTAGTAACATAAATATGCTAAGAGTTCTACTATGGTTAATGTGTTTAGAACTTAAAAGAAGAGCAAGTCTTCTCCAAAATCTTCTGAAGCAAGCAGAAGGGAAATTTAATGCAAAGCTTTTTATTCTTGTAGTGACAAGTACTCTCACTTGGTGACTCATATTGTAAAACCTAGATTGAGTGGATTCATCAAAAAGCTGTGAAAGAGCATCTTAATCAACTCCAAAAAACTACAGAAAGCTTTGGAAACACAAATAGAAGCAAGGATATTTGGTTTATTTTCATTCTATCTGCTACTTAGTAAAGCAGTAAGTACTCCTGGGATTTCTTTGGGGAACAGATTATGGCAATTTCTATTGGCTAAATTCTGTCATCCATATTCAATTTGAACAGTTCTCTACTGAATGAGAGGTTGTACACACTGTATTTTAGAGTAAAGTTCAATTCACTAACATGAGAAATGTCAGAATGAGAACTTAAATATATATATTTATGGCAGATCTTTTAAGATTTACTTACACTAAATTGTAATCCAAATCCCCAGACCCTCAACCTGCATCTTAATTACAATGCATTTAAAACAACAATTACCTTTCTTTTAAATCTAAATAGTCTTTAAATATTTATATTCAGTATTAGAGGAATTTTCTGAACACCTCTAGTGTCCTGTTTAAGGGTGTGACCAGAAAAGCTGTTATACTTCTTTTGCAGAGATTTAATAACTTTTCATTCCTCTTCTGAAGATCAAAACCACCCATTGATAAGGTATTATGTTGTCAACAAGCTATATTAACTGCTTTACAATGGATTGGAAACACAAATATGGTCAAAGCACAACATGTTTCTTCATTAACTTCAACTATTCCAATGAGTAAGGTGCATAATCATCTTTAAGAAGAATAATGTTTCATCCTGTTCTAACAGGAATTTACACTGATTGGGTATCAAATACAAAATGCTGTAGAAGCGTCTTCTGAAATGTGTGGTCCTACCAGCGTACTACTAGTAGTTACTACTATTATTTACTAGTTAGGGAAGTCTAGAAAGGGAATCCGTTGGTTCAAAGGATCCCCAGCCTGAGGAACACAAATCTGTTCCATACTTATGTGCCCTAATCTGTCAGCTACAAAATATTTTAATGCAAAACCATCTTAATGTGTAGAAAGGAATGAAAGTTTCTTAGAACTAGAGGAAGAGAAAGGAAATGTTTGACTCTACAGAAAAATATTTGATATTGAGTGGCAAAAATGTTCAGTTCTGGCTCCTGTTCTCACCATTTTTTTCTCTTTTGTGTCACTTAACAGTTTCAAACGATTCATATATATATATCTGAGTTCCCCTTAATTTTGAAGTCTCCTGTGGTATCTCAAAGAATCTTGGTTCTTTGTGGCACAATTCAGTAATTTCAGCAGGACAGAACTATGTGGAAGATCATTAGGGGCAACAGAATTTCTTGATAATGCTTGGATCTGGAATATGGATACTTCAAATCCGTATTGGTGTGATTTCCATTAAGTATGAACAACAGAGCATTAACAAATAGCAGAAAAAATATTTAGGTATCCACAGCATCCAGTTCCTTAAGTTGTATAGGAGAGTGAGATTCATTGGGAGGTATCAACATCATATAATACTTTCATCAAAATAAAATCTGAATTTTTTTACTTGTTACTCTAATTTTTTAGCCAAACTCTGTAATCAAAATCCTATATGAGAAGTGAGATGTTTTAGCAGCAAGAAGCCCTGCTTTCTTTTTCTTGGGACTAATTTTTAACCTGAATTTTGAAATTGTGCCAGCAGTTTACTTAGTATTGTCTCCTTTGCTGAAAGCATATGTATTTGCACACATAAGCATACACCCCACAAAGAATCTATCATAATGGTGAATTTTTAATGCTGATGGACTGGCACAGAAGTCAGTGACCATACCTTTCATGGTTTCTAAAGACAATGACCTATAAAGATCATGGCTATAGTGACAGCTACTTTTTAAAATATAGCTTGACAGATTCATACTTCTACTTGCACATGATTATTATGAAAAGGATAGGATCAAGTTCTGTTCTTAACTTCACCCTGTATACAGTTTAGTATTTACGTCATTACGTAATTAGTCATTACGAATTGATTTAAATCTTAAGCATGCTGTCATGGTTTAGGCTGAATCGGCCATTGGTGGTGTGGAGCATCCCAGATTGGACCAACAGATGCTCCCCCACACTTATTTTCAAAGAGAGGGGCAGAGGAGGAAAAAAGAGACTTATGAGGGAAAAAGAGACTCATGAGTTTAGAAGGAACTAAACTACTTTAATGTATCAAGCTCCCAGGATGACAATCACATCACTGGCTGGCACTGGGGTAGTCCCAGACTGGACTCAGTGATGGATGGGAACCGGATTCCGGATCTGGATTCAGGATTGGGATCAAAGGTAGAGGAACAGACAGAGTCCTCCTTGGACACCGGCCATTGAAAAAAAGGAGTGCTGACCCTTTGACCCCTCAGCTTTTATGCTGAGCATGAGGCAGATGGGATGGAATACCCTGTTGGTCAGTTTTGGGTCACCTGTCCTGTCCCCTCCTCCCTGCAGTTGTGACCCCTCTACGCTTTTCTGCTTCTGACCCTCCAATGGGCAAATAACAAAGTTAGTTTAGCCTCTCTTCATGCCGTTCATGGGCATCAACTATAAACAAAGGTCTTATCACTCTGAAAGTGAACAGTTTCTGCAAAATATGCTGCTGAATTCAGTAGTTAGAAGATGCTTAGCTGCAAAGTAAAGTTACTGAACAAAATTGGTCCTGTTTTACCTCAAACTAGGACACACGCTTTTCTGTACAATAAAAAACCTATGAATGCCATTAGACTATTAGCTATTTACAGTGTAAAAAACAAATCATAAATCTACTCAGAGACAATCAGTGATCATTCTTTCTACGTCAAAATATATTTTTTTTATTTTTAAAGATTAATTTTTCATAAAGACATTTCTCATATAATTTATTTAGCTTCTGGCAACCTTCAGTTTATTGATTTCAGTTTTATATTTAATTAAACTATTCCTGATGTTTATCTCAACATCCCTTGACTGATTTCATAAAAACTTTTTTGGTATATTAATGGTATCTTAATGGTATCTTATACTAAGTTAATGCTTGAGTTTTTAAATAAGGGAAATAATTAACTCTCCATGTGAAACAAGATGTTAGTTGATTCAATAATTTCAACTTTCAAAGAGACTAAATATCATCCTGAACTGAGGTATCCTATTGGTAAGTTATGCTGACAATATCCCTTGAGAAACAGCTGACAGGTGCCAATCAGGTTTGCAAAATGTTGTTTTAGTTTAGCTGCTCAGCATTCTGTCTCTTGGGAATTCACAACTGCAGGTAACGTTAAATTTGACACATCAAATGTCTAATTTAGCTCTGCATTACAACAAATTACTTTTTTTAAAAGCTTACAAAAAATGCTGTTTCAGGCAATTAAAAAATTATCAGGGAGTTGTGAGGAAGCAAAAATATCTTCATTATCATGTGACAAATTCTGTACACAGTTTGGGTTGATACATTGTTAGAGATACAGAAAATTAGTGTTTTTGAATTTTATAAAAATATTGTCATTTAGGTTTGGGTTTCGTGACTCCTAGGTTAACATAAAAATGGGGAAAAAAGTTCCATCTCTTGGTCTCCAGTTCCCTTAAAAATGGGCAATTGCAGGAAAACATACAGGATGAAAATTACAAGACAGTAAGCACGCTCAGAAAAGAAGAAAAAAAACCCTGCAGGAAGGCTCTTGAACAACTTTACAAATAAGCTTTTTAAGATTTAGAAATATTTAAGGTAAAATTTCAGGCATCGCTCACTCAAAAAAGATGAGCATTTATAGCATGAGAGTAAAACAGAGATTAATATGATTAATAATTACATGGCTAATGCTCTTAATTAGTTTGGCCAGATTCATTTTATAAAACAATCGAAACATGTTTCCATGTTTTCATCACGACATCTGGGGGAAAAAAAAGTTCACTGTGAATAATAACATGTAATCTGATCCCAGAACAATGATCCCTCAATAGGTACACTAGACATAATCTTCCGACAGCTTTCTTTCTCTATCTTCCCTACAAGTGATATTTCCCTTTTTCGTCCTCATTATTATTTCATGTCTCTCTTTTCCTCAATTTTGAGCTTCATTTTGCTTTGTATTTGTTACATTTTTTTCTGAAAACATAATGTGACTTTTTGTCTGCAAAACACCATGTAAGAATGACTGAACTATATATATGAACAATAATACTTTTCAAAGGTCCATACTTCTATTATTTTTTAGATGGAAACTAAAATACCTAACAGCCCCTTGAAATTCTCCCCCAAAAGTATAATACCAGTAGCTGAACTTGTTAACTCTAAAATATACTGTGTAGTAAGATGATTTCCTGAAACAACTTAAATTTTTCAGGGTCAGCGACTATGTATTGATCAAAAGACAATTACTTTTTGATAGCTAGCAGCTTGGAGGCAAATGGAGTATTCTTATACTATATTTGATTTTCCTTGCCTGGAAAACGAGATGGCTCCTTCAGATTTAAGACAGATTGAGTCAAAATTTGGGAATTAATAAGCAGAAATAGGACTTGATTTCCAACATAATATGGCAATAAGTTTGAATTCAATAGAGTTGCTGGAGATTCTCTCTCAAGACAGGGTATAGTGGAAGATGTAAAACTGATAGGCCAAGTCAGGCGTTAGGCAATTAGTGTGAATGATAGATTAATAGGAATAAAGTTCTTCTCAGTGTCTCCTTGTGCCACAAAAAGAGCAAGAGGGACACTTTTCCAAGCTGAAGCGGGATACAAAGCTTTCTCAGCAAATAAATGGCCTTTGATATCCCATAGGTCCTGTAAGCTACTTGTCAAGCCTGTAAAGTAGTTCAAGAATGCCACGTCATAGAAACACAGAATGGTTTAGGTGAGCTTAAAGATCATCCAGTTCCAACCCCCCTGCCATGGGCAGCAACACCTACCACCAGACCTAGTTGCTCAAAGCTTTGTCCAACCTGGCCCTGAACACTTCCAGGGATGGGGCCTCCACAATTTCGCTGGGCAACCTGTTCCAGTGTCTCACCACCCTCACAGTGAAAATTTTTCCTAGTGTATATCCTAAATCTCCCCTCTTCCAGTTTGAAGCCATTACCCCTCATCCTATCACTACATGCTCTTGTAAAAAGTCCCTCTCAAGCCTTCTTGGAGGCTCCCTACAGATACTGGAAGGCTGCTATAACGTCTCCTTGGAGCCTTCTCTTCTCCAGGATGAACAACACCAACTCTCTCAGCCTGTCTTCATAGGAGGCTCCAGCCCTCTGATCATTTTTGTGGCCCTCCTCTGGGCTCACTCCAACAGGTCCATGTCCTTCTTATGTTGAGGACTCCAGAGCTGGATGCAGTATTCCTCACATGAGTGGAGTAGAGGAGCAGAATCACCTCCCTCAGCGATGCTTCTTTTGATGCAGCCCAGGATATTGTTGGCCTTCTGGGCTGCAACCACCCATTGCTGGTTCATGTTGAGGTTCTCATCAACCAATACCCCCAAGTCCTTCTCTGTAGGGCTGTTCTTAATCCATTCTCTGCCAGGCCTGTATTTGTGCTTGGGATTGCCCTGACCCATGTGCAGGACCTTGTGTTTGGCCTCATTGAACTTCATGAAATTGGCATGGGCCCACCTCTCAAGCTTGTCCAAGTCCCTCTGTATGGCATCCCTCCCCTCCAGTGTGTCAACCACTCCACACAGCTAAGTGTTGTCGGCAAACTTGCTGAGGGTGCGCTTAATTCCACTGCTCATGTTGCCAACAAAGATATTAAACAGTACCAGTCTGAGCCAGTCAACTGACCTCTGAGGAATGCCACTCATCACTGGTTTCCATTTTGACATTGAGCTGTTGACCACAACTCTTTGAGTGCAACCATCCAGCCAGTTCCATATCCACTGAGTGGTCCATCCATCAAATCCATATAATCCCAGTTTAGAGACAAGGATGTCGCGTGGAACAGTGTCAAATGCTTTGCACAAGGTGGGGTAGATGACATCAGTTGCTCTTCCCCTTATCCACAAATGCTGTAATGCCATTGCAGAAGGCCACCAAAGTTGTCAGGCATGATTTGCCCTTAGTGAAGCCATGTTGGCTGCCATCAATCACCTCCTTATTTCCCATGTGACTTAGCAGAGTTTCCAGGAGAATTTGCTCCATGATCTTCCCAGGCACAGAGTGAGACCGACTGGCTTGTAGTTCTGCAGGTCTTCATTTTTTCCCTTTTTAAAAATGGGGGTTATGTTTCCCCTTTTGCAGTCAGTGGAAACTTCACCAGACAGCCTCAGATTGAATGAATCTTTTTCCTTTGGCAAACACCAACAAAGCTTGAGGTCTGTATTGTCTCTATGAATATGATGACTCTTGGTATCATTTCTTAAATCAGGGGAAGGCCACAATCAAACTATAAAAGGATGAAAAATCAAACCAAATAAAGCCAGCATGTTAATAAATCCCAAGTAAATTGGCCTAGATTTTCCCCATACAACTGACTTAGGCTGTAGACTTAATAAAGAAAACCTATTAGCAAAGTCAAAGGCATTAACCTTTCCCTTTTACCTTGACAGATGAAAATGCACTTATCAAGAAGCACTGTCCTATAATCCTTCATATTTGATGCTCTTACTTGCAATACACACTCCTTCATTATACTTTACATCTTTTAGCCATACTGCTCATTCCTGAACTTCAGCAAATCCTTGACATAAATCATCAAAAGGATGACACTGCCTGAATTTGCATCAAAGTCTTTGAAGAAGCTCCTTAACAAGGGAACTTTGACTCACTTTTCAAGCTTATTCTAGAATACCTTATGAAAATGCATAAAGACTTTCACAATAAGACAAGTGAAATGAATAAAATGCCATAATGACCATCAGTACCAAAACTGAAATGGCTTGATATTCTGTAAAAGGATGTACCATTTAAAAAGTTAGCAAGGTATACTCTATAGAAGCCAGAGAGGAATATCTGAACAAATAGCAATATTACATATAGGTTCCAAAGAAAATCAGTGTTGGGTATTAACCAATGGGATATTCAGTACAGCATTAAAAAAGAGGAATAAATGTTTGAATTAGAGCTGTGTCTAAAGTTATTTTAAATTATCACTTATCTATAACTACAACATCGATATGGTAACAAAGCAAAGACTGTTACATGATTTTTGCAAGTATAAAGTCCAGCTGCCAGCAGACTGGCTTGAAGAACTGTTTACTGAAGCCTGTTGAATGTCTATAAACATAAGCAGAGAATTTTGTGGGTGGGGAGTGCAATCCATGTTTTACCACTATGTAGCAGTTCTTAGCATTCCTGTTCTGCAAGGCCTATCACACTTCAAGGAAAAGGGAAGGTAATTAAAAAATTAAAAGTTGAGAACTCTCACCAAAAAAAGCCCCCAAACTAGGAAAAGCATGAACCAGAACTTCTTACCATTTTACAGTTAAGGTGATTCATCAACAGAAATTTAGACTCAAAGGAACATCAAATTATCCATTTGACTTCCTTCTGTAAACTGTTAAGACGGAAGACCATTGTCTCCATATTGTTTCATAAATCATGAAACACACTCCTGGCCTTCATCAAACATTGCCTTATTAGTAAATTTTTTTATAGTAAGAGGGGAAGAAGCATATACTTTATGTATTTGTTATTTCCTTACGATACAGAAACTGTAGCATATTAACACTTTTTTATGAGTTTGTACACTAAATATTTGCAAAGACTATATATGTAGAAGCCAGAATTATAGATGTAAACTTTAATTGGAAAAACACAGCTTGTTTAGGTTGGAGGAAAAAACAACAGTTAAGGATTTTTTTTTGTCATACTACTTTTCTAGGTTTAATTACAAGGTTTTGCTTATTTTGTTAAAAGCAAGAAAGTCAAACACCAATACCCATTAAAATCTCAAAAACTTAATGTATAATTTCTATGATATTAGAGCTAGAAATGTTTTACAAATTTTATAGTATCCAAAATTTTACACAAATTCCTTCTTAAGAACAGTATCCCGAACATTATGCAACTTACCTAACTCTTAAGAACAACAAACTTAATCAAGTTATATTTTATGTTTGTGATTCAAGTTTTTTATAAATTTATAATTTCATATTATCTGTAACATTTTATATCCCTGTCATTTTCTTTTTACCTATAAATTTGTCTGTGAATTTTATTACATTTAGGCTGTATCAATTATAGACATTTATAATGACATAAGACATGGATATATGTAACATTTTCTCATGAGAGAGAATGTAATTATTAAGGGACGTTTTACAGATAATGAATTTAGGACCACAAAAGCACTTGTGGGCTACGCTGTTTGGATGCCTTTGCCTTTTTAAGCCTTACTTTTCCTTGGTGTTGGATATACAGATATTCAATGTATCATATTGTGGCATTCAAAGACAATATAATTGAAATCTCTACAGAAGGAGTTTATTTTGGATGTAACACAGATAGGTCAAGATTGGAATCTAAAGTAGAATTATGAATGGCAAGAACTTCTAATTTCAAAAAAATCAACACTAAAGTGGAGAAAAAAAAGATACATCCTTCTCTCAACATGACAGAAAGTGCTCCAGAGAGATGTACTTTCCTAGAAAGTCTGCTAGGTGTTTTCTCTAAGGTGAGGAAATGGCTTCAAAAATCTTAATGTACCTTCCAATGACTGTGAGTTGAACTACATGCAACTTAAAAACAAAACAACCCCCCAAAATGGATCGTTCAGCTGACACTCAAAACAGTCCCCACGATTCTTTAGGGAAATCAGGCATATGTTTGCCCTAGAGGAAATCAATGTTCTGAATATGTCATACTTACAACATTTTCGCCTCTTTGATCCCAGCTAATCTAACAAAGGTTTGTTGTTAACCTATTATATGGGACAGCATAACTGGATTTAGTGAAGTGGCAACTTGAAAGTGAGAAGAGCAGCATATATACCAGTGGCTCAAACTATTAAAGTAATTTGCTGGAAAATTAAGTTTATATAAAAAAGACTTGTAGCATAGAAACGTGGATGTTCACAGGGTGCATTATATCATTATTCAGTTGTTCCCTGGGGATGGAAGTGACCCAGCTATAAATGTGCCTGTTGCTTCAGTCTGCAGAGGGACAAACAGATTGCTCTGTTCTGTGGGATCCCACAGAAAGTGGTCTTTTGCAGAATGGTACCATTCCAGCACAAAGTTTCATTTCCTGGCAAGGAACTCATTGAAATACTGGTCTTCAGAAAGGGTAAGGTTCTTCTGGAGCTCTCTTGCAAACAGCTCTGTTTCTCTACTTGCATAATATAAATAGGAACATAAACCTTCTTCTTCAGAATAGCTCAGAGAACACAACCCTCTTTTGAGAAGAAATAAGATAGTACAGAATGGTTTCAACCGGCTTTCCTCAGCTCATAAGGCAAATTCTGGTTGTCAGGAAGCAGTAATTACATTGCTATTCATAAGCATCTCAGATTTGTCCAGTAATTTTCTACATATTTTTTGTTCTTAAATTTATTAATGGCTGTTTCTGGTTTATTTTTAATGGGCTTTTTAAGGGCTTTTTGTTTTACAGAGCTCAGAACTGATCCAAATTCTTAAAACATATATTTTTATAAACATTTTAAATTAAGCAAACAATGTTTGTATATGCACTAATTGCAAGCTAGAATTTTAATCAGTAAGAAGCTGTAATGATTTTGATATCTTCAGAAAATACCGATGAATACAATAAACATAAAAGACAGCAAAATCTTTTGTTCAAATGTTCCTATCATAGGCATTTCATAATGTTTATTACAAAGAAAAGAATAAAAAACACTGTAGCAGAATAATATTTCTACAGTTTTGGGAATGGTCTGGTAACTTTACAGGCAGACTTGGTGAAATAAAACTTCTCCATGCCAAATACTTTATCTCTATCTGAAGTCTCTGCTCATAAAGGAAATTATGAAAAGCCCTCTAAAATATCTTACATTCGGAACATCAGTCATTTACAACAGGGAGAAGGAAAATGATCCTTCCTGATATTTTGATTCAAGAGTTTTAAAAGTGAAGACTAAAGAAACCCACCCCTCCTTGTAATGGATATGAATTCTTTAAACTTCAAGGTATGAACTAATCTTTAATTAACAGAATCAGGAAGGTTTCCCTGCAAGCATTTTCCTTCATAATTGCATGTTTATTGGTAAATATTTTCTTCTGAGTTCTTCTGGGCCCATTACACAGTAAACTATTTACTGGATTAGATATGTGACTAATGTAATCCTAAATGGTAGCTCTAAGGATTTAATGAACTGCTTATCAACCTCTTTTGTCTGGTGAAATAGGGAAGCCCCCATCCCATCCTACATAGGAAGTAAAAATCCCACGTATTTAGCTTGCTAATTGTTGATTTATAAGTTCAGTCTTCTGTTGTTTTCTCTCCAAATGAATGACTTGCACATCAAAGATACCAGCAAAACATGAAGATGTTATTTTGATAAGAAGCTTTCCTCAGAAGTCTCAAATGAATTCTCAAGAGAGAACACCTGTGAGAGGTTTACTTACATAGCTTACTGGAAAAATATTATATTTATTTCTGTTATATTTCAATTTCCAGGGTTTATTTTTTACTTAGTTTCCAACAGATAAAAGCAAATTTTATTTTTGGAACTAACAGTGTGTGACTCAACCAAGTCTGGGTAACAGAAATTTCTCCATTGTGTTGAGATAAAGTTCACTTCTGAAAGCCAAATGAGCCCAGGGAATTCACAGCATGAACAGTAAGCATCTGACAAAGGAACGTGGCTCTGTTTTCACAGGCAGCCCTCCCCAAGTAAGACCTCCCATGTCAGACCATAGCTTGAGGGAGAGTAAGTAAGATAATCAAAATCTGTCATTGCAAGGTAATCAAGTGTGTGCCTACACTTGACCAGAGTAAAGAACTTCAAGGATGCAGGTCTGACAGTAGATGCAGGAGAATAAAATTGAAGAAAAAAAAAAAGATACTGAGAGGGTACAAGAGAAAAGTCAGTGTAGGGGATAGAATAAGAACAGAGAAAGGAGGCAAGGCTAGCCTGTAAATAATGGAGATAAAAAGGTTAAAAGTTGCCAAATCTTTCTTGCTTTCCATTCATGTATAATTCTTCAGACCTCTCCAAAATACTTCTCTCTGCCTTATTCTAATCATCATAGTGCTGACAGTTCTTTTTACATCCATCTTCAGTAAGTCAACAATATCCTCTTATCCTCTTATCTCACACAACTGTAGCTTCTACACTAAGAGAGGATTGAGTATTGTTGCATTTTGATTAAGTCAAGTCATTCTTACTTTACAGGGGCACAGTTTTTCTCTGTAAGCATATGCAACAGATGATGGAAACTATGTTAACTGCCTAAGTCCAATTTAAAGTCAGGCCATCAGCTGTCGAGAAACACTTTTCTAGGGCTATTGTAAGAAATTTTCTTAAGTACTAATGGACATCCAAATCAAAGTGAGTAAACTTTGTTTAGTTTCTTTTTGCTTACTCTAAAATATACACTTAAAGTATTATTGCTTCTAGCTTGTGACAAGTGTTTTTTCATATTATTGTATATAAAAGTGAATTACAGGTAAGCTTATTCCAATTTATTTACATTTATTCCCATTATGCAGCAAAATCAGAATCTGCTTTTTTGATAATATTTAATGAATAAGAACTCCCCTAATATTGAAATTCTTGTTGTCTTTTACACCACAAAAACAATCAGTTTCTAAAATATGTACCTGAGGTGCATTTCTCCTGACTACAATTTTACCTTGATTGGCTCTGTGCCTCTCGTTCTACTTCTCTGCATGCAAGACACATCAGTTGAATAATCACCTAAGTGGTTTACTCTGTACCAATCAATAAACTTTTTAGAATTGTCTTTCTAAAATTTTCCTGTGAAAAGCACTTGTCTTCGTTAAAATGTTTGGCTAAACAAAACAGTTAACATTTCATTTTTAGAAAGTGTCAGAATTAGGTTCTTATATCCAGATTCCTAAGGAAGTAATCTTATTTTCATACATGCTGAGTACTCATTAAAGTAGACAGAATCTGATGGTAGCTCAGCACGCTGGAAAACATTAAATCACCAGTTAGGAATCTTTACAGACATTTAGGTTTACTTTTGCCATTCAGAAAAAAAAAAAATCCATAGGAAATCCATAGGATACTGGACTACGTAGAGAATAAGTCGTCCTGTTTATAAGTTCTATGTTTGATATTTATAACTAGGTAAATTTTTTTGCCATTGATACAGTGATTGTAAAATGGATCCAGTTTGTATTTATTTCAAGGAATATTATCAACATGATATCTGTGTAATATTTACACTTTTACACCTGAAGATTTCTAGAGGTGTATCGTTTCATCATATAAAGTATCTGAATGGGTTATGGAGCTCAAAGAGAACAGAGACTGAGTTTTTCCGCTGAGGAAAAATCAAAACAACTAGTTTATTTGAAAATTAGGAAACAGATAGCAATCCATCCCACACCATTGGAGTGTGTAAAGTCAAGTAAGCATAACCACATCCTAACTGTTGAATAACACACTCTTGGCGATGGGATGAAAAAGATCATGATTTTTCAAATACAATATTGAGTCCAGGGAAAAAAGGGATCCTTCTACCTAAGGTATAACAATCCAGCCTTAGTAGTTAGCCTTACATCGAGTTGTTTTAATTCCCTTTATTTACTGGGCATGGAAAAAACCCACAGCCTTCTTTAATAAACAGGAATATTTAACCAGCTCAATTACATTTCAGAAATCTGTGGCAGTGTATTTCCAAGTTTCATCACTGGTGTACAATCTGGATCTTTGAATTTATTTTTGTTGTTCAGGAAACCGTGTTATCCTTCAGAGAATAAATAATAAGTACAAATCACTATGTAGTACAGAAATTGTTCTGGATGACTCCTGCAATTGTTAAATATCCAGGGCAGTTCTCTTTTGAACACAAATATATAAAGATATTCAAGACAGAATTTTTCTGTTAGAAAATAATAAAAATCATAACTTGTGTTCCAAATGTATCTGTCTCAATGACAGGAGAAAGGCAAAGTTTCTTTCATTAGCCCACTTGTCCTCCATTTGATGCAATTCTTGTCTCTAGTTTCAGATTTAAACTACAGGCTGCCCAGAGAGGTTGTGGAGTCTCCCACACTGGAGATATTCAAAACCCGCCTGGACGCCGTCCTGTGCAACGTGCTGTAGGTGTCCCTGCTGTGGCAGGGGGGTTGGACTTAGATGATCTCCAGAGGCCCCTTCCAACCCTGACCATTCTGTGACTCTGTGATACTGTTAAAATTGTTCTCTATTTAACAAGGAATCATTACCATTCTCCATCATCTTTGAAAGGTCCTGGAGAACAGGCGAGGTGCCTGAGGACTGGAGGAAAGCCAATGTCACTCCAGTCTTCGAAAAGGGCAAGAAGGAAGACCCTGGAAACTACAGGTGGGTCAGCCTTACCTCCATCCCAGGAGAGGTGATGGAACAGCTTATTCTGGATGTCTTCTCTAAGCATGTAGAAGAAGAGAAGGTTATCGGGAGTGGTCAACATGGATTGAGAGAAACGTGGGCAGAGAGAAACCTTAAGAAATTCAACAAAGGCAAGTGCAGGGTACTGCACCTGGGGAGGAATAACCCCATGCATCAGTACAGGTTGGGGGCTGACGTCCTGGAGAGCAGCTCTGCATAGAGGGACCTGGGAGTCCTGGTGGACAACAGGACAACCATGAGGCAGCAATGTGCCCTTGGGTCCAAGAAGGCCAATGGTCTCCTGGGGTGCATGTCATGCCCACTCACGAGAGGGGGGGAAGTAACTCAGATTCGCAAATCCCCAGCGGTGTGGACTAAGCTGAGACAACTCTCAAAGTCCATATAAAAACATTTATTAGATTCCCACAGTGATTAATATATGTCTTAACTAGGTCCACGATAATTGGTTAGGTATATAATAAATTATGGCAAATGGTAAAACAAAGTATGGCAAGCAGTAAAGTACACCTTGTGTTACTCAGCAACAGACATACAACAAATTATGGCAAGCCGTACTTAACAACAAATATATCATAAATTATGGCAAGTGGTAAAATATGCCTTGCATTACATACTTAACTTACATACTTACATACTTAACTTTAAAAGAAAAAGAAAAGAAAGAGAAACAGAGGGATAGAGAAAAGAGAGAGAGAGAGAGAAAGTGATCACCCATCCTCGTTCCAGCATTGGTCCAGTCAACAGGGATGTCTGGTTCGTAAAAGTGCTCCTCTGTGGATCCCTGGGGAAAAAATTCTCTCTAGGGGCACTTATATTCCCCTTTTAGTTTTGCAGTATCAGTATGACCTGCCCCTCTGTTATGGTGCTCAGGTTTCTTTCCCCCCCCAAGTGACGTGTAGCATGATTTGGGTACGGAGACAAATCCTATAGTCATGTATGTTTAGCATTATCCTGATAATCTTCATTAGCATATGCAGGGGTGTGAACTTTAATATGTATTTTGTGGATAATGAGGTAAAGGTCATTTATCAGTCGTGATGGCCCCGAAAACAGAGAACTAAAAAGCTTCACAAGTTGAGCAGGAAGCCCTGTCTTCACGAGACTTTTCCCCTCCACAGACGCATCCTGTGCTATCCAGATAAGTTTTCTCTCCTGAGTCGCACAAGAGATAAGCAAGTGTTACCCTCATCAGCTCTTTGAGCATAAGACCTACATTATCCAGACTCCACATTATCCAACCCTTGACTACAGCCATATCTCAAGGTACTTTCTGGTGTTTGAGACATTCCTCAGTGAGGCTCAGAGGGCCTCCCCCATTTTTCGTCTCTCACCATTTGTTTCAGGGAATTTACATCTCTTACAGTGCATTAAAAAGACCATGGCCAGCACGTCAAGGGAGGTTATCCTCTTCTCTGCCCTGATGAGGCCACATCTGGAGTATTTTGTGCAGTTCTGGGCTCCCCGGTTCAAGAAAGACAAGGAACTACTGGAGAGAGTCCAGTAGAGGGCTATAAAGATGATCAAGGGACTGGAGCACCTCTCTTATGAGGAAAGACTGAGAGCCCTGGGTCTGTTTAGCCTGGAGAAGAGAAGACTGAGAGGGGATCTCATCAATGCTTATAAATACTTAAAGGGTGGATGTCAAGAGGATGGGGTCAGACTCTTTTCAGTGGTGCCCAGTGACAGAACAAGAGGCAACAGGCATAAACTGGACCACAGGAAATTCCATGTCAACATGAGGAAAAAATTCTTTACTTTGAGGGTGACAGAGCACTGGAACAGGCTGTCCAGAGAGGTGGTGGATTCTCCTTCTCTGGAGATATTCAAAACCCACCTGGATGCATTCCTGTCCAACCTGTTCTAGGTGAAGCTGCTTTGGCAGGGGAGTTGGACTAAATGATCTCCGAAGGTCCCTTCCAACCCCTACCATTCTGTGATTCTATGATTCTGTGATGAGCTATCAAGGCTAAGAAGAGGGATGTACTGTAACTAGGACAGTCATCTGGGATACAGAGTTAGTTTTTTTGTATGAATTGTCTATAATTTGTTTAACTGAAATAAAGTAACTACTTTTACTGCTGAAACTTTATAAATCACTATTCTGTCACAGGACACTGTTCTGGAGCATTAAATTAAAAAAAATAATCATGCACACACTCCTATACATCCCACATGCCTTCTCAGCATTTCAGCACGATTTTCAAGTACCTATGAAACAGGAACCATTTCAAGAAATGTTAAGAATTTCAGCAGAAGGGGTCAAAAGTTGCTACATCATGCATAAAAGGGAAAAGGAATTACTGTCAAGAATTAAGTGTTCAATTCTTAGAACACGGCACCATTTTAGAAAAATGCCTATTTCCTCGCCATCAACATGCTCATTGCTGATCTCATGTGTTTGCATGTCTTAGACCTCCTTATCTGTTGTTTAGGCAGCTCCTGTGAAGGGTTTTACAAGAGGTGTTGAATCCCATGAACATCAGGTCCAGGCTTCCTCCTGTCCAGCTGCTGAAGCCCAGCCCAGTGCACCCTGCAACCTGGGGATCTCTGTATTTTAGAAAAAGTAGACCTAGATTTGGTAAGCTTTGGTAGAGTATTGTAGGCGTGAAGAGAATAATATTTGTGCTGTGGAAAGTAGTTGGACAGTAATTACAGATTAAGTAGAAGTAGAAAATTAGGAACACTAAAGTTATAAAATGGAGTGGAATTAGGCAAGTTAAATACCCAACATATATACATTTGAACACTTTCTGTGTATTTCTCACATTTTTCTTTGTTTGCCTTTTCAGTTTAGATTGTAAATCATCAAGAATAAAGGACTTTTATAGCACTTGGCTTCCCATGTACTTATACAGATGTACTTTGTGTTTGCCTACCTAAACTCATGCAGTAAAAATGTAAAATAATGTAAATACTCCATAAAAAATACAAAGAACTGTTTTTTAATTTTTTTTTTCTCCCAGTTCCTTGAAGGGTCTAAGACAGGTTTCTCTCTATATATGGCAAGAGGGAATTAGTGGAAAAGTATGAAAAATAAAGAGATTTCTTACATATACACTTTGCTTTTCTGTAATGCTTATCCAATGGTAAATGCTGAATGAACATTTAAAAGATAGACTTTCCCTTTCAGAAAGCTTATCTATTTCTATTTTGCTGCTTATTGCAGATATAGATTTGACATGTATGAACAAACCTAGAAAAGTAGTAATTGTAAGAAAGAGTTTGAACTGTAGTCATTTGTCAATGAGGTTTATGTTTAGTTTTTACTCATGGGGATTCCACAATGTGAGTATCTGGCACTGGGAGAAAAGTTAAATAAGAAGTCTTTTCAAGGCATCTGCATATTGTTTATTCCCATTGGATGAAACAGTACTGGTGACAAACTTGCCTTTTCTTTTTTTTCCCCTAGGATTTTTCATTATTTTAGAGTCTAGATATAAAAACATATCAAGCAGAAAATTTAATCAGTATTATACACCAATTATTCCGAAAACTTTATTTTTCATCAGTAAACAGAAGATTCACTTGTCACTGCTGTGGTCTCAACAGTGTCAGAATTTATTTAATGCAGGTATGACTATGTATGTGATTTGCTCTTCCTCCTGTAAATTTGCCTGCCTTGAACGTTGCGCTGTTGCAGTTTTAGCAGTGAAGCCCAAAATACACAGTTTAATTCTGCCTCTGATATCTATGCATTATTGCAATTACCTGTCACTAGAGTCACATTTTTCCACTTTTTTACTATTGGCAAAATTTCAAATATAAAGAATACAAAGACAGCTTGGTGTGTTGTCTTTAAAAGAGACTGGTTCTTGTATGAATTTCTGCTGTAATAAAGAGCTTTAGTCAATTATTCAAACCTTTAAAGCAATACAGATATCAATCTGACTAACCTTACTCACAGGAGACTTGATAAAGCTATTTCTGTAAATAAAGCAGTCAAAACACATTTCTAGCTAATCTGTTTGGGGTTTCTCTCATACATGTTACCTTAGCTTTTTCATTTTACTTCAGCTTCTTTTAATATGGATAGTATGGACTTTAATCTGGTGCTTCAGAAAGGCAAATGGGAAAAACTCAGGCTTAAGATATATAAGTACATTAACTACAAGTATGTACAAGTATATATACAAGTATATTACACTGTAGATATGTTAAAATGTAGAACTTGCTGAATTACCCTGAAATATATATTCACCGTATTTGTTGCACTGTTTGTAAGAAATATTTTGATTAATAAGATAATAAGAAATTTAATTTGAAACAAGACAGTAAGTTTGGTAATATAACACAAAATTTAATTTTTATTGTAATTTAATTATGACTAAAAAAAGTAGATAAAGTAACTGATGTTAATTAGGACCAGTTTAATTTCAATTTAATTTCATGATCAGGAAGAGAATTCAAGGTACAAAAAAAAGGCCTTAGGAAAGAGGGAGATGTAGGAAAATGAAAATCAAATAGCTAGGAGTGAAAAGACTTTAAATTCAAAGCCAAGGTTTCACTGTCTTCTCATTTGTATGAATATATACCATGGTAACTATGCAAAGGCAGCAGAGTGTGATTGTAAAACCTACAAGGATCAGAGCAGAATCAGAACCAGATGCTTTTACGAATACCAGTTCTAAAATTATCTCTCAGAACTATTTCAGTTTTCAAACTAGAATGAGATTTTGCCTCTATTTATACCCTTTGAAACTCATTTATACCGGCAGCCTTTGGCATTGCTTTCAATCAAAGAAGTGTTATTAGTGTCCTTTACTGGGGGAAGAATTACTGGTAGACTTTCTCATTTAACGAATTTTGCAAAATTACATTTATTTACAAAATATTCTTTCACACATTACTGATTCTACACATCATCGGGATGACTATAATTTTTTTTTAAAGCATATCTTAAACAAAAGCTTAGCATATACTTATTCTAGGTAGATAGATGTAGGAATATACAGACATACATATACACATTGGAATGGAATGGAATGGAATGGAATGGAATGGAATGGAATGGAATAGAATAGAATAGAATAGAATAGAATAGAATAGAATAGAATAGAATAGAATAGAATAGAATAGAATAGAATAGAATAGAATAGAATAGACAGAACAGAACAATTCTATTCTGACTGACCAATTCCAGGCTGAACAAAAGTTAAAGCGTATTATTAAGGGCATTGTCCAAATGTGCAATTCTGGCACAGTTTTGAACCATTCCATGTCCTGTCACTGGAAACCAGGGAAAAGGGAGCAGCACCTCCCTCTCCACTTTCCCTCCTCAGGAAACTGTAGAGAGCAATGAAGTCTCCCCTTCAGCCTCCTTTTCTCCAAACTAGACAAGCCCAAAGTCCTTAGCCACTCCTCATAGGACATTCCTTTCAGCCCTTTCACTAGCTTTGTTGCACTCCTCTGGACGCGTTCAAGGACCTTAACATTCTTCTTAAATGTTAAGAACTCCACACAGTATTCAAGATGAGGCCACACCAACACTGAATACAGCTGAATACATAGCTGCTTATGCATAAAAGATAGATGTAAAATAACTTAAGCTTGCAAACATTCTTCATGTAGAAGCTTGAGCGATTTCAGGAAAAGCTGAAATGTTTTAAGAGAGGTTGCCTTCTGTGTGATACAAATGAAAATTCTCAATCACTGTTAAATGTTTCAGGAATGTTTTTAATTGTTTTTCTTTAACAGTAGATACAGAAATACGGGGGGTGAGATGGTGTCCTCCATTTTTCCAAATATCTTAATCTTTGACAGGAATTTGACTTGTTCCATTTTTTTGTTGCAAAGAAATGTAAATTACCCAGGGAAGTTGTTGAAGCCCCATCCCTGGAAGTGTTCAAGGCCAGGTTGGATGGGGCTTTAAGCAACCTGGTCTAGTGGAAGGTGTCCCTGCAGGACAGGGGGGTTGGAACTAGATGATCTTTAAGGTCTCTTCCAACCTAAACCACTCTATGATTCTATGGTTCTATGATCTTAGTATTATGATTTTAAGTGGTCAGTGTACACATAAAGTTCCCCACAAAATTTGCTTTATTCTGTACATAATTGGAACTAACTGCGGCTAATACTGGAATTCTACTTAGTCTCTAAGACGTACACTGTACTTGCTGAAGAGTGGTGCTACCTGCTGTTGATGGAGGAATGCCTGAGAAGACCAACCAGGAGAAGAAAGCCAAGTATCTGCACTAGCATGTAGAGCCCAGACACATCAAGCCTGAAATGGTATTCCAGTGACTCCCATTGACTGGTGGAGGTAGGGATGTGTCCCTACTTATGCCATTCTCCAGGTACTGCCAACTCAGGCAGAAAGATATCAAAGTAGATAATATCCTCTGCAAACAACAGATGAAAATGTCATACCTGGTGGGAATGAGGAAAGTGACTTCTGGTGCTCTGTACTGAAAGCCCTACAAAGTCAACCAATGGGTTTTCAAAGACGCAAACCTGACTATCGATGAAACTGTAACCCATGGCTCAGTTTCATAAGGTTCCTCTGTCTGTGACTCAAGTCCCAATTTTATGAAGAACAATTGTGGAGGAGCAATTAAGGCTAACACTTCTTTACCTGATGGACAACCACTGGACAGCAGAGAGTATCATGTGAGTGAGTATATTAATTCTTCACCTGTTAATCTGGCTGCTCCCAATCATTTACCATACCTGTTAGATAATAAAAAACTGTATGCTTATGAATTGTATACTGAGAAAGCATTACAAGGCTGTTCATCATCCACCAAAAGCTGACTACCTCTTCCCTCAATATTGACTGAGAAATTGGTTTGTATTGTGTAATTCTATTTCAGGGTCATTGAAACAAGCATCAATTTCCATACTCTTACATACACTGTTCACATGTATCTCATATGACCCACAAATCCCCCTGAATTGTGGTTATGTGTGTGGGAAAGAAGGATTCATCTCACATAACTTCAGTCATAAAAGTCAGTGTTTTAAACTAGTGACCCCAAGTTAATTTTATAGTAATAGGGGGAAAAAAAGACTCTCAAAGGATAAATCAACTAATTATAAAACACACTTCTGAAAAAGATTTGTATGATTTACTGTCTGGAGAAGACTTCTCCATTGATCAAAAAAGGACACTAGAAGACAAGATTAGAAGTAGAGGATTAGAACTCTAAATGACAGTCGTATAATGTGAGGCGAGATGAGTAATACCTTGGGAGCACTAGATGGGGATGAATCACAGAATCAGGAAGTTTGGCATCAGGCATGAATTCTAACCTAAGCTACTCAGACAGTGTAAATGCTGTCCTTGGCCTTCAATGGCAGTGGGAGAGCACAAGAGCATTTGACTTTTGGTGGGAATACTGTTAGAGCATGAAAATCTTCAGCTATGGGTTCCTCAGACCTGGGATTTTAATTGTGCTCTCAAAGTTCTCAATACTTCATGCTCCAATAAATTACTCTGTAACAAATAAAACCGTAGATAAATATATGTGTATATATAATGTCCCTCTTTCAAAAACTCATGCACACACAGAGCTAAATGTAATTAAAATGAAAGTTCCTGCTTCCTCTTAGTTTTAGCAAAATTAAACAATAGTTCACCAGGAGTCCCTAATTATATAAAATACAACACAATGTGTCTTCAGAAAACAGTGTATCATAACTTAGTTCACATGCCTATGACAGATAATCAAGTATAATTTAATAGCTTTTCTAAATGAAGTAAAAAAAAAAAAATTTTGATGAATTTGCCTGATTTTTATTTTCTAACCAGACAGAGTTGCAGCTCATAAAAAGGAGTTACCATAAGAAGAAAGTAATTATCAAAATTATTATAGGAACATTGAGAAGTATAACAGACTTTTCAAAGGAATGTTACTGAATTCTTTCTCTTCAGCTACTCCTTGGAAAAATATCACAGAAATACTACCATTATACATTAAATCTTCAGATAAAAACTTGTTTAAATATTTCCAATATTTGTATGATTGTTTCGGGCCTTTTTTTTCTCTTTTTCTTTTTTTTTTTTTTTTTTTTTTTGTAAATATGAAGCTAGATGGTTACAGAGAAAATATTCACAGATAATTAAAAAGATATAATTTTAATTTCTTCCGTATTTTTAAGAACTTTAGGTTATATTTCAACTCTGCTGTGGTTTAACCCCAGCCAGCAGCTAAGCCCCTGAGCCCCACACAGACGTTCTCTCACTTCCCCCCAGCAGGAGTGGGGGGAGGATGAAAAGGGTAAAGGTGAGAACACTTGTGGGTTGGGACAAGGCAGTTTAATAGATAAAGAAAAAGATGCACGCAAAACCAAAGCAAAATAAGGAATTTATTTACTGTTTCCCATCAATAGACAGCCATCTCCAGGAAAGCAGGACTCCATCATGCCTAATGGTTACTTGGGAAGACAAACACTGTAACTCCAAACATCACCCACTTTGTTCCACAGCTTTTATTGCTGAGCATGATGTTGTATGGTGTGGGATACCCCTCTGGTCAGTTTAGGTCAGCTGTCCCACCTGTGTCCCCTCCCAGTTCCTTGTGCAGCCCCAGCCTGCTTGCTGGTGGGGCAGTGTGAAAAGCAGAGAAGGCCTTGACACTGTGTAAGCACTGCTCAACAATAACTAAAACATCCTTGTGTTAGCAACATTGTTTTGATCACCAATCCAAAACAAAGCACCATATGAGCTACTATGAAGAGAATTAGCTCTATTCCAGACAAAACCAGTACAAACTCCTGTATGTAAAGAATCCTCATTTAAACATAATATTTCTATTTAACATTTATTTTACACTTAATTTTCACAAATGATTTTGTGATTACACAGTTCTTGTCTTGAAACAATTGTATGCTCTAGGATTAGTAAATAGTCTAAAAATTATTTAAAAATATCTACTTATGTTATGACAACTGATATCCTTATGGTAAATTAAAAAAAAAGATGCTTTTCATACAACCATATCAGAAAAAACAAACTATTGTAAAGCATTAACTTTACAGAAAAGGTTGTATTTTGTTGCTTTTTTGGTTTGGTTTATTTTGGCTTTCCAATGTCCTGGTCAAAACTTATTTTGAGCTCAGTGTTGCTCTCAGCAACAATGGTCTGGATATCTATCTACTCTAGGGTGAAGAATTAGCTTCTTCCTCTGAGGCCACTTTGTAATATACTGTTGGATTTCTGACTAGAGCCATGACTTTTGAGATAGGGTAATGAAATTGCCTGCTCCCTGGTATTCTTCCCCTGTGCAGGCTTAGTCTGTAATCATGAAAACATGATTTGGGTGAGCAGAAGCCTGTAGAATACATAAGTATTATTTTCAGTAGTTTTGCATACATACTGAAGTATTTATTTTTTAGAACATGTTCATATAAAATCTTGACACCAAATATACCTCTCAGCTTGCCAATATTAGTCTTTATCTGATAAATTCTTTCTGGTTTTATCTAAAAATGTAGTCAAACAGAAATTAAAGGTTGCCTGCCCCGTACTTCCAGCCATCACTTATGTCTATTTTGTTAATAAAGTAATTCCACTAATAAACCCAGAAATTTTTCTTTTCATCATGCATCAAAAGTACTCATGATGCCAAAGATCTTAAGATCCATTAGCAACTATCTTCTAAAACAGTCTGAAACCTTACTACAGAGAATGAAATTATGGGAGCAAATGGAAGATCAAGGGCAGTCTTGCAGAAATTCTAGATATCTTGAAAAATCTGGAAGCACAAGGAGACTGCTGGCTGTTGAGATCTCTGCAGTTCCAGCAGAGATCTTGCCTAGAACTGCTTCAGAGTAAATAATTATGGAGAAAATACACTGTATGACATAAGGAGCAAAGTTGAGCCCTGAAAATGAAAAAAATATCATCATATTTTTCATTTCATATTAGTATGTGCCTCTTTGTGCATGCAAATTATTGTGGGGATGCTTGCATGGCCCATCTTTGATGAAAGGTCTGGATAACTGCAGCTGTTAAAATGGGAATATCAGTGTAGCCAGCGTGTGGGGCTGGGACACCCAAAACTGTCTAAGGAGGCATTTGACCAAAAATTACCATGTTAAAGAGGATGCTGCCAACTGGATTAAAGAATAACCAGGGAATTACAATAGGATTTTTAAAACTAAGAAAGCACAAGTTTGAAAAGTACAGAAGCAGCATGGAGATATGTACCAGAGGGGGGACAGAGCAGGGAACAGAGCAGGTCCCTGCATTGTCCACAAACCCCATCAGAGGTCAGGCAGAACAGACTCGTGTGTATGCATCTGTGTGCGTGTGCACATCTGTGTGTGTAACCCACTTGGCCGTTGAGGGGAGGTGTGCACATTACTCAGAGGGGGAGTAGGATGGGCACTTCTAGGGATTAGTTATAGAGGAGTGTTTAGACTTGTCATATAAATTAGCATTTGTAAGGGTCTAGTACTGCAGTTTATTTGTTATACTGCTGATAGTGTATGGGTTACTGACTGCAAGTCAATTATATGTCTTTGATAAATTAATAAACCACTTTAATCTTTTTCAATCCATTTCAAATTAAAATCTTCTTGTTTAGTTACTTCTGGTGAGAATACAGACTAAAACACTGAACTAATAAATTCGGCTGCTGTATTCATTAGTGGCAAACGGTCAATGACACAAAATACATATAATCACTCTATATTACTTGAAGGGACCAGACAAAGCACAATTTCGTAAAGTGAAATATTTTTCAAAGTAGTTCTGAATACAAATATCAGTTTTGTTATTTCTTAGCACCTTTTGGCTTTATGATGAATTTGAATTCATAAGTAATAATACATATATTCCCATATATTTTATCACCCCAAGTTCTCAGATGTTCTTTGAGTTAAATGCAATGACAGTCAGATTCTTCTAGAACAATTTTACAGATAAGTATATGTCACACCCGCCAATTCTGTATAAAAACAACTTTGGAATATTCTTCATTTTAATTTGTTGAAAGGTTGATCGTAGGATATCAAGCTTCTTGGCCTCAAAATGTATGTAGCTTAGGATACCCATTTTGCTTCACAAACAGTGCAATTCTTATCTGGGTAAAGTATAAATACTTTAACATTTACAATCCATTAACTCGCTTCTGCATTGCGATTCTCTCTTCCTATAGTTATGTATCTCCATGCACTGGATCACATTTTCTGTTGGTTAAATTACAGAAAAAAATTTTGTACTAAATTTACCACCCATACATAGGATAATGTCCAATAAGGACTTGGAATTTGGTCACATTTAATATTTGTTGCACACCCAGGAATTTATCACCATTTTAATTTTTAATACTGTGGTTTTGGTTTGGGGTTGGTTTTTTTGTTTTGTTTAGTTGGGTTTTTTTGTTGTTGTTGTTTGGGTTTGTTTTTTTGTTTTTGTTGGGGTTTTTTAATGTACAGTTTATGCCTCTGGTAACTTATTTCAAGTCTAAAGCAAATCCATTCATAACTACTATTTGTTATTCTTGTTTCTCAGCAGAGGAGGCCCTATGCAAAGCATTATTAAACCTCCTTTACATTCTGCATATCAAGAACAGTGCATCTTACATGTTAAAGCTCTGGACATGGAAATTTGCCAAATGCCTCTTTATAATACTCACTAGCTTATGACGTGTATTTTTTCCCTCTTTCTGTCTTGACAGCAGTGTGCATTAGTGAGAAATAACCTCTCAGTTAGGAAAATATCTTAGCTTTGTTTTATCAAGATATAGTTTTCAAAATGTCCACCTGTTGGATCTTTAAAATCATATCTATTAATTCTCCTGTAACTGAGGTTAAACTAACAAAACTGTAATTCAGCCTGTCCTTAGACTTTTATTTAAATAACGGTGTTACACTGGTCACCTTCCTGTCTTTCAGGATGTTGCATGTACTAAATGAGCATGCTAAAGGGCCATTAAAAGTCCACTCTTTTTCACATTAAAAGTCCACTCATATTCTTCCAGTTAATCAGAAGTGTCATTTGTGTTATCTATCTAGTCATATTATCACACAAAACATCATAGTGTTACCTTTAACAGTTCCTGTTTTGATATCTGAAGTCTGCTATTTTATTTTACTATCAAGCACTCCCACAAAGAACAACTATCTGTCCCCCTGCCCAGTATTACAGAGCTGCTCAGACTACAGACAGCTTACAGAATATGGCTCAAGAACTCTTCAATTAGGACTCAGTTTAGTTTCATAGAAAATGTGCCGTCTATGGCAATAACTCCTATCCAGTATTTCTCAGTGATCCGATACACTCCTGCAAGTTATAATGCAAGCAAACCTATTAGATAGATAACAATAACTCCTCATGTGACAGTTAATAAAAATTGTTTATGGTAAAATCTATCAAACTCAAAACATATGCCTTATCCTGATCCAAATCAATCAATATTTTTTTAATAGTCCAGAAAATAAATTGTATGAACTGAAGTTATACAGGTGGGCTAGAATAAGTTTATTCATGGATTATGATGGTTATCAGCAAGTATAACATCAATAACACTTGCTACTACATGCACCATTATGACACCACTTATTTTAAGAAAATAAAATAATCAAGATCACAACAAATATATATTAGCAATATAAGACTAATCTGTTCTACTCTATTTCTACTATTTAACTTTAAAGTTTCCTTAAAGTGCTTTAGCATCCATGACAGTGTCCACATGAAAACTATTGGTACAGAAGGATACCTGCCCCACGCCTGGCTCCTGCACTCTGGTTGGAAGAACGTCAGTTGTCCTGACCCAAAGCTGTTCTGGGGAACATTCTAACATTTAAAATATACGCAGTGTTTTTTTTAACTCAAGTATCCTTGCCTGTGACTTGATATTACTTAATTTACTAACATATGTATAGCTAAATCCTTGAGAGTCTGCTGTTGTTTTCCAGCTCCATAGAAGATGAAGGTTAAGATGCAACATTACACAGGATTTGATTACTCCTATCTGTGCTCCTCAGGTGTCTCAAGCCAGGGGCACACTCTCCCACCTTTCACTGCTGGCACAGTTCCTTCATAGTGCTGTTGGTTTTGCCATTGCACAGGTTGAATGGAGGGAGGAAACTCTGTTCCTGCCCCTGGTCTCTAGGAATGGGTCCCACCTTCCCTACTGTTCTCATTGTTTACAACTCCATTTCAGAGTGTAAAATCTCGGTTAAAGAACAGTCCTTGTTCTGAGAGGTCCGTAAAGTTGTAAGAACAAAAAATAAGTATTTAGTTTTAAGGTTATAGTTTTAGAATTTGCAAGCTCACAATAGTTAGTAGTGAAATTCAGGGAAGTCATAAGTTTGACTTAGGTAGGTATACTTTGCGACCAATGTTTGTGTTTTAAAATACCAGCAATCTCTGCTAATGTCCCCTGCTGTTTTCCATTCACATTATCCTTTTAGTACACAATCTAATAAATTATTTATACTGTTTTATTGTTCTAGAGCAGAGAGACAGATCTATATATTTTAAAAAAAATGATGCCTAATGTGATTATCATGAGAGGAGAAATTTTATTCTCAGTTATGCTTTCCAAATCTCAGTTCAAAGTTGGATTGATCAATACCAAAACATAACTGGCAAATTGTAAACAACTGTCCGCAAACCAGAAACGTTCTCTTTGCATCATTAAGGGAATATACGAACGAAGTTCTACTTTGAATTCATATTTCAAGTTTCTAATTATCTTTAAAATTTTAAAATCAGGGTTAGAATTAAAACTGTTATGTATAGCTGAGGCAGTATTTATGCAGTAGCTTATAATTTCACGTGCCTTTTACTTTTAAAAACCTGTTCATTGCCTTTTGCATTGGTGTACTTTTGGATCTGAGAACTGTCTGAGCTCATTTTTATTGGACAGTGGAGAACAGAAAAAATTATTCACTGCTTTCCTAATTTAGATGATGTTAATGACCTCTGAAGATGACGGCTGCCTCATCGTTTGCCAAGAAATGAGATACAAGGAGAATAATCAAACAAAGGGAAAGAGATGGGGTAGGGAAAAGGAAAGGGACTTATGAAATTGTTCAATTAATTTGTTTCAGTGCCTTCAGCTTTAGTTTTGGACTCTGCAAATTTCTGTATTAAAAACATGTTCAGCTAATTAGGCACTGACCATCATTACTGAAAAATACAGTTAAAATAAAATGCATGTTAAGACAATGTATAATTGTTTTCTTTCTTAAGCCAGTGCAGGGACACCTTTCCATAACTTTATCTGTGTGTTATTCCCTGTCCAGATCTAAAGTGTTACCAAAATTTAAAAAACAGCAAAAGGAAGGGAAAGAAGAAAAAAGGAAAAGAAAAAAAAAAAAGTCTTTATAAAAAAGAATTAGATATGACTGTCTAATGAACAATTTGATTTTAGTATTTCTTTCTGTAGGTTTATAACTGATTTATCTACCAGACTGATCTATAGTTGAAAAGCCCAAACATATATGATTTGCAGCACAAGTAGTGAATCCTGGCTTACACTATCATCAATAACAACACAGATAGTCAAATTACTTCAGCTGATGATTAGTAAATCCTGTGAGCAGTCAATGTTATCACTGAAGTTATGAAGCCATACAGTCACACTTTCAGTTTAAGTACAATATTTAAGAAGGCACATCTCAAAAGAACATTATTATTGTCACTATTTTTGAACAATAAGACCTATAAAATGAAGAGAAAGCATAAATCCCATAGTAATAAGAAACATTTTCTGTAGCATAGGTTTTTTACCATTCTGATGAATGGAGTTTCAGCAAGAATTTCTTTACAGATATACATTATTTTAAATTTGAAGGGAGGTTTCGAATGTTTTCCCAAAAGAAGTTGAAGACTGAAGAACTCTTAGTTAACAGCTTATTTTATGACTTCAAAAACTCATTGGCAAATTCCCTTTTGCTAAATACTTTTGTTTTTTGTTTGCTTTGGTTGGGTTTTTTTGTTTGGGTTTGTTTGTAAATACAAGTTATCTTGGTATAAAAGATAAATATCTTATCCAGTTTGGCATCCCAAGTTAAAGAGGTCCACCTCCCCTTAGTATCTTGGGCAAGTTGGAAATATCCTGATCTTTGAAATGTACTTTGGGTTTTGACCAATTTGTTCCTTGCTTTACAGTCTGTCATTTTCAGGGTACTTACAGCTTTTGCTTACATATATTTCAAAAAAAACAAAATAAAAGAGAAGAATGCAAAGGAAGACTGAATGCAAATGTGCTGGTTTATGAATATTTTGTGGTTATGTCTATGATTTTGGTTTTGAAGCTTGTCCACGAGTGGAAAAAGTGCAATACTCAGGGATTTACTTTAATTAGAATAATTACTCAAATAATACTCTCGTTTACTCAAAATGTAAGCAAATATCTTATTTGTGAAGTATCACAAATCTTAAAGAGATCAAAAGTGCCTCTTAAAATTCCTGTTGCTACCAACCAGATTGCATTAACATAACATTAAAATGTTTTTAATAACGTTTTCTGTTTGTCCCTTTCATCACCATGTCTGACAAAATACAATGCTTAATCTGTGCATGTAGATGTGAATTTATTGTGCTATGAGCTGAGTACTAAACTGAAAATCAGCCAAGGCCAAAATATTCGTAACTACAGCTAAGATTTTGGGCTATTGCTGCTGGATTTTTTTCTAAGAGCTAAGCTAACAAGTCTGCATGGCACTGCATTATGTTTAAAAAAAGATACCACCTCTTTTGGAGCTAAGATGGAAATATCTAACATAAAGGTAATCGTTCAGTTGATCTTCTCTGGCCACAGACATGACGAACCTCCGGGTGCACTTCTTTATCAAAAATCATTTTTCTTTTGTGGTTAACATGCTTCACCAGGCAACTTATTACTGCTTTTTGTATGCTGGATGAGAGACTGGCACTGATGTTTGTGCGTGAAGAAAATGAAACTGTTACCACCCCACAGACTCCTCTTGATCTTCCTTCTTAAATTCTAAGAGATTTTTTTAGTTTTAGAAGCCAGTGTTCTCTGAAAAACAAAACGAAATGAAACCAAACCAAACCAAACAAAACCAAACTTTAATCCTTAAAGTGTTAAGAGCCTTTTAGATGGACAAGAACTTTTAAAATTTCAGGCTCATTACAGGACTAAAGTGCACTCATTTTACTGCAGAAATAATAAAAAATAATGCTGGATTTAAATGAAACAATTACAGACCTGTTGGGTTTAAGAAAAGATGCCCTCAAACTCAATTTCAAGAAGCATAGAAGTTTCTTGAGACAAAATGACATTTTATTCTCAGTTTACTGTTGTCAACATATACTCTATTCAAGTAAAATTTTTCTTAGCATATCATAGAAAGCATACATTGTGAAAAGTGTGTAGTAAATTTATAAAACTAGTTGATTAGAACAGTTCTCCACAAAATTAATGCGAAGACCTGTAAGTTCATAGATTTAAGCTGCTTAAATTGATTTGTAGCTTGTCCAAAAATATCTGTTATACAATATAAAAAGTGCGATTTATACTAATAAAGTGTCATTATTCAAAAAAATAAAGCTGAATGTTGCAATAATATTCAATTAATGATAACACAGTATCGTGTTAGAACATGTCCATAGTACTAAGAATTCTCTGTTAAGGTCTGAATTGTGTATGAAAACCAAGTTTTTAAGTTAAAAGCCTAAGAAGGACTGGAAGCATTAAAGGCAGCAAATCTACTACTGTTCTCTTTTAAAATTTTGGAGATGCCTATTAAATTAGATGTACAGTTTAAAACATTCTGTATTCTCATCATTGTCTGAATCCTGCACAGATAAGTGCCAGCTATCATCCAGCATATGGGATTACTATGGCTGTTCATATGCTTTGTAACAGTTGGTGTTCAAATGAAAATTTGCAAAGTCAAATAAAAAGGTGGCCCAGACAACAAAGCCTAATTACTAGCAGCTACAACAAGCTGATGAATGCAACTCAAAATATTTTCCTGTCTGTTTTTTTTAATCAGTTTAAAAAAAACTGTACAATTCAAAATTGTATTAACCTGTTTTACAGCTCCAAAAATGTACTGACAACATGGACTTGTATTTGTACAATAAACTTAAGACCCAATAAGTTTGACTTGGTGTGCTGCAGATGATTTGAAGGAGGATATTTGTTCTGTTTTGTTTATTTGAGCCATGCTTTATAAAGCGTCTGTAGTACAGGCTTGTCAGTGTGCCTTCATGTGATCAAAAACATCACAGTTACAGAGAAGCATTGGCCCAATTAGAAACTCAAAGCTTGCTGATGTCTCATGCTACAACATGCTTGAAGCACAAAAGGTCTGATTCACTTCCATCTCAAGTCTCTCTTTCAGTTTCAGCCTTTTTTCTGACACTTTTCTTCTTCTGTTTGCTGTATGTTTCAAAAAAGCTGTCCTGGAATCCTTCTGACAGACTTTCTTGCTCATTTAAAGCTATGTACCTTACTCTTTAAACTTGAATCACTGCTAAATTTTGAAGTGGATCTCTTGATCATTCCTGTACTTAGGTTTGCATGATAGTCTTTCTGGATAGACCTACACTAAAAATTTAATGTGCAGGATGTTGGTTTTGTGGTGTTCAGTTGGTTGTGGGTTTTTTTTGTTTTTGTTTCTTTCTTTGTTGTTGGTTTGTTTTGAGGGTTTTCTGTAGGAGTTTTAGGGAGTGTTTTGTTTGGTTTTTTTACTGGAAGTTTGCCTTGAATTTTGATGCTTTACAATATTCCCTAGAGTGCACCTCTGATGTGTTCGAAGCAGTTTTCTTCCTGGTGGAAGTGAAATTTAAGTCATGCAAAAGCATCATATAGAGTAATGTAATGTGGACTCATTAGCTCTGTCCTTCAGTTAGCTCTCTGTGCATGTACCTAAGACAGGCAACTACTGTGAACTTGATTTCAACAGACACAATGTGAAGTACAGTCCTAGAAATGTAATAAATCACAAAAAAGGGAGTTTCAATCTATCTATATTTGCACTGCAGCAGTCAGTAATGTAGAAGCTCACTCTGAATGTACAAATTGGATTCCCTTCAGCACAAGGTAACCTGGAAGATGGTCTCCAGAAGTACCCTAACAGCTAATGGGTGTCTAATGGGTTGTGGAGTCTCCCACACTGGAGACATTCAAAACCCGACTGGACATCGTCCTGTGCAACCTGCTGTAGGTGTCCCTGCTGTGGCAGGGGGGTTGGACTTAGATGATCTCCAGAGGTCCCTTCCAACCCTGACCATTCTGTGATTCTGTGTCTGAGTAAGGAACCAGGCAAGACTCCAAATTAAAATCCTCTCAGTGAATTCAGGCATACTCAACTGTTTCACTCTACAGATCTGCTCCTATTGTACTTTTCTGTTTGCTAAGGCAAATATAACTGTACTCTTCCAGACCTCCACCTAAACCATCGGTACTCTAGAGTCCAAATTAGTCCCTGCTATCTCAGTCAGCAAATAAAGTTCTCTAATTCAGGAGTTACTCTTGATTTTCTTTACAGTTGGTAAAGACAGGATGATTCAGGTGCCTGTCTCTACTGAGAGTAAGGGAAGCTTTAGTCAAATACATTCTCAAATAATCCACTTTGGTTAGATGCCTAAAGTAAGCCAGAATGAACCCAAGATTATTAAGGCTTATTTGGAGACAATATGGTAGACAAACAAAAAATACAGTTTAAAGGAAGGATTTTTCTTCAGCTGAAGAAACTCTCAAATAGTAGAAGGCAGGCTTAAGAAGAAGTTTGAAAGTGTTGCAGAGTTGTGAAAGTCCCTCTTCTGAGTCCATTTTATGTACTGCCATTACTTTTACCTGTAATGATAACAGGGTTTCTCTACATGACAGTTTCTAAAATTGTATAAAGCCCCTCTACCATACAAGTAGTCTAGGACTCTCTGGCTCTTGAGTGGACAAGAAAATAAACAACAAAAAGCTCAAAGCAAACAAGAAAATAAACAAAAAAGGTTTCAAGCGGTTGAGCCCTTAATCAGAAGACAATGAAGGTATACAATCCAGCCTGCAGCACTGACAACTTCTGCTCAACAGTTCTTCCATGAGGTGCCAGGCACTTTCTTAGATACAGTAATGCGTCATAGGACATTACCCTCAGGCAAGCGTGCATATACTTAGGATAAAAATGTGTTCAGGAATTCAAAACCTAACATAGGCTTATCCTGTTGCCACACTGCTAGGCATCAATAAATCAATCCTTTACTATTTCAAATAAACTTTGCTTTCCTTGCTACCAAAAATGAACAGTTTCACCAGCAGTTCTACTAAAATTAGGATGAGGTCATTAATCCCTAAAAAGGATCAAGTTCCACAGCTAGAAGAAAAATAATTATAATAATTGGAAACTGGTGTGTATGCATTGCACAATCACGAGGTAATATTTTCGGTTTTAACTACAAATCTAGCATTTATAAGTAGAAATCTTCCAGGTATCTTCCAAGGATTATCTGTGAGTCTTGTTTTCTAATGTATAATATGTAGTAATATCTTTGGACTAAAGAACCAAAATAATATAGACATAAATTATATTGACTCACCTCAGAGTCATTGCTCCAGAGAACTGATTAACAAAGTTTATTAAACAGCCTGTGAGCTGAGCTTACAGTATTGGACTATAACTTGAAGAATATAGCAACTGTATGTATGAATTAAAATATGAAAACACATATACTACCAGTATCTGGAATGTCTACACCTGAAATGGGTGGAAAAATTGCATAGTAATTCTTTTTTAACAAATAAACTCAACTTCATAAGTGACAGATCAGTGGTGATAGAAGAATGTGGCCTAGGCATATGTAAATGACTCCACATCTCACTTTTCAGCAAGCCTGCTGCAGATTTCAGGGCGTATGACAGTACCAGGCTGTTGGAGTAAAGTCAGCTGTTTTCTGGCAAAAATAAAATGTGGCAACAAACATCTCTCCTCTGTGATTGTTCTGTTAGAAGTCAAATATGTCAAATTGCAGAGGTAGAAGATACAGCTTTGAAGAGGTAGAAGATAGAGCTTTGAACAGTACCAAAGTATTTTGGGTTTTTCTTACACGTTCTCCAAAGAGGCACGGAAACAACAACAGGAAAATACTATTTAATTCCCTGAAGTCAAGGTAGACAACATCCACTGCCCTCCCCTCATCCATCTGTCCAGTCACACCATTGTAGAAGGCTATCAGATTAGTCAGACATGACTTCCCCTTGGTGAATCCATGTTGACTACTTCTGATAACCTTCTTTTCCTACAGATGCTTGGAGATGACGCCCAGAATGAGCTGTTCCATGATTCAAAGATGATGGTGAGCAGCCCAGCAATAACTTCCACCAGCTCCCTCAGCACTCGTGGGTGCATCCCATCAGGCCCCATGGACTTGCAGGTATCCAGTTTACTTAATTGATCTCTAACTTGTTCCTCTTCAACCAAAAGAAAGTATTCCTTCCTCCAGACTTTCTCTGTTACCTGCAAAGTCTGGGACTCCCAAGAGCTGGTCCGAGCAGTGAAGACAGAAGCAAAGAAGGCATTCAGCAACTCTGCCTTCTCTGCATCATCTGTCACCACAGCACCTGTCTCGTTCCACAGTGGGCCCACATTTTCCCTAGTTTTCCTTGTACTTGAAGAAACCCTTCCTGTTTACCTTGACATCCCTTGACAGATTTCATTTCAAGGCTGCCTTGGCTTTCCTTGTTATATCCCTGCATACTCTGACAGCATTCTTGTACTGTTCCCAAGTGGATAGTCCCTTCTTCTTCCACATACTGTAAACTCCCTTCTTCCACCTGAGTTTTTTCAGAAGATCCCTACTCAGCCATGCAGGTCTCCTGCTTCCCTTGCCCGATTTCTTGCTCTTAGGGATGCACCTATCCTGAGCTTGGAGGAAGTGATACTTAAATATCAACCAGCTGTCTTTGAGATCCCATACCCGCTAGAGCCCTCTCCCATGGGATTTCTCCAGGCAGTTTCTTGAAGAGATCAAAGTTAACCCTCCTGAAGTCCAAGGTTTCAACCCTACTTGTCATTTTGTGCATACTGCACTTAATCCTGAACTCTATCTTCTCATGATCACTGCAGCCAAGTCTGCCCCCTCCAGTAGTGCCCCTCTCCTTGTGGGCTCCTCCACTACCTGAGTCAAAAAGTTATCATCAATGCACTGGAGGAACCTCCTGGACTGCACATGCCTAGCTGTGTAGCCTTCCCAGCAGATATCAGGGTAGTTGAAGTCTCCTGTGAGAACAGCATCCAAGTAGATTCCAAAGTAGTGGGAATTTTACATTTGATAATGTTAAAAAAAAAAAAATATATATATTTTTAAAAACCCAACACAGTGAGAGAGAAAATACCTCACCAGTCATCTGGTATGGAGCTAAGTAATATTTCCAGGTGCCCGCATAAAAAGTGTTGATACTTCATTTTTTTATTTGTTTCAAGGTGTTATTAGAGATCTGTTACATCATCTAAAATATTAAGTAGTAAAGTTTTAAATGTCTTATGACAGACAGTGAATAAAACTTATTGTTAAACTTTGATACTGCTCTGTAGTAAGGTTTACATTTGATGAAAATGAGATTGGTGTTTATTTTTTCTGTTGCACACACTGTTGAACCTGATCTTAATTAAGACATTTATTTATGTTAATATTTTAACTTACAAATTTTGCACATGCTTGTTTTAAAGACTGTTTGTATTTCTTATGAAAATGTAATTTCTAGATTAATATTCAACCTTTCTATCTCTTTTAGCTTTACTTTACCATGTTTTCTCTATTCTCCTCTCATGAGCATAACTAGCCTTTGGAGAGATAACTAGTGAAAATTTTGCTTACTCCTCCCTCTCAAAAAGACATAAAAAGCTCTATTACTTTTTCTCAATCTATTCTAATTGTCTGAGACACCTCCCTCCTGGCATTTATCCTGTCAACAGTTGCAAGTATATCAATAAATAATAAATATTTATGGTTTAACTGTCTCATCTCAAACCATTGCATGTTATACAAGTTTTGCAAGCCAGATTATTTCCATTTTACACTGCACATCTGAAGTCCAAACTCAAGTTCTAGCCAGATTTAAACGCACCAAATCCATCTTTGGTTTCACAGGATGTTATAAATTGCATCTCTCTCCACCAGTCTGCCCTCCTATTGTTTCAAATAAATTCACCATTAGAATTTCACTGAAGCTGAATTAAATTTTAACATGTTTTATAATACATAAGTTAAACACACAACATATCAGCAGTTGTCCTTTTCTGGCTTAATCTGTTGCTTATGACCAAGCTACTGTATTCCCTAAGAAAATTTGCACCTTTGTCACTGTCTCCTTGTCGTTTCTCTTCTGTGGTGAAAAACTATGTAAGACTGCTTTATCAGAAGATAAGGGAAAAAAAGAAAAATCCCATCTGAATTCGTCTTTATTTCTATGAGATTTTCATTGTATATAAATAAAGTTGTACATGATGTAAATTTATAAATGTTTCTATTGTGTGATGAACATCTGATTGCAGGTTTTTTATTATTAAATAACACGAGGATAATGAACTCTCATACTTCAGGGCATAAACTCAACTAACTGTGATGAAGAAGCAGCAAATTCTCCTAGTAGCCCTTCACTGTTGATTTACAAGGCACATAATTTAGGTGAGTTTTGTTTTCTTTCACAGTAACAACTTGTTTTATTATCAGAGAGGCCTAAACCTGATGAGAGCTCTACATATTTATGGGAAGATACAGGCTCCTGAAATAATTTATTGTGCAGAGAAAAAAGAAAAGCAAATGGAGGATGTCAGAATGAAATAAGAGATTCAGATGGCCATACTGGAACTTGATAATCGTCTTGGGATGAAAGCTGATTTTAAAACAGGTTTGCTAGACCTATTACAAGCCTGGAATTTCAGCTTCTTAAAAATGGACTAGTTTCAGTGTGAATCTATACTACTACTTTTGGGAAAAAAATGGAAAAAAACACCCAATCTTTATATCAGAAAAGACCAACAAAATTTTTGTTTCAGGAAGTTCGAGATGATATTCTGTTGTCTTTATTACTGTAGTACATCCTGGAAGCATGGTTCATGGTTCTCATTTTCAGGAAGTGCCAAGAGTGGTTTGCTCCTGTAGGGAAGACTAGCTGGGAGCCAAGATCAAGCTTATGACAGCAAGGCAAAAAAAAAAAAAAAAAAAAAAAGCATTAGCTTCACTGACAAAAGGTGCAGTCCCACCGTATCCAAGCAGGAAGAGCTGAACAGGTCCAAGGTCAAACCAAGAAGATAAGTCAGCAAGGCAAGGTCAGGATCAAAGTGCAAGGTCAGGAACAGGCATACCTGCAATGTAGCTCAAACCAGAACCAAGACTCATGGCCCAAGCTTCGATGAAGTTCCTGAACCAAGGAAGAGAAGCCCCAGGAAGGCTGTTTTTCACAATTTGTTGGTTTTAGAGAAGACTGATGTAAGCTTGCTGAGCTGAAACATACCACAGAATCTCCTAGATTGGAAAAGACCTGTAAGATCATCTAGCCCAATCATTAACCTAATACTGACAAGCCCACCACTAAACCATGTCTCTAAGCACTATATCTACACAATCCTTAAATACCTCCAGGGATGGGGACTCCACCACTGCCCTGGGTAACGCGTTCCAACACTTGAAACTTGCAGCTTGTGTTCAAGCTAAGCCCTGATACAGTGCAGCTGGTGTACCCAGGCACCTGATATTCATTCACATCTCATTTCTCCTCAAAGTTTTCAGTCCCAGAGTGGATAAAATGGATAAGTATACAGTTTAGAGGAGACCAAATAGTAAGTACTAGTGAAAGAAGTTCTTAAGAAATGGCCAGAAAAGGAGAGGACCAAGGAAGACAGTCACAAAATGAGCAGAATTATGGATAGTACAAGGAAAGTTAAGGATGGCTTAAAAGAAGGTACTTACAAGCCTAGATTATATAAATTGAAGGTGGAATTATTCTGTAAATGTGGAATACGGAATTGCTGTCAAACAGGGATGCGTGCAACCCCATGTTCATACGTGTTTTACACTTGTCTGAGATATACATCTGTGGGCTTTGATGTAAAACTACAAGGGTGGCACACAGCCTAACAGAATAATACCTATGCATATGTCAAAGGATGGCAATGGGAAGGTGGTGGTTAAAGAGGACGTACTGGGTAGAGTATCACCTGAGCATGGCATAAATTCTATGGAATAAGGGGTGGAAGTTGTACTGGTTCTGGCCAGGATGGAGTTAATTTTCTTCATAACAGCCTGTAAGGTACTGTGGTTTGAAGTTGTGACTAAAACAGTGTTGATAACACAACAGTGTTTTAGTAATTGCTGAAAAGTGTTAGCATTGCCTCAAGGTCTTTTTACCCACTCTGCTGCTCCCAGCAAGCGAGTTGGGTGTGTGCAAGAATTCGTGAGGAGACACAAACAGGACAAGAGGGTATTCCATATGGTATGATGTCATGATCAGCAATAAAAGTTCAGGGAGAGGAGGAGGAAGGGGGAGCAGTTCATGGTTATGGTGTTTGTCTTTCCAAGTAACTGATATGTGTGATGAAGCCGTGCTTCCCTGGAAATGGCTAAACATCTGCCTGCAAGATGGGAAGTAGTGAATGAACTCCTTATTTTGCTTTGCTTGCACATGCTGCTTTGCTTCACTTATTAAGTTATCTTTACCCTAACTCAGGTTTTCTTGCTTTTGTCTTTCCAATTCTCTTCCCCATCATGTTGGGAGGAGGCGACCAAGCAGCTGGGTTGGGGTTTAGCTGCTGGCCAGGGTCAACCTACCACAGCACTAGAAATAACCTTAGACACCAGATGTCTGATAAGCCCGTAGTAGACCAATTTTAAATTTCTGATACCACTGCATTTAATAAAAGATATTAATATACTGTTTACAACAGTTACAAAGTACAGTGTGCAATGCTTGCATGAATACTATTCATCATGCCAACCATTCTACCTTAAGGTCTAAAGTATTACAGGATAAAGTAATTTTCTGCCTTTGAATGCTAGTGAATGTGAAAAGCATTTTTTTTCCTGTATCAATCTTTCTTGCAGTAGGTATGCTGATCACATATGCTTCTTTCAAAACTAATGTGCAAAATCATAAACACAAGTCTCCATTTTATTGATGTGCTTAAATTAAGCATTAACAGAAAACAAGAGACTCCAAAATTCCATAAAAAATCCTGTAGTTTAGCATCCCCAATTATAATTCACATGCCATAAACAAATTAGTTTACAGGCACACAAAGAAGTCACATTTTGTAACTGCATTGGTATAGTTAACTCTTTATCAACCATAGTGGTCCAACCTCAAGTAGTTAAGAGCGGAGGTCTCATTCTTTCCTCATCATGAGTAAATCCTTTCTCTCCAAGTAGACCCTCTATATCTTCTATTGTACACTAGTTTTTTTAACACGTTATTCCCGTTCCTAATTTACGTACTCATGAGCACAGTATTTTGTAAATCTTGGTTAAGCTCTTCACAACAGAAGAGGGACACGGACATGTTAGAGTGGGTCCAGGGGAGGGCCACGAAGATGATCAGAGGGCTGGGGCACCTCTCCTATGAAGACAGACTGAGAGAGTTGGGGTTTTTCAGCCTGGAGAAGAGAAAGCTTCAGGGAGACCTTATAGCAGCCTTCCAGTATATGAAGGGTGCCTCCAAGAAAGCTGGAGAGGGACTTTTCACAAGGACATGAAGTGATAGGATGAGGGGTAATGGCTTCAGACTGGAAGAGAGGAGATTTAGAATAGATATTAGGAAGAAATTTTTCACTGTAAGGGTGGTGAGGCACTGGAACAGGTTGCCCAGAGAAGTTGTGGACGCTCCATCCCTGGAAGCCAGACTGGATGGGGCTTTGAGTAACCTGGTCTAGTGGTAGGTGCTGCTGCCCATGGCACAGGGGTTGGAACTAGATGTTCTTTAAAGTCTCTTCCAACTTAAACCATTCTATGATTCTATAACAATGAAATCAGCTTCACCTGACAAATACTAACACTTCAAGTTCTAAGATGATATAAAACATAAATTATGTTTTAAATCTGGATCACCACGCCATAAAATGAACTTCAAAGTGTTTAATGGTAGCAGAACCCAAGGAAAAACACATTTTATGCTATTCGAATAAGTTTCTTTTGCACAGCTATGCAGTCTTTCCAAATTATATGTATCTTATGAGGCACTCACTAGATTGATTTCCTCTTGACCTGCTTTGCAGATACCAAACCATAAAATATTTCTGTTTAAAGATCAATCGTTTGTCTTAATATATTTTAGAAAGATTTTTTGCTTACGGTAACTTCTCTCACCTGCTTCTTCAGTTCCTTCTTCTTTGCTTTCTCACCTGTCTCTTCCCTTTTTCATCTGTCTAGCTCTCAGCTCCATTAAATTCAAACAACATGGCATGGATCAAAAAGTCAGATTACCAGAATTAACTCAAACCATTCAATTATTCACTCAAGTTTATTAGCATCCTTCCTTGCCCTTAATTAAGATTTAGCATCAATATCTAAAATTATGGTGATTGCATTTCAAGCCATTTCAAGCTTTCTCTACCAGATATTTCATGCTTTTATTGCACAGTGAAGGGTCACTTGAAACTTCGTCAGTTAGCTTGCTGGAACTATTAGCACATTGAATCAATGAAGTGAATTTGAGTAAGTAACATGTTTGAGCTTGGCAACCTTTTATGATAGCATTCAGCTTGTTCAATCAGTATTTCTCCTTAAAAATCTAAAAGTAGTTAATTTCTTTTGTCTTCAGTATCAATTACATGAATAATAAAGCCTTTGGTTTATTGAGCACTTTTTTTTAATAACTATTTGCATAAACATCTGATGATTCATGTCTAACATTTCTAGTCCCAAGTCTTTTTCTTTTCCTCCCTCCTTGATACAATATTTAAATTTTTGCACTATAAAAGTAAATAAAATTAAAAAGTGTGAAAAATCACTTGAGAGCTAAAGGAATAAGATAACTCTAAACAACTAGCTAACATATTAGGGAGAAGGGAGAAGCACTACTTGATGATTTAAGACTTAAGATTTCAATATCTACTTAGAAAGAAAATAACTAGAAGAAATATGATGGATCAATCACAAAAACTACACTAGAACCTTATATGGAGTGTTTTATAGACAGGCATGGGGATTATAGACAAAAGCAATACTGTGTCCTTCACAGTTAAGACTTCAGACCATAAGGACTGTCCGAAAACTACATAAAAAATAAGGAAAGTGGCAAGATAGTGAGCAAAGTGTAATTTCCCATTTTATAAAGTAAGGATCAGGATCAGTAACACGAATGAAGGATTTTTGAAGAGAAACTTGAACACCTGAAAGAGTTTAATTCTGCATTTGTTTAAAAAACAGTAATCTAAATATATGACCATTTGGTGAAGCTTTAAAATTATTATATTTCCAAAGTCTGCAGTTATTTTTGAGCTGTTCCATGGCAGAATTTCATTTCTCCTTCCACATTGCTGCTCCCAGGTGGCAGGGAGATGAGGGAGGAAAAAAATATAGAAGCAGCCAAGACTAGTAGAAAAGATTACGCACTAACCGAGCTAATGGAAACCATAAGTGATGGGATTTTTCGGATATTGGATAGGGGTCAAGAAGACACAGGAAGATATATTTTGAGCTAGCAGGCTCCAATATTTCCAGGATATGCACTGAAATTTTGGCAGCTGAAGTGGGAGGAAGCTGTGAATATGTGGCAAGGTAAACAAGAGCTGAAAATGGAAACCTTGAAATCCAAACAAACCATTTCAACACATTTGCCAGCTGGAGCATCAAGTTGACAATTAAAAATCACTGACTTAACATAGTCAGACACAATAGAAACACAAATATTGGCAGAAAACAATGTGAGAAAGAATATGCCACACATCAAGGTGCATTACAAACTGTTAATGAGAAAATAGAATTCAGGAAACAACTGGGAAAAAAGTCCAAATAGGAAGTGCAATAAATTAAATTGCTGTGAAGTGCTTCATGAGGTTGGAAGACAAGCCGTTCTGGGCACCCAAGAACACACTTGGCCCAAAGATTTCTAATACCTCTAGTTTATATTAGCTTTACTTCTCCAAAATAACACTCATGACATATCAAATGTATGCTTAAGCCATCATTTTCTGCAAAGATTACTCTCTTTATACTCTGCTTGCTTGCTTGCTGCCAGCAATTTGGCAAAGCTTTCTGTGCCTTTCACTACTCAGTTATCTGCAGGATTCACTCTACAAGCCCACCTGCCTAAAAATCTGAACTGAATGAACACAAACACTCCAGCCTATAGTTCACCAGCACTGTTCAATTATTTACTGCTACAAGGACCACGTTGTCTTTAAGCTCTCTTTAAGTCCATGACTGTCCCACTTCAGACTTGAAACAGATGATAAATGAAAAATTTTGGTAGGTTCTGTTCTTTAATACAGGCCAGAACCACATGACAGACTGGAACAGATGCACCAAATACTTCAGATATCCTACCTGGCATTCCATCAAAAAAAAAGTGATTACCCCAGATAGTAAGACACAGCAGTTCTAAAGGAGCTTAAAGATAAAAAGTTTCCAACAGAGCATATTTTCTTATTCATAGAAGCATCAGCAAATGACAGGCAAACAAAAAAACCCAAACCATAAATCTAGTCATTGTTAATAACTGATCTCTCTAACACAAAATCTTTAGGGCAATGATAGATTAGCACAAAGCAACAGATGGATGTGACTAAGGGCATGGATCCAAAGCTTAGTAACTGAAGTCTGCGGCCTGAAAAAGAGAGATGTTAGGCTCAGGAAACAGTCACACTAATACCTGACAGCCATTTATTACAATGAACTGGAGCATTACTGATTACTGACTACTTGGTTCAAGGTTACGAGAGGAAAAAATTAGAAAGGATGAGAATATTTTACAGTTTCTAATGAAAACAAATTATCAGCCCTCATCAGTAGAAAACTGCTCTGGATAAACCTCTAACTGACCAACATTAAATGACTTTAAGTAGTTAGCTTCTCCATTACTATTAATATTTTGTCACATGAAAGCATAAGAAGTTCAGCGTGCCCTTTCTAATCAATATCTGTACTCCAGCATACTAAGAGTTGCATTCCGACCGATACACAAGCAAGCAATTCCTAGAAACTTAAACTATCATCCTTAATAGAGAAAAGGTTATCCACCACCCAACTGACACAGAACAAACATGCTCATTAAGTTTACATTACCTCCAAAAGAGAAACTTTACATGCACTATTGCCTTCTTTAAATACAAAACAAAAGAAATTGTAAAAATTTAAGTTCAGGACAGGGAAAAAAAAAAGAAAGGCCAGAACAATGAGTGTACCACCAAATTTTGAAGCCTTGCTGAAAGAGCTTGGCTGCCCCCACTCAAGGTCAGCTCTGATGTAGTGCAGCTGTGTAAACTGTAGAACTGTTTGTGAGAATAAGCTGTGAGAAGCCTTGTTAGGGCCCCCTTGCTTTCCCTCAGGAGCTGCAAAGAAGCTCGGGTGCTTTGCCTTGGTCCTTGCTTGAGCAACAGCACAGGTATACCTGTGCCTAGTTTTGCACTTTGCTGATCCTTACCTTGCCTTGTTGATTTGATGTCCTGGCTTGACTTTCAGACTTACTCATTACCACGGACTTGTCTAGCAAACACCAGTCTCTTGGCTGACCCTGGGTACCATCACCAAACCTGCTCTGCTCAACTTGTTCGGTCACTGTGGGACTGTGCCCTTGTTGTTAATGTCCCTGCTCTGCCAGCCCTGCCATCACCCTGTGGGCTTCATTTTCTTTGCAGGAAACCATCCATCACTGCCCCCTGAAAGTAATAGATTCTGTCTTTGATAAAGGACAGAAAGCCAGGTCTAGCTGATTTTCACTGATGACGAGTACATAAATATTTCCTGCAATCCATCTCCTGTTTTCTCAGAAAGCTGAAAAATACAAAACTCTAAATTGGAAATTAACCACATATACTTACATAGTGCCTGCTGTCTCCCTCCAACCTGAATCTTTTGGTCGTGAGACTAAGGAACAATACAGAATAAAGCTCCCCTGGTAAAAGCACGTCCTTTACTGTAATGTGTTTTGCATTCACAGTTAAAAATCCATAATTTCTGGTCAGAGTTGAACATATCAATAGGAAGTAGTCCAATTAAGTTCTGAGAATCTAAGCTAGATCAAACTTCAAAACCAGTTTTTATCAGTCCTGTTCTACATCCAAAGCTCACAAGACTTCCATTAGGGTGAAGTTGCATGTCTAAATTATTCTGTATTGTAATCTTACAAAATTTAGTGGGTTAATGAGAAAATTGGAGCTAAAATGCCGGTACCATATAGGTAATTCTGAGCTTTGTTTTTCTTTGAGGTTAAGTAAGTGAGAAGACAGTCCTGGTTACACTTCATACAGTCACTGAATTAAAAATCTGTAGCATTAGCTGGACAAACCTGAATCCAAACCAAGCCAACATTTGGCTGTTAAGAACTTCAGTACTTGAACTTAAAGACCTTGTTTCCTTTCTAGTGCTTCCAAATTGTGGAGACATCTGCTGTCAATGAATTTGATCCTCTCAGCTGTCCAAGCATCCATCATGGTTAACATCACTCCCTACACACTGATTACAATTATGATTTGCCTCAGGATTACATTCTCTTTCATAAATTATCTGCCCATTCTTGCCTATAATTCTCTTGCAGATTTAATTACTACTACATTAAGAGATCTTATAAATTACTATAAAATATCAAGGATTCGAGCCATTGAAAGAGCTATCCTATCTCTGTACGCACTCCAGAAATTTGCACTATTGTATTTATCATTATACCCACATTATTTTTCCTCCTAATTTTTAACAGATAGGGACTTACTTAAACCTCTATGTAAGAGATGCCAGAATCCATTCCAAATGTTATGACTAGTCCAAATCCCATTTTTAAGTCTTTTTGAGTTTTTGGCTTTAACAGCATTCCGTTATAGGGAGATCCATAGGTTACGTATTGCGTAAAATAAGTGTTTAATCAGGTAGGAATTTTCTCCCTTTCACTTTCAGTGAATATTCCTTTATTCTTGGCTTTACCCATGACTTTGACACGCTCAAAGAATTATTGTAAATTAATGACATGTGAACTCTCTTTGTGGAATTCATATCATAACACTGAATTTTATGTTGTTAACCCAAATACCTCAGTGTTCTTTTTACTATCAATTTCATAATTATTTAAGAATGAAACTAGAACCCCCAGGGATGCTCTGGCTTGAGAACAATGGCAGCAGAAGTCATTATGAATATGCATTTCTACCCTCCCTCTTTGCTCTGGAACTCCACTTATCATTTAGTCTCTAGAAATTTGTTTTAACATTCAGTATGACAGTTTTCAGCTTTCCAAGAAACAGCATTTCCTTTCATCCCATGACAGATGTAAATACATCCTCCTTGCATTTTTATGAAAGATTTATATTAGTCTAATGGTTAGTAAGGGCTATCTACATTTACAAGCATACAACAAGAACTATGATAAAATTCAAAGGTCTAAGAATTAACTGTGCAATCAATTGTGTGGAAAAGAATTGTAACAGAAATACCAAAATTTCATGTTTCATCTTTTTTATTTTAACTTAGGCAAACAGGAAACTGCACTGTGTCTTATTGTCAAAGCATATTACAAATTTTGTAATTGTCTTATCACTCAGCTTCTCTGAAAATAGTTTATTTCCCACAGCACAATCTTCTGACCAAATTCATCGTATATGTAACAAAATCATAGGTTCCATCCAGTCAGGGGAGACAATTGTGTCACTCTCACATAAACCCATTCATTTAGATATATACCTTCACACATACACGTAGCTAACAAAAAAAAACTTCTTGTAATTCTTTACTGCACAAGACTTTACTTGTAATTCATTAACTGGAAAAGATATTAGATATTTGCAGTAGTTCTCATGTTTAAAGAGAATGAGCTGTAACAAGAATTTCTGCATTTTAGGAAATTTATCTATTGAATTTCTACTGCAAAAACAGAAAAAATATTTTTAATTATTTCCGTTACATAAAACGTATCAATACAATTCTTGTTGATCATAAGGTTTAATTTTTTTTTACCTTTACATTTTATGCCAATTTAATAACAACATATAAATTTCATTCAGATTATGGCATAATAAAATAATATATTTAGGTCTTTGGACTATAGTTTTTAAAACTTAGACCTACTTTTTCAGAAGTGTCTAATTTCTTTCTTGTACTGTACCACTAGAGACTTTAATATTTTGAAGTACTTGTGCCTCGGCACACTCAGTGCTAATCTTGCTACCTAGCTGTAATAAGAGACCATCCACAAATTACAACATAGAAAATATTTTGAGTTAAGAAATAAAGTTTATTTTATTTTAAATACTTATTTTAAAATTAAGTATAAACTATATAAACCAGATTATTTCCAAGGCGTATGTGTTCTGAATTATAGAGTGAGAAACACAACTAATGAGTGGACTGAAATAAAATATAATTTGAATAAGTTTAGAAACATTTTTCCTCATAAGATTATGACCTCATAAAGCCATATATAACATCTAGAAGAAAGGTATATTGGTGTGTATATATATGTGCCTGGACTAATTAAAAATAGCTATCAACATTTAACATAAATTATATGAGAGGATACAAGATGTTTCTACTAGTAGTATCTTGGTATTCCTTCTTAACTAAAGACATGTGACACTACAGTGGTGGTCCACTACAGGCCACCCGACCAGGAAGACCAAGCACATGAGGCCCTCTTTAGACCGATCGGAGAAGCCTCACATTCACAAACCCTGGTCCTCATAGGGGACCCTGCTATCTCTTGGAGGGACAACATAGCAGGGCATAAGCAATCCAGGAGGTTCCTGGAATGTGTTGTTGATAACTTCCTTCTCCAAGTGATAGGAAGGCCAATGAGGAGAGGTTCCATGCTAGACCTTGGTCTCACCAAAAAGGAGGGGCTGGTAGGGAATGTGAAGCTCAAGGGCAGCCTTGGCTACAGTGACCATGAGATGGTGGAGTTCAAGATCCTCAGGGCAGCGAGAAGGGAGTACAGCAAGCTCACTAGCCTGGTCTTCACGAGAGCAGACTTTGGCCTCTTCAGGGATCTGCTTGGTAGAGTACCATGGGATAAAACCCTGAAGGCAAGAGGGGCCCAAGAAAGCTGGTTACTGTTCAAGGATCACCTCCTCTAAGTTCAGGAGCAATGTGTCCCAACTAAGAGGAAATCAGGCAAAACCATCAGGAATCCTGCATGGACGAACAAGGAGCTCCTGGACAAACTCAAACACAAAAAGGAAGCCTACAGAGGGTGGAAGTAAGGATGGGTAGACTGGGAAGAATACAGAGGAGTTGCATGAGCAGCCAGGGATCAGGTTAGGAAAGCTAAAGACCAGACAGAGTTAAATCTGGCCAGGGAAGTCAAGAGCAAAAAGAAAAGTTTCTAAAGGTATGTCAGTGATAAAAGGAAGACTGGGGAAAATGTGGGCCTTCTCTGGAAGGAAACAGGAGACCCGGTTACCAGTCAACACACCAGAGGGAAGGGATAGTGATGCCATCCAGAGGGACCTGGACAGGCCTGAGAGGTGGTTCTGTGCAAACCTCATAAAGTTCAACAAGGTCAAGTGCAAGGTCCTGCATGTGTGTTGGAGCAATCCCAAGCACAAATACAGGCTGGGCAGAGAATGGATTGAGAGCAGCCCTGAGGAGAAGAACTTGGGGGTGTTGGTTGATGAGAAACTCAACATGAGCCAGCCACGTGTGCTTGCAGCCCTGAGTCTAAATACCCAGCTGATGCTCCTGCTTGTTTGTGTCAATCAAGAAACTGACAGAAACAATAAGTATGAATTTTAACTTCAGTGATATCACAGAAAAGCAATTACAGACAGTGACAGTTTTGGGCTTTAGACTTCTGGGGTTTCTGCCAAATATGTAATCCCAAGAAATAGCAGAATTGGCCACAAAATGTACACATGCCAATTGTATTACCATATGAAAAGTACATTCTTTGTTTACTTATTTCTTGCTTATTAAAGCTAAGCTGTAAACTTAGCTACTACAAGATCTGTAGTAGCTCTGATAAGGCAAATAAATTACTTGTGTACTGCATATAATCTCAGGAATTTGATTGAGGCAGATGATGTTAAAAAAGTTGTTGACAGTAAGATAACTTTAAATACAGTAGATTTCACTATAACAAAAACAATTTAAAAAATGAAACAAAGTAAGAAGTCTTTTCTCCTAAATAACAATGTCATCCATCTTAAAGATAATTTTAAATTATTGTCTAGGCTATAAACTGACCAAAAATATTGACTTTTTATATTCTGTCATCTTAGTTCCCAGAATGTAGTTACAGGTTTTTCTCATTTATATATGTATCTGAAACATACATCCCTGCAGCAAAAAAGGTGAAAACTTAGTAGAGAATGTATACAAACGTCCTTTTTTCCATAGAACTATCTAAAGATGATAAAGAAGAGAGTATATGTTCAGTGAAACAACATGATGAGAAGCTCAACATGAGCTGGCAATGTGCGCTTGCCAGAAAGCCAACCATATCCTGAGCTGCATCAAAACAGGCCTGGTCAGCAGGTCGAGGGAGGTGATTATGCCCATGTACAGCGCTCTCATGAGACCCCACCTGGAGTACTGCATCCAGCTCTGGAGTCCTCAGCATAAGAAGGACATGGACCTGCTAGCACGGGTCCAAAGGAGAGCCACTAAGGTCATCAGAGGGATGGAGCACCTCTCCTATGAAGACAGGCTGAGAGAATTGGGATTGTTCAGCCTGGAGAAGAGAAGACTCCGGGGAGACCTTATAGCTGCCTTCCAGTGTCTGAAGGAGGCCTACAGGAAGGCTGGAGAGAGACTTTTACAAGGGCATGTAGTGATAGGATGAGGGGTAATGGCTTCAAACTAGAAGAGGGTAGATTTAGATTAGATCTCAGGAAGAAATTTTTCACTATGAGGGTGGTGAGACACTGGAACTGGTTGCCCAGAGAAGTTGTTAAGGCCCCATCCCTGGAAGCATTCAAGACGGGGCTTTGAGCAACCTGGTCTAGTGGAAGGTGTCCCTGCCTATTTCAGGGGGTTTGGAATTAGATGATTTTTAAGGTCCCTTCCAACTTAAACCATTCTATGATTCTATGACCAAAGTCAGCCCAGGTTTCTCTAGATAGTAGGAAATACCTCTTCCTTTAATAGAGATTCTGACAATTTGGACTCTGAGTTACAAAACAGTTTTTCTTACAGGACCCATTTTTAGCATGTGAACTGCAAGAATATGTTGTCCTACACAGAGTGATTTTTTTTCACGTTTTCCTGGAGAGTCAGTTGGAACTAATTGAACTCAGTTTTATTCCTGTGTCTTCCAAATATTTACCTCCAGCTGGATCCTATCTTGAGAAATGTAAATCCTCTCACAATAGCAGCATCTTAGAGATAAGAAGTTGGACCAGCATCTCTAAGAGAAAAATAGCCCATTTTTAGATCCTAAAGGGTTCCACAGACATGTACGTCTTTTCTGAAGTCTCATTCTTCAAGGATTTTACTAGCGGATCTCATTTGCAATAAATTTCCTGCTGGTTTGACTTAACCATGTTAAAAAAGTCTCCCATAGTATCTGCAGAGCCAAAGGACCCAACAGAAGGGCTCATTCTTCTCTCAGGGTGAAAGCATAGACTGTATCACTAGGTTTCTGGAAATTCTTAAGTTGAAGCACAAAACCAGAAGTACCCTAAGAGCTGTGGAGGTCCATTGGAGGTCCATTTAGTTCCCTGACGTGCTAACCTGGATTTTGTTTACCTTTTGGAATAACTTTTGTTTATCTGGTTAAATCCAACAGTGTACCTGGGAAGCTCCATTTGTGGACCTCTTTTCAGTCCAATAATACCTATAAACCACACAATGAAAAAGAACACCACCACAACATTTTTGGTTTGAGTCCTTTAAAAGAAAACATTTTTCCACATCCTTTTCCTTACTTGTTTTCTTCAAATCTTTCCTGCTTATTTAGGGACATTTACCTTCATGAGACATCATCATTTGCCAGACTTTATTTCTAAAATACACAGCAGAACTCCTTTTTCATCATGATGATGTTTCACAGTCTGTTTAGTCTTGCCTGTGTACAGGCTGCAGCCCCACTTCCTCTCACTCTTGGCCACATGTTCTTAATACTTCCACTGGATACAGCATTAGTAAGACTGCTGGCTGAACTGGAGGAACTGGCTCCTCCTGCTGATGGAAAATTCACATATTTGTTTTGCTTTTTTCCTCCCCCCGCCTCCTGTGATTTACCTTGCAACCACGAAGTTTTAAAATTTAACAGGAGGAAAAAGATGGAAATGTTTGCTTTCAGGAGCAAAAATTACTTCCAAGTCATTTCTGACCAATGAAAGTAAAAATACATAAAAGTATCTCTGTCCACCTGAGATAAAGCAATTAATTAATCTGAAAGTATTTTCCTATTACTGTTAACCATACCTAACATTGACTATTGACTTGACATCACAATTTGGGTGCTCATTCTCAACATCTATCCAAATGAATAGACCATATGCCTCAAATTAAATAGGTAGATAGAGAAAAAGAAATAGCAATTCTACAAGAGAAGAAAAGTGAATCTATAGAGGCAGATGACTCTCTAAGTCCCAAACCCCATTCCTTCTACCTCTCCTAAAGATAACAGACAAAGAAAACGAGACATTTTCCCTGCCCTCCCATCTTGTTCTTGAGTGTTGGTTTTTTACCTTTGATCCTTTGATGACCCTCCAACACAAAATGTAACGATCTTTCTTCTTCTTTCTAACAAAAATCTCCCCTCCTCCTTGTTTACCTCTCATCCCCTTCGGATATGTGTCCTGCATTGACAGTTATACTGCAAACTGCAGAAAATGAGTATTTGGTATACTCTAAGAATTGCTGCTTGGAATATTTTGCATCTGTCATTTTTTATATAACTGAAATTACAGCAAGTAAATCACTGCATCATTGGAAATCTTGCTCACAAGGCAAGTATAGTAGATTGCACTGACAAATATGGTTCTAGGTGAATAAAAAAAAAGTACAGGAACTATCTCTTCATTTTTGAACTAAGGAGTGGGAGTAGATCTTGATTTTGCATTGGTGTACACCATTGGTAAGACATACTTCATTGCAATAATTTAGGTAGATTTATTGAGTCAAAACTGTCATCTCTTCCTAAAATTGTGATTGATTGTTTCTGTCTAAAAAAGAGTTTCTTTTATACAAGAGTATATAACACAAAATGTGCTTATATAGGTATACTAATTTCTTTTACTCTGAACACTGGTGCAAAATGACTGCAGTCAGATTGCCTGTTGATCAGTTTGATCCTGTTAGCAGTGGACTTTTGACTTGTAAATGAAAAGGATTTCAAGCTTCAGCATCAATAGTGATATTTATGTTATTTGCAAAAAACATTTTTAGTACATGTTGATCAAATTCTGATTGTCTGATGTTTAGAAAGGAAGGATTAATAATGTGAAGAAAGATAACAGAAAAGACAAATAGTTGATGAAGCAATTTATTTAAATAAAGAATCATAGTACTCCTATTAATTTACTTATTATAGCTTAACGATTTAATTCATATTTTCAATGTTGCATTAGCTTAACTTTAATACAGATCTTAGTGCTCAAGAATAAATATTAATAGAAAGCCATTCAAATAAAATTACCATGTAGACCAGTTATTTTTTCGTCACCAAACTGCAATACTTAAATTAACATGATTAAATAATAACCTCTTAACCAGACTGGCATCTATTATATGATGTGCTGATGATAAACGTCTTTCCATATGACTCAATCTTTTCTACTATTCATTCTCACTTGGAAAACAGCAGGAGTGAATGCAGTCATAAGTAAACTTTTGATCTCTGCTGGCTCACCACACTATTTCAGCTGGAAAAAGACCCACTCCAGAGGAGGAAAAAAAGTCTTTCCAAGTTGATAAGAAGTCAATGACATTTTGAATTTAAAGCAGGTAGTCAACATCCCATCATCAAGCTGTTCTATTCATTTTATGAAATGATTTAAAAGATCAGTGCCTCATGCCACTTATCTGAAATGCTAGAAGAAATGCAGGCACGTAAGATTTGATCTGTTTCCTTGGAGACATACAGCATTAAAGTAGGGTTAGTTACAGGAAGAGTTGTCTCTTTGAGGGTAATCCTTTCTTAACACAAAGTTGCTAGCTCTGTTTCTAGCCTAAATTTCTCTGCCCCAAGTTCATGTGTGACCAGGAAGGGCAGGATGAGAAGGAATTATCATTTAGCAATAAGTGCCTTAATGGAAACTCACTATGTAAGAGAAATAGAATAACTCTGATTTAACTCTCATAACTCTGACCAACATTGGTATGTTAGTCTGTTCCCACAGCTATGACATCATTGGTATTAGTGAGACTTGGTGGAATGAGTCCCACGACTGGAATGCTGGGATGGAGGGCTGTAGGATGTTCAGGAGAGGCAGGCAGGTAAGAGTAGTTGCTCTGTATATAAGGGAGGAGTTTGACTTTACCGACCTTACAGTTAGGGATGATGTGGTTGAGAGCCTCTGGGTGAGGATTAGGGGGATGGGAAAAAAAGCAGATGTTGTTGTGGGTGTCTAATATTAATCACCCAGCCAGGATGATAGCACTGATGAGTTATTCTATAGGCAAATAGGAATCTCTATATCGGTAGCCTTATGGGAGAATTCAACTTCCCAGACATCTACTGGGAATACCAGACTGCTGTGACAAGCAAGTCTGAGAAATTCCTGAAGTATGTCGAAGAAAGTTTCTCATCACAAGTACTCAGTGAGCCAACTAGGAAAGGTGTGCTCCTAGACTTGTTGTTTGTTAATAGAGAAGGACTCATGGGACATGTGATGTTAGGTGGCTGTGGCTACGAAGATCATGAAATGGTTGAGTTTAAAATTTTTTGGTGTAATGAGAAAAAAGATCAGCAGAGTTGCTACCCTGGATTTCAAATTTTAAGCTACTCTTGAAGCTAGTTAACAATGTCTCTTGGGAATCTGCTTTTGAGGGCTTACAGGTCCATGAGAGGCAGAAAAATAAATTATATGATCTCTGGAACTAAGGACAGGCTTCACAGAAAGATTACAAGAGCTGCTGTTCACATGTGTAGAGAGAAACCATGAAAGGCCAAAGCTCAAATGGAGTTGAAACTTTCCAGTGTTGTGTCAAACAACAAAAAAGGCTTTTTGAAATATGTTGATAGCAAGAGGAGGTCTAAGGAAAATATTGGACCAATACTTGATGAAGATGGCAATCTGACAAGTAGGGATGAAGAAAAATTTGAGATATTTAATGCTGTTTTTGCCTCAGACTTTAATACTAATGATAGACTGTGAGCTGTGCAGTCTTCCAAGTTGGAGGACCATGACTGAGGGAACAGTGATCTTCCATTTGTGGACACTGAAATTGTAAGGGCCAGTTGTATCAATTGAATGTTCATAAGTCCATGGGCCTACCAAAGTTCTTGGAAGTCTGGGGAGGTCCCTGATGACTGCAAACTAGCCAATTCCAATTCAAAAGAAGAGCATGAGGGAAGACCCAGGAAACTATAGACCTGCTGGTCTAACCTCAATTCCTGGAAAAATTATAGAGAGGGTCATACTGGGTGTTATTGGATGGCATTTAAAGGACAATGTAAGCACCAGACACAGTCAACATGGGTTCATGAAGGGAAAGTACTGTTTAACTAATTTGATAACCTTCTATGCTAGGGTCACCCTCACAGTGGATGAAGGGAAGGCAGCGGATGTTGTTTTTCTGGATTTTAGTAAGGTTTTTGATACTGTACCTCACAGCATCCTTTTGGATAAGTTGTCCGGCTGTGAGATGAGCAAGTACAAAGTGCTCTGGGTGAAGAACTGGCTGAACAGCAGGGCTCAAAGGGTTGCAGGGCTACCTCTGACTGGCAGCTAGTCACTAGCGGGGTTCCTCAAGGCTCAATTCTAGGGCCAGTTCTGTTCAATATTTTTATCAATTATCTGGATGCAGGAGTTGAATGTCCCCTTAGTAAGTTTGTTGATGATACCAAACTGGGAGGTGCTGTTTATTCTTTTGAGGGACAAGATGCCTTGCAGAGGGATCTGGATAGATTGGAGCATTGGGCAATCATCAATGGCATGAAATTTAACAAGAATAAATGCCAGATTCTGCACCTTGCACGGAATAATGCTGGACACAAGTATAGATTGGGAGAGGCGTGGCTGGAGGGCAGCCCTGCAGAAAGGGATCTGAGGGTACTGGTTGACAGCAGGCTCAATATGAGTCAGCAGTGTGCCCTGGCAGCCCAGAGGGCAAACCGCATCTGGGGTGCACCAAACACAGCATAACCCGCTGGTCAAAAAAGGTGAGTATCCCGCTGTATTCAGCGTTGGTGCGGCCTCACCTTGAATACTGTGTGCAGTTCTGGGCTCCAGAATTTACAAACAATACTTGAATGCATCCAGAGGAGGGCAACACAGTCAGTGAAAGGGCTGGAATGCACTTCCAACAGCTTAGGACTCTAGTCTTGTCTAGTTTGGAGAAAAGGAGGCTGAGGGGCAACTTCATTGCTCTCTACAGCTTCCTGAAGAGGGGAAGTGGAGAGGGAGGTGCTGGTCTTTTGTCCCTGGTTTCCAGTGACAGGATGCGTGGGAACGGTTCAAAGCTGCATCAAGGGAGGTTCAGATTGGACACTAGGAAAATTTCTTTACAAAGAGAGTGGTTAAATACTGGAACAGGCTTCCTAGAGAAGTGGTCAATGCCCAATGTCTTACGGTGTTTAAGAAGCATTTGAACAATATGCTACTAGGAGAAAAGGCATATTAATATGCCTTTAAATTATACTTTAACATTTGTTCAGCCATGAAACGGTCAGGCAATTGGACTAGACAATTGCAGGTCACTTCCAACTGGAACTATTTTAGTCTAGTCTAGTCTATATGGAAAACCTAGAACACCAATCTCAGCACAGAAAATACAACATATAACTATTCTTCATTCTCATCTCCCAAGTAGTACTGATTGACATCTAAAAAATATTCATAATTTAAATCAAACTTATTTTGATATTTAAAATGACAGAAGAATTAGCTCTATAGATCAATGTTTCTTTTAACTAATACTTTATTATTTTGTAATAAAGCACTGGAAAGACAACGGTGATCTGAAACTTTATAGGCAGTATGATGATAGCTACTCAGTAACTAGCCCTAAACTCAGGTCCAAAAATTAGATGACGTACTGAGGGGAAAAAACAGCAGTGTCTATCAGGCAAATATGTGCAACATCAAAAAACCAATATAAAATATTCAAGATAACATTCAATGTGCAATATACTTTGTTCAAGCTATGTGTAGGGAATCAGTAAAGACAGAAAAGAGCTGTTAATATGAAAAATCCTCAGCTTTCACATGTTTTCTAGTCATCAGTATTTTGTTCACTGAGGTCTTAAGCTCTGTTCTGCTACTGCTGTGAGTGCCTAGGTGAATAACTAAACCTAGCTTGAGTATCTCAGTACCGTATGGTGATCACTTCAAAACTTCAGTGTAGACATACCTGTATCTTCTAGATACTGTGCATGTTCTAGACAGTAGATGCTATGACAGTCATATCTTCTTCAAATTATCATCCAGAGTTATAGATTAACACTACTAATTACAACACCCTCCAAAACTGTTTTATATGTATGGGAATCAAGTTTTCACACTGGAAGATCCCACAACTTTTTTTGCTGTCTTCTTTTCCTTCCTCTCCTTTTCTCCTAGTGGGAGGTATATATCTCTCATTAAGATGGTCAAAATTTGACATTTTTTAGCCATTTAACTTCTGTTTTCTACTGAAGTCAATGGAATTTGGAAGCATTTAGCTTCCATCTGGAATCATGCTTTAATTAGCAAACACACTGTAAGTTTACAAGATCTTAACTAGCAGATCAGTCTGCATGAAGGTGTGTTTCCTTAGTTCTACTGTTACAAAGTTATCAGAAATATCCTTGACTTTTTGTTTTTATGTTATTACAATTTGTGCTACTCAGCCCCATGAATAAGTTAATTACACAAAAAGTATTTCCATTATCCTCCTCAATTTTAATTTCAGCTCTGGATGGATCCTGCTTACTTGTCAAATATGAGCATTATGAATATAAACAAACAAACAAACAAAAAGGTAATAAACTGTTGGTATGAAGCACATCTAAGTTCTAGGCAGTAATATATTGTATCGCTTTCCCAGAATCACTTGACCCTACAGTGGCTTATTATCTTTACAAGCTTCCTTACCTCACCTGGCACAACTTCCAAAACACCATTTTTGAAGATGACTTTACCTCCCAGAGGAAGCATCACCCTCACATAAACAGACAGGCAAACCAGTGCTGATCTACATTTAGACAAACCCAATTTCAGTCCAGGTCCTCCGTAAAAATCTTAAAATTGCAAGTAACTTTGCATCTTTACAGTTGCTTGAACACTCAGATAAGAAGTAACAGCTGTAGTACTGTGGACTCTGGTGTGAAACCTCTGTGTCTCTGTCTTATGCATAACTGTGGTTTTCCTGGATGAGCAGTGACTCAGGACAATATAAGGAAAAGGGCTGATCCTATCAAAAAGAAAAAGGCCCTGCTCCCTTCACCTTACTCAGCTGCAAGTCCTCACATCCTGCTCCAAGCTATGCACTTCTGCCTCTACATTTGTGCTAGTATGATCATCTTGAGGAAGGTTTGTTAAGGAAAGTATCAGCCAAGACCTTCTTCTCCCTCTTCCTGTATGAGCATTTGATTATTACACACAAAGCTGGTGTCACCTTTTTTGTTTCATAAGGCATTGTAAAAGGGGTGCAGGCTATAACATTTTGCTATGCTTCCTATGGAGCATCTTTTTACAGGTATTTGTTCCTCCTTTGGAGGCACTTACACATACAGTTGTGAACGTTACATCCACTCACTGTGCTCATAGTGGTCAGTATATTTTATACTTAAAGATTGCAAGACTTTTTGTGAATCCATGGGTGTTTCTTTTTTTCCACGGTTAATCATGAAATATGTATAAGCCCCCAGCTCTGGCACCTTTCCTCCTTACAGATAGCAGATTATAACCAAGATTTAAATGTCAATGAGAAGATCAGCATCAGAAATATTTATTTCCACATTCAAATTTTAAATAAAATTTTATCTTCCTGAGCTGTGCCAGTGTCTTCAAAAGATACTCAAAATAAGGTGTTTCCTTCTGAACACACTGATAAAAATTTGTACGTTGCAGTGCATCTATTCATTGAGGTGCTTAAGTACATGTGAAATCAATATTTATGTATTAGGTGGCATTATCTTCCTGGTACTGTGACAGTGAGGTAACATGACATCTCAGAGAGCATGTAATGTTCGGTAATATTTGGAAAACATGTCTCCTGTAGAAACACAACCATGTCTTGCATTTCCCATTCATTTCATGTCTCTATCAGTTATTTATATTATGAAGTGCTCTGGAGTGATTGCTTTACAGTTACCATAAGAAATAAAGCAATCGATTGATTCCGCTTACCTTTACCAGACTAATCAGGATGTGTGTTAATGGTACTGCTGCCAGGTTGAAATCCTGTCAGACTTTTAAGGGAGTCTATCCATTTCACATACCTAACTCACTGGGTAACTGAAACTATCATTGTATCCTTAGACAGTGAAATTGCTTCCTATTTGCTAGCAATTAACAGTGGCTGTTAAAAAAATAAGTGGGAGAAATTTATATTACCTGATAAAAAAGCAAGGGAGGATTTTTGGCACAGAAAACCTCTCATCAAACTATAAACTTGCCAGTTTTCCAGGACTAGACAAAGGAATAAGAGTAATAAACAGGCTTGGAATTAAATATTTATTATAAACTACACAAAATAGATATATATGTGCCACAGAAGAGTATAAGGAGAGTTTTGTTTTTCTATCCTGAGTACTTACGTGTACTTGAAATGTTATAAATAGGACTTCATAAAAATGATCGTTCTACAAGATGAAATGGTATCTCAGTTTCTCATTAGTATTGCATTATTCACCTCAGCTTCTGAAGAAAAGAAACCAACAAGCTAGACAAGAAGATTTCAGAAAGTTTAACAAATTAATTTCTAGGAAATTAACATGCTCATCGTCTTTAAGAAGGGGTCTTTTGTTGCTCATACTATCAAATATAACTTTAAATTTGCAGGCAGAACACACAGTGAACAAGATAAAAAGTAAGAAAGAATAGAATATGTTACAAAAAAAAATCAGAACATAAATGGAATGTTTAATCAGGAAAACTAATTCAGATATCCCAAAAGCTTCTTAGCTTTGTTCAAACTCATTCCTGAAACCAGTAAACGTTGAAAGTTATGCTACTGTACTTGTTTTGGCTGGGGTAGTCAATTTTCTTCATAGTAGCTCATACAGTGCTATGTTTTGGGTTTGTGAGCAATCAGTGTTGCTAACACAGGGCTGTTTTAGTTATTGCTGAGCTGTGCTTACACAGTGTCATGGCCTTTTCTGCTGCTCACACTGCCCTGCCAGCGAACAGGCTGGGGGTGCACAAGGAGTTGGGAGAGGGCACAGCTGGGACAGCTGACCCCAACTGACCAAAGGGATATCCCACACCATATGACGTCGTGATCAGCAATAAAAGCTGGGAGAAGAAGGAGGAAGGGGGGGACATTCAGAGTTATGCTGTTTATCTTCCCAAGTAACCATTGTGCATGATGGAGCCCTGCTTTCCTGGAGATGGCTGAACACCCGCCTGCCAATAGGAAGCAGTGAATAAATTCCTTATTTTGCTTTGCTTGTGCGTGCAGATTTTGCTTTCCCTTTTAAACTGGCTTTATCTCAACCCACGAGTTTTCTCACTTTTGCCCTTCTCATTGTCTCCTCTACACCCCACTGTGGGGGAAGTGAGTGTCCATCTATGTGGTGTTTAGCTGCCTACTGGGGTTAACAGGTATATATATCAATTTATTTAATTATCACTTTAGGTATATATCTATATTTTAATTTTGTAATGTTTATTGATTCCTTGCATTCCTTCTTTTGTTTTATGCCATGGCATGCCTCATAAACATCCTCAGAATAAATTCTAGCTTTTCAGATACTCAAGAAGAAAATAGTTATATATGTACAAAAGGCAAGAGAGTATGGAAGTAAAAATTAATGTGTATTCAAAGTTAATATGATAAAAAGTGGAGGCTCTAAAAAATAAACTATGGAAGATATTCACATTCATATATCTTCTACACATATATTTCTCCTAAGTGATGACTTTGACATGATTCACCCTGCTGAGCATAAGGGTGGGATTTGTCTCACTTAGCTTAGACATTTCAATGTAAATGTGTATATCCTATCTAGTGACCTCATGCTCTCTTCATAGCCAATAGAGAAAAAGAAAATTAGGTACTTTCAGACAGCAATTCATCTTATACCAACACAGGTTCCTAAATAGATCAGACAAATTGGACTGCAGAATTGCCTCCTTCTCACTGTCAACTGCACGACGTGTCCTTTGTGACTATTTCAGACATGCAAACATCCACATTTAGCTCAGGTGAATCCCATGTAAGGAGAGAGAAGCAAGGGGAAAAAAAGATACAAGGAAAAAGGTAACTGTTAATAGATCCATCCTTTACATTTTTTCCTCCATTTCTCTCTTTTTTCCATGTTCTGCACCAATCCTGAAAATAAAACCAGTTGAAAAGACACATTAACATTGGTTTGTGTGTAGGGTCAACCTAAATAATTTCTATTATTTCTTTGCAAAATAGTCAAAATGGAGCCAATGGTGGATATTGTAGCAAAATAATTATTCTCTGCATATGAATATTATCATAAGGTCTTGATTTACCTCAGGAAATTTCCCTGCTGCCCACCACAGTAATATACTTTCTATCCTAAAAATAGCTGTATTAAGCCCCTTTAATATAGTATTTTCATTCATGTATCCTACAGATAATCAATTAAGAAATATAAGAGCTGTGACTCAAAAACAATGCAGGTTACACACAAGAGGAACTTATCCTAGAAACCTCCCTTTCTTGGAAATTCATACCTTCATCATCCCCTGTAGCTTGATGCCCCTCTGCCTTCTAAGTTTATTTTGCTTTGCATATTCTATTTTCTGTTACTAGTCTTACCTCAGAATTGTTGAATTTATGAAAACTTCTCATGTTAAGATGGAGAAAGAGCCAGTTTTTATTAGGCATGTGAGTTATCAAAGATTTGTGAGAGGATCGTCTGTAACAGAGCAGATCTCTTCATGAAATTCAAGTTATATACAGGAATATATGGATGTTTGTTTTAGGATGCCTGGAAGATGAACTATTAAAAAAAAAAAGGGGGAAACAAAAATCTGAGAACTGGTTAGTTATACAGGTTTATTGAAAACATATGTAGGCTAAAGGTTGTAACAGTCAACAATAAATTTGTCAAAGTTTGGGCCGGACTGGCCACTGAGGCGAGTGGCAGATGCTCTCCCCTACCTCTTTCTTCAAGGAGCGAAGGGAGAGACAGAAGGAGATTTATGAGTTTAGAAGGAACTAAAGTACTCTAATGAAAATTTTAATAATAAAATAATAAAAAGAAAATAATGAAATATATACAAAACCCTATCAAGCTCCCAGGATGACAAACATGTCACCGGCTGGCACTGGGGAAGTCCCAGACTGGCCTCAGTGACTGATGAGAACTGGATTCGGGATCTGGATTCAGGATTGGGATCAAAGACAGACGGACAGACAGAATCTTCCTCGGATGCCGGCCATTGAAGAAAGAGCGCTGACCCTTTTATCCCCCAGCTTTTCTACTGAGCATGAGGCAGATGGGATGGAATACCCTGTTGGTTAGTTTTGGGTCACCTGTCCAAAAACATGAGCACGTTATAACAATTAGAATACTCAGTCATTTATTGTCTTTTTAAAATATGTTAAATATGAAGTTCTTGTGTGTATTTTACACCATTTAATTTCATTATAAAAACAGCTGTAGGAAGAAAACTAAATCCATAATGCTTATATGAAGATAAGTAAATGCATTTGAAGGTGTTGCTTATACAGCTCAAATGGAGAGTAAGCGATATTCCGATTTTTTCTGCTTATAGCATGTGCTGAATTGATATTCCACAACTCAAAGTAAATTTGCAATTTGGAGTACTGTGTTTTGTTGTTTTAGAAGGGGAAAAAAAGCTATCTTAAAGATAAATGTAAGTAGATCTTTCTAAATATCCACAAATCTGCACTGGAATTCTGAACTAGGTCTCATTATAACATATTAGAATTTGGGAGAGTGGGAGGAGCAGTTCTGAGGAAGGAGAATTTTTAGCTCTTCCATAAGCTTTCCATTGTTATGTACCTCTTGGAATACAATTTTCCTCAAAAAGACAAGCACAACCGTTTTGTCAAATTGGGGAAACTGTACTCCCATGACTTGCAAAAAGACAATATGCCACAAAGGCATCAGGAACTCAGCTATAGCCATAGTATTAGTGCATCTACTGCAGCTAATTCTGTGCCAAAAAACACATATTACTGGGGGGAAAAAGACAACAAAAAAAACCCAAGCCCAAAAAAAACCAAAAACACCAAAACAAAACAAGGGCATGTTCATGCTCATAGGGCTGTGATGGTGGGAGACAGCTCAGTTACGCAGCAGCAAGATATTCTTTCCAGGCTTATTCTAACATATTATGACTAGCTCTGGTATGTTTTATGTAGGTCACTGACTAAATACAATAATCTGATTCCTATATATTTTAGAAACCTTTTTAACAAAGCTCTCACATAAAGACATACATTTACAATAAAAAATAAATAAATCCTGTCATTTACTAGGGGGTGGATAACATGATATTGGACTATTTTTATCAGGATCTAACAGCCCTGTAATACCTCTGCTTCCATTAACACTAACAAGGCTATAGAGTATACCTTGCAAAGTGGCTCCAGCTGCTTGCAACTTTTTACAGCTCAGCTGTGGATCAGCTCCCTGTTGCTCAAGTGGAAAAAATCCCTCCCTACTGTAGTGATGATCACGATCACCAGTAGTGATCTCTCACTACTGAGGGATCAAAGAAACTTCTGTTTATTTGCTATTGTTAAATGTTAATTTGTACTGAGGGTAGACATTTAGATCTTTTCATTGCGTTTACAAAATTCCTTCCACTTTTCTCTTTCTGTGTTACACGCTAGTAAGCATTGAAGGACATTCCCTGAACAACTAACATTATTTTCCCTTTCAAAATGCTTAACACATTTGATACATTAAAGTGAAAAGTACCCCTGAAAAAAGATTACTCTGAAATCATTCATTTCCTGCATTTTAGTTCTCAGAGGCACATCTCCAAGAAGCGACTTTCTACACTCTTCTTTATCAGGTATTCTAAATACACTCAAAATTTAATCATTTCAGTTATGACTTCTTGGAGGAAAATATGAGTGCATGTATAATACTTCATTACAATATTGATTTGCAACAACTTCACTCGACCATAGAGAGAGAAAGTAATCTGATCTGCTCTTATCTGTTTACTGCCTCGGGCAGCATGCATAGAAGAACTAGGTTCCCAGACCACTTTCATGATATCTTTAAAGGCAGAAAAGGCTTAAAGATAATATTTTGCTTTCTCCAAAGAATTTCAACTGGACAGGAAAACTTTTCTTAAAATAGATATTCTATCTAATGGTAATTCTTTAAGGATTTCTACCAACACTGCATAGCAATTTAGCAAGGAGCATGTAGAATTCAGATTTATGCAATATACTTAGGACTTATCCAGAATATAGTTGAAGACTGAGATCTGATGTTATCTTGATTCAATAGCATGAAGCGTTTAGGGACCAGAGTCTCCTCATCTCAGTGGGTAGGTGTCATTTCAACAAGCAGAGGACATTCTTGCTTTCCACCAAGATGTTACTTCAGCACAATTCCAGGTACAGCAAAATATAGGATAACTTCACAACTGATAATTTGTGGTGTTTAGGTGTCTGCCACCCAATCATTCTGCTGAGTATTCTTTTTTCCCTCCAATCACAGTACAGTCTATACATACAACTGAGACTGAGGAATTAATATTGGTCTGTATCCTCACAGGCTTCCATAAAGTAATAACTGATAATGCTAGAAGAGCTTTACTGTGATAATCGGAGCTGCGTTTCTCTATATTGCAAGCCATAATATTTCCATGAAATAGATACCATTAAAAAGAAAAGGAAAGTCTAATGATTAAAAAATTGACACCGAAGGATGTTTAACATTAGTAGTGACATTCATTCAGGGTTCATTTAATGTGACCAAAAGAGAGACCTGTGGTATATATAACTTAAAATATGTGCTGATAAGGATAGAATTAGTATTTTTCAGCCTTTAACCTCAATATAAACGATGTAACTGACAGTATAGGAGCGCATTTTGTAACACTGTTATGACACAGCCAGAGTTCTAAGTTCTAAGCATATTATTTGAGTTTGTAAGCCATGTGAACTACAGAGGCGAAAAGATATGTCGTTGCATGTAGCAGACCCTCAACTGGAAAAAAAAAACAAAACACCAAACAGATAAAGCACAAGTACTAAGGACTGCACATAGGCAGGACATTGTGCAGAATACATGAGAATGATGACCAGCAAAACTAAAACCAAGACATGCCTTATCAGAAGCAGGGTCATCCCCGCCGCCCCTTATTGGGAGGGAGATTGCAGCATAAAAACATCATCTTAAGAGAGGAATATTGGAAAAGAAAGAGGTTAAACTGACCTCTGTTCCAAGTTATCTTATTAAACAGATCTCAAGCCTGATCACCTCTGTGGCTGAAAGCCATAACCATCACTGCTAACTATGCATACTAACTAAATCAATGCAAACACATCAGCTCTGTGATATGGTATACTAATAGCTGACAGAGTATAAGTGTAAAAAATAAGAACTTTTGTATATGTAGTAATGATGATTAATACATTAGCCAGGAGAGTGTTGTTAAAGAGTTAAGTTAGAAAAGTTTTCTTTTACATTGAAAACTGGCCTGATTTTTCAGTCTTCTGAACCTTCCCATCACAATGATCTCCCGTTGTCTGATGCATCAATATAAACATATATTCCATTGAAAATTAAGATTATGCCTTCATGCTGGTGTCTATGTGTTAGTGTCCACATCTGCACTAGGTGTCTAAATGCCAATGATAACTCTTTACTAATGTGATCTTTTAACGTTTATTTGATTTATAAACACTGAGACTGGAAACTGAAATATCCACTACTCTTCTGGAATGGTGAATGTGAGAAAGCCACTTTTACCCTTGAAAAAATTATACTTCACTCCCTATAACATGAATTGTACATTACAGGGTGCAAGTTACGTCAGATCATGTCAAAGCAAATAGTTAGACATATATAGAAGCGTGTACCAGCTTGACATTTAGATTAAAATCAAAATGCTTGCTGCAGAAAAAGTGCAACAGTCCAACAGATGGAGAGCATCATATTCATCACGTTAACATACCTCTCTCACGTGAGATTGTTTTTCATTCAGATTATGTTGAAAGAACTCCAACACTTTCTTTGGCACTTCATATCAACCATGCTTTCCCAAAAACCTTTACTTTGTTAGATTTGCTACAAAACTCTTCCATTGGATTTATTCCTTTGTCCCTTTTTTTAAAGGAAGGCATCCGATGAAAACATGGGAAAAATGGAAAAAGAAAAAAAACCCAAACCAAAAACAATGACAAAACACTAGAAATAGACATTTTATGTAGTTCTTAATTCTGATATAGAAAATACAAAAAAATGGATACCAAAAAATGCTGTTAGCTGCAGAATTGTTCTTTTGGACAAATAATCTGTATTTTTCTTCCCTTTTTTCCCATAATTTTAGAATATTGCTTTCTTACACAGCATTTTGCAGAATAAAAACCCAACAAAATTATGCAGCACAAAATCTGATTGTGAAATACAATACTCTGGGCCAGAGTATATTTGATGAAATGGACAGTACTTAATGATAGAATCATAGAATCATAGAATCATTTGGTTGAATAAGACCCTTAAGATCATCAGGTTAACCTAGCATTGCCAAGTTACTGCTAAACCATGTCCCTTGGCACTATGCCTACATGTCTCTTAAATACCTCCAGGGAAGGCAACTCAACCACTTCCCTGGGAAGCCTGTTCCAATGCTTGACAACCCTTTCAGTGAAGAAATTTTTCCTTATATCCACCCTAAACCTCCCCTGGCGCAACTCGAGGCCACTTCCTCTTGTCCTATCTCCTGTTACTTGGGAGAAGAGCCTGACCCCTACCTTGCTGCAATCGCCTTTCAGGTAGTTGTACAGAGCAATAAGGTCTCCCCTGAGCCTCCTCTTCTCCAGACTAAACAATCCCAGTTCCCTCAGCCACTCCTCATAAGGCTTGTGCTCTAGACCCTTCAACAGCTTCATTGTCCTTCTCTGAACATGCTCCAGCACCTGAATGTCTGTCTTGCAGTGAGGCGCCTAAAACTGAACACAGTACTCGAGGTGCGGCCTCACCAGTGCCGAGTACAGGGGGACAATTGCTTCCCCAGTCCGTCTCACCACACTATTCCTGATACAGGCCAGGATGCTATTGGCCTTCTTGGCCACCTGGGCACACTGCTGGCTCATATTCACTGCTGGCTGTCGACCACCTCCCCCCCCCAGGTCCTTTTCCACCAGGCAGCTTTCCAGCCACTCTTCCCCAAGCCTGTAGCATTGCAGTGGGTTGTTGTGACCCAAGTGCAGGACGCGGCACTTGGCCTTGTTGAACCCCATACTGTTGGCCTAGGCCCATTAATGCAGGCTGTCCAGATCTCTCTGTAGAGCCTTCTACCCTCAAGCAGGTCAAAGCTCATTCACAACTTGATACTGTCTACAAACTTACTGAGGGTGCACTCGATCCCCTTGTCCAGATCACTGATAAAGATATTAAACAGAACTGGCCCCAGTACTGAGCCCTGGGGCCACTCGTCACCTCTCACCATTCGTGACAGGCCACCAACTGGATTTGACTCCATTCACCACAACCCTTTAGGCCCAGCCATCCAGCTGGTTTGTCACCCGGTGAAGCGTACTCCCATCCAAGCCATAAGCAGCTAGTTTCTCCAGGACAATGCTATGAGAAATGCTGTCACGTGATACTGACTGTGTTTTGGAAATAGATGATTATCTGTCAAACTTTCCTCAATTGACCAAAGTTCTGGGGTATTTCAGTCAGTCCATGCTGCCATCTTATTATCAGAGAGGTAAATCTTTCTCTGAATATGTCATAAATATTATCGTTAGGATATGGACTAAAGTCTTTCCATTCTCAAGTACAAAACTGTTATAGTTGGGTCATATGACTACTATCATAATTGGTGATGATGAAGTGGGGAATGTTTAAGGTGTTTTCTAACAGCAGTGTTTTAAAAGCAAGCAAAGCAGTTTTTTAAATACTTTTGCTTGCTGTATGCAGGAAAACCTGTGCTGAAATGTAATAGACAACATTCTTGGCAGCCTGTTGAAAACAACTTTATGTATGGAAATCATTGCAGTCAGCTTTTTCTCTGGTGACATAAGGAATCTACTTTTACAAACAAATGTTCACATACCACCTTAGAGAAAACTGACTTCGAGTTTAAATTGGTTTTGGTTTTTTGATTAGATTAGAAGGGTCATCAGAAAATACAATATGTAGAAATAAAGTGACTTTGGACAGGATTGTGCTGCTTTCCGTGGATGAAACTGTCCTATCAATTGACATTCTTTCTCTGATCTCATTTTAGCTGTTTCTGTCCTGACAGGTTCCCTTATCCATTTCTGATACTTTTCTGAACTCATTTACCCCACCTTTACTTTGGAAAACTCCTGTCATGGTCCCAAACAAATTTTGTAACTATTCTTCCCTGTCAGGGAAAGGTCCAAAAAAACCCTGAATGATCCTCCTCCTCTTTCTAAAAGATGTAGAGAAATCTACCAGCTATAGGATCTGGCTATTAGACACTTTTCATATTAATTTCTTTTGAATATCGTTTTTATATCTTTTTTTTTTAAAAACCTCAGACATTGCTCTTGGGTCTCCCCAGTCTCTCACACCAGCCTGGCATTCAAAGCATTTAAATGACGATAAAAAATCCATTAGGTAAACCTGTTAGCATGACAATCTCCAGATTGAAGACACAGTTTATGTTAATATAATGAGCCTTGAATAACTAATGGAATGAAAACAGCTAAGAAAAGTTACCACCCACATATTCCACAGATTCTGCCACGCATGCCTTTCCTTATCATTAGTGTTGTGGCTTTCAGGATGTGGTATAAAGTCAAAGGAATAAAAATGCATTCATATTCCTCAGAAGAAATATTTCCTTACCAGGAAAAAATGTAGTTCCTGTGGCTCGTAGGACTTCTATGAGTTCGTTTGCAAGAGTCTGTGGACACATACTGTTTTATGTGCCTATTGCAACTGCATAACACAAATATATGTGTTAGAGTGTGGATCGCCAGAATTGTTTACCTTCCACAAAGAATTAGTTGCTTGCCCACCAGTGCCGGCAGCTGGGGGAACATGAAAAATAGTATCATTTCTGTTTAGTGATGTATGCGTGAATAAACGAGATGACAATCACTAATTCTGAAGTGGGTTTCTTGCTCCACAGAGAAATGGAAAATAGTAAGGGGGTTTAGAAATCGACTAACCAAAGTGTGAAGTCTTTTCTGGGAAGTTGACATTGTCATACTGTTTGAAAGTGCTCAGTTGTATGGATATTTCAATTCACATATCTCTCCAGAAATACTTTCTTCTATAACCTGTCTGAAAAAAATTGTGATCTCTGGACACTGAAATCAACAGAAAGGTACCCATTTTTTTTCAATGAGGCTTTGATGAGTCTGCTTATCCCCTTAAAGCAACAGCACTTTTATGTCTCTATACTGGCTTGCCACCCATGTATCAGATTAATGAGCCATATAATGTTGGGGAAGTAGTGTATCATTTCATAATCAGCGTATGAAAAAGTGAAAGGGAGGAGAAGACAATAACAACATATTTGGAAAATTTATGGTATAGGGCAATGAACTAGAAAAGAGAAAAGAAAAAAGAAATTACACCTAGCCAAAGATGAGGTGTAACTCACCTGAGTGGAATTTAGTGGTTAAATCCATGAACAGCAAGTCATGGTAACATGTTACAGGCACCAAGCGATTATTTTTTCTCATTATGTTACTTCCATAATGTGTTACACTGATAGGAGAAATAGGATAATTTTCATATGTTAGCAACTTGAAAATATATAATCAGTTTCTCTATATTATTTGTTTTTCTTTATGTTAAAAAGAAAGAGGGATAAAAAACCAACTAAAAAAAAGTGCTTCCATAAACAACTGTTAGTCTGTCTGGTTTGAAGAGAAGAGAATAGGTATTGCGCATAGCACAACAGCTCAGATCAGCTTGATAGATTAAATGTGTCATGAGGTTAACAAAAATGAAAGACAGAAAAACAAACTCATATCAAATCAAATCAGATATTGACAAAACCCAGGAACCGTGTTAACACTGCATCTGGCAGATCTGGCAGACAAGAGGAATAAGAAGGAAAGCAATAGATTGCAATTGATGAAATAATAAATAATTCTAGAAAGTAATGAGATAATGGGATATCTTTTTCACTTTAAGCCGTTTAATAATGATAGAAGGAAAATGCATGGGCAGAAGGTGTAAGGCTCATCTAAGATTTTGGTAAACATAGTGAGCTTTTCAAATTTTCATTACCTTGAACCTGAGATATTGCTTGATCTCTTTTCCAACATTATGTGCTATGAGATATTCATTATGTTTTTAGCCTCCTCTGTGTTACATTGTCAATTAACAATTATTTTCTTCTTACCTATCTTGGTTTTGCCTTCTAAAACAAAATCTACCTTAGTTGATCAAGACAGCACATTAGTCATCTGCTCCATAGCTATAAGTGCTGAAGAAGTAGCTGCTCCTTTTTCCTTTCTGGACACAAACGTATACTCGCTGAGGAGACCAGCTCCAGTGCAGGTAGGTCTGCACTGGGGAAAGGGATAGGAGGTGGGAAAAAAGGGATCGGAGGCGAAAGGGGCCGGCAAGGGGCTCTCTTTGGGGGCTTTCAAAGCCGGAGAAAGCGACTCGCCCATCCTCGTACTCCTGCCGGAACCGGCAGCTCGAGGGAGGGCTGCTGAGGCGGCAGGGGTGGAGCCCGCAGCGCGCGCGCGGCAGCTCAAAAAGAGCTGTGAAGGAGCGCAGCGAATCTCACCGGGCACCGAGCGCGTGGGCAGCGGGGGGCGGCACCTGGGGCAGCATCTGGGAGCCCTGCACGAGGGCGGACCCCCCTGAGTGGGCACAGTAACCGGGCTAACAGGGCGTGACACACAGAAAGGTGCTGCTGCCCTACCAACGTGGTCAGGGAGTCATGGTAACCACCTGGCAGAAGACCATGGCCCCAAAGAACCGTGCACGCACCAGCTCTGATGCTGCTTCGCAGACAGAGCTGTCGTGTGAGCATGTTGCCACCCAGGCATCAGGCTGCAGGGTGTGCCCTACTCTCACACCAGTGTAGGAAGGTACCGGTAAGCATGCCTGTGGCAGGTGTGCCCAGGTTGAGGAGCTCCTACGCTTAGTGATGGAACTGAAGGAGGAGGTAAGTAGGTTGAGGGACATCAGGGAATGCGAGAGGGAGACTGATGTGTGGAGTTGTACCCTGTCAACCGTTACAGAAACCCAGTAGGCAGATAGAGCCACTGCTATAGAGAACTCCCACTCCTCTCCCTGACCGGCTGAACAGGGTAGCTTAGAGGAAAGGGGACAATGGCAAGATGTTCCTGCCCAACGCAACAGGCGGTGCAGGCACATCAGCCTGCCAACTACTACACCTTCTGAGGTCCCATTGCAGAACAAATTTAGTGCTCTGCAAGAGGAACTGAGCAACAGTGAGGATGATAATCCTCCCAGTATGGAGGCGTCATTGAGGCCTCGTCGGACCACCCCTCAACTTAAAACTGGCTCAGCAAAAACCAAAAGATGGGTCATTGTAATAGGTGACTCAGTTCTGAAGGGCACAGAGGGCCCGATTTGTAGACCAGACCCGCTATATAGGGAGGTTTGCTGCCTCCCTGGGGCCCGGGTTGATGATGTTAAGAGGAAACTTCCTTCCCTGGTACGACAATCTGATTATTACCCCCTTTTAGTTTTTCAGGTAGGAAGTGACAACGTAGTGAGAAGAACACTGAGGGCAATGAAGAAAGATTTCAGGACCTTGGGACAACTGGTTAAGGGACCAGGAGCACAAGTCTTGTTCTCCTCTATCCCTCCAGCTGCAGGGAATGATGAAGGGGTAAACAGGAAAGGCCAGCAGGTCAATGACTGGCTCTGAACCTGGTGCTACCAGCAGGGTTTTGGGTTCTTTGTTCATGGCCTGATTTATAGAACACCAGGCCTGCTGGTAGCAGATGGGAAAAGCCTATCTTGCAGGGGGAAGGGGGTTCTAGGACTAGAGTTAGCAGGGCTTATCAAGAGAGCTTTAAACCAGATTGGAAGGGGGATGGGGATGTAACTGGGCTCACCAGAGAGGCACCTGAGTGTAGTAGCTCAGCACTTGTGGGGCAGGGTAACATGAGAGATACAGTTGTGGGTGTTTATTACAGGCCACCTGATCAGGATGAGGGAGTTGATGAGGCCTTCTACAAACAGGTAAGAACAGCCTCACAATCACAGGCCTTGGTTCTCATGGGGGGACTTCAACTACCCTGGTATTTGCTGGGAAGGCTACACAGCCAGGCATGTACAGTCCAGGAGGTCCCTCCAGTGCATTGAGGATAACTTTTTGACTCAGGTGGTGGAGAAGCCCACAAGAAGAGGTGTACTACTGGACCTAGTACTGACAAATAAAGAGGGACTGGTGGAGGATGTTAAGGTTGGGGGCAGACTTGGCTGCAGTAATCATGAGAAGACAGAGTTCAGGATTAAGTGCAGTATGCACAAAATGACAAGTAGGGTTGAAACCTTACACTTCAGGAGGGCTAACTTTGATCTCTTCAAGAAATTGATGGGATAAATCAAATGGGAGAGGGCTCTAGAGGGTAAGGGGGCTCAAGAGAGCTGGCTGATATTCAAGCACCAGCTCCTCCAAGCTCAGGATAGGTGCATCCCTAAGAGCAAGAAATCGGGCAAGGGAAGCAGGAGACCTGCATGGCTGAGCAGGGATCTTCAGAAAAAACTCAGCTGGAAGAAGGGAGTTTACAAGATGTGGAAAAGGGGGCTGATGACTTGGGATGAGTACAAGAATGCTGTCAGGGTATGCAGGGAGAAACGAGAAAAGCCAGGGCAGCTTTGGAATTGAACCTGGTGAGGGATGTCAAGGCCAATAGGAAGGGTTTCTTGAAGTATATAGGAGACAAAAGGAAAACCAGGGAAAATGCGGGCCCGCTCTTGAAAGAGATGGGTGCTGTGGTGACAGATGATGCAGGGAAGGCGGAGTTGCTGAATGCCTTCTTTGCTTCTGTCTTCACTGCTCGGGCCAGCTCTTGGGAGTCCCAGACTTTGCGGGTAACAGAGAAAGTCTGGAGGAAGGAAGCCTTTTTCCCTTGGTTGAAGAGGAACAAGTTAGAGAACAATTAAGTAAACTGGATACCCACAAGTCCATGGGGCCTGATGGGATGCACCCGTGAGTGCTGAGGGAGCTAGCAAAAGTCATTGCTGGGCCACTCTCCATCATCTTTGAAAGGTCCTGGAGAAAAGGGGAGGTGCCCGAGGACTGGAGGAAAGCTAATGTCACTCCAGTCTTTAAAAAGGGCAAGAAGGATGACCCGGGAAACTACAGGCCAGTCAGCCTCACCTCCATCCCTGGAAAGATGATGGAACAGCTTGTTCTGGGCGTCATCTCCAAGCATCTGGAGGAAAAGAACGTTATCAGAAGTAGTCAACATGGATTCACCAAGGGGAAGTCATGGCTGACTAATCTGACAGCCTTCTATGATGGCGTGACTGGATGAGGGCAGGGCAGTGGATGTTGTCTACCTTGACTTCAGCAAGGCTTTCAACACTGTCTCCCACATCATCCTCACAGGCAAGCTTAGGAAATGTGGGTTAGATGAATGGACAGTGGGGTGGATTGGACAGTGGCTGACAGATAGAGCTCAGAAGGTTGTGGTTAGTGGTGCAGAGTCTAGTTGGAAGCCAGTAACAAGTGGTGTCCCTCAGGGGTCAGTACTGGGTCCAGTCCTGTTCAATATATTCATCAATGACCTGGATGAAGGGATGGAGTGTACCATCAGCAAGTTTGCTGATGGTACAAAACTGGGAGGAGTGGCTGACACACCGGAAGGCTGTGCTGCCATACAGCGTAACCTGGACAGGCTGGGGAGTTGGGCAGAAAAAAATCTGATGAAGTTAAACAAAGGCAAGTGTAGGGTACTGCATCTGGGAAGGAATAACCCCATGCATCAGTACAGGTTGGGGGCTGACCTCCTGGAGAGCAGCTGTGTGGAAAGGGACCTGGGAGTCCTGGTGGTCAACAGGATGACCGTAAGCCAGCAATGTGCCCTGGTGGCCAAAAAGGCCAATGGCATCCTGGGGTGCATCAAGAAAAGTGTGGCCAGCAGGTCGAGGGAGGTCATCCTCCCCCTCTACTCTGCCCTGGTGAGGCCGCATCTGGAGTATTGTGTCCAGTTCTGGGCTCCCTGGTTCAGGAGGGACAGGGAACTGCTGGAGAGGGTCCAGCAAAGAGTTACAAAGATGATTAGGGGACTGGAGCATCTTTCTTATGAGGAAAGGCTGAGGGACTTGGGTCTTTTTAGTCTAGAAAAAAGAAAACTCAGGGGTGATCTTATCAATACTTATAAGTACTTAAGGGGAGGGTGCCAGGTAGATGAGAATAGACATTTTTTAGTTGTGCCCAGTGATAGGACTAGAGGTAACGGGCACAAACTTGAGCATGGGAAGTTCCATCTTAACATGAGGAGGAACTTCTTTACTCTGAGGGTGGTGGAGCACTGGAACAGGCTGCCCAGAGAGGTTGTGGAGTCTCCCACACTGGAGACGTTCAAAACCCGCCTGGATGATGTCCTGTGCGATGTGCTGTAGGTGTCCCTGCTATGGCAGGAGGGTTGGACTGGTTGATCTCCAGAGGTCCCTTCCAACCCTGACGATACTGTGGTATAGCTTTACCAATAAGACAATGCAGCATGGACTCCCTGGGAATGCTAAAAAGTTTGCATCTTTCTGTTTTAGATTGCCGTTTTCCAACAACAAGTTTGTAAGAGGTAATTGCATTTTCTAGATTTGCTATGTTTTTTCTTTTTTTTCCCATGTATTTGTCTTATTTTCAAGGAAAAAAGAGTTGACTTCAACAACATGAAAAAAAAAAGAAGCATCAGCCCATTTCAAGTCATTAACTTTCCATTGAAAAAGAATACATTTAATGAAACTTAGTGGCATCTAAGTGACTATGAAACAATATATTCTTCTTTAAGAAAAAATAAAATTAAGTAGAACAGTGTCTGTCTTGAAGGACTGAGAATTAAGGTGGTTGTTAAAGTAAAAAACTCATTTAATACTCAGTGGTTTTTTAGCTGGATTTTTTTTTAACCTCGGTCTTTTTTTTTCAGTCTTAACTAAGTAAGTTTAACCAATATTAACAATCATCACTTTTTATGTAACTAAATTGGTCAACGTGTCCTTACTTGGGTGGTCCAAACTACCAGAGTATTTCACTGTTCAAGGTGACAAGCACACTTTAACACCTTAAAAGTCTAGGCCTTCTTATTCCTTAGTGTTAATGTAAGAGCAACTAGAAGTCCTATAGTGACACTGTCTGCAGAGCCATTTCAGAGGCTATTTCAGTAAGTGACATGTCTTAATAATGCTGCAATAAGTGCTGTTCCTTTAGGGGCAAGGTTCTCTAAAGAGTTATCTTAGAAGCTACTGTGACTGTCTCTTATATGAGTGAAGAGGTTCATTGCAGTTTACATATGTTTAGCATGGAGAAATAAGGATGGAGAGAAAGCAAACCATTCCTGGCATTATCACATTCTGCACATTTGTTCTTAAGTATTCACAGAGAAGTCTCTTATTGCATTTACAGTGACAGCCCTGGTTATTAACTTCTTAAGATTTATGTGGCTATATCTTGAATGTATTTAACAGACCTATACACCATTAATGATTGTTGATAACACAAAGGCTTTGTTTTCAAATAAGTTCAGTTAATTACATTGATACAATAACTTTTACAAGGTTAATAAATGTCTTAACACAATGGTGTTTGACTACTTCCAAAACAAAAAGGTACACATGCCTTAATTTACCTTTGAAACAAAGTTTTATAAATTATACTATTAAATGGACTTGCAGGTCGGCGAAAAAGGGGAAGGTTTCACAGTTTTTTTGAAAGTCGAAATTAAGTCATCTTCACAATTCCATGTTATTCCCACAGAAGATGATTTCTAAACCCCAAATTGGCATAGCTCATAGGCTGTTTAACAAATCACCACTCATTACAACTTGTTTTCTTGAATATCTTGCAGACACATGACTAACTCATAAGAGTCGTCAACAGGGCTTCTGTCATAAAAAGAGCTCTGCTAAAGCATGGTGACCTGCTCCTCCTGAAAGTTAGTCCAGTCTTGACTACCTTTGAGAATTTTAGCCAAATCGCTTACAGGATTACATTTTATATTTGTACATCTAGCAATTTATTCACTGCAAAATAATGATGCTAGGGTTGATGCTAGGTGTGGCTGAACTGTTAAAAATTAGTATTCTGTTAAGATAAGCTCCTTATTTCTCTTTGCATAGTGTTCAAACTCTGCCTCCTTTATAGGGATATTAATGACTAGATCTAGTTTCTGTTTTGTGTTTTAGAGTAGTTGTCATAACACTGGTTTAACTTTTATGAAATATCTCGAAACATTTAGACATGCACATATATAAACCTCAAATTTTTCAGTGTGAAGAAATAAACATAACAGATTATGTCTTTGCTGTGTAACATGGTCCAAAAGCCTTTGAGGTAAAGCAGAAATTCCTACTCGCTATGGGTAAGAGTCTTATATTTATTACTCTGAATGTTGGCTTGGCATTATTACTTGTAAAGGAGTCACTGTATAAAAGAACAAGAGATGCATTTTGACCGTAAAATTTCAATACCATTACAGACTCTTGAAATTTTACAGTGGGATGTGGAGTCAGGCTTTTGTTGTTATTCTATCTACAATGAAATGAGTTTATGGAGGATGAGTCAAAAGAAACAGACTCTGTATTCCTAAAAATGCCAGAAATCTTCCTGACATTAGTAAGAATCTTGCCTGTGTATGGAATACTTGATAATGTCCTTTCGTTGTATATTTTCCTTATGGATGACCATCTAAATCAATATGCAATACTGAAGAAAAAATAGTACACAGTATGGATGCATGAGGTTCTACAATTTGATGCATGGACTCATATTAACTTGGATTACTATCACTTAAAACATTAAAAAGTGAAAGGATAATTCACCTTGAATGACAAAGCATGTGTCTTTTAACAAAGTGTTATTTTGATTCAAAAAATCTAAAATTGGAATAATTCATATCCGATGAATCTTAACAGTACTGAGCTGCACAATGTACAGGAATTTCATTTTAATGTTTAAGTATGTTAATGTAATCTTCTTTTTTTTCTCTTGTTCCTCTTTCTCCTTCTTTAATATACTTTACATTTAAATTTACTTAATGATTTTTTTTTTGTCAGCTGAAAAATGAATATGAACAACATCTTCAGATCATGAAACACAGGAACTTAAAATGTTTGTACTGCCACTGGATTAGGTGCTGAAATAATTCTGATGACCTATATCAAAGTCCAAATAACTTTTATTGGCACTTAATGCCCAAAGCCCTGTTGAAGATTTTAACTTTACCTATGTTCAGCATTTAAATTTAGAATTTTTAATTATAGTTGTTTAACACTTACAGTGACTCTTAAAAATATGTGAGAAAATAATAAGATAGTGTGTAGGGCAATGATCAGCATCGTAGCCTAACGTTTTCCAGTGTCCTTTCCTTTACCTATGTTTTGAACTTCTCAGTACAAAAAAAGACAGGGACATAGTGGGTTGAGTGCAGTGCAGGGACACAAAGATAATCATAGAGCTGAGGCATATAAGAGAAGAGGCTGTGAGAGTTGGATTTGTTCAGCCTTAAAAAAAAAAAAAACAAACCAAAATGAAAAATTAAATAAAAATTAAAAAAAAACAACAACAAAACCAAACCAAACAAACAAACTCCCTCCAACAACAAAGGAGATTTGGAGCTATTTCATTTCTGTCTAACAAAAGGCTATAAAGGAGATAGAACCAGAGTTTTCTGAGGTACACAGTAGAAAAGCAAGAGGCTGTGGACCCAAGCTGGAACACAGAAAATTTGGACTTTACATAAGGAAAGAAAAAATATCTGAAGGTGGTCATACACTGGAACAGATCGCCCAGAGAGACTGTGAAATTTCTTTCTTTGGAGATACTCAGAGCTCGACTGGGCACGACCCTGAGCAGCCTGTTCTAATCGGACCTGCTTTGGGCAGGATGTTGGATTAGACGATCACTGTAGGTCCCTTCCAACCTACGTGATTCTATGACTATAGGATTGTGCTCATCATCACAAAAGTAATTTAATCCTATCATTCAAATCTCAACTTTACTCATGCTGTTTACAGAAATTTAGACGACTCCTCTCAGTTCAGTGCTATAGAAACACACTGAAGGAACAATTATTTCTCTTTATTACCTTTACTAGGTGTAGGATTATCATCACTCTTATCCAAACAGAGAATTGACATTCAGTGACTGAACTACATTCATCAAAGAAATTTGAGAGAGGTATGCTAGTCCAACAGAAGACAAACTTCCTGATCAGTACCTTAATTGCACCAAGTGTTTGAAAATGGTATCTTAAAAAAGGTATTTGTTGGCTACAAATGAGTTTTATATTTTGCATCTTTTTTTAGATTTAAATTAAAAGATATTTTGAATAACTACTTTTCTGCTTACAATTATCATTACAGTTAGTGTCTTTTGTGAGCTATAATAAAAAAATTGAGAGGAATGTAAAAGTTTCTTTTAAAATTTGCATCTTTGATGGATATTTCAAAGGGATAGATTTTGCCACTTGTACTTTCATGGATTAGCATATTTCTCAATAATTCACTGATTTCAGTGGATCAGAAACAGACAGTTTTAAAAATCACTATATTAAGATAGTGTTAAAACTTGATAGCAGAATACCTGAACAATTAATGATTTTGTTGCTATATAGAAATATGTGTGTACATAAAGTCATGTTATACAGTGATTAAACCAAGTATTTTTAATAGTAAAATTGCTATATGATAAAAATGTTTCATTTTGTTTCCTGGAGAAGTCTGTTATTTCCCAGTGAAACAACAACTGAAGAAATAATAGGTTGAAGAAGTAAGTAAGTTTAGCATTTAAACTGGTCTCAGGACAATAGTCTTCATTAACACTTGGCAACAGCTTTTAATGTGAATAACTCATAAGAGATTTAAACATTTATGTTTTTATATAGTCTTAGAGTTTCCCCTATTGACATTAATTAAATAGTTCCCAACTCAAAAAATGTTGGATATTTAGTAAGAGAACAGAATGGTGGCCAGATGACATTTTTGATATTCTTTGAATTTTTACCTCTAAGTGTTTTGTAGCAAGATTCAGACAATAGTCACACAAACTTTTCCTGCTTCTGTTGGTTTAGGGGTAAATTTACTATATGAAATAAAAATATGTTGTTTTTATCTGAAAAACACTTGATAAAATTGGATACAATTTGTCTGATACACTGTATAAAAATCTTTAAATGAGTCCCAGTCACTTATACAATAATGTATTATGCAGCTTAAACATCTATTATAAACATAATCAGCATTCATTTACACTCATTCTCACTTTGATTCCTCATATTATACAAGTCTTTAGGAAAGCATTTATAGTGGCATATCTTTTGGTTTTGCTACCGTGTGTTTGAATGAGAATGTTTTGGGAGAATTTGTAGGTAGGTATTTTTGAATAAGGAACCCGTTGATGAGAAGTAGAACAAAAATTAAAAATCTGTTTTGTTTTTGACAAATATGATAGAGATTTTATTATATCAATGAGACATTCTTCATATATCTTTTCTTATTTTGCTTGTTAGTTGGGAGAGGCTCTTCATTCGAGGTAAACTCTAAACCTAAATGTTTAAGAAATCACAGACAAACCAAAGAGGTAAACAAGTGAGTTTACATCTTTTTTTCGCCAGTATCCGCCTTCAAGACAAGGAGAAAGGGGAGTTTGACAGGAACTCATAAAACTCTTTTCAACTTCAGAGAATTTCCACCGGTTCCTACTCTTCATCTCTGTTTTGCTCTCATCCACTGCTCTCTCCTGAAAATATAGAGCTCTGCAAGAGTAATATGTTCATACGTACACACCAATTAAAATTAGCTATTAGACTTCTGCACATTTTCAAGATCAGGTCCACAAGTTCAGAAACGAAGAGGAGATTCTTCTGATGAAAATGAACACTGATCAGAAATAAAAGATCCTTAGTGAAACCTTTTAGTGTTTTTTAAAGTGAAAACATGATATTTTGGTTTGACAAAATAAAATACCTTTCTGACTCCTGCAATACCCATCAATGATTACAGTTAATTACCTCTTTGCCTATGGTTTTGTTTATATGAGTAAATAAAACAGGCTAAAATCTCCTGAGTTACAGCAACTCGCATCAGTTTGGTGAACTTTCTTCCCCTCATAAATAGCTTCATCTGTACTGTCCATGAAGGCAAGTTCTTGACTCACAGTGTATGTAACCATACTCAAACATTGTCTAAGAGACTGTTACTTGGCATTGGCCAAAACCACAGTGAGGATCATGCTCACACTTAAAGATGCCAGAGGAGTGTACAACAGAATTTCACTTGAGTACTAGTCTACTTAGCTCATTAATTATGGCTTATGGATCAGGCAGCCTGGCCAGACAAGTATTCTGCAGTGTCTTGCAATGGGCAGGAAGAGAAGATGCAGTGATGCGTGGTGAGAGGCAGCCTGCTCAGACTGTCTGACAAGAGAAGAAATAGGAAAAAAACTGAAGCTTGACAATTCAGTATTCATTGGGTTTATCCAGGAGCTTATGACACCCTTCATTACACATTAAAACATATAGGACTTTTCTATCTCCTATACTGGTTATTATAAAAATCATTTAACACAAATGATGGGTCTCTGTCATTTTAAGACTGCTGGCTCTCTGGCGTTCAGTTTAGGAGGACAAATGGATGTGGTATTGAAAGAACAATTTAATAAAATCGTTTTTTAAAAATTCAGCTCTGATGATGAAGGTATAGTCTGACATATTAAAAGGACTTTCTTATTAGCATTGTTTCTTTCTTACTCTTTGTCTTCAGCTGGGGAAGACCCTGGAGAACGTTCACTGCTTAGGGGTATCACACTGGATAAAATGTAACAAATTATCAACCTACTGGCAGGGCATCATTTATCTAAACCACAGAGTACTTCAGTGTTAGGTGATTATACAACATAACAGTGAATGAAAAGCTCTAGGAATTTATTGATACGGTCCTACTATGATTAGCAGCTTGAGCAATTAATACAGAACTCTGCTGCCAGTAGTGGAGGGACTGTCCTGGAAACATTACTGAAGGAGTCAAAACTTCTCCACTGGGAGAATGTATCTCTCTCTATTTACGCTGATCAGATACAACAGCATGAAGAGGACAATGAGGATGACTAGGCAAAACAAGAATGGCAAGCACCAGAGTGTGCAGGCGTTTCATACCAAGACTCACGGTAATATTATATTGTTATTACCAGGAGGGTTTAGAGCTCAGATCAAGGATTCTTGAAAAAAATCAGTGTGACTGTCTGCTACCAAGGGAAATAACTCCTTATTGGCAAGCAAAGCATACACTAATCCAGCATTTGATTACGACTAAAAAAGTACAAGAAAAGGAAAACATGACTGCTGGATAGGATCAGCAATCCTCTATGTAAGGTAGGGAATAAAGTTCTCTGGAGTATTGCCTGGTGTATTGCATCTAGCTCTGGAGCCCTCAACATAAGAAGGACATGGACCTGTTGGAGTGCGTCCAGAGGAGGGCCACGAAGATGATCAGAGGGCTGGAGCACCTCTCCTGTGAGGACAGGCTGAGAGAGTTGGGGCTGTTCAGCCTGGAGAAGAGAAGACTCCAGGGAGACCTCATAACAGCCTTCCAGTATCTGAATGGGGCCTACAAGAAGGCTGGAGAGGGACTTTTTACAAGGGCATGTAGTGATAGGATGAGGGTAATGGCTTCAAGCTGGAAGAGGGTAGATTTAGAATAGATATTAGGAAGAAATTTTTCACTCTGAGGGTGGTGAGGCACTGGAACAGGTTGCCTAGAGAAGTTGTTAAGGTCCCATCCCTGGAAGTGCTCAAGGCCAGACTGGATGGGACTTAGAGTAACTTGGTCTAGTGGTAGGTGCTGCCGCCAATGGCAGGGGGTTTGGAACTAGGTGATCTTTAATGACCCTCCCAACCTAAACCATTCTATGATTCTGATCTGTGAGTTGGGAGCTGCACGAGGCTCCCAGGCCTGCAAGACCCCTATCCAGGATACAGGGCAGGCTGGGGGGCACCAGGTGAGCCCCAGTCCCCCAGCCCCAGGTATCAGGCACGTCCCTTGGGATGGGCCAATGCTGGGCTGGCTTGTGGGCCCATAGGTGGGCCTGGCTCAGCAGGATCCATGGCTGGGCAGGGCAGGCCTATGAGGAGCTGGACACCCGCCCTGCTGTGGCACCCCGGGGGCCTGAAACGGGATCCTGGGCCATGAGCAGGATGGGGGAAGTCCCAGGGGATGTGGGTAGGGACAGTCAGGGTTGATGGTGCCTTCAGGGCCCTGACACTACTTTCATGATAAATTACTCATCCATCACGTTACATTTTTTAAACATGAGAAAAGACCTGAAGAATTCACAATTGAGAGGAAAGAAGATATTTCTCTCTTAAGGGAATTTTTTCTGACAAATCTTTTCATGAAAACACATCTAGGTAGTTTAAGGTTTTTACAGAGAACAGTTAAAGGCATTTTGGAATAGAAATAAAAGAAATAAGTAACTTCAAAGAATTTGGATTATTTATTTGTAACTATCAATAAAACCTGCTCCATATAGTTTGGAAGGTGCTCCTGTCTGAAACAGTGAGACCCCTGTGTATGATGTTTTGTGTAATTAGCAATTGAAATGGCAAGAGTGTGGTCTCAGCAGAAGGTTTGGAGAAAAGAGGCACCTAAAACTGATCTAGTTGAATCTCCTTTTCAATTCAGTGTCAGAACCTTATAGTGTAGCTCTGAATTGCCCTCTGAGAGGACCTGTCTTTCCAATGACTATAGATTAGATTCATAACTCGGACCCTGACACTATGTCTATGCTAATAAACTAAATAAAGGGCAGGAGGCATGAACACTGGCCAGCGATGATCCACGCTGCTCTACTGTTAGCATTGTTCTTGGCATGGCTTTGGCCTTTGCTAGCTAGCACGTTCGGGACACAGCTGGGAGTTAGCGCAGACCAGAGATGTTTCCAAAAGGCAGTCTGGAGGTGATAACCCTGCTACAGAGGCCAAAGCTGTCTAAAATTGTCAGCATGGCCAGTCTGTGAGAGCTGGTCTCTTGGTCAAAGAGACAATACCAGAACTGTGTATTTCGCTGGGAAGTGACCAAAGTGACCATTGGATTAATTTTGTATTAAATTTTAAGAATATGAATCAGGTTTCACTCAGTGAAGTAAGGAAAGCCTCACTCACAGCAGTAAAACCCTACTTTTAAGTTTTTCAAAAGCCTGGGCATATTGAAAATACCCAGTCATGAAACAGAGGTTCCCCCCTGCCCCAGCACACTGCCTCATTATGTTCTGTACTGAGCCCAAGCGATCATATCTTTGCATCTGAGACACAAGAAATAAGTTTTAAGTGAGCAATAAGCTTTTAAAAATAGCCTGTTCTTATATAATCTTAAAAAAATAAAGTTTGTTCATCGAAATGAAAGTTGCAAGTAGCTTCTCCAAGCAATTCTAATACCAATGAAATGGAAGCATCATGCAGTTTTTCTCTCCGTGTCCTATTCTGCTTTTTGTCTGTTTAGTTCTAACGTGTTTAGATTATTTATGGTATAATAGATTGAACTTTTACAAATTTCTGTGCTGTACTGTCATGGTTTAGCCCCAGCTGGCAACTAAGAACCACACGGCTGTTCACTCACTCCTCCCCCCGTGGTAAGATAAGGGGAGAATCAGAAGAAAAAGGCAAAACTCGTGGGTTGAGATAAAGGCGCTTTAACAGAACAGCAAAGGAAAGAGGAAACAATGATAATAATAATAAAGGAATATACAAACATGATTAATGTACAACTGCTCACCGACTGGAACTCAGAAAGCCCCAGTCCACTCCTGAGCAGTGATTTCTGCCCTCCCTTCCCTCCCACCCAGCCAGCTCCCCCAGATGTATACTGGGCATGATATTACATGGCATCAAATACCCCTTTGGCTAGCTTGGGACAGCCATCTGGCTGTGTCTCTTCCCAGCTCCTTGTGAAAATTAACCCTATCCTCACTGGAACCAGGACACATACAACTCAGATATTTGACAAAATTAAAAATGAAAATTTTTAGATTTCATTTTTAAAACCACTTTTTATCTCAAGTCCAGAGCAGATAGAAAAGTTGCGTGTAATGGGTAACTTCGTAAGAGATTTAAGCATCTTATCAGCTGATGCAATGTGCAGGGTTCAACCACATGTATAGACTTATTAAGACAGTTCCAAACAAATTAATCTCACCTAAATTTGGACTAATTTGCCTTAATATTAGGTGCTTAATAGTTCATTGTCTAAGGCAAAGCTAGTAATTCTAAGTTTCCTTTACAGTTAATGGAGAGAAATAAACACCTTCAAATGGTTCATGTTAACCTAAAATAGATGTCCAGGGGGAGATGAAGCACTCTCTGGAGGTTTCTATTTCCTTCTTGTAAGTATGCAGGGAAGCCAAAATTATTTGCTTTATCTTGGATAACTAACTTTTAGACATGTAATATTAGGTCAGAGATATTCTAAAAAATTCTAGAATTTACTAGATTCAAATATATTTTATAAACCTGAAAATGGAGTCCTGAAAAATAAGTAGGTTACTAATATCCATGCTTTAATTTGGAAACAGAATGAACATTGAATCCACATCTGAGTATCATTTCAATCCTTTCTCTGCTTACTCTAAATAATTATCTATGTATTATAGACAATAAAAAAAATTGTGCAGAACCCCATATCTTTAAAAAAGATGGACAGCATGTACCTATCCTAAAGATGTACATTTGGAACCAATGTAGAAAAGTAGCCCTTTCACTTGGTTTAATCCATGTACAAATTGCAGGAAAACTTTTATCAAGATTAGGGAATGTGAAGTCATGTGATAGGTCATCTATGAAGGCCAAGGACTAATGCATAAACGGATTCTTCAATATTTTGTCCAAATAGAGGCACAACACCCACCATTGGTTACTAGCCTTGCCTTTAAGCAAAAAGTGAAGTATAAACTCTCCTAGCATAAAACTACCAGGTCAATGATGCTTTCACTTAAACAAAAACTGCTCTTAGTTGCTCTAGCATGTTTTTCATTTGTACTAGGGCTTATTCCTATCCTGCTGCCTTAAATATTTTAGCATGCCCTTTGTCGAGAGAACTTAAAAATTCAATGGCTGCTTTAGGCAAGCCAAATAAACTCAACACCGCAATTATTGAATTACAATTGCACCAGCCACAAAAGTCATCTTTAACTGAAAACCAACCAAATAAGCCCAGTGCATGAACGGCAATGACGCTGTATTGTGTTAAGGCATTGTGTGGACTGGGGGCTCTCTGGGGGCTGGCAGCCTCGGCTGGGGGGCGGGGAGGGCCTGTCTCACCGCCCCAGCCAGGAGCAGGGCAGCCGGGGGAGCACTGGGGGCAGACCTAGGCCTGGGCAACTGGCAGTTCTCTAGGGATGGGCCAATGCTTGGCTGGGATGTGTGTGGGACCCATGGCTGCACAGGGCAGGGCCATGGGGAGCTGGAGACTGGCCCTGCTGTGGCATTCCTGGGATAGGGACAGTGACAATTGGCCCCGAGGGGCTGAAATGGAGTCCTGGGCTGTGGGCAAGGTTGGGGGAGCCTCAGGAAAGGCTGAGCAGGGTAAGCAATGCCTTTTATTGCCCTCAGGCCGCTGACATCTTGTATGTCACAGAGAACTGCAAGCGAACTAAGAAATCACTGAAGCTTCTAGCAACCCCATTCTAGCAGGGTGCAGCTGGACAGACAGTGCAGAGATGAAAATGGGTACATTTTATTCAAAATGGGGGAAAAAAACGAGCAGGAAAAGACAAATGTTTTTCTTTTTTTTTTTTTAAATGCAAAGCATACCTCATAAACAGAGCTTCATCTGTAGTCTCAAAATTGACTTTGTGAAAACAACCTGTTGCTTGGGCCTGTTATTTGTTTATAATCGAACATGTCAACAGGGAGGTCATATAAGCAGAAATTAATTTTAAGTTAACAGAAACAATACAGATCTGTGAGAGTGCACTGCATAATTTTCTTGCCTGAACATAATCAATACAATTGTTAACTAAAAGTTCCAATTTCAATTCCATTGTTTTGGGTGTTTTGCCTGCAGTTACATTTATGCAACCTGACTGAAAGTAATGGAGTTGCACAAGTGAATCTGTAGGCAATACTTGACCTGCAAAAATCTTTATTATTGGTGATCCATGAGTCAGATAGAAGACAAATAAGCTTCCAAATCCCAGTCTTAATTTAAAGGGCTGGCAGTCAGAAAAGCCATTTCAATTGTAAACTGAATGAATGTGATTGAGAAATTATGGGGGGGAAATAAAGCTATTGAATGTGACAACACTATTTTTATAGAGAGTTTTCAGAATAGCCTTGCACTTTAAGAATTAATCACGTCCTGCTGCTTATTCCCTACTTGAAGGCAAAATGCTCCATTTTGATATTACAATTGGTTGCCATAGAAATGATAATCAGGTCAAAAAAAAAAAAAGAGAAAGGATTATGATTTCAGGTGATGCATAAGCTGCAGGAACCCTTGACAAACAAAGAGCTTTCTTCCTTATAAGTATCAATCATAACAGATGTAAAGAACAGAAGTGTTATAAATATTTTTACATACATACACACACACACATATAAATGAAGTTAAATAGCGTATTTTTCATTTTAGAAAAAAACAGCTCCACTTGGTTGCAAAGAAAGAGTTATGGGGTATCGCATCACTTTTTAAGACCCTACCCATGCAAAATCAAATTATAGAGTAAGTCTTAAAAGTTAGAACACACACACATAAAAAAAAAAACCAACCCAACCACAAACACTCCCCCCAAACAAACAAACCCAAAGGAAAAAAAAACCAAAACAAACCAAAACCACAGAACCACAAACCCCCAAATCCTTGTATATCCATTTATCAGATGAGACCTACAGGTCATCAAGATTTTTTTAATTTCTCTTATTCATGCCTTTACTTTAAAAATAAGAACATATAGGTAAGATTTTTCACATAGTAAGACATTACATTTACTGGCTTTTAGGAAGTGTTATGAAGGAAAGAACCGGTAGTGTATCAGAATTATTTATATGCTCAAAAGAAAAAAAACGAGTCATACTTATAAAAAACATTTTTAACTACTTCTGTACTTACACCACTGATTCTTATTTGGGTGACCCATCAGATAATGCAACCAGCCTATAGCATGCAGTTATTTGGCTTCTCAGGATCTGACTGCAAACTGCCTTAATTTTTCTTGCCTTCTCTAATCAGTCCAGACCCCTTTCCCTGTCTACAGTTATATATCTGGTCACACAATAAAGGTGAGGAAAAGGACAACCTGGAAAAAAAAAAGTGGACTGGTACTGTTACACTACTGCTAGAAAAATGGATCTAACCCACAGCCAGTTTCATAGGGTACTTTTGGAAATAAATTACACAGGTAAAGGCTATCAGAATTGTTCATATAGCAAACACGTCCTCAACCACCCTTTTTCTAGCAGCAACTCAAGACTAGACACAAATTTACATAAGTGTCTGTGCAGCAGGCCTGGCCTTTCAGTCATATTGTAAATTGCCAAATTAATTGCACGATATATGGTCATTAGGTACAACAGTGTAATGGAGGAATGTTCAAGTTGTTTCCCTTTATGAGTGGAGGCTATTCCACTGAAATAAGTGGACACTAATACCAGTCAACACAGTCTTCATAAATTACAAAAACAAAATATATGTGCTGCTAGTGTGGCCTGTAAACATTTTAACTCTACGATCTCACACTGTAACTGAAGAAAAATGGAATTGATAATAAACTCCAAAGTGAAAATGTTACTTATATTAACACAGTTAAAAATAAAAAATAGAAGTAACCCTATTAAAAATAGCATGAGACAGTACATTAATATATTAATTAATTACTATGTATTATATTAATAATTAATATATAACATAGTATATATTGTTAATATAATATATAATAAATATATTATATTAATATACAATAATAATTACATAAACAATTCAAATATATAAACCAGTGAGTTTCCTAAGAAATGACAATACAATACATACAAAGTTTCTCTAAAAACAAACATGAGGCAATGATGTCCTGAAAAATCTTTTATTTTGCACTTTGTAAGAGGTTTGCCCTCACTTTTCTAATTTATTATTGAGGAATCCTTGAGAGCACTTATTTTGAGGGGCTGGAAGAAAGAGAGAAGACAACAGCATTCCCTTTTCTGTCAAGAATGTTTGGGCTTTTTTTTAATTAGTTCTTCCTCTTGAAAGGGAGTGTCCTCTTGGCATATGGTTGGAAACAAGACAGCTGCAGAAAAGCTGTGGAAAATTGACCATGTTTCCTCTGAAATGCTGTAGAACATTTTTATCCAGAAAATAAGTTGGAATTTTCCTTTCCTTCTTTTCATTTCCTAAGCAAGCTCTCACTGGTTTAACTTCCAGAGTTCCTACGGTGCCTGATAGGAACAGCTATGATGCTGCAATAAAGATGTACCTAAAAGGGTTGTTCGTGGACTGCTCATTTAAGGTTTGCTGTCACATCACCAGTAAAGTATGACTCAGGTTTTGCTAATGAAGACACTAACGCATGCAGCATGGAAATAAACATGACTTTTAGAGATCTGTGTGCGGTCACAGAGCTACGATCTTGTTGGGATGACAGAGACATGGTGGGATAGGTCCCATGACTGCAGTGTTGCAATGGAGGAATACATTCCTTTAGGAAGGACAGGACAGAAAAATGAGGAGGGAGAGTTGTCCTTTATGTGGGAGAGCAGCTGAACTGCATGGAGCTCTAGCTGAGGATGGATGAGAAGCCAACCGAGAACTTATGGGTAAGGATTAGAGTCTTTACCTAGCTTAATAAAGCAGATATTTCCATAGGTGAAGTTGGTCTTTCAAGTCTTCCAAATGAGGTATGGATCCCGTTCTCCAACATCCAGGATATGCTCATTGTTGGTAGTTTTTGGTACATGTTTCTTTCTATTATTTATTCTGTTCAGTCCTCTTACAATTCTAATTTCACCTTTTTATCACCCTCCTTGAAAAAACCTCTCTTTATTTGACTATTATAATGATTTCTTCCCTGGTCTACTAACATTTTCTTTGTAGTTTCCTAAGATGACAATAACAAGCATCTGCAAAGCATATTTGTGATGCTTCCATTTTTCACTCCTATTTTCACACTCTCATTAGAGGCTAATACTGAAAGTTGTGTCATTGTTATATTCTGTTATTTATTTTCCAAACCTATCACTTGAGGATTTGTTATGCAGTAGTCATATTTTCACTAATAATTTTGCAGCTGATACCAGAAAGTTAAACATGTCAAAGAATGCACTCATTATAAGGGAAGAAAAAAGCAATTGTCCTCTGAGTTAGTGAATAACAAACTACTCTGTGTAAAAATGTTTCATTATTGTCTGTCAGAATCAGGACTGGTGATTAGCTCCGTAAATTCACCAAAAAAAAATAATAATGCTGTTGATGGATACAGGTTATTACATAAGTATGATAGCCAGACAGTCTCCTCAACCAATGTATTAGATGTGTAGGATACGTTCAGACATCATTTAATGATGCAGCTTTCCTCCCGTGAGTAACTAAAATCAGTATAAATTAGACAAAGGATTTTCACTCTAGGATTTTTTTTTCCATTTTTTAGTTGGCATGTGTGAAGTGTGTTTAGTAATGAAGTGAAAAGTGATGTCAGATGGATAAGGAGCACCACTGGAGTGCTTAAGTACATTTCAGGACAGTTAACTTTTCTAATCTGTGAAAGTCACAGCTAAATTCCAGATCTGACTTTCTTGCCTGGAAGAAAAATTATTCTATTTCATCCATGATCACAGGAAACATCTCCAAAAACCACATGTTGAGCAAACCTGGATTTTGCTAAAGCTGCGTTAGATTTTATGAATAGTTTATTTCTTCTTTTCTCCTATTACACTACTACTTGCAAGACTGTATTCATGCTTCATTGTCCAATATGATAAATTGTGTAGAAGACCTGAGATGAGTCAGATTTATTAAGTTTCTACAGATGCAGTCTTTGTTCTGTACCTACTAGTTGAAACTGAACAGGCAAAAAAAGATATTTTTATTTCCAGTTTATAAAGAATCATAGAATCATTTTGGTTGGATAAGACCCTTAAGATCACCAAGTCCAAACGTTAACCTAGCACTGCCAAAAACCACCACTAAATCATGACCCTAAGCTTCACATCTACATGTCTCTTAAATACTGTCAGGGACAGTGACTCAACCACTTCCCTGGGAAGCCTGTTCCAATGCTTGACAACCCTTTCAGAGAAGAAATTTTTCCTTATATCCACCCTAAACCTCCCCTGGCGCAACTCAAGGCCACTTCCTCTTGTCCTATCTCCTGTTACTTGGGAGAAGAGCCTGACCCCTACCTTGCTGCAATCGCCTTTCAGGTAGTTGTACAGAGCTATAAGGTCTCCCCTGAGCCTCCTCTTCTCCAGACTAAACAATCCCAGTTCCCCCAGCCACTCCTCATAAGGCTTGTGCTCTAGACCCTTCAACAGCTTCATTGTCCTTCTCTGAACATGCTCCAGCACCTGAATGTCTGTCTTGCAGTGAGGCGCCTAAAACTGAACACAGTACTCAAGGTGCGGCCTCACCAGTGCCGAGTACAGGGGGACAATTGCTTCCCCAGTCCGTCTCACCACACTATTCCTGATACAGGCCAGGATGCTATTGGCCTTCTTGGCCACCTGGGCACACTGCTGGCTCATATTCACTGCTGGTTGTCGATCACCTCCCCCCCCAGGTCCTTTTCCACCAGGCAGCTTTCCAGCCACTCTTCCCCAAGCCTGTAGCATTGCAGTGGGTTGTTGTGACCCAAGTGCAGGACGCGGCACTTGGCCTTGTTGAACCCCATACTGTTGGCCTAGGCCCATTAATGCAGGCTGTCCAGATCTCTCTGTAGAGCCTTCTACCCTCAAGCAGGTCAAAGCTCATTCACAACTTGATACTGTCTACAAACTTACTGAGGGTGCACTCGATCCCCTTGTCCAGATCACTGATAAAGATATTAAACAGAACTGGGCCCAGTACTGAGCCCTGGGGAACACCAGTTGTGACCGGCTGCCAACTGGATTTGACTCCATTCACCATCACTCTTTGGGCCCAGCCATCCAGCCAGATTTTTACCCTGCAAAGCGTACACCCATCCAAGCTGTGAGCAGCTAGGTTCTCCAGGAGAATGCTGTGGGAAAAAGTTACATTACAGCAGGCTAATTCTTAGGGATCAATGATCAAATGAGCTTAATGGTCCTCAAGAGCAGTTTGGGTTAAATAGATGTTCATTAACTGGAAAAAATGTCCACCTTTTTTTTTTTCTTAAACCTATGCCCTGGGTCAGAGTTCGATCTCCTTCATGATACAGTACATAGCTGTTAGAATTAAAAATATGAAATACTCGTTTAAATATTTATGTCAATAAACATTTTCTTTCAGTCACCAAAACCTCCTTGCTTACAACAGGTGGTGATAAACAATAAAAGGTAATCTCCCCTATTCAATATTCCAAGCTAGGTATAGAGCAATGAATAAACTTGGTCTTGACAAAACTTTAAGTAGATAAATTGGTTTTACTTGAGTCTACTTTCAAGAAAAATGGTGCTTGTAAATCCTTGTAGAATACTGACTTCTAAAAATTGCAGTGAAAATGTTAAATATTTAAGAGTCTAGAAATGTGTATAACTTACTAGTTATGTTAGGTGATGTAAGCCACAGGTATAACATGACAAAATAGATTTCTGCCACATTAAGAATAACTTTTCTTACAATTGTGTTCTATCTCTATTAATGGTTGTCAGTAAAATGACTAAACCCTGTGCTGTTATTTGAAGTCCATTTAAGCAAGACCTACGAGTTAAGGTTCTTTACGACTTATCTTGGTTTTTTACTTTCATTCCCCCCTTTTTGTTGTGACAGCACAAGCAATTGACCTAACTTAAAGACAAGGCATCCACCTGAAAAGGACTTCGAAAAAGAACACTCTCAGACAAATCAATGTCTCTACTTAATTCACCATCGAGCTGCAAAGAGCTCAGTGGAAGGCTATATAAGTATAGCAAAGAGAGTTGGAAGAGAGAATTCAATCTTTGGCAGCAGTGTTAACTTTTGTATATGTCAAACTGATACATCCTTACCAAGTCAATCACAGTTTGCCTTTTTGATCTACCTAAATTTCCTTTCACCTATTGATTAAACTCACAGCTAGACCTTTGCCTGGCATAAAGATGTCCAGCTGAATTAATTTTGTTGGAGCTGGATTAATTTAAATAAAATTCACAGATAAAGAAGATTCACAGAATGTATTTTTTTTCCCGTGTTTTCCATCTGAAAAGTCTAGGACAATGTTTTAACGAGATTTATTTTTTTTTCTTTTGTTTTGGGGTGACGTTTTGTTTATTTGTTTGTTTGTTTTAATTTCAAACTGTTTCATTTGTCTGTCAAAGTGTCCTCTGTCCAACAACCATCCAGATTCTCTACTGTGATACTCCTAGAGGAACTCCCACACTCTGAAAATTAATTAAATCCCTTGTAAAATAGAGATTATTTCGACACATAATTTGATATAGGACAATTTATCTGCTCTTAAGTTCTTTGCCATGCTCTAAAAATTTCTGTATAAAGTCCCAAACATTCTACATTAAATCTGTAGGGCTCCTATAAAAGCTCTGTCTGTACATATAATCTATAAAACATTAAAGTTTTCTACCTAAACTTTTACATTTTAAACATGCACTTATAAGACTGATTTTAACACACTGTAATTTGCCTTTCATTTTGAACTACAGATTGAACCTTTTGTATTACTGTTCTGTATCTGAACATGACGTTCTGTGGTCCTCTATTAGTTTTGATGGGTTACCATGGAAACTGGAGTGAGAGAAAGAGAAGAACATGTTTGTATGCTTAACCACAGTGAGTTACATTCTTTTCCACGTTTCTGTGAAAGAAATCAATGACTGAACATAGAGACAAAAACTTATTTTTAGAGATAGACCATTTTTGTATATTTTTTGCCAGATGGACGGTATTCATTATTTATGCTGGATTTACGTTAAAGGCTTCTGTTTATATTAACAGCATGAATGTCACTAACAATGGGAGTTCGAGCTATCTGAAATCTTGACCAACTGATCTACCTGGCCCAAATGGGCCATAAGAGTCAAAGATAAACCTATCAAATTGTGCTACATGGCAAGACATAAGAAAACAACTGCTGGTTCTGAACAGAATCAAAAATTTATCTCCTGGAGCCTATCAAAATTCCTTCAGTTTACAGTGAATTTTTGCCTTGATCAGTGTGGGTTAAAATTAAAATAGTGATGAAAGGATTTGTAAAAGGTCTAAATTTATAAGGCTTTTCAACACATAAGTGTGGGGAAAAAAAAAACAATAATGAAAAAGAAGAGTTTTGTGGATTCTAAATACAGTTTTGAAAATAAAAATTAAGGGTTTTTTTAGGGTAACAAGTATGACCCCTCCCCACCCCCCCCATTTTTTGCAAATGACAAAAGAGAATAAATTTGACAGTGATTATATATATTACTTGCACTGGAGAAATTGGCTGATAACTTACTGCATTGGTTTGAGGTAAAACAGATACAATTTTCTTTTCAGTAATTTTACTCTGCAGCTGGGCCTCTTCTAACTTCTGAAATTAACAGCATATTGTGCAGAAACTGTTTACTTTCAGAGTGATAAGACCTATGTTTATAGTTGCTGCCAAGGAATGGTATGCAGAGAGGCTCTTGCTTATACTTATTGGTATAACAACCAACACCAGCTAACTTTGTCATTTGCCCCGTTGGAGGGTCAGAAGCGGAAAAATGTAGAGGGGTCACCCCTGCAGGGAGGAGCAGACAGGACAGGTGACCCAAAACTGACCAACAGGGTATTCCATCCCATCTGCCTCATGCTCAGTATAAAAGTTGAGGGATCAAAGGGTCAGCGCTCATTCTTCAATGGCCGGTGTCCGAGGAGGACTCTGTCTGTTCATCTCCCTTTGATCCCAACCCATGAATTCCTGAATCCAGATCTGGAATCCAGTTCCTGTCCGTCACTGAGTCCAGTCTAGGACTTTTCCAGTGCCTGCTGGTGACATGATTGTCATCGCAGGAGTTTGATACTGGTTTTGCGTATATTGTATATATTTCTTTATTACATTTAATTTTTATTATTTTATTATTAATATTTCATTAAACTGGTTTAGTTTTTTTCTAAACTCATAAGTCTTTTTCTCACTCTCACCTCCTCTCCTTGGAGAGAGAGGTAGGGGAAAGCATCCGTTGTACGCCTCAGTGGCCAGTCTGGACCAAACCACTACGCTTACAAAGCATTCCATGTGGGGAAAATGAAACGCTTAAGTAAGTGAAACTTCTAAACACTTCTATATGTTATATATTTAGACAGTAAATTTTAGATATATACCCTGCCTTTATCTTGAACTGACTGTACATATTTACTGTGAAAACCCAAGCTACTTTATATTGCAGGTGTATATACTTGATCAGACTTAGTGGGACCTTTCAGTCACCTGGGTGTACAAGAAAGAGTTAGATTATATCCATTCACAATAAACCTTGCAAGCAGATCTACAAGTACATTTTAAATTTTGTTTCCTCTTTTTTTTCCCCTAGAGTTAAGTAGGAATTCAGTTATTTTGTTAAAAGATAAAAAGAAAAACCAAATAAAACATCTATGACATTCACAGTTCTTCCATTTAAGTTTAACATATTATCATGTGGTTAGAAATACCCCCACACTAACGGAAGGTTTAGATCCTCTTCCTTCTGCTATAGGCTTGAACCTCTCTTCAAGATCTAGCGAAAAATGCAGTGTTGAGGTGTTGCATGTGGCAACTTGCCTACAACCAGAAATATATATAGGGTTGTGATCTATGGATTGAAAACAACCACCCAAAAAAGGGCATTTAAATCCTACATGTGTGCAAATTTAACAAGGGAGCTGAGTTTTTTGGGTTTGGCCTCGACTTGGCTTCCATCTTCCACTGGGCTACCGCGGCACTGGGAATTCAGATGTTCCACAAAAAGACAGCACAGTGGCTTCCCCATTATTCCTTGACTCATATGGAAGGAAACTTAAAGGGGGCCTACAGGAGAGCTGGGGAAGGACTTTTTACAAGGGCATGTAGTGATAGGATGAGGGGGAATGACTTCAAACTGGAAGAGGGTAGATTTAGATTAGATATTAGGAAGAAATTTTTCACTTTGAGGGTGATAAGGGACTGGAACAGGTTGACCGGAGAAGTTGTGGAAGCTCCGTCCCTGGAGGTATTTAAGGCCAGGTTGGATAGGGCTTCCACTGACCTGGTCTAGTGGAAGGTGTCCCTAGCCATGGCAGGGGGATTGGAACTAGATGATCTTCAAGGTCCCTTCCAACCTAAATCATTCTATGATTCTATGAAACAGAGACAAACTGTAGTGGTAAACAATGTAGAAGGAGCAAATACATACTTTTTTCTGATGGAAGTGCTACGCTTTCATGTCCTTCATTATGTGATCTGACAACAGAAGCATGCAAGGTTCATGCCTCTGACATGAGAACCATGCCTCTTTCATATGTACAACACGGAGTGGAAAGGAATCTCTTATCTTAAAAAAGTGAACGTTTAAAATGAAGTTAAGTCCTTAAAATTCCTTTTCCTTTGATGGAGTCCCATACCACGTGATGACTTTTGCAGATTCTTTTCTGATATCTTAAACACTCAGTCTTGCTTTGGAACTGAAACCTTTTGAGAAACTCTGGATTCCTTCAGAAAGCAATGTATCCAGAAACAGTCACTGGAATCTGTGTGAAATATCTAGGTCTTGTTAGATGCATGTATATGTGTTTATAAGTTACAGGTTTGACTGGAGATCTGCAGTATAATTAAGTATTACTATTCTTAGTCAAGCCTTGAGTGATGGAGCTTCACCAATGCAAAGAAGCCCTGGCTCCATTAAGATCACCACTAAAACTTTCACTGTCTTTAACAGTCATGACTGTTTATATGCAAATATAAAAACACATCTTCAAAGTGTTTATCAGAGACAGCTTGTCAGTCAATTTTGTGCAACATTTAATACCCTGCTAGCAGGATAAATTTAAATATTCATAATGAGAGTGTGGGTTGATATTTGCATTGAAAAAAAAGGAAAAGAAATAATCTCTATTTACCTCAGTTATAATTCTGTGGGGGAAATTATGCTAGACTGAGTATGAACAAGTTTCAGTGGAACAGAAGATAAACTAAGATACTAAAGAAATACCTATGACAAAAAGAAATTCACTGCTTTGGCACATACTAAAATGACAAGAACCTTGGAGCTGTATTTAATAATAAAGGTAGTCTGTGTATTCCCATTGGTTATATGTATTATCTATCAATCCTTTCACATAGGGAGCATGCATCAGTAAGAAAACTTTTAATTTAAAATGATGCAAAGTGGTCCCAGTGCAAACAGAGACATTGAAAAAATGATTAAGCTATTGAAAACTGTCCAAGTACTGAATTTTAAGATGGCAAAGTATACAAAAAATCATTACGCAATGATCACAGTTGTGTAAGACTGAATCTAGTGCCAATACAGTTCTATTATTAACTTCAGCTTTCACATAAAGACAAAAGTCTTACAATTCTCAGTTATTCAGGTAAATTACTTTGATATTCAAATATACTTTTTGGAGAACTTCTTTTTCCTCCATTTGTAAGGCAAAAAATTTTTCCCAGTTGATATGAATCACTCTAACATCGCTGAGCTGATGTCAATTTCCATTACCAAGGAACAGTAAAGAAACATTCAGACCATTTTGAGATTATACAAGGGCTGTATTGCCTTTACCATACTGATTGGGAGACAATACTGTTCTGATTAGATGGTATTTGCCTGTAGAAATTTCTTGTAGAGTTTTAGTGTTCTGAAGCACTGAAATGAAATGTTCCCAAATAAAAATAATACTTTGAAAAGGTTTTTAATGAAAAAAGAATCTTATCATTCCATAAAATTAATGCTGGAAATAACTAGTGTGTTACATTACAGAAGTTCTCGTTAAACCGTTCTGAAAAAGAATTGAGGTTTTTCAGTGAAAGAAAGTTCCACACATAGATATCAACTTTCTTATGCAATTTGACTTTCCTGCAGACAGGCATAGAAGCTATTCCATTTTTGCAAAGATATTATGGTACTGCATAAACTAAAGATCTCCCATCTCTTTGGCAATACCATAACAATCATTCTCAGATGCAACAGGAGTACTTCAAATTGCAGATTTCTAGTAGTGACAGTAAAAAGTCAGATCAGGCAATTTGATCTTAAAAGAGGTCAAATTTAGCTGCTTTCAATTGTGATGTTTTAAACAGACTGTAATGTGCAATGTAGACATTTAAAGACTAAAAAATCTTCCATTTCAAAGGCTTTTATCTTACATTTATTTCATACAAGTGTTTTATCATTTATTGTCCATGCAGTCAAGGCAGTAGGGAGTTAAATAAATAGAAAAAAATCCAAACCCCACATAAAAGAACTTACCTACAATAACTTTTTTCAGTATGGTTACATAGTAATTAATTTTTAAGATATGTGTCTTTTATCCCTTCCTGCTTCCAAGATCTTGTGTTTTAAATACTTTATCCTTACAGCTTGTAAATCCATTAGTAAGAACTGATGGACCAAAATATTGAGTAGTGTGTTTGTATTCTTTATAGAGGAAGCAGGTATAAGTAGTCACATTCACATTGTTTTCAAAATTTCAACATCAAAACTTGCAAACAGGTTTTTTTTTAAAAATTCACTAGCAAGATTAAAGTAGTACTACAATTAGGTTGATAGTAATATTAAAAAATCATATCGGATGAATTTGGTTTATGACAACAAATTTCTATTTTTACTAGGTCAAAATTTTGTTAGTGGGGGAATTAATACCTACTTTACATTGTTCTATTAATAATTTTTAAAACAAATTCAGATTCAGTACATTTACATTTGCTTCCACATTTGTGATAAAAAACTAAGAGAGCTTAGGTAAAGAATTTATGACTACTTTTGTCTGTTATTGAGGACTAGATCTATTTCAAAGCACTAAAATCTGTTTATATCTGATGCTAAGATTTCTTCCCCATGAAAAATAAAAATGAAAAATATTGCTTTTTATGTTTCATGAAAATGATCTTACAAAAGAAGTTTAATGTGGCTCTTCTTCCCGTTAAATTTAGAAAATTTTACACCACACGGGCTGTTTTGGGGCTACCTTCTTTTCAATTATTTTTTCCTCAGACAAAACTTTTGATGAAACACAAAGTTTCCAAATTTTACCATTTTCCAGGACAACAGTCACAGAAATATAATAAAAATTGTTGCATACTTACAGAAAGTGAAACCAATAAATCTTTGTTCTGCCATTTGAAAAAATTCTTACCTCAACTCTCTGTCAATTATGCCAGCAGGTCAGGGGAGGTAATTCTTTCCTTCTGCTCAGCACTGCTGAGGCCACAACTGGAGTATTGTGTCCAGTTCTGGGCTCCCCAGTACAAGACAGACATGGACATACTGGAGAGAATTCAGCAAAGGGCCATGAGGATGATGAAGGAACTGGAGCATATCTCATATGAGGAAAGGGTGAGAGAGCTGGGACTGTTCAGAGGAGAGGAGAGGAGAGGAGAGGAGAGGAGAGGAGAGGAGAGGAGAGGAGAGGAGAGGAGAGGAGAGGAGAGGAGAGGAGAGGAGAGGAGAGGAGAGGAGAGGAGAGGAGAGGAGAGGAGAGGAGAGGAGAGGAGAGGAGAGGAGAGGAGAGCTCAAGGGAGTCTTATAGATATATATAAATATATTAAGGGAAGGTGCAACGAGTACAGGGCCAAGTTTTTTCAGTGGTGCCCAGTGACAGGAACAAATGCAATGGGCACAAACTGAAGCACAGGAGGTTCAGTCTGAACATGAAGAAATACTTTTATTACTGTGAGGGTGACTGGGCACTGGCATAGGTTGTCCAGGGGGCTTGTGGAGTCTCCATCCTTTGAGATATATTTGAATACCATCTGGACAAAGTCCTGGGCAATGGGCTTTGGTGGCCCTGCTTGATCAGAGGAGTTGGACCAAATGATGTTCCCACTTCAATCATTCTTTAATTCTGTGCTTCTGTCTTTTCTCAGCAAACATGGCTTCTGGATTTCCCAGACTAGGGAAAGCCTGTTATTGACTGTAAGAAAATTGAAAAACTAGAAGGAATGATAGAACGGTTTGGTTTGGAAGGGATCTTAAAGATCATCTAGTTCCAACTACCCTGCCACGGGCAGGAACACCTTCCACTAGACCAGGTCAGTGAAAGCCCCATCCAACCTGGCCTTAAATACCTCCAGGGACAGGGCAGTCACAACTTCTCTTGGCAACTTGTTCCAGTGTCTCACCACCTTCAGAGTAAAGAATTTTCTTTCCTAATATCGAATCTGAATCTGCCCTTTTTCAGTTTAAAACCATTATCCGTCATCCAAACACTACATTCCTCATAATGAGTTCCTCCCAATCTTTCCTGTAGACCCCTTTTAAGTACTGGAAGGCTGCTATAAGGTCTCCCCAGAGCCTTCTCTTCTCCAGGATGAACAAGCCAACTCTCTCAGGATGAACAACCCCAACTCTCTCAGCCTGTCTTCATAGGAGAGGTGCTCCAGCCCTTTGATCATCTTCGTGGCCCTCCTCTGGACCTGCTCCAACAGGTCCATTTCCTTCTTATGTTGGGGGTTTCAGAGCTGGAAAGAGTACTCCAGGTGGGGTCTCACCAGAGCAGAGTAAAAGGGGAGAACCACCTCCCTCGACCTGCTGGCCATGCTTGTTTTGATGCAGCCAAGGATGCTATCGGCTTTCTGGGCTGCAAGAGCATGTTGCCAGCTCATGTTGAGGTTCTCGTCAACCAACACCCCCAAGTCCTTCTCCTCAGGGCTGCTCTCAATCCATTCTCTGCCCAGCTTGTATTTGTCCTTGGGATTGCTCTGACTCATGTACAGGACCTTGCACTTGGCCTTGTTGAACCTCATGTGGTTGGCACAGGCCCTGCTCTCAAGCCTGTCCAGTCCCTCTGGATGGCATCCCTTCCCTCCAGCATGTCGACCACACCAAACAGCTTGGTGTTGTTGGCAAACTTACTGAGGGTGCTCAATCTCACTGTACATGTCCCCAACAAAATTGTTAAATAACGTCACTCCCAATACCGACCCCTGAGGAACACCAGTTGTCACTGCTCTCTACTTGGATATTGAGCTGTTGACCACAACTCTTTGAGTGCGGCCACCCAGCCAATTCCTTATCCACCAAGTGGTCCATCTGTGAAATACGTCTCTCCAATTTAGAACAAGGATGTCATGTGGGACAGTGTCAAATGCTTTTCTAGGTAGATTATGTCAGAGGCTCTTCCCTTATCCACCAACACTGTAATCCTGTTGTAGAAGGCCACCAAATTAGTCAGACATGATTTGCCCTTAGTGAAGCCATGTTGGCTGTCACTGATCACCTCCTTATTTTCCATGTGCTTTAGCAGAATTTCCCGGAGGATCTGCTCCACGACCTTGCTGGGCACAGAGGTGAGGCAGAGAGGCCTGTAGTTCCCCGGGTCTTCCTTTTTTCCTCTTTTCAAAAATGGGGATTATGTATCTCCTTTTCCAGTCAGTGGGAACTTCACCCAACTGCCACAACTCCTCAGATATGATGGGTAGTAGTTTAGTAACTTCATCCACCAGTTGCCTCAGGACCTGCAGATGCATCTCATCAGGCCTCATGGATTTGTGCACCTTCAGGTTCCTTAGATGGTCTCAAACCTGATCTTCTACAATAGGCAGTTCTTCATTCTACCAGTCCCTGCCTTTGCCTCTTGGACAGTACGGCTAGAGCATTTGCCGGTGAAAACTGAGGAAAAAAAGTCATTGAGTACCTCAGCCTTCTCCATATCCTGGGTAACCAGGTCTCCTGTTTCCTTCCAGAGAGGGACCACATTTTCCCTAGTCTTCCTTTTATCACTGACGTACCTGTAGAAGCTTTTCTTGTTGCCCTTGACTTCCCTGGCCTGATTTAACTCTGTCTGGTCTTTAGCTTTCTTAACCTGATCCCTGGCTGCTCATATAATTCCTCTCTATTCTTCTATTCTTCCCAGGATACCTGTCCTTGCTTTCACCCTCTGTAGGCTTCGTTTTTGTGTTTGAGTTTGTCCAGGAGCTCCTTGTTCCTCCATGCAGGATTCCTGATGGTTTTACCTGACTTCCTCTTAGTTGGGATGCATTGCTCCTGAACTTGGAGGAGGTGATCCTTGAACAGTAACCAGCTTTCTTGGGCCTGTCTTCCCTCCAGGGCTTTATCCCGTGGTACTCTACCAAGCAGATCCCTGAAGAGGCCAAAGTCTGCTCTCCTGAAGACCAGGCTAGTGAGCTTGCTGTACTCGCTTCTCACTGCCCTGAGGATCTTGAACTCCACCATCTCATGGTCACTGTAGCCAAGGCTGCCCTTGAGCTTCACATTCCCTACCAGCCCCTCCTTGTTGGAGAGAACAAGGTCCAACATGTCGCCTCTCCTTGTTGGCTCCTCCATCACTTGGAGAAGGAAGTTATGATCGACGCATTCTGGGAACGTCCTGATTGCTTACGTCCTGCTGTGTTGTCCCTCCAACAGATATTGGGATGGTTGAAGTCTCCCATGAGGGGGGCTTGTGAATGTGAGGCTTCTCCTATGTGTCTATAGAAGGCCTCATCCACTTGGCCTTCTTGGTTGGGTGGCCTGTAGTAGACCCCACTGTAATATCACCTGTCCCTGCCCTCCCTTTAATTCTGACCTGTGAGGTCTCAGTCAGCTCCTCATCCACCCCCAGGTGGAGCTACATGCACTCCAGCTGGTCCTTGACAAAGAGGGTGACAGCCCCTCCTTGTCTCCCCTGCCTGTCCTTCTAGAAGAACCTGTATCCTTCCATTCCAACACTTCAGTCACAGGAACCATCCCACCATGTCTCCTTGATGCCAATAAGATCATAGCCTTGTGGCGTGCACGCATCTAACTCCTCCTGTTTATTCCACATGTTATGTGTGTTTACACAGAGGCATTTAAGTTGGACCTTGATGAATCTAACTTACTGGCTGGAGTGGATGGTGTTCCTTCGTGCTGCAAGAAACTTGTGTAAATCTCTAAGTAAAATTAAAGAGGATGGAATATAATTCATTCACTTACATGGCAGAGAATGGGAATGACAGACACACCTTTTAACAAAAGTCACTGAATGATAACTAGCCTCTGTTAGGCTTGAAGTACAGCAAAGTACATAATTTCTTTCATCACCTTCAAGATACATCTTTGTGAATCTCACAGATGCCTGCTGCTCTCGCAAAGTATATGTAAGCCTTCTATGTTTTAAAGTCTAATGATAGGATGAGAGGAAACAGCTTCAAGTTGCACTGGGGAGGTTTAGGTTGGATATTAGGAAAAATTTCTTCACCAAAACAGTTGTCAAGCATTGGAGCAGGCTGCCCAGGGACATGGTTGAGTCACCATCCCTGGAGTATTTAAAAGAAATGTAGACATGGCGCTTAGGGACATGGTTTAGTGGTGGACTTGGTAGTGTTAGGTTAACGGTTGTATTCTATTGTCTTAAGGGTCTTATCCAATTTAAGTGACCCTATAATTCTATGATTCTACTGTCACTGATGATATGCTTTCATCTTACCTACAATCTTGGTAGCTCTGCAACATTTTTGTGTCTGCTGGAGTCAAGAAATTCTTCTGAAACACAACTAAAATAAAAATTACTTAACCATGATGAAAAAGATTTTGATAGAGAATTGCATCTTTAGGGCAAAACCAGAAAAGAGAAATTCAATTACTGATTTCGATGACATCAGGATTTTATCCATGCAGTTTAGAAAAAACCCAATTAAATAGTTTTCTACATTAAATCTGGAAGTTTTGAGAGTAGAATCTCTTTCAGGAAGAAAAAGCTGGAGTTTTCCTTTTTTTTTTTTTTTTAATGAAGAGTTCACTTTTTAATAACCTCATGAAGACAGATATCTGCAATGTTTTGACATTCTTCGCAGTGGATGAAAAATGAATATTCCATATCATTTCAGCAAAAAAAAATTAGAGTTAGTTTAAACTTGTATTCTTGTTCTTATCTTCGAAAGGTCCTGGAGAACAGGAGAGGTGCCTGAGGACTGGAGGAAAGCCAGTGTCCCTCCAGTCTTCAAAAAGGGCAAGAAGGATGACCTCGGAAACTACAGGCCAGTCAGCCTCACCTCCATCCCTGGAAAGATGATGGAACAGCTCATTCTGGGCATCATCTCCAAGCATCTGGAGGAAAAGAACGTTATCAGAAGTAGTCAACATGGATTCACCAAGGGGAAGTCATGTCTGACTAACCTTCTATGATGGCGTGACTGGATGGGTGGATGAGGGGAGGGCAGTGGATGTTGTCTACCTTGACTTCACCGAGGCTTTCGACACTATCTCCCACATCATCCTCACAGGCAAGCTTAGGAAGTGTGGGTTAGATGAATGGACAGTGGGGTGGATTGAACAGTGGCTGACAGATAGAGCTCAGAGGGTTGTGGTTAGTGGAACAGGTCTAGTTGGGGGCCAGTAACAAGTGGTGTCCCTCAGGGGTCATACTGGGTCCAGTCCTGTTCAATACACTCATCAATGACCTGGATGAAGGGATAGAGTGTACCATCAGCAAGTTTGCTGATGACATAAAACTGGGAGGAGTGGCTGACACGCTGGAAGGCTGTGCTGCCATACAGCATAACCTGGACAGGCTGGAGAGTTGGGCAGAGAGGAACCTAATGAAATTCAACAAGGGCAAGTGTGGGGTCCTACATCTGGGGAGGAATAACCCCATGCATCAGTACAAGTTGGGGGCTGACCTGCTGGAGAGCAGCTGTGTGGAAAGGGACCTGGGAGTCCTGGTGGACAACAGGATGACCATGAACCAGCAATGTGCCCTGGTGGCCAAGGACAATGGCATCCTGGAGTGCATCAAGAAGAGTGTGGTCAGCAGGTCGAGGGAGGTCATCCTCCCCCTCTACTCTGCCCTGGTGAGGCCGCATCTGAAGTACTGTGGCCAGTTCTGGGCTCCCCAGTTCAAGAATGAGAGAGTACTAGAGAGGGTACAACAAAAGGCTGAAAAGATGACTAGGGGACTGGAAAATCTTTCTTATGAGGAAAGGCTGAGGGGCTTGGGTCTTTTTAGTCTGGAAAAGAGAAGACTGAGAGGGGATCTCATCAACGCTTACAAATATCTAAAGGGCAGGTGTCAAGAGGATGGGGCAAGACTCTTTTCAGTGGTGCCCAGAGACAGGACAAGGGGCAACGGGCACAAGATGGAACACAGAGAATTACATATCAACATGAGGAAAAACTGCTTTGCTTTGAGAGTGACAGAGAACTGGGACAGGCTGCCCAGAGAAGTGGTGGAGTCTTCTTCTCTGGAGATATTCAAAACCCGTGTAGACCGCATCCTGTGCAACCTGCTGTAGGTGACCCTGCTCTGGAAGAAGGGTTGGACTAGATGTCTAGGGGTCCCTTCCAACCCCTACCATCCTGTGATACTGTGGTATTATAACTACAGAAACAAGAAGTTGTTTTTCAAAGGAGGGGGTTTAAGTTTGTTGTTATTTTTCTAAAAACTATGACTAATGAAATAAAACCCACTCCCTTTCCTGCAGCTATAGCCTGCTTTAAAAAAACAGGGGTAGGAAAAGAAACTATGCCAGAAAGAAACATGAGCAAGAACTGAGAAATTGTTTCTACCTCAAAATTTTCTGAAAACAAAATTAGCAGGGCAAGCTTTCCTTCTCTCTCTCTTCCCTGAATATATCTGTCCACTTAATATTTTAAAGACTTACTGGAAGTGATGGGTCACTGCTTTCACTAGGCATTCTGCCAATTTGAGGATACATGCTTTCAGTCAGTCTCCCTAATCAACTCTCCAGCCCCTTCAGTGGTTCATCACTAACTTAGCCATCTGTTACCACTGGCTGAAAAATCCCAAAGTGGCTAATTTTCCAGTCTAATCACTACTTGAAAAAGAAAACAAAACCAACTAAACAAAAAAACACCCCTCTCTTTCTTTCTCCCTTGCAAATACATTTTACTTGTGTCTTAACTTCTGCCAGTATTGTAGGAGCTTCGCTCTTTATTTTGCAGTAAGTCAAATAACCCAATCACTCCTAGCTGAATGTTGCAATGCTGATTTTTTTTTCACCGTAAAATGATGAATTGCATATATTGGGTGATTTATTCAAAAAGATCTTTTCTTAGGTTTTGTAGGTGAATATATAGGACAAAATACAACCTAATAATTTTTCTTCTAAGCCATAATAGCGTTTGCTACTTACCTAAAATATTAATGATTGCCAACATTATTAAGGCAAAAACTTTTGGTTTAACAACTTTCCACTGATCTGGACTGGATTCAATGAATGATTAGGGGAAAACATTCAAGTCACCAATGAAAAAATAATATTTCAATTATCCATTGCAATTCTGAAGAAATTATTGTCTGAATTGCATTCAGACTTCTTCCTTCATATTTGCAAAAGTGTTTATCATTCTTTTTTTTTTTCCTGAGCATAATTGCCTACTCTTCATAGAAAAACTTACATCTGTATGCCAGAGAGACTAGACATACATAAAGAAGTATATGTGTTTTTCATCTACTGTTTCTTAGAATTCTGTTGCTGAAAATATTTTAATTGTTCTTCTGTGGAAAAGAAGTTATATGTATTGCAAGTTCCTAATGAATAAATGCTCATAGGGCTTGGAATGGCACGTATATAAGTCTCTCTGCACTTACAAGAACAGGACTCACTTAAGACCCAAACTGTATGCCTACAAAGGGAAATTAGTGGGCATAAAATAGAGAAAAGGTAATAGGAGAAGGAGAGAATTTTCCTCAGCCAATTTTGAATCCCTTCTGAGCCCAGAAAGGTCAGTTCTCAACAAGTTGCTCATGCAATTATGCCTAGTTTTGGACTCATTACATTTATACATTTGGGTGTACTGTTGGCAAACTTTATATGAACGCATGTGATGCAGGTAAAGACTTCCTTGCTTCCTTTGATTGTCCTTAGGATAACATATCTTATGGAAGGCAGTAATAAATCTAAATTTCACCTGTAATTGTGGAATCATTACTACATAGATCACATCACTGGGAAGGAACACAGGGATTTTTTGAGGAAAGACATGGTATTACTGTGAAATCTTAAGCTCTTAAACCTTTGAAAATTTGCAAAAGGTGACAGGGAGAAAAAAAGTGAAGTTACTTGACTCTAAAATGTATATGAATCAGATCAGAGCCCAGCAGTTAATATAAGTTTTAAATGCAACCATTGTGCTTAATGTACATGACTTAGAACCCACATAATTTATTGTCCAATTTCCAAGTCCTTGGAAAGAAAATCTGAGACAACGGTGCATTTTCCTTTTTTTAGTTGTATGTTTGAAATCATTCATGCACAGTTACATTAGGAAATATATCTGTATTAAGAGAAATACATTCACGGAATCACAGAATCCCAGGATGATAGGGTTTGGAAGGGACCCCTAGAGATCATCTAGCCCAACCCCCCTGCCAGAGCAGGGTCACCCACAGCAGGTTGCACAGGATGCGGTCTACATGGGTTTTGAATATCTCCAGAGAAGAAGACTCCACCACTTCTCTGGGCAGCCTGTCCCAGTTCTCTGTCACTCTCAAAGCAAAGCAGTTTTTCCTCATGTTGATATGGAATTCTCTGTGTTCCATCTTGTGCCCGTTGCCCCTTGTCCTGTCTGGGCACCACTGAAAAGAGTCTTGCCCCATCCTCTTGACACCTGCCCTTTAGATATTTATAAGCGTTGATGAGATCTCCTCTCAGTCTTCTCTTTTCCAGACTAAAAAGACCCAAGTCCTTCAGCCTTTCCTCATAAGAAAGATTTTCCAGTCCCCTAGTCATCTTTGCAGCCTTTTGCTGTACCCTCTCTAGTATTCCTCTCTCATTCTTGAACTGGGGAGCCCAGAACTGGCCACAGTACTCCAGATGCGGCCTCACCAGGGCAGAGTAGAGAGGAAGGATGACCACACTATATAAGCTTACTTTAATCATATGAAATGAAGGAGACTGGTATTGTTTGTTTCCACTATTGATTTTGGTGGAGCATTTGAAAAAGATATTTACTTGTGGAAAACGTCTTCAGCTTTAAGTTAAAGTTCTAAAAGTAGACAAAGGAGGTTAATATTCTATTGTAGACCAAATGCAGTCTTATGCCACAGGGTTTCTAAATTATGAACTATATTGCTCTTTCTCTGGTACTGGATACTTTGATCATTACTTATATTTGCTACTTTCTAAAGCCATTAATTTCCCTTCACAAAAAAATATTAATTCATATGAAGGTGGTAGAAATGAGTATTTTGAAAATAGGAATATTTCTTTCACCTAGAAAATTTATAATTCTAGAGGGAAATGTGGCCAAACCCTTGACTAATGAAAATTCTCCTTACTCAGTTTGCACCGTCTTTGCTCTCTGGGTAACAGCAGTAAAAGTGCTTGTTTATATATAGTCTAAAACTGTTAAATAGCAGCAGTAATAGTATGCAATTCAATTTTCCACCTGTCACTAGCTTCCAGGTGAAGCTGGTTCTCTCTCAGTGGCTTTCTAACTCCTGCACAGTATTAAACACATAACAAAAGCTATTAAAACTAAAGAAAAAAAGAAATATAACTTGACAATATGCTTTTGGTGTTTGCTTTAATTTTGGTGTTATTTCCCACAACCCTATGTAGATATTTAGATATAGAATTTTCCCTCTTAGAACATGTCTGTGTGATATAAGGTTGTATCCTGCCTATACGTTATATCATCTCAGCTACTGGAATCAACAATGACACATTTTGCCTAGCATTTGTCCTACAGAAAAATAATATCTTTTTAGAAAGGCTAATTAACCTAAGCAAAGTACCACTGTAGTATAGCTATATTTCTCAGTTATTTGAGCTGGCTAGTAAGTTCAGTGTAAAGACACCGCTTATGCACGCACAGGTGTTCACACACACACACTATCTATGCCTGATTCAAACTCAGTAGTTTTACAAAGCAAAGAAGTAATTACCTCCTGGGATCAATATGTTTGTTATATCTTGGACACAGGGAAAACAGACTTTCTGGAAGTTCAATATTATCTCTTTTGACCAGAGCCTGTTGCATAAATGCATTAAAGTTCTATATCTCCCAGATCTCCATTATTTTTTTTTTTTCAGTCTAGCAACGGCTATTTGGTGGGGTGCTTTATTGTCCCCTAGAGTTTGCTAAAATTTAGTATTCTGCTACCACTACCCATATATGAATATGCTATGCTAACATGTATGGATATTACTATGCTAGTAAGCAGGGATAACATCAAAGTAATTTTTTTCCAGGTATCACTTTTCCACTGTCTTCCTGCAGAGATGTCCATCTGCCTAAGTTGTTACAAAACATCTAGAATAAAAAAATAACTTTCAGATATGAAAATCCTGTGCCCCCAAAATAAATGTCTGTTTAATGTAAGTTGCTCTTCGACACAGCTTGACTGTAAACACAAAAATTCTTTAGTCTTTTTATCCAGTAAATAATGAAAAGGTCTAGAAATATTCTTGTAGTGTTTTTGCAGGAAGATACTCACTGGAGCCTGTTGGCATTTTTTTTTTTAACCTTTTACTCAACCTCCCCTTTAACTCTACTAATACTTATACAAATAACTATGCTGAATAGAAGCACCCAGGACAAGCACCTATGAAAATCACCAGTGTAAAGTGCCCTCAGCTAATAATACCTGTGCAGACAGATGTGCACTGTCTCAGACCTCAGAAATATCAGGAATTAGTGTTAGAAAAGTAATAGCTCATACCTACTCTAACACTCCAAAGTCACATCATATTTTCCATAATGTAGTTAAAAATATATTCCCTTTGGTTATTTGTTGGTATAATCCATTTATTTGGTTTACATGTCAAGGTTTTTATAACAGGGGGGGCTGCAGGGATGGCTTCTGTGAGAAGACACCAGAAGCTGCTCCCATGTCAGACAGAGCCAGTTCCAGAGAGTTCCAAGATAGACCTGCCCCTGGCCAAAGCTGAGCCCCTCAGCAACGTTGGTAGTGCCAACATATTTAATTATCATATTTAAGAAAGGGTAAAAAATGCTGCACAACAGCAGCTGGGAGAGAGGAGGTAAAAAATGTGAAAGAACTGCACTGCAGACACCAAAGTTGGTGAAGAAGGAGGGGGAGGAGGTGCTCTATGTGCTGAAGCAGACATTCCCCTGCAGCCCATGGTGAAGACCATGGTGATGCAGGTTGTTCCCCTGCAGCCCATAAAGGTCCACGGTGGAGCAGATATCCATCCTGCAGCCCACGGAGGACCCGACACCAGAGCAAGCGGATGTGCCCTGAAGGACACTGCAACCTGTGGAAGGCCTGTGCTGGAGCAGGCTCCTGGCAGGAACTGCAGCCCCGTGGAGAGAGAGGCACATGCAGGATCAGGTTTTCTGGCAGGACGCCTGGGAAATGCACACTGAAGCAGTCCATTCCTGAAGGACTGCGGAAAGGACCCATGCTGGAGCAGTTCGTGAAGAAGTGCAGCCTGTGGGAAGGACCCACAGAGAAGTTTGGGAAAGACTGTCTCCTGTGGGAGACACCCCATGCTGGAGCAGGGGAAGAACATGAGGAGGAAGGAGCATTAGGCAGTGTTATTGATTGACCACAATAACCGTTGCACATCCCTCTGCACTGTTCAGGGGGAGGATGTAGAAGAGCTGGGAGTGAAGTTGAGCCTGGGAAGAAAAGAGGAGTGGAAGAAAGCTGTTTTCAGATTTGTTCTTATTTCTCATTATCCTACTGTTTTTAATTTGCAATACATTAAATTAATTTTCCTGAGTTGAGTTTTTTTTACCCATGATGGTAACTGGTCTTCGTGTCCTTATTTTGACCCACAAGCTTTTATTCAAGTTTTCTCCCCCTGTCTTGTCGAGGAGAGGGGATGACAGAGCAGTTTGGTGGGCACATCACAGCTAGCCAAGGTCAACCCACCACAATCAGTTACAAGAACCTTTATTTTGGGATATTTTTACAGTGGAATAGTCCCAAAAAGACCATCTTTAAATTATTCTTTCACTATTGTCTCACTTCCAGAACATAAGAAAAAATATTTTCAGAAAAAAAACCCACCTCTAGGAAGATGTATCAGGCACAACTGGCAGGGTTTGGGTGGCAGGGGTCTGCCAGGGTGCCCTGCATGGAGGGTGGCCATGACCTGCCCTGTGCCAGGCCCAGCTGGTTCCAGCTAGAGATGACACTGATGCAAATAGCCCATTGTGTCCCAAAACTTCTGCAGGTGGGGGAGCCTGCAGCACCTCTGCTCAGGCAGTGATGAGATAGCAGCAGCCGCTGTGCAAGGAGAAAAGAGAGAGATGCAGAGAAAATGCAAAGGGAGACATGAGGAGAAGCAGAACAAGAAGATATGTGATGGAAACATGGAGGAAATGCAGAGAGGTGTTTGGAGCCACAGTGGGGAGTCACCTGTGGGGAGGGAGACACATGGAGAAGCCTCTTGGAAGGAGTTCCTCTATATGAAAGGAGGTGCATCTCTGAGGCACTGCCACCATGGGGGATCCAAGTTGGGGCAGGAACATCCCTGAGGGACTGCAGCCTATGGACGACCTGTGCCGGGGCAGAAGGAAATGGGAGAGAAGCCAGGAACAGCAGAGGACAATGTATAAGAAACAAGGAGCGGCAGGAAGAATCTGTCATGCGCTGACGCCATCCATCACATTGCTGAAGGAATTAGCTTGGCTGAGTGTAATGCACAGTTAAAACAAGGGCATTTGAAACTAGGAAGGGGTGGGTAGGAGAGTTGTTTGGCTCAAGTTGAGCCTAGGAAAAAGAGAGGAAAGGTACTTCACTAAAAGTTTGTTTAATTATGTATGTTTTCTTTTTTCTCAATACCAAAATCAGTGATCAGAAGTTTGATTTAATCAGTAATAAATTAAGTAAAAATTATTGAATCAAGATTGTTTGCCTGCAACAAAACAAAATCAATACACAATCAATAATTTTTAAAAGAACCTGCAATATATGAAGGAGCTCTCTGTGTAACAGCTCTGATGTTCATCCAATCTTACCACCTGGCATCTCATATTTTTTTAGGTTTAGGGTAGACAATATTGCTACAGGCTAAAAAGACACAGTTTTCCTACCTATTCATTAACTCTTTTCTTTTCAGTTGGAAAATACATGGCTTTCCATTTGCCCCAGACATCCAGTCAACCTGGGATCAGTGGTTTAGTGACATATAAAAGGGTGGGAAAGTGTAAGTACATGGCAGTTCTAACTCAGGCAGTAAAAAACTGCTAAAAATCCTTTTTCCTCAATTTTTGAAAAGCTAATATTTTGGGGTTTTTTTGAATCACCAATAATTTCCAATGCTGGAATGCTGAAGTGAAGTAGTTTCTCCTATACAACACAGATAGTGACACTTAAGGAAGTTAACCCACTGAGTGGATAACTGGTTTTGTCCAGCAGGACAATAAAGTATACTAAGAAAAAAGCTGAATTTGGGATGAAAAATGGAAGAATTTTTTTAAAGATTTAAACATATGAGAAACAAATTGATTTACTGGCTTCATCCAAGGATCAAAGTTAAGCAGAAGAAGAAACTTAATAGAAAGTTAGAGGACACCAGAAGGAATGTGGAACAAGGTTGCTTAATGAAAAAAAGACATCCAGTCTTTTAGCTCATTCCTTCATGTCTTCTGTGTGTCCCTGTATGTTCTGCAGCAAAGAGTATAGAAGATTGATCTAGACCTTTGCAAGTTGAATTTGAACTTACCACAAACTTAGTATTTCTTTTCCATACAGATTTGCACTGTATTTGCATTTTGATATACAATAATCTCCTGGCTGCTGCAGACCTGAGGTATGAAACTCTTTAACCTGAACGTCTCCCAGTTCTGGACATGGCTGGTGACACTATTGCAGCTAGCTAATCTAGTTCACCATTATTTCTGTTTAGAGTATTGGCATAATTATCCCAGTTCCAGATAGAGCTAAACTTTTAGACAAGGGCTGGTAATGTAACCTGAAAAGACTTAAAAAACTTAAGCAAATAAATATGATAACTATCATTAACGTGGATGTAGTAAGTGTGGGGTTTTTTCATCAGTTAAGAAAAATGTGTTTATTATCACAGGCACAATCACAGGAAATCTGAATAACTTTATTTTGGATAAACTATATATATTCTTTAAGGCAAAATGGGAACATTTGCTGGCGTTTGTATAGGATCACAGTTTTCTTTGAATCAGGTAGATAAATTGACAAGAAGATTCACTGTTTGCACTGGTGCCTCACTTCAGAATGCACTATTGATCTTTCCTTTCTCTTATGCTGCTTTTTGCGTAAATATTCTTTAATTATAACTGAAGATTACTTCTGTATTACTTGTGTTTGTCCCAATATTTCGATGCTTGTGCTTTGTCTGGTACCCGATACTTTTAGTTTGATTGTGATTTGCAAGTAACTCTGGTACCAAAATTAAGATTAAGAAACCTCTACAGACATCCGGGTTTTGTTTACAAGCACCCAAAGGTAGACACGGTTGCAAAAAGAACCATCACACTGAGCAGAGGATCCATATAGAGCCAGCCTAAAGCACAGGCATGAGCCTTCCCAGGTAACCAGGAAATGCTAACGGGAGATATCTTTACCTACTCTAGATCTCTAGTCTGTAGAGGTTAGACCTTTTTTTTTTTTTTAATTTTTATCTCCTTCCAAAACCTCTAAGATAACTTTTAAACATGACTGAATATAAAGTGTCTTTTTTGTAAAACCCTAAGTTATAATCAGAGCATTTGACCTTGAGTGACTGAGCTTCTGTCAAGCTGGAGGGAACCTTAATCAGGCAGCAATACCTTTGGGTAGGTATAACCCAGTTTATCCCCTGCTGTGAATCTGTGCCACCATTCAGAGAAGAATTGAAGATCAACTTGTCTTCATCACTGAGCAAAAGAACTAGGCATCCTTTTGTTTTCCCTTTCTGCCACAAGGACTTCTCTGTCCTCTAAAAGGAATGCTTTGAAAATGTCCTCCTATGATTATAAAACACAGAGAAAGCAGCAGGAGCTTGATGTAGAGTCCAGTTCTGTCTGTGTATCAGACTATGAGAATGGAGTCATCCAAAAATGACCATTAGGCCATGAGAAAGACCATCCAAATGGGAGATCTGAGGGTTTGGCTGTGGAGTGTCCACATTTCCATCTCAGGCAGTCTTAGGCAGGAAAAAAAAGCTTAGGCATTAGAGACATGTAAGATCGACATAATTTGCCCCAGATTTATGTGTTTCATGCAAAGGAATATTTAGGACAGTATTTTTGAGCATAGATACCTAAGTATTACTGGTTTAATTACCTCTGTCCCCATTTGAAACAATCCTAAAAGGTACAAAACGCAAATGAACTGAAAGCTCCATTTTCCTAGTTACTTCTTTTCTCTGGATCTAAAAGATTTTATTTCATTTTCTGCTCATCTCACCTCCTACTTAGAGACCTATTTCTGAAGTTTTTCCCCTTGAAGAATTCCCACTTTTCCTCTGTGACAGTTCTGTGTAGCTCACTTGAGAATGAGATTAAAAACAATTCCACGTTTACAACACAGGATATCCAGGTTTTGGGCCATGTATTTTTCTTTTATTATTCAGACATATATGGGTCCTGCAATTTGACCTCTAAACCTGAGAGACAGAACAGATGTGGAAAGAGAGGAATCGAGTAGTATATTTTGAGAGATATTAAAAAGTTCACTGTATTATAGATGGCTTGCAGTAGTAAATGATGTAAAATTTTTAGCAATTATAACAAGTACTTAAACTTTTCAAGCAAATCATTCAAATTAATTTGCTTTTTGTATAATTACTCATTTGCATGGTTTAAGCACCATTTAGTAATCTTTTATAACCCTTTGTTTTTGAGTAGTGAACCAGAAACAATTCAGTATGGTTCAGGAAATTCACTAGAGGCTTGAGGATATAACACGGTTGAATCGGGTATCTTTCCATTAGGTGTACACTTAATGAAGAAATTACACGCTTTTGGTTTGATTAGTGGGAATATTAATGACTAACTACTGTTTTTTGGACAAAAAAATGACATGTGTGTCAGAAAGAATGTTAATATTTCTACTTCATTCTTTGTTTCCAACTGCTTTTCCTCAATTTACAGTGGATCTATCTTTAGTGCAAGATATAGGTCAACTACTAACAAAGAGGAAATATGATTTCATATTACCCACAATATATTGCTTATTAATAACAGTGCAAAATAGCATGTGTCACAGAAATCAGACATTTTGTTTTGATCATCTAAATTATACAGAACATTGCTTATTTGTATTCAGATATGCAGACACCAGCATACAATTAATTAAATCAATCTGCTCAAAGGGTATTGGAAACAGAAAACATGCTATTGGAAACAAAGTAAAGATTATTTGATTTGTAAATATTTTCTGATTCATAATAATGACCAAAGGTTTGGGTATTAGTCTACAAGATGTTTTTCTTTGTTTTGCTTTATGTAGTCAAAAAGAATATTCAATAAAGAAAATAATCTTTCAGTAGCAATTGGGGCTAGGTAAAAGCTTGAGGGCCCAATGGCTAGAAAAATGATATTATCCATGACTATGTAGATGTGTGTGTATAAATAGATATACATGTATATATATACACATGTGTATGTGTATAAACCTTTTCCTTTCTCAGAAATATTATACAGTTTTTTCTTTTTTTTCTCATTTTGTATCAACTTTCTTTGGTAGTAAATACCTTAGAATAGAAGGATTTTAGCATTAGACGTAATATGTTTGCAACATTGCTTATTCTACATTAGTCTGTGGAAATAATTATTGATGATGACCTTATATATCACAAAACAAAATAGAAAGTACTTGATGTCACAAAAACAAGTTAAAATCAAAATTCATTTATCACTAGAGCAGATATTTAATCATTTCATTTAGATTGAGGAAAGTACTAATGTGAAAAACACACTGTTCAATATTTTTATGGAAGCCATATTTAGACAGATTGCTCTAACATTCAACACTGCAAGAATAGTATCTGATTCTGATTCTTTGTATTGGCAACAACAACTATGCCTTTATGTGAAAAGTTGACACTGTTATCTCTGTTTTAAAGACAGAAACTGAAACATAAGCAATATTCACCTGGCCAATGACAAAATCTGTACTTTAAACTGGGTCAGTAATGGTGACACGTAGACTGTTCCATAACAGAAGCGTCTACAGAAGAAAACAGAAGAATAAAACCACAAGAAAGACCAATGTCTCAGCATTTAGACCTCTAGCATTAATTTTAATTTATTCTTAGAGTACAGATAAATATTCTTAGAGTGCCAGCAATGTGCGCTTGCAGCCCAAAAGGCCAACCACGTCCTGGGCTGCATCAAAAGAAGCGTGGCCAGCAGGTTGAGGGAGGTAGTTCTGCCCCTCTACTCTGTTCTCATGAGACCCCACCTAGAATACTGCATCCAGCTCTGGAGCCCCCAACATAGTAAGGACATGTACCTATTGAAGCAGGTCCAGAGGAGGGCCACAAAGATGACCAGAGGGCTGGAGCACCTCTCCCATGAAGACAAGCTGAGAGAGTTGGGGTTGTTCAGCCTGGAGAAGAGAAGGCTCGAGGGAGACCTTATAGCAGCCTTCCAGTATCTGAATGGTGCCTACAAGAAGTCTGGAGAGGGACATTTTACAAGGTCGTGTAGTGATAGGACAAGGGGTAATGGCTTCCAACTGGAAGAGGGTAGATTTAGATCAGATATTACGAAGAAATTTTTCACAATGAGGGTGGTGAAACACTGGAACAGGTTGCCCAGGGAAGTTGTGGAGGCCCCATCCCTGGAAGTGTTCAAGGCCAGGTTGGAAGGGACTTTGGGCAACCTGGTCTGGTGGGAGGTGTTGCTGCCCATGACAGGGGGGTTGGAACTAGATGATCTTTAAAGTCCTTTCCAACCTAAACCATTCTATGATTCTATGATTTTAGGATAAAACCATATTTTAAGCTATTGTGAGGATCCATTAAGACTTATACATGCAATGTTATTTTCTCTTGGGCAACTATGAACAATTCTGTCAAATCATAGAATCATAGAAATCCTGGAAATCCTGGCTTTGCTGCTTGCATCAAATTTTAGAGTGTGGATTTCTTCCTGAATATTATGTAAATCTTGATTTCACTCAGCAGTATCAACAGCATTTGATGTGAATTTTGTACATAAAGAATCTTACACAGCAAAGCATATTCAAGTTATGCTGTCAAATGACAAGTTAATAGCTTCAAAATTATTTCTTAGCAATAATAATAAAAATATTAACTTTGCAAGGAGCCATTTGAGATTGAGGTGTTCTGCAGATGATTTGTTGTTCCTACTTCCACCACAAGAAAGGAAGATGTTTCAGTACCCTGCTATTAGCATGTACTTCCACTTCACTGCTGTTGCAGAAAAAAAGTATATATGTATTTTTTTCTTATAACTGTTTACAGCAGCCCACGAACGTGAATAATATGAACTAGGTTAAGAGTTTATCCAGTGGCTCTAAACCCAAAGAACATCAATTCCCTGCACAAGAACAAGATAAGACTTTGCAAGGTGTATGAAGATGTGTTCTTGAGTGCCCTAAGTAGGCATAGGATGTATGTTTTTGCATAAGAGCTATCTTTTTATTGAGAGCACAGTTGCTGTCAGGAATTGATAGTCTCCAATGTATTTATAACAGATATAAGTAATACATATTTCAAAGTTGGTTATATATTTGTCAAAATATGATACCATGAAAGAAAGGTAAATCATATATGGTAAAACATGTCACACATAACGCAGTACAATAATTTTCATCAGAAGTTAAAAAAAATACAGAGAAAAAGGAATTTGTATTCTAGTTCTGTGTAGTTGTACCATGTGTCCCCCAGTTCAGTGCTCTGAAATCACCATTGAAGGTCAGTTTAGAGATACTGTCTTTTATCTTTCAAAAAGTACAGATACTGTTCTATTCCTCCTTTGCAAGAGTGAAATTAATTTTTAGATTGAAACAAAATTTTTATATTTTATATTAATAGAACATAAATTGAGTGTTTCCTTTAATGTAAGACTAAAATTATAGTGTTTTGTAAAACTTAGAGATGTCGATTGATTGACAATATATTCTAATAATCTATTGTATTCAAGTCAGCAGTTTTATTACCTGTCCTTACAGTCCAAAATATCATGAAGATTATAGAATCCTAAAAAAAAAATTGGAAAATGTTTCCCATTGAGAACTTATTAAGATTATGACCTTGCTTTGGATTCTTTTTGCTGTTAATGATAGTGATACTTAGTAAAGGTCACTGCTCTTCACTGAAATGTAAAAACCAAAGGGGACTACCTCAATGCACAGGTAGTGAGTGTCCTTGGAGGATGAGATGAAGGATCATGTTTCTGTAATTTAATAGCTGAAATAATGTTAATACCAATTAAACATCTGGTCACTGTAGAAATTGGGCAATTTATAACACAGCAATTTTCAGTGCCTACTTCCATCTACTCCCTGACAGAGAGCTGAGTACTTTTATTTTTGGATTTTAAGGCCAACATCTGGTATGGATGTTGGAAATTTAGCTGGGTCTTTAATGTCATCCAATTTCTATGATACTGAACAGTACAGGTGGCTGAAATAATATATCTGAACCAGTTGAAATGGTACTTCATCACACGTGTGGGCCCAGCAGTGCAATGCTTCTGGGACTCCATAGGAAGGCATTTTCTTCCAGTTCCACAACCCTCACCAGTCAGGCACATTTTCCTGTTTGAAGTAGGGGATTCAAGCATGTTTTTGGAAAGGTTATTACTTTCCATTGAAACACAGAAACAGCAAGAGAACCTATCTTTCCCCTTTGCCCTTCAGATTCTTTGGGGAGGACACTTAGAGGGCTATAGCTTCACCCCAGTGAATCTTCACATACTGTATCACTGTGGACAACTCTTCACGCAATTCATGTGACTTTTCTGGACTGTTTTTCTAATTCTGGATCAGCATATACATCAATGATGCTACTAGGTCTCCAGCTTTTACCTCCATTATTAATCATTCTCACTGTTTAAATGTTCTCATAATTGCAAATTTAAATGTGTCCAACTGCAGTTTCCAACATTTTGCTTAGATGATGTTTTCCTTTGTTAGAGAGTACACTTATCCTCATACACTGTAATCAAAACGCCTCAAAGATTTTTTGAACTTAACTGAGTTCCTTCAGAATCCATTACAAAAATATCAACAAAAATAACTTAAATGGAAGAGAGAAAACCTTCTTAATAGTTCTTCAGTATGTGTGTATACCAGTATGTCTACATGCACGTAAGGGCAGACAGAAATTATTTTGTCAGCGTCAGAAATGTATCTGCTTCTGGAGCAAACAAAAGAGAAAAATTAATAGCTTCTGGGAATAATCAGAATCAAAAATGAAGAGCATGCTGAATTTCTCTGTAGCTAAAAAAGCTAAATATGAAAAGACAATGTATGTCATCCACCTTTACTCTTCTCAGACATAGGGACAATGCCCTTAACCTTGCTTTGAAGAAAGTGAAATGTAAGTATTAAAGACTTCAGAAAAAAACAGATTTTCTTCTTTTTTAATGTCTGCAGGTAGAAAAGTGATTCCAGAGAAAATAGGGCAATTTCACTACATTACCCATACTCTCTGTCATGCTCTGTGTAATTAAGGAAAACACTTTATGAGGAATATTGCCATTTAAGACATGTGAAGTGTTGTTCTCGTTACTGTGTAATTACTTGGAGTAAAGGTTATGCAATTAGATCAAAGTTCATTTTTATGAGTACTAGGAATCATACATTTTACTGAGAATAAGAACCCCGCCCCTGAAAGACAACATCAGTGGCACATGCAGGAAGAGCACTATTGTCTGTCATATGAGAACAGCATCATTAGTATTTAATTTCTATTGCTGAGGTTGGAAGGGACCTCTGGAAGTCATCTGGTCCAACCCCAGTTCTCAAGCAGGGCCACTAGAGCAAGCTGTCCAGTACCATGTCCAGATGGCTTTCAAATATTCCCATGGATGGAGACTGCACAACCCCTCTGGACAACTTGTTCCTCTGTTCATTCTCTTGACTTGTTATTCTTTATTATATACACATGATCATATGATTTAAAAAAAAATATATATTTTGAAGTATGTTCTTTCGTTTGGTTGAAAGTGAAAAGTAGAAAGATTAAAATAGAAAGGTGAATCATAAAATTAAGAAGTTCAAGATAATGAATAATCAAGAAATTTGGGGGTTAATTTGTTCTGGGGTTGGGGTTTTTTTTTCTTAATATCCATTCTGAAAGTGGTATTTCTCTTTCCTAATGTCCAGAGTATGAAAATTATCTAGTAGTAAAAATGAATAAGTACATATATATCTGCATTTTAAGAGAAAGATGAGCTAGGTATTCCCATGTTTTTAAGCTGCTTGGTGTCACTTCAGTGCTTTAGAAGTACTGCAAAACTATTTAACCAGCTGGTTAAGTCATATTTCTACCTACCTGCTTTATACTGCAACACTGTAGAGGGAAACCAGACAAGCAGTGTTATATGGCCCATATATTTTTACAGGTTGTAATTCTAGAAAGAACATATTAGGCAAAATACGTTATGGACCACTAAAAAGACAGGAAGATGTATTCACATATGTGGATTAGGAGTCTGTAAAGGATTAGAAAAATGTTCATAACTTCATTTTAAAATGAAAATTGAACTGTCTCATCCAATCAAATGACAGGATATCTGTGCAGCTTAACTTATATAATAATGCATTTACCTTAGGTTACGGATTCAACATGTCCAATTTATCCTGTATCTTTCTCAGTAACAATATAGGAGTTGAATTTTCATTTCATACAGGAGTGATATTGTCATATAAAACTATGTAAATAAATTTAATGTTTTCTTGATTTCCATATAAATCACTATATTTTGTTGGTTCTCATACTCAGAATTTTCAAGTTGTTTGCTGAAACAAAGCCTACGGAGAGGAGAGAAAATATAGGGGCCAAAAGAAAAAGCAGGTCTCAAAAACTAGGGAATTTTAATCTCACTCTAACCAGAGAGATCCACCAAATTTAGGTGCTTCATGAAGGCAATCACTAAGCAAATGGTAGAGGACAGGCATTACTACAAGGGTGTGTTTTGGTGTCCTGAAAGTTCTTTTTAAGTTCATTTTGTTGATACTCACTCTGACCCAAAATTACAAAGGAAATCTGATGAAGAATTGAGAATTGAATTTGGATTGTTCATGTGCCTTTCTAGTGATTAATTCCTGGGCACACTCTGCCTCAAGAAAGAACAGAAAGTCAGAGAATGGAAATGGCAGAAATGGAAAAACTAAGGGCGCGATTTAGAACAAGAGATGGAAGTAGAGAAAAAAATGGAAGCAATTGTTGTGCTTTTTTTTATGCAATAATTCCCTTTTCAGAGCTTAGCTGACCATTTATGCAACAACTTTTCAGGTCATTGCATGCACAAAGAAACTTTTGTAACATAAATAAAAGAAAAACCCTTGTAAAAATATTTACTATTTTAGGTATAAACTGTATCCCAACATGGAATGATAAACACCTCTTTCTGCTGTTCATGTTCTTTCTGAGCAAAGAAAATTTAACCAGCTGGCTGCCTAGACTTTGAACTGTTATTTAAAATGTTCATGTGTATATACTCACAATTACAGAAACTCTCCAGACAAGTTCTGTAGGTACCAATGAGCCAAATGAGGTGGTTTGGTTTTTTTTTTTGTCCCAAAGGCTTTCAAATTCATAGACAATCATAATTAGAACACTATGATTTACTGTATTACAAAGACTCAGAAAGAGTCAGATTAAACCACCTAAAGAGAATTTTAAGATTAAAGAAAGAAGGAATACTAGCTTATCAATTTTAGAATCTGAGAAAGACAAAGAAATTTTGAATTTATAGCGGCAAAAATAATATGGTCAAGCTGACTGTAAACAGCTCTCTTAATAAGACAACTCAGCTGTTTGGTTGTTCAGCCATATTTTAACAGAAAAAAAATTGCCTAGGTCATACTTACTTCATATTATAAGTGAAGAAGTTGTGTAATGTAAGTCATCACTCTCCAGCTGTAGTTAGCAAATCAAATGTGGTCCATGGACATTTCCCTTCATCCAATTGCTTATTCTGTAGGAGACAGAATAGAATTGTTCAAGTAAAGAACAACCCAATCAACTAATCTTCCTGTACTTGCTAGGAGCCCAAACTAAAAAATCAGACTCTTACCCATGCTGCAGCCGGAAATTAAAGTTATTGAAACCTTTGAGACAGTGACAGTCTTACTTCCACAAGGGAGGTCCTCCAGTGTTTGCTGCTGGGTAATGAGAGGCAGCCCAAAGTTCAGCTTGCAAATCTGTTTCATGACTCTGCAGCTTCTAAGGCTGGATCCTACTGACACAAAAAAATAGTCTCTGTATTATGAACAAAATAGGGAAAACCATCTCTGCAGCCCTTACAGGTTTTCTTCACTAAAGGGTAGGTGTCCAGTAGGATGGCAAATATCACACAAACCCTCGGTCACTCCCCTGCAGTGGGATGGGGGAGAGAATTAGAAGGGTAAAAGTGAGAAAACCCATGGGTTGAGATAAAGACAGTTTGATAGGTAAAGAAAAATTTGCATGCCCAAGCAAAGCAAAATAAGGAATTCATTCACTACTTCCCATCAGCAGGCAGGTATTCAGCCATCTCCAGGAAAGCAGGGCTTCATCACACTATAGTGGTTACTTGGGAAGACAAACACCGTAACTCCAAAGTCATCCTTTCCTCCTTCTTTCCCCTAGATTGTATTGCTGAGCACGATGTCATATGGGCTGGGATATCCCTTTGGTCAGCTGGGGTCAGCTGTCCTGGCTGTGACCCCTCCCAATTCCTTGTGCACTCCCAGTCAACTTGTTGGTGGAGCAGCACAAGAAACAGAAATGGCCTTGACACTGTGTTAGCACTGTTCAGCAATAACAAAAACATTCCTGTGTTATCAATACTGTTTTAATCAGCAATCCAAAACATAGTACCATATGAGCTACTATGAAAAAAATTAACTCTACCCCAGTAAAACCTAGTACAAGAGGCCATGGGACCCCAGCTTTGCTGAGGGAGAATGTTAAGTTGCTAACAGTAAAGTATTCAGGACATCCAAGCCACTTAGTCTTTTCTCTACCTGTCTACAATGAAGATTTTTTTATTGTAAGAGATCTAGGAATAGTACTTTTTTAGGTAATTGTGCAATACTTAGCAAATAGCTTTAGAATTTGAGTGGAGGTGCCAGGCTAATGCAGGCTTTACAGAACATTGGCAATGTCACCAAATTAAATTCCAGATATGGGTAATGAGGTGTCAGGAGTTCTCACCAAACAGGAATTTAACTGAAAAATCCCTTTCTGAAGATAATTATTATTTTTTATCTATCCACTGCAAACATTATGAAGCAGAACTCTTGTATGAACTGGCCCATTTCTCAAACATAAACAAAGAGATATAAATACATAATGGATAACTATGGTTATTTTTTATACTCATGTTCCACGAGTACCTCTGGCTCCTGACCCCAGCTTTCTACCTCCATAGTATGGCAGGAAGCAAGCACACAGCTGTCTCCATTATAATCCTCTTCACTGGAGGGGAATCTTGGGCACCCAGAAGAAAGACTAGATCAAGAAGACAAGATGAGTATGCGCCTTCCACATGACTTAAAGCTAGACCAGGAGAGACTTCAGATTCAGTTTATATGAGAGATGGTTTAACTTCACTGTTGTAACCAAAAGCTGTTTCTACTTCTACAGGAGTAAAAGATTTTCGACAGGGAAATTACTGTTTTTAAGAGGTCAAATGAGAATATTCCAGGTGGTCTGAACAATTCACAAGGTTAGTTATGGCCAATGCTGTTGTAAGACCCCAAATCAAAATCAATTATGGTCAACAATAAGTAAAGTAAAAGGTAGATTGCTGTCAATTTTAGCCTTCAGTTTCAGCTTTGTGAAAGTTAGCATCTGAATTGCACTCTCTGAAACCTGTAATCAGTGGGATGAGCCTAAAATTGAAAAGCAATAATTCATTTCCAATTGTTCTTACTTCGATTTAAAAATAAAAGGAAAAAAAAGAACAACAAAGAAAAACAAAGAAACAGAAAGATATGAAGGCAACAAATTACTTTTCCTTCAGCAGGGCTACTAAGTATGCTCTTCAAACTGAAAATGTGTGTCCCATAGGATATATTGAAAATGCAATTACTATATAGAGGCATTATTAGATGTCAATGTTAATTGACTCTACAATGAATTGCTAATGATCTGCTGTGTATACTGCGGTAATAGGTCTAGGTGGACAATAATTTAACTTCAGTGGCAGCTGAATATGGTAAGTAAAATAAATCCCTATAGCTCCAGACCTAGAGGTGAAGGCAAAAGTGTTATCTTTTTCATCATGAAATGGGGTGAGTAAGCAGCACAATAAAATTCAAAGGAATAGGCTTAAATCAAAGGAATAGGCTTAAACAGCACTGTGATAAGCAAACATACACAAATAAATAAATCTTACACATATACGTGATAGAGAGTACCAAGAATCAACATTTGATATCCATGTTAAGCAGTGAGGTGAAAGAAAATAGCTCCAGAATATTTTGCCATCTCATGCTAATACTGAATCCTTTGCACCACTGTAAGTCATCAGCATTCAGGACTCTGTCTGAGTGTTCTGCCAAAATCCAAGTGGATTTTGGGCCTAGAGGAATACTAAGCATTGTATTATCACCCAAAATAAGTGGAGTACTTTCAGTTCTGTTTTGGTCCATACAATTATATATCTCATATATATCTGTCTGTTATGAAAACAGAAAAAAAAAAGTTTCTGAAAACTTTAGAAAGCAATATTCATCTCAGTTTCTTCAAAATGAACATTTGGCCTTTCAGTTTGAATGATGAATTTCTACAGAAATATGCTTTAACACATTTTCTTGGATCTTTGTGACATAAGAACGATGTAATTGTCAATATCATGGCTCAAATATAAAAACTGAGAGCAATTGTTTATTAGAGTCAGGGCAATGAGCACCATCTATTATTCACCTTGTCTGGTACTTGTCATAATAAGCACCCGTGATAACTTATAATTGGAGCAGTTTGTAACAGGAGGTTGGGTTAAAAATTTTGCATGTCAACTGTTTGCCTCAATTTAAATAATTTCTGAATTTTTTGTAGTAATTTCTGCATTTCTGAAGCTGTGGCAGGTAATATTTATGTTTTATATTTTTGAAAAATGTATCTCTTAAATGAGACTGAAACATGGACTTGAAGACAGAAAGAAGGCTTTTTGTCAGGCCTTTTGTCTTTGAAAAGTCTCATTGCACAGGAAAGCATGTGTAAAGCAGATTAGCTAGAAACTTTAAAGATCATCTTCACTTGACTTCACTTCTTAATATAAAACAGGCCTCTATAAATTGCTCTGAACATGTACCTTTCTAGGAGAACACTCTTCACCTCTTATTGTCTCTGCATGTCTCTTAAAAAAAAAAAAAAAGAGATTAAATGGTTAATATGGATATTTCAGAGAAACTTTTGGGCTGGACAATAATTGAACTTAGAAACTTCTGTTCCATTATTTTTCAAATCCCTCAGATTCATACTAGAAGTGAAGAGAAGAGAGTGTAGGACTGGCCTTCAGAGAGAAACAACCTACCTGAACGGAGGCCAAACTGACAGGAAAAATAACTACTAGTAAACTAATGAGAAATGTAAGATTATGAACTCTGAGCCATTCTGCTTCTCGGGTAGAACTTAAGACTCTGGAATCTGATCTTTCCTTTGCTGTTATCAAGTACGACAGGTGCTATTGTCAATGTATGATCTATTTATTCTGCTAAACCCAATGGCAGAAATTGCTGCAGTAGATCAAAAGACCCCAGGATAGTCACATCCCACTTGGTTGTTATACAATCCTAGAGTTTCTTCAAAATTTGCATTATTGCACTATTGCATCATTGCATCAATAGCCTATTATCTTTTCTGTAAAATACTCAGCAAAGAAGTGACTAGTTGACCTTAGTATATTTAGAGCTATGGAATCACAGAACAGTTGAGGTTGGCAGGGACCTCTGGGCATTGCCTAAACAACCACCACTGCTCAAAGCACAAGCACTTGCAGCAGGTTGTTCTGCATGAGGTCCAATTGAGTTTAGTATATCCAGAGGCTGGACACTCTACAACCTCTCTGAGCAACCTGTTGTAGTTACATTACTTAGCTTTAGTTCATCATGCAGTATTAAATATCCTTTACATTCTTTTCTCCAGCAGGAGATTTGAGAGTATCTTTTCCCTACTATAGAAGCCAGAACAAGGTTGTGACAGACACACACCCATATTTCAAGCTGCATTTGCCAATAGGTCACTGCACTGTTGTCTTTGCTTTCTTCTCCTTTTATTTTCTTGAAAGATTTCAGTCTGCACAGAACTGTAATATGTAGGTAGAATATATTTCTTCTGTTCACTTGAATGTTACATCTTTAAAAGCGATTATTTCTCAACAAATTCTTATTGACCAAAATATTAATTTACTCTGTGCTTGACACCTGTAGAAATTTAGGGGTAAGCTTTAAGTACATTCATTTTGAAATGTATTCCTTTGATTTCATCACAGGAAACTTAAATATAGATAATCAAATATCTAAATTAATTTCTGAGGATGTCATAAGCTTCATTTGCAATAATCATTAAATGTCTGCACCTCAAATGCATTTTATAATATTTGCATTTTCAACATTTGAAGCCCAAATCAAAACACATACTGGATATATGCTAGTTATGCAAGTCGTGATTATCGCACTCTTTAACAAATGGACTACTGTAAGTTGTTCTGAGAATATTGTCAGATGTAAAATAAAAATAATTTCAGACTTTTGCTGTTCAACCAAAAACATATGGAGTGAAAAGTACTGATCATTCCTCTATTTTTTTAATAATCATACACATCTCAGTTTTCTATCCTGGAAATTACTTTGTGTTTGACTTCATCTGACATAGAGATGGTTCCTCTGAGGTAGAAAAGCACTCAGAAAGATAAAGCCGTTTGACTAAATTTGTCATCACTTTAGAACTTCTGTAGTCTTCCTATATTACGACACAGATTATAGCATTTTTCCCCTAGAGATCAGAGAAAATGTATATGGTTTCCAATAAAATACCTGTCTTTAGATCTTGCAAATTTAGGTTTTAAAGCTATATTTCTATGAAGATTCTAAAGGAGAATATAACCCTGTTAGGAAGTCTGGAGGTCATTCCTTGATTTTCTCTTGCTACCTAAGAGGTGGATTCCATTTCTACTTAGAAGATGGGGTCAACAACTTTCAGCATCATGCAAGAGCGGATTCTGGGTGAAAGGAAGAAGAATTCCTATTGGTGATTTTTTAAAAGTGCTTTTCTGTGTTGACTGTTGAGAAATATATCCCTAAGTATAAAAAATAATCCATAATTAAAAACAAGCAAAACAGGCAGTGGATATACTTTTTTTTTCCCCCATGAAGCCAATTAAGGGACCTACATTCCATTATGTTAGCAGCCTGGGTTTTCTAGGCTGTGCTCTTTAGAGGAAATATTACAGCTATAAACAATGAGAAGGATCACAGTTAACAATTAGTCTTGTAAGAGAAAACAAACAAACAAAAACATTGACCAATAAATGGTAGTTTCTTTTCTTTCTTTCTTTTTTCCCCTGTACTTTTCGCTGTTGATATCTCCAGTAAGAACTGTGTTGCTAAGTCATTCCCCCCTTAGAAGGCCCCGTATACTTTATTTCTCAGAATAACAGCAAGTCCTATAAGTGTATAAGCAGATAATCATATAACCATATAAGAATATAATAAAATGCTTTAATTAACACTAAGTACAGCTATCTAAAAGATAAAGTGACCAGTCAGAGCTAATTGTCTAGGCCCTTCTGTCATATATCCTCCAAGCAGTATTATCTTAGCTCTCTCTAGTGTCCATGAGTAGCCTGCACAATCTTAAATACCTAGCTTTGCAATATTTTGGCATGTGTCCATCTGGAGTAAGTCCTAGTCATCTAGACAGAAAATATGTCCTTTTGAGGTGTCCATCTAGGCCCTCATTAGAATCAGTGGAGGTACAGCCAATACAGTCAGTCTGGCCAGGGCAGATTCATTTAATAGTCAAGTCAGAATCTAACAGAGGACACACTGGTTAAACACATCTGCATTTCATAGAGTGGGAGTGGAAACTCCATCTAAGATATTTATGTTGTATCTCACTCGTAGAAGGTGCAATGAATCCAACTTCTAGCATTCAGTAGAATGGACCCTGCTTTAATGTAAAGACATATGAAGTTAGGTTAGGTCAATCCTACTATAAAGGTTAATTTAGCCAATTGCAATGAGATGAGGGGTAAAGGCTTTAAACTAAAAGAAGAAAGATTTAGACTAGATATGAGGAAGAAATTTTTTACAATGAGGGTGGTGAAACACCAGAACAGGTTGCCCAGAGAGGTGGTAGATGCCCCATGCCTGGAAACATTCAAGGTCAGGTTGGACTGGACTCTGAGCAACCTGATCTGGTTGAAGATGTCCCTGCTCATGGCAGGGGAGGTTGGACTAGATGACCTTTAAAGGTCCTTTCCATCCCAAACTATTCTATGATTCTATGATAATGGATAAGAGGGATTAAATAAATTTATTTCAAGAAAGAATGTAAAATATTAATTTCTTCTTTGCATTTTTTGTGAGATTAGTTCATATTCTTTCTTTTAGAATAGAAGGAAAGCAGAAGATTATCAGCAGATGTTACTAATATCTTCTGTGATAACAGCATTTTAATAGCCCCACTAAAATTTTTTCAAGAAAAAACTAGTTTAAATATCCTACCTCTGTTACAGCTTCATCTAATCATGACATATTTAATCTATGTGAAGTTGTGAACTGGAAAGTTGCTTCCTCTTCATCCTGGTGTAGAAGCTTAATTTTTTTGTATTGTATTAGTTGCCTGCCTTTTTGTTGGTTTATGCAAGTGAAGAGTGCTGTTAAATCAAGGATTGGAAGACAAAGAAATACAAAATGTCTTATTCAGCTCAAGGAAATGTTTTAATGTTCTGTTCCATCATTTCATGGAGAACACAAACATCCTTCTTTCATGCATGGTTTCATTCAAAATTAGCTTTTATCACCCTTTCATTAGCTCAGTGCCATAACTAGTCTGTTTTATAAGGAGAAGATATTACTGTTTAGCATATTTTAATTATCTTTCTCCGTGTGGAAAATTCCTAAACAATCTTTAAAGTAGGATTTTGACATTTTTTTCTTTCTTCAAGCTAATATCTAAGATATTTCTCTCATTTTGCCTTCATCTAACAAGACATGAATTTATCTTTTAAATAAATGGAACCATTTTACTTTTTCTGTACAAAGCATTTAATCTCAATATATTTTTAATTAAATCTATTAATGTGTTAGTTGATGTTAAACTTAAACATTAAAGAAAACACTGTTTTTTTAACAACTTTTGGAGATCTCTGTTGTCTTTCTCACTTCATTAAAATGTTTCTTAAGAACGACTAGATATTCCCCAGTAAATATAAATATTTTTTATTCAATTGCTTTCATCAATAATGGTTATAATAAATAACCTTACTACATTGTTCACACTCAGTCTCACTCTTTCTAAAGTGAAAGCTCCATGTTCATTACTCCTCAGCCATACAATTACACAGCTAAGTTAATAGGCTTATTATAGATCCTTGAAATTTTTGATATTGCTGTAAAACTCATTCATCTTTGTGCCTCAGACTCTTCATATGAAGCTTTTAAACTCAGGTTTTAAATAAACCTTTTTTTTTCTTTTTTTTTTTTTTTTCAATAACCTGTGGCCCCTTAATGTAATTCTAACCTCTTAACTCATTTTTAGTCTTTTTTTAAAATTCTTATTTACAGAAAAAAAGTCATACTATCTATGCTAAGGTAGTGCCTGATAAAATATTGTGCCTGATAAAAGCCCATTTTCTTACAGTGTGTACATCTGCCTTTATTAATGTTAGGAAGACCAATACACAAATTCTGTCAATGAAAGAACAGACATTACAATAACTATTTTAGATAAAATCTCTGAATAAAATTCTTTGTTCCTAATCTCACGGTATTTTCCATCTAAAAACGATGAAATATTTTTTTCTCTGCAGTTATGCATAGTATTACCTACATCAAGAACTTCCCACCAGTTTTTCCCCTTTTTCCCCACATTTCCTCCTCTTTTCCCCACCTTTCTCCTTTTCCCCCCTTTTTCCTTGTCCTACCCTGCTACGTCTTACTCTTTCCTGTTTCATATTTTAAAAGAATATGAAAATTGAATTTTTCTAGAGGAAACATACTCTGAAATCAATATTCTTTCAGGAAAATTAAAATGGTAGAGCTCTCAGACATTTATGAGGAAGGATCTTGTTGATTTTCCTTACTCTTAACAGAGAGAAAGTAAGATTTCCAGGATGGCAGCCGGCAAACTAAACTTGACTGAGAGAACTGAGGGAGTGGGAGGCTGAGCAGGCAAAGGGAAAATCAGGAGGTAAAATGTCTGTTGAAAAAACTGACATAAAGCTTGCATTAAATAAAAAGTAGATCATAAATAAAAAATATATATACACTTCTGGTTTTCCTAAGTCTTTTTTTATTAGAGCTCCTTTCCTCAAGGAAGTTTGTTTCTCTGTTTTTGATACAGATTTGGCATTCAGTTTTAAAAACACAGTACGTTTCATGAGAAAACACTTCCCTTGTTTTCTCTTTTAGATCTGCTTTTCTCTCAGTCAGCTTTGCTTTGCTCAGTTCTTATCTATGTCCCTGTAGTCTGATTCAGTGTAGTAGTCTTTGGATACGATTCTTAGGAGAACAGCTAAAAAAATTATTATAACCTAGAACGATTTCCAAGACATAACCAAAGTCAAAATTTGACTATTCTTAGCATACTGATAAAGTCTCCATAATAAATAATATAGAACATCTCTCTTTCAAGGCTCAGTTTCAGAAAAGAGTCTGCAACATGAAAACTGACAAGACTTCAAACCCAGAACTATGATGGAAGAATTTTATTCTGTTGAATTTGCTTTCCAGAGCAACAGTATTTCTGATTTCTCAGCAAGAGCAATGCATTTTGAAAACACACCAATCTTACATCAGGTAAGAATCCCTAGCTACCCAACGTTAGAGGTACTGATACTGCACCTACATTCCCCATCGCTTTTGTACCATACCATATATCTTTTTTACTCAAAAGGAAAATAGGTGTCCTTCACAATCTGGTGTTCACAAAGCCAACAGATCTGTTGTGGATAGTATGACTAGAAACTGGCTCTCACTACAGCTTCTTCAACAGCAAAAGATTTTAAAATCCTCCTGGAGAGGACAGCAGTCTGTGCTTTAGGAGAATCCTCTGTATAGAACATTTGGAAGAAAGTGATTTTCTTTTAAAATCCATTTTTGTTTTTATGACCATATTTTCAGTAGAATTTCTGAGCTTTTGTTCTTTGATTTGAAATTTGATATACTTTGTGATACTTCAAATTGGGAGTTCAAGTGTGTACTAGGAGATGAAGACTTGATTGTCTTTCAAAAGAGAAAGGAAAAGTAGCAATGGTCACCTTAGAAATTGCTTTGTTGGGAAAGAAATAATGCAGGGGGTTTTTGAGCCTTTGTCAAGAAATCCTGACATAGAAGAATAATTTATAGACATCTCGGTTATGTTATGCATGCTTCTCTCTCAGTTTGAATTAACATGATAATTAGCTAATTCAGGGGAAAAAAAAAAGAAATTAGAAGTAAATACCATTTTCAGGACGTATGGTTTAAGGACGTATGCCTCAGGGAAAGAGTGTAGTCAGTTCATCAAAACTCACTGTAATCGTATAACAACCTTATATCCTATTCTGTGAAACCCTTTAAGTAAAAGATAATATGTGAAATACAGTATCAGAGCCAACACATATTTAAAAAGAAGAGAAAAAAAAAAAGAAGAAAATTGTTAGAAAGCTTTCCTATGAAGAAAATAGAGACAAACTGAGAAGATAAAATTTAGCTTTACATGAATCAAGAAAGCTGTAAAAACAGCTCAACTTTCAGTAAACCATAGTCTCTTATAAACCTGGGTTCTTTTAATAGGGCAGATGAAGAAATGTTACCATTTGTATACTGCATGTATGTGTTATACAAAGTATCGTTTCTCATATGACCAACATATATTAAGTTTTGGGTATATATGAATTTTACTGAAATCACAGAATCACAGAATGGTCAGGGTTGGAAGGTACCTCTAGTCCCTAGAAGGATCATCTAGTCCAACCCCCCTGCCACAGCCGGGTCACCCACAACAGGTTGCACAGGACAGCGTCCAGGCAGGTTTTGAATGTCTCCAGAGTGGGAGACTCCACAACCTCTCTGGGCAGCCTGTGCCAGTGCTCTGCCACCCGCAAAGTAAAGAAGTTCCTCCTCATGTTAAGATGGAACTTCCTATGCTCAAGTTTGTGCCCATTACCTCTTGTTCTACCACTGGGCACCACTGAAAAAAAGACGGTTCTCATCTACCTGGCACCCTCCCTTTGAGTATTTATAAGCATTGATAAGATCTCCCCTCAATCTTCTTTTCTCTAGACTAAAAAGACCCAGGTCCCTCAGCTTTTCCTCGTAAGAAAGATGCTTCAATTCCCTAATCATCTCATTACCCTTTGCTGGACCCTCTCCAGCAGTTCCCTGTCCTTCTTGAACCGGGGACCCCAGAACTGGACACAGTACTCCAGATGCGGCCTCAACAGGGCAGAGTAGAGGGGGAGGATGACCTCCCTCGACCTGCTGGCCACACGCTTCTTGATGCACTCCAGGATGCCATTGGCCTTCTTGGCCACCAAGGGCACATTGCTGGCTCATGGTCATCTTGTTGTCCACCAGGACTCCCAGGTCCCTTTCCACACAGCTGCTCTCCAGCAGGTCAGCCCCTTAGCTGCACTGAGGCATGGGGTTATTCCTCCCCAGATGCAGTACCCTACACTTGCCCTTGTTGAATTTCATCAGGTTCCTCTCTGCCCAACTATCCAGCCTGTCCATGTCACGCTGAATGGCAGCACAGCCTTCCAGCATGTCAGCCACCCCTCCCAGTTTTGTGTCATCGACAAAGTTGTTGATGGTACACTCTATCCCTTCATCCAGGTCATTGATGAATATATTGAACAGGACTTGGACCCAGTACTGACCCCTGAGGGACACCACTTGTTACTGACCTCCAACTAGACCTGTTCCACTAACCACAACCCTCTGAGCTCTATCTGTCAGCCACTGTTCAATCCACCCCACTGTCCATTCATCTAACCCAAACTTCCTAAGCTCCCCCACCTCGCCTCGCTGGCCTGTCTTTCCTGAAGAGAACATAGCCCTCCATGACAGCATTCCAATCATGTGAGCTATCCCACCACGTCTCAGTAATTGCAATGAGATCATGGCCCTGTGATCTCTAATGGCACACAGACTCCTCTTGTTTGTTCCCCATGCTGCGCGCATTAGTGTACAGGCATTTCAGAGAGGCCAATGAGTGTGTAGTTTTTGTCCGAGAGGGGTGGTGGGCCTTTCAGTTCTCAAAAATACTAGCACCCTGCCCCACAAATGCTGAGCTACTACACCTGGGCACCTCTCTAGTGAGCCCAGTTACATCTCCACCCCCTTCCAATCTAGTTTAAAGCTCTTTCAATGAGCCCTGCTAACTCTAGTCCTAGAACACTTTTCCCCCTGTAAGACAGGCTTTTCCCATCTGCTACCAGCAGGCTCGGTGTTCTGTAAATCAGGCCACGGTTGAAGAACCTGAAACCTTGCTGGTAGCACCAGGTTTGGAGCTAGTCATTGACGTGCTGGCTTTTCCTGTTTACCCCCTCATCATTCCCCACAACCGGAGGGATAGAGGAGAACAAGACTTGTGCTCCCGATCCCTTAACTAGTTGTCCCAAGGCCCCGAAAACTTTCTTCATTGCCCTCGTACTTCTCACTATGTCATCACTGCCTACCTGAAAAACTAAAAGGGGATAATAATCTGATTGCTGCACCAGGGAAGGAAGCTGCTTCTTAACATCATTAACCCAGGCCCCAGGGAGGCAGCAAACTTCCCTATAGACCGGGTCCGGTCTACATATCGGGCCTTCCGTTCCCTTCAGAAATGAGTCACCTATTACAATGAACCATGTTTTGGTTTTGACTGTGGAGATTTTATTCGGGGTGTGGTCCGACTAGGCCTCCATGACACCTCCAAGATGGGAGGATTATCATCCTCACTGTTGTTCAGTTTCCCTTGCAGAGCACTGTACCTGTTCTGCAAAGGCACCTGGGAAGGTGTGGTAGTTGGCGGGCAGATGTACCTGCAGGGCCTGTTGCATCGGGCAGGAACATCTCGCCATTGCCCCCTGTCCTCCCAGCTACCTGGTTCAGTTGACTGGGGAGAGGAGAGGGAGTTCTCTCTGTAGCAGGGGCTCTGACTGCCTACTGGGTTTCTGTAATGGGAGACAGCGTATGACTCCAGGCATCCATCTCCCTCTCGCATTCCGTGATAACCTTCAACCTACTTACCCCCTCCCTGAGCTCCATTACTAAACGTAGGAGCTCTTCTACCTGGGCACTCCTGCCACAGGCATGCTCACTGCTGCCAGCCGACACAGGCGTGAGAGCAGGGCACACCCCGCAGCCCAACGCTTGGGTGGCTGCATGCTCGCACGAGAGTTTCGTCTGCGAAGCAGCATCAGAGCTGGTGCATGCACAGTTCATCCGGGCCATGGTCTTCTGCCAGGTAGATACCATGACTACCTGACCGAGCTGGTAGATTTACAAAGCCCTTCCATGCGACCTGCCGCGACCTGTTGGCCCAGTTGGTTCACCCACCCAGGGGGTCCGCCCTTCCATAGTGCTCCCAGGTGCCGCCCACTCGCTCCTTCACAGCTCCTGTAGAATCGCCACGGGTGGTGCTGGCTCCGCCCCTGCCACCTCAGCAGCCCTCCCCCAAGCTGTTGGTCCCACCACCAGCACAAGCATGAGCTAGTCGCTTTTACCCGCTTTGAAAAGCCCCCAAAACAGCTCCTTGCTGGCACTTTTCGCCTTGATCCCCTCCCCCAGTGCGGACTTACCTGCACTGGAGCTGCATCTCATATTTCTTTTGTTCTTTCTGCTAACGTTATATAATAAAATAAATAATATAGAGATAAAATAATATCTGTACGAAAGTATAAGATATAAAAAAAATCTAATGAGTCTAATAACATCAAAATACATTGCAACAAATTTTGTTAACATTATTTAGGCTAATATTTTGAAATTACACTTGTTCTCGACATGTTCCCATGTAATAAGCCTATCAAGGGCACTGAATAATATCATCTAAGTGGATGGAATTGTATCAGAGAAGCAACAAGAAACAATATCCAACACTTTTGTGTAGGACTTTTTATTTATTTTAGGACAAACAAAAGTACAAAACCTCGCAATCCATTGTTCATCAATGACAGTAAGTAACAATTGAGAGAGGGTAGGTTCAGAAGCTGCCTTCAGGTATAATTCACATATATGATGTTCCTCGTCCATTCAGGGAAAAAGTAAACTGGTTTAATCTGTACTTAGCAGCAACTTAAGATTTTGGACTTGCTAAGAACAGAACTGGGGGCTCTGATAGTCATAGATCACATCTGAGTTGGACATCTTCCCGTTTAGGAACTTTTCTAAGTGTTTCCCTGCCCCTAAGGTTTGACATGTGGAAGAAATCCTAAGCAAGTTCAAATAATATAGTACTGCAGAAATACACAGACAAAATTTGGCTCAGAAGTAGCCCGTGATAACTTTCTGGGATAAAACTACATTATTTACTCAGATCTACCAGGGACCAGAAGCATCTTGAAAAAACAACATTTGTTTTTAATTTTTTCTCTCATTATGAGTTTCATATTGAATGTTTTAAAAGCCTATGTTTTTTATCTGTATAACACAGATTCCCTTATTTGGGAAAACTCAGAATCAGACTCAGAAGTATAACAGCCCACTATGAAACATTTTGTTTAAATGCAAAATAAAAATCTATTAAAAATATTAAATCCATAATAGTAATTTATTTTCATTGACTTGCTTAGAACTTAAGGTTTTGCACTTCAATGTTGTAAAATCTTACACAGAGACTTTTTAAATATTCTGATTATTTGAACAAGGACTAGATTGTAGTAATGCTTCTGGGAAGTTGAAACATTACAAGAAGGATTAGGAATTATAGTTTCTTTTTGTTTTGTGGCATAAATATTATGACACATTTCTTTTATCAAATGGACTTTTTGCATCTTTGAATCTGTGCCTCAAGAAGAAAGCAAGAGTCTAATTTGAGTTCAAGCAAAATATAGTGCAATATGTTAATAATAAGCTCTAGCCAGTAGAAAAATCATTTTTGGTTTTTTTTTTCTTTTTCACAAATTATTTTTTATGTCACTTTAATTGATCCTTGTCTTTAAAAGAATCAAAATATCTACCTGAAGCTACTGCGGTTTGCTGAAGCAATTATGATTAGCCCATATGAAAAAAAAAAATTGATCCAAGATGAAATTTCCTACAGATGAAGATAAAGTGCTTCATTAATTCATTTTTTACCTTTTTTTCTCTATCAAGTTCCCCAATAAACCCTGTCTTCATTGGTAAGTGAAGAATATCCTGAAACATTTTCCAGACGAACACGATAATATGAGTTTTCTCCTCAGGAAGTGTACACAGGTTTGCTTTTTGAAGAATACAGTTGAAAATAAATCACTGAAAACATAGTATTTTAAATGTCTCCTTATATGCCAAGCTATAGAGTTTATGAAGTGTAACAGTTGTCGTGTTAATGTTTTATGATTATTTGTATTTTGGGTTGTGTGGAATAGCAAAATAGTCACATCCTTGTAATAAAATCGAAATTTAAAATTGTTTTGTGAAAATGATGGATGAGTGGAAAATAATCAACCGTTCATCAAACAGTAGCTAAATAGTAAAATGGTGTCAGTGATGTTTAGGAAAGACTGAATTCAGAGTCAACCACCACAGTGCTTAATGCTTTAGTGATAATGCCTATAACATTATAAAGGAAATTTGGAGGAATATGAAAGCCATAAGTTTCTGTTTTAAGTACAAACCTCCTCTGGTATGTACTACCTTGTCAAAATTAATCTATTTATTTATTTTTGCTGACATATGTCAGATAATTGTCATGTATGAATCAATTTGCCTCTGAAAAGAAAATATATATAGGAAGTATAACCTAATTCCTTATTCCTACATTAATTCTACTCGGCTTTGTTTACCTGAATGTTAAGTATCCAAGTTCCCTTAATAATTAGTGCAAGAGGCAGATAGTGGCTGATACACGATATTTGTAGTTGAAGAAGGGATGATCCCTTCATCCTTTCTGCTCTTTTTGACCGTGCAGGATCATTCAGATGTCATCTAATATCATTTGATGTTTAGATGTACATTTTCAAGGCCAGGCTGGACGTGGCCTTGGGCAACCTGGTCTAGTGAGAGGTATCCCTGCCTGTGGCAGGGGGGTTGGAACTCGATGATCTTCAAGGTCCCTTCCAACCTAAACCATTCTATGATTCTATGATTCTATGATTTTACATACCCAAACTTAAATTACAGCCACCTAAAAAAATGGTGCACTTGTTGTCTGAAGTTGGCTTTCCTCAGGAAGATGATCTCATGCAATGTGGTGTAAGAACAGGTCAGATGTGTCTAGGAAATTGGGTTCTGAGCATGTCTATGTGTGTCACCCAGCAGTGCAGTCTGGCTAACTGGTGGCTGACATCCCGATTTAAATGAAGCTAATGTTAAACTTAAGCTGACCTCCAACATGGAGCCGTAAAGCATATAATTAGCATTGTGTAGAACAGAGAGTTGGGAATGAGGGTAAAGGGGAGTGTGGTTTAACTATATCTAAGAAAACAAACTTTAGAGGAGTTCTGTGAGTACAGATTCATAATATGAGTTTGTACTTGTCATTTTTATGCAAAAAAGGGTGTTGTAATAACTGAGTACATTGATGACAGAAAAGGAGATGGTAATAGCCTGGCTGAGACTTATAGCTGTAAAATTGGCTAGGAAATAAGTTTATGGAAATAAGTTTGGTGAGATTTAGTTTGTAATCATGTGTCTGAATTGAATTTTCTGCCTAGATGTCAAATCTGAGTGACACTATACAGTGAGTGAGATATGAAAAGGTCATAAGGTGTAAAAATGTGAGATTAAGAGTCCTGTTTTAGTGTAAACTCATGACTAAATGTTAGAAAGTGGTATCAAACCTTTTCTTTTTTTACATTAATGTTTTAGTGAGAACCCCATTTGATTTTAAAGCTAAAGACTCTTGTACAAAGGCTACAGAATGGCCATAAGTTGCCCAGACTTGCAGATCCCAGCTATTTCCACTCTCCTGCTTCAGGATGCCTCTGATCAGAAAAGTCCAGGGTAATTCAGATGTTAGCCTATTTTGATGTTAAAATGGAGGTGGATTTTAGCATACAGCTTTGCCTTAAAATGTGAAGACAACAGAAACATTTCTACACTAAATTAATACCGTTGATGTTGATTTCCATCTTTTTAGGGAGTTGAATTAGTCCTTAAAATAATGCTGGTGTGTCATAAATGATTGTCTATAAACGAGAGTGAAAAATGATGATGCAGAAATTTCTTTTTCTACCCCTAAAAAGCAAATAAGTATTTATTTATAAGAAAAATGCTTCTCTTGGAACATCAGTTATGATTCATCTGTTCAACTTTACTGAGGATATTTCTCAGAGCCTTACTTAACCTGTCGGTGTAAGAAGACTTGTATAACAATTTACAAATTGATAATAGATCTCTGATGGTCAGCTAAAACTCTTATTCCTGACTTCAACATTTGGTGTACACAGGTGAAGTCAGTCTTGATAAATAAGCAACTTTAACAATTTTAAATTACATATTTTTACCTTAACATTGAAACAGTTTGGTGCAACAGTGATGCAAAAAGAACAAAATAATGACTAATAACATGTCTATTATCATACCAATTATCTTGAAAATCCAGACTACTAGAGTTTTTGACAACCTACTTTTTACTTGATTCATTGAATAATCTAACAAAATATTGTGCATTGGCAGGAGATTAAAGGAAAGATACTTGGTGGGAACCCACACTAACCTCTTGCTAATTGGTTTTCCTGACCTCCAAGACATTTATACCAGGTCTAAAAGCAACAGCATGTGAAGTAGAATGTATTTTTCCACTTAGCTAACTTCACAACCATTTTCTTTCTTCTTTTTCTAAAAATGTTCTAAATGCACTGTACTGATGCTCACTGAAGTAATTAGGTGCAATATGAAACATAAGATTTCTCATGCATAAGACGTGTGGGGAAATAAATTATTTTGAAAACATGAAAAAGTTTATATAATTATAAATACCTTCTATAGGAACAGGGTAAACCCATAAAAAATAAAATCAATATGTGGAAAAGAAATGTTTCACTTGAAAAAGCTTTGAAGGCCTTTCACAGAGATCATGGCAGATATGATGACCCTGTATTGCGGTTGTCACCAGCTATCGCTGAATCCCTCATATAAATAAAGAGAAGCAGAGAGACAGACAGATTTGTTTTGGAACTGCTTTGACCCCACAGTGTTGTGTGTTGGCAGTATGTTTTTAGCGGCAATGCCTTTAGAACTGGAAAATCTTGTCTTCTGACGGGAATCTCTGATTTATTTAATTTTTTTATTTGTTTGCACAACAGGGCTCTACCAGTCAGTCAATAGCCAGATGAGGTACATAACACAAATATTTTTGTAATCACAATGTGGTAGAAAAAGCTAACAGTGCCAACAACTACTCATTCCTCCAGTGAAAAGATTGGCCTAATGAGAGCTTTGATTTTGCCAGCCTCATAGATGTTGGAAAGCTGTCCTCCTGGACCACTTCCTGACCACGAAAATGACGTCTGAAATGCTCAGCAGACACATAGTCATTCTAACACAGATCTAATAGGGAATCCTCTGCTAGTGCAAATGACTCAGTTCAGTTATTCCTAATGCCCAAAATAAAGGCACATAAAAGATATCGTCACACTGCACACAGCTCTACAGAGACCTGTATGCTTTACCAAAAGGTTTTTGACCATTATTCATGAAATTGAAATGCATAAAGACATAACCAGGACAGTGTTACCCCATGTAATTAATGTACGATCAAACAAAACACTGAGCATGGCAAATTGCTTGTATTTTTATCCTGCATCTAGAAAGTTTCCAGTCTTGCTAATCCCTGGACTACCACAGCTATTCAGCTAACAAACATTCTTTAAATGAGATATTTTAAAGCTAAAATCTAATATGAGCTAAAATGACATCAAGGTGATTTGTGCAGACATTCCCTTTGAGACCACTATAAATTAGTTATACCTGAATCAAAACCTTCATCTTCTCCAAGATAATAAGTGGGCAATATTTGTCTTGAGCATTCAGCACTGAATATGATTTTTTTAGTTCTGAAGGCCGGGATACTTTTATATATATAAGGTAACTAGGAAACACAACCCAAATGAACCAGGTTTGAAATATTGTTCTTGAAAACACACAATTCTATAAAGCCAGGAACTGTGGCATACAAAAGCTACAGAATGGATATAATTTTCTCAGATTTGCAAATCCAAGGTTGTAACAAGTTTTGAAGGTTTTGCTACTATAAAGATCTTCAGTGTGAAAGGTTAAAAATGGACATTTTCTGTAAATAAGAAGCCAGCACTATAGCAGGAAATTACCCAAGTACAACCAATACAGACGTTATGGGTGGGGCTCATTCCAATTTTAATTAAATACAAGTGTTGTTTAACATTTTTCATTGCATCAAACAATGTTTAGTATATAAAGAATGTATTTTTTTGAGTGGTTTGAAGCTGATCCAATCAGCTTTACCAGTCATGTGTGATAAACTGCTTTCAGCAGGAAATCTACTGATGTATACTTTGTGTAAAGAGCTATCCTGTTTCCAGACACCTTGAAGCCTACCCTGTTAGATATCTAAAAGTTGCAGGCACTGTTGTATAGAGCAGTGAGCAATATAGTAATGTGTACCATTAATATAACGAATCAAACTGACTATAGAGAGTCAGTATGAACATGTAGAAGCAGCACCTTAATAATACTGGAGTGTGATGGATTTGCTTAACATTTACAGGTCAGCTTGACAGCCCATGAGCAAAAAGTTCTGTGTGAAAACTTTTGTGTCTATGATTCTTTATATATGAGTCATTCCTGTTTGAATTTCCAATGTTGCCATGACAGCTTTTCTGTTGCCACAATTCTCTGCCTCATTCATTATTGACTTTCTAATTTCTACAGCAATAAGTAGGCAAAGATGAGAGTGGTTGTAAAAAGTAACCTCATTTACTATACAACCTTGAACAATTGCCAAAGCAGCATGTCTCTTGGGTGCACAAAGAGGTATAGTTCTATGACTCCATTGCACTTATTCCTAATCCAGATGTCAGTCTAAAACAAATATGTAAAAAACAGTTCTCTATTTCTCGGGGGAAGGCATCTGTTGCTCGCCTCAGTGGCCAGTCTGGCCCAAACCACACCACCTAGAGAAAAAAAGTCAGTCTGAGAAAGGAGTGAATCTGTAAAATGGTACAAGGCAGAGTCAGTGCAGGTGAATATAGAAACTTTGGAAAACTAGAAAAAAATATTTAATGAATATATGTTAAATAAGATATATCTTTTTAAGTGCTCAAAACAGGTTGGAAGTAGCATATCTTGCATATGCCAGGGAATCCCAGAATGAGCATTCATGCTGTTGCCCTGTCAGATACTGCATGTCTACAAATCCTGATAATTATTTTCATTAAATGTGCTCTGTAATTGCTTGCCAGGCTTGCTGCAGCTGTCGGGAAGGGAGCAATGAGATAGAATACACCTACTAGACTGAAGACACAAAGCATCACTTGGTCTGTAAATATACCATCTTAGAAACTAAATAATATAATTTTTAAATAAATAGTTTTGAATCAGAAATATTACATTCACAGTAAATATGTTTAACAGGGGATTGAAAATGAGGACTGATACTGACAAATACGTAAGTCGGCTGGCTTGGAGATATTCGCATTCTATCTGAATAAGATTTATCAGACAAAAGACAGTATGTGATATAGGTTATTCTAAAAATACAGGTGCAACAATTGTGCACAAGCCATGGAACATCTGTGCATTTTTTTAAAAATTTCATAAGAGTTTGCAAGTATTACCCTGAACAGCGAGTTATGTAATAAAATATGCCTGCTTTGGAAAAAAATGTTGTAGAAAATAATAACAAGAACGCTTACTATGACATGGGAAACGCTAAAAGTTACATGACATATTCATAGAATGGTTTGGGTTGGAAAGGACCTTTGAAGATCATCTAGTCCAATCCCCTGCCATAGGCAGGGACATTTTTCATTAGATAAGGGTGCTCAAAGCCCCATCCAACCTGACCTTGAACACTTCCAATGATGGAGCATTCACAACCAATATGGGAAACCTGTTCCAGTGTCTCCCCACCCTCATAGTAAAGAATGTCTTCATTATGTCTAAATCTAAATCTACCTCTTTTAGTTTAAAGCCTTGTCCTATTACTACAGACCTTGGTAAAAAGTCTCTCTCCATCTTCCTTATAAGCTCCCTTTAAGTACTGAAAGGCCACAGTAAGGCTTCCCCAAAGCCTTCTCTTCTTACAACCCCAACTCTCTCAGCCTGTCTTCATAGCAGAGGTGCTCCAGCCCTCTGATCATCTTTGTGGCCTTCCTCTGCACCCACTCGAACAGGTTCATATTTTTCTTGTACTGGGGATCCTTGAACTGGATGCAGTACTCCAAGGGGGTCTCACGAGAGCAGAGTAGAGGGGAAGAATCACCTTCCTCAAACTGCTAGCCATACACTTCTCTTTACACAGCTCAGGATACGATTGGCTTTCTGGGCTGCAAAAGTGCATTATCATCTCATATCTAATTTTCCATCAACAAATATCTCGAAGTACTCTGCATGGCTAATCTCAATCCATTCATCCCATCCAGTCTGTACTGACATTGGAGATTGCCCCAAGCCAGGTGCAGGACCTTGCACCCAGCCTTGTTGAACTTCATAAAGTTCACAGGTGCCCATTTCTCAAGCCTGTCAAGGTCCCTTTGGTTCCTTAAAGAGGACACCGGGTAAGATAAATTACAACTACTGTGCCTACTGACATAGATATGATATTGCTGCGAAAAAAGATGACATCTTTTCAGTAAAAATAAAGTATATTATTGCCACAGCATTATATGTGGCAACAGGTTCATCCACATAAGTCTATTGCTATTTACAAATGTAACTATATTTACATAAAAAAGATGTGTTAGAATACTAGTAGGGTTTTTTTCAATAGATGAAACAAAAGTCAATTTTCTGTTTACCCTAACCCAGATATTTAAAAGAAATAACTGTGTTGTTCAAGTGTTCTTTTTCTTCCATTTTAAGAAGAGTTTGAGAGTTTTCCTCTCTTTTAAAACAAAATGGCTTACATTTCAAAGAAATTAGATTTGAATTAGTCAAAACTAACTACTTTGTAGATAGGAATAATTCATGATTTAAGATTATCTCTCCTTTTTAAATATATTTATAAACATAGTTCTGCTTTAGAACTTTTCTGATTTGAAATGCGTATGACCCCATACAAATGAGAAAATGAATACAAGGCAGATAATTTTTCTTATTAATTTCTCATTTAAAATTTGTCCAATTGTACACTCTACATTTTACCACTAGGAATATGCAACATCTAATAACTAAAAAAATGAGACAAAAAGCAATAATTCATGACAGGAGATGCATGTAACTTCAACACTTTTCCACCAAAGTGTTCTAGACTTGCCCTCCTGCTTTTTCTAAATGTTCAATTTAAGATTAAATTCATTGTTATATTCACATTTTTAGGGGCTTTCAGTATCATTTTACTCCCCTATCTGAGTTCTGAAAACTCAATGAGATTAAGTTCCTGCAATGGATTTAACATAAAACTACACAAATTCCAGCACCAGTTTGATTCGTATGGAATTCTTACATGTAGTGACTCACAGTTCTTCTACCTTTCTCTCTCTGTTTTCCTGTTTCTATCTGCTTGCATAAGAGCTTAATACATTTAAAAATAGTTTTTCTCTGCCATCCAAGTTGGTTTTTTTTTCTTGCTGTATTGGGAATATTTCCAAATCATCCACATTTATTATATGATCAGCCATTTGCCATTGGCAGAACATTGAACAGACTGACTGCATTCCAAAGTGAAAATTTTTGTATTGATGCAACATTCTTTAGATTATGAAGCTTCTTAATTTGACTGAGGGGATAAATTCAGTCAGCTTCTCCTTTCATGATTATCCTGGTGTTTGTCTTCTTTACTATATTTTTTTTTACTACAGGGAATAAAAATATCATTGGGGTTTTCTGAGTAAATAAGCAAAAAATATACAATCTGGTTTAAGTGAGCTCCATGTCAAAGAACTCATTATGTCAACTAGTCTTGAAATCAATGAAGTCAACAAGCATGCTGAGATATCTGACAGTCCTCTAATATTTTTTTTTCTAGTAGGAAGGCCATCATCTTCTGATAAAAATCAGAATTCTTATGTGGCTAAGAAGACTGTCCAAACTAAAGTCTCTCTTTTGTTATAGACAAGCTAAAGACACAATGCACAAGGCGGTTTAGAGATGAATTTGTGTTTTTTTGGCCTGTCATATTTCCCTCTGACACAGACATATTAATGCACACATGCACAATGTGCACACACACATCTACACGGATTTACATGTATAAAACACATTTCAGATTAGTCTCTTCTTTCCTTTGCAAATCACAAACGTTTCAGCACTTGATGACAATTAAGCTTGTTTTAGTCTGGTCCCCTGATGTGTTTCAAGTGCCGCTGAATGCATTCCACAGATTATGATTTTGGTACTATTAAGTAAAATGACAGAGCTCTTTGCAAGCTGTCTACCACCTATGCTGCATTGTCCTCTTTGTTGCAGTTTCAGACTGCTCAAACTAAGGTTACATAATTTTCTGTCTTCTATAACCCCAAGGACCCTATCAGCAGAATTACTCCTTCCAATGGTATGTATCATTTTCTTGTTTTCCACATATTTCTTAGCAAATTTCAAGGTGAGTCCAGCTGATATTCTCAAAACCTTGTTAAGTAATTGGTAGTTTAGTAAACTGTTTCTGTTTCTTAACAGTGAAACATACTAAATCTTGCCAAGTTGTAGGTAGTCAAACTTTTCTTTAGGAAAAAGTCTTCATTCCTTCATGATATTTCCCTTCATCTAAAATAAATCTGAAAATAGTTAAATATCATTATAAGCATTTAGGGAAGTTTTGACCGCTTACATATGAGTTTAAAATCCTGTCAATGACGGAAACAGACATTACCAAGCTTGGCTCATCTAAAGCTTTTCATCACAGCTTAATACATATTTTTCTGCATGACTTCAGTTAGGTTTCTGTTGCTAGCCTCTGTGAGGATATCTTCAGCTAAAATACATTAATAACAATTTATAATCAGCGATTAAAACACTTTTTTGTAGCTTTAAAAAAAAATTCTGGGGAAAAAGTAAATACATACAGAGCTGTAATGAAGTCATCATTCTGTAGATAACTCATGGTTAACATTAAAGCCATGATGTAATTTCATTCTGACTTAACACATGCCTAAGTGTGGTCCAAAATAAGAATATGATCTGAATGTGGGCTTCTATGTATACTTTTTTTTTAGTTTTATTTACATCACAATAAGCAAAGTAACTGATCATTGTAATCTTCATCGTCATTTATTTTTTCACCAGGAGAACTAGTTGTCCTGATTTATACACTCTCTTCCTTATGCATATTCAACAGAAAAATTTTAAACATTACTGATATTCCACAAGGAGGTGCAGGATCTATTAGGCTCTGTGCTGTGCAAACAGATTCATTCCTAAGTAAGTGAAGCAAGAAGCAGAAAGGCAGAAAAAGGGTTTAGATTTTTCTTTTTATGCTAAATGAAATAAACTAGGTTCTCCTTAGGAAAAGGCACCGCATTTCTGCAATAAATGTCTTTATTATAAACTGCTTTTTCTGCATTTGGGTAGTTATTTCTGAAATTACCAACCAGATTAATTTTTCTTTTTCTGATAATATGAATGTGTTGCATTTTGGCAAGAAGTTTTATCTTTGGTTTTTTGTTCAAGCTGTCATATTTTAGGAAGATTTTTTTGCATCATTGTAGATTTTTTCTTATTTTAAATATACTCAGTATACTTCTATCTTTTCTTTAATCTAGCCTCAGGTTCTCCATTTATTTCAGGACTGTATAACTATAGTCAAAAGGATTCAGGTTCCTTTTTATGGTTTCCATCTGCATGTGAAAACATCAGGACTGAGAACTCGTGCAGTTTCATTTTATTTCTCTGTACAGACTCAAATTAAAGCCTACTGCTTTGGGGGAATCAATTCTGCCTAAAGATCAATTAATAGTTTTCCTTCTTTCACCCACATCTATGCCAGAGGTGACATTGTGTATGCCATTTGCATATACAGCTGAGAAAATACAAAATAAAGTGATTAAAAGTAAATTAAGTAAACAGTCCACTCTGGACTCCTGGGTAATTAGGAAACATTGTTTTTCATAGTTATATATTATGCTTGTGCATGTACTGAATTTAAATGCCAATTATAATTTGTTCACTATTTAAATTTTACTTTATGTTACTTACGTATTTATTTTAAGATACAGAAATGCACATTGTTGAACACAAACTGCTCGACTATACTTTCAAAGAAAAGAGAAAAAAAGGAAAGAAAACAAAAATAAATTTCTTGCTATATATTCCCATTTGATCTTTTTTCTAGATGTAACTCTTTCCAAACTGCTTACATTGCTGCAGTCCTTATAGGAGTACCATAGGACTCTGCTATTTCCACATACAGCCTGCCAGCAAGCAAACAATCAAAGAAAATATTATTTGAGGTCAGTTCTTAAAGTGACTTTTGGAAGTTCTTGAAGCTTTGTATCACTCCTGAATCTATGACTCTGGTTTTCTAATGTTACCTCTGGAATTAAATTTATGACTAAGTAACTGTTAATCAGCTAGTAAGATTAAATTCAGTGGCTGTTTCATTAAATACTTCAAGTCCTCTGTTTTAGTTCACAATAAATTTAAAAAGCAAACCAAAACAAAATAAAACCCCTGAAAAAAATTAATAAAACTTACTCCAGAAATGCCTTTTTTTGCCTAAAGAAGCATTTATTTTCCAGAATCATTTTAGTTTGAATGGTAAAAGAAATCCAACCTTAATGCGTATTATTTTCCTCTGCACTTGGTAAAATGGATGTCACAACCTAGACAGAGCTCCCAGGAAAACACGCAACTGTCCAGGTCTTGGGCTGCAGGGAGTGCCAGAGGATTTAGTTGGTAACACAGGCAGTAGTGAGAACAGCTGTGCGAGGTGTGACCAGGTTGACAATCTGCTCAGTCTGGTGGCAGAGCTATGAGAGGAATTTTGTAGCCCTAACCAGGACAAGCAGAAATGTGAAGGACCATCAGAGAGTCTGAGAAAGAGACTAGTGGAACCATGGTCTGCCCTCCCTGAGACAGAAACAGGAACAGGCACCAAAAAAAAAACCAAGATCAAGGGGATACTCTATCCTCCCCACTGTTGGCTGAAGGCAGTAGTATAAAAGAGATGAGTGAAAGGAGGCAAGTCCCTGCACAGAGTGTCAGGCAAACCCCCTCTTTGCCTGCTCTGCCTTCCCAGGTGCCTCTGTACAACAGCTATGAGGCTCTGGATGTGGAATTCTAGTCAATGGATGATGTGGATGATGGTCCATCTTCACCAGAGGTGCTGCCAAGGTCAGAAAGGTCTTCCCCTCATACCACAACCACCTCCACGAGGAAGAAAAGATGGGTTATAATAGTAGGTGACTCCCTTCTGAGAGGAACAGAGGGTCCAATATGCCAGCCAGACGCTCCTCTTAGGGAAGTCTGCTGCCTCCCTGGGGCCCGGGTTAAGGACATTACTAGGAAACTTCCTAGCCTGGTATGGCCCTTAAACTATTACCCATTACTGCTCCTCCATATGGGTGGTGATGAAGCCGCTACGAGTAGTCCAAGGGCAATCAAAAGAGACTTCAGGGCCTTGGGACAGTTCGTAAGGGAATCTGGAGCACGGGTTATTTTTTCCTCTCTCCTTCCAGTTGTGGGCAGTGACATTGGAAGAAACAGACAGGCTCAGTCTATTAATACGTGGCTGGTGTCACCGACAGTTTTGGGGTTTTCTATAATGGGATGGCCTACAAAGAATCAGGCCTGCTAGCGTCAGATGGGACTCACCTTTGTGAAAGAGGGAAAAGGATCTTTGCTCACAAGCTAGTGGGCCTCATTGACAGAGCTTTAAACTAGGCTTGAAGGAGGAGGGGGAAAATATTAGGCTTGCCCATGACAAGCTGTGGGGTGACACACCAAGGTTAGAGGGATAGGATGCTAGCGAGGGCCCTCAGTATGTTGCACTGAGACCTGCTGGCTACACTGCACCACACTTGAAGTCTTACAGAGATGATCCACGGTCTCCTGAGGTAATAGGAGGCAAGAGGGAAACACTAGTGAAATATCTCAAAGGAATTAAGGGGTGTTCCTCTAGAAAGGTGGCAGGGCCAACAGCCCAGCTGAGGTGCCTCTATACCAGTGCACACAGCATAGGCAACAAACCGTAGGAGCTGGAAGCCACCAGGCTGCTAGAAAGCTACGACCTACTTGCCATTACTGAAACTTGGTGGAACAAATCCCATGACTGGAGTGCAGCTATTGATGGCTACAGGCTGGGACAAGCAAGGAAGAAGAGGAGAAGGTGTTGCCCTTTACATCAAGAAATGAGTAGAAGAGCTGTTTCTGAAGAATAGCCACGACCAGGTTGAAAGTTTATGGCTAAGAATTAGAGACGGAGGCAAAAAGGGAACCTTGTTGTTGGCATCTACTACAGGCAGCCCGATCAAGGGGAGCCTATTGATGAAGCCTTCTTACTCCAGCTACAGGAGGTATTATGCTTGTAGGCTCTCATCCTGCTGGGGGACTTTAACCGCCCTGACAACTGCTGGAAATGTAGCACAGCAAGCTGTAGGCAATCCAGGAGACTCCTAGAGTGCATTGAGGATAACTTAGCCCAAGTAATAAACAGCCCTACCAAACGGGATGTGATACTGCACTTGTTGGTCATGAACCCAAGTGCACTCATTGGTGACGTCAGGATTGGAGGCAGCCTGAGATGCAATAATCATGCACTGGTGGAGTTTGCAGCCCTGAGGGAGTAAAGTTAGGACCCTGAATTTTAGGAGAGCAAAATTCCAGGTCTTCAAGGAGTTAGTTAATAAAACCCGCTGGGAAACTGCCCTCAGGGACAAGGGAGCAGAACAGAGCTGCCAGACCTTTATGGATGCTTTCCATAGAGCAAAAGAGCTCTTGATCCCCAGGTGTAAGAAATCAGGAAAGGAAGGCAAGAGAACGGCATGGCTGAGTGGAGACCTGCTGGTCAAACTAAAGGGCAAGAAGGAAATGCACAGGCAGTGGAAGCAGGGACAGGTATCCTGTTAAGAGTATAGGGATGCTGCCTGGTTGTGCAGGGATAGGATCAGAAAGGTCAAGGCACAGCTGGAGCTGAACTTGGCCAGGGATGCAAAGAATACTAAGAAGGGCTTCTACAGGTATGTCAGCCAAGGAAAGTCAAAGAAAATGTATCCCCCATGATGAGCAAGACTGGCAAGCTGGTAACAATAGACAAGGAGAAGGCTGAGGTACTCAACAACTTTTTTGCCTCAGTCTTCACTAACAACCTCGCTTCCCACACCTCTCAAGTAGATGGACTGCAAGGCAGGGACTGGGGGAGCAAAGTCCCTCCTGCTGTAAAAGATCGGGTTCGTGACCGCCTGAAGAACCTGAGCGTACAGGAATCTGTTGGACCTGAGGAGATGCATCCCAGAGTCATAGAATCATTGAATCATAGAATGGTTTGGGTTGGAAGGGACCATAAAGATCATCTAATTCCAACCACCCTGCAATGGGCAGGGACACCTTCCACTAGACCAGGTTACACAAAGCCCCATCCAACCTGGTCTTGAGTCCTGAGGGAACTGGCTGATGTAGTTGCTAAGACACTCTCCATGATATTTGAAAAGTCATGGCAGTCAGGTAGAGTCCCCGGTGAGTGGAAAATAGGAAACGTTGCACCCATTTTTTAAAAAGGTAAAAAGGAGTACCCTGGGAATTACCAACCTGTCAGCCTCGCTTCAGTGCCTGGGAAGATCATGGAACGGATCCTCCTTGAATCTATGCTAAGGCACACCAAGGACTGGGACGTGAATCAAGACAGCCAGCATGGCTTCACCAAGGGCAAGTCTTGCCTGACCAACATAGTGGCCTTCTATGACGGGTTGACTACATTAGTGAACAAGGGAAGAGCAATGGATGTTGTCTATCGGGACCTCTCTAAGGCCTTTGACACAGTCCCCCACAACATCCTTCTGTCTGAATTGGAGAGGTATGGGTTTGATGGGTGGAGTGTTCGGTGGATGAGGAATTGCTTGGATGGTCACATCCAGAGGGTAATGATAAACAGCTCAATGTCCAGATGGAGATCCGTGATGAGACGTGTCCCTCAGGGATGTGTATTAGGACCAGTACTTTTTAATATCTACATCAATTACATAGACAGTGGGATTGAGTGCACACTCAGCAAGTTTGCCAACAGCACCAAGCTGAGTGGTGCAGTTGACATGCCTGAGGGACAAGATGACATCCAGAAGGACCTGGACAAGCTTGAGAAGTGGGCCTATGTGAACCTTATGAGGTTCAACAAGGCCAAGTGCAGGGTCCTGCACGTGGGTCAGGGCAACCCCCAGTATCAATACAGGCTATGGGATGAAGGGATTGAGAGCAGCCTTGCTGAGAAAGACTTGGGGGTACTGGTGGATGAAAAGCTGGACATGAGATTACAATGTGTGCTCACAGCCCAGAAAGACAACCACATCCTGGGCTGCATCAAAAGAAGCTTGGCCAGCAGGTTGAGGGAGGTGATTCTGCCTCTCTACTCCGCACTCATGAGACCCCACCTGAAGTACTGTGTCCAGCTCTGGAGCCCCCAACATGAAATAGACATGGACCTGTGGGAGCAAGTCCAGAGGAGGTCCACGAAGATGACCAGAGGGCTGGAGCACCTTTCCTATGAAGAAAGTCCGATGGAGTTGGGGTTGTTCATCCTGGAGAAGAGAAGGCTCCAGGGACACCTTATAGCAGCCTTCCAGTACTTAAAGGGGGCTTACAAGAAAGATGGGGACAAACTTTTTAGCAGGTCCTGTTGCGATAGGGCAAGGGGTAATGGCTTTGAACTAAAAGAAGAAAGATTTAGACTAGATATGAGGAAAATTTTTTTTCCACTAAGTCATGAAACACTGCAACAAGTTACCCAGAGAGGTGGTAGATGCACCATCCCTCAAAATACTCAAGGTCAGGTTGGACAGGGCTCTGAGCAACATGATCTAGTTGAAGATGTCCCTGTTCATTGCAGGGGGGGTTGGACTAAATGACCTTTAATGGTTCCTTTCAACTGAAACTATTTTATGATTCTATTATCTGCAGTACCTGAGCCATCATGTTCTTTCTAGAACAATCTGGAAGTCTCTACCTTTAACATTTCTTTCCCAGCTCCTTGTCTTTCAGCAAATCATAGGACCTTTGTTGTGTGGAATTTATGATATGTTTAAAGTCAGAACTGTAAAAACATTGATGCAAATCTTCTGAAGTATTAATAAACAATTTATTTTATATACTCTGATGCTCTTCTCTGTAAGTGGGTCACCTGAAACAATTAAAACAGCTGAACAGGAGTTCAACTTCATGCTTTAAATGTCAGCTTTTATTTGGACTTCCTTTAACGGAAAAAAATTGCAGGGTTCAGAGAGCAGTTGATTTTGTGGTAAGATATATGTCTAACATCTTTGGGACAAATAATCTATTTTTTCTCTTCATTCATGATAGAGATAGCTTAGATGAGTAGCTCAGACTATTTGCTTAGCTTCTTTGGAAGGCTAAACCTAGGTGATACAAACACTAGCCTTTATATCTAACATCATAGATGGATATATACCAGTGTTAAGTGAATACAGGTATACAGTTTACCTAACCAATAAATCATACAGTGGTCTAGTTATTATACAGTGATCAAAATGTTTTTATATGAGAAGAAAGTGTTTAACATTCCTCTATTGTGCCTAAATATGAATTTTCTTTATTTTGTGTGATGACAAGAGTTTTAAAGCTCATGGCTTCTTTGGTTTGTTCATATTTTGAACACCTATAATTAACACTGACAAGCGATCACAACCAATGTAGCACAAATCACATCTCAAATAAGTACAGTGAAATATGGTACAATACATTGAGAACAAATTGAACAACAACTAAAAATTTGGCAACTAATAAATTCAAGTCGTAGCATAAAAGACTACAAGCACAAACCAGAAGAGTGAATCCAGCAGTGAGTTATTTACTTCGAATTTTCTGCTCATCACTCTCCACAAATCATTTCTTGAGTACATTTTTGGGAAGCCAGCTCAGTTCTTACGCTTTTTTTTTCGGTTGTGTCCTGTCCTCTCTCCTCTTCTTTTCTCGGGCAGCTCTTAGATACCTGTGGGGAGATGTCATTAACAGATTCTCTGTTGCTTGTGCACACCACCAGCAGCTTAACAGTCATCCCATACCTGCATGATATGAAACAGATTGATTAGTGATGCTTCTTCTCTCATCTGCCCTTAGGTGTATGCAGTAAAGTCTAGAGATACAGCATAGCATTTGCTGAGAGACCAAATGCAGTACCATGCCTGGGGCAAAAGCAAGAAATCACAGTGTGAGTCTGGAAGAAACAGGTAAGACCTGGTATGTCTGGGAAGACCCCAAACAGGGTAATCCGAAAAAGAGTGACAAATTTGTGATGGGAAAAGACAGTAGTCCTGTGTTCTGTGAAGATAAAGGAGAAGAAAATGTAGGGAAAAAAGAAAAGCATGTGTGTTGGGGGAAATTCTTATGAAAATGCCGAGGAGCTGTTGTGTCTACATTACAGATACAGTACTATTGTTAATCCTTCATTTAGGTTTTCTCAGTGGCAATCAGCTAGAGAGTAGACAAGACAAGGATGTTCTAAACCAAGCATAGTAAAATGATGGCAGAATTATCAAGATTTTTTGTTATAAAATGGGAAAAAGAGACATTTAGTAGAAGAAAGGAAGAAAGAGAGGAAGAAAAAGTAAGGATGAGGTGGAAGTGAAAAGTGATCAGTTAGTAATTAGGTAAAAGGCCTGAAGAAATTATAATGATTAAGTAAGAAATGCAAGGGTAACAGAGTTGTAAGTTTCAAAATATTTTGTGGCCTCAATTTTTTCTACTCAGTTCCTTAGTAGGCAGTGTCCTAAAATAACTGCTGGGAGGATTCAAGTCTAGAGTAGGCAAACAACATAGAAGTTGGAAATGAACTCAAGGGACATATTGAAATATTTGCCTATAGAATAGCAAAATAAAATAACAATAATAAAAAAGGACAGTAGAAAAAAACTAAAACAATAGAATAAGATTTAAACTCTCCACTAAATATCTCAAGTAATTTTAGTGTATTTTTTAGATGATCTGTCTCTTCATCTTATGCATAAATTGTGTCTGACATTTTTCCACATGCTGTCATGCACACTGACTGGTTAAGATGTCAAGAGACGAGCTCAAAGGTCCTTGGTATGGCTGACATGGTCTTCCTGTCCCCTCCCAAACTACATAAACTATCCATAAGGATGAAGGCTGCACATCCATGACAAACGTTCATTAGCAATGGGACTCTTAAGAATGCTGACTGGCAGGAACTGAATTCATTTTGCTCCTGCTGGGTAGCAAAATTGTATTCCCCATGCTCTAGTCTAAAGTCTGCGTAGTTAGACTCTGGCTCTTCCACATTACCATAATATGTCTGACTTTTCAATTTCAGTGTCTCACAGCCATTCAAAGTTGTTTTTCTCAGACTGAAGTAACTTATATTAATGTACTGAACTCAAAAAGCAACCTGTAGCTTGAATAAATAAATAAATAAATAAATAAATGAGGAATTTTAGGGGTAAAGACAGAATTTGGATTTTAAGAGTATAGAGAAATGCAGCTGGATCTGGAAAGAGTTTTCTTTTTAATTATATAACACCACAGAGTGTGTCTTTTGCATGTTCAGGCTAGTTCACTTTGCAATGGAAGTACTTCTTTTCTGACACTCAATTCATGTTCCTCCAATTTTCTTTATATTCTTTTTACCTAAGGATAAAACAGGGTCATAGGGGTTTAAATGACAAAGGAAAGCGTGACATTTCTTCTCTAAAGATAATATCATTTGGAGAAAGGCACAAATAGAAAAAGTCTTGTTGAAATACGCAACGTGACTTGATTTTAAGTGCTTTCCACACTGTACCCATCCACTAGATGCCTTAGTTTCTGCATTTGTTGTTCCATGTATTCAACAGAAAGATTGCTAAAAAAAGTCTGATACTTGACTATTTCCTATTGAAATCAATGCCCTCAAGTATATTCTTGAGTCTCATAATATTTCACAAAAAATACTCATTTGTCTAAATCATGTCATATCACATGTCTGTAATCACATTTCTGTAAAAAGCAATGCAAATTTCTGATGTTGTGTATTGAGTTCTATTTACTGTAAAATAAACAAGACTGAGGTTTTCTTTTTCAATTTTTTGTTTCAAATTTTTCAGTTTACATTTTACAATACAAAGATCCCTCTTCTGAAAGTTATTCACTTTAACCACAAGGGCAGAACACTGAAGTGAAAAAGGCACTGGCACAGTTAGAGAGAGGGAAAAAAATCACACAAGGAAGTTATATTGAATTAGGGCCTGAAAATTCATAGAATCATAGAATCATAGAATGGTTTAGGTTGGAAGGGACCTTGAAGATCATCGAGTTCCAACCCCCCTGCCACAGGCAGGGACACCTCCCACTAGACCAGGTTGCCCAAGGCCACATCCAGCCTGGCCTTGAACACCTCCAGGGATGGGGCTTCAACAACCTCTCTGGGCAACCTGTTCCAGTGCCTCACCACCCTTAAAGTGAAAAACTTCTTCCTAATGTTTAATCTAAACCTGCCCTCTTCCAGCTTAAAGCCGTTCCCCCTTGTCCTATCACTACATGCCCTAGTAAAAAGTCCTTCCCCAGCTCTCCTGTAGGCCCCCTTTAGGTACTGGAAGGCCGCAATAAGATCTCCCCGGAGCCTTCTCTTCTCCAGGCTGAACAGCCCCAACTCTCTCAGCCTCTCCTCATAGGAGAGGTGCTCCAGCCCTCGGATCATCCTCGTGGCTCTCCTCTGGACGCGCTCCAGCAGGTCCATGTCCTTCTTATGTTGGGGACTCCAGAGCTGGATGCAGTACTCCAGGTGGGGTCTCACGAGAGCCGAGTAGAGGGGCAGAATCACCTCCCTTGACCTGCTGGCCACACTTCTTTTGATGCAGCCCAGGATACGGTTGGCCTTCTGGGCTGCGATCGCACATTGCTTGCTCATGTCGAGCTTCTCATCAGTCATCACCCCCAGGTCCTTCTCCACAGGGCTGCTCTCCAGCCATTCTCCGCCGAGCCTGTATTTGTGCTTGGGATTGCCCCGACCCAGATGTAGGACCTTGCACTTGGCCTTGTTGAACTGCATGAAGTTGGCTTGGGCCCACCTCTCCAGCCTGTCCAGGTCCCTCTGGATGGCATCCCTCCCCTCAAGCGTGTCTGCCTCGCCAAACAGCTTGGTATCATCAGCAAACTTGCTGAGGGTGCACTCTACCCCACTGTCCATGTCGTTAACAAAGATGTTGAACAGTACGGGTCCCAGTACCGACCCCTGAGGAACGCCACTCGTCACTGCTCTCCACTTGGACACTGAGCCGTTGACCGCAACCCTTTGAGTGCGACCATCCAGCCAGTTCTTTAGCCACTGAGTGGTCCATTTATCGAATCCATGTCTCTTCAATTTAGAGACCAGGATATCGTGTGGGACAGTGTCAAACGCTTTGCACAAGTCCAGGTAGATGACATCAGCAGATCTTCCCTTGTCCACTGCTGCTGTAACCCCTTCGTAGAAGGCCACCAAATTTGTCAGGCATGACTTGCCCTTGGTGAAGCCATGTTGGCTGTCGCCAATCACCTCCTTGTTTTCTGTGTGCCTCAGAAGAGTTTCCAGGAGGATCTGCTCCATGATCTTGCCAGGCACAGAGGTGAGACTGACTGGCCTGTAGTTCCCCGGGTCTTCCTTGTTTCCCTTTTTGAAAATAGGGGTTATGTTTCCCCTTTTCCAGTCGGCAGGAACCTCGCCAGACTGCCACGACTTCTCAAATATGATGGCTAGTGGCTTCACGACTTGATCTGCGAGTTCCCTCAGGACCCGCGGATGTATCTCATCAGGTCCCATGGACTTGTGCACCTTCAGGTTCCTCAGGTGGTCTCTCACTTTATCTTCATCTACAGTGGGCAGTGCTCTGTTTTCCCAATCCTCTCCTTTGCAGTCTGCGTCTTGGGCAGTGCGGCTGCTGTCCTTGTCTGTGAAGACTGAGGCAAAAAAGTCATTGAGTACCTCAGCTCTGTCGCTGTCCCGGGTGACCAGTTCTTGCGTATCCTTCCGGAGAGGGCCAACATTTTCCCTAGTCTTTCTTTTCTCTCTGATATACCTATAGAAGGATTTTTTGTTTGTCTTAATGTCCCTGGCCAGATTTAGTTCTAGCTGGGCTTTAGCTTGTCTAACCCGCTCTCTAGCTGCTCGAACGATTCCTCTGTAATCCTCCCAGGCTACCCGCCCCTGTCTCCACTCCCTATAGACCTTCTTTTTTCTTTTGGTCACTTCCAGGAGCTCCTTATTCATCCACGCAGGCCTCCTGGCTTTTCTGCCTGCCTTCCTCTTTGTAGGAATGCATTGCTGCTGTGCTTGGAGGAGGTGGTCCTTGAATATTAACCACCTTTCTGGGACCCCTCTTCCTTCCAGCGCTTCATCCCACGGCACCATACCAAGCAGATTCTTCAAGAGGCCAAAGTCGGCTCTCCTGAAGTCCAGGGTCATCAGCCTGCTGCGCACCTTCTTCGTTGCCTTGAGGATTTCAAACTCAACCATTTCGTGGTCACTGCAGCCCAGGCTACCCTTGAGTTTGACCCTGTCAACCAGCCCCTCCTCGTTGGTAAGAACAAGGTCCAGCATGGCTCCTCTCCTCGTCGGCTCCTCAACCACTTGGAGAAGGAAGTTGTCCTCAATGCAATCCAGGAACCTCCTGGATTGCCTGTGCCTGGCTGTGTTATCCTTCCAACTGATGTCAGGGTGGTTGAAGTCACCCATGAGAACCAAGGTCTGTGAACGTGATGCCGCCCTTATCTGTCTATAGAGGGCTTCATCCACTTGGTCTTCCTGGTCGGGTGGCCTGTAGCATACCCCCACTGTAACGTCCCCTGCTCCCGATTTCCCTGTAATCTTGACCCATAGGCTCTCAGTTGGCTCGGTATCCTCCCCCAGGTTGAGCTCCATACATTCCAGCTGCTCATCAACATATAAGGCAACACCGCCTCCTCGTTTCCCTTGCCTGTCTCTCCTGAAGAGCCTGTACCCTTTCATGCCGATGCTCCAGTCATAGGAGTCGTCCCACCAAGTTTCTACGATGCCAATGAGATCGTAGCCTTGGAGGCGTGTACACGTCTCTAATTCCTCCTGCTTGTTCCCCATGCTCCGCGCATTTGTGAAGAGGCACTTCAGCCGTGTCTTCGTTGCGGCCGATTTGGTTGGAGCAGCTGTAATTCCTTTGTCCTGTACTAACAGTGCCTCCCGATTGACTCCCGTTGGTCCAGGAGTTCCTAGCTCATCTACGTGAAGGTTTGGGCATACTGCAGCGTAGCTGGCACATCTTGGAGCTAATGGCTGCAGGCCCTCACCAGCGCCCTGTTCCCCTTTCCTTGATGTAACATCCCTTGGCTGTTCATGGGCAACCCTGATAATACCCCCTTCCCCCGTCGAATTTAGTTTAAAGCCCTGTTAACGAGCCCTGCCAATTTTTGGGCAAAACCCCTTCTCCCTCTTTGAGTGAGCCAGCCCCCATCTGATGCCAGCAGGCCTGATGCCGCAAAGGTCATTCCATTGTTAAAAAACCCAAAGTTGTGTCGTTGACACCATCCACGGAGCCACATGTTAACAGATTGAGCTCGTCTGTTCCTTTCAATGTCATTGCCCGCAACAGGAAGTAGGGATGAGAAAATCACCTGTGCTCCAGATCCCTGTAGTGACTGTCCCAAAGCCCTGATATCCCTTTTAATCATCCTTGCACTCCTTTCTGCACATTCATCGCTCCCCACGTGAAACAGGAGCAACGGATAGTAGTCCGAGGGCTGCACCAGGCTAGGGAGTCTCTTAGTGATGTCCCTAACGCGTGCCCCCGGGAGGCAGCAGACTTCCCTGAGAGCGGGGTCTGCCCTACATATTGGGCCCTCAGTCCCCCTCAGTGCTGAGTCGCCCACGACTATAGCCCTCCTTTTCTTCTTAAATTGATATTTATTACTACCTTGTTAATTAATATTTGATATAATTGTGGATATTCTTGCTATTAACAAACTGTGCAGACACTGTGCAACCAGGAATTCAAGAGTAAGTTCAGAAACAGAGCCTAGTTCCCCTATTTTTTCAATGCATAAATACTTGGTCTGATGGTCTAGTTCCCGGGAATATGTTGACCGAGCCCTGGCAGAAACAGAAGAGCATGCCTTGCAGTCCGGTGGCTGGTGCACATTAAAGCCTTGTGGAGGGTGGGGAAGCCAAGTTCCCTGTGACAAGGACATTTTGGAATCCAGCTCCAGCCGTCTTAGTTTGTGCATAAATCTTCTGAACTGTAAAAAAAACAGGGAATATGCTTATTGCTTTTTATAAAAGACATGCTCCTGATGCAGAGGAAGCTACCATAAGAAGTGAAATTTGAAAAGAAAAAGAAAAAAAAAAAAAACTAAAACTGAGTTTGATGAAGTTAGGCGTTTACTTAGTTGCCCATATGTCATGGGAGTAGCTGCTTAATTAATTTGGAATGGATTGTTTTTTTTCTTTAGAGGTGTATATTTGTCTCCAATTACTTTAATTAAGTGCTCATTTCAAGAGAAATGGATTTCACCTCACTTCCTTCTCTACTATAGCAAGGTTTTTAAAATTAAGGTAAGGCATAGCACCAAAAGAAATACATGATTACCTATTTAGTGTGAAAACAAACAATCTCCTTAATCCATTTTATCTGGGAGTCTGTAGACATTGAAGCCAATACGGACTCAGTTAATTTTATTGTCTGCACAGTGATGAATTAAAATAAGATGCTTGATTTAATTCTTTTTATAGTGAGACATCTATTCTGCCTGTACCATCTGTCCCTCTATACATTTTATCTCCACTCCTTTCAAGGGAAATTCCTGTAACCACCTCATGGCTAAGAACAGAGCCCCATGTCATAACATGCCACTAGAAAGTGAGCCAAGTTTTACAATACTCTCCTCTGAAGAAAAGAAGAATCAGCCTTATATAGAACTGAAAAGAAATCCTGAGTAAATGGAAATAGCAGACTTGGTAGTGATTAGATCCCATGACTAATGCTGCACGGTAGTATAAATGCCACTCATAATAATATCCCACTACCATGACTAATGTGAAACAGCTTCAATCTGCTCATAGTAGACTAGGTTGAAAGGAGGAAAGAGAATGTTCTCCCTGTTCTTTACTTTTCAAACTTCTTACTTGAAATGAGACAGAGAGAGAGAGTGAGAGATGCCAAAATTAGTTATGCTTTAATCTGGACACTGTCTTTTCTTAAAACAGGAGCAATCCCCTGTGAGCTAAAGAATGTGTACAAATATGTATGAATGGTAAATGGTAATTGGGAGGTTGTCCTTTGCTTCTGCTAAAATAATTAAGGAAGCATAGTGTGTAACACATCCTGTCTCCCCAAATAAAGTCATCTCCTTTGTATTTTTCATGTCCTACTATAAAACATTATTTGTTGTTGGAAAACTTTACTCCTGACTCATAGATCACACTTTCCACTTTCATGATCTGACTCTAAGGGCTATTAATCAAAGTTACAGATTCACTCAACTTACTTCATATGGCATTTACTATGAGAAATAAACAAGCAGTGACTTAATTTGTTTAGCTTGAGATTTTATCATCTTTGGTATCTTAATCCACAAATCCATTCTTCTCAATGGCTAACTAGAATTTTCTGCCTGATTTTGAGAAAAAGGAAAATTCTGCTTCTCTCCTATTGTTGGTATCTTGAATGCAGTCTTATAAATATATTTCCACAGAGGCACCAGCAGCATTTTCAGCATCATGGAATAAATGGCACAAAGTGAAAATGAAAGCATGTTAAATTTTCTATATTAAACAGTAAAACAAAACTCAAGACCTCATTTTTTATTGCAGAGTGGGAAATATTTCTTATTAAAAATATTTTCTGCTTTTCATAGAATGGTGGGTTGGAATAGGTAGCAATTTTGAAGTATACAGCAGTAAAGGAGGGTCTTCGTTTTAATAATAGCTATTATTTATTCTCTTTTTGAAAGAAGAGGCATGTGAGAGTCTGTCCTGTGATTCTTGCATTAGCTTCTACTGCTATTGCTACTGCTGCTGTTCATCTTCCTGAAAACATGTTTTCCTGAAAACAGAAGAACAATATGCATAGGAATAAATAAGAGAACAGCATGGGTATGAAGAGAATGTACTGTTTCTAGTACTGCCTCTTATTTGTGACCTCTCTGCTGGAATGACAGACACAGGAGACTTGTCCTTCACATTCACTGTAAGAACTGGTTAACTTGTAGCATCAGTCTTGTTAAGACATTTTAGTTATCTCACAGGTCTGTCACAAAGAAAACAGACTTACCTGGAAAAGACACATTATTTTGGGGGTTTTGGTGTGGTGGTTTTGATTTGATTTGGTTTGTTTTTTCAAGAACAGTGAAAGATAAAGATGGAAAGAAGAAATAGTTTGGCAGAAGCTATGGCAGAAGGGATGGTAGATGGTGGAAGATGGGAAGACTGAAGGCATTAAAGGAGGGATAGAGCAGTCAAATAAATTTTTGTGTTGTGGAAATCTGTTGAAAGTAAGTGGAAGTATAACAGTATACACATAGATATTTTTAGGACTAGTGCCTTAGAGTCAAAGAACTAAAAAGGAGCTAAAAGGAAAAGAATACCAAGAAAAGACAGAAAAAAGATTTTTTACTTTTTTTAATTTCAAATTAATTCTCATAGAATTAGGCGTATTCAGGAAAAATTTGCAGCTGAGAACACAAAGGGGAAGAGGGGAAAAAAGATGGGCAAACGTCAAATATAAGCTGAAAGGTGACATTATTTTAACCAAATTGAGATAAAAATATTAATAATAATAAAAGATCACCTGCTACAGATATGTAATCTTCTATTTTCTTCAAATGAAGAATGACACACAAACACATACCTAATTCTGAAAAAAACACTACCTGTTGTCCAGCACGTTATAGCTTACATTTCATAAGAGGGGCATATGTTTGAAGTGGATAGGGCACCAAGCTAGACCATGAAAATTTATATACTGTCTAAAACCTGAATATTGTCTGGTTTTGAAGTGGTGGAAACATCTAAGCTTCTGTGTCTTCTGTCAGTACTTTGGCTATTTAGTTGGATTATATGATCATGGAAGCTCTCCTGAATGAAGTTCATGCAGAACAAAGCTATATATAATAGTTATATATTTTATATTATACTGTAATATATAATGTTATATATTTTATTTAGTTATACATTATATAATATAATATATTATAAATTATATACAGTAAATAGTCATTAAATATTATAATTTATATGTCATTTTTATTATATAATTATAAATTTATATAGTGATCTTAAGTCACAGCTATAACAGATAAAAAAATATTTAAAAAAAAACCAGAAAACAAGACAAAGTGGAACTGCACATGTAGGGTAGGGGAACAAGCAGATAAACTAAGATTATAATTTCATACGACCTAATCTTACCAAATAATTCTTAGGAAATAGTGACAGAAATTGTTGTAAGACCTATACTAATAAACATGTCACAACAAACTCAGTGGAATTGTAGTACTTCTGTCCAGCAAGTAATCTGACCATATTTCTTAGTTCTCAATTTTTATTACATTTACTCATTTGAGGAATGAAATAGTTTATTTTTGACACCAAATCAGTCTTTAACTGTTTATTATCTCATATTAGTTTACACTGCATTCCCTTCTTCCAAAACCCTGTTTCCCAATGGCTATGGTTTCATTTTAGTTCTTATTTCTCTGAGTTTGGACATCTTCCACTGTGTCATTTTCAGCAGGAGGCTCAAAATCAGTCTGTCATGAGCCAACTAAGAACATTTCTCATAACTCTAACCACTGGCTTTCCCCTGTGCCTCACTGTTGCTTTGCAATTCCCGTTTTATGGAACTCAGATGCGTTTTTTTTAGAACTTGCATTTGCCTACTAGCCAAAATGGTTTTATCAGCTCTGGTCTCATCTTTAAGAATGTCTGTTCATCACTGTTTTTGCAAAGTCTCATTTAAACTGAACTAAGAAAAAAAAAGTGTCATGTTACCTACAGGCTCTCATTATTTATGCTGAAGGTATGTCAGTTGTTCTCTGAAGGAAGTATTAATAGGCCCCAATTCTTCATATTTTTGAGATACCCTGACAGTGTTTACAGATTAGTCCTACGTCTTACTCAGTTTCAAAACTAATTAATTGTGGTGAAGACTAAAGACTGCAGTAAATTCTTCCCTAGATCTATCAGAGGGTTACAATTAACATTCATATTTTTCAACAGACTGGGGGTGGACAAGTCTTCTGAAAAGAAACAAACAACCCATCGCAAAAGGCATGCATGATTTATATGTAGGTGAACCTACTTGCATCTTAAGCAGCTACCCTTTAACAAGCTCTGCAGTGCCAAGTGGCAGTGGATAACCTCTGGGTGATGCTGTCTGGAGCGCCATTCAGGAGCTGCTGTTACATGCATATCCACATCATGGTATCTTTTCTAGTATGTCAGGCTGCTAGGGTAAGTAAAGTGTTCAGGAGTTGAGTAATAATAATGTGTAGATAGAAACAGATGGGACTCAAGATCTAAACAAATGAAATTCTTGATTAAAGAAACTAAATTTCTTCAGGTCATGGGCCTGCTCTTACAAAAATATGTCACAGCATGCCCAGCAGCAGTGCCAGTTTGCTTACTAGCCAACAAACAATTAAAAAAAATAAATTTTTGTATCACTGACAGGAAGATCAAGTGACATTCCAGAGCTGCTCTTTTCAAACAAACAAAAAAAAGCAATGAAGGTTTCCTCGTAATTAAACCAACTGTAGCATAATTTAGAACAATCAAGCCCTAAGAAGTACTGCAACTGAAGAAACGTGCTGCTGAATAGTATTTGTTTGCAAAAGTTAATGATTGGCAGCCTGTTATACTGAAAATGTACAAAATCAATACAGATATAAAACTCAAGAGCTGGCTGTCTAAAAAGGCTCTGATCAGTCTGAAATAACAGGATTATTTAGTATTATTATATGTATGCCACTATCCCCAAAATGCCCAGACTAAGTATTGAACATGAACCTATTGACATTGAAATGTTTCAGAACTCCAGGCAAAAAACTATGAGGGAAAGAAAAATATGCATGCCAAGTCCAAATACAGGTAATGATAGGGGTGGAAAACTTGACAGCTATCTCACTTATGCCATTGTTATCACTGGAACCCCTTGGAATTCAGAAAAAATAATTAAAGCTTAAACTTAGTGTAAACAGGTACAAACAATAGGACAGTTAAATCTGAAATGCTAAATTACCTCTTTTAAACTAAGTGTCACTATACGTTAAGAAAGCAGGAGAAGTGCTAGTGAAATGTTATTGACATGGACAAAAAAAAAAATCCCAAGCCTTGACACCATTAAGCCTAAATTGATTCTCAGAAAATTAGTCATAATGGATGCTGCTTTATAGCTACTGAACTGAAGGCAGTGGTGTCCTCAAATGAGTTTCTGCTAATAGCATTTACTCTTCTCTTCAATGAGGAAATAACTGGAAATTATTTTTTATGCCAAGTAAGCTACCCTGAATTTTAGTACCAACAGGAAATAGAGCTCATACCTGCTACTGAATGGTACAGATAAAACAATGAAATGACAAGTCATGTAAATCATATTTTCTCAGATACGAAGGACTGTTTTCCAAATAAATTCAAACTCTGAGACATAGTGCTCAATAGACTTTGTTTTTTTAGGGAGACTTTTAGCAGCAGGATACTTTAGAAAATATAAACAATGGGACAGTTTCTGACAATATGTATTTTCTGTGGAGAAAAAGAATAATTTTCATTAAATTTCTCATGGGAAAAAAATCTTTACTCTGGAAAAAAGTCAAAAGAACATGGAAAAGATTAAGAGTTACTCTTTTCATTGTTTATGACCTTTATGCAGTTCTATATGCCTAAATACGTTTCAGGTAATGGTCATCCCTAGTGAAGACTTGAGCAGAAAGTTGAATGTGCGTTTTCCACTTAACTATCCTCTTACTAGTCTATGAGTTATTTCTGCATTACTCTTACTTGCTTTTCTAAAAAATACCTTAAGATGATTTGATAAATTAGAACACTTTTTACATCTCAAGATTACTAGAGAGTGGAAAACATGTACTAAATCTCCTTATAATTATAAATGAATATGCTTTATCTAACATAATTTAACTCAAGTTGTCCAAAGTGCTGGACATTCTAACTGAATGCTTTCAGTTATTGGTCTTTTCTCCCTTGCTGTGATGGTGATAGGCAATAGACATTCTCCTTAAATTTGCTGTTCTTTGCAGATGCCAAATACCACCCCAAGATCACATCTTTCTGTATCTGGGATATTCATGGCTCTCCTGAACACATATGAAAATATACTAGTAACTACTCTAAAGCCTTGATCAAGATGTTGGGAAAATGCAATGGTCTCACAAGCTCAGCACAGGGGAAATATCAGTAGCCACAGTTCTCACTTTTGTATGACAGGAGAACAACCAGGTCATGTATTCCTCAGGAGTTCATTGCAAATAAGATTCATTTCTCTGTTGGAGGGTAATAGGATAGTTCAGGCTGGAAGGGACTTTGGGAGATCACCTGCTCAACCACCTGCTCAAACCAGGGTCAACTATGAGGCTCACAGTTGGCTTATGTTCAGCTCACTGACACAAACCCCAGAGTCTTTTTTTGCAGAGCCACACTGCAGCCAGGCAGGCAGTCCCCAGCCCATATCATCCCAGGTGCAGGACTTGGCATTTGTCTTTGTTGAATTTCATAAGGTTCATTTTGGTCTATTCCTTCAACCTGTCTGTGTCTCTTTGGTTGACAATCTCCCCTTAAGCATACCAACTATTTGCTTCACTATCGTGTCACCTGCAAGCTTGAAGAGAGCACTTGGTTTTGCTGCTTCTAGGTTATTTATAAAAACATTAGGTAGCACAGGTCTCAGGATAGGCCCCTGAAGTACTCCACTTCTTGCCAGCCTACAGGTAAAGTACAACCCCTGAACTACAACCATCTGATTCCAACCACATAAACCATTTTTTACTCACCTGGACCACACCTACAAACTATAGCATCCTAACTTTGATGCAACAATATTGCGTCGAAAGCCTTGCTACAATCAAGGTAAATAACACCCACTGCTCTTCCCTAATCATAGAAGTTTATTATAGAGGGCAATTAGGTTGGGCAGGCATGATCTGCCCTTGGTAAATCCACGCTGACTGCTCCCAGTCACTTTTTTCTCCTTCATGTGCACAGATATGTGTTGCAAGAGGACTTGCTCCATGATTTTCCCAGACATTGAGGTGAGGCTGCTGTTCCCCAGATCATCTGTTTGGCCCTTTTTGAAGACAGGTGCTACCCCCCAGTTTTCTACAGTTTTCAGGGATCTCCCTCAGTCTCCAGAACTTTTCAAAGATGACAGAGAGTAGCCGTGTAAGGACACTGGCCAGCTCTCTCACCACCCTTGGATACAGTCCCTCTGGTCTCACAAACATGTATGGGTTCAGTTCATGCACATAATCCCTGACTCAATCCTCATGTGTCACAGGTAGTTCTTCCTGTACCCTGCCTGTAAGCACAGAGGCCTGGGAGACCTTCTGATGGAGCCTCAGTCAAAGAAGGCATTGAGTACCTCAGCTGTGTTTGTTGCCAGTGCTCTGTGCAAAAATAAGCCAAGATTTTCCTTGTTCAGCCTTTTACTGCTTGATGTAGCATTAAAGGTTTTCTTGTTGCCCTCAATGTTCCTTGCAAGTCTCAGCTTCAGATGAGATATCTTTTCCTTAACACCATCCCTACATTCCCAGCCAATCTCTAAATTTCTCCTAAAAACATAACAAAAAAAGATATCAAGCTGGATTTCTATCTTTAAAAGTATGTTAGTTCTGAGATGCTAAGGGTCAGGATGTTAAAAAAATTTTCATTCTTCCCACACCTCCAAAAACATATTCTGGAAAAAAAAAGTCCTGCTGGAGTATTCCATTTTGACGCAAGCCTATCAGTGCAAAGAAATCATCTGTCTTGGACTTGCTTATTTACTGTTCGAACATTAAAGAGAAATGGCTCTCTAAACATGTAAAAACTTATATTCTTGGCATTTCACCTAGTTTTTACATCAAAAGAGAAAATATTTATATTATAATGTAATTCTAACACTTGAGTGCCCAAAGAACCTGGAAGAACTAGTGTTCTTCCACAGTATAAGGAAGTCCCAGGAAAACAGATATATTCAAAATTCCATTTACACTTGAAGAACAACAGAAAACAAGAAAAATGCAAAGCAATCTCCAAATAAAACAAATGCAAGTATTTAATCTGGTTTAATAATATGCTTTCCAATAGAAGTCAAATGCATGTCTGTGTTAAGAGAACTGTAAGGTTCAAGGAAGGGTGTGCTGATTTTTAACAAATACTTTGGATTTTATTACTTTGGATAATTATGTTTGCTCGCTACTGCACTTTGCAATTTTAAGTTTCTACTGCCATGTGTTTCCAAGTGTAGACTGATCATAAGATCACTATAGCGACTATCAGATATTACCAAACTGAATTAAAAATAATTGAAACACCCCTATAAAATTAACAGCAAATACGTCAGAGGATTCAAAGTTGGAAAAAAAACACAACAGAGAAGAGTCAAGAATGGAGAAACATATGTTCCCAGCATGTGGAAATTGTATAATTTAATATAGAACTCTCAAGGCACATTTGCCTTTGAAGAAACTTGTTGCAAACAAAACTACACTTTTCTCCAATACATGAGACATCTAAATTACTGCATACTGGAACTTAAAAGCACATTAAAATACACCCACTTTCACCTGCTGACTTGTAGACAGTGCTGATTCTGTCTGAATCTGTGTTCAATTCCTTTTAGCGTAAAAGCTTTTTCTTTCAGGAGTGTTAAGCTACAACATTTCACAAAAATGAACAACACCTTATGTTATAAGTGGGAAAAAAATGTTGTCTAGAATTTGTAAATGTTACTTTTCCAAGTAGACTTAATTTTCAGAACACTGTTCACTGGTCATTTGGGGATGTCACAGAGTTGTTTGGAAAAAGCTGAAAGTCCTCTAGTGTTGAGTCACTCCTCCTTATTTCAAAGAGCTGAACAGTAGTAAAAACAAAAAGAGGCAGACCTTTCAAAGCTGCTTAAGGATTTTGTATGTTCATCTGCTTTAATTTTAAAGGTAATTTCAAAAAATCTAAATACTGTGAAGATGTCAGCCTAAGTACTGGCCTGGGGATATTTTTCTAATACAAATAAATGACTGAAGGTGCCAAAGGTACAGTAAGTAAGTGCTGGTGAATCACCCATCTTCCATTTGTCTTCACTCTACTGAATAGAAAACCACTCAAATATACTTGTAGAAGTGTTTTGAAAGTGTTTTAATGTTCAGTTAGGAATATAGAAGTGTTTATTTGTCCGTATGTCCAGACTCTTTCTATTTGTATGTTCAAGAATGCAGAAGCGCATGTTTGCAGCATGCCCAGGTTCACATGCTGTGCCTGTGTTTACACGCAAAACTGAATACAAGATGTTGCTAGATCTCGAGTGAATAAGTTTAGTTTATTACAACCTCTGAACAGCTGCAAAAGGTATGTAAGTGAAGATGAGTGCAAGTATTTGTATGCCTGTTTGTGATATAACAAAAAGGGAAAAATATCTAAGGAAAATCAAGAAGGTTGAATACTATCTTGTATACAGAAAATGAAAAGATTTGTTGCTCGTGTTCTAGTTTTCCGATATATAGCTATCAAATTCAGTACCAGAGCCATATATCTGGGTTTGTTTGGTTTTGGTTTTTGGATAAGCACATTACTTGCAGTGAAGTCTCCTTGATTTAGAGCTACATAAATGGCATAATGTGCCAATGAAAATTATTTAAAAACAAGCAGAAAATAATTAGTCCTTTTTTGCTGGAATAAATATAATTCCCTTTTCCTTTACTACTTCTGTAAGACTAGTGTTTTCTGGTAAACCACTGCACTGCACACAGCTCTGTTATTATTTTCCATGTAGTCATTTATAGTTGTTAATTAAAATGTTTTTTTCCTGATCATTTTTTTTTGCAGATATTACAGCTTTGTTTCAGCATTATTTCATCATTTAGTATACTGTCCAATTAATCTTTCCCTGCTTTGATTTAGTTAAACTAGAGAATATAGTACATCCAATGCTGTAGTAAACATCAACTTAACAGAGGAAAGGAGGGGAGGAATCTCAGTTGTTTGCACTGGCTGATGTAACATACTCTCCTGCGCCAGGTGACTCAGCGACAGCTCTGTATCAGGACTGTATCTGGCTCTCATTTGTAGTTACAGTGAATTCTACTTAAAGAATTATATCATGGGCATTCATTTCCTGCCAGACTGATCTGTTATAACAAATATTGAACTTTAATCTGTCTTTTCCAAGCCATGCCGTCTGCAGAAATGCAGATGACATATGTAAGACCTTTTCAAGCTATGTATGCAGCTCTTGTAAAACTGAAACTTTTTGTCCAAAAAGGGTTCAGCAACACAGGCAGGAAATTCTTACTCATAAGGAAACAGATCTTCTGAGGATAAAAGTGTCAGCATCTTTACATTTTGAGGTAATCATCCTTTATGTCTACTAACTCAGGACATTATCATTTAGACATATTGGAACTGAGGTGTTTTTCAGGTTTTTTAGAGGGTTTGGAAAAAACTTTTTTTTTACACTAAAAGTCGGGACCTTTCACTGCGCTACTCAGAAACCTACTTTTCTATGTCTGTCTGATACTTTCAGCTTAATTTTTCCCCTAAGCACAAAGGATTAAGGCTTCTTATTAAGATCAATACTAGATCAACTGCATTGTCTATTCTTCTTGTCTTTTGTGTTATGCTGAAGGTCACTTCAAGCTGTCTGAAACTAGCAGCATGGTTTTGTGATTGGAGTGTCTGATGGCACAAAGTACAAACTGTTCCTATATGTCATTTATTATTTTCTCATATCAACACAGCAGATTTTAGATTGGATGTTCCCTTCATATTTGAAACTGCCTGTGTGTATTTTAAAGTGTACTGAAAGCTTGTTTTAGATATTGAAGATGTTAAGGAATTCACAACTGTTTTTCTTCTGTTTTATCTAGGAGGTATAAATAATGAACAAAAAGAATTTCATATGGTTTTTGAGCCTGCCATGGACTCTACGCTCCAGCCAATGAACACCTCTTTATATCCAAGAGAGAGAGGAGAAACTTTCTGAGGTTTAATTAATGCAAACAACAGCTGAGGCAATAGCCATGGCAGTCCCCTCTTCTGCAAAGGGGAAGGGGACAGGCTGCAGAGTCTGCTGGTACATTCAGGGTCCTGTCAATATCAAAGGAAATGTATTACAATATGGCTTTGCCATGTACAATGCCAGAAGAAAATACAGTGGACTAGGGAAAATTAATCTCTAAATGAAACGCAAGCCTGCTTTTTGAGATAGCTTGAAATTTGGGAGGACAAAGGAAACAATTTTACTTTATGAGACTAAGAAGTGAAATAATCAGCAAGGGGTTTTGCTAGTGAGTTTACTTAAAATACCCCCTCTCCAAAAAGAAAAACCAACCCAAACCAAAATAAAAGAAACAAACAAAAAAAACCTTAGAAAACAAGACCAGCAAAAATTATGAATCCCAGAATGAATGAAAACAAAAAGAAGATAGGTTACCAACATATTGCTAGTTGTATTGTAACAATTTATGTCAAATTGTGTTCTATTCACAAATTATTTTCTGTGTTGCAGCTCTGATTAGAAAGTCTCAAGACATTTAAATGCTCTATGATCTACACAGAAATTTATTGTTCAGTGTATCAGAAAGGAGCAGAATAAAAACAAGACAAAACCAAGACATTTGTCTACTCAGCACTAGTATATATGAAACGTCAATAGAATGTGTATTGTTATTTATCTATATGCAGATTCAAAATAAAAACAGTGGTAAATAAATTTTGCTGTACTAAGTCACTGGTACAAACATTGTCAGAAGATGAATGTCAGTTGGCTGAAAACTGTCCTCCCACCTGTTCTTAAGAGAGTGCTAAGTTTAGCATTTACATTGACAAAAAAATAATCATTAATTACTTCCTTTCCAAAAAGTCATTGTTGGATATTGCACAGATAACGAGCATATAGCACATCAAGTCGAATACATTTCATGTTAATGTTGAAATATCAATTTGCAATATTTTAAAAGAAAGAAGTAAAAAAACTAAATAAAACGGTTAGTCAGATTTTGATAAAACTGAAAGACATGAAATAAATTATGAGTAATTTAAGTACTAGATGTGATCACTCAATGTAATTTCAAACAAACCAATCAGTAACTGTGTGTGTAAGCAGCTAGTATCTTTACAAGAGTAACTTGGATGGAGTTCCACACCAGAGATGGTAGGTAGCATTCAGCTAGAGATTAAGACACACAAATGTAGCTGTCTTTATATTTAGGCAGGTAAGTGTCTATGGACATAGGTGTAGGTCCTCAGTGTAGGATGACCTGGAGAAGGAGTTACAGAATTACAGAATCAAAGAATAGTTGAGGTTGGAATAACTTGTGTAGACCATCTAGTCCAACACCCTTCTCAGAGCATGGTCAGCTAGAGCAGGCTGTTCAGGGCTGTGTCCAGTCAGATTTTTAATACCTCCAAGGATAGAGATTCTACAGCTCCTCTTGGCAACCTGTTCCAGTGTTCAACCTACCTCAAAATAAGTAAACTTTTTGTTTGTTTGTTTAAAACTAATTCCTCTATTAAGATTTGTGTTCATTGTCTCTTATCTTTTCACTGGGTACCACTGAAAAAGGCTGTACCCTCTTAACTCCCCTTCTGCACCCATCAGGTATTTATGCATATTGATGAAATCCCTCCTGAGCTTTCTCTTCTCCAAGCTGAACAATCCCAGCTGTCTCAGCCTCTCCTTGTATGACAGATATTCCAATCACTTAATCATCTTTGTGGCCCTTCACTGGACTTGGCTCCACTATGTCCCTTTCTCTCTTGTACTATGGAGCCCAGGACTGGGCCCAGGCCTCCAGATGTGTCTCACCAGGGCTGAGCAGAGTGCAAAGGATCACCTCCCTTGACCTGCTGGCAACATTCCTCTGAATACAGCCCAGGAAACCATTGACACTCTTTCATGCAAGGGCCCATTGCTGGCTCATGTTCAGCATGTTCACCAGGACTACAAGGTCTTTTTCTGCTAATCTGCTTTCCAGTCATTCCCAGTGCGTGCTGCTTCATGAGGTTATTCCTGCCCAAGTACAGCATTTTGCACTTCCTTTTGCCGAACTTTGTGAGAACTTGTGAGCCTATTTTTGCAGCCTATTGGGGTCCTTCTGAATGGCAGTGCAACCATCTGATGTATCGGCCATTCCTCCCAATTTTGTATTGTCTGCAAACATGCTGAGGGTGCACTGTGTCCCATCGTCCAAGTCATGAACTAAAATGTTAAATGTTTGGTATATGCTGTTAGTGACTGGCTGCCAGCTGGACTTTGTACTTCTGATCACAGCCCTTTCAGCATGACCGTTCAGCCAGTTTTCAGTTAACCTCGCTGTCTGCTTCAGCTCATTCTTCATCAGTTTGTCAATGAGGATGTTATGGGAGACAATGTCAAAAACCTTGCAAAAAATCAAGCAAAACAACAGCCATGACTCTCCCCTTGACAGCTGAGCTAGTAATTTCATTGTAGAAGGCTATCAGGTTAGTCAGGCATGATTTCCCCTTTTTCAGTCCATGCCGACTATTCCAAATCACTATCTTGACCTTAATATGTCTGAAAATGGTTTCCACGAGTATTTGTTCCAGCACTTTCCCAGGGATTCAGGTGAGACTGACCAAGCCCTAGGAAATCCTTCCTGCCTTTCTTGGGGGTAGGAGTGACATTTGCTTTCTTTCAGTCCTCAGGAACCCACCCTGATTGCCATGACCTTTCAAAAGCAGTTCAGAGTGGTTTCTCTATAACATCAGGCGGCACATTTAGGGCTCATGGGTGCATCCCATCAGAGCCCAGGGTCTTGTGATGCCTGGTTTGTTTAAAAGTTCCCTAACCTGTTTCTCCTCCACCTCTCAATAGAATCTTCCTTCTCCAGACTTTCCCTCTGGTCTCAGGGACCTGGGATTCCTGAAGTCCAGTCTTATCAGTAAAGATGAAAGTGAAGAAGGCATTGAGTACCTCAACCTTTTCCATGTCCTTTATCACCAGGTCCTCTGCCCCGTTCAGCAGTGGCTCTTTAGTCTTCCTTTTCCTGATGCAGCTGTAGAATCATTTCTTGTTGCTTTTCATGTCCCTTGCTAGACTCAACTCTAGGCTGGCTTTGGCTTTCCTAACCCAGTCTCTGCAAGCTTGATCAGTGTCTCTGTATTCCTCCCAAGTCTCCTGTCCTTGCTTCCACCGTTGTTGTTCCTTTTTATGTTTGAGTTTAGTTAGGAGTTATTTGGTTATTCATGCAAGCTACTTGTCATCTTTGCTTGACTGCCTGCACATTGAGAGGGACCGTTTCAGAGCTTGGAGGAGGTGATTCTTGAAAATCAACCATGAGCATGAACTCCTTTTATCTCCAGGACCATCTCCAACAGAATTCTTTGAAGCACTCTCCTGCAGTCCTACTTTTTACCTTACTCCCTCCCTTCAGGATCCTGAAATTGTCAAGGAAGTGTAAGACCAACAAAATATGTTCCAAAAATCAGGTTTAATGGTGTCACCAAAAAAGTAGAATGGTCAAACTGAACAGCAATCTTATACTACAAACACTCGGCAGAAACAACTTATTTACAGGTTCAGGATGTTAGCTGGGAACTAATACTACATGGTGTGTAACTAAACTAAGCTTAAAAAGGTAACTCAAAAGGTGCAAAAAACTCACCTATAAGGCGAGGACAGTCAGTCCTGGGAAATTACTTTGGATGATGTCTTGATCCAAAGGGAAGGCTTCCGATCACAGACCCACTGGTCTGAGGAGAACCGCTCAATGGTTCTCTGGTGGCGGTCCCATTTTATAGCCTCGGTCAGATCTGAACTGTGGTCATCTATTGGTCATGGTCATATATAGTTGTCTTTGGTTGAGGGGTCTCCTAGGTAAGCTCATTGGCTGAGGTGGTCTCTGGGGCTTGAGTATCTGGGGTATGTAGCTGGGGGTTGTTTGCATATGTGACTGGCAGCTCACGTACTTCCTGCCAAGCTGTCCACAGTGCCCCTGTACTGCACTATTAGACTCACATCGGGAGAGGGGGGGGGAGTGCTCCTGCCACAGAACTCCATCATCTCATAGTCACTACACCCAAGGCTTCCCCCAACCTTCACATCCCCAAATAGTGCTACTTTGTATAAGGTCCAGCAGAAGAGTATCAGTACAATGAACACAAAGACAATTGCCAGAACACTTTTCAACTAACCTGAAACTAGACACTTGGCATGAGGTTCGCTAAACATGTGTATTGATCTAGAACAGAATCCTTCCCACAAGGCTTTGTTAATTACTGGGGCTTTTTATTTCATTTTACTTTTCAGAAGATATTGATTTTGTCTATAAGAAGACCATTTTTTGAAAGGATTAGGATATTTTCAGCTGTGGTAGGGATTATGTTGACAAGAAATTACGACCATAACTCTACTTCCTGCTTCCTATTTTGTAGTTAATGGTTCACAATCTGTGATCGCTCTCTACCTATTCTGTGACATGTTATCGATTAGAATACACCTTTCAAATAATTTAATACAGAATCAGAACATTTTTCTCGACACAAGAGGCACAATGTTTGTGAGGAAAGAGAGGTAGAATGCAATACATTTTATCCTCTCAGTACTTTTCTTTTGAGGGAAAAAGCAAGAAAACATCAAAGGGTTTCAAAAGAGTAGAGTATAATCTAGATCTGTATTCGCCATAATTAATGGAAAGTAAGTATACGGGAATAGAAATTGCAGTTCATTCAAACTGCAGCAGCAGTTAAGTATGCCAAGACAACCCAGGTAGGTGATATTAGTTAGTTTACTCTTTCTTATCTTGCAGACCTCCTATTGAAATATCTCTCAAGAGTGAGACCTAAGTTAGAACAGTTCCTTTACTTCAGAAGAACAATAGATAAATATCACACAGGAGATGCGGTGGAGAACTGGAAGAAGAAAGCCAACAATCAAGTTCAGCTTCTGCAACGAGTTCCCTGAACCTAACTTAGAAGTGGATATCATCTATTTAGTGTGCAATGTATGTACATAAATCATCAGTTCCAGCACCAATCACTGTGTTTATATAACTTTATCAGAATCAAAGGATAAACCAGAGCTGAACATTCTACAGTAAGTCTTTTTTACCGTTTTTTTACCACTGTGGAGCAATGTTATGACTTATGAAAAACAACTAATCAGTTTTTTGCCTTAAAGAGGTCTTCCCTGCTGTCCTGGTTTGAGGTAAAACAGAACCGATTTTCTGTTCAGTAACTACTTTGCAGCTAAGCGTCTTCTAACTTCTGAAATTAACAGCATATTGTGCAGAAACTGTTTGCTCTCAGAGTGATAAGACCTATGTTTACAGTTGATGCTAAGGAATGGTATGCAGAGAAGCCCTTGCTTATACTTATTGGTATGACAACCAACACCAGCTAGCTTTGTTGTTTGCCCTGTTGGAGGGTCCAAAGTGGAAAAGCGTAGAGGGGTTGCACCTGCGAGGAGGACCAGACAGGACAGGTGACCCAAAACTGACCAACAGGGTATTCCATCCCATCTGCCTCATGCTCAGTATAAAAGCTGAGGGATCAAAGGATCAGCACTCTTTCTTCAATGTCCAGCACCTGAAGAGGACTCTGTATGTTCATCTCCCTTTGATCCTAATCCATGCATTCCTGAATCCGGATCTGGAATTCAGTTCCTGTCCGTCACTGAGTCCAGTCTGGGACTACCCCAGTGCCTGCCAGTGACATGATTGTCATCCTAGGAGCTTGATATGGTTTTTCTAGACATGTCATTATTTTCTTTTTATTATTTTATTATTAATATTTCATTAAAGTAGTTTAGTTCCTTCTAAACTCATAAGTCTATTTCTCTCTCTCCCTCCTTTCCTTGAAGAGAGAGGTGGGGGAGAGCATCTGTCGTTTGCTTCAGTGGCCAGTCCAGCCTAAACCACAGCACCTGCCAAATACTTCTGATGCAGCATTTCCTTATTTACATATCATAATATCAGGTATCAAAAATAATCACATTATCCAGAGCTTCTAACATATTTTCAAAAATATCTAGTAAGTCTTCAGGCAGAAAGATCTGAATTGTAAGTTATGCACTCTAAAGTCCTGATAATTACTTTTCCTTCCAACTCTCTTGTGTTAGCACTTAAAAGAGAAAGTTTTCTGGTTTGAATATAAGTGATATCTTAGTTATCTACTTTGCCTCATTCTGTTAATCTAGTAGGAAGCAAAGACGAGCAAAGAAACTTTTATGATTGTTACATATTATTATTCCTTTCCAGTTTTCAAGTTGCTGATGAAAAATCTGTATTTCTTGGATTATGTGTGCCTGGGGAGCTATGTTAGCATACAAAAATCCCACTACTTCCACTATATATGATTACAGTGAACATAAATAATTTTGAGGAAAGGTTTCAATGGCATCCTTTACTGATAATACCAAGTGCTGAAGGGTAATTAAAAATGAAGAAGTGTAGGAAGTAGGTAGATATTTTCTCAAGGGGGAACTTTTAAGGTTCAAGGCTAAAATAAGGCATGAATGATGCTTACTTGCACAAGGGCAAAAGAATATACAATCTAACCTTAGAAGGTCTATTTCAAATAACATCTTACTCTGTGAAATATATTCAGGTTTCCTGGAGACTGTTCATGTGCTAGACATACATATAACATGGACTTTCACGGATGTAACAAATTGGAAGGATAGTTTGGATCAGTTAAAACAATTACAGGAGACATGCTGTAAGGTATAGATGAATGAAGGGACCAAGGAAGAAGGATAACGGAACATTAATGCCTTTCTCTTGTTGGTATATTCCTCCTGACCCCACAAATGTATATCTATAACATTACATTTGAACTTAGATCTCTAATTTTCAACAGCATTGCCAACACTAACAGCATTTCAAATAAATGTAACATTTCTGTTTGTTAGATTAAAATTGTATATTTAAATGTCTTCAGAAAAAGTGAAGTAGAGCAAGAATGCCTTGAGGAGACAAGTTGTGCTTACTTAAGATTAGCAGCCCCTTCTTCTCAGAATAATTTGCTTTCAGGACTGAAATAAATTATTTGTGTCTTAAAGACACTGAAGTAATTAAATCTCTATTTGCTTATCATTTATGTTTATTCTTAGATAATAACTTATGCTAGTTTCCAGTTTGCAGCTTTTTTCTGTGTTAACAGTCCTTACCTCAAGGGAAGAAATATGTAGGAGAAAGAATATTTTTAAGTTAAATGATATGTTTACTTACCTGCTATTCCTTTCACACATTTTTTGCTTGCCCACTGTAGACCGCCAAAGTTGGTCATCCATGAAAAGAGACATATGAAGAACTGCAACAACTAAATCTTTTACAAGATTCCTGTACTTAAGCTCAGTCTTTATTCTCAGCCATAAAACTTTCCTTTAATGGGTTAACAGAAGACCAAAGTTAAAAATGAATTTAAAAAAAATGTGTGTTTTAACCATTAAACAATCTAATTTTTATTGAACACAAGGAAATAATATTTTAGGAATCTGGAGCCATATCTAGTGTTCTACCTCTTCTGTTCTTAACCCTATAGAATAATGTTCCTCAAGCAAAGTTGTGTAATCGTTTTTGCTTCAACACAGCCCTTCCTGCCCAAGAATGTTCTCGTGGTATCATGACGTCAGTTTTCTAGGGACAACAGCAGACAATCTTTTTTTTCAAATGTGTTAATTTGAAATTTTCAGGAAGGTCTAGTTCAACTATAAAAATATTTCCTATTGCAGTAGCCAAACACAAACATTCTGAGTTGAGGTTACAGAATACAGTCAAGGTAACAATACCACATGATGCCAGCTGACCTATAAAAATAGTAAGGCCTACGTTGCCTACTGATAGAATAGAAAGCAAAAATTCCATAATTACTGAAACTACTCACTAGCTCCAATTCTCATATGACTAGCTTCAATATGATTGATCTTATACAAAGAAAAAAAACAAAAAAACAAACCAACACCCCCCCCCCCCCCCCCCCCAAATATTTGGATTACACTTCTAGGGCGGACAAAATAAGATAACAGGAGACTAATTCTTCCCATCTAGACTCCTGCCACGTAGAGGTCTCAATGTCAGAAAATTAGCTCAGGTGCAAATTTTTACACTGCTGGTACAAATGTCAACAAGCTAGATGAGGTAAGATCCTTAGAGTCATCTCAATATTTCAGGAAAGACTTGAAAACAACACTAATGTGTCCTTTTGTGATATTGTGAAAAGAACCAGATTGGAAAGACAGGCAAGATCCTCTATATTGTTTTTCCAATTAGTAATTTAGTAATGAATGCTCATTTAGGCCATGGAAAAAAAGGCAGAATTGCAGGACTGTAGTCTCTCAGGTGAATGCTTTCATCAGCACGCTGAAGAGTCAGAATTGCCTTTCTGGAACAGCCCATAGGCTGGTGAATAGAGCACTTTCCTGGGAAAAAGGCAGCGTGAAGCTCTTCAGATTGAAATTTTGAGCTGAGAAGCTTAAATGCAACTGAAGTCTTCTAATTGATTTAGCCCAGAGGAAACTGTGTACTGCTGACAAGGCAAACAGGGTGCTTTGTTGGGAAAAGCAATAGACACTTTCCTGTCTATCTGGAATATACTGGGCAGATGGCAGCTCACTGCATCAACTAAAAGCCAGGCAGAAGCCAGAGTTTATTAGTTTGGACTAAGTGAGAAACTGATTTCAACTGCCTCTGAGTATGTACAGAGACAGCTTTATATACACTCCTTGTTGTCCCACTATAACTGTCATGCAAAAAACATGCTTGCTTAGAGTCACGACCATACACTTGTGTTTGCCCATGAGTAAAACCATTCCATAATTCTGCCAGAGATTACACAATACTTCTCTTTTTAAGAACTGTTAAGCAATGTCATATTGAAATTTCCCATGTCCCACAGCCACTGATAAAAGAAAAATATGGCCATGGCACTCATATCAAAGTACCAGAAAGGTTTCATGGTTAACTCTTCACTCACCCATATCTTACCTGGTCAACAGTTACAGAAATTAAGCTTCTGGAATTGGAAAATATACTGGCAGACATTTGCTTTACAAGACAAATTCTGTGTGCCCTTGACAGAAAAAACAGGGAGCAAAGATCAAAAAGATGAAAATTATCAAAATCAGCTTTATGAAACAAGGATTCTTCATTGTTTCCATGGATTTACTAAGACCTTTAGTAAGATCTTTCCATGGCTTTAGTAAGTCTTTTCTTGAGACCCCGCCTGGAGTACTGCATCCAGCTCTGGGGCATAAGAAGGATAAGGACCTGTTGGAGCAAGTCCAGAGGAGAACCACAAAGGTGGTCAGAGGTCTGGAGCACCTCTCCTATGAAGACAGGCTGAGACAGCTGGGGTTGTTCAGCCTGGAGAAGAGAAGGTTCCGGGGAGACCTTATAGCAACCTTCCAGTACCTGAAGGGGGCCTACAGGAAAGATGAGGGGAGACTCTTTATCAGGGAGTGTAGTGATAGGACGAAGGGTAATAGTCTTAAACTGAAAGAGGGTAAATTTAGGTGAGATGTTAGGAAGAAAGTCTTTACTGTCAGGATGGTGAGACACTGGCACAGGTTGCCCAGAGAAGTTGTGGCTGCCCCATCCCTGGAAGTGTCCAAGGCCAGGTTGGATGGGGCTTTGAGCAACCTGGTCTAGTGGGAGGTGTCCCTGCCCATGGCAGGGGGGTTGGAACTAGATGATCTTTAAGGTCCCTTCCAACCCCAACCATTCTATGATTCTATATCCCTGCATGAGGGGTTGCACCTGTCTCTGTGCCAGCACATCATGTCTCTGCTGCTGACAGACCTGTCCTAACAAGATGTTCTTCAGCGGTGGTTACTTCCCAGCACCAGCATCGGTGGCAGGTAGAGAATGAGCAAGATAACCATGTGCTGAAAACATGCTGCAAGGACTGAGAAAAGTTTCTGATTATCTATGTTGAGTTTTACAGGATAGATGTTACAGATTACAGATAGATGTTTACAGGATGCCAGGCTGGACGTGAGGCTTGGTCTAGTGAGAGGTATCCCTGCCTGTGGCAGGGGGGTTGGAACTCGATGATCTTCAAGGTCCCTTCCAACCTAAACCATTCTATGATTCTATGATTCTATGATTCTATGATTCTATGTTCATGACTCAGTCATTTTTTCCAGTATGTTTCTCCATGCTAGCTACCAGGATACAGATGTTACCACACTTCCATTAGTAAATGCAACCTGTACACTTATTATCCTTTTAAAATTCTCAGCAGTTAGAAACTGCAGCACAATCATTGACATAAGAAACTACTAATTCCATACCTGAAATTTTCTGTAATTGTAATCATAAATGAGGGGAATGTCATCAAAGGAAATCACTTCACATTATAATTAAAATATTTTTGTAAACTGGACCCACAGTCTGAAATCAAAATTCTATAGATTTGGCAGAGATAAGATAATAACAGGGAAGAAATAAAAATTAAAAGAATGTGAAATGACACTGCAGCACTACTCTAGCAGAAGACGGCTAGCACTTCCATATAGCAGTATGGACATTGTAAAAGTGTTATTTTACAGTAAAAATAGCAGATGTTTAGGAGAAAAAAAGAAAGAAAGAAAGTCAAAGGAAATAATGATATCCTTTTTTCATAAATTTTTCCAGCTTTCCCTTCTTTTCCAGAAATCTATGAATTCCTGAGAGGAAATGACTCTGGACCAAAATTTGCAATAGTCACTGGTGAACCTGTCTTCTCTGCACTCATCAAATACTTTTTAACCATACTTATGTTTGACTTCTATCAGATCTTGAGATAATGAAGTTCAACATGAAGATGCAGTATATTTTTTTTTTTAGTTTCTTCATTTTAAAGCTGCTTCCTAACTGTTTTGTTATGTGTTCTCTCGTTCTTTAAATATTTATTATGAGATACAATGAAGAAACATTTTCAATTACTCTTCTCCATTTCTTTATTTTGTATATGCCAATCTATTCTCTTTTTCACACATATAATGGACCATATGGTATCACATTCCGTGGATACCATTCTCTATACTTCGTCATTTTGTTGCTTTTCCTTGCATCTTTCTAAGTTTTATGTTTTTTTAGACAGATTTACCTGCACTCTGTCCATTATAGTTTTATAATTATAATATATAATCTTAATAACTTCTATTTAAATGTTTTCTATATTATTGGTTGCTTCTTTCATAAGAATGCTTATATTCTGTGTTTCATTTGGTTTCTACTTGTTTGTTTCCTTGTTCCTTTGTTTTTTCACCACTAGCATTTTTAGGGAATGATTTCCAGCCACCCAGTCAGGAGTAGAGATAGCAAAATAAGAGTCCACTGGACACCACTGGACTATGTGCATTACTGTATAGTTTTATGCTTTGGATTTCATCACTTTTACTTCATTCTTTTCATCTACCACCACTATCATAGAATCATAGAACATCCTGAGTTGGACGGGACCCATGAGGATCACTGAGTCCAACTCCTAAATCTCACATAGCAACCTAAAAGTTAAACCATGTATCTATGAGTGTTGTCCAAACGCTTCTTGAACACTGACAGGCTTTGGACCATGACCACTTCTCTGGGGAGCTTGTTCCAGTGCTTAACCAACCTCTCATTGAAGAACTTTTTCCTAACATCCAATCTGAACTTCTGACACAGCTTTAGGCCATCCCCTTATGTTCTATCACCAGATACCAAAGAGAAGAGATCAGCACCTCTGTCTCTGCTTTCTCTCATGAGGAAGTTACAGAAAGCAATGAGGTCACCTCTCAGTTTCTTCTTCTCTAAGTTGAACAAGCCTAATATCCTCAGTTTCTCTTTGTATGTCATGCTCTAGTCCCTTCACCATCTTTTTTACCCACTTTTGGACATATTCTAATATTTTCATGTCCTTCTTATATTCTGGATCCCAAAGCTGCACACAGTACTCAAGGAGAGGCCACACCAGTGTTGAGTAAATTCAGGTTTCTTATGTTTGAATTCCTTTAAAACTCTGCAGTGACTGCTGTTTGGTCTTGGCTATTTGTATTGTTTGGTTTGGAAAATTTTTCTATTTGATATTTAAATTTCAGATGGCATTTTCCAGTAAGGAATGGTTCTTAGACCTTCTCTGCTCTGCATATCAGTGTAGACATGTGGTTTGATTTTCCTCAATATTATCTTTTGTACTCCTTTTAAACCCTTATGAGCTCCACCATTTCTGGCAGGCTTCCTGATTCTGATGTTCTTGAAACAGTTTTTGTTAAAAGCTTTGATACTTTCAGCTAATTGCCCTCCTCAAAATGATTTTGGCTTTTTCTTACTGTGCTTTTTCATATTTAACTTGCTAGTTTAATTTTATTTTTTTACTTTTCTTTCCTGGTAACACTATTGACTTAGAATAGTGAACATACAGAAAATTTTGTAATGCTATATTTTGTTTACTGTCCCTAAATGATGTACTCTATCTGTGAAGAGATCATGACTATTACTGTTTCTGATTTACTTTTTTTTATAAAGGTAAAAGCTTCCTAAAATTAATTATGGTACATAGTAACAAAATATTGACAAGTAAATTTCTTAGCTGCAGAAATATTTATGTGGGCTTTTTTTCAGTGGAAAGTAATGTAGGTTGGCTTATATTTACTATTACTTTGCTTTTCTAATGTGATTAATTTGGTAGTATCCATCGGTACTAAAGTTGTTTTGAAAATAACATGGTTGTTTCACATTCTTCCTTTCTTCTTAGCATCAGTTTCTAGTATAAAAAGTGATTCAGGATTAATTTAAAAATCTAAGAGATTTCTATTCCTTTCAGTTTGTTTAATACACCTTGCTTTATGTGCATGTGAGAGATAAGGAAAAAAAAATCCAACATTTTTACTTTCCAAGTGTCAATAACAGCAATTCCATCATATATTTCACAATCATCAGAAACTAATATATGACTAAATTAATGAAGCAAATTATAAAAGGCTACATAATGTATGCAAGAGGTCATTTTTATAATAAATAGAAGAAATAAACAAACAAACAAAAAACTCCACCAATAACACGAAAGGATTTATTCCTCTAAATCTATGGATTACATAATCTAAAAGCGGATAAAAAAAATAATAAAGTCAGAGACAGAGTGTATTTTGGGTTTTATATTTTGAATGTTGCAATTTAGAATTGTGTCAGAGATTTTAAAGAATAAAAGGAAAAAGTAGAAAAAATATTGCAAATAGTCCAAATCAAAGACACTTTATGAAATTAGTTTTTATTATTAAAGACTCATGTATGCATAGTATTATTATTATAAAACACATGGAAAAAGAGACATTATAATTAGCTTACAATTAGTGTTATTTGACCTATGTAACCTATTTTTTCAGTGTAGTTTTAACTGTCGTATTGAGTAACATCAAAGTAAGTGAAAGTGATGACTATTGTAATCATGGTTTCCAACATGTGTTTTATGTGACTGAAATCAAATCCTTAAGACAGAATTTTTAAAAAAATGTACTGTACCTCAATTCCCTCCATTTACATATGCACTATGATAATTGTGATGTATTTATAGAGAAATAATGATCAAAATTATCCACCAAATGTAGGTGTCAAGTTGAAACATTTTGTCTCTTTGTACTTGGTTTTTAATGCAAATTAACATTTACTGGGTTTAAAATTACTAAATAATAGCTGGGAGTTCCTGTGTTCCAAGTGTCTTCCAGTGATTTCACTTGTAGTTGAAAAATTTCAAAATTAACATGAACCAGAATCTAAGTTCTGTTTTGAATTAATCATCTGGAAAAATTGAAATCCTATGGTTAGTGATCATATATGAAAAGCATGTTTTGGAAACTGAAGTCACAGAAAAAATTCTTGTGCATCCAAATTACCTCTGCTGGTGCATTTGTCTCAAACATATACACGTGCAACATATTCATGGCTCTCCTTTAAGACACTTTAATTCCACCTTTTGTTGGCCTATCTTCATCTAAATTCTGACACAGCTCATTGCATTTGAAGGCCAGCCTCAGGGTAAACTGTGACAGAATTTTGAAACTTGAAATATTTTCAGACATTTAGATTGTGAGGAATAGTCAAATATTAAATATTTTCTCAAGTCCTAAATATCAGGCATGCCCTTAAATGCAATCATGCAGCATAGTGTCCATGCAACTGTCATTGTCATACAGGAGCAATGGTCCAGATGTAATACCAAATCTCTTTTGTCCTTCTTCTCTTCTGCCTGATATGACGTAAGAATCTGAATTTAGGTCTCCTTACAGATGTTATTCTAGAATGTGTCTTATTAGTCTCTTTTGTAGAGAAAATTCCAGTGTGTCTAGTTTCGTTCATGCATCTCTGCACACTAAGTGGAGATCTTTTTTGAGACTAAGATGCTTAAGAACACTGCACAGAGAAATTTGAAGTTGTTTCAGGTGGATGGGTGCTGTATCTATGATAAGTGATATTGAGCATGAGCTAGTAAGCTGGGTTTAATTTGAACTGATTCTGTGAGTTAAATAACCTCCTTTGCATTGCTCTGTGACCAAGGTCATAAGCATAACTAGACTTGCAGAGATCTGCTCAGAGATAGCTTGTTTATGCCCATTTCAAGTCCTCAGTCTACCTGCAAACTGTGTAAATTTCAGTAATGGTTTAGATAAATATTAGGCTAGCTAAATTCTTGCTATGTAAATAGCAAATGGTACTTCATCCCTAAAAATAGCCTTTACCGTATCTGCGGGGATGCATTGTCATTCAGATAGTGTTGAAGGGTCTCAGAAAAAAATCTGCTCAGATAAGATTACAAAGGAAGAATTGGTGAAGAAATGATCCTTTTCTAAGTGTGCTACTCATCTTGAACGTAATTTAGCAATAACACAAACTACAAGAAAGTTCTGAAGACTATCACACTTAGGAAGAAACACGAAGTGGGGGTCTATTCTCAATGGTGGATGCAAAAAATCTTCTGACTAGATAGAAATTAGTTTTACATAGCAGAACTCTTGAACTGTGCCTGATGGGATAGAAGGGCATAAAGGAAAAAACAACAGAAAAGGTCATAACCTAACATCACCAAGGAATAACAATGGGACCTGAGAAACAGCATGAGAAAACTCATTCCCCTAAAACTACATGTGAAATCTTGTTAATTCTTTCTTGTCTGTAGTTTCCTTACATGTTGTAGTCACAGAAATATTTTGACCTATACTGTAGCTGTCAGCAATAAAGTTACTCTTCAAATGATGTAGTATGTCACTGTATCACAGAATCACAGAATAACAGGATGGTTGAGGTTGGAAAAGTTCTCTGGAGGTCAGCTACTCCAACCCCCCAATCAAGCAGACCCACCTAAAGTTGGTTGCCCAGGACCATGTCCAGACATTTTTTTAATATCTGCAGGGATGAAAGATCCACAATGCCTCTGGGCAACCTGTGCCAGTGCTAGGTCACCCTCATGGTAAAAAAGTATTTCCTGATATTCAGAGGCACCCTCCTGTGTTTCAGTTTGTGCCCATTGCCTCTTGTCCCATCACTGAGCATCACTGAAAAGAGCCTGCCTCTGTCCTCTTTGCACCCTCCCTTCAGGTATTTATCTAGATTGATAAGATCCCCCTGACCCTTCTCTTCTCTAAGTTACACAGTTCCAGCTCTGTCAGTCTTTCCCCATATGAAATATGTTCCAATCCTTTAATCATCTTAGTGGCCCTTCACTGGACTTTTACCAGTATGTCCATGTCTCTTTTGTACTGGGAAGCCCAGAACTGGACACAGTACTCCAGGTGTGGCATCAACATTGCCGAGTAGAAGAGAAGGATCACCTCCCTCGTCATGTTGGTAATACTTTGTCTAATGATGTAAGGTCACACTGTTGGGTCATGTTCAACCTGGTGTCCACTGGGACCCCCAGGTCCATTTCTGCCAAGCTGCTTTCCAGCTGATCAGCCCCCAGCATATATTGGTTTGTATATATATACATACCGTATATGGGGTTTGTTCCTCCACAGGAGCAGAACTCTGCAATTCTCCTTGTTGAGCTTCGTGAGGTTCCCATCAGCCCATTTCTCCAGCCTGTCAAGGTCTTTGTGGATGGCAGCACAACACTGGTGTATCAGTCACTCCTCCCAGTTTGGTAAGAACAGCAAACTTGCTGCGGGTACACTCTGCCCCGTCACCCTGATCATTAATGAAGATGTTAAACAGGACTGGACCCACTATTGACCCCTGGGTACATTGCTAGTTACTGGCCTCCAATAGACTTTGCATTGCTGATCACAACCCTCTGGACCTATCCATTCAGCCACTTTTCAGTCCATCTCACTGTCTACTCAGCTAGCCCATACGTCAGCAGCTTCTCTGCTGGACCTTATAGGAGACAGTGTCAAAAACCTTACTGAAATCCAGATAGACATTATCCACTTCTCTCCCCTCATCCACCAAGCCAGTCATTTCATTGTAGAAGATAATCAGGTTGGTCAAACATGACTCCCCTTTGGTCAATCCCTGCTGACTACTTGTGGTGACTTTCTTGTCTTTCATGTGCCTGGAAATGGCTTCCAGAATTATCCACTGCACCACATTCCTAGTGACTGAGGAGAGGCTGACCAGCCTGGAGTTCCCTGGGTCTTCCTTTTTGCCCTTCTTGAGGACAGGAATGATGTGTTTTCCCCCAGTCTTCGGGCACTTCTCCCGATGGCCAAGATCAATCAAAGATTATTGAGAGTGGTCTTGCAATGACATCAGCCAGCTCCCTCAGTACTCCTGTGTGCATCCCATCAAGGTCCATAAACTTATGTCTGTCCCATTTCCTTAAATATTCCCTGACCTGGTAGTCTTTTATCAAGGGCAGATCTTCCTAGTTGCAGCCTTTCCCCCTCATCTACAGGGCCTGGGTTTCCTGAGGGACAGTCTTTCTAGTAAAGGCTGAGGCAAAGGTGGCATTCGATACCCCAACTTTTTCTACGTTCTGGGTAACCAGGTCTCCTACTTCATTCAGCAGCAGGCTTCCATTTTCCTTAGTCTTCCTTTCATCACTTATGTACTTACAGAAGCTCTTCTTGTTGTTTTTGATATCCCTGACCATATTCAATTCCATTTGGACTTTGATTTCCCTAACCTCATCTCTGGATGCTCAGACAGTGCCTCTGTATTCTTCCTGGGTTACCCATCTTTTCTTCCACCCTCTGTACGCTTTCTTTTTGTTCTTGAGCTTTGCCAGAACGCCTTTGTTCATCCATGCAGGTCTCCTGGCATTTTTGCCTGACTTCATATCTATTTGGACGGAGCTCTCTCAAACTTGGAGGATGTGAACCTCGAATATTAACCAGCTTTCTTGGGCACCCCTTCCCTCCAGGACCTTATCCCATTGGACTCTTTGAAGTGGCCAATGTCTATTCTCCTGTATTTTGGTTTTGAAATTTAATCATAACTACTCATCATTAGAGCAAGAATATACCTGCCTGCTTCCCGTGTGCCAGCTTATGAGCAAACCGGAAGTACTCCCCCAACCAGTGGGCCCATTTAGATAGTGGCAGTGGTGGACAACAGTAAAGTGTATCTAAATACTCATGCATAAATATTGCTGTGTGTTTGGCTGGTTCAGATCTAAATCCGTGAAAGTTAACTGTGTTAACCAATAAAATCAAGGTCACTATTAGTTATGAAACAAAAAGATTTCTCTCATAACCACAATATAAACACACAGAAACAAGATGAATGGTGGACATCTATCTATGGAAAAACTTTTCTAAGAAGAGCATTCTTTACCACCTCTTTCTATGTCCCAACAACCAATTTAAATGTGAAAAATATTTTGTGTATATAATCTCACAATCAATTTAATTTCTATTGGCTCAACATTCTTTGTCAGCACATGCACCCCAATATTACTAAAAACTAATGTTAAGATTATTGAACAGTTTTAGTATATATTAAGCATTTAAACTGGACCTGATTAAAAAGATTATCAGCTGTCAGGTTTCAAGAGCACTTTCTTAACTAGTCGACAAACTGACAAAGATAAGAAACAAAACCAAATGCTTTCTGTGTTAAAGATAAAATTATTTGCATGCCATTATTTTCTTTATCAAAAAGCCAAGTTTCTAACCCCCTGAACCTTTAAAATATTTTTTTCAAAGAATTTTAATAAATTTCTAAAACTTGTACATGCAAGCTATGCCTTTCATAAATAAAAGAATATTGTCTGAAACAGTCTTTGTAGGTATGTTTATGGAAATGGACAGATTTTACATGATATTTTATTTGTCACTGTATGGTGACTTACAGCAAAGCTAGGCTGTTTAGACCCATGGCACAATGCTACCACATGAGATAATGACCCAGAGGTATACTAAAGAGTTCAGCAAGAAATACTTGCTGGAAGAATAACAGCTGTGAAATCTATTCACACTGTGAAGTCTGGATTATATCTGGGTCTCTGTGAAACAAAATGCTTCAGCCAGATCAACTTTTTGTTGCATATTCAGCCCTATCATGTTTGACTCACTCCTTTAAAGCTAGTTTAACAGTGCTTCTTCTTCATATCTGCCTCATTTTCTAGTACTGTACCTCATACTTTGCTAGACTATTTTTATTTTTCTATCTCAGACTTTTTTTTTCCATTCAGCTCTTGCTATTTTTATACCTTTTGACAATCTTCATATCCAGCTCCCACTTTGACCCTCTTCACTTACCCACATCCTACCTGCTGGTTTGGTTTCTCTCCTTCCCTGCTGTGTCATTCCTCTTTATCCAAGCCTAATGCACTTTTCAAACCTCTCTAACTCCCGATCTCAATTTTTCCTCTTTTCCCTGTCCTAGATCCTGTATATGTATCATTCCACTTTGACACTTGTAATCTCTTAATGGACTTTGTTATTATGCCATTATATAGTCATAGTTTCCTGCTTTTAGCAACTTCAATCTTCCTACAGGTCCTGACATTCCACATACAAGGATGTATGCATATTCTGAAGTCTTCCCTAAAATGTCGCCTTCCTCCTCTCATTACTATCTTACTTCCGCTTGCTCCAAATTCAGATGTTCTGAATTAATTCCAGACTGATTCTGTTCTTCTATAACATTTTTCTTACAAAATGAGAAAACAAACTGGTATTCAAAGTAATCGTTCTTTAGCTCTGTATAACTTTAAACAATATACAGAGATCTGTGCTAATGATTTGTTTTTAATAGTATCCCTGTACTGCCTGCAAGCAGTTTACATACTCCATATAGAACAGATTAATATCTTATTCTTCAAGACATTGTGTCTGTTTTTTCTTCATTTATTTCAAAATGCTCAGGTAAAATATAACATGAAACAAAATGCATTTCAGCTGAAGTTATTTCTGAGATATTTCTAAGTGTCTATGCATTTTAAACTACAAAATACATGTTTATATACTTCATCTGCAATGTGAAGAAAAGATAAAGTGTCTTTAGAAAAACAGAGATATGAAATGGCTGGGCAGCATACCATGTAGACTCAAATTGAATGGTTATAGTTTCATATATTTTCAATAACATTTTTGTATGGGTGAATGGTTACTGCATCCTTTTTCTATGCAAATTATTCATTTATTTCCAATCACTGAGCCAGCACAAAAGTGTGTAGGAAACTGAATTATTTTTTCTCCATTTGGTGCTAATATCTATCTTGAACGTCCTATGAAAAATTGCACACCATTAAAAATTGAAGTGAAAAGATCCTTTTAAAAAGAAAAGCTTGAACCACAGAAGACTATTTGAGAACCTTTTTATTTTGCATTATTTTGCAGAAAAAATAATTAATACACCTTTTTTGCTAGTTTTTTACTTCAAAGACAATGAGATACTCTGTTCTCAGGGTTTTTCAGTGGAAGTTCATTGGAATTAAAAATATATTGATGAAGACAAGAAAATGTGTTCTGTGAAGCTATCGAGAAATTTATAGGTATTTCTAATTGGATTTCAATGAAGTTGCCAAGAATTAAAAAAAAAAAAAAAAGAAGAAAAAGAACATAATCACAAAAATATTTGGTGCTTTAGATAACAGTATTTTTCTTTTCTTTGTCTAGATTGTAAGCTTCGCAAATCAGGGTGTCAGCGTGTTGAGAGCTCTGGCTTTTTTATGAGCACCTTGAAAATATTGGTTATGCTCCAATATGTATAATATTATTATTTTTTGTTTTATTCAGAACTGTGTTCTTCAGATGCTATGTACTCAGATTAATGAATAATTGAATGTAGATGATACCCATTGGGCTCAATCGTTCATCTTTATGTCCTTTATTCTAGAAACAACTCTAGGTAAACACATTTTAAGAACTTATCTTTCTGTGTTTCTTATTCATTAGTTTGTTCAGAAGTCAACTCCTTTCTCTTATTCTTTGTCTCCTCATTTGACTGCAAATTTTCAAATTTTACAACATTTAGGTACATGCTGAGCTCTGGGAAACTGGTGTTAACTAATGCATTGATTTCCTGTTATGCTGGAGAAGAAACCTTGTTAGGTTTCTCTCTGTAACTCCAATGAAAAGTAACATACTTCATTCATGGATTGGCTTCTTAAAAATGCAAGTGCTTATGGTTTAAGTAATCTTGATGTAGTTTCTGGATTTAGCACTACGTCAGCTCAGATGACAAGGAGGTAACAAAAGGCCTTTTGGCAAACATACAAATCCCACTTTGGATTAAGTTGAACTGTTGATTGTGTTCTGCAAGAATTTCTTCTGGCCCGATGACCCTTCGATCATGGAAAAGCTAAAAACAGGGAAAGATTGCAAAAGCAGTGCAGACAGCTCAGAAACTGTGTATTTCTGGCAGGTTCTGAACAGTGAGGTATTTTGACCCACAAAAAATTGCAACAATTTACTCAGAAGTGAATCTCAAAATTTACATTTGGCACTTATAAAACATGAACCTATGATAATCTCATATAACTTCCTAGAAAAATAAAGTTTGGAAAATTCAAGCAAATCAAAAGAAGTAAACTGTGACACACCCTCAATCACAGTATACAAAAAGCACAGTCACTGGAAATTGAAGCTTTTATGATAAACTGTATCTAATCCACTGACGGAACCATGCTTTCTGCAGGAACCAAGGACATATTGTTCAGTGTTTAATTACAGCTGTTAAGATTATCTGTTAGAAAAGGCAAAGCTACTGATGTTGACAAAGACAGTCAGAAACTCATAAAAAATAATCCTACCATCTGCTATGTACTGTTACTCACATATCTTATTTTCTTGTCACAGTAGCCTTCATAAGGCTTAACAAAGAATTTAGGATTCATTTAGTGTAGCCCAAGTTTAAGACTGTTCATATGAACAATTACAACTTTCACCCATTCTTATCATTATCATGCAATTTCCATGATGGGATGCAGAATTCCTTCTAATTAAAAGGAAGATGGCTTTTTAGAGGGGTTTTAGTATTGATTGAGAATCCTTTTGCTATCCCAAGATGGGTATATGACTTTAAGACCACATTATTAACTTATTTTCACATTTCCTGAGCCCAGAACAGATTATGTTGTTCAAATTATAACACAGAAGAGTTTTATGCTCTTAGAAGAATTTAGCTGAACTGTAACAATTCTTCTACTAATAAGGGTAGACTTCTTCTAACAGCAAATTCTACTGTCAGCAAAATCTTGAAAGCTTGCCAGCACCAGAATTTTGTTTTTGTTGTGGCAGACCTTCTCCACCTTGATTTCTTTAAGTGATTGTGATAGACAGTGTAGGCATTACCAACCTATTTGTTTCCCTGAATTTTATTGATGTCAGCTTAGAATGTAGCGCACTGTTCAAATTTAAACATTTAACCCAACAGGCAAATGAAGAAAAAAACAACAAAAAGTCTGTCAGAAAATGGATAATCTTACAAAAACTATGTATCGTTACTAAAACTAACTTACAGCTACTTTTATGTCTTAAACAGTGACATCTTATTATAATGTAGTTTTTGTCATATGAATTAGACATTTAAAAAAGAGGTCATTGTAAACAAATGTATCACAAGGAAGAGATTGGTTTCCTGTTTTCCTGCTTTGAGATATATTACAGTACACCTCGTACCTCTACTAAGTATTACCTACTAAAATAAATGGTATGGAAAAGAAATTACTCTGAACATTCCTTATGAACAGAATATTTGATGAGGCTTGGAAATTGCTTCCTACAGAAAAATTGTCCTAGAGTTATTTAGCACTCTAGTGGCAAGCAAGAAACTATCTTAGTCATTTCAAGAAGAATGTATGAAAATCTTCATGGAAGTGCTAATACAAATTCCTTTCAAGATACACATATTTGAGGACAAATGAAGTTTGCTCTTGAATGAATGCAAATGAGTATCTAACAACAAATTTTATTTATTTTATGATGCTGTTATTTATAGATATTGCTTGAATATCTCCCTCCTCCAGATTTTTTTCAGTCATCTACTCTTTCTGTGCTCCTCTGTCCTATTCTCTGCTCAATTGCTTCCTGTCCATATCCGCTGGTTTCTAATTCAGCCTTATCTTCTCGGAACCCAGATGTTCTCATCTTGTCGTTATACTGACAATATAATCATTTGGCTTTCTGATTTAACCCTCACCAAGATCATTCCTTTGCCATCTGTTCTGGGCATACTTCTCCTCCCATTCAACCTTTTTCACAATAACTGTGTAGCTTACATTCCTTCTTCTCTCCATCTGTTTTCTTTCTTAGGTAATACTGTTCTTTGTAATGATGAAATTTGTCTACTCCTTCTTGATGTCTACTCCTTTCCTTCTCTTCTTCTAACTTTTTAATGTCTTTGTTTTTCTTGACATCTACTGAAGTTTAACATAGCCTGAGCTAACACAACGAAATTTATTTTTTTAATTCTTCTCTGTCACCTCCCTTTTATTCTGATCCACAAACTCCTTTCTTGTTTACTTAAGGAACATAGTTTTGAATCCATCATTTACTTTGCGTGTCTTCAGTCAGAAACAATAACAGCAAGTAGCCACTGTTTTAGGAAATACAAGTCAAATACTGCTCATAATTTGCAGCATGTAGCCATCCGGCAATTCTCACCAGTCTGGTGTCACAGCAATCTGTTCAACTTAAAACCTGATCTTCTTGATCCAGGCACATTTATCATAATACATGAATGAAGTTTTCAACATTATTCTTCTCAGTCAATTAGTCCACACATCCAAGCCTTAATGGTACTCATTCACAGCAGTGTATCTCTACATGATTAAAACTCTGTGCTCCTTACCAAAAATGCGAAGTGCTGGGTTTTTTTTTTCCTGTGACGTTATTTCACTCATCTCATCTCATCATTCATGAAAAAAAACAAACACTAGTGGTGGCAATATTCCCATTCCTTTTTCTGTAACACTTTCCCTGAAATTCCTAATCTCTGCATAACATCTCAGATTCTTTCTCTTAGTTTAAACATCTTTCATAAATCTTTCCTTTTCATATATCTACTGGTAGAGTTTACAAGATTATCTGCAGTTGTCATTCCTTTTCTATGGGATAGTAAGATCTATTTCCCTAGCATTTCTGTGTTCACTTTTCCGCTAAAGCTCTTATATACTATCCTTCATTTACACAACACTGTCTTCTAACAATTATAGGAAAAATGTTTCTCCATGGGCTCTCAAGCATGCTTTCTGTTACGGTATCTTTGGAATACCAACATGCAGTTCTGAATAAATAAGTAGTCAACAAGGAGAATTATTTATAATGAATAATCTGTGATCATGTGTAAATGTCAAGTTTCAGACATACAGGCTAATTAATAACATACTTACCATGGTTCCACACCTGCCATCCTTTTGTTATTCATTATAGGTATTGACTTAAGACCTGGAATTGGATATCCTCTTAAGTGTTTTGATAATATTGATTTAATCTATAATTTCAGGGCAAAATTACAGCGCTGAGACTGTTTTCATTATAATTTTACAGTCACTTTCTGATTTTTCATTGGAGTAGAGGCATTTCAAAGGCATTTAAAACAGACCACCAATCCAAACCAAAGCAAAGAAGCTGAACCAAAACATGACAGTCTTCTTTCCTGTATTTCCACGAAATTTAAATTTCGAGTACTAAGAGCAGCTCTTCTCCTCTGTAAACAGTACTCAAAAAATCTGCTTGCATCTACCAATTTAGCTAATTCCTGTTTTCTAATACAACCTGAGCAGCTTACAAATGCCTCAAACAGCAGCTGAGGTTTATGTTAATGAACTAAAAATTAAAATTAATATTGTTTAGTTCAACATTTTCTAGTAATAAGATAGAAAATATGTGACTACTGCAAAAAGTAAAATATAATTAGTTACGGTTCTAATTATTTTATAGTATTATTTCACCTTTTAGATGAGATTTTATAAAATTATTTGGAAATTAAATACATCATTTAAATGCTAACTCATTAAAATATAGTGCTAATAAATCCTGAGAGTTTATAAACTACATAAAATTAACAACAAATGAGAATAAACTTTTACCTCTGATCAGAAAAAAATCACAATGTGATGAAGTTCAGCCACACTAATTTACTACCATCTCAGAGTATATCTTCATGTCTGATTTTAAGCAACGGCTCATCATAAAACACAGCCTTTTGTTTTTATGGGTTTGTACCAGCTATGGCTATCTGTAGAAACATGCTCATATAAAATACAAGTTCTAGTATGTATAGACATTGCTGAAATCTGAATCTATCCCACTGTTTTCTTCACAGCGGATTAACAAGTTTTCCTGTAAGTACTGATACTGGAACATATCCAGTATCAATACCTGTGATAGTTCCAGGAGTCTCACTAAGAAGATCAAACAACCATAAAACTCTAGGGTACAGTGAAAAGGAGCAAGAGGTAGGTAAAGTTCTTGTTAATACTTTAAAAGCTCAGGTAGAAACACATGTATTCTCCAAAGAAGGGGATGGCTCTACCAATGTTGATACTAGCAAAATTTTGCTTTCTCAACCATAAATTGTTGTTGAATGGTGGTAGTCTACCCATTAAAGAGGGTGAGAACATTTCTATATATTGATAAGATAAATTTGAGTGAAGAGTTTTAAGCAAGGATATTTTTTAATGACTAACACTAACAATAAATACATGATAGAACAGAAAAACATGGGGTGAAACCCCTGGGAAGTCTTTCCTGTTTTGTTTTCTTGATCATGTACTATAAATATTAATTACAAAATATATCCAAATACTCAGGGAAAAAGTGTTTTTATTATTTAACCACTTCCATATGTAAAGCTACCAAGCTTTTAAAAAAAAAAAAAAAAAAAAAAAGAACCAAAGAACCCACAAACCTCCTGTCATTATTATGTACAGAGAAACCGGTTTTATTTTATTTGCTGTGCTTGGGTTGTACGAGGAATTTTTCTCATTTCTCTTTTGCAAAACATTCTTTCCCCTTCTATGGGAAATCTAATGGAATCTAGTTAAACTATTTTCCCTTTGGATGTTCTCATTTTGTTTTCAACAGAGCAGGAAGAGAATGGAATTTTTCCCTGTTTTTATGTTTCCCTATTATGCATTTTCTTCTTTACATACACTGACATTGTTATCACTTTGCCTTTGAAGTGACTGCTGTTTGGAGAGCACTTACACTGTGCAGAACTCCCCACATCTGCTATGCACAAGTATAAAAAACCTTTGTGACCACGTCCGTCCTTCTGTCCTTTCTAGGCCTTCGGTTGCTGTAGTAGATCTTACTGATACTGTACCGAGTGGAGTCGCCTCTTGATTCTTTTGTTTATTATACGTTAAAATGATATATATATTTATATAATAAAACTGGGGAGAGCTGACTGTGGAAGCACACAGTGTTCGCACCTTAAAGAATTTCTATTGCATTAATACTGATTTCTGCTTCCAGGAAAACAGATTTTTTTCTCAAGTATCATTTCAAAATTGGAGAAGGTGTTTGTTTGATGACTTGCCTGTATACTGCAATATTAGTCTTGATCTGTAGCTTCTCTCTTTTATGTCTTGTATATCTAATTTTATTTCCTTTGATCCTTCTTTCTTCCTCTTTGCTGATATTTTCTTTGTTCTTTTGCTTCCCCCATCCCTGTCCATTTTCATTTAATCCCTGCCTATGCTGCTACCTATATCTTTGTTGTCATAGTTCTGATGTCTCTCTACTGGTTATCTTTTTATCTGACTATCTGATTTTGTTTAGCTTTTAGTCTTTTAAGTTCTCTCCATTGCTTGGGTCTCTTTTAATCTTCCCTTAGTATTGCTTCTTGTTATAGCTCTTGATCTTCCAGAGAGGAGTGACAAAGCTGACAGGGACCATAGCTTATTAAATTTAAATTTAAAACAAAAATAACTAGTCACTTTTTGCTGCTGAGATATGTAAAGTATGTGACCAAAATTAAAGAGGTGCAGCACAGTAAAGCCTTATTTCTGCACATGAGGTATTCAGAGATTGTAATCGAGGCTTGTGGCTACTCAGAATCAGTGAGGAGTAAACTTCTGACCATGTATGACCTCACTTTTTCTTGCCAATTAATCTGAGGAGTTTTATGTGTATTTGAGCTATTCATACATTTCTGATGGAGGATTTAATTTGAGTGCAGGGGTGATTGCCTAGAAGATTTGGTGAATTGTTAATGCCTATTGCCTCATGGAAAAGACAGGTTTCAAACTGGGCTACTGCTTTCCTAAATCACTTGATAAATATCCTCTTCTCTAAGTAGATGAGCCTAACATATGTGCAAATGTCATAGCTGAAGAAATGACATAGAAATTAAATACGTATTAGAAATGGCATTCCACATTTTAATTTAGATGTAAGAATAAAAACTAGGGAGAAGTGTGAAAACAGACTTTTAGAATATCTGAAATCCTACTTAGACTTCCTCAGTGTTTCTGTCTGTGTTTATGCACCCAGATTAAGTTGCTTCCTGATGTAGGAATATAAAAAGTTTTACGTCAGAAATCTTGTCTGTGCAATTTCTTTCTACTTTTTTACATGTGTGTGTGTATTAGCATATGTCTAAAAACACATTTGTTTCCACAATCTAATTAGGACCATGAATAACATTCATACACATAGAAATGCTGATATATATATAGCCTTTTATTGATTTAAATTTAAGTTCCTCTTTAAATTTTCTGTTGAAATTCCAAAAGGATAAGAGAGACAACTTATTCAGCAGATTGATTAAGGTCAAGTTACTCTTGGCAATGTGTGATTCATTTCTCATCCTTTTTTTCAGACAACATCCACACCTATCCAAGCAATTTCTGAAGTTAAAATCATGAATGCATATTTTAGGTTTGCAAGTTTAAGAGTCTGCAAAAGCATGGAACTGATGTGCACGCACATGAAATCAGCAGATGGGTGGAAAAAAAGGCATGTGGTTCTAGCTTCAGTTTTCCTGAAAACAAGAATGTTTTTAAATTGCTTTTAAGGTTTATTAGATGTTATTGTGAAAAAAATTCCGGCAGAATAATTTTTGCTAGCAAAATTTTGTGTCAATACTAATACTGACATTTGATGTCCCTTCTGCTGTTTACGATTCATATCATTCAGAAAGCAAAATTCAGAATTTACCCCAAAGACTACCATTTACAAGGCTTTTGACATGTGACCCATCTTCTCCAGAAGCAAATAAGCCTTATCTGATCTTATTGTATCATTTGATAGTTATCATATTGGTAGTTTGCCCACTTACACAGCAAAAGGAAATAGGAAGAACGTTACATTGTGTCTACCATGCTGGACTTTGTAAATGTGGAAGATAACTTTTCCCCAATTATGGGATGAATTCTCAAATTTGCAGTTTCATTTTCAGTAGAAGTATTGTGTGGTTTTTTGTTTTACCTTGTTTTGCAGAGTTCTGTTTGGGTTTGTTTGTTTGTTTGTTTTCCTTTTGTATTTTTAGAAGAAAATATTTAATTCTAATAAAGGAAAGAGACCATGCCTTGAGATCAACAAATGACATGTCAGTCCATATACTCATACACCTGAACTCTGTTCCACTCATTTACACAGTGTACTAGGCACAATATCTGGCAAGTGTCTAGACATCAACTGATTGGTACAAGCAAAAATCATGACTGAAAGTGTGATAATAATCATACACTATGCCAATACTTGCGAACCAGTGCTCCAGATCATTGTCTGCCCACATTTAATTTATTTAAATAATAAAGGTTTTAAAAATCAACTGGTCAGCCTTTGATAAGCACTTGTTCTCAAGTATTTTATGCTTTGCCTAGTGCGGCCATTTGCATGAAAGATTTCCCTGTAAACATCCCACAGTTCTCACTCAGGCTAAAAAAAGCATCTTCCTTTGCAATGCTGCAGAAATAAAATAATTTTAAAATATCAATATATAGACATAGAAATCCCTGCTATAGGTGTGTTTCCTTAACATATATGTATATAATGAACATGTATAAGCTTACAGTTCAAACAGATAGCTGTTCTTCCAGGTGGACTTCATGGGATGCCTCCTTACTTTCAGGTTATATCATATTTTCAAACATCCCCAATATAAACTCATTCAACAGAAAATCATATGCCAGTCTCCCATCTTTTCTAAAGGGTGCAGTTCATCAACAGAAATCTCTGAACTCAGAAAATGGTGTAATGTTGAATAAAAAAACATTCCCCCTCTTCATGATTCCATTCTGGGTGACTAAGAAAATAAATAAATTTTTAAAATTAAACATACTTTAACTCTTCCTCCTTTTTCATTGTTGCTATCTCAGTAGTTCAAGAACATCTTAAAACTTTTTCCAATGTCCTCTTCTAATTAATTGGCTCTTCCTTGCTTGGAAGAGACTAGTTATCAGTATTTCTGAAAGACAAAAGTATATGTGAAACCCTCAAACACAACCTTCCCTTTTTTTTTTTTTTTTTTTTTTTTTTTAATTCTGCATACCACAGTCCTGCTGAGAAGCTTTTATAGGTTCTGATTAAATCCAGCTATTCACAGTTATCAATAATCTGCCCCACTTCCTGGGGAACTTCCTCCCTTGTTCTCAGCCTTTCTTCACAGGGATCCTGAGCCAAACCAGTCTGTATAATTGCTGTTTCTCTGCACGCCTAAGGATAGCACTGCAGGAAAACAGTGGGTGGACAGCTCAGCATTGACTTACAGTTTTAGTGAAGGTGATGGCATGACAGATTAAAGCATTACTGCATGTGGCACCCTGACAGTCAGAAAGAGAGAGATGAGTGTGAGAAAAGTTCTCATCTACTTCATTGTATTCTGAAATCTGCCCTATATGAAGAGTGAGTAGGTATATGACCTCCACTTCCCGCTTTTTCTGGCATTTATAAAGTTTGTGGAAATTAAACTTGCTTTGAAAGTATAACCTCTAATTTACAAGCAAGTGCAGTTCTGAGGAAACCTGAAACATTAAACATTTAGGTTGAAACTCTAATTGCTTTTCTCACATTAATAAATAATCTAGTGGGGTTTAACTTGTCATTCAAGTTATAATGTATTCTCCTCACCTAAATATTTCAAGGCATCTGGCTTACACCTAATCAAATAAAAAGCTGTGGGTTTTTAGACTTAAACATAGGTTTGTATCTCACTCCATTTTTACTTGCACAAGACATTCATTTACAGCTACAATGGTTCCGCTATGTTGTCAGCAACTGCATTAAAAAAGTATTCATAGGTGCTTCACATAATTATCAAAAAGCAAAAGAATTTGATATCTCAAAACTGTATTTAAACACCAGTTGTATAAAACAAAGTGATGGGGAAAGAATCAAAGGAAGAAAAAATTATGTGACAAGGGTATCTGAAATTAAAAGATGATCCACGTGGTTCTGATTTTCTATCATTGAGTTGCCCCAATGAAGCCAGAAACTTCACCTATGCTAAGCCATAGTTGTGTTAAGACCGAAAACCTCTTAGCACTACAAGCATTGTAAGGAGACAAGGCTGTGACTTAGTTGGTGTTTGGGAAGCAAGGTAACACAAAGGTGGGCATTTGGGTTTAAGAGTTCACAAAGAGATCAGAAAAATCTCAGTTAATTTTCAAAATGTTGCATAAGACTGTTTCTACTGTGTCATACAGGCAGATGAGATAGAAGAGGGGAAACAGAACAGCATCTCATAACACATCAACAACATTGTCTCTTGGGGTAAATTCACAAGGTCACCTGCAGCATCCGTTTGTCCAGAAAACATGGAAGGGCAGACCCATAGTGGTCAGTACGAAGCATCCTTCCAGAGCATGAAGGACCCCAGCTGCCAAAGTAAACCTGGCTTAGCTCCTTGCTACTCTGGCACCCGGTGACCTGATGCCCTCTGAGACCACCTGCAGACACTTTTTTTCAATCAGTCTGATGTTTATGTAGGCTAATTATAAGGCCTCCATGTAGTCAGTGGTTCTGGCAGGTAGATCGCTTAAAATAAGTGCAAGCACAGTTGAAGTAATTTACACCTAAACACCTCCTGGGAATTTCAAGAACATTGAAATCCCCATTATTTTGTGGACTCGGAATTGCCTTCAGACAGCTCATAAATTTCAGTATTTCTTTGCTGATTTCAGCAAGTTATTCATGCAGCAAGTGTTCTTACAATTTCATGTGTTAAAAACTAAAGCTGTATTCAAAACACATCTTCTTTGCAGACAAATTAATTGTTAACTGTTTTATCATTGAGATAATTATGATGAATGCATAGATGATGTGACTTTTTCTACCTATTCTTGCAAAAGAGTAATTAGGATAGTTGAAAATTCCATCTAATTTTAAAAAGAATAAAACACAAATGTAATATACTTGACAGGAAGGATATGTCAGAGATAAAGATAATAAATCTTGGTACCTTAATCATATTCAAAATTTAAAATCATTTAAAATATATAACACATGGAGTGGGAAAGAGGAGCTAATATTCTCATTAGTGACAGTTGGAAAGGAACAATTCAGCACTTGACAGAATTTCCTTGAGGGGATTCTTACATGAAGAAAACATGTTTTAATTGAAGCTGCCAAAATCGATATGGTGAAAACAACAGTCATGTTCTTTGAGTTGAAATAAATCTAGAGAAAACACTTAAAGATGCAGGCCTGAGCTCTTTACAACAAAAATGGCACAGCACAACAAGAATGTTGTACTCCAGAAGTTATAGAGGAAGCTTGCTCAGAATACTAAGCATTGTAACACAGTGGATAGCAGAAGATTTTTTGTTTCTCATTAGGCAGAGTAGGAGACCTACAAGGAAATGTATGGATTAATCATTTCTACAAGAAATATATGTATTATATTTATAAAAATGGACACAAAAAATATTTTCTTTTTCTATGAAGTACTCATACAGAGTAAACACATCAATAAATCTAAGAAAAAAACAGTTTAAGGGCAGTGATCTAGTCCCTAAACAACATAAAATAATTTCAGGGCACTTATGTCAATATATACCACCTGAATAACAGATGTGTTAGGTTTAAATTGAAGTCCCATAGGTGTGGATGAAGAAGAATCTGCACTCTGTCCTCACTAGATTGTTATTCTTAGCTGCACAAAATGTTGCTAGACCCACCTTAAGGTTTATTTAGATGTGGAGTTATGGGACCCATAACTTTGAGGCTGTTCCTAGCAAATCTTTCCTGGAAATGTCTCTATGGAAATCTCCATAGTAGCACCCTAGAAACGATGTGCTGAGCAGCAAAGCTGAGCTGGGAACTACTGAAACACCAGTTCACCACCTTAGATCAGTCTGATGGGTTTATTCTAGAAGTAGGGACTAAGAGCTTCCAAAATCAGTCTGCTTTGTGGATATGAACATTTCTCTGGCCTAGGATGGACCAGAGAGTGGGCTGCTGTACTGCTGATAACACTAGCTTTTTTAGGTTTTGCTGGTCTGGAGGAAACAGCCACATGAGAGGTTTTTGCCCTTGACGCTCAAAGCCTGAAAGCGTGACAGGCTCTATGGTCAGCTCAGCAGGGCTTGCACTGCAGGGATACAGCAGGAAACCTTTCAGTCCTGAGAAATTACTTCTGAAGACTCATCCGCATGGCTGGGGCAACAGGGCACTGTTCAAGCTAATATGAGAGACTCTTTATCACCTAAGCATCACAGATGCATACCCCTGTCTGTAAGCAAGAGTGGTTTCAACATGTCAGTGAAACCTCAAGAAAGTTATATCTCTACCTATGGACAATGTTGAGGGCAATTTCAGAAGGTATGGATGGTAACAAGATAAGACCAAACCCACTGCATCTAATTCTTGTTCACCTCTGCAAGTAGGGATATACGTAATCTTTTGTACCCGAATCTCATGTTTGAATGTAACCTAGCATGAAAAAAAGCAGAATATGAGGTAAATTTAGAGTTAAAATAGTCTATCTGCTCAATGCATTGCCAGCACTGAGAAACTGGGAGCTCTAAGGTCAGAAGGCAGTGGCAAGTGCAGATCTTGAGATCCTTCTGCTTAGTGGTATAATCTGTGAAATTTTCAGGAATCAGTTCCACAGAGCATTTCCAGAGCCCAGAAAGATCATCTCATCTGGGAAATTTAGTGTTTCTGTTGTATAGCACTCCCTTGCTATACGACTGTGTATATGTTTTAAAACATTTTTTTCTATTAACATTTTTTATCCTAATTCATGTGTTTTAAAGACATGATACTACACCACAATCTCTTTTCAGCCCAGTCTCATTGTGAATTTAATATTTTCCTCACCATTTCTCTTTTCAGCAAAGCCAAATTCATGAACAAAGAAAAGTTTAATAATACTGTGTCTGTAGTCCACACTTGCTACTGACCAAGTAAAATTAAGGTTTAAAAGGCTGACACCAAAGAACAGCCAGAGAAAGGCCAGCAGTGCAAATACCTTGTATAAATGTAGGTATCTTAGTTCACTTCAAACCAGAAATTCAGATTTCAGATACTATAATTTTATTCCCATGATTCAAAATTTTAAAGAAGAATCTCATGAAGCCCACTAAAACAAAAAAAAAAAGAAAACCATGCACAATACTGTAAAACAATTCTACCTATTTTATGCCAGTTATTTACATTTCACAATAGTGGAAACAATATTTCAAGCCCTTGGGTTAGTTCTAATGGCAATTACACAATGGATAACCCAATCTGACACCCCTCTAGGCACCTGACAAGCTGACATTGAAAGTATTGCAAACTGCAATATTGCAACTGTCTGCATGATGACAAGACAATATCTACAAGCTGGCCCTGCTCTAGTTTTCAGTGTCAGACCCACTCATCCTTCTATTCTAAACAAATATATTAAAGCTATTGCAAGAAAAGTATTATCTCTAATTGTTCACAGACAAAAACACATGGTCCAAATGAATGTGAATTTAATGGCTGCAGAAACACCATGCCCTCATTAAATCTACTTAAATCTACAACTCGCATCTCATGACAGTAGTATTTACTTGGTTGTGCAATCTTTCAGCTTGGGCGTGATCTTATTGCATTGGTATCAGTAACTTTTAATTTAAAACTAATGTAAGAATATTTCAAGTATCCAAGAAAACAAGTGTTACAAAAGCAGACTATCGAGAGTTCAGGTTAAGCACAACAGAAAACACAGCACATAGCAGGGACATCTAGAACTTCAGATTTTCTTTTAATGTTTCTGTGTTATAACAATCATACAAATACCCTTAGTGCATAAAAGTGTTTGTAGGTCTGGCTTGGATGAAAATTATTTTAAGAGCATGGTAAATTTTTTTGTTTTGATTTTGTTGTTGCTGGTGGATATTTTTTTCTTTTTTTACTTTATTGCTCTGCAACATCTTTAAAAGAGTGGAACTGATGATAACTTTAATTAATTAATTTCCTGACATTGTTATACTTTAGGAAAATAAACTTCGAGAAAAATAGGAACCAGTGTAGCTAGAGCTTCCATCTTTCTTATAAAGAGCAAAAATTACTGTTCTCACCAGCTATAATAATCAAGGCACTTGTGGCACTTCTAAAAAGCATAGAGTTGGTAATTCCAGTGTCTTGGTTAAATTGTATTTTAGGTAAATCAATTTACTCTCCAATTCTGGTTAGACAGTTGCAGCCTTCGTAACTTTTTTCATATTGCCATAAATCAGCACATTCCAAGCGGTTACACTTCAGTGAAAGCAATTTGATTTCTGTGTGTTTGGTCTGAAAATTGCTTTAGGATTCTCTGAAATAATAGTAGTAAAAATTGTGAAGTCAAGAAATAAAATTCCACCATGGGCTAAAATTTGTTTGAGCTAAAATAATTGTATTTTTTTATATCAGGAAAGAATTTAGCCAATGCTGAGTGGAACTTTTATGTATCACATATGTTTTAAATAAAAGGATTTGGATTGTTAATTCCAGTGAAAATATTACCCTTTCCCAAACTCTTTGCCTCCCTCTACTACAAATCATTACATATGAGGCTGTTTTGTGAAAAATATGATTCAGATTCCCTCAGTCTCTCCTGAATGAACTTCGACTGCTCAGTCTGAAAAATAAAAGGTGAAGTGTATTTTATCACTTCATGGTGTGACATAATGTGTCAAATTAAAAATAATAATAAAAAAATTTGGACTTGTCAGCACCTTCTTTGTTGATGCTCATTCAAGTTATTTTTAACAGTTTGGTCCCACCTCTAATTATCTCTATGCTTGAATAAAAATAATGGCAAAATCACAGATGTTCAGTGCAAGAATGAATTATATATGGGTTATTTCTCTGGAGTTAAGACATAATTCTTTTCTCATGCAGCAGAAGCAAAAAGAAGCATGGAAGTAGCATGAAGAACATTTTATCTAAATTATTATATTTTCATCAATTGTGTTATAGTAGGCCATTAAAGCTAAGAAAATAAAATAGGAATTTGTTCCCTACACCACATCTGAATGTTACACCTTTGCTTTTTTCTTAAGGAAGTAAAATTTCTTTCTTTTTTTTTTTTCCTGGTGAATATCCAGCAAATAATAATATTGTATGTTCATTTGTCAAGGGAAGTGAGATTTCAGTGAGATATTTTTGTGTTTAACTGGATAGTAAAGAGGTCTTATATACATGGTTTGATTCTAGAACTTTGGTTTCAGTTTCTTTATTAGTTTTGTATTACTAATTATTTAAATATTTTTTAACCGCAATCTTATCAGGCAGAGCACAAAATAACCCTACACTCCAACAAACAAACAATCAGACAAAAACCAGAAATGTTAAATTGTGTTCCATGTCCCTTTAAATTATTTAAAAATCTTTTGTGATACTCTAATTCAGAGATGTTCCGAGCCAAAAAAAATTATAATTTGGAAAGATGTGGTGCCTAGCTCTGTTTGTTGCCTTATAGGTGACCAGATATTTTTTGCCCATTTTTAGATAATGAACTATTTACTAGCACTTCCATATTTGTGTGCTTTCCAAATGAATCCTGTGCAGTGCAACATCTAATCTCTTACAAAGTAGAATTTTGAGGTGAAGGTACTTTGATAAAGACTTCCAAAGACCCTTCAAGTTTATTATTTTGCTTTTTCAGGGATTAATTCCTAACTTGCTGTTGCAAATTCATAGCTATCAAACCATTTTCTGATTCACACATACGTTGCAAGGAATCTGACAAATGATCCCAAACTGTATCAGTTAGTATGCCACTAAAACTCATTAACCAGAATGCATTTCTGGTTAAGGTATATATATTAAAGCACTGCTTAATCACAGGCTATTACAGATGCCTCAGAATCTTGAAATTGACAGCTTTTCTTTTTTAACGACTGGGCTTTTTCTTTGATCTTCTGAGATGTCTTCAGCAGACTAAATAAGGGAAGGGACTATCTGCCGCCATCATCATCATCATCATCATCATCATCATCATCATCATCATCATCATCATCATCATCATCATCATCATCTCTATGGCTGCATCTGAAGATCTTCCTGAAACATGAACATAAGTTTTCTGCTCTTTCATCCCTGCTGTGCTGATTTCTATTGCTGTCTTTTTCCTCTCACCTGCATTCAATCTTTTTCATTTTGCTTTCCATCTATTAAGAGCCTGACTTAGCAAAGCAGCTGGTGGAACATAGTTGGGGCCAATTTGGCACATTAAAAGCAGTGCTAGGTTCAGTGTTTTTTCTAACAACTTAACTGCAGGAAAGTGAGAAAGTGACTGGTTGTTGGTTTGTTTTTTTTTTTTTCTTTTCTTTTTTCTCTTTGCTCGTGTGTGTATAGTATATCACTATTAATACTTTGTTGCATCCCAAAAGAAACTGGTTAAACCAGACTTAAGTACTTGAAGGAAATGCCTGAAAGTAATTTTCTTAGGCTCTTTCACAACATTTTCAATAAAATATTCTGTTAGAATTTAGAAATAATAGTTCTCGGGTTCTTTTCCCCCTCATTCATAAAGAAACTTTATAATTAACAAAATTATAAGGCAGTTCTTTAAAGCAGCCAATTTTCAGCTTTTCAGTTATTTTTTACATGGGTATTTCCTGTTGTCTCTTATTTCATTGTATGTGTAATTAAAGGTAAGAGTAAATTTTTGCTTGGTAATGTGTAACTAGTGTAAGAATATTCTACAGTAGAAACCCAAACTGAAATTACTGTCAATTATGGGGAGAGGGAAAAGAGCTCAAGTAACATTAGAATCTGTCTAATTTATCCAAGCAGAACCCTAACACTCTAGCAGCTTTTATTCTCTAGCAGCAAGGAAAATTTTCTCCCTTTTTTGCATCCCTAGTCATAACTATAGCAGCTTTCATATAATTAAAAACTTCCAGTAACCTCATTCAGCATATGATATCAACCACTTCTTTGGCAGAGGATGGTGGCCCTGGGTACAGGAGTCAACTGAAAACAAACAACAACAACTGATCTATCACCCTGGGAAACAAAGGTGAGACTAATTGTTTAGAAGCACAGGTCTCATTCTTGTAGATCTGTACTCTAGATGACATAACCAAGAAAAAAAGACATTATTTTCAGATCACCAGCAGGAAATTAATTTTGGAATAATTCAAATTTTAAGTGGCACCTTAGTAAAATACTTAAGACAATTACATTTAAGCTACATGCTTACATTCACATTGCATTACAAACTATCACTTCTAAGGAACACTTTAATTATTTTTTTTTCCAGAAAGATACAAATCTTACTTATTATAATATTTATAAAGACTTTAAGATAACATTCATACGTCACTGAACAAATAACTAAATTGTGTCCTTCTGAACAGCTACTAACCTAAATGAAGTGCAAGAACACAATCTGAGTTAGAGATGTATTCCTGTAAGCTGTCTACCTATGTATAGTATCAGTTTGAATACTGAGGAAAGATGGTACCTAGTCTCAGAAAGGCAAAATGCTGTTCTGGGGAATAAGAGATCATACTTTTTGTCTTTATGTGTCTTGTTTCTAATTCATTGGCATCATGGCCATAATAAGGTTCTGTGGCCTTTGAAAGGCTGAATTCTGCCATTAATTTTATGTCCTTAGAAAGTGTGGGGTAGGGTGAAACATGCACATTTTTATGAAGGATTAGAGGAAATAAATCTTTTTGATTGTATTTTTCTGCAGTGCTTGCACAACAGGATTCTGACACTTGACTGTAGCCTCCAGATAAACCTACTATATAAAATGACAATAATAATAATTAGGAACAGTGGCAGGAGACACTTAGTTTTTTTCCAACCTATACTCAGGAAAAAGCTCTCTATCCTGTCATTCATGCTATGCACAAAAGATTGGTGTTCATTAGCACTCATTCTTGGTGATATAGCAGGTGGAGTAGATGGCCATGCTTGGATAAAGCAGTTGTTATTACCAGCCTTGTGCTTCATCTTTTTTGCCAAACCTTTTTCTCATCTTTAAAGATGTATTTGTCTTGGAATTTTTTTCCCCTGTGTTAATAGGCAGTTAAGCATCTATTTAAACCCACTGGTCATATATTCACTGTTCAGGCTAAGTTATTGCAACAGAATTTTTTTAAAGTCATGCCATGAGGATCACATTAAGTAGAATCTCTAAAGCAGTAAGTTGTCTCTGTTGGAGGTTTTATTGTCAACTATGAGATTACACCCAGATGCTCTGTGTTCCTCTTCATTCTTCATCCTGGTTTAGTCCTGCTGCTGAATCATAGAATGGTTTAGGTTGGAAGGTAACTTAAAGATCATCTAGTTCCGACACACCTGCCATGGGCATAGACACCTTCCACTAGACGAAGTTTCTCAAAGCCTCATCCAACCTGGCCTTGGAAACTTCCAGGGACGGGGCCTCCACAACTTCCCTGGGCAACCAGTTCCAGTGCCTTATGACCCTCATAGTGAGAAATTTCTCCCTAATATCTAATCTAAATCTACCCTCTTTCAGTTTGAAGCCATTCCCCCTCGTCCTATCACATTATGCCCTTGTAAAATGTCCTTCTCCAGCCTTCTTGTAGGTGTCCTTCAGACACTGGAAGGCTGCTATAAGGTCTTCCTGGAACCTTCTCTTCTTCAAGCTGAACAACCCCAGCTCCATCAGCCTGTCTTCATAGGAGACATTCCAGCCCTCTGACTATCTTTGTGGCCCTCCTCTGGACTTGCTCCCACAGGTCCATGTTCTTATTATGCTGGGGGCTCCAGAGCTGGATGCAGTACTCCAGCTGGGGTCTCACAAGAGCAGAGTAGAGGTGCACAATCACCTCCCTCAACCTGATGGCCACACTTCTTTTGATGCAGCCCAGGATGTGGTTGGTCTTCTGGGCTGCGAGTGCACATTGCTGGCTTATGTGAGTTTCTCATCAACCAACATCCCCAAGCCATTCTCCTCAGGGCTGCTCTCAATCCATTCTCCACGGAGCCTGTATTTGTGCATGGGATTGCCCCAACCCACATGCAAGACCTTGCACTTGGCCTTGTTGAAGGAAAGATCATAATTTTTTGGTGTGAGTCAGCAATCCTTGCATAATAATTTGAGTTTTTATGGTTGAGGTCATTCTTTACCTTTACTTAAAAAACAATTCAAACCAAACCAAACTGAAAAAGACACACCCACTCCCACCCTCCCAACCCCCAAAACATATCTTCAACCGTTAGAATTAGTGTTTAGTCAAGTAAATCCCATGAACCATTCCTACATCCCAAGCTGACCATTAGCAAGCCTCTGATATTCAATACCAGTGTATGAGGAAGGGCGTTCATGAAAATCCTGACTTATGGAGGAAGGTAAGACAAACTTTTATTGCATTTGACAATTCCTTATTGCACCAGCTGTATTTCAGCAGTGTTTTATTTTGGGATAATAGGGCTTAAGCTAAAACCAAGATATGCCAAAAAAGGATACAGACCACAGAATAAAAGCAAGAGTACTAATCAAATAATTCTTAGAGATCCCTCTACATAGATTAGAATTTACTTTTTTTTTTTTTTTTTTTCAGTGAAGCCAGTGAAGCTTCCTTTTCACCAGGGAAGCAGAAGAGAAAATGGCTGTCACAGAAGAGAAATTGTAGAGTCAGTGCAGAGAGTAGGATAAAAGGTAGCTGTGAGTATGTGTGCTGAGCAGGAAACAAAAAGTTTCAATACGTGAATAGGACCTATACAGAATAAGCCATACTAACGGTCAAGTTATATGTAAAAGAGAGTCTAGAAGGCAGAGGGCAAAAATATTGCTTAGATGATCAAAAGATGTATTTTTAAACAGGGAGTGATTAAAATGAGGAAACCAGAAAGGATTAGAATAGAGGTGATAATTAGAACAGGCTGTTCATTTTTTCCATTAACTCACATACCAGAGCTGTACTGATTTGCAAGTTTATGAATTTCTAGACTTTTAACCCAGATTCTTCACAGCCAATTTGCTCACATTTCATCTAGAAGCCATTAGTAGACTCCACAGGTAGAAGTGCTTTGTGCCTGCTATATGATATTGCTTTTACATGTCTGAAAAGGATCCAGCTTTTCATCATTTTTGGTTCATGACATCATCAAGTCATACATATAACACAAAGGTTCATTTATCTAAATAATGAAAGGCTGAATTCCTGCTGACAATGAAATTAGTGTTCATTTATTGTACCTGAAGAAGCTGTGATATGTTTCACTGGTGAAAACAAATAAAGAATTCTTTGAAGAAATTGTTTTCAGTCTTTGTAGTATCACAAACCCATGTGGCTCTGTATAATACTTTTATGGGGGAGTTGGGGGAGGTTGTGTTGTAAAAGGAGTAAATCTAGACTAAGAGTTGTGGAAAGAATGATGCATATTCATATTGATGCACTATGTGCTAAATAGGTTAGATTAATAGTTTCACGGGGGAAGTAATAAATAAAACCCAACCGGTATTTCTTTTTAATTTTGGCTCTTCTGGTTACCAAACAAATCAATAATTTATACAGTCCTGAATATGTGAATTGTTAAGAAGGTTAGGCAAGGATGTTAGGTTTTGCTTTCCAGGTTTCCCTGTCCATGCTAGAGAGCTGCAAATATTCCCTCACCAGTACCAGGGAGGTCGTGCCAGGTCCTTCCCGATGACAGGACCAACTCAAATAAAAGCAGAAAAAATGTCCAAATTATGGTGGTCAAGCACAGAACTACTTTAGAAGTACCCCTGAACCACACTGATTACATCATTTGCTTCACTTTATGCCTCTTTTTCTCCTGCTTTCCTCTCCCAGGTTCTTCACCAGTTTTCTTCACCACTCATTGCCCCTCCCAAATAAAAACCTGCCTCTGGTTGTTCTTAACCCATGGTCTGCTGTCATGATACCCCTCTTCTGCTATTTATGGTAAGATTACCATGGTAATCCCTCTTCAGTCAGCGATCCAAAAAGACACTATTCTATTTTTTTTATCTGCAAGGTATTTTTCACACCATTGTCTTGTTAGTGTAGCCATAAATCAGGGTTAACCAGCTGCTTAGACTTTACTTTCTCTTTGATTTAAGGCACATTCAGCAGTTTCTCATGTTGTTGTCTTATTAATATAACTATATAGCAAGAGCAAGTCATTTGTCTGCAAAGCACAGCAACATCAGCTTTCATTTCTGAACATGTACCTTGCCTCTTGGAATGGAAAAGACGTTCTGTAATGGTCCTTTCCAAGGTGTGGGATTCATTACAAGTAATTTTACTAATTTAAAAGGTAAGCACAAGCTTGATCTGTTGATCTGCTATAATGAAAGTGCAGATGATGGGAGCAACTTATGCTAAAAAAAAGGAAAAAATAGGCTTGCTCTTTTGACCTCAATGGTTAGTCACTACCCTGTACCCACTTAATTTACAGAACTAAGTGTGTGTGTGCGCGTGCGTGTGTGTGTGCGTGCATGTGTGTGTGCAAGCCTCAATCCTACTCGTTCATCCATCACATTTGTAGGACTGATTCCTAGGTTTAAAGTCTTCAAAATCTAAGCAATATTTAAGGAACTTGTGAAGATAATTCTAGAAGCTGCTACTGACAGGAGACATGCTCTTAAAACTTCTAGGAAGGAGACAGTGGAGAACCATAGCTAAAAGGAACTGAATTTTTCTCCACAGGCACAAGACTACTTCAGCTCTGTCTAAATTAAAACAGCCACAAGACTATATGAAGTTCTTCCTTGGAGAAAATTTGGTTTTGTAACTAGATTCAGTTCAATCAGATAAACATAGTTAATTATAATACGGAATATTTTCACAAGGAAGTAATAAAGCGTGCTGAAGACTACTAAACTGTTTTGTGGGTTTGGTTGTTGTTTTTTTTGTTTGGCTGGGTTTTTTTTTACAAAATATCCTTTTTGCCCCATTAAATGTTTTACTTTGTTGCATTGTGCAATGTTAGAATGAAGAAAATACATTTTTTGTTTCTTCCCTCATTTTTTCACCTTTTTTTCCCCATTATTTACTCTTTTTATATTTAATAATTATTTATCCCTTGCATTGCTCTCTTTTTCTGATTTATTTTATTCTATAGTGTTTTTTTCCCTTAATTTCTCATTTCTAAGAGCATGGATTCTTTTATTTATTCTTCATAAAGAAATAGTAAGAATTTCTCATGCTATTATTTTTCAAGGGAAATAAATAAATAGATTTTTTTAACAAAACAAAAACAAATACTAAACTTATTTCATTTTCTGTATATCACCAACATATTACCCAAGAAGGCAACAACACATTTATGGAAAATAAAGAGGTATTTACCTACTTGAAGGACTTTCCCATTTATCTGTAAAGGGGTTATAAGCATACTGCAAACATAAAAGTAAAAAATTAATGGAGGTTGCATGTAATGACTTCAGAAAACATGTTCCTATGCCTATTCCATGATCTAACCTATGTATTAAACCTGTTTGAATCACACAGCATGGAATTAACAAAATGAAGGGGGAAGGGAAAAGGAGAGATTTTATAAACTTGCAATGAACACATGCTGATCAAAATCTTCTAAATTCACTCTTATTTCATGTATTTTTCGATGTAATGTAATAACTCTCAAAAGCACATTTTCTAGACACCAAAAATTCACAGTGCTGGAAACAGCACCTGCACACAGTGTCTCTCATGGCTTTATGAAGCTATGTTGCAACCTACTGTGAAAGAATGAAAAGGTAGCTTGTAATAAAAATCCAGGTTTGTTCCTGTATGCACCTAATAGGGCAATCAGTAAATTAGAAGGGAATGTAATAAAAATAAAATTAAAGAAAAGGATACTTAATGCTTGAACTGTTTCTGGGAAAACCTTTTCAAGCTCTTTAGCTGTAGAAAACTGTCTTCTTTCTAGTACATATATTTAAAAAAAAAAAAAAAAAAAGAACAGAATAATTTTTAGTGACCCTGGAAATATTTTGATTTTTCTTAAAAAATATTTTAAGATTAGCATGATTTCTACACTTAGGAAATCATTCACCATGGTTTAGAGAGGGAAAAAGAATACATATTCCTAGCCTTAATTTTTCAGAAATTATCTTCCTTATGAGTTCTTCCTTGTTCCAAAAGGAAAACTGTTTACCCTTCAATCTAATATTGTAGGGCTTTACACTGTATTCAAGATATAAAACTACAAATAAATTCCAATATTAGAATGTGTTGAAAATGTACCTGTGCAAGAAGGAACCTTTTAACAGATGCTAATTCCCTGAGCGCATATCATTGACACCTAGAGAGAGGCATGTGGATGCCAGTACCTCTTAGGTTCTAAGGAATGGAATTCCTCTTTGCTCGCACTGGAGGACAAAAGTTGTATGCTCTGCTTGACTCCTTTTACAAGACAAGCCCCAGAAAACAGCTTTTCTCTTGCTTTTATCACAGTGAGCTGCCAGACTCCAGTCACTATGGAAGCTATGCCATCCACCCACTTAATGCAGGAATCATGCTGGTTATTGCATTCCAGGTCAAGGAACTGATAAACAGTTCAGACCATACATTATCTTCAGCTGACAGAATCTTTTGCCCTTCGTGCCTATAGAGAAGAGTGCTGCAGTAACTACATTAGACATCATGCATGAGACCACTTTATCTAACTTCAACTGTCTAAAATCAGGTGACTAATCCATATCATCATCTATTATCCCTCTAGGCACTTAAAGAAGGTGATTCACCCTTATCCAACAATACATGTCCAAGGTAGCAAGGATGAATTGTCAGTTGGAGTACGTTTCTCTCTTCACTGACAGCAATGGAAGTGTGCCTTCCCTAAAAAAGTTATCTCATTTTAGATGGAGCTAATAAAGCAAGATAAATCTACTTGCATCGCAGAAAATATGAACTTATCCCTATGAATGTAAATAATATTTCCTAAAATTCTCGGACTCTTGATTTCAGACTAACAGACTAACCAATTTATTACATATTATAATGTATTTTATTTGTGGTTCATTTTTTAACAGGTCATCTATAATATCCACAAGTAACACTAGTCAGTGCAGCCATTTACAAACAGCCAGTGTTATTGGTCTGGCAAACCTATGGATTCTAGCATTAGGTCAAGGACATCCTTGAAGCCAAAGAAACTGAAGTTTACAGAAATATGAAAGCAGAACCTTATCATAAAACTAGCAAACTCACCTGCCTTGGAAGTCTGACTTTAAAATGTGAATGACTAGAACATAATTGTACTGCTTAGACTAATCTCCTGTCTGCATACTTGATTATTTCAATTATAGTAGGTACCCATTCAATTATTAAATAAGCTATCTCAATATGAAGCACTACCAAAAAAACAAAAACTGCACAAATAGTAGAGTTAAAACTCTTGGAGACCTTAAAGCCTTCAGCCTAAATTCTTTATATGCCTGGAAGTCAAAAAGGTGACTCTGTAGAATATGCAAAAAATAATTAGCCTGTGGAAGACAAACCAATATAAGAAAAGCACTGCAGAAGAGGGACAAATATTAAAACATGGCATGTCCACTGGCAAGGCTGAATCAGGATGTTTCAAGTGAGTATATTGCCAAAATATTAACTGATTAATAGTGGTGTAAAAAACTTAAAAGAGTGACTGAAAGAAATAGGTTACTGACAGAGTTGATAGCTAATCTTTCTGTTGAAGAAAACCTTAGGACAATTTCTCTTTCTCAGGGTAGAAAAGTCAAATATACCATATAAACCCTCAAATTTGGCAGTGTATTTCTGACATTCTGAGCTAACAAATTGACTTTGTGTCTAGATGGCTGTCTTTCAGAATGGTCAAAAATATTAAAATTTAAATTTAATAGATTGCTACACAAATAGCTTTACATAACCCAGGTTTTCCATAATACCAAATTTTAGAATGTTGCTTTTTCAACTCATAGTGTATGAATTCCCTACCGTTTCAGAGAAAAAATACGTACAGCAATATTTTGATGTATTTTAATTCTCTGATTTTCCTTTTACTGTTCATAGCTTCCCACATCTCTTTTCCTTAGATTTGCTATGTCCTAGCACAAAGGTAGGTGTAAAGTTATTAAAATCATAGTTAAAATAATCTTTGTTTAGTCTTCTAGATAGTAAAGAATAGAAGCAAATTTGACAAATATTTGTTATTTTTTCAACTAAATACTGGATGGCATGCAGATATTGTCGTAATTGACGTGATATAATAATTTAGCCAAAACAGAACATCTATGAACGCTGCTACTGATTCAGGTCAATTACAGTACTGATTTCTTGTATTAAGTAGTAACAGCTATTCTCCTTTTTTATTTTATCTTATTCATAAACACAACATCTGCATTTTCTTGAAACATTGTCAGTAATCACACATTTGTACAGTAGTGTTGTACATACATCTTGGAACTACTGGAAGAGCGAGACAATGATGACGATGTGGAAAAGAAGTGAACATTATTATTGATGCCAAGGTATGCTCTCCATATAAATTTTACTTCGGCTGAGCTCTCCTTCTCCCCAAAATTAATTATTTTGGAAATAGTTCTGAAGAGTTATAAAAGTTCCCAGAAAACAGAAGGCAGACTCTACGACTGTAGCAGAAGTCTAGGACTGTAACGCTCTGCTGGGATACATTGCCTCTGGTCACTCTAACTATTTTATTTTTCAGGTAAGTGCATTCAGCATTGCTTTACAGCCCACATACCCAGCAACCTACTGCCAGTGGAAATCAGGTGCACATTGTGGTCTTTTTTGACATGAGATGACATGCAGCAAAATGTGTTCTTGATATCATGCAGGTGTACAACACTGCAATTAAACACAGCCACTAGGACTGAAGTTTAAAAAAGCAAACACGCCTGAGTAGAGACTCTATCAGTGTGACACCCTTCTGAAGAGGGATTGGAAACATACCAGCTGGTAACTAACCTGGTTTTCTTTAAGGTCTCCAAAACAGGTGTCAAACCCTTCAGGGCTCGTACCTCACACTCCATTTGTATGTGTCCTGTTCTAGAATCCTAAAACCAGGAACTATTGGCTAAAAAAACTTATCTGTGATGGGCCCAAAGGCATCCAGGGTATCTAGCAGTTCCAAGTTTTATATTATCAAACAGCATCACAAATGTACCTACTGAGAGCCAGAAGCAAAGACTGACTGTAGAGCTGTCATTGGGTCAGTAAAACCAAGCCCACCAAATACAGGTCTTTATATAAATGTAGCTCTAAAGTACTCAGGTAAGGCATAGCCAAACCATGGAGAGGGTTTGGGAGAGCAGAAATAGCTAGTGTAGGCTGGAGACAAATTACAGTGCAAGAATAGAATTATACAGCTTTGTAAAATTGGGGAAAAAAGGTTCCTCTGAAGTCATCCGGATTTCTGTTTATGTCCATAAGCTTGAGGATCTATGTCAGGTGCTTTAGTGTTTTATTAGATTTTTTAAGATATTTTCAAAGTAGCTTATGTTCACCTCTAAGTACTATACCTGGTTTGTTCTGTGTCATCATTTTGTTTAAATAATATCTGTTTCTACAGATATTTTATCTGATATACGCAAATACCACACTTCCATCATTCTTCTTTTATTTATGTAGTTGAAACAGGCTTTGTTGTAGGTCTGAAAACTTTCCAACATTGTGTTTTAAGTAGTTTAGTCAATATTAGTGCTTGTGCATATTGCTCTCATTTCATGTTGACTTTTAATTGACCTTGTAATTACTAAAGCTATAACTGTATCTAGTAATGGAAGACAATGTTCCCTAAAGGAAATTATTTTTATCTTTATATCTTGCTATATTTAAATGGGGAAATTTATGCTGTTTTTATAACTATACAAATATATGCAGCATGTAATGATAAGCAAGTAAGGACAAGCCCTCTCTTCCAATCTGCTGAAGCTTATGTGTTCGTGTAATTCCAGGCCTCAGATGTTCAGAACATTCCTGGAAATCTCAGAGTTAAAATTTCCAGAATGTTTTTTTAATTTCTCGTTGCAGCTGTGGACACAGAACATGACCTCTATATACTCCATTGTTGTCAGAAAAAAAAAAAAAAAGTCTTACAACTGAAGCAGAAAGACAGGTGTCAGAAGAACAGTGTTTAACATGTCATGGTGTAGCCCTTGTAGGCAGCCCACACAGCTGTTCACTCACTCACCCCACTCTGGGATGGGGGAGAGAATCGAAAGACTAAAAATGAGAAAACTCGTGGGTTGAGACAAAGACAGTTTAATAGTTAAAGCAAAAGCTGTGTGCACAAACAAAGCAAAATGAGGACTTCACTGACAGTTCCATGTTAGCATAGGACAAAATGAGTCTTTAAATCTGATGCATCCTTAGGTGCTAAAACATCACTTCTGTGACTTGTTAAGTCCTCATTGTTTTGTCCTCTGCAGAATGAAAACTCAACTTCATTTTTGATCCTCAGAAGATAATTATTTTCTTTTTTTTCCGAGTAACTATATTCAGATACATTGCTAACTTCTAAATTTGCTGCAATATCTTGCAGAAGTGATGGGTTATCATTATCAGCGTTATGCTGATTGAAAGCATCTGCTTATGTAGTCAAACAAGCAAACACATTTTCAATGTATAAAATCTGAGCAAGAGAATAAGATTAAAAATTATGACTGTACCAGAAAACCAGTGTCAATACTTTCACATGCAGCATGTGATCAGTTTTGGACATGTATAAGTAAAAAATTTTATGGCTTTATTACAGCTGTGGGTCTCTGACTAAATTTTAGCAGGCTAACAGTTATTATCAAGCAGAAATGGCAAAGAATAAAGCCAATCAAGATGTTTTTTCTCTTGGAAAAAATATTTTTTTTCCTTAAGAGAAAGAGAAAACATTAAAAAAGGCAAGGTTTCTTTTGCATCCATTAGGCATAAAATAGACATAAAAATACAGCACTGAAGGACTTCAATAAATACAAAAGCTAGAGAGCAGATTCATATTTTTGAAACTTCACACTGAAGGCAAAAATGTAAGCTTGATTAGTGCATTCTATTGATCTTAATATGTATTAAATTACATTTATCTTTTGAATATGTTCTTATTAATATTATTTAAGATCAATGTCAAAAATATACTATTGTAGGAAGGACTATATATGAACAACTTCAACACTTCACATGGTAGTCAGCCAGGTCAACCCTCTTTCTCTTCTCAAGTTTGTTAAGGACGTTTGGCTGTTTCTCAAAGAATTCTCAATATATGCAAAATACTGAATTTTGAAGACTGCAGATTAAGTACTCCCCTGACTGTTTCTTTAATAGTCCATTTTAAAGAACAGTTTTGAACACATTTAATTTCTGTTTTCCTGCTTTATAAAGATGATACTTCAAACTATAAATTAAGGAGAATTAAAATAAATAGTCAGTTTGTTGTGGTTCTTGGTCCTAATCTGTTCCATCTTTCATATGGTAAATCTCAATTATATAGAAAAGTTATCCAATCTTTCTTTCTTTCTTTCTTTCTTTCTTTCTTTCTTTCTTTCTTTCTTTCTTTCTTTCTTTCTTTCTTTCTTTCTTTCTTTCTTTCTTTCTTTCTTTCCTTCTTTCTTTCCTTCTTTCTTTCCTACCTACCTTCTTTCCTTCCTTCTTTCTTCCAGCTCAGATCCTCACATCCGACATTTCCAATGATCAGGCAAACAGAGTACACTTTACTCAAACATTTTGAGAACTTAAGATAACTGAACTTTCACACATCATGAATAATAAAAAGTGATTCTGGTAGTCATACTGCTATAGTCAAGCAAAACAGAACTGACTCCCAGACCTTAGTTTTTCCCTTGTCAGGAGAAAAAAGGATCTCTCAGGTAATGATATTTAGAAATCTGTATAAACCACCTTCCTTTAATATCCTCTATTTTCATCCTTCCGTTGTAGCTCTCAAATTGTCTTTAGGAAGCAACAGCCATGATATTAAAAAACACAGATACAATTTACCATCAGTTTGTCTATTGTTCATATTTTTTGGCAAATTTAAATCTTACTGCTAGTATGTCTGATGTTTTCTTGCTCAACTTACTTAGATACAGTTCAGTAATAGAGGTATGGAGACAAAGAACAGCTGAAAAATTTTCCAAATTACATAGATTACTATTAGTTTTCATGTTGAAGCACCTCTGATACTTTGTATAATTTTGTATGAATTCTACACTGACATATTTGAGATGCGTATGAGATTTCTCTGTCTTTTCTGGCATTCATAGAATCATAGAATGATTCACAAAGATTTTTTTTATTTTAACTTATTGAAAATAAAAACTGCCTAATTATATTAGCCACATTAAAAAAACAACACCCCCTCAACACCCCTCCCCAAAAAGAACCCAAACAACAACAACCAAACCCACAAAACCTAGAAGGGAATTATGAGTATACACTTTTAAAAATTTAAAAAAAAATCAGGGAATTAATATGATTAAGTTGTTTAATAATATATACTTTCATTATCAGATAACATCTGAAAAATGCAAGTTCAATGTGGAATAAATGGACATTAGCGTATTGCCTGAAGTATTATTGTGCTACAGATGTCAAATTATCAGTGACATCAGTTAACAGTACATGACTTGAAACCACGTTGTAAAGAAGACGTCATTGTTTAACTCAATGAAGTTCATTTATGAATCTTACTTAAGGAAAGAAAGTACAATAGGAGAGGAATTGTTATAAATGAACACTTTTTCTGTTGAAGAATTTGTATTCACTCATGTAAAATCTATGCATGATGAGTTATGTTACCACAACAGATAGAAAAACGGCTGTCATCTTGAACTTTTAATGTCAATGAATTCTTGACAAATATTCCTAATTTCACAGGAGAGCATGAGGGAGTCACAATACAGAATAATTTTGAAAGTTTTAGGTCAGAAAGGAGATCAACTGGAAGCACATTCATGGTTTACATTACATTTGTAGCCAGTTCTACATCTGTTGACTGCTGGCTCCCACCACTGTTACTTGATCACAGAATAAATCAAACACTGAGATTGAAGAATTAAGCCCTTCTGTTTGGTATTTACTGTTATAACCTGACAAAAAGAGAATTGACTGGTCTGAGTTGACTATTATAAGATTGAGGAAAGTATACAATGCAAGTATTTAAACCTTTTTGACAGTAAGAGAATCAATAAAATGTAAATACAATGTCACCTTTTGAAGCTAATGGACCCAATAAGGATATGTTATTGAAAAAAAAATTAAAAAAAAAACCCAAACCAAATCAAACCAAACCAAACCAAACCCCACACTTTTAGAAAGTATAAAATATTTTTTGTTACTTTTTTAGGGAAATAATTTTTTTTGCTATTATGCTAATGAATTATTTTATGTATGTCTGAATAGGGTTATGAAGTTTGGAGCTGACAAAGTCATCTCTTCCCTCTTAATTGGGACAGATTCCAGCTTTCAGCTTACCCGTCAGTCTAGACAAGTCTCTCCCCAAACATCCAGAATTAACCTGTAATCATACCTTTCTTGTCTATAGCATCAAATACGTGTGATTCCACGCATATCCAAGGCCATTATAGCTCATTCATCTTTTGTTTTAAAGAAAATACCTGGAAAGCTGCACTGCCAACTCTGAAGTCTGATAAAATGAGAATCCCCAACCAGTACTTGCAGTGACATTTGAATCTAGCTCTATAATGTGTGTGGACGAAGTCCAGGCAGACATTATGAATTGGAGATGCATACTGAGAGACTAATGGCAAAAAGCTCACGAGTGCAAAGATAGCTTCGTTACAGTGAGACCACTTTTGGCTAACTGTTTCCAATCACTGATCATGTTAATTAGGAGAATGAGGCATGAAACAGCAATAGGCTAGAGTTCTTGCCAATACATTTTATTTCTGTACATGGGTATGTGAGGCTGGGGAGAAGCCTTTTTAAGATTGTTGTTAGACCATTCTGCTGTACTTCCTCCTGGCTGAAAAGGGAGTCCTGGATTGGGAAGAGAAGGGAGATCGGCACTTTTTCTACTGCTTTCTAGCATCTTTCATCTCAGTTCCTAAAGTATCTTATGTTAAATTTTATTTGATTAAATATGCAATCTTGAACCCATTTACCCTCTAAGAACTGTCTTACCACCAGACTATGGAGTGAAATGGATTGTGAGCTTCATACAGTTGATAATACACTGTATAGCTAACAATGATGTGGCAATGAAGAAAAGAAAGAATAACCTACGAAGAATTCTGGTTCATTGTTCTTGCATAGTTGCAGACATGTCTTCAGATTGTAATGACAAGGTAGATCCTAACCCACAACAAGCTGTGTTGGCAACTGTTCATAGGACTCTAGACTCCACCCCAAAGGAGTCTTAAGACTCTAAACTCCACTCTAAAGAGTCCTAGTCACTCACTCAGTTTCTAAATTTCACTTTTGGGAGACAAGAGTTGCCTAAAAATTAGGTTTTGCAATACTGCCTTTTAAAACTCTGTTTGAATTTATCATGAAGTTCTCTGATCCTCAGCACAAACAAAGACAGCAGCCTGGTTCTCACGTCTGTTGCTGAGGTGGAACATAAATAAATATAGACAGACACAGGGAAAGCTCTTAAATCTACTATCGCTTTTCCCTACTTTGAGCAAACCACACAGGAACACATTCTTTTGATGTTTGGGTGTCAGGTAATAATTACTCGTGCTAGTATTTTAGTGTACTCATTTAACTGTTGTCTGTGAAAAGTGGCAGTAAAGGAAACTGGATCAAACTAGCATCACATGATTCTCTCTCCAGTTCCCTAGAGTAGGGTCTAGTCTTTCTCAAGCAGAAAGTATTTTCTTGCTGCAAAGGCAAGCTAGCAGAAACACAGGCAACCAGAGAGACCTTTTAGTTCATCTGTTGCTACCACTCTGCACTACAATGAAGCATTCAGGTACCAAAAAGAAGCTTGAAATGAAAAGACACTCTGACATATTTTTGAAGACTTAAAATGCTCACAATTGATCACTCTGCAGGACAATTAAGTCTGTCAGAACTGTGAAGGTATACTTCCAAAACATTGTCTGGGGCTTTGACTTTGATTCTGTGGTTTTAGTGACAAATGTCAGCAAAAATCCATGTAAAGACAACCCTCTGGGTTCACTACAAAAAACCTGATGATGGTTTCCCCACTGTTGCCAAACCATAGCATTCGTGTTTTTAAGGGTGAGTGAATTCTGGCACTTGCTGTCAATACCGTGATCTAGCAGCTGCTTTCTGTTTATGAGACTGTGATTCGTGAGAATTAAGATTATTCTTAACTGCCATTGTAGAGTATCTCATTAAAAACACAATGACTTGTTAATTCCTTTAATTTGGAGTCAGGTCTTTACGAAAGTCTACTTGACTACTTTCAGTATCACTGTTCTCTAGAGTAAAATGGGGAAATTAAAGATGTTTGTAAGTTGTTTGAGTGTTCAAAAGCGCTACATATTTAATTCATTTTAGCATATCCATTTAAAAATAATAATATTCAATATTAGTATTTTTTGAGGTAGGAAGAAAAGGGATGGCCTTTCTTCAGAACCAGAGAATGATTTTATGTATATCAGAAAACTATTTAGAAGGAAAATTGAAAGAAATTGAAAATACTTCATACTTGAAGAATACTTGCCAATGTGTTGCTAGACAGATCTGCTGCAGTAACCAAACTTTTCAAAATGATCATTTTTTATGTGGTCAATAGTATATACCTTTACCACCTGATTTTGAACTGAAGACATGCCAGAAGCAATGTGATTTCACAGTCTCGGCCACCCATCACAGCTTTGTTTGGAGTCCTGTACTAGATCAGCCTTGTGCCAATCTAGTGTCTCAAACAGTAGAGCCATGTATGTCAGGGATTTGGATAGACTTTCTAATATATGTTCACAGAATTCACATAACCTGAATCAGAATTACAGTGCCTGGGAGAATTCATATGCAAAGTATATCTATTTCAGTATTCTCTTCCTAGGAAACCACATGATAGTGCTTCAAATATATTCTATTGGAAAATTATATCCTTGAGTGTTGTTAATATTCTGGTGACAGGAGAGAAAAATGTGAAAATTACACACACAGCAGATTACAAACATTGGAAAAATCTATTTATGAATTCCTGAATTGAGAAATAGCATAGAAACTGTAACCACAAAAATTGATAGGACTAGACATTGTGCTAAAACTGTAATTACATAGGAATTGCTTGGTATTTTTTTAATTAAATCAAACCAGAAGTTGTTTCTGCAATAATTTCTTAGTTTTAAATAGGGACAGCCATTAACACATGTAAAGAAAATATATCAATTTACTGTAATAGTATTTCATTTAAATATTTCCAAAAGTTGCTTTCAAATGTGCTATTAGAAAGAAAAAATCTAAATTTAAGCTCTTTATTTTTAGTCTTTTTTATTTACATTTTTTAAATGTAATTTTTTTAATAAAAGTTTTTAAGTCTTTTTTGACAATGTACTTTTTTAAATATTCAGGCTGAAATATTCCCTTTTGTGTTCATAGCTAAATTCATGGGTGCTTCAGGACACAGAGACTGAAGCTTCATGCTAGAACTTTGTTGCTTTAGCTTCACAGTTAAATAGAACTAAAATATGACTGTCACCTACCCTTTTCTAATCAAAAAGCACACCCAGGGGCTTTTTAATGATTCAGAATGTTTAATATTATTAATCAAGCAATTACTGGAGTTAATAGGTTTTTTCTTCCCCATTGAGTTGGTAGGAAAATCTGACTTTTTGTCTTTTCAGAGAACAGATAGATACACAAAAGATCTTTGGTATTTTTCAGAAGTTTTAGATAAATAAAGTAATATTTCAAATATTTCAAATTTCTCACTCAAGCTACCACCAAAATAAATAAAGTCATTAAATTCTGTAGTCACTTAAATTTCTACTTCTGGGAATACACCATTTTCAATTAGCCAGTAGTCATTTAGTCCGTGCAACTGTACCTGCACTGCTAAAGATATCCAAGATTGCAAGTTTAAAAGTAGATCTGGAAATACAACCACAGTCTGATAAAATAGCAGAGAGGAAATGTATCCTCTAGCTTTAGCTAGCTCCTCATCCACTATGGCCATTCCTGTGATATCTTACTCAGGCTTCTGTCTTTTGCAGTCTGTATAGGAAACCTGAGTGCCTAATTTGGACCTGTACAGCATCAGGAAGTCTAAGAGTTTCATGCGGACTATAAAACTAAACCATATTTTAATATATCTGAGCTGCTGAATCTGGAATTGCTCCTCAGCACCTACACCCACTTCTGCAGCTCTGCCCTTGTCTTCATTCAGTATCAAGCAAAATCAAATGTCCCACAGTGCTTTTTCTCCACTCTGCTCTCCTTCCACCTTCTGCCCACAGGGCACAAGGACCAGAAATAAGCTGGGGTGTTATGCACTAGGTCCCAAATATGGTTGTGATGCAAAGCCAACCTACTACTTAATGTAGACTGGATGCCTTAAAGCTTGATTGTCTACCCTTGAAGCCAGTAGGTAAATTTAATTGCTTTCCTTAGTGCATAATGAGAAACCCAGTGAGTTCTATACAGTAGCTATGGATATCTCCCTCTTTGCAACTGGAATTACTATCAAGTGGACTTCTTAGTATATCTCAGAACAAAAGGTGTGAGAGTTCCTTTGATACACATGGTTTTCTGCCCAGCAAGTAAAAATGCATATTTTATTACACACTATGATATTCTGTAGCCGTACAAGCATGAAATCATTGCATGTATAATGCAATAAATTCATCTAAAGATTTATTCATAACTAAGGTTAACAAATGAGGCATTAATAACGATTATGAAGTGCTTTCTGTGAAACAACTCACAGGCCATCATCTGCCAGAATATGTTTCTCCCACTGTACTTTATTGCAGTGTCTGAATGACAGAGGGAGTTCAGACAGACCTAACATACAAAGCTTGTATGATAACTTGTGCTGCTCTGTTTTAAACCCAAAGGAAGTAATGTTTCTACTACTGCTAATCAAAACACACTTGCTCCTACGCAATTATAACGTCCTGACTTTTTAAAACTGTATATTAAGTATTTAAAAGCATGTAGTGCTGGTGAGTGTTGTGGGGTATTTTTGCCATTAGCCTCATGCACTCACATGAATACAAATTGAATATCAGAAACAACTCTAGGAAAATTAATTTAATATTTACAGATATATGTTGCTATTTGGAGTTCATGTGTGTGTGTGCAAGTTTTCATGTATGTGAGTATATATATGTAAAATATACAGCAGTCACCATAGAATATGGAAATGCTCACGTGCTTAAGTGCACAGGCACACACAAACCCTTCATATGTTCAAGAAAGATACTTTTATCACAAAAATCTTTATGTTGTATGTGAACTTCAGCAGCTTAAGCACTCATTAACAGCACCGTGAGAGAGAGGTGCTAACAGACACACTCACACACCATGTAGAAATGAAATTAGACAGAATTTTCAAATATATGTACTTCAAAGTAGTTCCAAGATTTACAGTTTATTGTATCCATTTGTAAACAATTGCATTGGGATATTTGAGATGAAAGACTGTATTTTCCAGTATATTTAAGCATATAAACCTAAGATGAGATGATGCAGGCTATATGCCTTTGTCAGTGCGTTTCCCGGTCTATCATAGTAGTCTGCAGTTATCAGCAATTTAAAGGAATTTATTTACTTGCCAGACAGAACTTATGCTCCGTTTACTACTACCTACAGCTGAGGTGCACACTGGTTATTTGGATTGATGGTATCATCTCCGCCCCAGCAGGACTAAAGCTGCTACATTAGTCTCTAAAATTGAGCTTAGTACAGATTCCTGAAATAGCCAAACATAAAATAGCCCTGGAATGAATGCTGTGTTCTCTACGCCTTTCTTGGTGGCATTTACAAAAACATCTAAGATAGATACCTTAAGGCGGTTTAAAAGAAATTAAAGTTCTTAAATTACCATGGCTGTTTTGAAAATTACTCTTGACAACAACTGGATTTTTTGGTGCCTGAACACTTGAAAATCTGGCTTCAGGAGGCCTCTCAAGAACATAAAGGTGAGAAATCAGACTGGAACACAGCAGTTGTGTTTCAGTACTGTGCTTATAAAATTTATATCCTTTCAATCTTGTATTTATTTAAGATTAAAAGATTTATGGTACAATAAAGTAAATAGAAAAAATACATCTGAATTTTAATTACACTTGTGCAGGGGTGGACATGGAAAGGTGTCCTTAATAAATAAATTTTCATGCTAACCTTTAAGCAACCTTTAAGAATTCAGTATTGAAACAAAACAAATATTCTAAATTTAAATCATCCAAGCTTTCCAGATTTCTTTTTTTTTTTTTATGGACCAAATAAAGGTCAAAAAAAATTAAAGTCATTGTCACAGCTGGGAAGTTTCTTATGTTTGGCATAAGCAATGTAAAGAGGTCAACTTTAAAAATATGACTGATGTTGAGCATATGATTCAAGACTTTCCTGATTTATTCTGATGTACAAGTGACATCAGTTCAATATGTGAGCTAAATCACATTTCTTCAACATTTCTTTAATTCTTATTCTGAGTCTTACACTCCACAGTATGCTGACAAGAATTTTTGGCCAGCTTTCCATATGTGAAATCTATCTAGCTGGTATTCCATCTTGAGGTGTTATTTAAAAACTATTTGTGCTTTTGAGCTAGTGAGTGATGAAAAAATTACATTTAAGTAATATATTTGTGATCTGAGTCACATGCAGAAGAAATAAATACAATAGACATGAAAAAATAGCGTTGTCCAAAAGCCAGGAAAATTGGATGCTATTCTTTCACTAATATACTTTCTGACCTGGGATGGTCTTTTTTTTTTGCTATGGGATTTCCCCCTCTAGTAAAGTAAACAGATACTAGCTAGGTCTGGTAGATCTTCCACAAGGGAACGCTTCTCAGGATTCTCTGCATTTTATCTTCTACACATATTTGGTGTTCTTTTAAACCCTTTTTGGTGTTTAGACTGTATTTATAATACTGTGTCTCTCACCCTGTGGCTCATGTACTATTTTTCTTTATGCCTGGGTAAGTAGGACATTCTTTCCTGGAGCTGTAGCCCTGTATTTTAAATTTGCACCTCAGTCCAAAGTATAGTGAAAGAGAGACACACACTGATCTAGTCACAATTATAAAAGCTGATCCTTTTCTAATTAAGGTAGTCACCACATCCATGTACCCCAAAAAACCCCAAAAATAAAACCAACAGCCCTCTGCCCCCAAACATAGAGTTGTATATTTTAGTGGACTGAATGCTCATTTGCAGTTACAGTACTTTACATTTGTTCCTGGAGCACATTTTCCAGCTTAGTTTAATCAGAAAGAAATTGCTTTGCACTCTTCAAGATGGCGCGGCAGCATGAACCAAATTGTATCACACAGGGACAATTAGAAAGCTCACTTAAGAAGTGTACACCTGATCCAAATGTAATCACTAATAAATATATAACTGTAGAGACAGCCACAGCAGTGTAAAATATGTTGATTTTCTGTTTCTCTTTCACATACCTTTTAAAGGTCACTTATGTCATAGAATACCAGGTTGGAAGTGACCTCAAGGGTCATCTGGTCCAACTTTTCTTGGCAAAAACAGAGTCTAGACAAGAAGGCCCAGTACCCTGTCCAGCTGAATCTTAAAAATGTCCAATGATGGGGAATCCACCACTTCCTTGTCTTCTGAAGCTAATCTGACAATTAAGAAGTTTCAGGGAAATCAAATCATTTTACCACTACACATGTCAAGATTTTCAAGGAGTTTTCTGCATGAACTTTAAACAACAGCATTTGTGCTTTGTCTCAAAGCTATTTCTTTTTTTTCTTGCTGTTAGGTCTCCTGCTATAAACATGGAGAATGTTAGCTTTACCTTGTCATCCCATTCATTCTGTTAAAATGGTAGGCACCCAAGCCAAAAGATTCTCTGCTCATCCCTCGTATGGAGCACACCAGGCCCAGTCTTTACAACATACAGCTGAATCTATGTACTTGGTGGTTTACAGAAGAAAGAAACTTAGTAGACTTAATGAAAATTCATTGGCTGTAGAAATATAGATTTCCCCAACTGTCCCACCCAAAAGATCGGTGGCTTCTCTCTTCTTTCAAAACCAGCTGAATTCTGCTGCTGTAGCAAGCAGATGTTAATGACATTGACAAGTGCCTTAACAGGAGGAAGCGAGACATGGAGAAAGCAATTAGTAGACAAGAATAAAGAGTTATGTGTGTTCTCAGCTGGACACTTGACCATGTAGTGATATGTGAGTAGGATGGGAGTCAGAAAGTGTCAGGAAATATGGTTGTAGTATGAAGGAAGAGCCGGAGAACAAGAAGATAACATTAGTGATGACAGTTAGAGAGATTGCTAAGGTAATGGCAGTAGATTAGTACTTGGCACTAAGACAGAAAAGACTAAGCAACAAGGGAAACAATGCTTGGCAGGTAAGAATCACATGAATTGCCTAAGAATTACAGGCATCACCAAATTATTTTACACAAGGCTAGCAAATAAGTGTAACACGACTAACAACAGTCGGTCATTACAGCTGAAAGCCAAGTTTCTTTATACAAATAATCTGCATGTTTATACTTTTATGAGTGTGGGACTCTTAATGTGATGTGTTATGATATGCCTATGCATTACTGGAAATTATGTTATTGCCAGTTTAATGGATTTATTTGACTATTCCCTGTGTGGCTTTATATGTTTAATTCGTGTATTTTCTTTTACTTCCAAAGAAACGAAATATCCTCACAGGCAATACAGATAATTGAATTTCTATTCTGGAATCAATATAAGCTTTAAATGTTCAAGCATAATTCCCCAAATAGCACAGATTGTTTAGCTCTTTCCTGAATCAGACAGCTTGGTAGAATAGCTCCTCTGATTCTAGTGGGCTAAGCAGACAAACAAATATAAATATCTAATCCTGTTCCAGAAACATAGAAGAAAATAAAACAGTAATAATTCCTCTTAAAACAACAGCAAAATTTCCTTTCACTTCACTGTAATCTGCTGTATTCTCTACCACTAATATTCACCCACAAAAATCACTCAGTGAATTTAATTAAGGATCCTAGCTTTACTGAAATATAGTGACAAGTGTTGCCTAGTCAGCTAATTATTTAACAAGAGAGAATTTGGAATGTCATGAGAGAATTGTATTTTATGCCATTCACAATGGATTTAGTTGTTCCTGCATAAAGCTTTTCCCACAGAATAGGTGAAAGAAATTCACTTCATTGTCACAGATCATCCTGACAGCATCCTAGACAGGTGACTGTTGATCTCATTGAATGTGGAAGTTAACAAGCAGATGGCAAAGGCAGATACCAGACTGAGTAACAACCCAGAGAGAATGACACTTAAAAATGACTAAATCCAGAAGTCTTGCAGAGAAAACAAGCACAAAAATAGATCAAAGGCATAGATCAAATAAGAGCACTTCTTATCCTTTCCACACATAAAGCCAATGTGTCTTTGGCAAAGCCCTACCGCTAATGTACACAACTAAGTTTCTTCTGCTGCTGCATATAGGTGACTAAGGGTGAAAAATAGAGTTCAATAGGTTTTATATTTATTGCACTCATCTTGTTTTAGTTTTATGTCAAAATTCCATTCCATTCAAAAAATTTCTCTAAAATCTATGAATTTTTCAATGTAAGTCTCAAATTTTGTATACTAGGATACGTGTTAAGAGCTCTATGTTTGGCAACATTTGAGAAAGGATTTTCCAGTGCATCATGTACTGCAAAAGCCCCCAAATAATGACAACAAAACCCAACAAAAAGAAAGGCCAAACACTGCGAGGCATTTTATGTCAGGTTACCATATTGTTTTCATACTTCAGCATATATCCAGGGTTCAAAATACATCCAGCCGTTCCTCAACTGTCTAAAATTGTTTGACTTTTTCTTCAGTTAATGAAAGGCTCATATTAACATGAAATCAAATTCCAGGAGTTTCCTCTCAATAAATGCCTGTAGAAGAGTAGAAAACAGTCTGTCCGTTTATCCTAATTTCTAAGGCATAAGTTTCAAAAGTTGCATAAGATCTATTGTCTACTAGATAAAAAATTAGTAGTTCTCTTCAGTTTCACAATTAAAAATATTCTTAATTTCAGAATTCCTACAGTTTTCCCTTCTGAAATATTACATTAAACCATATGTAATAGCTAAAAGCAAATTATTTCTAGACAGAGAATAGTGATAAAAAATATATGGCAGTAGATATTATGCAAAATTCTATGCAGATAAATACTTGAACTGTTATGTGTCAAATTATATGCACAGACACTTCATTTTACTTTCCATCTGTCTATTGACATCACACAGAAACAACAAATGTCAGAGTGAAAAGATTTAAAAAGTATCAGATCACTTACATGACCTAATAATCATGCTAAAGACTCATGAGAATATTTTTTAAATAACAGGTGAGGCATTACAGACAGCCATTTTCAAAGAAACTGAGCAAGTATATAAAAAATCAAACTCCAATCAAATAAAACACGTACTCAATATGTGAGTTTGAAACAGGCAGAAGAACCCTTACCAGCTTTAGAAGAGACAACATGTAACGGTTTTCCTGAATACTTTTCAAACATATTGAAAAAGTTACTCTGTTTTCTGAAGATTATAAATGGCAAGAAAATTGTAATAAATTAGCTTTTTTTACAAAAGTTTCACAAAATTAAGACATAATTTAACACCCCTTATTCACATTCCTTATTCACACTCCTAATACTATACATAGCATGCAGTACTGTATTTTTAATAGAGCATCCCACTCTTCTCTTTGCTATAAAAGTTATATTCTTTTTAATTTTCACAAGCTAGGAAGAATTCTTCAAAGACAGGCATCAGGGTGCTGAAACTTTAAGTGCGTATAGATACGGTATGCACATTTAGCAGCATTTAGTAATTGTATTTAGTTCTATCTTTGTCAACCAAAATCTTGGTCTGTCTTTTTTTTTTTTTTTTGTCTATGTTATTCAAGAAGTTAATATAATAAATCACCTAATTTTTCCTTGTAGTGTTCTAGTTGTAGCCTATGATAACACTTAAGATAAGGGGTTAGCAAGATATTAATTTTAATACAATTTTAAACTGTTTTCTCCTTCCATGTTATTAATACATTGGCTTTCATTTTAGAATCACAGATCAGTGAAAAAAATGTATATAATAATCAGCAGTGAGCTAATGAGAACCCATGGCAGGTTTTCCTGTCCTCCTTTGAACTATTATTAAAGAATACAATATATCAATGAGCAAACAGCTGTGAAGAGTATTCCTGCCTGTGGTTTGTAGTCCCCTTGGACGGATTTCATCTTACAAAATGTAGATGTCTCTAACACAGAGCTAGTCGCTCTAAAGGATCCCTTTGAGTGAAAGTAAGGAACATTTCTAGGTTGTAGGTCTTCTCATCCTAAAGCAGACATCTGAAACTGAACAGCTCGCCTTTCAAAGAGCCTTATTTTTCTCCATTACTTCTAAAGAAAGCTTCAACTGGATCCCACTCTTGAACACTGAGAAATCATGTAACAATTGCGATCCATCAAAAACTCAGCACATAGCAAGACTGCACAGAAGGTTGTTATCTTGTTAGCTAGAGTTGCCTGCCAGAGAATTCAGTATATTTTTCTTACAGAAAGATGTAATTTTAATCTTGTATCAATTATCAATTTTTCTAGGCGGTGGCTTGGGTGGTGGTTGCAGAGAAAATGAAAGCAGCTGCTTCTCTGGTTCAAGAAATCACCAACTACTAAATTTCTAAAAGTGGGAAGGTAGGTTTCACTAACCAAGAAAACCAACATGCTTTTTTGAAAATGATTTTTTGAACTGTCCTTTGGGTTTCCAGAAACTGCAAACACTGGTACTGAGCAGGACAGAAGATGGCTCTTTTATTTTTTTTTTCATTATGGGGAATCTGTTCACACTAGCATAAATTCAGTGTGTTTATTTTGTTCCCCCCTTACAGAAAATTGTATTTTTGGAACCAAAGGAATTAAAATTAGGTCATTAAATGCAAAGAAACAATGTCACTTTTTCAGTTTCTTTTTTATGAGTTGTAGTATTAATCTACTCAAGAGACAAAGTGCAAGAATCATCATTTGGATTCTGAGTTGCTGCTAGTGCTAACAGAACTTCTTTTTAGTCTAAACTTTTTTTTGCTTTGGGTGTCACAAATATAAACCATCTGGTATGCCAGATGCCTGTGTTTCTTTTTACATATACAGCAAGAAGGGGTGGAAAGACTCCAAAATTGCAGACATTATCCTTTTTCTGCTTATCATCATCATCATCATCATCATCATCATTATAATCCTCTTAGCATTTTAATATATGACTTTGCTTCTTTGTGGCCTCTGAGATCTGTCAATATGCTGTAGAATGGAGTTTTGTTTTGCTTTCAGGGAGTACTCTGTGTGATTTAAGAGGCACAGAAACCGGCAATATATCTTATTATGGCTTTGCAGTTCACCAGTTGCAATAATTTTATTCCACATGTTAACTTATATTTGATTACTATATTTACCCATTTGTTTGTTTTTAGAAAAGTTGAATTTCTCAATACAAAACAATTTTAAATACAGTTGAAGAATGTATTAAGTCCAACCTGAGGTTGTGGTTTTTTCTCTGCATTTCATTGCACTAACAGAACTTCACCGGAGCTTCTCAAAATTGTGTCTTTTGTGGAAGTTCTAAGAGAGTAATAATTTAATTACACCTTAGCTACATTATATCACCCTTCTGCTTGAGAAAGGCAGAAAACACAATCAGGAGTCATATAAACAAGTTGTTGTTTCCATGTACAGTTTCACTCAGTTTAAAGGGAATCCCAGGATTCTGGTCCACCATGACCAGAATTATTATTTATTACTATTTATTATTTTATTTAAATAATTGTCCAGACTTTTATTCAAAGCTTTTTCCAGGCAATTCTTGAGAAGCCAGCTTTTCTCTATATAGCATAAAGATATTATACTTAGCATAACTTCTCGTGTACTTCTCAGTGAAAAGAAATACAGATGGAGACCTTTTTTTTTGTTAGAGTCATCCTTCTGGGTAGATAGAGGATCCACGTTAAGTAGGATAGATAGAGGTAGATCCACATTAAGTTACATCAACATTATGTCTGTTCTTATCTTACTATTATGAATTAACCCTGTAAGGGTCTTATAAAAATATCTAGTATCAAAACTCTCTTGTTATAACTCTTCATTAACTGTTCTATTCCTTTAATCTTTTTACTCTGCTAATGAAAAAATAAGAGGGCAAAATATTCCCTTCAGGGACAGAAGCAAGATAGTGTCGGTATTACCTACCCATAACCAAGTCCCTTATACTAAATATAATAAATAGCAAAGCTTTTAATTATTATGGCAACCAATGGCCTGGCTTTATTTTACTTTTCTTTCTGCATTAATGTTTAATATTATTAAAAGTTAGGAAGGTACTAAGCTCATTGAAACTTTAATGCTTTTCAATCATAATCATGTAACAGTGACTCTATCCTTTGAAATGTCATTAGACATTGCACTTTTGATCAAACGGTTTTATTTTGTACACTGTTTGGTAAAGGTATTCACCTATTACAGATACAAATAACAGTGAGCGAAATTCTCCAACATAACATTTTGTCTAGAAAAATAAGCCATCTCCTTGTATCTACAACTAAATCTCCCTTCGGGCAGGTTCTTATGTAAGAAGACTGGGATAATTGTTAAGTACCAGTTAACATAAGAAGTATTTATTTAGAAACTACTGAGTAGTATACAGAAAAACCCATGCAGTTGATGTTGCTTAATCTAAAGTTTGTTTAGTATTTAACGTAAGGAATGATTAAAATTTCAGCTGTTTTCTGGTGACAATGACAGATGAAACTGTTATGATGCTGTGATGATCCTTCCTGTAGAAGTATACATCTTCTGATTATCTTTTGAGAAAACAGTGTATCAAGATGGAATTGGGCAGTCATGGGATATATATTTTTTTTTAGAGTCAGTGGAAATTGGTGGATGAAAAATTGGATATGCACCAGCAATGTGCCCTTGCAACCCAGAAAGATAATTGTATCCTGGGCTGCGTCAAAAGAAACGTGGCCAGCAGGTCAAGGGAGGTGATTGTGTCCCCTCTGCTCTGCTCTGGTGAAAGCCCACCTGTAGTACTGTGTCCAGCTTTGGAGGCCTCAGCATGGCAAAGACATGGACCTGTTGGAGCAGGTCCAGAGGAGGACAACAAGAAAAAGCAGGGGGCTGGAACACCTCTCCTATGAAGAAAGGCTGAGAGAGTTATTTACCCTGGTCATTTACCCTGGAGAAGAGAAGGCTCCAGCTGTTGCAGCCTTTCAGTACTTAAAAGGAACTTATAAGAAAGATGAAGAGAGACTTTTTATCACGGCCTGTAGTGACAGGAGAATGGGCAATGTTTTTAAACTGAAAGAGAGTAGATTTAGATTGGACGTACGGAAGAAGTTTTTTACACTGAGGGTGATGACACACTGGCACAGGTTGCCCAGAGAAGCTGTGGACGCCCTATCCCTGGAGGTTTTCAAGGCCAGGTTGGATGGGGCTCTGAGCAACCCAGTCTAGTGAAAGCTGTCACTGACCATGGCAGGGGATTTGGACTAGATGATCTTCAAACGTCCCTTCCAACACAGGTATTCTATGATTCCATGATTCTGCGGTTCTATGAAGTTACTGGTGGCTTTCACAAGGTGTTGGTGTTTATACTACTATGAAAAAGAAAAGAGATTAGCCACGACAATCTTCAATAGAGTTGCGAAACTGGTACCATGAAAGGGACTTTTAAAGGAGGGAAATTAATTTAGGAAATATTTTGTTAGCTAGAAATTGCTTAAGACAGTGAGACAAGCCATCCTAATAAGGGAAAAGATAAACATAGAAAATAAGTGACCACCATGGTCAACAGAAGCTCTTTACATTATGAAGAAATGAAAAGATCTTTTAAAAAAAGAAAGAACAGAAAATAAAAAAAACAAAGTAAAACCATGCAGCACACCAAGCAAAAAGGCTAGTGAGAAATACCTGGCAATGGACAACGAAGACAAAAAGAAATATAGATGCCCCCAAAAAAAGAGAAAAGTAAAAGATGTTATAGCCCCATCATTTCAGTGAAAAGCTAAAGACACAGAAAATATGTTTTAGACAGTGTAATTCTTCACATATACATGAAAATTTGTGATGAACAAAAAATGAACACAATTAAAATATGACACAAATAGATCCCAAGAGAGAGTTACAGAATAAGGGATACTTTCAGATCAATAAAATTAAAGGCACCTTAAGGGATACTTTCAGATCAATAAAATTAAAGGCACCTTAAGGAAGTAAGAAAGGAATCTTTAAACCTTCAAAACGTATTTTAAAAATCATAGCAATGTTTTAGAAAATTAGAAGAGGGCGATAATAATTCTTTTATTTGAAGAGTGCAAAGAGAATGATCAAACAGTCTAATTTTATAACTGGAAAGCTGGAATAAATTATTAAATATACCATTTCCTAGAACCTAAAGGATAATAAGGTGTCAAGAAAAAGAGGACGTGGATTTGTCAAGAACAAATCATATCAACCAATACAATTTATATAATTGACAGGGTAATTGGCCCAGTGGGTGTGATATACCTAGATTGTAGTAAAGCTTTTGACACTACCTCAGATGACATTTCATGAGGTATGAAAATACTGCCCAAATTAAATTACTATAAAGCAAATGCACAGCCAGTTGCAAAAGCTTACTCAGAAAAGAGTTAAAAAACTTCAATGCCAAAATGGTAAAAAGATAAAATTAATTGCCCCAAATTTGGTCCTAATCAATATTGTAATTAACACTCCGGGCAATGGAAGACAGTATGCTTCTTACGCTGATCTGCGAGAGGTTACAAGACCAGACCTGTTATTCAAAATTATTTTGATACATTGCAGAAATGCAAAGAAAATTTGTTAAGTTTAGTATAGGCATTCTAACAAGCAAATACTGAAATAAGGAACCAGATGTGAGGCAGTAGCACAGTAGAAAAAGTTGGGATCATTATGGTAAATCACAGATAAAGATTTATCCAAGGACATCAGTAACTGCCTTTTTTAAATGAAAATACAAGAAATGGAGAGGGTCCAGTATAAAGTGACTAATATCAAAGAGTGGGAAAATAGAACTTAACTGAAAAGACTGGGTTTATCTAACACCGGAAACAAAGAAATAAATAAGAGAAAGAAGAAGAGAAGGTTGCTTCATCAATCTTCACATATTTGTTATATTTATATAAAATTTGTCACAAATTTAAAAAAATGCTACAATATATTGTTATTGCAATTTCTACTTCATGATGCCTGAAAACTGCAGTCATAAGAAAAGCATCCATTGAGCCATACTTTGTGAAGCATGGAGCATGATGGTATTCAGTGGCCCAACAGTCTAATTTGTTATTACCATGGTGCAACTGTAATTCACTGTTGTTTTGGACACAGAAATGAACACAGACAGTATATATAATAAATGATATTTTGAAGCAATTCTGTTAGTGAATCAGAGCTTCCTCTTCCTAGCAAGCTGCCAGTAAAATCTAAGCGTAGGATCGTTATGGTTGATCATGTGAGCATGGGCTAGTGCAAAGCTCTGTCTTTTTTGAGCATCTGAGTAGTATGTTGTCTTGGTGTAGATGTCAAATCCCACTAATGGTTTTCTAGAAAATGCCAAAAATCACACAGGAAATTCATCACAAATCAGGATTAAAAGCAATGCTTCCAAGGAGGCAAAACATGGTTTACTCTTTGGTACTGTAAGAGAGCTTCTTCCAGTTCCTTCTGGAAGCTGAAGGGTGATAACTTGCCTGATTAAGCATCCATACCGATCAGTTCCTGGGAGTCATGAGCATTGTTGCCATGGGGGCAGCCAAATAATAACTTGTCCTTGTACAAGTCAGTGACTCTGGTAGTCACAGAAACTCAGCAAGTTTCTGTGCATCATAAAGATTCAAAATATAATTGAAGCCAATAATTTGTGTTCCCTAGCTTCTCTCCAAGAAAGGAGTTTTTGGCGTTTTAGCTATCAGTATAGGTTAAGAGATGAAATGTTTGGCAAAAAAACCCCACCCCTTCATTTTGCTTCCCCATCATTACTCTTTAATTCTTCTATTGGTGTATTAACACCAACCCCAAATTTATATTATAGTCTCTCTTAACAGGGAACAGCAGGATTAGACAGGTGTTGGAATTTAAGAAACATCTGATTGACTGACGAAACTCACAGAAAGCGATAGATAAAATGTTCTGAAATGTTATTATGAAAAATTGCATACATTATGCAAAAGAAGAAAAAGAAAGTGTCATGTGTAACATGTAACACATAAAACTTTATAGAGGTGATGACACATCATTTTGTAGTGACCAGTTGTGATCTTTCAATTCAGTTGTCCATTACAACTGAAGTAATGTGAGCTTGTTATATTTACCTGTGCAAATATGTTGGTAATTTGGTAATAGAATGAAAATTTTTAGAACACTGGAAGAAAATGATTCTTTAATAAATGTATGTTTTTGCATAGACTCCATCATGCAACCATGTACCTTTAATGACAACAACCAGAGCTTACCTTTTGGAGGTTAAACCCATGATGCTACATTTTCCCTTCAATGAACAACATACCACTTGCAAGAGTCCAGCTGGATAAATTAGACTGTTGCAAGTGAGAGGATAAAGGGATGGATTTAGATGATGACAATGTTTCCACACTTCTACCTTACTCTATGACTCACTATTGAATGTTGCTCACATGCTGTTACTAATCTAGACATTTGGGACACAGATTATGAAGCTGATAGCTTGTTGTACCAAGCAGTGTTCTAAGGAGATAATTAGTAGTGATAAAATGCTAGCAGTTCTGACTGGGAGAGAAGTTTCTGGCCAGCTCATGAATCATGTGTCATTTTATACTATATCTGTAAGCTAAACTGCCTTGGGAGACCCTAAAAGTTTTTTGGTTTTGTTTTTTTTTTTTTTATGAGAGTGGGTTTGTTTAAGAATTAATGATGGTAATTTTCACAATGGCTTCAGAACCCCTGAAGATAACAGTTAAAAATACAGCAATGAAGGAGAAAAATTTGGAAAGGTTTGCTAATATAAGAACTTTCTCCTCATTTATACTGACAGGAATTGCTAGAATTTGGTTTTCAGCACTTCTCCTCTGTCACGTTAACGTAAAGTTATTTTTAATGAAAGACCAGGGCAATGACATAATAGATTTCTATTTTCTTTAGATGGATGCCCAAAAGCTTTTACATTCGCAAATCAATTTATTACTAGAACGGGAAGATGCTCCACTCCACCTGTGTCCAAGAAAAAGAGGTAGAGCTTTTGTTCTAAGTCTGATAAAAGATCAGGCTTAAAAAACAGCACGGGATAGCTTGATGGAAAACTTGACAAAAATGCCAACATGGCAAATGCTAAATCATTTAATAATTCTGCAGTAGCCAACACTTACCCTTGTCATGAAATGTTGTTTCTTGCAGTCATTTAACATAGGCAGACCTGAGTAACATTTTTTCAACACTTGAAATTCCTAATGTAAAACACTTCTTCCCGTTACCTATAGTTTTAACAAAGACTGGAGAAAAATGTTTAATTTAACTATGCTAATGATTCTGACAGTCTACCTGCTTCCTGGTATCAATGGAAATATTTTACTTCAGTTTCTTTCAGTACTGGTCTGTATTTGTAAAATAAAGACAATACTATGTCCATGTCACAGAAAGGAACTGCAAAAAGAAAATTAGCAATAGCTGTGAACTGCTAAGGTGCTTCAGTTGTGCATTCCACAGAAAACAATATAAGCATACCTATGCTCTGTCTAGAAGATTTTTTTTTTTATGTTTTATTTTGTCCATGTTGGTAACTGGTTGAAAGCAAGGTTCACAAAAAATTACCACAGAATGGCATAATTACACAACTTTATTTACCAGTGGCAAATTAAAATTGCTTAGATTAATTGCTTAAATATTAAATTGTAATCTCAAAAATACCCTACTGATTATTTGGTATATTTTCACTTGTCTATATATTTTTTATTTTCATAGTTATTTTAAATAGATTATTCTTTGAATTTAATGAAAGTCGTCTTAGTATTCTTCAAATTTGGTTCTTCCTTATACAAATTTAAATTAATGCCTTCTTAAATGTTTATCATCTAAACTTTTACATATCCTGATTTAATTGATGAATGATTGCCTCTGTAGCTGAAAGATGAAAAGAATTTATTATAGAGAATATGGCAGGTTATCATCTTCTCATTTCAGGTGTGCTGTAGCCTGGTTCTTTTGCAAGGAATCACCCAGTTATTTCAATATTCTTCTATTGACAAGCATTGCTTTACCAAAGGTTTACATTTCAAAGCACTTGACAATTTCTCAAGTTGTTGATGTTTTTCTTTTTGCTCTGATTACATTCATGCTTCATCTCCCTTTACAAAAAAAACAAGAAAGTCAACAACACAATATTGAAAAAAATATTGAAGAAATGGAAGACATCATAGTAGTTTTGATGTCCTGTTTGATGGGTAAATATAATTTTACTGGCGCCTGCTTTTGCTAGAGAAATGCTAGTTCAAGAACTCGTAAACTTATATGATCACAATGGGCAATATCAAGGCTTTTTTCTCCATACCCTCCCTCTTTGGACCCTCATGGTCAAAAATCGAAAACGTAGCCATTAAAACATAATGCAGAAAACTGTTTCTGCTTGACTGTAACACAAAGGAGTAACTACAATGAAATAAAAGCGAGACATTTTTCTTCCTATATAGACCATGAAAATAACTTTTTCTAACACTATTTCATGTGTTAGGCCTTGAATTGATATGTTATTTGTAAGTTGTGAGGTACTAAGGACAGTAGAGTTCTTAGTTAAAGAGAACAAAGGAAAACCTTTTTGTTCATTGAAAGATTCCATCTTAACTGCAGAAATATTTCATCATGGTAGAGGAATTGTCCCAGGTAGGCTGTAAAGCATTTATCACTGGTATTCTCGCTTCATCTACCTATTAGATAACTCATTTGCCAGAACTGTCAATATAATAGAAGGGGGAATAGAGAAAGATAGGAGCTTTATATTATTAGCATTGTTAAAACTCAAATTCTAACGATCCCCAGAAAAAGGAGGATAGAAACAAAGTCCACTGAATAAAACAACAACAATTTAAACCATTTGCACAGCAGCAAATGACCTTGAGACAAAAATCTTCCTGACAAAAAAATATTCATTTGATAATAATTCAGTCCCTTGAATGAAATCACCAATGAAAAAAAAAAAACAAAAAAAAACAAAAAAAAAAAAAAACGAAGAAAATAGTGGGGTTTGGCTCATATAACTGCATTCTTGTTAACAGCTTTTGCTGTCATTCCTGTTAGCCATGTTAGTTAAATGTGATTTTTGGACTAAGGAATAAGAACCAAAACAAATATATTTATAAAATAAATGAAGAGGAACAAGGAAGTAAAAATCTAAACCAAAATGGTTTGGACATATAATTAAGGTAGACATTTTCATTTATTTCATATCATATTTGTGAATGTTGGGGACACAACTTGGAGGTGATCCAGGAAGGATGTTAGAGACTTAGGAGGAAAACAGGGTGTGAATGGGATGTAAAAATCAAAAAGCTGTGAGAAACAAGGCCAGTAATGGAAGCTGAAGCATATTGGACTATGCTTTTGTGCAGCAGCTTAAATCTGAGCTAAGAGAGAGGGGAATGCCTGACTTTGGACAACTAAGTTTTGTATCTGAATTAGAAAACTGGTCTCCGTATTACAGTGTGAATGAGAGAGAAACTCTAACTTCTTCGCTGGAAGAGCGTGGTTTCACATACCACTATGCTGATCTAGCATCTAGCTGCTGCGCTTCACTTACATGCTCTCCTGGCTTCCTTCATGTTGGCATTGACATCTGTATGCTGCTCAATGAGCTGGGTCAGAGCAGAGGACTCATTCAACAAACAAGTAAGTAGTTTTACAGTGGTTTAGCTCCTGAACAAGACCACTGATGAGGGTCAGACAAATGTCAGTGCTGACACAGGGAAGAGGACAAAACAACTCCTTTTGGCAGATATGATGAGGTTAGCTGTATCCTCAAGTTTCACTGATAAATTCTGGCTCTACATCAACCATGGTGGATTTTTTTGCTCTCTTCTTTCTTTCCCTTTTCTAGCTAAACCATAAAGACACTATGGAAAAGAACATCTTATTTCAAGTATCTAATTTTAGGCCTAAAAATAGAAAATATAAACACACACATAAACCTGCATCTATTTTATGGCTTTATAGGTTTAGCATTTAAGACACAGCTTGTGCAGTGATGAATTTGCCATCTTGTACTTAGCTGCAATGGTCCAATTTCATCCTGTTTCAATTCACCTGCTAAGTTCAATCAGCCATTAAACAATAAATCTTTAAAGCCATGTAAGGGACATGTGTGCACAAATCAGATTATTTATTAACAATATACCTCAGCAAAATGTCTGTGAGGACTGAAGACCTCCTGCACAGCACTTTAAAAATAAGGTCCCTGGAGTACAACCCAAAGAAATTGATTGAGTGCACTAATGTATTCTCATGTATTTCTCTTGATGCTGAATTTATCTCATGCATGAAAGACTTTGCAGGGCATAACAAGTTCTTTATTCCTTGCTCTTGAAGGTGTTAAGCTCAGATTTTCCAAGTATACCTAAGCATGTGCAAAAAGCAACTCTTTGCAAATATTTCTGAAAAAAACACATAATATCAGGAATGAACCTTTGCCATTTTTCCATATTTGCTTGAATAAGTCAGAACTATTGAGTTTATTTGCAAAAGAACTTATTGCACCATGGCACACAGTACCTGAGGTGAAGATAAAAGTGAGGACTGTACATGGCTACCAAAAAGATGTTTTATCTCATTCCACTTTAACACATCTCCTAGTCTAGTTTGCCATTTTGATCTCATTTCTATTCAAAGTGATTTTCCTGGATTTTCTTCATTTATTTCTGGATCCCTTATCATCTTGTTTTCTACATTTGAACCACTTCTCTCCAGTCTCTCATTTGCTGTAGTATCTTCCCCTTTGCGACTTTTGTGACAAGGAAATGACAGATGCATAGTCTGGTTTCTAGTTAAGACAAAATATTCCAAATTAAATTTGAATAAATAGTAACTGGGTAGCTTCATTTAGGCAAATAATAGACTTTTAAGAGTGATGTATCTTTATGGTATATGTTTCTATAATGTACATTTACACAAGCATTAATATATCTTGGTAGCATGTTACCAGAATGAGTAGGTGTAGATAATGTATGCTAAAATTTCCCCAAACAATGCCTACAAGCAAGCACTGAGGCAAGTATTAATTAGGCAGCTTCTGAACTGTTCAGCTTTGCCAAACACTTTGACTGAATTTCACAAGGCAAGACATATGGTAAATGACATTGTGTCTCTCCTAATATAACAAATGTGATTCTAATTTCATGTAAACCTATTCTGACAATTTCCTTATGTGATTTACATATGCATTTTGCATTAAACTAGTTACCCTGAAGCAAATGTTGTGGATTGTACACTGTAATTCTATTAGCAAGGGGAACACAAAGATCATCAAACTTATTAGTTTCATGCTTATATTAGAATGCCCCTGTAAGCATAGCTTTTAGAGACTAGTTAATATTTCATTTACATTATAAACTTTATGATGATGGATTTTTTTTTACTTTGTTACAATATAATTGCAGCATCGTTAAGAGACATGGATGCCACCTTGTAGTTAAACACTCTTCCATTTTAGTCTACAAGTAACTATGGGAATCCTTGCTTGTTCCCGTGCAGTGAATTTTTTTAATATATTTGCTTCCACATTAAAAAGATCAATATTTGTAAGAGAACAATGGATATGAGGTGTTTACAGGAAATAATATAACTTCTATAGCACAAATTTTAGATCCCTGTAATTGCTCATCTATGATCTGGAAAGGCTGGTGATTAACAGGAGAAATAGTGAAGTTGATTAAAATCACCATTGCTTGATAAGCTAACAAGATCTATATGAAATAAATTTTGCAAAATGAAACTACTCTTTCCATCAAATTTATTTCAAGCAAATGTAGTACAAAGTTTTTGCCTTTATTTTTCCTTTTTGGAATCGGAATAATAAAATAAAAAGGTTTATGCATTTTTTCGTAAGAAGCAATATATTTGAGGGCAGTGGGGTTCTCCTCACAGACAGTTTACTCCAGTTTCCCACCCTCCACCACCCTGAATTTTTTGTTTCCTTTTCTCCTTCTAATTTAACAAAATTTTTTCTCAATATTTCAGTCAAACAACTAGTCAAACCCTCAAAGCTCAAATGGTTCTTCATTTTTCCTGTAGTATTGAGCAGCTTTTCTTAAGGAAATTGGAAGTAGAAAACACTAATCAGTGTGGGTCTGCTGCACACAGCTTGCTCCTGCAGAATCCAGAAAAGTATTTGCATAAACCTTCAAAGGAAGTAGGAGCCTGGGGTGAGGCAGCTTCCACCCTCCGCAGGGTTCCTTAGCAGCAGTGAACCTCTTGTAGTGTCCGAGTTTAGCATCTGGATTTCCTCGTGATGCACATACAATTCCACCTCCAGCCTTTCACGTTTAAGAAAGATTGATTTCTAATTCTTTTTGATTCATAGTAAATTGAAACCCCAGGCATTAATGCACTCATATAAGAGTAGACTGTACAATTCATACAGTTTGAGTTCACAGTCCTTTCAGTGTTTTCAGCCCTTTAAAACAGCATCTGTACCTATATTTCTAAAACACAGTATGTCCATTTGCAGAAATATAGATGATGAATGCTTTATAAAATAAAAATAAAATAAAACAGTAATGTAATAAATAAATAGTTGTTAAAAAGTATGTTCCAAAATATTTTCATTTTTCAGATCAAATTCAGCAAGAAGTTTTCATACTTCTTAAAGGCTTTACCAAAAATATGTTGAAAGAAATCAATATATCTTGTATCATATCGTAGGAACCTGTTTCAGCAGAACGCTGAGGAACTTTATCATGTATATGCTTAAGTCCCCATGACATTTCTGGAACCGAGGTGTTCAAATATCTATTTTCTTGTAATAAAGGGATGCACAATTTCAGCAATGCTTGATGGTTGGATGCAAACAGAGCTGCTTGCCCTATGTGTGTTATTGAAGTGGCAGGGAGGGTAGTTCTGATGCATTGCCTCAGTGTTGCAAGAATATGAAGCGGTGATCAAAATGAAGAATATGAAGCGGTGATCAAAATTGTTTCTTGGATTGTATGAACAGGTTATGTCTTCAATATAAGTTTCCATCTAATTGTAGAAAGTGGTATACCTTACAAGTTCTGAGAAGACTTACTGTAGTCAACAGTGGTAATATTTCAGAATTGCACTTCCAACTTAAATGTAACAGTTTGTCTTGCTATTATGTTGGTAAAATGTATGTGCTAACAGTGGACTTTGTAGGCTGGAGCTTGTAGAAAAACCCAACAGGTAAGAACTAATTAAAGTCAACCCTATCAGCTACTATGTATATGTATACATATGTATATATACATACATATATATGTATACTTCTATACATATGCATATACAGGTTTATGTTCTGTGTTATCAGTAAGAACCAAATAATCTTGTATTCTCATTTCATATATGTCCTAAAACCGTAGAAAAGTTTCTGCAACTTTGGACAAGACACTGTTATTTTGCAAGAAGAAATCAGACATTTAAATGAGAACTAAATCTTAAGGAAACCTGAAAGCCCAGTCCTGTCCATAGTCCGCAAAAGAGACAAGTTTGCTTGTGGAACCAGCTTACTAATATATGGGCTATGGCATTTTCTAGCATCCCATATGATAGATAACTCCAATTTACAGGTACTAATACCACTGAATGCTCCCCCCTTGGGCAATTTTACCAAGACAAAGAGTAATTCTGAGGTATGGTAGTATTAATTGTCTATTCAAACAACCTTATTTTCTTTTTTTTTTTTTCTGCTAAGGAAGTATTTTTATTTCTATAATTCGGCTGAAATGTCAGTTATTGTCTATTTTTCTGATTCAGAAGGAAAGAAAAAGCTTTCATGTACAGCTTCTACTTGAGTAGTCTCAATTATAATCAAACAAAAACGTGCCTAGGATGGCTGATTTAGTCTTGTTTCAAGCTTCTAAGGCCTTTTCACTTACCCTAACACATTTAAGATATGATGATGAAATAAATCTTTATGTATATAATTTGTTTTGAGGGAAGTTCTAAGATAATTGTTTCCTGTTTTCCATTTTTTTGACAACAACAACTGATAAACTATTACTTTAGTCCTAAATCAATCATTCTTTGCTTGATTTATGATACAATAGAATAATTACGTTCAGAAGAATAATCCTACTTTCAGATTTGATTACTTTTACATCAGTTAGATTTATTCTGCAAAACAGCAATTCACAATGATCTACTTGCCAATACTTTTCAAAATGCGTATGCTATGCATTTCCTGAACTGTTAGGAAACTTTGAGGTCTTAGTTGTTTCCCTCTCTTCAACAGTTTTGAAGTGTTCCACATTTAATTCTCTGAATCAGTAGGAAAACAGAAGGATCTTAATCCTCAATAGATGAGTATCCATGAAATATAAAAATAGAGATATGTGAACTGTGGAGTACTTAAGGCATCTTTTGAACATTATCCCTCTTCAGGATGCAACTTCTTATTTTGATAGTGAAAGGACCTTTCTGATGTAAGGGAAGAACTAGCTTCCTTTCATTTTGTTTGGGATGTCTTCTGATTATAACAGCAGTCTTGAGCTCATTGGAAGCTCAATGTGATATTAATACTATTGTCTCCTTGGGTTCAAAGACCTGAAAGTTGTTGGCTGAGGACTTAATGGTCTTTAGACTCAACTGACAAAGATTTTATACCATGTTTCTCAGCCTGGCATCTGTGACTACATCTATACTAGTACACTAAATAGTGTCAGGGCTTGTCCTTTGTCTCTGCAGTCAACAGACATTGTCTAGTCACATACTAGCAAACTCCGTTAGCTGCTCAAATAGGTTAACCTGCTGGAAATATTCTTGCTGCTCTTAACTGCGTGCAGGAATTGCGTGGGGAAAAGAGAGAGCACCACAAGTATCACAGCTGTGTTCTGACACTGTTTAGGTTGCTAGTACTGTCTTCTCTTTTTTTCTGTACACCAGCAGCTTAATAAGCAAAAGTAACAACATGTGAGAAAATACAGAGGGATTATAGATATGATTGTTTGATTTCGCCTTGAGCATTTGAAAGTAACTCTATAAAACCCTAATTATTGGTTATACGTGAAAATTTTTGAAAGCTTCCTTATGTAATTCTTCTATGAGAGTATCAGTGGGGTTTTGGTCCTCAATTGTAATTTGTTTCTTTACACTAAATTTATCTTATTTTGTCTTACTGTTTCTTGATGATTCCAATTGCCAGTACGAGCCTGTCATAAGAACATAAAACACTCTATTTTTAAAGTCTCTTTTCCTTTTTTTTAAATACCTTTCAGCTATACTTGATATTTCTGTTTTTGAAACACATTTATTTTATTACTTTGAATAATATATGTCAAGTCAGAAATTGAAACAATTTACATAAAGGCACAGAGAGAAAGAGATGGAGGGGTTGACTAGAGCACGACCACACTGTGAACAGCTATGCTGTCCACCTTGCAGACAGGATTCTGCAAGGAATTCCTGCAATTCCTGATGGAGCATAGCAAACAATTTGAAAACTTGCTTCCTTGTATATATGGAGTGCAAATCATTACAGTTATGTCTACATAAACAGCTATACTTACTTAATTATGTTTTGCAGCAAAACTTTACTCAGCAAAACTAAGGTGGGTGTCTAGTGTAAAGCAACCACATAAATATTTCTGAAATATCCCAGTCTACACATCAGATATGTTATTTGAAGTACACAGTGGCTGAAAATACTTGAAGAGAAGGAGATTGCACTTGCAGCACTTATCTACAGCCATGAGCTTCTAAAGAGGAGTGGGTGTGAAGCTGTGAAGAAAAGCAATTCCATTCTCAGTAGGCTACCACAGTACATTTTCAAAAGTTTCTAATTGAAGATATGCTTCATTTGCCCTAGCTATAAAAGAAGTCATATTTACTCATGATTATGTCTGTAAATGACCTCATAAAACGTAGTCTTGAAAAAAGAAAACCAAACAAAAAATCCCAAAACACAAAACCAAACCAAACCAAAAATAACATTTGGAAAGCATTTTTAATTATTTGAAATTGTACATTTATTTTTTGCATTATCTGTCTAATATCAAGAATGTTAAAGTCCATTAAGCTCAATAATTTAAAACTACTTTGATTGCAGGTATATTATCTCTATTAGGAATATACTTAATTTTAAATTGAAAATGTCATGTATTAAAGCTCTCAAAAACAATATATGAAAACAATGATAATACTATGACTATTGTATTATTCACTGTCAATACATATAGTGGATCCTTCAGAACGTTGTGATGAAAGTTTTTTAATAAGCTAACACAAAGTAATCATGAAACATGCAAAACCAAGAATTGTGATACACAAAATATATTGATTTCACTGACAATTAATTCTACTTGAACATGAGGATTACAGTGCTTTTAATGCCATATCCTAAGTATGCCTAATCTCAAATTCAAGACTGTCAGCCATACTTGACCACACAGAACACACTTGACCACACAGAGATTTATGGTTCATTCTGTTAAATGTACTTAAAATTATAGACTTTTAAATTATTTAGGTTTTTTGTTGGTTCTTTTTTTTTGTGTAGCTTGTTTTCTTTCTAAGCAGACTAGGAGAAAATAATAGTAAATATATTTTAAACAGAAGTTTTACATTCTAGAAAAAAATCAAGAGGTATTAAAAATCTTGTAACTAGTTTGCATAATTTAACTTCTAAAAAGTATGGGAAAATAAAAGTGTGCTGGTAAATTAATTTGTACAAGTTTGGTCTCATTTTTTGCATGAATATGACATGTCTGGAAGATCCTTCCACTCAGACCTCTACTCCAGCTACTGTGAGAGTGAGACTGATCTTACCTCATTTTATATTTCTATCAACCTTAGCTCATCAGGTGAGCTCCTTTACTTGTCAATGGTGGAAAATACTTCTTTCTGAGATGTTGTTTAGGCCATTTAAAGGAAGATATACAGAAATATACAGGCTTTTTTTTTTTTTTAAAAATACGCATTTCTTTATAATGATTACAAAGTCTGCTTTGAGGCCAAGAAGATATGTAGATATGAGCAAGAATACTCTCTGGTATTTGCACACTCACAGATTTATACACTTCCTTGGCTAAGCACTGCCAGAAAAAGCTTTCAGTGAGAGCATTTGCTCATCTGGAAGGCCACACCTTTGCTTTCTACACAGAGTTTTCAGTCAATCCAACTGGAATAAAACACTGCAAAGCCTACATAGAGACTCAACTTGCTTCAAATTAGTGAACTAGGGCAACTGTGGTTTTCATGATATTTCATTCAAAAAAACTTTCATATTTCATGACAGGAAAAGAGTAGCTGTTTCCTGACTTGGAACAGAAATAAATAACGAAATATCAGTGAATTGAATACCAATTCCAATCACATTCAAGTATCTTTTCTTTCAAGCTTCTAATTTTTAATTTCTCTATGAAAGTCTCCAGGAATGTAGATACCGTGCTGTAAAAAAGTTCTCAGAACTCAAATTTGCTGAATAAAAAGCAGCATGGTTCAGGGCCGATGGCTTTGTCCTTCATGTCACCAACCCCCATCTGTCCCAGGGTCTGTCCCAGGGCCCCAAATGGATCACTATTACATAATGAGCTTCACTTTAGCAAATAGTATGTATATTTCTGCAAAAATAAATACCCCTCTGCAACTGCAAGTTAGAGGTCAATTTATGGTTCTTTCTCTGAGCTCAGAAAGGTACGAAAATACACACAGATTCCAATATTTCGTCTGTTCTTGCTAGAATAAAAGAAAACATGCTATATCAAATATTGTATCAAGGAATTGTTCACGTAACACCACTCTAGGATGTTTTTCCTACAAAGCTTAAATTCATGCTGTTTCCTTTTGAATTTTATTTGAACTAGATATTTCATAAAATAATTTTTGAAATAAATACGTGAGTAAATGAATAAATTACTAATTTAGCCTATTTTCATTATTTGATCACTTTTTTTCTACTGAGGAAATTTACCTTCTCTCTTTTCAACAGTGTGTTGAAATTACTCTCATATTTTCCAGTTCATGTCTTTGAAGAAGGAAGAGTATTGAGCCAAAGGAAGCTTGTATGTATGTTATATGTAGTGCGCGCATGCGTCACTAAATATAATTATCGTGATATAATGCATTTCTATATAGCTTTCCAGTTTTTGAGCTGGTTGAACTGAGACAAAAAAGTTAAAGATGAAAAGTACTATAGTCTGATGGTTTATTTCACTGGCAGTTTCAATAAGGTAGTCGGTTCATGAAGTTTATGGGCATTTTTCCTTACTTATCTAATCATGGGTGCCCAACAGGTCAACATATGCAATTTAATGGTGCAATTTGCAGAAGTTACAAAAAGTCGGATCCCTGCTGAAAATTTAAAGAGGGAGTGTACGTATTTTCTGCTTCTATTAATTCCTATAGCGGCTTCCCAGATGAGACAGAATAGCAAGCCAACAAAATGCTGATGATGCATGACTTACACCAACTGCTTGTGAATTAAAAGCAGATGTGGACAGTGGGAGGCTGGCCATCTCTAAATACAATACAAGTAACTGAAAAGAAGGGTAAAGTCTACCAGTGGTGTTCACAAATGCATCTCACAGTTTAAATCTGTCTCCTTTTAAGCAGGCAGTCAGAATGATAACCACCACAATAAAGAAGGAAATTGTGTCACACATATAATGTAACGAAATATAAATTATATATATAATTTAAATAAATAAAACACAGTGGCATCTTTGTGATCATGTATGTTGCTATGTATCTATTAGATTTATTAGAATTTTCAGCTTTATAATAAAAACACCAGTAGTGTTCTAGCCTGTACAACTGTATCACTGCCATTGAACTGTAATAAATCCACTGTTTTGTATAGAAAAAAATCTTTGTTAAAGAAGGGGCACATGATACACACATCTCTTGTACGTATGTTCTTGAATACACTCAGATACTCTGGAAAAGGGGCAAACAAACAGATTTGACTCCACTAGCACAAATTCCTGAGTCAGTACACTACTCATTATCGATATTCTCATTACAAATTTTTTCATTTTCAACTACTCCTTGTCATAGTTCTCTGATTAACTATAATTCTTTACCTTCCCAGGTGCACTATACATATCTCTTACAGACCCTTTCACAAATTAATTTTATTTACTGGTCTTTGGGGTTCTGTCATAGCAAAACTTTCTCTAAAAGCAAGGTAATCTAAGGGATATTAATAGCTTTTATTTCACCAGTTCTTTTTGGTATCTAAACAAAATAACCTCCTTCCTAACTTCAATTTACTAGACTTCTTTATTAAAGATCAATGCTAAATACCCTTAATTAATGTCAAAGATCTCTTGGTGTTTTCAGGCTGTACCCGATTCAAGTTTATACTCAGTATACTGCAGTGAAGGTTATTGGTCTTCTGAGACTATTTTACTAGAGCCATGTTAAATCACTTTCTACATACTGTGACAACATTTAACTTTCTCTGCTCACATTATTTTTCCAGCTCTCAATAAGTTTTTGGATATACTACTAACAGTTGCCCATTTTTTTTTCTGCTCTCTTCAGATTAAAGCTCCATTTGGCTTGGGCATTTTGACAGCTTTCAGAGGGTGAGACCATTCATCCTGGTTTGATCCTCATTTCAACTCCATATTTTTTATTTCTTCCTGTGAAATTTATGTCTTTTTCTAGAGTATGGAACTTTTCTTCCTTTCCTAATACTACAGTTTAAAACTTATATGACATTTCTGCGTCAGCTGATTCACATTTCAATAAATTACTAACTTCATTTTTTAGAATCTGTACAAGTTCAACCAATAACTTATACCCCTTAAAAAGACTTAGAGAAAAAAAAATCTATTTGCTTCTATTAATCTTCAGAGCCATTTTCTTTGCGCCCATTATCTCTGCGGGTTTTCTTAACCATTATTATTATTATAGTCACATTTGCACTATGAATTTTCTACTTCTCTGGACATGTTTCATATCGCTCCCCCACCTGTCTCTCTCAGCTTCCTTTTCCCTAAACTTTGAAGAACATTCTGGAGTCTCATTGATGTGCCTAGAAAGACAGACTTAAGTGGTAGCAGAATAAGGCTCAAAAACTTCTTGTAAAATTCTTGATAGATAAATGTTGGTATTTTTACAAACTTGAAACCAATGGGTATTACTATCAAAAACTGTTATTCAGTGGGATCTTTGCCAGGGACTTAAGTGAAGGAACTATATCGTTCATGAGTTTTCAGTATTACTTAAAAGCAACAACCATTTTGTACATGGGAAAAAAAAAGTTGCATTTTCGAAGCTAAGTATCTAAGCTGGAAGAAAAGACTGAAGAGAAAATGCATAACAAGTTGAAATCCTGAGAAGCTCTTGAAATATGCAAGGAGAAATATGAAGGCCAGATTGACATCTGTCAGGATTAAAGAATTTGGTAAAAAAAATCTGGTTTTCAGCCTTCCTTGTAGTATACTTAGATTACTAATGGAGGATAAGATAGGATATTGAAAATTTTGTGATTTCCAAGGTGAAAGACAATTAATTCATCTTCTTTTAAATGCAGAAGCAAAGAACTATACACCTTCCTGATCAGGTAAACTACATTTTAAGTGTGACTGCAGTCCAGATTATATTTAAGTATATGTCCAAACTCATCACATATGAGACAGTGTTGAATATAGAAGGATACGGGATGTGACATCCATGACACGTTTTAGAACACTGGATCTACTTGTATAGCTCTGTATCATCCATTTGTACAGCTCAGGCATTTCTAAGTTGTTCATTTCCATGCCAGAAAATCCCATTTCTCCAAAAAAGCCAGGAATCAGTCACGCTGACCCACACTGCCTGGCTTCAAGGATTCATTGACCACAAATGATCATACAAAGAGGGAATGGGCTGAATTGGCAGTCACAATGACGTCCATGTCAAGGGCATCTATCCCTGATCCAAAATATTAGACCAGGTATCAAAACTATTGAGCACAGGATGAGCCACAGTATGACTGAAATTAGTAAACTTCTTATCTTTATCTTTACTGCTGTTTGATTTGTTTACTTGAGTAAATATCACAAGAGGGAACATTAAGAAAGAGTTTACATCAAAATTTTATATAATTTGTATTTTCACTATGCATAAAGAATTATAAATAATAATATATATGCATTCAACACAAGGATACAGGGCACAAGGTTCAATTTTTTTTGGTCTAAGAGAGATATATATCACCTATTTTGGTTTATTATGCCTTGTCAAGGCTGTCTCGATGGTTTAGGCCAGACTGTATCTGAAATCTAGGCTAGATCACAGCCCAAAGGAGGCCTGTATTTAGAAAACTGGATTTTTAAAAAAATTAATGCAGTATCAGTAGTTTAAAATAAAACCTTAATAGATGTACAGGATACAGGAAAAATAATTTACCAAATCATTTTACATGTAAAAGATTTATTTAGAAAAAATATTGCATGTAGTTAGCAAATTAACTTAACATTTCCGGTTACTTTATCCTCTAAGATTTTAGGACTGTTATATATCATTATTGCACTTTTAGTCTATATGCATAGCCTAAAAACTGCTTGCTTTCTCTTTCATACCCATTTGGTTTCTCAAGTTTGAGCAAACTAGTCATTGAATTGGTATACTCAGATAACATAGAATAAGTAAATGGTTGTCTCTGCACCTGCAGAAGGAGCAGATGCTGTCAGAAATGGTTTAGCACTTCACCAGACTGCTTCTGTCTGCATAACCAGTGACTTTTGCTAGTTAAGTAGTCTGATTTCCTTAAAGCTTTGGCAGCAAATAAGTTCTACTTCATACTTTTGTCTTTTAAAGGAAATGTAATACACTCTTATGAGTTTAGGCCTGATTGCCACAGTAATCATCTCAAATTAAATAAGTCCAACCAGTAATTTAAATAATCAACTCTGGATCTGCTTTGGTAGGTCATTGCATTTAAAATTGATTCCACAATTGGAATGAGTTTGTTTGAGATTCCTTAGGAGTGTTTTTTTCAGATAATGAGCTATGTGTGACACAGTGGATCTTTCTTTGTTGATCAAGGTCCTTCTCATCCTTACTTGCCTTCCATGTGAAGTATTGCTTTTAATCCCTTTTCAGCAAGGTAGGCTGTTCTCACATCCTAGAGCACAAGAGGGATGAATGACAGGATGAGCAGTTGGCTCTTAGTCCTTTCTCAGAAGAGGCAGAGCTGTCCAGTCTCCCAAAGGACATCGCTCCACATTCCTCTGTTGATTTTTTTGCTTCTTTTCAGTGTTTGTCCACCTTTATGCTACAGAGTGCCACAATTTTTATTCAGTGACACTGTTCAGCTAGATGAGTCAACACATCTGCCTAGTACTGTGTCTTGTAACTCAGATCTCTGTACCAGATCCTTTGCCCAGAGTAGACATGATCTGCATACTTACAACACATCACAGAAGGTACTTAGACATCTAATCCTCATTAGTTTCACTAAGATTTATGGCTCAGGGCCCCAGCTGCATGCAGACATTTCCAGTCCCTGATCCTGCAGCAAAAAGGTTAAGAAGGTCTTCATCAGTGAGTTAAATGATGGGTAGAATTCGGTACGAAATATGACTGTAATTAATCAATAGGAAAACTTATGCAAGGTGTCAGAAAATGGAAAAAAAATCTTAATTCCAATATTCAAACTTATAAAATTTTCAGCATTCTTCTCTGAGTTATTGCATAACATGGATATATTAATTACCTTGAAAATTCAGACTAATTATCAATCCTAATTTTTACTCGAGTTATGAAAATAAGTGAGCTAATCAAAATGGCATTGCTTAAATAAGGGGTAGTATTGTGCAGTACAGAAGTGCTCACCACTTGTGAAATGAGATCTTCTATTTGAAAAGTTCTTCAGAATTTAGTTAAGTCACAAATTGCACCAAGCTTGCGGTTATTTTCCTGCTCTTTTATCTAATTATGCTTTATCTTTCAGCAAACTGCTTTTCAATACCTTTTTTGCACTGAAAAAAAGCCCTCCAGAAATCAAAGCAGCTTATCTCCATCACTGTGGCTTATGCACTTATCTTCATCTTACAGAAATGTATGACGTGCTCCCTGTCCCATTGGAGCCTCTGTGAATGACAATTGCATGTTTGTATTTCCAGTCCATAACTGATGGATTAAATGTATCTAAATCTTCTGCTGTCTTTGGTATTTGAGATGTGAACAATAATACGTGTGACCATACTAACTCATATAAATGTTAATTACTGACACAGTCATACACTACACATTTATATTCATATGTATTGATCACACCGATCAGCTTAGTTTCCTACTATCTTTCAGTTAGAACCCTTTAAAATGTCCTAAATATGCATTTGATTATTTACACTCCATGTAATGAAGTCAACAGATCCTGTGCAAATTCATCCCTTTTTAGATTTTGCTTAACGTATCCTTTCAAGAATGAAGTTATAATATTCAATATGCATACTGTTGAATAACAACTGGATGATGCATGTGGTCAGCCTGACTTTGCTCTATGATATGATGTGTAAAGCCCAGCTTTGAAGTAGCCATCTTGAAAAAAATTGCCTTTCTATATTGCATGAAATTATATGCAAGTTAATACATTATAAAATAATCTTTAAAACTTAATCCCATGCAATGGACTGTGATATATCTATCTAAATTTGAATTTCAGATAAGGCAGAAATTCCCATTGTTGCTTTGCTTTTACAAGTGAAATTGTGGTCACACAAAGACAGGTGAATTTCAGTTTTTAATACAGGCTTGCTTTTACCTTGTTTTGTTTTTTTTGGTTTTTTTTTTTTTTTTTTTTTCCAATTTGAACAGAGTAATGTTTACTATTATATTTGCAAAAAGATTTCCCTGTCCAAAATATTACTGCTGAGAAGCTATTAAAAAAATAAGATTTCAAAACTGCAAATAGTTAATAGTGTGTCTTGTATTCCAGGTGTAATTGAGATAGCTGAATAACAATGCATACTACAATTCAGTGAGAATATCTTTTATAAACCACATAAATAATGTAAGAACTAATATTGCAGTTTTAAAGGAGAGTGGATTTTGACTGGCATAGGTCTTGCAGGTAGTATGTGCGTGTATGCAGTGCATTACAAACTATGAAAAAAAGTTTATTAATAAGTAATGTCTTCAAAAAGACTTGTTTATTTTAAAATATCTTTTTTCTTCTGCATTCTACTACTAAGATGGTAGACTGAGGTGACTTGAAGGATTTTTCAAAGTATATTCATATTGCAAAAAGAAAACTATATATATAAAGCTTTATACTTCCTTGCAGCCTATAATGTTCTCTCAGAGACCTGAATGAGAGAACACCCTGAGGAGCAACTTATAACAAACTAGACCTTTCTTTTTTACTTCCTCCCCCCTGTCCCTGCCCCGCCAATCATTGCCTGCAAAAGAAAAATCGGAAATAAGTGTGTATTAAGGAACTGTTTGATCTATCCTGGATAAAGATGCATCATGAACGATTTAAATTGTATGAGAAGACATTTTTTGTTTCCATTTTCTGCTTGTAAAGAGCTGCAGTTTCATTGCCATGAGTCCATAGGTAATTCTCAATGAATGATTCCACAATATTACATTAATTTTAAATGATAACAGCTGGGTAGTGGTAGGTATCTTGGAAAGTCAGGAATGGGCTGTTTTTTTTAACTTGATCATAGTTTCTATGGGACTTGAGAGGTTTTGTTAAGTTTTTTTTTGTTGTGGTGTTAGGGGCTTTTTTTGGAGGAGTGGTGTTTTAATTACTGTTGACGTGCATGCCATCACTGATAATAATGTCATCATTTACATGACGGCTACCTAGCCTGGTAACATTTTGAAAATAAGTTCTCTGATTAATTTTGCCTGAATCTTTATGGTAACTATTCAGGAACACCTGGATGTGTTCCAGAGAACTCAGCATGAACATGTTTTTTAGGTAGTATGCTAACTGCTGCACACATTCCTGTAATTCATTTATGTCAATTATGGGCAGAAAATATTTTACACCCTTTCTTTTAAAGTTTTTGGGTTGGTTTTTTTTTTAGGTTTTTTGTTTGGATTTGGTTTTGGTTTTTTTTTGGGGGGGGAGGGGTTGTTTGTTGTTTATTTTGTCTTTGAGGATGGAATAACAATGTAAAGATGTTATTAGACATTTTATTATCATTTCCTGTGCAATTTTTATTCACAACTGCAGGGGAAATTAGATTATCCCTTTAAGAAGGATTTGTGACTTGCTTTACACTGCAGAAGTCCTCATGCATACGGAAAATGATTGTAAACATATTCCTAGAATAAGATTGACTCAGTACATGAATTTATATTAATCTGAACATATGATTAGTTCAAAAAGAATAACAGATACTGCACTTCAAGATGTCATTTTGAATTATTAAAAACAATGCGATGTTGTGCAATTTTATTGGTACTGTCAAAGAATTATATTATTATTTTCTTTTAATCTTGGGAATTTGGTATAATTTCAAGTGTTGGAGGTGTACAAAACATTCCAGAAACTTTCGTATCCCTTATGTTCAGATTCCTTAATCTACGATTCTTTTTCCTTTCTTAGTAAGATCTCACATTCACCTAGGAATGTATACACATAACATTACATATCAGAAATGCTCTAAGACAGTTTTGTAGATTTCTGGTCAGCAAGAACAAAACAAAACCCCACGAAATTCAATATGACCAAGTGCAAGGTCCTGCACATGGGCCAGGTCAATCCCATGCACAAATACAGGCTGGGAAGAGAATGGATTGAGAGCAGCGCTGAGGAGAGGACTTGGGGGTGTTGGTTGATGAGAAACTCAACATAAGCCAGCAATGTGCACTTGCAGCCCAGAAGGCCAACCACATCCTGGGCTGCCTCAAAAGAAGCGTGGCCAGCAGGTCAAGGGAAGTGATTCTGTCCCTTCTGCTCTGCTCTGGTGAGACCCGACCTGGAATATTGCATCCAGCTCTGGAGCCCCCAACATGAAATAGACATGGACCTGTGGGAGCAAGTCCAGAGGAGGGCCACGAAGATGACCAGAGGGCTGGAGCACCTCTCCTATGAAGACAGACTGAGAGAGTTGGGGTCGTTCAACCTGGAGAAGAGAAAGCTCTGGGGAGACCTTATAGCAGCCTTCCAGTATCTGAAGGACACCTACGGGAAGGCTGGAGAGGGACTTTTTATAAGGGCATGTTGTGATAGGATGAGGGGTAGTGGCTTCAAACTGGAAGAGGGGAGATTTAGAACAGATACGAGGAAAAAAAAATTCACTCTGAGGGTGGTGAGGCACTGGAACAAATTGCCGAGGGAGGTTGTAGAGGCCCCATCCCTGGAAGTGTTCAAGACCACACTGGATGGGGCTTTGAGCAACCTGGTCTAGTGGAAGGTGTCCCCGCCCATGGCAGGTGTGTTGGAACTAGATGATCTTTAATTACCTTCCAACCTAAACCATTCTATGTTTCTATGAAAAGGCACTAACTGTTAATTTAGAAAGAAAAAACTAAGCCATTCTGGATTTTCTTTTGCATTTTTTTAAGAGCAAAGAATAGTTTCCCTTATCTAAAGTCCCATTATTATGCCTTTGCTCAGTCCCTAAGCTGTACTAGTTTGATATATTCTTACATTTTCTTTTGCAGTTTCAACTACAAAATATGGACCAAATCAGTATAACACTGTTTTAGATAATTCATAGAAATTTTTGGAAAGCAGATTGTGGTAGAAACATGTATTTATAGAGGGTTCTTAAAATGTTAAAAGTTTATGAATATTCTAATATCAAAAATGTAGCTATTTATTGATTTGTTTTAGGCTATTTCTGACTCCTACAGTGCAGAACCATTGTACCAGAAGGTGTGACACCATTTGTTTTTTGCTGATCTCTGTCAGTCAACAACTTCAAGTTGATTCATATTTATTCTAATAGTTTGTGTTTACTTTTCTATGATAGTGTCAGCATTGAAAATTATAATTATAGGTCTTACCAACTTGCAGAATATTCTATTAATTTGTCCTCTAATAACACTAGTTTAGCACTTTAATATTCAGAAACTGTGAAAATTGTACATCTTCCAGTGTTTCTTGAAAGAGTACTCAGTCATCTTATTCATCAAACAGTTCTGAAGACTTGTGATATTTATACTTAAAGCTTCTACTGAATGAAATAAATGTACTGTAAACTGGAAAAAATTCACCAACATCACATTAATTATAGCAGTAGGAACCACTGTAAAACCAAAATTGGCATCCAGTTTTCTTTTTAGTAATGCTCTTGAGAAAGTATCTCATGAAGACATATCCCATGCAAGATTACCATTATCATGTATAAATAAACCATTCTGTGTCAAACCTATCGATCTGCTTCATATGAACCCTTTGCCACCCTGGCTAATAAAAAAATTGCTATAAGACTGATGAATATGTCTAGCACCAGATGGAAAGTACCTTTTTTAATTCACCTGTCTTACGCAAAAGATAATAATTCCAACCATTTCTAGGTGTTACCAGATGTCAAATACATATTCCGGAAATCTCTGAATCAGTTTCATGCCCTAGTTCTTTCCAGTATCCTCAAACGAGAATAATAGAAAAAGGACATAAAGCGGCTGCTAGCCTTAACATTTCCAAATCTTAAATGCCTTAACATTTATTATAGCAGTAAACTGATAATTTGTATTTTTAATTCTGCAAAACTAGACAACTATATTGACTCGGAGATCACTAAAGTTTAGCCTACTGCTTTAGGCATTTCAATTAATTTCCTATGCAAAAAATCAGTTTTCTAACAATGGACAGGAAAAAAAGTGGAAAAGGATTTCCTTTTTTGGAAACATATTAGTCAGAGTTTCCATTTTTATGACTTTTCTTGTTTGCTTGTGTGTTATTTTACAAAATCAATTAATAGATGTAAAAATTGAATAGGCCCTCATCCTTAAAGATCATGTGGAGACATCATATCTTAGAACAAACACTCTGAAAAACATTGCTGTAGAGGACTGATAAACTCACAGAAAGTATATTCCTCTTTTAGGTGTATCTTACACTTTTTTCTATTTTCTTTACTTAACCCACGGCAACTAGTAGTAGTAAAAATATTTCTAAAATTGGGAGGAGTTTTGAACACACAGACACACATTTTGACTTTGTAAATAGAAAATCAGAAGTTTTATTCTGTGTTCACTACCTTACTCCTGGGCTGTTGCAGGACACTTTTCAAGGAATACAGCAAAGAGAACTTTGACTTAAGACCAGACATGTTTCTTTTCTCTCTCAATATGAAATAAATGTGTTCTAGACTGAAATAAGATTTTCCTTACAAAAAGGTGAAATTGTACAAAATTTGCATTGTATTTCTTTAAAAAAGTAAATTTACTATTTATTTGAACAAATTATATTTATTTTAATGACTTTTAATTTATTTTAACAATCGAGCCAAAGTTAAAAAAGTAATCTTTTAATGATATTTATAGCTCAAACACCTTTAAAAAATCTTTGAGTTTCGTTGACAGTGTTGTCATAAACACAGTTTTCATTGCAAATACACATAATTTGGATTGTAAATAAAGCTAGAAAGTGAATTACATTTCCAACGTATAAAACCCCAGCAACAAAAAAATTATCACACATAGCCACTGACTTCACAGATAAAATTATGGTCATCTTCAGGAAAAAAGTGTTCGCCATACATATATGCTTGTGCTTAATCTGATGTAAAGGGATGGATTTTTTTGATCCATCAGAGAAAAGAGAAGATTAGCTAATTAGGAACTGGCCTGGTAGAAATTCTTTCATCTGAAAATCTTTTATTATTCAACAGGCTTACAAAACCATCAAAATCAACAAACATCAGCATTAAGAGATTGTATCATTCATCACTAAAAATATAATCTTTGCTAGAAAGCAGCAATTTAGGACTTGCTTTATCCTCATTTCTCACCTCTGTATTTTCCTTTTCCTCTTCCGCTGTTCCTAATCCATTTCTTCCACAGGACCAATCAGACTCTTATGATCTTCAAGGGTCTTGTCTACATTTACACTTGGTCAATAGTATAACCTAAGTGAGTGTGAAGGTCAGGTGCTGGGTAGCCGATGGGCGTGCTAGCACATTTCAGGAGAGACGGTTCCTTTAGACTCTTTCTGGTCTGGTTCTGTGTTCCGACTGCCCATCTACTGTTGGAGCACTTTACATGCACTCCTGGAGCACATGCATATTCAGTTACACACAGACAGACACACATGCGTGTGTGTATATATATTTCTGTAAGTAAGAGGTACTGTTAAGTAGCCTTTACACTCACCTTTTGCCTTTACAAAGACTGGTCCCTTTTTAAAAATTCGATTCCTTCATTTTTTATGCTGCATTTTCTTTTAGCAACAGTTAAATATATTTTTTCCATCCATATGTTTATATAACCTAACAAAAGTTACGTCTTCTGGGGTTCCCCAGAATGACAAGAAAATGTCAATCTCCTTGTTGCTTATAAAGGCTAAGGCAGAAAAAAATGTCTTTTCTTCCTGAAATAAGTTGAATGCTCCTGAAAATTCCTCCATCAAACACTTTCCACAACAGCTGGTGAAAATTCAAAGGTAGGTAAATCTGACTGATTAAGCCTTGGAGTAAAGCAAAGAAATATTATATTCTATCTATAACTCTAAAGACTGATACAGGGGCATTAAGGAAGAATGTGGCATCTATGAAGTGTTCATTGCATTTCATAACTCTGTGACCATTGAAAGGCTTATAATAGCCTTCCTTACAGATAGATCACATAAGTCTCAGCAGTCCGTTGGCATCAGCCATCCAGCCCCTTCTGAAAAGAGTAAACTTGACCTCAGGAGGAATATATCATAGCACAACTAACATTTGAATGTGAGTGTATAACAGCTCCAGGGAAAAAAATCCTCAGAAAGGTTTGATCTCAAGAAGACTTCAAAGGCTTCACTGGATCCTGAAAATGAATAAGCAGAAAAGAAAGTTCTAACTTACAACAATGTTTCCTCAGGAGTGTTTTTAGCAAAAAGTTGCTGTATCTGCCAAGCTTGCTAGTCCAGTGACACTTACTTTGTGAGTGTGTTAATATCCAGTATACAACAATTATGTCTCGTTGGATTTTCTCTCAATATAGACCCTACATTGAAATGAGTTTCTTCTCTCTTTTTTTCTCTCTATTCTTTATTTGCTACTGTTGAATTATTTACTTTTCAATATCTATTCTATGGAAATCAAATTATTCCACAGAAGGGTTTTTTTGTAGCAATAAGAGCTGCTTTGGGGGTTTAGTTTCTAACATTCCTATCTTAAAAAGAAATTCTTAGTTCTTGGTAACATTCATGGCCATGGCTTTTTACTTGGAATTTTCAGTTACTACCTTTGCAGGTTGACAGCTTTTGTGAGAATTGTTCTAGGGCAGTAGCATGTTGTCAAATGTTTAAAATTTGTCATCGAATCCTTGATTTGTTTTAACTGCAAGAGTGAAATTCTGGTTCAGAATTTGCAAGTGTGAAAGCATTCAAAGAAATGCCTGCATAAGTCTGCATGAGTGAAAAATGCTACCTCATCTGTCTCTTAGAAGTACGATGCTGTGATCAAAACTTTAATCATGACTGATCCCCAGTCAAAGCAGACTGAACGTGACTCAAACCTGTCTGGTTATGTCTTTACAGTCTTTGATCTATATTTCTTCATTTCAGCTGGAGCAGACACTGAAATTCTCCTTTGAAAGCAGTTTGGCTTCTAGCTAACCTTTTATTTATTTATTTATTTATTTATTTGATCACTTGTAATAATCTAGAGCATAAATATTCACAGAATTGGCAAAAATTAAACCAACTTAAATTAATTAAAAAGTAAATTTTCAAGACTTAAATGGTATATTCATATCTAAATATTCTATACCTACCACTTTCTCAATTCACTAAAATGCTATAAAATGCTAGAAAAATCAGGTTTTTTCACACTACTGTTATTGAGAGTTATCTTTTTAAATATTTTCACCACAATAACATTTCCAAAGTGTACAATCACCTGCTACTTAAACAATACTATTTTAGTTGATATTTTTACACTTTTTTTCTTAATAGTTAGTCTATTTTATACTTTTCAATTCATATTATAAAAGGAACACTTTTTTGTTACTGACATGTATGTATATTGAGGATTTTCACATATGCTGTCACCTGCTTTTCATCATCTGCCATAAAAGAAGATTCATTTCTACAATTTCAGAAAGAACTGAGTGATCATTTACTATAAAAAAAATCTGGTTTGAACATTAGTCTCTGGTTTGATTTCTAAATACTTTTGATCATAAGGTTTCTACACTTTTCCTTGGAAAAAGGTTAAAATAACTGCATTGACAGTCCCAAATATTACACGGCTATTATGTTTCTATTCTGTGTGGCAGACATTGCTTCTCAGGTTTGAGTGGAGCTGTCACAATTTATAATTTTAATCTTTGTTAAATATTTTATACTTCTGCTTTTGCAAAATTATTGTTTCAGCAGCCATATACTTAATGTCTATACTCATATTTCTTTGAAGGTTTCTGAAAAGATTGTCAGCAAAGTACTGTATTCCATTGTTGCCCATCTCCAAAGTCAGAACACTATTCGGCATTTATTTTGCCAAAAATGTGTCTCTTTATGTCAATACATTTATTCCTGTCATAAATTCCCACACAATTTAATGACAGAAGCAACAATGAATTTGGGTGGGTCTAAGGCAGAATTTTTCTATTGTCTGCCTGTGAAGAGTCTCTGCTATAGTTAGGTCTTCAGTGTACTTCTGTTATTCATGAGGTTCTGAAGATAATTTCAGTTTTTTTAATTTCAGGAGTTAAATACTTAGGCTATATACGAGGCCTCAGTGAGACCTCTTACGAATCATAGTAGTGTTATGACAAAGGACTACACAAGGTTATTTTGTATTTTGTTCAAAAAAAGAGGATGTGAATAGTATCTATTCTTCCTATACGTGAAATTAAAAGTTCTGATTCATACAAAATCCCCTCAAAATAATTTATAATAAGAATTCTTATTCCACAGAAATCTCTTCTTACATACTCCAAACCTGCTTTTATTCATCTGGCTGGTCAAAATGTTCTGCTATACCATCTGGGAACTTGTCATTTCAGATCACGGCTTGTATTTTAAATGTTGCATACACAAGTTACAAATAGCACCACATAATGCCTTAAATTATTGCTAACGTATTCTAGTCCTCTAACATAGATATTAAGATAGTGATTAGAAGTTCCTGGTGGTTTTTTTTAATTGTTTCTCACTCCATTTTACTCTGTGTTACAGAAATATGCTTCTGAGAATTCATTCATTACTCACTGACGCTTTCTACATGGTCATACTAGAAAATACCTCCTCTTTTTTAAAAGCATAGCTGTATTTTTTTATAATTCAGAAACAGAGTTATTTTTTTAATACCATGTCCTAAAAGAAACAGACTCAGCTTAATGTTAAAATATTATCTTTTTATACTCCATGAGAATTTCGTTAGAATAAACTTTATAATCAAATTTGGTGAAAAAACAGAACCTATCTTTAAACTTTTAGAAGTAGATCACCAGTAAAACCTGCAAATCATAGGCTTCATTTTTTCTTAATGTATATTTGGTATGTGACATCACTGATAATTAAATGTCACCAATGAAGATCTTTTTCCTGATTTACAGTATTATAAAGTTCAGGGTATATGAAGCCATTCTCAATTAATGGTGTACCAATTACCTATTAAAATTCTATGCTTTGTGTATTTTTGACCCTATCTTTTCAGCGGTTTTAAAAGATTGGAGAGCTATGAGACAGCAATGTTGCCAGAAGTTTAATTTTCCTCTTTATCTTGCTATCCAAAAAGTAGATATATCAATCTGTCCTTCAAAATATATATGGAGGACTGAAAACGGATGAAAATAAACAATGCGGAGTTCATATCACATAATTCTTGCTCTTTGACAGATCAGGTTTCTCTGATGGCCAAAAATAATGCTGTGAAGAGTGTGATCAGTAAGGTTTACAGTAAATAGGTTTTGAAGAAGCTGTGAAAAATGTAAACACAAAACAGAGTTCTAAAAAGAAAAATTAGCTGCCAAAATTAAAATGGATACATTATTCAGTATGGAAAAGCTGATTCTGTTTTGCATTGCTTTGTTTTTCAGTTTAGCTACTTGTTTAAAGTTTAACATGTTGACTAATTTAGAATGGAAAAAAAAATCTGTATCTAAGATCAGCAAAGTTTAAAGATTTTTTCCGTATCATATGCTAGTGTGGAATTCTGAGAAAAGCAAATAGTTTTTGTTCGTAGTAAAATTAAAACTATGTAGTTTCCTTGTTTAGTTACCTGGAGTAACTTTGAATCTGCGCTTGGGGCTGGATGTTCTTATAGCATCTAAGATGCAACCACTGATTAGGCTTTTCCTGTGGTTCAGACATCTGTAATGATGCTCTACTGTGCAGATTTTCTGGTGTTCAAAGTGGTTGGACATAAGGGTTAGTCTTTATTTCTGTGAATATGGTAAAAAAGGTCACTCCAGTCTACTCAGGCAACATTTTCATGGTATCATAAAATGTAATGCATCTTCAAATTTCTCTCTTTCTGTCATATTTTTCAAAATTCACCATGTTCAAAATTTATTAGAAGAAATAAAGCATAAGTTTATTTTCTTATCAAAACACCTGAAAATAAAGGCACTAACAAATGAAGAGGAACAGGAGGCAGGAGAAATTGGAAAAGAGATTTTATTGCATTCGTGACATAATAAGGAGGAAACATGGATTGATTGGTTAAGTGACCCTTCATCTGCTAAAATTTAAAGAAAAGGTTTTAATCTTTTCATTATCATCTTTCAATTACTTTTTTCTGGGCATTTTGGAGCCTTCAACACATAAGGACAAAAATCCCTTTAATTAAGTTATCAGCTTGTGTTTGGATGCAATACAGTATTTTAAATGCTGTATTATTTTGCAATAATATAGAAATATCTCCTGTTGTTGAACAAAGGGCTTCTTACTTGTTCATGAAGTAGGTGATCAAAATGCAGTTACTACCACATAAAATATTTTAAATATTTTTAAAACACTACTTCTTGGGGGAAAACCCCAACCAACCAAAAAAAAACCCCAACCCTCAAATATTGGAAGTGTACATCGTTTCCCCCAAAAGGTTATGTGTCAATTACATATTACTCTTCTTTATTATAGCCCATGGTCATTTGTATTCCACTATGACTTAAAACATATGAATTATGGCTTATCATTAAATATAAAAAAAAAGAATTTTTCTTTCTGCCAATATCAGTTGGTGTAAGTAATTTATATTTAAGGTGGCAACTAGTGTAAAATCAAAACGTTTAGAAACGAAGTCATCTTAAGGGACGAAAAATATTTTATTCCATCAAGCTACAGTTTCAAGACTTTTTTAATCAAGACTGACATATTGCCATGAGTGTTTCAATACTAATGTATCGGAATTTTTTTGCACCAATCCTTCTTACAATTTCTAGCAGAATACAGCAAAAGAATCTTGGTAGTATTTCAGGACAATTTCTTGGCTTTTTCTCTTGATATTATCCCTTTAGAGTATTTCTTAATTAGTGCTGCAAGTTTAGGCATTTCTTTGTCAGACTTAACCATTCCTTATCTTTGTTTGAAATACTTTGGTTTTCACCGAATCTCACAGAATCACATAACCACAGAATGGCTGAGTTTGGAAGGGACCTCTGGAGGTCATCTGGTCCAACACCCCTGATCACACAGGGTCACCTAGAGCCAGGAGCCCAGGATCGTGGCCAGGCAGCTTTTTAATAACTCCAAGACTCCATAAATCCCTGGGCAACCTGTGCCTGTCCTGTCACTCTCACAGTAAAAAATTGTGTCCTGATATTTAAATGTAACCTACTGTGTTTCAGTTTGTGCATCTTGCCTCTTGTACTGTCACTGAGCACCACTGAAAAGAGCCAGGCCCCATCCTCTTTGCACCCTCCCTTCAGATATTTTTATACATTGATGAGATCTCTGCCGAACCTTCCCTTATACAGGCTAAACAGTCCCAGATCAAGGTGATACCTCCCTTTCACACTGGGCTACATAAACACTTCTGAAAGTAGATCCTCAAGACCCAAACAGTAATCTGCCTGTGATAGCTGGCTGTAGTGATTATATCTTGAATATCATCAGCATTATTAACTTTTCACAAGTAATACAGAAATTTAAATTCAAATGGAAGTGTCACTATACATAGTTTTGATCCAAGACAAAGAGAATTTTTCTTGACCTTTTAACAAAATGAGCCAATGCCTCTGCAATTTCATGTACTAAACAATATGTGCATATAATAGTTGCTAAAATCAATAATTGGAATGTAACATAATCCTACATCTACCACAAACAAATTGAGATCTGATAAGAGGAGTTTCTCATTCAAGACTAAGGATGTAAACATAGCTGCTTTGTGCTGATATTGTTTTTTCTTACCTTCTTATAAATAGAAAGAAACCATTCAAGAAAAAAAGCATACATTAATTGCAAAATAGAAATTTTGTATAACTGCTTTTACAAAAGAAGTAAATCACGCAATACTTCCTTTTTACTCATCTTTGGGGATGTAAGGAATGTAGTGAGTAAGAAAATTATTCTTTGTGATGAAATCTTAATATATGTCTCACCTTCCAGAAGAGTGTTCTCGCTGTGGTACATTTGTAGGTAAAGACAATGCATTTTCATCAGACATATTAGTACACTTGGATAACTAGACAGACTTTGGGTATGAAGCAGAAGCAGTAGACTCTGAAAAAAGTAGAACAAATACTGTACCTTATCAACTTTTTCCCTGTTTCACCCTACAGACACCTACTCTAGTTCTCAGTATCAGCTTTGTGTTTCTTTTCAGAGATGGCCCAGTGCATACCTAAACATGCTCTAAATAATTTTTTGAGACTTACAAAGCTTTGAAACCTACTGCTTCTATTTCCGATATGAAGAACTGCTTGAGTGTCTGAAAATGTTCTTTTATACACCAGCTGACCCCAGCTGACCAAAGGGATGTCCCAGACCATATGACATCGTGCTCAGCAATAAAAACTGGGGGAAGAGGGAGCAAGGGCAAGAATGTTCGAAGTTATGGCGTTTGTTTTCCCAAGTAACCATTACATGTGACAAAGCCCTGCTTTCCTGGAGATGGCTAAACATCTGCCTACCAAAGGGAAATAGCGAATGAATTCCTGATTTTATGTTGCTTGTGTGCTCATCTTTAGCTTTACCTATTAAACTGTCTTTATCTCCACCCATGAGTTTTCTCACCTTTACCCTTCTGATTCTCTCCCCCATTCTGTTGTGGGGGAATGAGGGAGCAGCTGTGTGGCGATGAGCTGCTTACCATGGTTAAAGCACAGCAGGCTGTTAAAACTACAGGGCTAACAAAACAGAAGTTTAGTAGGTGGCCTAAAAAATCAAGGAAAATTTGTATTTTCTGATCTTCAAGCGAGAAGTGAAGTCAAAACACCTGTTTCACCCTCACTGGGCACTCAACTCAAATTACAGCGAATTTTTTATCTTCAAGTACTGTGAAAAGATTTTGACCTTTGGTATTGTGTAAGATAGTACATTACCCACTGCAATTCCAAGTTTAAAATTGCCTCTAATATTTACCATCTTCACAGCATAAAAAGTAAGGGGTTTTATATGATATTGTATAAATGATTACATTTCTATTGTACACATCTTTGGGAGATGGTGTTTATACAAAGATATTGGATGGATTAATAAATCCTTATGTGTTTGAAATAAAAATGGTTGAGTTGCTAGCCAATGTACCAGAGTTTATAAAACAGCTGAAATTAATGGCAAAAAAGACCTACATAGTCACCTAGCACAGTCTATTCTCTAACTGAGATGAGCTCTGTATAGCCTCATTTCAGTGAGGGTCAAATGATGGTCATGGTATTTCCCTTGAGTGGCTTTTTCACAATCTAATAAATTTAATCATTCAGCATCTGTGGATGAATATTTCACCAATAAGCTTTTTTTTTACTCCGCGTTTTATCATACTTCTAGTCAAAATTACCATACTTTTCATTGGAATACTGATTCAATATCTAGTTTAGATAATTTTAGTGGTTCACCTTGTTGATTCTAAGCATGTATTTTTTTAATATGTCAGCTGAAATAAAGCCAGGTGGTTTTTTTTTCTATTTCAGTGCAGGACAAAATCTTTTTTTCAAATGTAAAACTTCTCCCAACATGGAAGAACTTTGATCAGCTAAGAAAAATACTCTTTGACTACTGTTCATCCATTAGTTTGGCTTCAAGAGGAACTGAAGTACTTACAGGACGATTTGTAACTTGTTTTCCATGCCTTCAACTGCAACTAAACACCTCCTAGTTTTGATGTTGGTTTTTTTCATTTCAAATTTCCACAGGCATTATTTCCTGAACCTATTAACACCTGGAGGTGTCTCATTACCTTTGAAAAGTGCTTGAAAAGATTAATTTAGAAAGCAGCTTTGGTGACCTTATCACAAGTAATCAATTCTCACTATTTTCCTAAGGTCATTCTCTTTATCAACATTTTTAAGAAACATTATTCAAATTAATTTGAGAGAGAAGGGTATAAAGATTTTCAAAATATATCTTTGAAATAATATATTTTGAGTTGAGCCTTTCACAAAGTTCAAAGTGTTAGATCCCATATGAGAAATAGGTTAGTGAAATTAAATTATGTGTTGTCTTTATCCAAAGTGCAAGGAAAAAAGCAACTAAATCGACAGCACTGGTAGATGGAAATAAATTATATGATAACATTAAAAAAAATGAATTTCCTGCTTTCAAAATGCGATTTAGCCAAATGTAATACTGTGTCCTGTGTATTTTGGCGCATTTTTTCTGCTTTCAAATCTTAACAAGATTTATGTTAGAAAGCTTTATTGACCTTTGTTTTTCATTTCATAGTATTTTGATCTTACTGCCTACAGTATCATCATGTCACGTTGTTTTTTAATCAGCATGTCACTGGGAGGAAAAGACAGAAGGATAATATAACACTGCTAAAATCGGATAATGTCATCTGATTTAGCAATTTATTCATAAGCCCCAGTCTGTCTGTTCCCCACCCTTCTCTATAAGCGAGCTATGCAGAGGAAGAGACTTGGAAATTCAAGAACACTTCAGATATTTGGCTAGCTGAGATTATAACTCTTGAAGTTTTCATCTTGAGGTTTGATTGCATTTTTTGTGAAATGCAGACTGTAGTTTGCAATGAACAAATTACATTTCCTGGCAACTAGATCAGAAATTTCAAAAAAATATGAAGGATCATATTTCCCTGAAATGTAATACTTATTCTAGTTTTATGTATCTGGAAGTCCTTTTAATTTATCTTTCATATACTGGTCTTATATTGCACTATAGGTAGAAGCAAAAATTGAGACAAAGAGGTCTCATCTTTTAAATCCAGAATTCCATCTGATCTGACATTTACAAAGAAAAATGTAATAACACCTGTTACATTCAATACTAATTCAAACATCCTGAAACGTCCTTGTTTGGTTTGTTATGTTTTTTCCTATCTTGTAAAAATACACTTTGTTTTAAATTCATCAGTGTTAAATTTAAAAATTACAGCCAAACTGGTAACCATTCTATGAAATCTCAAGGTACCTGTTATAAAGACTATCAAAACATTTCATACAAATTCCGAGAGAAAATGGAAAATTAGTTGTCAGTTGGTCTGAATTTGAAAAAAACAAGATGCATTTTACATCTCTGGTTTTGAACTTTTTATGACTTTAGTCAAATGAAGAGAAAGTTTGGATTAAAATTTGGAATGATTTTAACGATTTTAAAATGAAAATTGAGAATAAATATGTTTTAATAAAAATCTAACTTATTTACAGTTTTGGTGAATGTCCAGTAAAGATGAAACTGGAGACTAATAGCGCTCTTACTCTAGTTCTTTCAAGAATTTGGCTCCAATAATGTGTTGGTCTGCTTCATCAAAGTTATTTGTGGGTACCATGAATGAAAGAACACAAGGTTATTGTTAGACCTTATGGCCACTGTCCAAAACCAGAATTTAAGATGCATCTCTCCTCCCTTTTCTACTTATAGCTCTATACGGTCTTATAAGATGATTCTTTGTTCTTCAGGTTGCAATTCTTCTTCTGTACAACAAGTAGACATACACATCAGGTTAAATCTAAATATACCTCAGGTTAAAGCCAAATCTAATGAGATCCAGGAACTCCAATCCCCCCAAAATCATGCTTTGAGAAGAGAACTATCGTATATAGTCAGGAAGCTCTGTTATCAGAAAGTGGGAACTCAGACTGAGCTCCCGCACAAGCGTGTGGCTGTGCAGGTCTCAGGCTGCAACGGATGCCTGAGCCTGGCACTGCTGTCACAGGGAGCCAGAGACACTGCCTGTGTATGGTGTGATCAAGTAAATGATCTGCTCAGGCAGGTAGTTGAACTGAGGGAAGAGGTAGAAAGGCTAAGAAGTATTAGAGACTGTGAAAATGAAATAGATTGGTGGAGCCATACCCTGAGGAAAAGGCAGCAGGAAGAGGCCTTATCAGAAGTGGATGATCCCCTTCCCTCCTGTCACCAGGCAGAAGGAGGAGACTTAAGGGATAAGGGGGAGTGGAGTCAGATCTCTCCTCGGAGAGGCAAGCAAAACCCCTCACGGCCCCCCTCACCATCCCAATTGCCCTTGCATAATAGGTATGGGGCTTTGGAAATCGAGGACCAGGTGATTGAGGATGGAGAGGATGATCCATCCAGTGAGCTGCCCAGGGCTAGTCATTCTCCCCCACGCCTTACGACTTCCTCTACCAAGAAAAAAAGAAAGGTAATTGTAGTAAGTGACTCCCTTCTGAGCGGAACAGAGGGCCCTATTGTAGACCGGACCCATCCCACAGGGAAGTCACCTGCCTCCCTGGAGCCAGAATTAAGGATATATGGAGAAAACTACCTTCTGTGGTTCAGACGTCAGATTACTACCCGCTGCTGGTATTTCAGGTAGGTGGTGATGAGGTAGGTACCAGAAGTCTGAGGGCAATGAAGAAAGACTTCAGGGCCCTGGGATGGCTGCTTAGGGGATCAGGAGCACAGGTAGTTTTTGCTCTATCCCATCACTTGGCCGCACTGCCCAAGACGCAGATTGCAAAGGAGAGGATTGGGAAAACGGAGCACCGCCCACTGTAGATGAAGATAAAGTGAGAGACCACCTGAGGAACCTGAAGGTGCACAAGTCCATGGGACCTGATGAGATACATCCGCGGGTCCTGAGGGAACTCGCAGATCAAGTCACTAAGCCACTAGCCATCATATTTGAGAAGTCGTGGCAGTCTGGCGAGGTTCCTGCCGACTGGAAAAGGGGAAACATAACCCCTATTTTCAAAAAGGGAAACAAGGAAGACCCGGGGAACTACAGGCCAGTTAGTCTCACCTCTGTGCCTGGCAAGATCATGGAGCAGATCCTCCTGGAAACTCTTCTGAGGCACATAGAAAACAAGGAGGTGATTGGCGAGAGCCAACATGGCTTCACCAAGGGCAAGTCATGCCTGACAAATTTGGTGGCCTTCTACGAAGCGGTTACAGCGGCAGTGGACAAGGGAAGATCTGCTGATGTCATCTACCTGGACTTGTGCAAAGCGTTTGACACTGTCCCACACGATATCCTGGTCTCTAAATTGAAGAGACATGGATTCGATAAATGGACCACTCAGTGGATAAAGAACTGGCTGGACGGTCGCACTCAAAGGGTTGCGGTCAACAGCTTGGTGTCCAAGTGGAGAGCAGTGACGAGTGGTGTTCTTCAGGGGTTGGTACTGGGACCCGTACTGTTCAACATCTTTGTTAACGACATGGACAGTGGGGTAGAGTGCACCCTCAGTAAGTTTGCTGATGATACCAAGCTGTTTGGCGAGGCAGACACGCTGGAGGGGAGGGATGCCATCCAGAGGGACCTGGACAGGCTGGAGAGGTGGGCCCAAGCCAACCTCATGCAGTTCAACAAGGCCAAGTGGAAGGTCCTACATCTGGGTCGGGGCAATCCCAAGCACAAATACAGGCTCGGCGGAGAATGGCTGGAGAGCAGCCCTGTGGAGAAGGACCTGGGGGTGATGATTGATGAGAAGCTCGACATGAGCAAGCAATGTGCGATCGCAGCCCAGAAGGCCAACCGTATCCTGGGCTGCATCAAAATAAGTGTGGTCAGCAGGTCAAGGGAGGTGATTCTGCCCCTCTACTCGGCTCTCGTGAGACCCCACCTGGAGTACTGCATCCAGCTCTGGAGTCCCCAACATAAGAAGGACATGGACCTGCTGGAGCGCGTCCAGAGGAGAGCCACGAGGATGATCCGAGGGCTGGAGCACCTCTCCTATGAGGAGAGGCTGAAAGAGCTGGGGCTGTTCAGCCTGGAGAAGAGAAGGCTCCGGGGAGATCTTATTGCGGCCTTCCAGTACCTAAAAGGGGGCCTACAGGAGAGCTGGGGAAGGACTTTTTACACGGGCATGTAGTGATAGGACGAGGGGGAACGGCTTTAAGCTGGAAGAGGGCAGGTTTAGATTAAACATTAGGAAGAAGTTTTTCACTTTAAGGGTGGTAAGGCACTGGAACAGGTTGCCCAGAGAAGTTGTTGAAGCCCTGTCCCTGGAGGTGTTCAAGGCCAGGCTGGACGTGGCCTTGGGCAACCTGGTCTAGTGAGAGGTGTCCCTGCCTATGGCAGGGGGTTGGAACTCGATGATCTTCAAGGTCCCTTCCAACCTAAACCATTCTATGATTCTATGATTCTATGATCAGTTACTAAGTATGATGAGAAGATTAACAGGAAGTGCCAGCTGATCAATGCCTGGCTCAGGGGGTGGTGTCATTAGCAGGACTTTGGGTTCTTTGATCATGGGCTACTTTTCAGGACACCAAGCCTGCTAGCAGCAGACGGCAAATGCCTGTCTCAGAGGGGGAAAAGGGTTTTAGGGCAGGAGTTGGTGGGGCTCATTGACAAGGCTTTAAACTAGATTTGAAGGCGGTTGGGGATGGATCCGAGCTTGCTAGCAAAAAACCTGAAAGTGCCATGCTGACACTAGACCTGGAAAAGAGAAGGGGTATAACCGGGCTCCTCAGGAATAAGTCTGGCGGTGGCAGAAATTCAGCTCCCTCCAGCAAAAAGGAGAAAGGACCAATAGCCCAGCTGAAGTGCTTATACACTAATGCACGTAGCATGGACAACAAACAGGGGGAGCTGGAAGCCATTGTGCAGCAGGATAACTATGATGTAGTTGTCATCACAGAGACGTGGTGGGATGACTCACATAGCTACAGTGGTGCCATGGATAGGCTCCACTGGCTCTTCAGGAAGGACATAGGCTCTTCAGGAAGGACAGGCAAGCAAGGAGAGGCGGGGGTGTGGCCCTGTATGTCAGGGGGTGTTATGAATGCTTTGAACTAAATGATGGAGATAATGGGGTTGAGTGTTTATGGGTAAGAATGAGGAGGAGAGCTAACAGGGCAGACATCATAGTAGGAGTCTGTTATAGACCACCCAACCAGGATGAGGAGGCAGATGAAATATTCTATAAATAGCTGGGAGAAGTCTCAAGATCACGAGCTCTTGTCCTCATGGGGGACTTCAATTTGCTGGACATCTGCTGGAAATACAATACAGCAGGGAGGGAACAGTCTAGAAGGTTCCTGGAATGTACTGGGGATAACTTCCTGACACAGCTGTTGAAGGAGCCAACTAGGGAAGGTGCCCTGCTGGATCTGTTGTTTGTAAACAGGGAAGGTCTTGTGGGGGATGTGGTGGTTGGAGGCTGTCTGGGGAACAGCGATCATGACAAGATATAGTTTTCAATTCTGGGAGTAGCAAGGAGGGGGGTCAGCAGAACTGCTATTTTGGACTTCCAGAGGGCGGACTTTGGGCTTTTCAGGAGCCTGGTTGACAAAGTCCCCTGGGAGGCAGTCCTCCAGGGCAAAGGAGCCCAGGAAGCCTGGATGTTTTTCAAGAAGGAAGTCTTAAAGGCGCAGGAGCAGGCTGTCCCCATATACTGGAAGACAAGCCATTGGGCAAAAAGACCAGCCTGGCTAAACAGGGAGCTAGTGTTGCAACTTAGGGAAAAAAAGAGGATTTATGGTCTTTGGAAGGAAGGGCAGGCCATGCAAGAGGACTACAAAGAGGTAGTAAAGCTATGTAGGGAAAAAATCAGGAGGGCCAAAGCCCAGCTAGAACTAAACCTGGCTTCTGTTGTCAAAGACAACAAAAAAAGTTTCTATAAATATATTAGCAATAAGAAGAGGACTAAGGATAATCTCTGTCCTCTAGTAGATGGGGCCGGTAACATAGTGACCAAGGATGAGGAAAAGGCTGAGATACTTAATGCTGCCTTTGCCTCAGTCTTCAACAGTAGGACCAGTTATTCCCTGAGTACCCAGACCCCTGAGCTAGAAGACGGGGATGGGGAGCAGAATGAAGCCCATGTAGTCCAAAGGGAAATGGTGAGGGACTGCTTCAGCACCTGGAGGTGCACAAATCTATGGGGCCAGATGGGATCCACCCAAGGGTACTGAAGGAGCTAGTGGAAGTGCTCACCAGGCCACTCTGCATAATTTACGAGCAGTCCTGGCTAACCAGGAAGGTCCCAGCCGACTGGAGGTTGGCAAATGTGACACCCATCCACAAGAAGGGCCGGAAGGAGGATCCAGGGAACTACAGGCCAGTCAGTCTGACCTCGGTGCCTGGGAAGGTGATGGAACAGATCATCCTCAGTGCCATTACACGGCACGTGCAGGAGAACGGGGTGATCAGGCCCAGTCAGCATGGGTTTGTGAAAGGCAGGTCATGCCTGACAAACCTGATCTCTTTCTATGATGAGGTGACTCACTTAGTGGATGAGGGAAAAGCTGTGGATGTTATCTACCTGGATTTTTGCAAAGCTTTTGACACCGTCTCCCACAGTATTCTCCTGGAGAAACTGGCTGCTCATGGCCTAGACAGGTGGACTCTTCGCTGGGTGAAAAACTGGCTGGATGGCCATGCCCAGAGAGTGGTGGTGAATAGAGCTAAATCCAGCTGGTGTCCAGTCACAAGTGGTGTCCCCCAGGGCTCGGTGCTGGGGCCGGTTCTTTTAATATCTTTATCGATGATCTGGATGGGCGGATCGAATGCACCCTCAGTAAGTTCGCAGATGACACTAAGCTAGGCGGGCGTGTTGATCTGCTTGAGGGTAGGCTGGCCCTGCAGAGGGATCTGGACAGATTGGGCCTATGGGCTGAGGCCAATGGTATGAGGTTCAACAAGGCCAAGTGCAGGGTCCTGCACTTGGGTCACAACAACCCCATGCAGCGCTACAGGATTGGGGCGGAGTGGCTGGAAAGCTGCCCGGCAGAGAAGGACCTGGGGGTGTTGGTGGACAGCCGGCTGAATATGAGCCAGTAGTGTGCCCAGGTGGCCAAGAAGGCCAACAGCATCCTGGCCTGTATCAGGAATAGTGTGGTGAGCCAGACTAGGGAAGTGATCATCCCCCTGTACTCGGCACTGGTGAGGCCCCACCTCAAGTACTGTGTTCAGTTTTGGGCCCCTCACTACAAGAAGGACATTGAGGTGTTGGAGTGTGTCCAGAGAAGGGCTACAAAGCTGGTGAGGGGTCTGGAGGACAAATCTTACGAGGAACGACTGAGGGAACTGGAGTTATTTAGCCTGGAGAAGAGGAGGCTGAGGGGAGACCTTATCACCCTCTGCAACTACCTGAAAGGAGGTTGTAGAGAGGTGGGGGCTGACCTCTTCTCCCGGGTGACAAGTGAAAGGACAAGAGGAAATGGGTTTAAGTTATGTCAGGGGAGGTTTAGACTGGATATTAGGAAACATTTTTTCACTGAAAGGGTTATTAAACATTGGAATAAGCTGCCCAGGGAGGTGGTGGATTCACTATCTCTAGAGGTGTTTAAAAAAAGGGGAGATATGGTACTTAGGGACATGGTTTAGAAGTGGGTTTTGTCAGGGTAGGTTAGTGGTTGGACTTGATGATCTTAAAGGTCCCTTCCAACCTCAGCAATTCTATGATTCTATGATTCTAAAGACTGTATGGACTCTGAAGAGGTAAATATTACTTAAGCAATCCTGTTACAGATAACAGGAATGCTAAATTTTATTAGGATAGACAGTGCCCAATAGGGACCCTAGTTGTATTTTGGGAATTAAATTTTTCACATAGTAACAGGAAATTCAGTACTCTAGCTTTTTTTTCAGGGCTGTTTATGTATTTTACATGAAACATCATTGAATAAAAGCGGAATTAATTCTGTGAGTAGGAAACTGTGTTTACAATGCACTACTAAAGACATTAGACTAGAATAGAGAAACGTACAACTGAGATAACATGACCATGCTGTTTACTAGGAGCATAACCCATAACATCTTGATTATACTTCTGCAGTTCTATATACATAATTGAAATAACTTCATCACAGCTGTTTCAGAGAAGTTTCTGTAATATAGGATTTCTTTGCTCTCTTACTCTTTTTCACATTTTTCCCATGCGGAGAAGCTCTATGTGTAGTTCAGTGTTCTGGTGTTGGTGGGTTTGTTTTCTTTCTTTCTTTTCTAACACAGAATTAAGAGTGTTGTGGAAGGAAAGGCAAAAAAATGCAGCATGTGTTCAAAAAGAAGGGATTTTGCCAAGAATAGTAGTTCGTATGAGAAATGGATCAGTCACTAAAAAGACTTAACTTTCCACTTTCAAAAGTGATTTTTTTCTTTCTAGGGACTGATCTGGGCTAATCCATTTCTTACAGGAAGGTCTTGTTCTGCCCCAAAATGGCAAACATTACTTCTCTCTTTCTGAAGAGATTTAGTTTACAGTGTGGAGAAGAAGAAGATCTATCTATAAGATTTTGGATCACTAACCTCAAGAAACTCCTTTAGATTATGGAATGAATCAATATTTAAGCAAAATGAGTTTTAGGAAGACTCCTGAACTCCCCTGGGGAGTTATCACCACAAGCAGGTGGCAGTAAGGCAGGAATCACTCTGGTGTCACTCGGAAAAGAACAGAAGAAGAAATAAAGTTTGCTTCCCTGTGTATGTCTTTATACAGGTGATGGGGACAGAGGAGAGATGAATTTCTAGCACCTGAAAAGGACAAAAGAACACGATGATCTTTTCTGGACAGATTCAGAGGAACCCACAGCTGAGGAAACAAATCTGGCAGATACCTTTCTTTTGGACAGCTTTGGATCATCAGTGGTGAAGACATTGGATGAGGCTAAATCCTATCTGAAGGAAAAACCCTTTGACTGCCTGTATTGTACATGTAGGATTGCAGCACCCTACAGCTTTCAGTGACCTGATCTGCTCTGATTGTGATACATTACTTGGTAAAGTAGGCATAGCCTACCATTCAATATAACATATTTCCTGTTAACACACTACAAAGACAATTGTATCTATTCCTACTTTGTGTAACTTACAAAGAACTGGAGTAACGAATTAATCACTTTAGCTGTAATTTTAAAATGAGGGTGTGTTGCTCTATATCCTTAAACTACTTCAATTATTCTGCCTTTTGTTCTCATACTAATTTTATTTTTAAAGGAAATAATTACTTTAAAGAGAAAATGTGGAAGATTAGTGATTTCTTTGTCATATGTAAAATTGGTCTTTGAGACAATTAATTTTCTCACTCCCGGATGCAACAAGACCTCAAACACTCCGTTCAGTTGCCCACTTAAGAGTCGAAAGACACGCAAAACAACGTAGGGTCCTACTTACCCATGGGTACTTCTGAGGGACACAGGTTCCTCATGAGAACTGTGTCATATGTGGATATGTAGCCCACAAAATAGAGTTGCCATTTGCTTGAAACAGGCCACAGGCTGTGGGTTAAGCTGTCACCAAAGGCCTCATGACTTGTTAAACTTGGCCTGCCTGGAGATTTGTTTTGGCTTGTAATGACATTAGTCAAACAGCCAGGGGACTCTTATCTGCTTTGGTTTAATTTTTGCTTAGCTTTGTGCAACTGTGTGTTATAACACTTGTCGGTTAAGGGGTTTTTGGTAGCTAATAGATGGCTATAGCAAGTAGCCATTCAATGCAGTATGAATTAGCTATGACTTGATAATAAAAATGCAATGCAAGGGAATAAAGGCATGGGATGACAGGCCTTGAAGAGGCCTTGAAAGTACAAACAGAGGACAATACTGGAGACCCAAGGACTTCAAACCACTCAAAAGCAGCCAGTTATTGGTAACATATAGACAAAGCAGCCTTGGAAGCCAGGTAAAAACAGTTGTAAAGGTAACAAAAAGGAAAAAGATCGAGTAGCCAACGTGTGTAAATCATATCATCTATACTAAATTTGCCTGCAAAAGTGAAATTGTAGACCAATAAAGACCTGGGTCTAGGTTGTAGCAAACACATAAAAATTACCCATGCCAAAGTGAGGAGGAAGAAACTATCTACATCAACACCATACTACTCCCAGTGAAGGACTCCGGCTGCTGATGACTTGCCATATATCCCCTACCCAGGCAGAAACCCTGGGCATGGATATGCAGAAGGGCAGTATAAGGGTGAGAATAACATCACAATAAGGTTTAGATAGTTGAAAGTTTGTATATATATATAATTTCAATCATATAATTTGAACTATCAATGTCCGAACTTTGTAATTGGGCCAATAATTCTTAGTTTAGACTCTTAATACTTTAATTAGACTAACATGAATTTCTTGTTTGTAAGCTGACTTCCTTTTACCCATGACAAGAGTTTGATTGCAATGAGCTGAAAAGATTTCAGAAAAACCTATTCTGTCCATTGGATACAAGAAATTAGTAGCACATATGCTATCTTCATATGCTGTTTGAAATATTACTGGACACTCATGTGTGGATAACACAATCTAGTCTTTAGTATCATCCAAGACACTATGTAGGAGAAGGAAACAGCTTGTTTATATTTTGCCATTGAAAGAAAAATATAATGGAATCTCCCTGACAAAGATAGGAGAGATTCCGCGTGGCTATAAACATGTGAAAATAAACTGCTTGTTTGCTTCCAGTTTACTGCTGTTGGTACATTGATACTTGAAAGATAAAATTTTTGTTATTAATTAGAAAACTTTCATTTCCTTATTTAGTAGAAGATAATGAATATAAAGAAACAATACAAGGATTTTTCTAAAAATACAAAACTAATGCAAATGAATTATTGTGGGATTTGTTGTGTTTGCACATGAAAATACAGTTTCTGTGTTCAAGAAATCTAAGAAAATCAGCAAAACCAGACAAATAAAAGATAAATATACAAATGTGCTATAAAGATAATAAAGTATCACACACTTCCAAGGCAGCTGGAAAGCTGTTGTAACATTAAGGAAAGTTAAAGAAAGCTGTAGAAATCAAAGTATAAGAATAACTCGCTATAAGAAAAATAGTACTTTTGAGGAACTAATTTTTTTCAAGAATGTTGTCTTCCAGGTTTTAGAATTACTTATCTTGAGGTGACCCTCCAGCTTTCTGTCTGCTGCATCTGAGAGACTTCCCTGCCATAATATAGGCAGTTGATTGTCTTGACTTTATATTTGTTGGCAGTAGCAGAGACCAAAATCATGGAATCATAGAATGACAGAACCATATAATCATAGATTCATGGAATGGTTTGGGTTGGAAGGGACCTTTAAAAATCATCCAATTTAAGCCCGTCTGCCTTGGGCAGGGGCATCTTTCACCAGATTGGGTTGCTCAAAGCCCCATCCAACCTGACCTTGAACACTTCCAAGGATGAGACCTCCACAACTTCTCTGGGCAATCTGTTCCAGTGCCTCACCACCCTCATCACAAAAAATATCTTCTTTATGTCCAGTTTAAATCTACCCTTTTTCAGTTTAAAAACATTGCCCCTTCTCCAGTTGCTACAGGCCTTTGTAAAAACTCTATCATTATTATAAGCCCCTTTTATATATTGAAATGTCACAATAAGGTCTCCTTGGAGGCTTCTCTTCAGACAGGTACCTACTACATGTTAGTATTGTACTCCTGGTCCTCTCCCAATTGATCTTGCAACATATTTCAAACCAGGACAATGTTTTGAACAATGCCTTAGAAGTATTGTCTTTACCATAGCACCGGATATAAAAACAGTTGTTCAGTAGAAAAGTGGGTTTTCCAGTTAAATGAAATATTCCTAACTATAATAGGAAAATAACTGAATACAAATTTTATTTACATGGAATACTCAACCTGTGGTTGATGAGCTGTGATTTGATTCTTCATGCATCTATTCTGTCTTATGAGGAAACTTAATGTCCTGAGGCTGATGTCATTCAGAGCCTTTCCACACCCACTGGAATGCCATGGTACACAAGGAAGCTGTCACATGATTTGTTATCATGGTTCACATAAGAAAATGAGAGAAATAACCAGAATACCACTCCATTGAATATTCTCAAGCAAATAAAATTCTAATTTTTATTTTTTGTTTAAAACTTTGAGGAACACCTTGATTCTTAGACAGATATGCTACCTGTGTCCTGACTCGACTTTCAAATGAGACGTTGCTAAACACCATCTTCTGTTATAACCTCATTTGCTGTGGGTTTTTTTGGTTTTGGTTGGGGATTTTTGTTGGTTTGTTGGGTTTTTTTGGTGGGTTTTTTTGAGGTAGTTTTTGTTTTCTTTTCTTTTCTTTTGTAAGAATACCAGGACTTGTGCAGTGGTGCTTAAGTACTGAATATAGCAGTCTGCATAATTACAGGATCAGCACTCAGAAGTATACCGCATCTTGCATCTGCCCCAGAATTCAAACATGTCCCAAGGGTATATCCCTGAATCAAGACACTGGAGCACAGCCATTAAGAGGATATCAGACCCTGCGTGTTTGCATAAGTGGTGCCAACAGGAACCTTTACCTAACCAGCTGCTTTTCTAGCATTGAGCACATGCATCCGCTTTTGCCAGGATTATATGAGGTCACAGTCTGAAGGGAAAAACGTGGTCATGCTCCAAATTTTTTCTGCTAAGATAGTTGCAGAGCAGAGCTGGGAGTGCAGACAATAGAATCATGACTGGCTTTTACTGTAGTCAAGTGTTTTTTCAAATTCAGCGCTCATAACCTGCTGGAAGAATAGAGTCTGGAAGAGTCATTTTGCCACCAACACTGTGCCAGGATAGGCCCAACATAGACCTGAAAAATCTGGATAATGCATGTATCCCTCTGTCATTCACTCTTATTTTCTTTTCTCTCTTTTAGGGATTTGATTTTGCTACTCCTACTAGTATGTCAACCATGGCAAATACAGTTTTTCATTTGTCATCTGTTTTGCACAGACTGAGAGACGACTATTCATTTTTCTAGATATAATTTAACTCAGCGCATGGGAAAAATCGAATTATTTGGGCCCATTTTTATCAAGAATTCATCTTTTTTGACAGACATATTAAGTGGGAGGACTCTGACCAAAAATATATCCACAAGGCTTTCATATACAGCTGAATTAGTCATCATAGCTTCTTTTTATAATTAATGGAAGGAATTAGGCATTTCTAACACATGAATCACCTCATGTAACTATCTAAAATAGGTCAGATGAATCATGTCCTGAAAACGTCTATCTATTCATTGTCTATAAAGACTGGCTAGCATTGCTAGTTCAGATGTAGAAGACTGAGTTAAATTAGATGACTGTACTCCAAGGAATCTTTGAAATAAAAAACTTTAAATATGTGTGACTACATGCTTCTATATCTGTCTTTCATCCACGATCCCAGATGAAAACATCAATTTCCCCAAATTTAGGCTCATAAATCAGAAATACAGGCCAGTCAGTCTCACCTCTGTGCCCATCAAGATTGTGGAGTAGAAATTCCAGGAAACTATGCTAAGGCACATGGAAAATAAGGAGGTGATTGGTGAAAGCCAACATGGCTTCATTAAGGGCGAATCATGCCTGACAAATTTGCTGGCCTTCTGTGACAGCATTACAGCATTGGTGGATAAGGGAAGAGCAACTGACCTCATTTATATGGACCTGTGCAAAGCATTTGACACTGTCCCGTACGACATCCTTGTCTCTAAATTGGAGGGACATGGATTTGACCAATGGACCACTCGGTGGATGAGGAATTGGCTGGATGGCCGCACTCAAAGAGTTGTGGTCAACAGCTTGATGTCCAAGTGGTGAGCAATGACGAGTGGTGTTCCTCGGGGGTCAGTACTGGGACTGGTGCTGTTTAAGATCTTGTTGGCGACATGGATGTAGGGATTGAGTGCACCCTCACCAAATTTGTAAATGACACCAAGCTGTGTGGAGCAGCCGATGTGCTGGAGGGAAGGGATGCCATCCAGAGGGGCTTGGACAGGCTTGAGAGGTGGGCCCATGCCAATCTCATGAAGTTTAACCACACCAATTGCAAGGTCCTGCACATGGGTTGCAGCAATCCCAAGGGCAAACACAGGCTGAGCAGAGAATGGATTGAGAGCAGCCCTGAGGAGAAGAGTTAGGGGTGTTGTTTGATGAGGAGCTCAATGTGAGCCAGCAATGTGCACTCGCAGCCCAGAAGGCAAACCACATCCTGGGTTGCATCAAAAGAAGTGTAGCCAGCAGGTTGATGGAGGTGATTCTGCCCCTCTGCTCCGCTCTCATGACACCCCACCTGGAATATTTTGTCCAGCTCTGGAGCTCCCAACATAAGAAATAAATGGACCTGTTGGAGCAAGTCCAGAGGAGGGCCACAAAAATGGTCAAAGGTCTGGAGCACCTCTTCTATGAAGAAAGGCTGAGAGAGCTGCGGTTGTTCAACTTGGAGAAGAGAATGCTCTGGGAAGACCTTATAGTGGCCTTCCCATGCTTAAAGGGTGCCTACAGGAAAGATGAGGAGGGACTCTTTATCAGGGAGTGTAATGATAAGCTGAGGGGTAACAGTTCTAAATTGAAAGAGGGTAGATTTAGATTACATATTATGAAGAAATTCTTTACTGTGAGGGTGGTGAGACACTGGAAGAGGTTGCCGAGAGAAGCTGTGCATGCCCCATCCCTGGATGTGTTCAAGGCCAGGTTGAATGGGTCTTTGAGTAACCTGGTCTAGCAGGAGGTGTCCCTGCCCATGGCAGGGGGATTGAAACCAGGTGATCTTTAAGGTCCCTTCCAACCTAAACCATTATATGATTCTATGATACCAAGTCCCTTTCTCATAACATAGACTCGTGCACAGTGACAATCCACCCTTCATCATTACCTGTTTTGAACTGGTCATTCAGAAGAGAAATCAGCTGGCAGTAGAGGCAAGAAAACAGGTGTTTAATACCTAAGTAAATGTGTACACTGTATGTATATGGAAGTATTGTAAAGTAAGTAGCCTTCACTATGTACTACTGCGTTAAATTAGGGGTATTCCCCAGAATTGTTTTAGGATTAATTTGTTTTATTATGTTTTATGCAGACAAAAAAAGTATTTACAAAAATGGAGTAAAATTTACCTCCAAAGAATGGTCCTAAAATTACTTTCAATAAAAAGTGCATATTTTTAAAGTATGGGTATATTCTTCCTCATTGCCATCCAATATGTCACATAGGAACTTTCCACTTTCAGCCTGCAAATGTTTAGCATATGCACAGTTGAAAATGAATAACTGGAATGCTCTGCATGTCTTTTTTCCCCCTCAAAGAATCTGTGTTATATACATAATTGTGATATATAGTGGATAGGAGTGGACTGAACGTCTGCAAAGAGATGAATTTCACTCCTATAGACTTGGAGAAAATTACTTCAAAAGGGGCTTATAGCAGAGAGGGCCATGCTGCCAGTCATTAAAAATGAACTTCAAGGGACTCATAGGTGCTGTATATAAATGAACATTACTCTATAGAATTATTTGATCCATATTCCACAGAGGATGAATATAGGACATGAATAAGTCATTGCCAATCCTAACATTTCACTTCACTGCATTCATAGCTGTAATCCACCTGCTTCTTATCTACTTATGCATCATTTATGTGTTATTTATTTCAGTCACTTTGGGGAGTTACAGCTTTATTACTGCATTCTCATTCTAGCTCTGAGAAATATGATGTGCTTTAATTTGAGAAAAAGCCTATTAGTATATAGTTTTTATTTTGTGCTCCATACCTTTGTTAGTCACAGTAAGGAATTACCCACTGAAGCAGAAAACTAAAGCAATCTGGGTTTGTTTTATAGTAAATTATACCAGATTATGCCCAGAGGCCTGAGTAGAAAGAGTTTGCTCAATAATAAGGTCAGTTCACTAAATATTAGAGTATTGTGTTCTCTCCCAGAGTTGCATGTTGATTTCATATAGAGTAATAGTGTTTGCTTCTGTAAGTACATGTTCCTATAAGGCATGGATTTAGGATTTTATATACCACCATCAATACTCAAATGAGGGAAAAATACTGCTTCTCTAAAAAAATTAAGCTGTGCAACTGGAAATACCTGTGAATTGCTAAATGGCATGTTCTGAATTCCAGAAGAGGAAAGGAGAGGGGAAAAGATTAGTGTTGTTTATGTACGTCTTGTGACAGAGCATCAGCTAATACATACAATTTGCAGAACTCACACCATCTTTTTTACTCCCTTTTTGGATTGCATAGCTTAAAAGTGTGAAAGCAAACAGTTCACTGATTTCAAAATCAGGCTTCAGTTGGACATTTTTATACCTCTGTATTATTTGCAGTTCATATTTTTTTCATGCACTTTGAAGTAAATTATGGTCGCTGCATATGCATGGATAACTAGCAGCACATTCAGCTCCCTAGAATTAATCTGAGCCAATAAAGAGCTATTTTCACCTGTGTGTGAGAAGTGTCAAGCCTGATACATGGGCTGGACATAGAAGGTGTTGAAATCCAGTGTTCTGTTCTCAGCTCACTGCTGATTAGCTCTAAAAATCAAATGTTCTCCTCGAATCTTTATCGAATAGAATTTCACACAAGTTTCAGCTTCTGCTGGTCTGCCACATACTAGTCTGACACTTTTTTTCTGCAAAGAACTGTTTTCATGATGCTCTTTGCAAAGTGCTTTGGAAGAAGCATACAGGATATTTTAAATGTTAAATTTACTGGATAGTAGTTGCCAGATATGTCACAACAACCTTTTAGAATGACTGTACTAAATGAATGAAGCCCATAACAGCTAGCTACACCAGCTATAGTATTTAGAAAAGAAAAAATGCTAATTCATATTTACTTGGCGGTGACTAAGGACAGTCAAAGTTCTAAAGCAATGGAACTGTTAACTTCAAACTTTGTTAGAATTTGGAATTAAAAACAATCTGTTAAATTCTGTTTCAGAAATACCAGTCCATATGTTGTTTTAAAACCAAAATATATAACCCTTGTAAGGCAACCTGGAGCATTTTCTGCCTCCTTCCTCTGCAGTAACGAGCTAGAAGTCTTTATCTCATGGGTTGAGCTCAGATTCTGAAGTATTCTAGGCTCAGGACAGCATAAACAAAAGCAAAGTTTCATGTACAATCTTACTATTCTGAACTCATCTAATCATGATTTACTCCAACAGTCGTACAGACTGTGACAGTAAATATGGACAGAGGCAGCCAGAGCCGTGTGAGCCTGCACTGGCAGTTTCATACATAGAATCTAACAAAAGAAGTATAAATCAGTTACATGACCAGACATACAGAGAAGCGAGAAATGGGTTAGGTTAGTGTCCAATAAGAACAGTTTACAAGTTTGTTCTGCTCTCTGACCTACTTCAGTTTAGAAAGAATAAACCAATATTTGTTACAAAATCTATCTACCAAATGTTAAAATATCATTTTTGAGAAAACATGGAAGAGCAAACATGTATGATCCAACAGTTTAACTGCACTAATGGTAATTATACTTCCATTGTGGAGAAACCTAGTTCAAGTAGATTTTTTTCCACCTTTTCAGCAGCTGTGCATGAAATCTTGGACTTACACATTGTGGAATAAATTGGTTTCATCACTTTACTATGAACATTCAGCTGGACTGGATTTGTCTCTTTCAGCTTTAATTATTTAAAGTTAGTTGCCTGTCCTGAACTACTTGGCTGGGCACTTTCTGCAGCCATACAGTAACACTAAAGAGGCCATTTATTCAGCCTAAGATAGATATGGAAATTGAGTGAGGCAAATTGCCCTCTTGAATCACTTATTTTTCTTCACTAATTATAAAGATCTAGACAAGACAACAAAGTTTGGTGAGATGAGTATGAGTCTTTACTATTGAAGTTAAAAAGGAGGCATGGGGAAATGGGAACATAGAAATATATCTTACTGTTCTGGACCAAACTGATTTAACTAAATGCTTTTGCAATGGACTTGGAAAAGAGTTTTTTGAAAAACTTAGAAGAATATCTGTAGGTGGGCAGTGACGCCAATACCAAACAGAGGAAATCTATAAGGACATCTTATTTCAAAACTCCTCCTCCTCACTCCGTAAAAGGATAAGATCTCCTTCACAAGTCCAAAAGTTAGGTTAAAGAAATGCAATTTGAGGAATCCAATTTGAAATGTGATTAACTCACGATGAATTTTCTGGGAATGTAAGCTACTTTCTTATCTACAAAAACCTTTTCACTCAGATCAGAAGAGAGAAGAAATAACATCATCACAGGACTAAAGACACAGTTCAGTGAATTAACTGTACAGAATAATGATGTTCAGAGTCTGTGAATTGCTTTGCCTTGGAGAAGGAGATTGATGTTGACTGTGGGAATGTAAAAATCCTTGCTCTGATAACCAACGGGAGGTCTGATAAAATAAATGGCAGATTAGATAAAGTAGTCTGTGCTTCACTTGACAATGACAGCAAAAAATTGTGTTGTTTTTTTCTTTTCTTTTCATGATCATGAAGAACGTGTAAAGAGAAGACGAAGTGGGGGGGCAGGCAGAGAACAATCTCCATGTCTATTGTTAGGACAGTTTGTTAGAGCATTGTTAAAGCACTTCTTCCATAATGGAGGAAAGAGAAGATGCAACAGAGATGTCCCAAAGATGAAGGCATATGCCTGGCAAATAGGTCACTGGACCTGTGGGAGAATCGTGCCTTTTTTGAGTGGCACTGGAAAGAAAGGGAGATATTCTACAGCTGTTGAAATAGTACTAGAAACTCATGTGGGAAACTGACTCAAATACAATGAATATAACCATCAAAGAAAGAGGTAGTTATTGAGTGACAGTATTGAGCAAAAGCTATCTTTGGATTAATTTTTTCAGTGGACTAACCAATTAAATATATTGCAACTAGACTTCCAAGATTTTTTGCGTTGCTGTAATTTATGACATAGTTCCTTGTGCAAGGAACACAATAATAGATTATACTAATCGATGGAAGGTTTGAGTGGAACTGTTCCTACTCTGACACAATTTATCTTAAAGCAGAAATTTGAAAAAAAAGCTTGAAAAATATCCAGAAATATTTAAAAAGACATTTTTTTTGCCCGTGAATTGTCAGCCACAGACAAAATCAGAAGGATTCATTTTTCAAACAAGCTATTTTGGCAGAAATATTTACACTATTAAAAAAGATTATTCACATGATGAAAAAGAGTCATAAACTTATTTTTTTTCCTTTTTTCTATTTTCTTTTCCTTTCTTCTCTTTTTTACTTTTTTACTTTTTTTTCTTTTCCTTTTTTTTTCTAAACAAGGCACCAGCCTGTTGGAAGTTCCTTCCAATGCAAGAAATTAGCAGACAGTCCTAAATTGAAAAATATCAGTACCACCTAAAATGAGAAGAAAAAGGTCACAAAAATTACTCAAAATCAATAGCAAGATACATGATGAAGTATCAGGGAAATCTTAAACTGGGAGCTACTTTTGAAGTTCTGATGAACACTTTTGGAATGTGTAGAGCAGGAAAATTACCCCAAAAGAAAAGAATCTTTTCATGTAGTTTCAGAGAATGGAATCAGTATTCTTTACCAAATTAAATGATTGATGAAGGAATATTGATTGTGTTTTGCCACAATATGGGAAGGCAAATCTTTCAAGAAACACAACATATCTCAACATGGTGGTTGAAATTATAGCAAGACATCATGTAACAATGACGTGCGGAAATCAGACTCCACAACCCCAAGGTTGTAAAGTAGGTATGCTTTATTCAGCGCTGGGCAGCACGGGGGGTCATCCCACCAAATTCGTGCGCGCCTAACGCGGCAGCTCGTATCATATTTATACAGCAAAGTGTTACATATTCATAAAGTTTCGCAATACGCCTATACATATTAACTATCTATTCCCGCTTCGTATGCAAATGAGCCATTTCCGTGGTCTCCTCCCCGCCGAGCATGCGCGGTTTCTTCTGGTGGTGGTCGTTGAGGGTCGAGAGGATGAAGGCAAACCCTCTCTTCTTCATCACCACAAGTGACTCTTTATTCCTGTGTAAGCTCAGTCTCTCTTTTATCAGACTCCGCAACCGCAAGGTCAGTTCCAGCAAGTTTCTTTAGCAAGGCCGGCCATGGCTGTTCTGTTCTGCCGGCCATGGCTGTTCTGTTCTTCTCTGCTATTTCCTGATAAAACGTCTTACACGATGGCCAAGGTTATAGATATGGGTTAAGCAATGCAATGGCTACAATGTTATATGTTTTGCGTCAAGCATGTTCCCTCCTGCTATTAGCCCTTAAATGTTAGTTCTCTCTATCAATCCCCCCCTTTTCTAAAAAGTAAGTAAATTCATTTACTTTATGTTAGTGCCCTTTATATTATTCCATTCTTTTCTAGGTTCTTTATAAGATTTTTGCCTATTTCGACCTGTTGTCGGCGTTGTTGAGCATATATCAATTGCCTCATTTGTTTTATCATTCTCAAGTTTAAAACATATAACACTATGGATAAAACAATGCTAATCAGGGACAAGCCCAGGAGAACAACAATAGGGTGGCATAAGTTATTAAGGATTCCTGTAGCAGTGGGTGACCAGCCGAAGAGTACTTCCCACCATTTATGTTCTCCATCCTTTTCTACCCTTTTTAGAACCTCTATTATTTTATCTGTGTCATGATGAACCGTTATCAAAGTTTCCTGTCCCTTGGTTTTGATTTCCTCTAATATTCGCATTAACCCCTGATGCTGTAGTAATTTCTTTGTGAGAGTTATGTCTGTCCCAATGGGTGTAGGCGCCAATTCGTGGAGTAACGTATGATTAGATTTAAAAAGCTGATGGGATATGACTGGAGCTGTATAATTAAAGTCACATCCGTTGATGTTAGTAAAATTACAAACACAGAAATTTGAGTGATTTCTAGTATCTACTTCTATGTCCTCTACAGATATGAAACTACAGGCAGTTCTCAGACACACACAACCTTTGCCAATGTATATTAATATGGTTTTAAGGTCAGCATTGGGACGAACTTCATACTGGCAAACTTTCTGATCAGTGTCAAGACAAATGTCTTGTGCACTGATGGCGTTACTTTCACAAATGAATCCTTGTTGTTCTCGCACAATACAGGATTCTAGGTCTACTGTTTGCCATTTATCCTTTACCTTCCAGGCCCATGTCTTATGCTCAAAAGGATAGAGTAAAATCCCATTGTAATTTAATCCTAATGCTATAATGGGATGAATCACATATATTGAAGCATTACGAATAGTTAACACAAAAGTTGTAACTATGTCTGTAGTGGGATCATAGGTAAAGTTTACCAAATTCCACCAGGCCTGGAGTTTCCTTTCGAAGTGGTTAGCATTGTCCCAGATTATTTTCCGGATTTCAGTGGGAAAAATCCCTTCCTCACCTTCTCTTATGATTGAAGCAGTCACTGATTGCATCCATAACTGAGCCTGGATACAGCTGAGAGCCAAAGAGACGTTACTTTGGAGCCCACCCAGTGCGTCTATAATTAATTTGTGATCTCTTATGTTTATTCTTTCCCAATTTGGTAATACTTTCGACACTAGCCACTGATGAGTTCCCAAAGCCACTAGGGAAGATCTTAAAGGCTGTTGTAATTTTGTGAAATCGGCAGTGGAGGCGGCCAACTTATTCATTATTATTTCTGAGTCAATGCTATTCAGAACGCTTAGCCCTGTTCCTATAGCACCAGTCAGGTCTCTTGATATTCGCCTATGGGAAGTTGCTGGTGCCCTTCTATGTAACCAGGTGGTCCATCCCTCGAAAGAGGTTCGTAAAAAGGGAGAACAGGCTGGTTGAATCTCTGTGATGTTGTTTTGCATTGACAACTCAATGTGTTTAAGAGACCATTCTGGTTTAAACAGCATTTGCTGTTGGCCTGTGTTTTTTATTACATATGGGCCATTCTCATATATTTTGGGTTCGAGCCTGGGTGCTGGCGTAGGTCGCGTGGTAAATATATCTTTCACTGTTGTAGCAGGCACTGTTGTAACGGGCCTAGCTACGACATTTATTTTAAATTTGAATGAGAGTCCAATAGTATCATAGGCCCAGAGACAAACCACTTCACTGGTCCGTTCTAATGTAAAGTTATGCCAGCAATCTAATTCCCTGGAAGTACAGACCGTTTTGTTCTTTGTAAGAACATCTGAAACAGTGATTTGGGATGCCTTTTTATAGGTGGTGCCATTAACCAATCGGCATCCCACTTTGATTTCTTCCCCTACAGTTCCTTGAAGTTGATAAATCCCCTTCACATCCTTGCTCCATTCTTCCTTTATGTATACTTGACTTCCATGCATGACTACAGTGGATAAGTTTAAATCCTTTTGAGCAAAATATCCCCCCATGGATCCAGTATACTCTATATAGGCTTGGGACCAAGGCCACCCAACATTATTCTGACTAGAAGTGCTCTCCTGTCCCTGAATTATAATTAGGATCGTGAGAAAAGTAATTTTCCTGGCTGAACTTGCGTGACCTTCCATGGAGATTCATGTGCTCTTTTTACTCTGGTGTGATGGATCCAGGCGCTCTGTTCTTTGATTTTGATTGCTGTGAAGGAAGTAAGGAGTACTTGAAATGGTCCTTCCCACCGCGGCTCCAGAGCCTTTTCTGTAAGAGACTTTATATACACATAATCTCCAGGTTGTATGTTATGTACAGGCCCATCTAAACCTCTACTTCGAGTCCCAACCACATGTTTCCCGATTTTACGGAGTTGTTTGCTTAAGGCCACCATATAGGAGGTCATGATTTCATCCCCAGCTTGTGTGGACATCCCTTTTTGTATTCCATAGGGTCGTCCATATAAGATTTCAAAAGGGCTCAGTCCTTCCTTTGCTCTTGGCCTAGTTCGTATGCGCAAGAGAGCCAAGGGAAGAGACTGAGGCCAGGCCAAGTTAGTTTCCTGTCCCAATTTTACAATTTGCTGTTTGATTAAGTGGTTCATTTTTTCTACTTGGCCACTCGACTGAGGGCGATATGGGGTGTGAAGCTGCCAATCTATTCCCAAACAACAGCTAATTTGTTGTACTACTTTCGAGATGAAATGTGGCCCTCTATCAGATGATATGGTTGCCGGAACCCCAAAGCGTGGTATTATCTCTTGTATTAATATTCTGGTTACCTCCCGAGCTTTGGCCGTCCTGGTAGGGAACGCCTCTGGCCAACCTGAAAAGGTATCAGTTAATACCAATAAGTATCGATACCCCCCCTTTTCTTGGGAGTTCTGTGAAGTCAATTTGCCATTGTTGCCCAGGCCCGTTGCCTCTCCCAATTTGGCCTATTTCTGGTTTGGGGGTGTTCTTAGGATTAGTCTGGAGGCAAAGCTCACACTGCTGAGTCACTTGTCTCACAGTGGTGTATAAGTTTCTAGCTACGATTTCTCTAATTAGGTGTTTATATAAGGCCTCTGCTCCCCAATGCCTCTTTCTGTGTTCTTCTCTTACTAGAGACCATGTTAGATGGGAGGGAACGATTAGTTTCCCTTGTGGGGTGAGAGCCCACCCCTCTTTGTTGTATGACCCTTCTAAGTCTACGATAAGTTTCTGATCCTCTTTAGTATACTCTGGCTTATCTTCTAGGGAAATTCGTCCATCAGGGACCAAAGCCCCTTCTGTTTTTACCTTTGTTTTGGCTACCTGTTTTGCCTCTCTGTCCGCCAGCTCATTTCCTCTTTCCAGTTCCGAGTTTACTTTCTGGTGAGCCTTAATGTGCATGATCGCCACCTTTTCAGGGAGTTGGACTGCCTCCAGCAGTTTCAGGATCTCCTCTGCATGCTTGATGTTTTTGCCCTGTGAATTCAATAGTCCTCTCTCTTTCCAGATAGCTCCATGTGCATGTACAACCCCAAAGGCATATTTCGAGTCTGTATAGATATTCACAGCTTTTCCTTGGGCCAATTCCAAGGCACGGGTCAAAGCAATTATTTCTGCCTTCTGAGCAGAAGTATTCATGGGCAAAGGTCCTGACTCTATTATTTCTTGACTGGTGGTGACGGCATACCCAGCATACCTTTTACCATTTAGGACATAGCTGCTTCCATCCGTGAACCAATTCTCTGTGTTCTCCATAGGACTGTCTCTCAGGTCCAGACGGCTCGAATATGTTGCTTCAATGGTTTCCAGACAATCGTGATGCACTGGTTCTCCTGTGTTCCCACTGAGGAAAGAGGCTGGATTGACAATGTTAGTGATTACAATTTCCACATCATCTTGTTCCACCAGTATGGCCTGATATCTCAAGAATCTTTGTGGGGACAACCAGTGTCCTCCTTTCGCTTCCAGTACTGAGGATACTGTATGGGACACTAACACAGTCATTTTCTGGCCCAAGGTGAACTTTCGGGCTTCCTGGATGTTTAATACTACAGCCGCAACTGCCCGCAAGCATCCAGGCCAGCCTTTCGCAGTTGTATCCAATTGCTTGGAGAAATATGCAACTGCTTGCCGATACGGGCCTAGATCTTGTGCCAATATCCCTAAGGCAATTCCCTGTTTTTCGTGAGAGAAAAGGATAAACGGTTTACTCACGTCTGGGAGTCCCAAGGCTGGAGCTGACATCAAGGCCTTTTTTAACGACTCGAAGGCCTGTATGGTCTCTTTAGTCCATTCAAGGGGTTTCTGTTCCGTAGTCATTAGGGTATACAGGGGTTTGACAAGCAGCCCATAATTATAAATCCACAGCCGACACCACCCAGTCATTCCCAGAAAAGTTCGTAGTTCCTTCACTGTCTGCGGTCTTGGGGTTTGGCATATTGTCTCTTTTCGGGCCCGTCCCAAAGTCCTTTGTCCGGCACTGATCTCATAGCCCAAATATATCACCTTACACTGCGCCACTTGGGCCTTCTTCTTAGATACCCGGTATCCTTGGAGTCCTAAAAAATTCAGCAGACTCACTGTCCAGGTTATACAAGCATCCTCTGTCTTGGTGGCAATCAAGAGATCATCTACATATTGTAACAGTTTCCCTTCCTCGGGTGGGGCTTCCCAAGACTCTAAATCTTTTGCGAGTTGGTTACCAAATATGGTGGGGCTGGTTTTGAACCCTTGTGGCAACACTGTCCAGGTGAGCTGAGTCTTACGTCCACTTTTAGGATTTTCCCATTCGAATGCAAATATTTTCTGGCTGGCTTTATGGAGAGGGAGGCAAAAGAAGGCATCCTTCAAATCTAAGACTGTAAACCAGGCTAGTTCAGGTGTCAATACAGTCAGTAGGGTGTATGGATTCGCCACTACCGGGTATAGGTCTTCAGTTATTTTATTTATAGCTCGCAGGTCCTGGACTATCCGGTATGACCCGTCAGGTTTACGGATAGGTAATATGGGAGTGTTAAAATCAGATTCACATTCTCTTAGCAACCCCAGTTGTAAAAATTTTTCTATTATTGGTTGAATTCCCTCCCTATCCTCCTTCCTTAAGGGATATTGTTTGATTCTTACCGGTGGTTGTCCCTCTTTAAGTTTGACCTCAACAGGTGTAGCATTTTTTGCTTTTCCTGGTATATCTGTGGCCCATACCCCGGGATATACCTCATTCATGATTTCTTCGCTGATTTTTCCTCCCACGGGGACACTAGCTAGGGATAAGCTCATTATCTGAATATACTGCTGGTCATTTACCTCCAGAGTAACCTCTCCTTTTTCAAATTTAATTATTGCACCCAATTGTTCCAATAAGTCTCTCCCCAAAAGTGCCTTTGGGGAGTTGGGCATGTACAGGAACCTGTGAATGCCCCATTGTTTTCCCAATTTATATCTCAGAGGTTCGCAAAAATATGCCTTTTCACTTTGGCCAGTTGCCCCTTTTACCATGATATATTCATTTCCCAGGGGCATCAAAGCTTGATTTAAAACTGAATATGTAGCCCCTGTATCAACCAAAAATTCTACTTTCTTTTGTTCCTCCCCTAGCTTCATTATAACCAGTGGATCCGCTAGGGTAGATTCCTCTGGTCCCCGTCAGTCTACCTTCATGTGAGCCAACACTCTTCCCTTTTGGTTGTTCCATGCCTTTTCCTTATTTTTCCACCTTTCCGGACAATTGTTTTTCCAGTGTCCAGATCTTTTGCACCACGCACATTGATCCTTGCCTAATCGAGGCAGTCCTTGTCTAGGTTTTCTCTCTTCCCCCTCCCTGATGACTGCCACCACCCTTCTTTGCCCCCGTTTACAATCATCCTCTCTATTACTGAACACTCTCCACGCCTCATCCAGTAACACTTCCAGACTTCTGCTTTCTGTGGGACGCAGCTTTTGGAGTTTCCGTCTAATATCTCCTGTAGACTGTCCTAAAAACAGAGAGACTAGTTGCTGTACTCCTACCTCAGACCCAGGGTCCAGCGGTGTGTGGCGGCGCATTACATCTCTCAGTCGGTCCAGGAACTCAGATGGTGACTCGGAGGGACCTTGTTTAATTGCATATAATGCTGACCAATTGATGGTCTTAGGAATGGCTCTCTCCATTCCTTTTGAAATCCATCCTTGATATGCTCGTAATCTTTCCATATGTGCTGATTTATTTGGATCCCACTTTGGATCCTGCAGGGGGAAATATTCTTTAACGTCCCCTCCTGCGATCTTATAATGATCTTCAGCTAAATCCCCAGCAACCTTTAAAATCTGTTGTTTTTCCGTTTCTGTCATATATTCCAATAATAGCTGCATATCATTCCAATCAGGGTTATGTTGCTTTATGATAAACTGAAAATGTTTGGCTACGCCCACAGGATCATTCCTATAATCCTTGGCAACCTTTTTCCACGCCTCCAAATCAGTAGTGGTAAAAGGTATCTTAATCAACATTGTCCCTCCCTCTGGTCCTACTGCCTCTCGAAGCGGTGCCTGCAAAACCATATGTTTCCCCCGAGTCCGGGAGGCTACGGGGCTGTCCGGAGGAGTAGGAGTTCTATCCGAGTCCACATATCGTTCCTGTGACCGAGGGGGAGACTTAAACAGATCAGTTAAATCCTGTTCTGACGCTTGATAATTTTTACTGATCTTAGTGCATCTTTGTCCAATACTACATGCTGAGCAGCACCGCCTTAGTTTTCCCTTTAATCCTTTATTCTCTCGCTCGAGGGCGAGTACCATAGGGTCCTGCGGTGGCACTATTCCACAATCCCTCTGCCACTCCGGATGGTTTCGGAGGGTAAAAAACATATCTGCGTATGAGACCTCATCCCATTTCCCTTCTTAAAAATAACATTAACTGCAACATAGTATTATAATCTAGTGATCCATTTAATGGCCACTTGGCCCCATCTTCCAACTTATATAACGGCCACCACTGATTACAATACTTAACAAGAATTTTCTTACTTTCAGTACCTCCATTTCCCACAATTTCTTTCCAATGAGCAAGCACACAACCCAAAGGACTTCTCTTGAGGATACCCCCTTGAGTATTACCCATCTTTAAGTTTCTTTAATTTTTTTTTTTTTTTTTTCAACTATTTTCTATTTCTGCTGCGCTTCAATTTCCACGCAAACCTCTTTTTGCAAACTGTTTTAACTCTTTCCCACACGTTTAAATTGTCCCAAGGTTCGAACCCAAACCACCGAAGGAGTGACTCCCTCTGTTCTGCCACTTCGATGATTAGCCAAACCCCTGATAGGAGAGCGACTAAGCACCACAGCACATATATCAGAAAAAAACTTTTACAGAATGTCAGATGTTTTGCCCGTCTCGGAGTTCCTTGGAGAGTCACGAAACCGCAACTCAGGACTCCCCCCTCACTTTACAACAACGCTGCGTCTTAAACACACACACACACACACACACACACAAGTGCTTTTAACACAAAATACCCGGGCAGTTACAAATGAGACATGAAATTATCACTCCAGTTAGTATCCCTCCAGCAGCTGCAAATATTAATTAGTTGACATATCACAATTGTGAGAGGCTCGCTTACCCTTCTCCTGCTTCTCAAACAGTCATTAGCAGGTCCATCCTGGCTCCCGATGCCGGGATGCAGCGATAACCTCGGAGGCTCGCTTACCCTTCACCTGCTTCTTATACAGTCATTAGCAGGTCCGTCCTGGCTCCCGATGCCGGGATGCAGCGATAACCTCGGATTCACTCGATCTACTCCCAAGATCGCTAGCGGCCGCTCTATCGGTCAGCGAATCCCCTTACTATAATACAGGGTACCCTCTTCCCATACGGGGACTATGCTGCACGCCAGACGTCTCTGCGCGCTTTACCAGCAGCCCCGGCCACGCGTGGGCGTCCCCTACGACTTACTGGCCCCCTCATTAAACATACCGTTTGTCCGCAGCTTCAGGAGGTTGTTGTCTACTCCCACGGTGAGCGGCTGGGAGTGGAGGCTCCTCCGAGGAAAGTACTCAGGGCGCGCCTAGGGGCGTCCGCTCCACAGTCGATCCCGCAGCTGAGCAGAGAACCTCCTGGCTGGCTCGCCAAAACTGACGTGCGGAAATCAGACTCCACAACCCCAAGGTTGTAAAGTAGGTATGCTTTATTCAGCGCTGGGCAGCACGGGGGGTCATCCCACCAAATTCGTGCGCGCCTAACGCGGCAGCTCGTATCATATTTATACAGCAAAGTGTTACATATTCATAAAGTTTCGCAATACGCCTATACATATTAACTATCTATTCCCGCTTCGTATGCAAATGAGCCATTTCCGTGGTCTCCTCCCCGCCGAGCATGCGCGGTTTCTTCTGGTGGTGGTCGTTGAGGGTCGAGAGGATGAAGGCAAACCCTCTCTTCTTCATCACCACAAGTGACTCTTTATTCCTGTGTAAGCTCAGTCTCTCTTTTATCAGACTCCGCAACCGCAAGGTCAGTTCCAGCAAGTTTCTTTAGCAAGGCCGGCCATGGCTGTTCTGTTCTGCTGGCCATGGCTGTTCTGTTCTTCTCTGCTATTTCCTGATAAAACGTCTTACACGATGGCCAAGGTTATAGATATGGGTTAAGCAATGCAATGGCTACAATGTTATATGTTTTGCGTCAAGCATGTTCCCTCCTGCTATTAGCCCTTAAATGTTAGTTCTCTCTATCAACAAGAGAACAATTGTTTACTGTAGATATGTTCCATCAAGGAAGAAAAATTTCCTTAAGATTTCAGTGTATGTCACTCATCTAGAATTCAAATCAACTTTATTAGATGTCTTTAAAAAAACTTGGAGAGAAAATAAGCACTTTTGAGTGATAATTGTCTCCTTTACTACATGGGAAGAAAGTTTTTAAATTAATTTTTCCAAAATAATAATATCAAGAGGCTGTCCAAAAGTCTTAGCTGAGCTAATTGTGCCCAGAGGAACATGTTCTAAATGTAATAGAATCAGACAACAGTACTTATTTTGGAAAGGCAATTAATAAAAAAAATGCAAAATGCGTGAAATCAAGCAACAATTTAATAAATCCTACCATGTACAGTTCAGCAGGCAAGAAGAGAAAAGTAATAGACCATTAAGGATTCACTAGGGAAATTTGTCAAAGGAACAGGAAACGCCTGGGATATAAGTCTTCCCTTGATCTTGATAGTCTTACAGGCAGTGCTTACTATTTCCACTGGATTTTCTTCGTTTGAAGTGGTGGTGGGGAAAAAAAATGAGGCTACTGAAAATGTGATATGCACCAATACTTCATGAAACACAAGTCTTGAACAGAGAAGGGTTTTCTACAAATGTAGAGTGAAAAAGATTAAGGATGCAAAATCACTGGCAAATACTTGTTCCTCATTAACACTTATCTGCTAACAGCTTAATGGTAGAATGTTGGGGGAATGTGTTTTTGTTTCCCTTTGTAAATAAATATACAAGGCTTGATTAAAGTTTATTTGCAACTTTGAGTTATAGGAAAAAATAAACGAACTGAAATGAAGTTGAACAGAATCTAAAGAGTATACAGTAGGACCTTTGAGAGTGGTAGGATATTTAAAAAAGATATATTTTGTTGGGAAAAAGGGTCAAGTCCTATAACAATGGATGTTAGGCAAGGGGAAGAGGCAAATACTAGGAAAGGAAAGTTTAAAACCTTAAGAGCAACATAATCCAGGTAGAAAATATATTCTTTTTGAACGGATGTATTAGTCGCATTTTCCAGAATGTAGCCTACGGGATTATGCTAAATAGGAATGGAGAATTAGAAAGAAGAATATAGTGCAGCATCTACGCATTATATTAATATATGTTAGTTCAAAGGATATCATATTGACTATTGATTCTTTTATCATCACTTTATATTTTAATTTTATTGTTATTAATTAATGTCTAGAATTATATCAATATTCATAAAATGAATAATTTGGGCATCAGTGAGTTTCTATAGCAAACTGCTTATTTAATTTTGTGACTTTTCTTATTCAAGTGCAAACAATGAATGAAATGCAATCAGAATGTTATATCTCCATATCAGGGATGTATTTAATCATTGAAATGGAACTTCTCGTGAAAGGTGCTTTCCTGACTGAAAAGTTCCAACACGCTGTTGAAAGCGAAGATGGTAGCTTTTCAACTCTTGGAAGCGAAGAGTTCTTCACAAATGAATCAAGCATAAAAAATTACTCCAAGACATTTACAGGTTTATGGAAAAAAATACTTTTATTCAAATTAGGAACAAATAGGACTGCATCTTGCATCATTGTGTGATTGATAGGATGAGGGAAATTGATAGGATGAGGGTGAATGGCTTTAAATTGGAAGAGGGTCGATTTAGATTAGATATTAGGAAGAAATTTTTCACTATGAGAGTGGTAAGGCACTGGAACAGGTTGCCCAGAGAAGTTGTGGAAGCTCCATCCGGGAGGTGTTTAAGGCCAGTTTGGATGGGGCTTTGAGCAACCTGGTCTGGTGGAAGGTGTCCCTGCCCATGGCAGGGGGGTCAGAACTAGATAGTCTTCAAGGTCCCTTCCAACCTAAACCATTCTATGATTCTATGATCTTGTTTCAGGAGAGAACTGAATGAACTTTAAGGTGAAAAAACAAACTGTTTTACCCTCTCTAAAATACTTCAGAGAAGAAACAGTTACATATAAATCCTAAATGAAGAACAAGACAGATCTACTTTGGGGCTGTATACAAGTAATTTGTGTGGATAGCAAGTTATATGGAATTTTTAGGTAGTTGAAAACATCAGCCAGATGCAGTAAAAAAAAGAGAGAAAAAAAAATGACAGGGGGAGAATTGACAGAGTTAACCAAAACTCCAGCCAGAGACTCATTACTGACACTGATATAAGTCTACATTTCCTTCCCAGCTTCCTTTCCTCCTTCATTTCCTGGCTGAACTAGGAGAGCCAAAGCCATAATTTTTTTTTGTACTCTTCTATTGTATACTATTATAATATCCACAAAGGAATGCAATAGCAAAGATGTATGCAACAATGATTAATTAATGATGTGATTAATTCAAATTGCAATTACCCTGATCATGAGGAGTAACAACAAGAAGACTAGGAGATCCTGAGAAAGTTTTTATGACTGTACTGTCCTTGACTACAAGTATTACAGACCTCCAGACAATCCTACCACCCTACCAGACAAGCTGGTGACAGTACAGTATCAAAAACCTTGCCGAAGGGAAGAAAACATTAATTGCTTTCCCCTCATCTACTGAGCTAGTCATTTAATTGTAGGAGTCTGTTAGGTTGGTCAAGCATGATTTCCTCTTCATAAATCCATGTTGACTATTCCAAATCACCTTCTTGTCCTTTCTATGTTTCTAAAAAAACTATGGAATTATTTATTTCATCACCTTCCCAGGAACTGAGGTAAAGCTGACCAGACTGTAGTTCTCCAGAGCCTTATTCTTGCTCTTCTTGAAGATATGACTGACATTTGCTTTCTTCTAGTCCTCAGTCGTTCCATGGGATTCTTAGAAGGTCCCTGAACGGATAAAAGTATTCTCTTCTGAAGTCCAGGGCTGTGATCCTGCTGTTTACCTTCTTCCCTCACTTCAAGATCCCGAACTCCTCCACCTCAGAGTCACAGGAGCAATGGCTGCCCCCAACCTTCACATCCCAGACTATTGGGATTAAAAGGAAGCTTAGGCATCACCTTTAAAAGTAGAGAAATATTTGAGGTTATTTTGCATTTAACTAGACGATAACTCAGCGTATCTCAAATAAAACATTTATTCTGTAGCTTTAAAACGAATTTATGTACAGTGCCCACAGGTACACTTGTAAATAAATACACTTTCACAGTATCTAAGAAAGCCCAAAAGATTTTTTTTTTTTTAAGAAAAGCATTCAATATGCATTTATTGCCCTAAGGAAGTAGGATAGCAATGTTAAGAAATGTATATAAATGGGAAAAAAAGTATTAATGGCTTGTTGTATTAGTATTTGCTGCTTTTAACAGACTTTTGATACCTGCTGTGTTCAGACTTACACAAAAAATTTGGAAAAGTTATTACAAAAATGCTGTGCATGATCACAGAGAATTAAACTGAAAAAATGTGAATTATGCTTTATAAATATAAAAAAGATATTTACATTTCTTACAAGTATCTGGCCAAAATTTGTTCTGTGTTTCATGTAACGAAAATCCTAGATTTAGACTGGGCCATTAATTTGTATTCCAGACATTTAATACTGTATATCAGAATAATGACCCTGTTCTCTCTCCCTTCAAGTCCTATATTGAAGCATAAATTTATTTTGATTGAATCTGCTTTCTCTGGATAACATGTGCTACCCCTGCAGAACCTATTGTCAGAATTTAGTATATCCTTTAATGCAATTCTGGAATAATCATTGAGACAGTCATAGACTGCTGCATTAAAATAAAATCTAATGAAGCCACAGCGGTTGCGTTACTATGTTGACGAACTGCTAGAAAAAGAGGAAGGGACTGCTGGGTTTTTTTAATACTGCCAATAGTATTTTCTTCTTAGTGTGTCCAGAATGGAAAGCGCCACAGCTTTCATAAAACATGTCCAGTTTTATTTTGTTTAAAAACAAAGGCTAGAATAACAAAAAATCTGCTACTAGTATTTTCCAGAAATACTTTTTCTATGCTTTTTTATATACTTCACATTTTTTGAGGAGATTTTTTGTCTGCTGTGGCATACTGTTGTGTCTTTTTGTGATATCTTTATTAATTAGTATTTATTCTCATTCAGTGAGCACACTTTTATAGTCATCAAAGCCTTCTTAATGATAATGGTGTCAAAAAGAACATTCCGGCAGATACACTTATCGCTTATGTCAAGTCAATTCAAGAGGTTTTTCATCCCTTATCTCTGACATGACTTAAACTGCCCTTGCCCATAGCAGAAATAAGGTTGTCAAACTGAATTTTCAAATTTATCAGTTTAAAGCCTCTTTTTAGGGCACTCAAAGTTATCTGTATTGAATTAATTACACAAACACATAGATCTATGCTTTATCTACAGACTGAACAGACTGAGACCAGGTGGACGAAGTGACTTTCTGACCTGTCTCAGTACATTCACTGCAGCATGCCTAGGAAATAATTGGCTTTTTCTTTTCTTTTTTTTTTTTTTTTTTTTTTTGACTTTTCTTCTGCTCCAAACACCATGTGCTTGGCTGTAAAACTATCACCTGTATTTCAACTCACGATTAAGACTGACAAGGAAAAAAGAGATTAGCAAATATTTCAAAGAAGTTAAAACACAGCTTTACTTTGCAAAAGTATTCTTTAGTAGGAAAAGAAGAAAGAATGGCTTTCATATCACTTCAGATTTACTAGACTTACTTAAAACAAAACAAAGTTGGAAATTTTTCCCTTTCATTTTTAGATAAATTAAGGTATATTTGAGAACAACATATTTTGATATTTCAGTTCCACTATAAGTGGTCCATGGGGGTTAGAGATGGTTAACTCCCACCTTGTATTTCAGTCTATCAAGAAATTCATTCATTCACCCTCCATGGGGAACAGTTCCCTTGAAAACAATCTCTCTGCAACAAGCTATCAAAAGGTAGCTTTTAAAAGGAACATTACGGAATTTCACACTTCACCAGCTAAATGTAGTGAGACTCCAGTGATAACATGACAGAGGATTTGGTATTTTCCCTGTAGATATTTCAACTTTCATTAATTAGTTTTCTTGTTCTTTATTGGTGCTCCCACCACAATGATAAAAAGGTATCACAGACAGATGAAATGTCCAAAAAGATTCAGAATGTGTTGTTCCAGTAGATTGAATACAACTACCACAAGCAAAAATGTTGTCTGCACTCTGCTTTAATTTCTGACGTATGGCATCAGAAATTAGCAATAAGATAATGTCAAGGGAATGGCAACAAAGAGAAAGGAATAATTTCATATTCATTTCCTATTTTTCTTCCTGCATTTGTTATGGGCCTGAAGATATTTTGTCCCCAGTTCTGCTCTTAATATAGTGTAGCCTTACAATTGTCATGAGAATAGATTAACTCTCTGCCATTTTTCGTCTCATTTTAAATGGTGATAATTCATTAAAGAAATGAAATAAAACAATGGAAGTAAATTATATATTACAATTAAGCATGGAAAAGGTTTTAACACATACAAAAAAAGCAGGAAAAATTGATTCACCCAACACAAAAGTCTTAAGACCATGAAAAATACTTAGTGGCCTTGATCCATTAGGCATGAAGGAAATTTAGCACAGGTGAAATGGTGCTGTGGTGGCACCTTTTCCAGTGGGCAGATGCCCATCCTGACACTCTCTCACTCCTCCTCCTCAAGAGGACAGGGGAAAAAATAGGATAGAAAAGCTTGTGGGTAAAGATAAAAACAGATATTAATTACAAGTTACCATCAGAAGCAAAATAGACTTGACATGGGCAAAATTAATTTAATTTATTGCCAACTAAAATAGAGTAGTATGGCAAGAAACAAAGACAAAAATTAAAACGCCTTCCCCATACACACCCCTCTTCCAAGGCTTGACTTCACTCCTTCCTTCCCAAATCCTCTTCTCCCCGCCTCAACCCCAGGTGGCACAGGGCGAGTTGAGCATTAGGGTTGCAGTCAGTCCCTTACAGCTCTTCTCTGCAGCTCCTTTCTCCTCACACTTTTCCCCTGCTCCAGTACGAGGTCCTCAATGAGCTACAGGGAAAGACCACCATGATCTCTTCCAAAACTTCCACAGGCTGTAGTCAAAGCTCTGCTCCAGCACCTGGAGCACCTGCTACCAAAACCTTGCCTCCTATACCCAGTGTAGGTGCAAAAAACATTCATTTGTTTGACCATTGCTATAATGTTTCTGGGTACTGTTCTCAGAATTCATGTGATTTCATACTGACGTCCTGGGTTTTGCACCCTTCCCAGTGTGTGTCCATGGATACACACTTGTGCACAGTGACTTAGAATGAGGTAAAGGAACTAGATTCTTTGCCCATAGTTAACACAATATTGAACATAATTTGTAACATTTGCTACTCTTCTTTTTCTTTCTTTTTTTTTCTTTCTTTTATTGACACAATCTAGTCTCATCATTACATTGGCTAAACTGTAACATTCAACATTGGTTCAATGTGACTTACAAAAACATAAACTCAGGCTAAAAATTACAGCACTGTCTCATCATAAGTGAGGGAGGTAGATGTTGTTTACATATCATCAGTTTCAGTAGAACAAGGATAGAACTTTGGATGACTGCATGCTTTCACTAGTGAAACTAGTTCTCTATGTGATATTGAACTTAGACTTACACTTACAGCTAAGGGTTTACATTGAAGGGGAAGTAAGACCCAGCTTTCAGAAGCTTCAAAACCCAAGTATCTCTGAATTAATCCAGTATGCAAATGTAGCTAGACTGAGTAGAAAGTTTCCCTGGCTTGTTTCCTTAGCATGAGAAATACTTACTGCTCACTGTTTTGCCAGAAAGGATGAATATCATAGTGATTACATGACCATCAGAGAAGTCAGCCGCAGAGCATGACATCAAGACCAAGTCTCATTAGCCACCAGTTAATGCTATGACTTTGGATTGTTCCAACCTCAGAAGCTCCACGGAAAATGGAATAACACACTTAACTCGGTGCTATGTTCTGAGGTAGGCAAAAATAAAAATACCTCTTTACTTCTATACCATTTGGCCCATAATAAGGATAACTTGTGAAATAGTCCTAAAAATCATTGCATATGGGAATGTTTTGGCATGCTAACCAAAGCCAAACTAGACTTTTTTGAGATATTTTTCTCCTATTTGAACTTTTATGCGTGTTCGTACATGTCAAAAAGATTCTTGTATTAAAAGGTCTTAATATTGAGCTATAATGACATCAAAATAAAATGGCAAGCATTCACTCATGGAATTCTTCAGCATTTCCACAAGTTTTGCAGAGGTTGTTACCAACACAGAACCTCAGACAAACCTTTGTCTGAATATCTGTATATTTTTTTAAGTGTTCCCTTGACAGTAAGATTTATGTCTTCAAGGTAATAAAGTAAAAGTTTATTTGACACTGGAATTATGCAACTACTTTCTTATGGCAATTGATAATAAAAGGCAATGGTTCAGAAGTAGAAGTGGCTTACTTACAGAGAAAATTATATTTTTTTCCTCGGACTTCATTTTGATAGTAAAAAAAAAATTATTTATTTCAAAATTTAAATTAAATGTCTCTGTTTTCTCTAGATGTTCGGAAGAATTAATAGACTTTTTTTTTTTTTGAATCCTCTTCCAAATGTGATGATGATGACGACCATGTCTGATATTCTCTGGATCAGACATCTTCAGCTCCTTCATTATTTCTTCAAGTATAATGTTTTCTAGTGAGAATATCTGTATGGATAATGTTATCTAGACATCTGATAGTTTTAAGTCCTCCTTTCTGGACTCTACCGTTGGTTCAAATTCTCAAATCATTGCATCCAAAAGTCAACACAGAATTTCTATGATTTACCAGTAATTAGCAGAGCAGAAGGATTTCACACACTATAAATCTGTTTATACTTCCCAGCTTGGTGTTAATCTAACTTTATGGTAGTGTTGGCCAAGGTTCACATTTTTGTCCATTTTAATCACAACCCTTTTTGCCAATTTGTCAAGATCATTTAACATTTTAATTCTGACATTCAACATGTTTGAAGTCCCTCCTAGTTGGGATTATCTGTAAATTAACAAGCATATTTTTTGTTGCGTCATCCAAGTCACTAATGAAAATGTCCAATAGTAGCAGACCTAGAGAGAACCTCTGGTTCCTAGTCACTGCATCTTTTTGGTTTAACAAATGATAACTATAACCCAAGAAAAATTTTTCAAGTTCTCCCATCTGATATAGTTTTATCTCCCTGTGTCGTGTACTGAGACATCCGCTACTTCATGTGTATCAACAAGGATTTATAAGGTTTGATACTCTTTATTTTATATTGAAAATTATAACAATGGCTGTTTTGATATTATTTATTCCTGAAAAATCTATGCTGGTTATTATCTTTTTCTTGAAGTCTAAGTGCTTGCAAATTATTTCATTGAATAATAACAACTGTCTGTATTCCTTACATACTTGCTCCTAATGTAGGAACAATGTTTTCTTTTTTCTGGTCTTTTAGAAACTTTTCTTATCTTTTACAGTTTCCTAAAGAAAACGGCTTTGTTTTCTAGGTACTCCTGTGTGAATTTCACCAGACACAGATGATTTGAAAACCTCTAATTTATGTAAGCATTCTCTAAACTGCTGTTTCCCTGTTTTACCACTCTGTCCTTGATATTCCTAGCCAGCTAATCACAGCTGACTCTTTTTGTGAAGACTGAATTAAAAAGACTTTAAACATGCTGTCTCCTCAGCACCATCTTCCCTTTTCTGCTGAATGGCAAACCAATTTGTCTGCCATTTCTGGAGATATTTGTAAAGAAGCCAAGCCTCTGGATTTTTTTTAATGTATTTTGCTCATCGTTCATTACATGACTTGACTTAACAAGGTTTGTGCAATTCTTTTACACTTAGTCATCTCTCCATCTTAAATTTTCAGTACTTTTCCAGTTTGCAAGATTTCACAATAGAGCCCAGCTGATCTATCATGACCATCCTAGCTTTATGCTACTTGAAATATTTTTTGCTTGTGCTCATGCTCTTGATGCTGTTTAAAGAAATCCCAGCTGTCTTAAACTCCTTGTTTTCCATGTATTTTCTGTGGAAACTTCTCCACTGGTTCTCTTAATTCATGAATTTTGCTCTTGTGAAGTCTTTTTTTTTCCTATTACCATGTCAGTTGTATTCTGTTTTCACATTCTCACCAATAGAATAAAGCCAGAAAGTAAACATTTCTGAGACCGGGTCCACACACTGATTTCAAAGGAACTATCCTCAGTGAATAGCTCTTTCAGGGCCAGGATCCAAGGTCTCTTACTACACCTAGAATACCAGTCTAGAGGGATCCTTCTGACATCGGTATTTAAGTTTTGGTCATAGAAGCATAATGTATGTAACTCCATGAAAAAAAAGGAATTTAATTTGGAGTTTCAAATTTACCCATATCTCTTGGCTTTTCTCCATAATTCTATAAAGATCAAACTTTCTTTTGCATTTTACAAGAAAGATTTTCTCGCAAAATATAAATATCTGCCACTAAGCGTGACTGGTCTTTTTTCTCTGAAACTTTAACTACTACAAATATAAACATCTTTGTCAGCTTGAAGTGCTGCGGTTTTTGCATTTGAAATCATCTCACAAGCAGAAATGGTATTTTCAACATGTTTTTGGTTTTTAAAATGGAAATAGACTAATAGAAAAGGGGTTGCATATTGTTGAAAGTTGAGTTTCTACTAAAATTATGGAGCAAAGTTTTCTCCATAATTTCAAATTCCTAATAGTAAAGGTATTCACCAAAGGCAAATACTACAAATGTAAATTGTAAAGAACATCTCCTTATCTGAGAAGGAAATTAAGTTCTAATACCCATCTTTTCACTCTGTTTCACTGAAGATATTTTTTCTGCCATTTCTATCTCCCCTTCCTTTCCCAAAAATAATAAATAACCTGGGGAATTATTTTTTTCACAGTTCAGTCACACAAAGCACCTCCTTCACGATATTTTCAGAAAAAAGTGGAATTTTTGTCTAAGTGGGTGAAAAAACTCATCCCAGTCAAGGCACTGGAAATTTCTATCAACTATGTCCAAATTTAGAAGATGAGCACAAGGTACATACTGACAGCAGAGATCACCCTTGAGGATATTTAGAAGAAAATCTGTCATCTGTAAAACTGAAATGATAACAGCCATTAGATACCAGGGATGTATTCCTTGTCAATTTTCCAAAGATAAAATGCATTTACTAAAAAGATAAACTGTGACTGTCATGTTGAAAAAAAAATCCCCACAAAACAACCATACCTAAAAGCACAAAAAAAAAAAAAAAAAAGACATTTTTGTCATTGACAAGCTTAGTGACTAAGATTTTAACACACTAGTGTAGCAGGACAGTTTGCAAAGCTATTGTGTACTGTGGTCTAACCATCTGTTTATGAAAGGGACTATCTTTTTATTTTGTAAAGTGAAAATAAATAAACAAATTAAAGTAAAAAATCTTTTGTAAAAAAAAAGTTTTTGATATCTCCAGTACTTAATATAGTAATCAGGACATTTCGAACTGCTTGTTTTCACAAATTCCCATATTTCATCGTGTAACAAGAGTTCTCAAGGAAGGGAAACATTCTTATTTCTGTTAGTTGGTACCAGTACAAAGCTATTCTGTTAACAAATAAAATGTTTAAGAAAGCTACATGATGGAAGTTATATATATACACAGTGAACTCCCATTTAATGCTAATTGCTGCTTTAATTCTCTCTGGCATGGTATTCAGAGATAACATTAAGAATTGGGTGAAATAATGGCCATCGCTACCTAAAGTGATTATCTTAAAACATTTCACTAAACAATTATATTATATATGTGTGTATGTGTATATATTTATACAACACATATATATTCAGTGCAACACTGAATATTATTTCCTTATTTATGCCTGAACTTTTATTTAAATTGTGTAAAGTAGAAGCTCCAACCCATTCGAAGAGACGTTACACAAAAAAAGGAATGTTCTCCTTTTCCCAAATTGCCTATAGTCCACAAATAATAGCAAGATTTATTTCAGGTGCATCAAATATCTTGAAGCACAAGACAGGTAGGAGGTATTTACAGATATAGTGATAAGCAGTAGTCACAGAGCATCAGCTGGTTGTTTGAAACCTGGATTGCTTGACTGAAACTAAGAAAGCTCCAGAGACTGAGATTCCTAAACAATAACAACACAGAGACAGTTTTTCAAACAAAAGCACTGGAGGTTGGAATGGAAATTAGTTTTCCTCATAAAAGATACTCCTTTTGGGAGGTAGGGGAGGGAAATCCTATGGTAGTGCCAGTATTAAATCTTGAAGAACACGTTTAATTTCCTCTCACTAAAAACTAAGTGAAGCAAAACATTCCTCAAAGCCCATTTTTAGGCTAGAAAAGAATACAGTGAACATTTCAAGAGACCTTCAATTAGACTGATGTGAAAACCACAGGCACACGGGTGTGGCAGGACTTCATTGCTTCAAAATGTTTTCACAAGTTGAGGGGAAGACTGGAATACCACAGGTAAATGAAGCAGCTAGAAAGTTTGACAAAACTGAATCAGGGTATATTAACAAACTGAAACCAAGAAAGTATCGTAGTCAGCGACTGCTCCTTTATCTGTTTTAGCTGGTGGGAATCACAACAGAAAGTAGTGCAGCAAATTAGTACCTACGCGAGTACGTAGGTGGGTGCATGTGTACTTTAATAACACAAGAGACTTTAAAGGAAAAATATACAAAATAATTAAAGTATAGCTTGCTCATTATCAAGATAACACTCTTAAGATGAGAATATTTAGCTGTTACATGTTAGAAAAATGAAAAAAAGAAGCCTATTAACTGGTAAGGAGCCGTTTAAGAATCTCATGCCCATGTTGTTACGTACCCATTTCTACAAGCTTGGAAAAAGCCAACAAAATCCCTACTAAGAACTATAACACAGGTGCACAAATGCAAAAGAACTCTGTATTGCATTTGAACATTGGTTTTAAAAAAAAATCTATGGAAACTTGGTGCTGCATCTTCTTTCAATTGTTCTACTATATGTAAAACAACAAACGAAGATTTGTTTTAGTGAGGTTTATAAATTTATGGTGTGGCTGGATCCCTATATCCTCAAGGTATGAGCCACCTCTGAATGTGGGGAATGAGCAAGTCCAGTTCACTCTTTCATGTCTGTAAAAAGACCTACGTGTTGAGCCAAATTTCCTCATCCCCTGGGAGAAAAATCATAAGGGGCAAGGAATGTGTTGGCTTAAAAATGCTTTTAACAGTTCGTCTGGCAATTGGTTGTGTTTTTAAAGTTTGACTGTACCAAACTGGCCCTATTGCCAGCATAGCTCAACATGGTAATTACAACAGTACTGTAGAATACAAGAGATTTCCACAGGAGAAAAAGAAATGCACGTTAAAGAGGAAAACTTTTCATGTGTGGTACAAAAAATATTATGCATTTAACTCTGAACTAAAAGGTTCCTACTAGAGAATAGTCCAGCTGTTTACATGAACAATCAGAGATGGTTGAAATATCAGAAAACCTTTGCGGTCGATGAATGTTTTGATGACACTGACCCAGGTAGCCTACAATAGATACACCGTTTATAAAGAACACCTATTAGCTCTTAGAAAGCTGAAGAACTTGGAGTGTCTTTTACATGCATTGATAATCAACTTGAGAGTGGTCCGGAACGGACTGTTTATGTGTTTATAAGCCTTGCTGATATGAAGGAATTTGTAAGTCCCGCTGTTCTGCTGGATTTTACCTACTCAGCTGAAACACTAAGAGTCATGGAAGTTATGGGCTCCATTAGAGCAGTATTCAGTTTCAATAATATGCTGTATTTTGTTTTAGTAAATGGTACATTTTGTTTCTACATGTCCATTTAAGTGAAGAGTTCAGGAAGAACCTCAATCTATGGTAAGTTCTAACATACTCTTTTTAATTTCTCAATCATTGCCTCCAACCATCTCCATATACGCGGCCAATTAAAGTTCTTCAAAACAGCATTATTTGACAACTAAAAAACCTCAAATAAGATATCACAGTATCACAGTATCATCAGGGTTGGAAGGGACCTCTGGAGATCATCTAAGTCCAACCCCCCTGCCACAGCAGGGACACCTACAGCAGTTGCACAGGACGACGTCCAGGCGGGTTTTGAATGTCTCCAGTGCGGGAGACTCCACAACCTCTCTGGGCAGCCTGTGCCAGTGCTCTGCCACCCTCAGAGTAAAGAAGTTCCTCCTCATCTTAAGATGGAACTTCCTGTGCTCAAGTTTGTGCCCGTTACCTCTTGTTCTATCACTGGGCACAACTGAAAAAAGACTATTCTCATCTACCTGGCACCCTTCCCTTAAGTATTTATAAGTATTGATAAGATTCCCCCTGAGTCTTCTTTTTTGTAGACTAAAAAGCCCCAAGTCCCTGAGCCTTTCCTCATAAGAAAGATGCTCCAATCCCCTAATCATCTTTGCAGCTCTTTGCTGGACCCTCTCCAGCAGTTCCCTGTCCTTCTTGAACCGGGGAGCCCAGAACTGGACACAATACTCCAGATGCAGCCTCACCAGGGCAGAGTAGAGGGGGAGGATTTAGGTGTGACTTCTAATGTTGAACACGGTATTGGTTCTGCTAATCTAAAGACTATAATATAATATAATAAAAACGTGTGAAATGCTAATCACTTCTTACCTCTTTCTTCAAAATAGATTATAGAATAACTAGGGTTGTTCAAACTTCCACAAATTCTCCACCAATATGGATTTAATATAATTTTATAACTAATTACTAAATGACATGTCAAAGTCAATATGTTGAGAGAAAAATTAGAGAATTACATTCATTCACTTGAATATTGAAATAAAATTCTAATCATTTACGTATTTTCAAGTTTTCAGTGTGCCAGTTTGTTTATGCTAATTAGAGCTATGCGTATAATGGGACAAAAAATGCATGCTATCTGTTGCCAAAACATATCCTTCAATAATCTGTATCACTTGATTATTTTTGTTGAAGGAAATTCAGCAAGTCAAAATACTGATTTTGCGTTTTGAATTCTTTTTTTAACTAGGCTAGAAAAACTATAGCTCAAATCTGAAGCTAAGCAGTTTATTTAATTCAATAGCATTTCAGCTTTTTGTAATTGCCTACGAAGATAAAAAATCATTATTTACACATTTTTATCAGAAATGTTAAGTGCAAAATGGAATTTTAAAATATATTTGGTGTTTTGACAGAATAAAGCTAAAATTTCAGCCAGAAAGGGAATATAATTTTCTCTATGCATGCAGAAACATAGAAGAAACAGTCAAAAATGATCAGCAAAAAAATCTTTTACAGTATGATTTAAATCATCATTACTAGTTTCAGGAGTCATCAACTTCATGAGTTACGATCAAATGAATTCCTAGTCATGCTAAATCAGACGCAGGAAGAATATCACAAAGAAAATAGTAAACCAAGTTTTCCTGCCTCTTTAAGTCTCAGAAGGACAAGACTGCATTATTCACCTCTCAACATTAGTATAGAGCTTGGTTATGTTTTGTGAGGTTTTTTTGGTTTAGTTTTTTTTTTTTTTTAATGTCTTGCAGATTAAAAATGTAGTAATAATTGGAACATATTACTGCAACAAGGGGAGATACTTCAGCAAATTCCATTACCACAGAGCTACACAACTTCATCCTAATATACATGTTGCCCTTGAAAGCACCTGTAGCAATGTGAACTTCATTAGATATCCATTGAAGCCTGACACAATTTAGTAAAGCAAAATTTCATAGAGCAAATTTCCTTCCCATGTACAAGAATTCATGTGCATTTCCTGCCTGACGTTAACCAACAAAAACAGAACATGAAAAAAAGAAAAAGTAGTTTCTCACAATGCAGAAGAAATTAAACTTAACAAATGTTTGGACAAGATTTTATCTGAAAGTTTATCTCATAGCATTAGAAAAGACAGATCATATGCTATGGTTAAAGCTCTTATTTATATGGAAACTTATGACATTTTTTTTTTTTTTTTTCCTGAGGATATAACCTTATGTAGAATTGTAGTCTTTGCATGATTTTTAAAATCTGTAGATCTATGGATTGCGCGAAGAGCATCATTTCATCTTTTAATTTCATTCAGATGTCATTCCTAATAAAATTTCTCATGTGAGGATAAAATACCTTCTGGGATTTAAGGAATGCATTATTACAGTGTTTTAATGCAGAGGCTTCATATGACCGTATCTAAAGGTTAAAATTACCTAAAACTTTATGCTGAATTTCTTACGCTAAATGTTATCATGTCATTCATAAATATTACTTGCAAAGAAAAAGAAAAAAAATATTATTTGATGTCTACCAGGTAGGTATGGAAGCACTGAGGAGTTAGTTCTTGCTTTATTATATTCTATTTAATACTTAAATGTGTTAAACTTGTTATTTTACAGTAACATTTCAGAAAATAACTTTGCGAGGTTTATAGTCTTTATAATTTCCTTATATTTCAGAGCTGCTATCATATGTAGGATGTTTGCTTTTCAGTTTTGCAGGGACAAAGGAATTCTTTTTTGAGTAAAACCTGCAAGATAAGAGATCACATGGTTGTCTATGCAGCTAACTGTTCAAAAAGAGACTTTTTTCTCTCTTAAACACATGCTTGAATGAAAGGCACAGTGCTAAAAATGGCTAATTTGTCTTAACAGTCAGTCAATATTGGCATGCATAAAAAGGGGAGAAAAAACAATATGAGAGGTTAAAAGAAGAGAAAAACAAAGCAGTAATAATATTGAAAAAAATCAAATAAGAAATCAGTGCATTTCCCTTGATGATTTAACTGAAACGAAATAAGGAAAAATGTTAAGATGTGTTTCTTGCCTCAGCTGGTTTGAGATGGAATATAATCACACTTCTAAAAGCAAGTAGGATGGCACCCTGCCAAAGTCCCCAAAGTAGCGCCTTGATATTCATGTTCTCACAGCAAGCTGTCCTAAGCTACGATCCCTTTCATGTGGCATTTTACGCAGTGCAGCTTTATCTGTTTGGGAGAATACCTGTGGTTATGTCTAGAGCAGTGCCCTAACTGGTGGCAGGGCCTGGGCACTGCTGCTCAACTGGTTGTACTGCTGAACACTGCTTGTTGCAGGTGTATCGGTGGAAATCTGGCATGCTTTTGGGCAGTGCCAGCTGGCACCCTCCCAGACAAATCATGGGCAAGTATGGGGGGTTAGTGCAGGTCAGGGATCATTCGTAAAAGGTTGAAAGCTGTTGTTTCACTTCAGGGGCTGGGACAGTTTTATCCTGCAGTCACGGCCAGACGCTGCCAGTTGGCATGAGCACCAGAGAAAAGGCTCTCTTCTATATTGTTTACTAATATAGATATAATATACTTTCCCTGTATGCAGCACAAGACTTTCTGAAAAGCACAGGAGGAGTAACTTAATTTGGTTTGTTCATAATATTTCCTTCAACAGAGTCTTAACAAGCTCACTCTGAGTTTTCTCTGTGCTTAGGGAAAAAGTAACTGTCTCACAGAGTACCATGAACGTGATATATAATTCATGCATATTACATGTTTCCTTAAGAACTGAGTTAACTGGGACTATATTCCTAGTTTCAACATATCTTCTCCAAAAACAAAATCATAATTTAGCTACAGGGATGTCATTGAATAAACAGCAAAAAATTAAGCTGATGTGGAACTACTGTCTTTTCTTTCACTGATAATCAGAAAGAGCTACAGCCCCAAGTAAACAAAGTGGAGAATTTCAACATTTCCATACTAGCAATTAATTATGCCAAACAATGTGCAAATCAAGAACTATTCGCTAAAGGCATGTATGAATAATTTAAAACAGTAAATAATTCCAAGCTTTTTGCAATTTGAGAAAGCACAGGTCATAATAAAAAGAGGTGCCCAGGTACAATTTTCCATAAAGGCAGAGATCTGACCTACCAATGTTTTAAAGAATTTTAGAACAAGGGAGATGATACAACATTTTCTATAAAGCTGTTTTACTTAATGAAGAATGACTCTGAAATTTATTTTTAAACGCCTGCTGATTTACTTAACAAAATATTATAAACTGCCTCCAACTGCTGTAGATCAACTCTTATAGGAGAGTCCTTTTTCTATGAATTTAGAGCACTTTTCACAACTCACTGTTAATCCAGGATGAGGGCCTCTTAGAGGTATAGAAAAGATCAGGGTATCATGGACATCCAGTAAAAATGAGTTTCTTTCTCTGCATTTTAACTTACACTTACACCACCTATTCATTTTCAAATATATTAGTAAGCTTCCATGCAATTTTTCCTCATTGTATATCCTGTTTTATTATTACCCCTGCGTATTTTTTAGGTTTGTTTGTGTGTTCATGCATATATACTCTCTAACACAGTACAAATAAAAAATATAGTCTATTGCAGAAAAACGTGAACCATCGTTTTTCACTGTAATGTTATATTTAAGGTTTTTACACAAAATTTTGCTACTTCTAAATCTAGCTACTATTTTATAGCAAGATGTATAAAGAATGTGTGTCACGAACAGATTTGACTCAAAGAATGTTAGCCGCCTCCTGAATTTGCTGAAGTTTAAAGAAGAAAGATAATAAAACTTTGCTGAGATAACACATATTTTTCAAAAATGTGTGACCGTTTTTACAGACAACAAAAATCTTTTTGTTTTGGAAGATAACAAGGAAAGTGTTTTTATTTAAAATTCAGCTAATTTTGTTTCAACAGAAAAAGTCTGATCCACTGAGAATTTTCTATCCAAATAAGTGACTTCAATTATCACTGTGGAAATGAGGTGACATTCAAAGTTGGTATATGGCAAACCCACATCTGTCAGTCTTTAATTGAATGTCAATAATACACATTATTCCAATGAGAGGAGACCTTGCCTAAGGAAGGAAAATCTTAAGCCTGTTAAAAGACAATTTCTTTTACAGCAAATGTTTAAGATTTTCTATCTGTAGCATTTCAGGTATAACAGCTGCGTTTAGTGGAATGGTTTATTTTTTTCTTTTGCTAATGGAGTATAGAAATGGTAAGGAACAAATCACACAAAAGGAAAGGGGAACAAAGAGGTAAGGAATCATAACTGCAATAGTTCACTGTAACTGTAGTAGTTCATACAAGTTCATTTGCAACTGAAACTGATTTAAAAACCTCCACATAAGGAAGAGAAAGAACCCACAAGAAATCTTTTAAGTATGCTGCACTTAACTACTGGACTTAAAGCAAACGCCCAGTTAACACAATCCTAATTGTTAAGCAATTTGCATGTAGAGTTTGCATTTCTGTATTTTTTATCTAAAAAACTAAAAAATATCCCCTTCCTACACCCACATGTTTCTGAAGCAGTTTATATTCATGCCTAAGCTGAATTACTGAGTTAATCATAGTGTCTCACTGCCATCTTTTGCAAAGAAAAACTAATTCTGTTGCTTAGTGAGATGGATGGACCCAAGACCAAGGTCAGAACCGAGGTATTCAGAGTCCCACTGGCCAAGAAGGAGGAAAAGAAAACAAATCAGTCTCTTCTTCCTTTCTTTTTTATCTTCTATTTAATAACGTAAATCTTTGTTCTTGCAGCTGTATTATAACAAGCATGTTTCTAAGAGACTATAGCTCTCATTAGGCTCCCCAGTTTTCATATCAGGAAAGGTATTTAATAGGTCAAATGGCAGATACTGAGCAAGACTTCCATTTTTCTCATAGAACTAGAGTCAGTTTAAATAAAATTCACACTTTTAAGCTAATATCTGTGGAGAAAACAACCATAAGTGCCATGCTTGCCAAGATTGGAGGGATTCTGAAGGCAAATTTTATGCTGCTCCGGTTATTATTATTGCTGTTATCATTGTTATTATTTTTTATGTCTTTCACTGTCCTTTATAAGAAGCAGGGATTCTACTTGTCCTTTTCAGCTTCCAACTTTCCTGCTTGGTCATATGTTTGAATACATGGTCACATTAAATACGTATTTTGGAATCTACCTTTTCCCATTCAAAAATGATAGATAAAAAGATCTAGGTTAAAATTTCTATTAGGTACTTTTGTACTCCCCTCTAACAAATAAAATAAATTTGTTCTGTGAAGTTGTTGCATGACTAAATCCAGTCAAGGAGTTGTGAAAGAGAAGACTTGAAATGTATCTGCAACCTTATCCAAAGACACTGTCTTCTTTTTCCTTTTTTGCTTTTTTCTTTTTTTTTTTTTTTTCTTTTTTTCCCGGTTGGAAAAACTGCTTCTATTCTGCCCTCTCTCTTTGGAAGAAAAGAAAACAATCTTCCATAACCAAAATTTGTCTTCATCACTTAATCGTAGTTCCACAGGGAAATTTCACAACAAAGACGCTATAAAAAAATCTGAACTGAGCAGCAGTGGATTGTAGCTGCAGTACTAGGAATGCAATTTATAAAACATACAAACATGACAGGGTTAGTCGGGAAGCAAAGTACCTTCAATTAAGACTGTAGCTGTGTCTGAATTCTGAATATAGTTTTCCAAATAAAACAGAAGACAATAGGATATTGGTACTTATAAAATGAGTCTTGTGAAAAGCCCCACAGATTGATGGCTGCAAGCAATGGGGAGATACTGCTCCGTTGGATGGAGTTCCATTCAATGTATTGCTTGCACTACTTGTTTAAAAACAGACATATTCCCTTGAGATCTTTAAATAGCTTGTGATATTTGAGAAAGTTACAGTTCCACAAAATGAATGCAGAAGGGGATGTTATGCACTATAGGATGATAAAGAAAGGAATTGGTTTAAATAGGGCATGTGGAAAACTGTTGCCTTATATATGGTTTGACTAAATTAATTAATTTGCAGTTGCCTTAGGAAACTATACGCATGACTGCAGAATATATATATTGTAAGCTTTTGACCAGTATAAATTTAGTTTGCAAGGGTTTTATAATAAATATATATATTTATAATAATAAAATAATTATTTTGTGCTTAAACAGACGCAATGCAAAACAACATTTATATATTCTTATAGATAACTTGTTTCTGGAGGGAAAAAAAATCCCTGTTACTGGTATGACAGTCTTTCTACGTTTTTTCTCTTCAGTCATTTCTGGAGTAGATGTGACTTGGGAGAGTTACCTGACTGCTATTTTGTACCCAAATTCTGACCTCAGATAGAAGTCTGTGCCCTCTCCATAGAAGAACATGCCCTATTTCAAAGTTGTAAGTATCTCATATCTGAAGTGCTGAACTTTTCAATAGCTTGGGATCTCATTAGAAAGTTCTCTCACAAAATCAATATATTTTTTTCTGAAGCCATCCAAGTAATGAAAGGTAATAAACAATTTTAGTTACAAGTTAGCTATCTTCCAGGTTACAGACTTGTTTTTTCAGAGGTGGTGTGGATTAAGTAGAATATAGGGGTCTTCTTTAAAAAGGCTTTTAAACCAAAACTTTGCTAGATAAGGGAGTTTACAACAGTTCTGGATATCAGTAGAATAAGATCTGGGTTAATTCTCAGGGATCCTTCCCCAAGGATTCTTGGCATACAATTTTGGCTGGTTTTAGCAACACCAATTTTCCATGCAGTGGACATTCCTCACTAGGATCTAGTTAGTATTTGACGACTCTATTGGATATATATCTTTGACATTTTTATTAGCTATAGAAAAGCATTTTAATATGGAAATTGTTAAGGAGTTCATTAATTCCAACTGGGCAAAGTGATTTTGTGTACACCAAACAGATACTGTGTTTCAAAAATGTTAAAACCTTGAATGAAAAGCATATTGATTGCTTTAGGTATGCAAAAGTTTATGCTGACAGGTTTATGATGCAATATGCAATATTCACACGTATAACAAATGCATTTGTGTCTACACTGTGTTGAAAAAATAAGAGTTGCAGTAATTAATTATCTGTTTCAGTTCAATTTGCTTTCTATTGAGAACATCTCATGCTGTTTTATAGTACTTAATAAAATCTAATCCATTAGACAATGTGATAGAATCTTATAATACATACTGACTGCAGGCCCCCTTTGGTTCTAAAACCAATTTATATGTAGATGATACCCATTTTAAATCTCCTCCAAAATAATTTAGTTTACAGTTTCAAATAGTACAAACTAAGTACTTCTTGAAGGCCAACATTAAGTTCACAAACTCTTTCCATTGTGCTGTTCATGTAAAAAATAGAAAATGAAGCTCAAAAAACGGGATTTATTTTTTCGAGGTACAAGCTAAAATCCCACAATATTCATTAATTTAAAAACCAAACAAGAAATGAGACAGCTATGATGTAATTTTGGGACTTGTTCTGAAAGTTCATTTCTAGCATATGTGGAAATATAAATTCATAAATAGATCAATTAGAAATTCTATAAAAGAAAACAGAAAAAACCTTTTGTTTTGCTCAGCAAGGGTGTATTGTAAAAAGGATTTTTGCTTAAAAATAAACTTGATATAATTAAAAAAATTTCTCATTGCCCTTTTTACCCAACTGTTTGAATGGTATATGTGCTTTCTAATTTTTTTTTTTTTTTTTGCTTTACAAGTGTAAATCTAATAAATAAGAAAAAAAATAAAGAAAATAGAATAAAAAGAAAATATTTGTGTATAAATAGTATTGATACTAGTAAGAAAAGCAGCTGAGAAGGAAAATAGGGCTTTTTATATCACCCAGACTCAGAAGGAAAAAAACAAAACACAACCGAACCTTTACAATTGCAGGACAGAAAAACTACTTCACAAACAACCATATGATAAAATCACACACCATTAATTTGATTAATATAAACTTTACTTATGATAAGCCGAAAACTTTGAAAAGAATAAATCCTATGTCTCTAAGTTAAATTTTATTATTCTCTGTACAAGTGACTAACTTGCTGCTGTCTTTTAAATTATAAAAATAAACAGTGTTCTAGGGATTTTATATGAACAATCACTATATATCTCAATTTTGACTGTTAATGGCTTTTGCTGTCGAATCCCTTACCAGAGAAAAGGTCAGAAATCACAATCCCCTATCTAACAAAAAGGAGTTCTTTAAAATGTTCCATAGCCGCCTACATTTGCAGAAGGGGTCTTTGCATGCCACATTGTTCACATGGCCCACAAAAGTCTTTCTTTATGGTCAGTCTAAAACAGGAAAAAAGAGGGATTTGGTCCTGCAAACTGAGGGATGAAACTTAGGAGCTATTCCTCTATGCTTGTAAATATTGAGAAGAGAGTAGAAAAAAGAAAATCATTTTGACTTCTCTTTCCAATGTTGCACATAAAATACTTCTAGAGATTAGAAGTTGGGAGAAATTAGTCAACACAATTGAAACCAGAAATTTATTTTGTGTAATTATTATTTGGTTTTGTCTAAATTGTAATTATCATGCAGCCATACCAAAACATTTCTGAACTTGAGATCACTATTCTCAGAGGGAAATATTTTTTTTAGGACACATCTAACATTATGCTTTACCTTTGGGGCATTACCTTATAAATAAATATATAAGAATCATGCTGGCAACATTTTAAAAAATATGTTCAAAATTTAAGATTCTCGTACTGTGGCCCAAGTGTCAGAAGACAGTCAAGGTATTAGCTCAGTTCTTTCTGAGGGATTCATCTCATGTTTCGACATTTCAGAATTTGACAACTGAACTTATTTTAGTTACCCTAAGCTCCTTTGTAGCCGAGAGGGAGAGAGAGCAGTCTGCGTTTAGAGTAAGAACTTTGCTATAAAGATGGAATTTCTAGGATAAAAATATAGCAAACCAGCCTGCTACCAAGAAAATAAACGTCACTTGACTGGAAAGCAAAGGACACACTTATATAGTACTTGATAATGACAATGCAAGTAATACAGGACAAATTTACAGCACCTGTGAAAGAAGAATTAAGTGTGTTTCTAGATACTGATGGTACGACCTATTTCTCTCTTTTCACCTCCCCTGGTTCATTTAGAAATTCCTAAAACTTTATTATCTTTTTTATTTGTATTTCTTTATTATACCTTTTCACATAAAACAATTACCCCAAAAGTCATTCTAAAGCATATGCCTGTGAAGTGAAAAAGAAGAGGGTCCAAAAAGATTTCTCAGTGCTTATTTATGAATAGACATAACCAGATTAATTGCATTACCGTTTAATGGAATAAATATTCAATTACTTCTGCAATAGCCTTTCAATTAAGTAAACTGTCCACAGCCAATTTAAGTGTCAGAAGAATGGGATTGAAACCAGACATTTTTGACTACAAATTAAAGTCCATTGATCTTTTATTCTCCACACCTATTTAAAAAGTAGAATACTGAATTTTCAATTTTGTGAAATAGTTATAAAGTAGGTTATCTACAAGCTGTTTGATGAATTGCAGTGTAATTCAAGTGCTTCTTTCCACAGAGGAATAGTCAAAATATTATAATTCCCTGTATAAGATACTTTCCCTATTGTTACAAATAAAATACTTGTGGGCTATTCCTGTGTTTGCCACATATACTTATATTTGCAAGGATTTTTAGTACTTACAGTTTCTCACAAGATGATGAAAATAATGCAAGAAAACCATGAACAATTTAAGTTCATGAAGCTGATTGAGCTTCATGCCAGTAACAGGTGGCGGTAAAGATATGAGGCCAGATTGTTAGCTTCTATAAGTATTAGAATAGCTCAACTGATGACAGTGAATATGTGATCCAAGTTCCACAGCTAAGATTTTAGGTCTCATAAGCCGTTTAAAAAATAACTCTGACATTGAGCTAACTTTTTCTTTTTGTCTGCTTCCTTTACTGAAACAAAGCCACCTATTTGGTCTCATTCTACCACAGCACCTCCGCTGACTTCTGTTGTTAGTTCGAGCGCTTTCAGTTCTATCAATCATAATAGAGCTACTTGTGTGAATAAAAGCAGGTTATTGCAGATTATTGCAATACTTCCAAGAAATCAGAATGATCATTTATTACCACAAAAATAGAACAGCATCTCAGTCTTTACATATAGTAGCCTAAAACTGATTTTGAACAGTGATTCATCTTACATATGTATATACAAACACATATGCAAACACACATAGCATGGGGAATAATAGAAACGTGCACGCTTGCAGGGCTAAGATCTTATTGGCATCACAGAGACATAGTGGGATGGCTCCTATGACTGGAGTGTTGGAATGGAAAGATACAGGATCTTCAGGAAGGTCAGGCAGGGGAGACGATGACGGGATGTCGTCCTCTGTGTCAATGACCAGCTGGAGTGCACAGAACTCCACCTGGGGAGGTGACAGAGAGCTGATGGAGGACTAAAGGGAGGGCAGAGACAGGTGACATCACACTGGGGGTCTACTACAGGCTACCTGACCAGGAAGACCAAGCGGATGAGACCCTCTATAGGCAGATTGGAGCAGCCTCACATTCACAAGCCCTGGTCCTCATCAGTGACTTCAACCACCCTGATATCTGTTGGAGGGACAACACATGCTGAACCTTGTTCTAACCAACAAGGATGGGCAGTCTTCACTATAAGTGAATGCGAAGCTCAAGGGCAGCCTTGGCTGCAGTAACCATGAAATGGTGGAGTTCAAGATCCTTAGGGCAGCGGGCAGGGCGCACAGCACCCTCATTACCTTGGACTTCAGGAGAGCAGATTTTGGCCTTTTGAGAGATCTGCTTGGTAGACTACCATGGGATAAAGCCCTGGAGGGAAGAAGGGACCAAGAAAGTTGGCTAGTATCCATGGATCACCTCCTCCAAGCTCAGGAGTCATGCAATCCCAACTAAGAGGAAGTCAGGCAAAAACACCAGGAGGCCCGCATGGACGAACGAGGAGCACCTGGACAAACTCACACAGAAAAGGGAAGCCTACAGAGGGTGAAAGCAAGGACAGGTAGCCTGGGAAAAATACAGAGAAATTGTATGAGCAGCAAGGGATCAGGTTAGTAAAGCTAAAGCCCGGATAGAATTAAATCTGGCCAGGGACCTCAAGGACAACAAGTGAAGTTTCTATAAGTGTGTCCACTGCCCACTGTAGGATAAGATCAGGTTTGAGACCCTCTAAGGAACTTGAAGACATAAAAATCCATGAGACCTGATAAGATGCATCTGAGGGTCTGGAGGGAACCAGTGGATGAAGTTGCTGAGCCACTATCCATCATATCTGAGAAGATGTGGCAGTCCAGTGAAGTTCCCGCTGACAGGAAAAGGGGAAATATAACCCCCATTTTTAAAAAAGGAAAAAAGGAAGACCCAGGGAACTGCAGGCTAGGCAGTCTGACCACTGTGCCTGCAAAAATCATGATGCGAATCCTCCTGGAAATTCTGCTAAGGCACATGGAAAGTAAGGAGGCGATTGGTGAAAGCCAGCATGGTTTCCCTAAAGCCAAACCATGTCTGACAATTTTTGTGGCTTTGTACAACAGGAGTACAGTGTTCATGGATAAGGGAAGAGCAATTGACATCATCTACCTGGATTTGTGCAAAGCATTTGACACTGCCCCACACAACACCCTTGTCTCTAAATTGGAGAGATAAGGATTTGATGGATGGATCGCTCAGTGGATAAGGAATTGGCTGGATGGCCACACTCATAGAGTTGTGGTGAACAGCTTAATGTCCAAGTGGCGAGCAGTGATGAGTAGTGTTCCTCGTGGGTCAGTACTGGGACTGGTGCTGTTCAATGCCTTTGTTGGTGACACAGACAATGGGATTGAGTGTACCCTCAGCAAGTTTGCAAAAGACACCAAGTTGTGTGGTGCAGTTGACACACTTGAAGGAAGGGATGCAATCCAGACGGACTTGGACAGGCTTGAGAGCAGGGCCTGTGCCAACCTCATGAAATTCAACAAGTCCAAGTGCTAAGTCCTGCACGTGGGTCAGGTCAATCCCAAGCACAAACACAGGCTGGGCAGAGAATGGATTGAGAGCGGTGCTGAGGAGGACTTGGGGGTGCTGGTTGATGAGAAGCTTAACATAAAATCGCAATGTGTGTTTGCAGCCCAGAAGGCCAACCACATCCTGGGCTGCATCAAAAGAATTGCGGCGAGCAGGTCGAGAGAGGTGATTCTACCCCTTTGATATATATCTGATCATTCTCCCTTCAGTCAATCCTTTTTTTGTGCACCAGTTAAAATGATTCTTCAGAGGATTCCACATAAATGACATCTATTTCACACACTGTGTAATAAATATTACTGTTGCCTGAATAAAGTCAATCTTCATTTTTTCTTTCAAATCTTATTCCATTCCAATTTCTTGTAACTGCATGGGGGAAGTGACCATTTACACCACTGATGACTTACTTCAGTCACTAATATGAGTTTTAATTCTATCTATGGATTAACTACTCAGCTAAGAGGAGTAAAACTGAAAGGAAACAATATATTTTTCTACAATTTAGAGAAAAAAAGACTGAACTTGTTTTATTTATGCCAGAATGTGGGACAAATCATCAATGATTCTATTAAAAAAGGACAGAAAAAACCCACAAAACTTTTTCTGACAAATGATAGAAAAATGGTCCTTTGAAAATACTATATACCATTTTTAATAAGCAACAAAAAGATGTGAAACTGTTACATATTAGAAACTGCATAAATATCCGTGTATGAGAAGCATTCCTTGAATAGTCAGGAAAACGTCTCCTAGAATACTTCCCATGGAACTATTAATGACTCAGTTTTGGGGTCTGGTGCACCTCAACATACGTCTGACACCCTCTTCTCCATTTTGAAGACAGGTTCCTACATTTCTTTTTCTTTTTTTTTTTTTGTTTTAAATAACCTCCATCCTTACTACCTGTTTCCAGCTTTGGATAATATTTCCCTTATTTTCCTATCTTTTTATAGGTGCTTTTAATATGGCAGATGGTGGGGTTTTTTTGTGGATCCAGAAATTTTCAGGTCATATGACAGTTAAGATTTATCTTGAACTTAATAAAAATTGGGCATCCCATATCCATCATTGTACAGTCTTTTTCTATAGTTAGAGGAGAAAGGCACTTACAAAGACAATAGATTTTGACTCTTCTAGGCAAATGTTTATGGGTAGGTAATTTGTCTCTGTTCAATGAAGATAAGAAGGTCCTGTCTTTGAGTAGATTATATGTGTGAAGTAAAGGGTAGATGAATCCTACGTCATATGCTTTGTTCAACCTAAACAATGAATGTATTGTTTCTAGCAAATTATGTCATTGTCACATGCTGGCTGTATAGATATTGCTATAGATGCAAAATTCAAGATACAAAAGAAGTTAAATAGTCTGACACAGGATACTGCACCCCGCTTCTCTTACGGGAAATTCCACAGAGTTGTCATAGAATGGAGAGAGATGAACACTGAAATATATCCAGTGAGCAGTTTTTCTTTACAGACACAATACACAATTCTTTACAGTGCCACAGCTATGGCATAATCAAATCATAAAATTCAGTAGACTACATTTTCACCTGTACATTCTTAGAGAAAGGTAATTTTAATAGTCCCTCGTATGAAGAAAAAAGAAAGAAAACAAGGACTGACACTGGCTGCCCTAGTTTCTCTCAAAACTCTGAGGTCAAATTAGGTGAGAAAGGTGAGGTCATATTATCCCAGTGCACCACTTATCATCTGCTTTCATGTGCAGTACTTGAGATGTCCAGGCTTAAAGTCTTTTCAATAATTCTTCAAGACATTGCAGCTCAAATCGATCTATAATCTACTTTGGCAGAAGAAATTTCTCACTGTATATTTGTGGTGAGTATATTTTCACCCCAGCTAAACTCCAAAATGGAAAGGCAACGGGGGGATCCTACAGAACTGAGGCATCACTTCACTGGGTATTGTAACGCCTAAGCCAAAGATACATGCCAAAGCCCAGGGTCCTGAGCTAGATAAAATGAAAAGGCAGAGGGAGAACAAATGTAGGTGCCCAAAGGTGGATAGCTGAGGCAGCCCAGAGCTGCATGCCAACAATCTTGTTCTCTGTTCTTGAAAAGATTAATAAGTACCCATTGCAATCCTGATCACTCTCTTGATTGCCAGTGAAAACCCCAATCATTAAGCAAGAAACTGGTAATCATTGTATGTGTTACTCCGTTCAGGAAGGGAAAGGTCAATGCCAGAGAGGAAGCTAAACTTGAGTAGCTAGGGTGGTGCAGACAGCACAGACAGAGGAGCTCCTCAAGAACATGCCCACATAGAAGCCATGTACAGGGTGGGTTGCTCTCACCTCAGGGGGCCTCTGCACACTGACTGGCATGGTCACACGAGGCAGAGCTTGTTGGCCTAGTCATTATTTCATAGTCAGTCAGAGACCCAGCTAAGCCCTGAAGAAAACAAACACGCCAACCTTTCTCAGGTTCCCTCAAACTGATCTTCACATAATCTGCAGGAAGGCCCTCTGTGTAGAAGTAACCTCAAAGTAGTAAAATATTTTTGATCAATCTCCCCTCCAGAGAAATTTATCCTGTCCCCTGCTGTTTCTGAGCTTCAGGTCCACTGCTGGCACTTTCCTGACAGACAGGCTGACTACTACCATGATCTTCAAGGGCCGTGTTGCTTGACAGTATCCATCTTGTTCTCACCCTCTAGCTGACTTAGTCCACTAATAAAATTCATCACTGTGTATTTGGCTATCTCCAAAATTAAGCAGTAAGTGAGGGGGTTTTGACATCTGAATGGCAGACTTCAGTACTTTTAGTGTTTAACTTAACAAAGCACTTGGCAGCTACAATTTCCTGGGGTTTATTTTATTTTGTGTTCTTCTGAATTTCCTACTAAGCAGTTTATTTCCCCCCAGCCCCCTGCAGTGGATTAGAGGGGAAACATAATTTAAGGAAAGTAACCTACATAGTGCCACGCCCATCCATCAGTTCCTCATTTTTGTTCCTAGTAAAATAAAACTTACGTGCTCTTGTGCAGTTGACAGATATTTAAATTAAGACCACTCTTTGCCTGTCAGATAAGAAGCTTCATGAATCACAGCCAACAAGAGCTAACATTTCAGTGGTAAATGCTGCAAATGAAGCATACATTATTAAAATTAACTTAAAATTGAATTAATAAATAACTTTGTAAGCAGCAATTTATTGACCCTGAAATGAAGATCTATCCTTCGAACAAACCATATAGTCATTAAGTCAGTATTGTGCTTGAGATTTCATTCCAAAGTGGATTTTACTTGTAATTTATCTGCACTTCTCAAAAAAACCAAAACAAAACAAACAAAAAAAACCACACCCAAAAACCCAACCAAAAAAAACAACCTAGAACCACCAGCACCAACAAAAATATCAAATTTTTCTTTTTGCTTTTTTTCTTTTACTTACTGCAAGATGTACAAAAACATTGTTTGTCTACATAGTACGTAAACACATATACTATGTCTGTCTAGTATGCACAGTAATCATACTGTAGATGCATAGATCTTGTCCATAAAATATGTTGCACTGTTCAACTCATGTAAATACCAATAGAAAGATAAACAATGTTGGGAAACAACCCTTAAAAATACCTTTCCCTAAGAGGGAATAAAAAAGAAAAAAAGGGCAGAAAAACAACTTCAAAGCCACAGCAAATTCTTCATATTAACTATCTGTGCTTATTCTATTAAAATATTTTTCTCTCAGGTATTTTTAAATTGAGCATTCTAAGCAAGTGATTGTGGGACTGGGATTCACTTCACTAAGCTTAACCTTCTTAAAATTAAGCATCTATTCAATCCGGGTTTTGTAGGCACACTGTTTAGTGCAAAAGGTGGAAAACATCCCATCCTACCAGTTCTCTACTTGCACTTTTGGGTTAAAACAGAAGCTTACTAATATGAACATTCAGCTTTATTTTAGCAGATTAAATAGAAAAGTGAAGATATAATTTTAGTCCAAATGAACAGGTGAAATGGGAATAATTTTGGGAAACTGGCAGAAAATATGAAGTCATAGTGTGAAGGGGACACCAGACTTGGCAGATTTTAAAAGCCAGTGGATTTCTCGTTCCCACTTTGATAGATAGAGGCTGCTGCTGTTGTAGGGTATGAACACTGAAGATGCAAATACACACACACAGAGCACGTATGACAAGCTATATGAGTCAGCACAGATAGGAGAACAGTGCCTTTACCAATGCGCACTGCAACGTAAACAGCATTGTTGGGTTTGTGGGGTTTTGGCTTTTATGCTTGATTACTATTAACCAGATACCAAATGACATATCCTTATAAGACAGATGTTCTTGCATACAGACCATTGGATTTGTGGAGCAGAATCAACATAACCACAGTACCTTTTCACTCCAGTGATGTATAAATGGTTTAGGATAAGAAAGTCTAGCTTACCAGCCAAAACTTTTACTGAGAAGCCTAAGCAAGTAGAAAAACCAGCTGTTTGGGACATGCCCTATTCACACAGAAGCTGTTGTAAGGTGCCCAGTTGTTGGGGGATGTTGGAGTTCCCACAACTTCACCATAGCAACAGGCCCTCACTGCCAGAGAACTTTTTTTTGCCAAATGCAAGATATGAAATTAAATCTAACACAGTTCTTTCCAATTCTTTCTAAATCTAAGCCCTAACCATGAAAAATCAGCTGCAGTGGAATTTTTTAATAAAGTCAAAATCTCTGGCATTTCTCCATTTTCAGGACAGAATTTCTGGTTGAGGGGCATGGGCTTTTGTAGTTTATTAAAATTGTATTTTTTGAAGGTTGATTTGTTTGGTTTTGGTTCAATAGGGTTTATTGGGTAAAGGTTGACATTTTATGAATGTCACAACAACCTCAGAGGATACCACTCACGTAGATCTATTGAGCTAGCATTATACCAACTAGCATTGGTCTTGCGAGCATGGTAACCATGGAAACATGGAGCTTCCCCTGGTCCACTAAAATTGCATAGGTGGCTGGCCTGCGCAGAGCTGCTGTGAACAGGACCTGAGGTAGCTCATGAGAAACTAACTGATCTACTTGGGTTTTGACGAATGCAGCACAGAACACAGCCAACCATAACCCTTCAGAGGACTGAGTATCTGAAAGGTTTTCCATTTAACAAGCTGACCAAGATATAATATGATGTGGTGGTTATAGCATGTTTCAGTGGAAACACTGTTCTCAGAAGCATGAACTATAAGAAGACTAGCTATATTTAACAAAGCTGGATGATAAAAAGAAAAATGTTCCTAGAACTTTTGCAGATGTGTAGTATGTTGTCTACATTCTTGTTTGCAACTTACATCACATTATTTACTGACAAAATACAAAAAGCTCAGAACTTTCAACGCTCATGAACAAAAATGACCACCAGAATGTTTCAAAAGATGTTATCTAATACGAGTAAGTTTTGTAATTTCGCTCTTTCTCCATATGCAGAGTGTGATATCAGAAGCAGTTGAAGGAAATTTCTATTTAGAAAGAGCGCAGTCAGTGGCTTTGATTTCTGAGTCCGTAGATATATAAACAGTAAATGTGATATATGCTCTTCTTGCTTTATTCCAAAACCCAATATTTATGCGAGGGAAAAAAAAAAGTTTCATCTTCACATCCCTCTGATTAGAGCTGATATTTTCATTTGGATTCTAGATAATGAAGTCTCTAAGCTATGAAACCACAAATGCAAACTTTGAGGTGATTAAAGCCTTAGGCCTATTACCATAGAAAATGACCTTATTTAGGAAACAAGAACAATTTGAGGCTAATGGATTTGGAAAAAGAATAGACAAAAATGCTTTCTTAATGTTTATTTACTTTTCTCTGTGGAAACAAGAGTTTGTTTACAAGTATTGTTCTCATTACATATTCTGAATAGGAATGGATGAATTTAATTTAATTACATTTAATTGAATTGCATTACATTTAATTACATTTAATTAGAATACTAGTTAGCTATGTGTTCCTACATAGTTCTAATCTGATGCTCGGGCCCAGAACCATGAAAGGACTGAAATGTACAAATTCTGGACTAGTCCAATTTTAGAGTACTCCCCTAAAGCATATTTAAAAGCTCAGCGTGACTGTTGGGCGCTAAAAATCTATAGAAGCTTCAATGTTTGTTTTGAAGTTCCTTAACTCACAAAAATACCTGCTTTTGTTAAAGCTTAGAACTATTGCCATTTTTGCAATGCTGAGATCTCTACCCTCTTTTGCAACTCACCCTGTCCAGAACTCCCAAAGTGAATGATATTGTGGTTAAGGTCCAATGATCTTTACAAGGCCTGTTTTAGCCTGTACAGCACATATTAACAAAAACAAGTCCTACACAGAACAGCTGTTTCTATTCAAAAATAGAGCAGGAGGAATGTATTTTTATCCCCTTTTCAATGAAAACTGAAGGTATAGCACACAGGCATGGTACTGAAGAACTTCAATCTACGCACTCATAAACCAGAGACATTTTACAATTATCTACATTTGCAAAATCATACAGGGATACTAAGTGAAAGCCAGAAGGTAGGCTTTTGTGCGCAAATATTGATTTCCCCTCTCCTTTTTAATGTAAAAAATATGTAATTTTTTCGGGCACAACTACTCAGTATTGATTAATGATCACTGTTGTCCATGCAACAATGTACCACTTAGACTGAAATTCCTCCCTTCCTCCTTGTCATCTCACAATCCAAAAATGTCAGCCAAGGAATTATACATTATTATGTATCTTATACTGGGAAGTACCAGCTAACCTGGTACTTAGGTGTCTCTGACAGGTTACTGTTTCAAATATCTATATTAAAACTAGATCTGTTGTCACTGATAATATATGCATATTATATCAATTTAATATAAATATGCTTCTGTTATTATACAAAAGTAATGGGATTTTTTCTAATGTTTTCCCACCACATAATCTGTACACAATTTTAACATTTGAATGATATTGAAGCATGATGAATAAATATGAGATATTTTACTCATGTTACTTACATCAAGACCTAGAAATTGTGGAAGTAAGAGTAGCAAAGACACAATGCATAAGCATTAAATGACAGAAAAACAGCTAAATAAATTAACTGCAGAATAAGAAAAAAAGAAAAAAAGTGAGACTTTGTGGATTTATGGTCTCCTCTACTTTAAAAATGGAAAAAGAAACCATTTAAAATTTGACTTTTTGTCTGTGGAGATAGTAGTAACTACATGATACTAACTGGTAAGAGCTTGAAAAGGGTCTTTTTATGGGGAAGTGTAACAAAACATGTGTCCTCCATTATTCTTGTTTTGTAGATAATCACGTTGCAGTTGGCTGTATTTGATTAAATGAACATGGCCCAAATAAGTGGCAGGAAACTTTTGATTACCGGCGGAAACGACATTGGAAAAAAAGAGTTGTGAATTTACATCATTTTTGAGCATTTGTACTGAATGCCCCTGTGTCTTTCAAAAACCTTTTTTCAGTGCACTTTTATTTTAAAGAGCTTAAAAACCTTGGTAGCATTCGGATGGGCTTCTCTTTCAGACTCTCTTGCAAAATCCAAATCAATGTTATGTCAGCAGCAAATATTCCACATTTTTTACAGTCTAAAGAAACACAGCAGCTAAAGAAACTGTGTGTGTTGGAGTACAGGACCCCATAAATAAGCAGCTTTCTTATTGCAGTATTCTGTTCAGTACAGTGTCCCTCGAAGATTTTTCATCTCAAAAGGATATCCATTATTAAATACCTTATAGTGGTTTTCATCGATTGACATAGCAGAATGTGTCATGGAGCTAGTTGTTTTTAAATTAAATTAGGTTTCCTCTAAGAAATTTTAGTATAGCAACTATATTGTCCTATGCAGAAATATGCATATCATAGCCTAAAAGACATCCCAATTTCATAAGCTGTGAACATGCAAGAAAAAGGGAATGAAAACTAATCAAAATTAATGTTTTCTTTTTTATATGCTACATCTAGAGCTTTTGAAATGTTCATGAAAAATCTGAGCTGTAGTGCTAGACAGTGCACAAACACAACTATGAAGCTGTTTTATCTAAAAATATTACAACTTGTTCCTATCAGATGAACATGAACCCATAAATAACTTTCCAGTTAACATTTCTAGCTTTTTTCTTTACTTGTCTGATTTGTTTGTTTTTGAAGGACAACTTCTAAAGATAGCATCATCATTTTAACTAGTCTTTATATTTCAAGACAATTTCCTCAGAAGCATGCATTAGGTTTAATTTGCTCATTTTATGTTCTTCCTCTGGAGGTTTCCCAAAAACATCTAAAAATATGGATATGTTTATTCTGCATTTGTTGCTTTTTATTACTTTGAAATAGAAACGCAGAGAAATTTGAGTCAGTTAATGACACTTTCAAGATGAAACTGAAACCCTTGGCATAGGATTTCAGCTGTCTGTGATCCAAGGCCAGCTTGGTGTAACACAGCTGCGTGATGTTAATTCAGTTTTGTTGAGAAAATCATTGTGAAGGTGTGAAAAATTATATGAGCTAAAAGCATTAAAGACAAGAAATATTAAAACACATGAGAAGTTTAATCGTTAAGATAGCAATTATTAGGAGCTCAAAGACACGAGGAATAATACTAGCTGGAAGCTATAAAATCTCAAGGAAACAAACAAACAATCAGAAGATCATAACTTTAAAACATCAATGACCAGCCTTCAAGTAACAGTGGATCACTCCCCATTGACGATGACGCAACCAGCACAAACTCACTGGGTGTCTCGTTTGGCCTGGTGAGCCCGTTAATGTGTAGCCTAGTTGCTTGTTAGTGACTCAGCATCTATTACATACAATAGAAAATAAATAATTGCACCATACACAGCAGAGTTGTATAAACCTTGCCTGAGGTGACCCGGAGAAGGATGGCAAAATTTCTGCTGAAACTGTGCTGAAGTAACATGACTTCTCAAACAGGAAAGCACAATCACCTTTGCTTCCTAGCAGCCATAGTCTGACAAAAGACTAAAGGAAATTGACAGTGGAAATCAGTAAAATAAGGTCTGACATTTCCTGCTTACCTACTCACAACAAATGTCACTCTTTCTTTCAAGCAAGCCGACTCATAGGGAGGAGCATATATAAAATATTAACAGCAATTCTAATCCCACAGAGAGTTTATGGAAAAAAATAACACCATAAAAGTCTTTGGTAAAGGTAGACAAAGTAAACAAAACATTGACTCATCTGCTAGATCGGACGTGTTATATAGTGTAAAATATCAAGCTGTATATATGTCTAATATACGTTTATTGTTGTTAACTTTGCAAGAGTGTTGGCTTTTGGTAAAGTGACTCCTTCAAATTCTCCTTAAAATAATCTCGCAAGCAGAGAGCTGAATAGTGTTCCTCTTTTCAGACATAAGTCCCAGTATAAGAAAACCCACTGCCAGAGGAGACTACGGGACAGATTCTGATCTGCACTACATTTAACCTCTGTTACATCAGCCTTAATCGCGGACCTTAAACCCTACCTATCTTAGAATTCTTTTGATTTGAGAGAAATAAGCTCTAAAGGAATTTAAGTTGCTCAGCTAGCTCTGCACAAGTAGCATTTAAGACACACTTGTCAACACAACAGGGTATAAGTGTTCCAACTGTTCTGAAGTGTGCAAATGCCACTCGGGAGTTATTAAAAGGTCTGAAGAAGGCTGGCTTTTTTTCAACACAAGATACAAGTCACACAAGTCTGAGGTTTCTGCAGCTCCATGAGAACTGGAAGAGCACAATATGCAGCATAAAGTCATTTTTCCCTGTTTTCTTTGAATCCTGTAATTATTAATGTATCCAAGTGAGGGCTGATGATCAGAGTGCATATGTGCTCCTGAGAAAGAACAGAAACCAGAGGAGCAGATAACCTCCTGGTATGAATTTAGTAAGTAAAGTAGGTCTGGCTGAAACTTTCCTACAAAACTCTTTTTTTCAAGAAAACCCAAATTTTCAGTAAAATGTTCCCTATCACCTATCACCAACATGCCCCAGAGCAAACTAGGCAGCTTTCTCTGAAAACCATGAAAACTTTTGAGGTGGGGGCGTGGGGGAGGAGGTGTGTAGTGGAAGAGTCAATTTTTTTTTTAATTTAACAACATTAATTTGATGGAAACATTTTCATGTCCCCTCTAAAAATTTAGTCTTTCTCCTTCTTTTTTGAACAAAATAATTCAGGAAATATTTTATAATGTATTATAATGTTTAAAAATCAGCTAAACCTTTCCTGTGTCCTGCTGCCTCTTCCTTAAGACCACCTAGTTGTGGCAGTTGTTCTTTGTAACATCAAAGGACTAAGCAGAAACAATGCCATGTTACTTAAGGGTTTTACCATGACATTCAAGTCATATCTGAATTTTTTTCATTCCCCAAGTTCACATTTTAAAGACTGAAATAATGACTCTGTTCTTGAGAATGATATATCATCTACAGTAGACACCTAACTCTGCCCACAATAAGAGTTGTGTTAGACATATCAGCTGCCACACCAAACAAGTTTAGCTGGCCAACCTTATCAGTAGTATTTGTTCAGAATTTGACTTTAATTTTCTTTGAGTTTAAACATTTGACAGAATAATATTATTGCAGGGAACTTTTTTTCTGGAAGACTGACTGTAAAAAATATTTGCAAAAATAGCAAATATATGTTGGTGTGAGTCTATAGACAGGAACACAGTGTGCATTCTTACATAATTTAGCAGCAGTCCACAAGCATCTAAATGTGTGAGCATCTAGCAGTTAACAGAACAAAATATTGGTCGGTGCCATATAGCTGGCTTATCTGTGAGACCCAGCTATCACTGGAGAAGACAGAAAAAAGTCACAGAGTGACAGTGAATTATCCTTACATTCAAAACAAGCCATTCAGCAAGCTTTTCATAAGTCAAATTTTCACTGAGTCAACTAGAAGCATTGCCTGTACAAGGATTCTTGCAACAAGTCTCCAATACACATTGTTGTGCATATGGAGAAACAAAATTGCACATTTCAAGTAATGTTTCTATTTAAATGTGCTATTTAAAAATTGTCCAACTTGCAGCTGCAGATTTAAAGTATATGACCTGGTTTTCCCAGGGGTTGTTCAGAGCTTTAATTCATTCCCTTTGTGAAATTTTTTTTTTTAATTATGTTCACTGTCAAAAATACAGAATTTCTTTTTTTTTTTTTTTATTAGCTAATTATTTCTTGCCATTGTCTGATTATTATTTTGGAATGTTCTGTTATCTGTTTGTTTGCATATGCTTAATTTTTAGTTTTCAATATTTTCTCTGACAGTGAGTTCTTTATCTTCTCCTTTCTTGAATAGAATTATTCGGAATGTTTTTAGTCAGCTTATCTAAGTGTTTTCTTACAAAGATCTACTTTTTGTGTCTGCTTTTCTGTGCTGTCTAAATAATTCCTGTTAGAAATGTTATTTAAGTAGCCTTGCAATTCTTCATTCTGAGTTTTTGAAGTGCTTTATAATAACTGTGTGTATCAAGGCTGCAAAAGCAGACTGTTTAACTACAGCCTACTCATACTTCTTTGAGTTTCTGAAGAGGTGGATATTACACTTTTCAACCTTTGCAAAAATGTTTTGACGCAGTGAATGCTCAGTTCTTTGCTGGTCTGTGTCTTCTACAACTTTTTCACCATTAACCTTTTACTTTTCGCTTTTATTTATGTCAATACAGCTTTATCTTGTATAATAACTTCCTTACACACTATACACAACATGCAGAACAGAATTATAGGAATATGAAACTATACAAGGCAGGAAACAGAATAATCTTACTTTAATTAAAGTCCTTCACTTTCAAAGCTGACTGAGAGCAAGAAATTAGCAGATCAAGGCAAGCAAGACAAAAAAGTAAAAGACTTGCTATTAAAAGCAGAAAGTGAAGAAGTATACAGGAATATGGGAAACAACAGGGTACTACAGAGAATAAAATCTTCATTCCAGAAGTAGCAAAAAAGTACAAAAATGGTAATAGAATCATTAGTGTTAAAGTTTGTTAGAAATATTCAGCATATAAATTAAGGAGCTTCACAAAATGTGTATTGCACTTGATGTTGAAACAGTTGTGAAGTATGTGGGATTGATTTAATCATGATTTTTGACAATTCAAGAAGATGACAGATGCAAGAGTTGAGTCATAAAAGCTAGAATTCTAAAACTTACCTGAAAGGATGTTGCCATGGTGAAAAACAAAGTACAAATGAGCATTTGAAACATAAAACACACCCATTTCAGACCAAGTTCACCCGTCTATTTCTCACCAGCAACCCACATGAATACTTTATAATGTATTTCAAAATCATAATAGGAAATTATTTCATTCATGGAATTTCAGGTGTAGATGACAAGGAAGAAAAACAAATTTCATTCTGAATGTAAAAACTATGGAGTCCGAGTAGAAGATTCCTATAAAAACAAGCGTAAGATTGAGAATTTATTAAACAAAATATTAACTCATTTATTAGATATCCTTGCTACAGATAAAAGATGAAAATATTTATTTCTCCTTTTTTTTCTGACCAGAAATCAAAATAAACAATGTGAACAACGTATATGTAGATGCTACTATATATGAAAGAAGTGAAGATTGAAGAAATATCAACTTTTATATTTATTCAAAGTGAAATGCATTAAATTTAAATGTTTGAACTTTCGATAGTTCATTTTATCCTTCCAACGAGCATTTAATCATAAAGACTGGAATTAGTGATCATGAATCTTATCTTGAAGCTTTAGATAATCCTTTAAACATCATAAGCCCCTGCTTTCAGAGTTTACAAAATATAGAAACCTGGAACAGAGAAAAAATCTTGTTTTTCTAAGATATACTGTTCTGTTATTTATTGACAGGTATATTGATTGCTGATAGATTCATTGTGAAGTGATAAAGGTATATATTTCTGACACCACATCATCAGTCTTAAGTAAAGGTAAGATTTTTTTAAGGAACACCGAAGATATTAGAAAGAGTTCCTTAAATAAGGAGTAAATAATGAATCTAGCTGCTTTTTCACATAATTAGTTGATCAGTACTGAATAAATTTTAAAGCAGATGAAACTCCACATCGGCTGTGACCTTTCCTGAGATTCTTTCCTTAGCATAAGCGAAGGGATTTGGCTTGAGTTTGTTCAATGATGTTTAATGTTAATCACACACTGAGCCACATAGGATCTGAGTATAAGAAGTTACTTGTGAAGAAGGAGAAAATCCTCAATTATGAATAAATATAATAAGAACAAATGTGGTAATATTATGAACATAAATATAAATACATTTTCCTTTGCATAGGAATGATGATGTGATTGATGTCATGTTGGTTTGTGAGGAGTAAAAATATTGTAGTTAAAAGCAATATTCAGGGCTTGAGATGCCAAGAAAGGTTAGATCAAATGATACTTGAGGTCCCTTCTAACATGGTATTCTACGATTTTGTGACACATAATCATAGCTTAGAAAAGAGCGTAAAATATCCTTATAAATGTAACAGGGAATAGAATAACAAAAAGACTGACTGTGTTACTCCAAGAGGAAATATAGTGCAAAAGGAAAGTCACTGTTGTACGGGACTGAATGTCTTTGGAGACTAAAAAGTGGGAAACTGTTTAACTCTGGAGCAAGAATCCACGCAGAGTGGAAAATTAGTTTAAAGGTGCTAGGGTCAAGAGAGATCTTGGACAGAATGAGGAAAAGAAAAATACTTTCGCCAGTGATGGCACCATCAAGTGGAAGAAATGACTGAAAGGATTAAGGGACATAAGCATGGAGAGAAACATGAAAGGTGTCTTTCCTGTATACAGGTTTTGATGGAGTATTTTTAAAGGAAAGACAGGTAGAAGTAGTGTTTTCACAGTTGTGCAGTTACATCCTTTTTCATTCTGGAAGTGACATTTTCTGAAAGTATGAATCATAGAGTATTCTAAGAGAATACTTTTGCTTACTGTATATTTGAGAAATTATTATAACGCTTGTTAAATAACATCTACCTAGCAGGAATAATATTAATTTACATTGTTTTTTGTGGTAGCGAGTGCAATAGCCATCTAACTTTACCAAGTTAACTGAGTTCCCATTGACTGTAAGCATAAGCATGAAATTCAAAGGTGCCCTTTTGTTATTACAAGTTCTGCCACTTGCATGAAGTATCCCCAAAGAGAAGGCTCCGGGGAGATCTTATTGCGGCCTTCCAGTACCTAAAAGGGGGCCTACAGGAGAGCTGGGGAAGGAGTTTTTACTAGGGCATATAGTGATAGGACGAGGGGGAATGGCATTAAACTGGAAGAAGGCAGGTTTAGATTAAACATTAGGAAGAAGTTTTTCACTTTAAGGGTGGTGAGGCACTGGAACAGGTTGCCCGGAGAGGTTGTTGAAGCTCCGTCCCTGGAGGTGTTCAAGGCCAGGCTGGACGCGGCCTTGGGCAACCTGGTCTAGTGGGAGGTGTCCCTGCCTATGGCAAGGGGGTTGGAACTCGATGATCTTCAAGGTCCCTTCCAACCTAAACCATTCTATGATTCTATGATTCTATGATTCTATGATTCTATGATTTGAAGGCTAATATTTTCTCTTTTCTGGGATGGTTGGAGTATGTTCTTATTTTGACCCTTTCCAACCTGTGTATAAGAAATTGGCAACCATTTTCGTTTTTCCCATGTACTGCTTCTGTATCCTATAAGGAACAGACAAAATACCATGTAGTGAAAAATGAGATTTCATTGTTTTCTGTCTTTACATGAAACATTCTGTGTTCTCTGCCATTTTGCTACATTTAACATTCAGATATAAATTATTTATTTCCTGCTATCATTTTATTTTCACCATTCATTCTTTTTCATCCCTCACAGTAATATATTAGAATAAGAGAATATTGAAATATAAGAATTTTCCAGTGATATTAATAATTCACGAATGCGCAAGTCCACAGGCAGTATAATAGTACCTAGTATCTTTTAAGGCACAATTCAGTTCTTCAATTGTGTAATATATTAGTGCCCAGCCTTTGATTGCATTAGCACAGATGCTGCCAGATATCAAGGGCACCTAATTGCTACTAAGCAATTTAGACAGGTGGGGGATTTTTTTGTTCTGAGTACAAAATATGGTCTGCACATTTAGTGCACTGTGAAGTGACATCTGTATCCATACTGTCTGTTACACTAAAACATGTGGGTGAGAGATTACAACCCACAGTTAATGAGGAAACAATGGATGCAGATGGAAAGCAAAGAGCCGGGATATCTAAACAAGGGAGACCTCGGAATGATGAAAGAGGTTAAAAGGAAGCCAACCTCAGACATCTGTATGTAAATGCTTGCAGCCTGGGAAATATGCAGGAGGAACTATAACTCCTCATGAAGTCACAGAACTGTGAAATTATCAGTGGTGGGTGACCCTGTTGGGACAGCTCACATGGCTGGAGTGCTATGATGGATAAGAACAAAGAGTGATAAGCAAGGAAGATGAGGAGGTGAGTGTACCCTTTATGTGAAGGAACAGCTTGGATGTATGAAGATCTCACGTGGGATGGACAACAAATTGGCTGAGAGCTTATGGGTCAGGATCAGAGGAGAGTCTAGTAAAGGTGACATCATGGTGGGAGCTTGTTACACACACCTGATTAGAGTAAGGAAGTGGATGAAGACTTCTTTAAACAGCTGAAGAAATATCTGCATCACAGACGTCAGTTCTTGTGGGGGGACTTCAATCTGTATCCTCTATTCACACAAGTGTATCTTCTTTTCACTCGCAAGGAGCAACTGGTTGGGAATTAGATGTTTAGTGGAAGCAAGGGCTGTAGTGGAGTCCAAGACCCTGGGGGAATAAGAAGGCAAGTAGGAGAGTACAGACCCTGAACTTCAGGATTTCAGAATTCAGCTTGTTCAAGGAAAAGGTAAATGGAAGGTAAAAGGGAAATGATAAAGGAACTCGGGAAAAGCTGGCAGGTCTTTAAGGACAGCATCTTTCAAGCACAACAGCGATCTCACCCAATTCTCAGGAAGAGAAGTAGACATATCAGGAGACTGACTTGGGTAAGCTGGGAACTCATAATAGACAGCCAGTGAAAAAGAACAGTATAGAGGAACTGGAAGCAGGGACTGGTGGAATTTAGATGCATCACCATGTAGGGATGGTGACCAGAAAGACAAAAGTGAACTGAAGCTGAGACTCTCAAGCAATACAAAGAAGAGTTTCTGCTGCTGCATTAGTAGTAAAAGTCTGAACATGGATAATATTGGCCAGTTGATGAATGGAGTGGATGATTTAGTGACCGCAGACGGATAGGTTTTTTTTTTGTCAGTCTTCATCAGTAAGTTATCCCAGGCCTTTTGTGCTTAGTGAAAGGGTTGAAGGAGGAGAACAAGCAAAGTGCATGAGGATCAAGAGAGAAATTACTTGAGAGAGCTAAACCCATATAAGTTCATGGGACCATATGGGCTGTATTGAGTTGTGTTGAGAGAACTGGCCAATGTGCTTACAAGGCTTGTCTCTAACATATTACAGGTTCACGGAGACTGGGTGAGGACCCTGGCAACTAAAAAGAGGCAAGTGTGGCACCCACCTTCAGAAAAGACAAAGAGAATGATCCAGGGATCTACAAGCCAATCAGCCTCATTTTGGTGCCTGGAAAAATCACAGAATGAGTCCTTCTGGAACGCATTTAAGGAAAGACAAAGGAGAAGGTGACAGGGAACCATCAATATGGGTTTACCAATCATGCCTTATCATCCTGATTGCCTTCTATGATAAAATGACTGGTTTTGTGAATAAGGGGAGAGCATTGGGTTTAAAAAGCTTTTTGACACTGTCTCCCACAGTGTTGTTGTATCCAAGGTTAGTCGTTGTCTAGATAGGTAGATAATTAGATAGGTAAAAATCTGGTTGAATGGTTGGACTCAGAGGGTAGCAGTTACTGGGTTATATATACCTGGGGTTCAGTATACTGAAATGGGGTACCATACAGGTCTTTTCCTGGGCATATCTTCTTTAATGTCTCTATCAGTGATCAGAGGATGGTGTGCTTGCTCAAGAAGTTTGTAGATGACACCAGAGTAGGGAGGCTGGGTGATGCCTTAAAGGCAGGTCTAAAAGGATGCAGACAGACTGGAGGAACAAGCTAACAGGAACCTGGTGATATCCAAGAATATCCCAAGTCCTCAAAGAGGAAGAACCCCTTGTAATGATACAGGATGGGCACTGCCTGGTTGGGGACCTCTGGCTCTGCAGAAAAGGCTTCATTATTCTACGTTCATTCACTTGGAAACTGCTTATGGAATGGTTTGTTGATAAGTACAGATTTACATTGTAAATCTTATAATGAATCTTACTAGCTGACATTTTCTGCTATATCAAAGCATGCTCAGGGGGTGGCATGAGAGGAAGATACCGCAAGTGTTATACTTCTTTGACCCATTTTGTAACAAAATGTGAATCTCGGATGAGACACCCTGTCACACACTGTGTTTGCAAAACCGTTTTCCTGAGGAGCCCACATCTCCACAAAGAAAAGACAGTGGATTAGAATTCACTTGAACTTCTCTAGTCTTCACACTAGAGCTTTTGCTGGGAGAACTTAATATTAGCTAAATATGGAATAAAATTATATCTGGACTACAGAGATTTAAAGTTATTATAATACTGTGTATCTATTTTCCATACTGCTTTTCTAACCCTTATCTTGATTTTTGCAGATTTGTGCCAAAGAACATTTTAGAACAGTCATTTTCAGATACAAGTTATGTTACTGTTTATCAAAGCCATTCTCTCCCTATCTTCTTCTTAAAAAATGCAAGTTAATCTGAATCATTGTCATGTCAAATTCCAAATCTAAAATGTGGGTTGAGAAATTCAAGCACATTTCAGCTCACTACTTATTAAATGACTAGAGAGTACACATCATATGTGAGATGCTGACGTCAGTGGAACTAGTCATATAACAAGGTGAGAAAACTTGGTTCACTTTATTACAGCAAACATCTCTAATTCAGCCTTGCTAGTTAAAATCCTCTACAGGTGAAGGTAATGTTGAAATGCGTGAAGCAAACGTTTTGAAGTGTATTTTCCTTTTTTGAAATTATGGATAGAGCTCAAGAAAGGGGGCTGAGTGGATGCACTGTAAAGTCTCAAAAGAATTTCCCAAGAGCATCATTGAGGATATTTCTTTATTTGTCCTAGGCTAAAATTTATGTACTATCACCAGTACTTTGGGTGTTCTGCAAGGGTTTTTTTAGAAAGTTTTGAAATAACACCACAGTAGAACATTTTAGGACAGTAAATATAAATATAAAACATAAATATCTACTGCTTGTTTCCTTTTAAGCCAGCTCTTCAGCAGCACTATAGCAGAGCTGAAGACCTGATCCAATCTACCTTCCTGAAGTTCTCAGGAACAGGTAAAGAAAATCATACTCCCCCCACTTTAGATATTAGGAATGATTTTAAGGAGTGTTAAACTGTCAAGGTTTTATAATCACAGTAACTTTGAAATGTTTTTCCCTCTAGGGAACCTGATTGCAATATAGATTTCTCTGAAAGTCATGCATGAGTTAATTAATATATTAACCTGCAATAGCTTTAGAAGTAGGTACACAGATTTCTGAGTCAACTTAGCTTCAACAGCATCATGAGGATAATTGTATTTCTCTTTAAGCTAGACTAGCCAACAGTCTTGTTATTGTTTTCTCTCTCTCCCCTTATTTCAAACAAAACAAAGAAAAGTATAAGCAGCCTAAGGACATAAAGCATTTTAAAAATCTGTTCCCACTTAAGAAATTCCTTTAACGTAATGAGTACTTTTATAAGTAGCATCCTCCTGGAGAAACTGGCTGCTTATGGCTTGGATGGGTATACTCTTCACTAGGTAAAAAACTGGCTGGAAGGCTGGGTGGTGAATGGAGTTAAATCCAGTTTACAGCTGTGTTGTGTTCCTCAGCCAGTGGTGTTCCCCAGGGCTCGGTATTGGGGCCAGTTCTCTTTAATATCCTTATCAAGGATCTGGACGAGGGGATTAAGTGCACCCTCAGTAAGTTTGCAGATGACACTAAGTTAGACAGCAGTGCTGACCTGCTTGAGGGTAGGATAGCCCTACAGAGGGATCTGGACAGGCTGGATCGATGTACCAAGGCGAATGGTATGCGAGGTCTGCACTTGGGTCACGAAGAGGTGGGGGTCAACCTCTTCTCCCAGGTAACAAGCGATAAGACAAGAGAAAATGGCCTCAAGTTATGCCAGGGGACGTTTAGAGTAGATATTAGTAAAAATTTCTTCACAGGAAGGGTTATGAAGCATTGGAACAGGCTGTCCAAGGAAGTGGTGGAATCACCATCCCTGGAGGTATTTAAAAGACAGGTAGATGGTGCTTAGGGACGTGGTTTATTGGTGGTTTTGGCAGTGTTAGGTTGATAGTTGGACTCAATGATCTTGAAGGTCCCTTCCAATGTAAATGATTCTATGATTCTATAACTACAATGAAAGAGGAGAGGAGAGGAGAGGAGAGGAGAGGAGAGGAGAGGAGAGGAGAGGAGAGGAGAGGAGAGGAGAGGAGAGGAGAGGAGAGGAGAGGAGAGGAGAGGAGAGGAGAGGAGAGGAGAGGAGAGGAGAGGAGAGGAGAGGAGAGGAGAGGAGAGGAGAGGAGAGGAGAGGAGAGGAGAGAGAATCAATTTCTACAGGTCTTTGCCACAACATTTAACTCTCCTATCAAAAGAGAAAAGATAGACTCCTAATAGAAAAGTTAGAAACAGACGCATTTTTCTACTAACCCAGTCTGGTTCCATACTTTATGATCAGTACTAGACTGAAAAATGCTCCCTGTATAATCATTTGCACATTCCTCATGCTTTTCTCTTCACAGGACTAAACCCTCTTTCAGTAGTCTGTATAAATAGTGTGCAATTAAGTGGCAGCTGTTGAGATTTCACATTGTACTTTTATTAAGTGTACAGCTTCACCTTCTGTACAGCAAAAATACCCTCTTGTGAAGTCACAGACTCTCTTATGTTGTTCTCCACTACTATATTGGAGAATTTCAAAATTATTAACAAGCATGTGAGGTGTTATTATTTTCATATTCTGCTCAGAGAATGAATCTGCTCTACACCATAATCTATATTCATATCACAGCTATTGTTTATTTCAGTTTTATTTTTGAATGCTGAATATTTATGTCAGGGTATAGCCAGACACTTTAGGTACAGGCTTTTTAAGGCACAGCCTCCTTGGTTTCACTGCTCTGGATTCACTGCCTTCATACCCTGAGCAATTCTGCTTGCCTCTGCCTGTCTGCCTCATATAACTGTGAGACAACAGGAAGACTGCCTGTGTGTGAATGTGTGTGTGTGTGTGTACACTGAGAGGAAGGAGGGAAAGGAAAAGTCTGGCTTGAGAGCCCTGCCCAGCATTTCATAGGAAACACATTGCAGTTAGTGTCCTGTTCTCCAGGATACTAGTATTGCATCCAGCTTGTACAGCAGAGGGGTCTTAGAGATAATAACCTCCTTCATTCCCTTCATCGCTGTTGAAGGAGCATGCTGTGTTTCAAATAACATTGGGTTCTGTTGCATAAAAGAGGAAAAAATAATCACTATAGTTACATTCTGTGTTATGAAACATCTACAAGGGAGCTAAATAAGGATCCAGTAATACTGGCATGTCATGAAATATGATGGCTATTTAATATGTGAACACTTTTATCATAGGTTATTTATCTCTGATTTACTAACCTTTTAAAGAACAAACCGTAAACCCCAGGAGTTTACATGCACGGCACACAGAGCATCAATACTGATGATTGCATGGATCATATAAAAGATTTAAGTCTGTAGACCCGTAATACATGCCTGTGGCATTTGAGCAGATGAACTAATTGATATCACTAGTGGGTTTTCTTTCTCTGCACAGACAAGTTAGAATAGACACACATTATTAGCCAATGTGCTTACTGTAGAGGAACACTGAACCTCACTAAGCCAGAGTTGTATTTTATGTCCTAGAGAACAGAATATACTAACCATTTTGCTTCTCTTTCATCTGACCCTGAATTAATCTACACCCTATCCTTGTTTCAGCTTCCTTACTAGCATTTCATATTTGAACTAAAATCCTTTTTCTCACTTATGTTCAGCTCCCACTGAATCATGCCCCACCTCTCTCTGAGGCCTCTGGTTCCATGTATTTATTCTCTTCATATACCAAAGGCTTTACTTTATTACCTCTGCATCACAGTCTTAGTGCTGATGGGCCACAGGGGAATGTTTAAAACTACAGATCCAAAGTTTTAATTTTCCTGTCTGACACCCTATAGATCAAAGCAACAAAAATAGCAGTTTTGAGAGAACTCCCATCCAGCTACTGCATCTGTCATCTGGAATATGTAGAGTGCAAAAAACAAGTTCCTTGATTTTCCTGTGAAACTCAATAAGTCTCTACTGAGCAAATGCAAGCTGTAGTTTTCTTGAACAGAATGTAATTATATCAATCAGGTAGTAATTTACTTTTCCTCTTTCCTCTTATTCTGAATAATCTAAGAAGTTTTCAAGTATTGCTTCCAAAGTATGTGGAATATTTTTCCCTTTTTTGAACACAGGTTATTTTTTTTTTTTAATTTAATCTGGTTCACAAGTATAAGCCTTATTTTTCTGAAAATTTGAATGGAGGCAGCATCTATGAATAGTATGACTAGAATTCGGTTCTCCAGGACTGAAATTTGAACTGAGGCACAGAGAAATAAATACCAAAAAAGTTAGAAGCAGACAAAACCATCTTGGAATGGGGGATTCCATACCATAAGCCCACAGTACAACTAAGAATAAACAAAGTATCTCTACGCATAAATTGAGGTTCATATAAATGTCATGGTTTTAACCGAAAACATAAAAGGCAAAATAAAAAGCTATCTTTTTTATTTGTTGCAGGCGTTAACAATTTCACATACACACACATAAAGCATACCACCCAATATGTCTTATGCCCATGGAAGCAATAGAAACAGTTAGCTCTGTTCACAATTTTTTTCCCCTTTCTTTCTTCTGCGCACCCACCTCCTCCAGCTTCTTCCAGCTGTGCTGAGTTCTCTGGAGCTACTCTGATTCAAGGGAACATTTCCAGTCAAATGGTGCTTCTGCAACTTATTCACCGAAGGGAAGCATTCCCACACCCTGCCTCTGCCTTTCCATGTCTGCTGCACTGGGGATAGTTGGCAGCAGGCCTAAATTGGGAATAATTCTGGCACAGAAGCAACACCAGGATCAGTGGGCCACAGTTGTGTCTTTTAGTGCCGCATTAAGCTGTTCCGATGCCATATATCGCTCATTCAGAGCCAATTCAGCTCCAGCTGAAGTCAGCAGGAGTCTTCCATGGATTTCAGTGATCTTCATATAAAGCCAGGAGAAAGCAAAACCTTCTTTCTTCCTTCTGCGAGCAAGATAACAAAAATGGAAACAGTAATGATTGATTATGTAGGTCATTGTCAGTTCTGTGAACTATGTATTACATATAATGTATTAGGCTAAGCCTAAGGAAAAGCAGTTTGTGATGGGGAGTAGAGATGACTAATTCTAGGTCCTGGGGTTCTTGTTTTGATCATGTTGATGTGAATAGCTCTTGTGTTTCACTATGTCTTTTTAGGACAGAGACAAATTTAGAAGCAAATTTTGCCTTACATCTTCACTCACAGTATCTATTGACTTAAATGAAAACTGATCCAACTTAGCTAGGGCAGAATTTTGTCTTCACACTTTTGAATTTTAGTAGAATAAGTATCTATGTCCTAAGGTGCTATGTTCACTTTTCCGATGTTGTTTTTACATGCCAGTTTTTATTTTTAATGCTTTTAAAATAAATATACACTCCTAGAAGCAAAATAAATAAAAAAATGCCTCTTTTCACTGATTTTTATTTTAAGTATGATGTACATACTCTATTGTGCATGCTTATGTAAGAAATGTTTGGTTACTAGAACTTGTAGCTGCTGTACTCATTAAGAATATGGCCCTAAAGAACAGCATAAAAGCGCACCTTAAATGAACATTAAGCGTAAATCACACAGAAATATCTCTCTGTTGCTTTCCTTAATAGATACAATACTCAAAACAAACACAACAGAAGTCCAATCTGAAAAAGCCTGGAGTTACTGTAGAGTTTAATTATCCAGTTGTTTTTGGTTTTGGTTGCTGGGGTTTTTTTTGTGAAATACATTGCTGGCAGTAGGAAGAAGTAAAGCAGAGAGTGAGAAAAAAAAGCCTTCCAAGTATTTAGGGAAACCTATGTCCTCTCCAGAGATGCTTAATCTATTTGTGGTAGTACAATAAGCTGTTCCTTTGGCAAGAGAAGATATGCTAGGTGGTTCACACCACTCAATTTATTTACAAGACTTCAAGCTGCAACAGCTGCAACTCCATTCTTTGCTGGAAGATAGAGGGAATGCATCCAAGTGTAACATAAATATACAAGTCAGATGTGCCTCTATCAGATACCATCCTCAAAGACATTTCACTTGGAATGAGTGAATTGAAATCTCCAGATATTGTTTCACACTGAGAAAATATAATAACGAAAAGAGTGGATTTAAAGAACAGATAGAGGGATTATTTATTTATTTATTTATTTATCCAGGGATGAAGCAAGGTGATACGTTAAAGGATCTTTTAAAGGACATAAGTCAAACAATCTATTTTGAACTTCTATTTCCTTGTCAAAGAACACAGCCTTTCTATTTTGCATGGCACCACCTATCCAGCCAATAAAATATTTTTAGTGAAAGGCAAATTTTATATGACTGTGATTATTGAAGATTTGTTTCATTTTAATAGTATTTAATTATCAAATACGTATTCCCTCATGCTAGGCTGAATATTGGATTAACAATAGTTACAAGTTCTTGCATGTTAAGCTGTCTTGGCCAGTCATGTTAGGACGAAATATAGCATATAAGATGTATCTCACAAGACATACACAAGAAGTAACACAGTTTCTTTATAACAGTTTAGTAAAACGCAGCTTAGAGCTAGAAATGGGAAATTGCTTTGGTTCCATTCAGTGCCCTGTTTCCCAAGATTTTTCAAGATAAAGGATTTGGCAAGATTATCAACCATTAAGCAATTGCCAACATAACCAGGGCCATGAAACACACTTTTTCAGACAAGTAATATGATGGGCTCAGCTGTGCAGCCTCAGATTTCCCTCTTGACTTTTGCCTTGGCCAGCAGGATTCTGCAGTAGGGGTGTTTCCAGCATTCCTGATTACCCATAAACAGTAGCCAATTCAGGATTCATCCTTACAGTAAAGCAAGAATTAAACAACATTAAACACCTGGTGGGTGAGAGTTCTGGCAGCAAATGTAATAAATGACTATGACATTAATTAAATTGAATTAAACTTGTTTGTCTTTTGACTTGCTCAGTTAATGGAAAGGAGTAAAGGTGACAGTGAGATTGTAAGGAGTTTTGAGAAGCATTTCAAAATCCCATTTCTTTTTTTGTACAACTTCAAGAATTGCACATCATTTTAAACAGCACTATCTACATGAGTATGTGCTTAATGAATGTACTCTAAAGAGTCCATGAAATTAATTTTAAACTGATAATTTAACTTTTCTAGCCTTTTAATATTAAAGGATTGCCTGTCACTCCTTTCTAGCTAAAAGACGGCAACTACAGTATTTTAGTAACATGGTATAAGAATTAAATATATTAAAAGTATCCTTTAATTTTATACATATTATTTTATTGCTATTATTTATAATGTATTTGTATATATGTATGTATATTTACACACATACATGAGTAGAAATCTAGGGAAATGTGCACTAGAAAAGATTACACGAATTTAGGTTGTGTAGTTTAAGAAAGATTCTGGAGACATAATGTGGCAGTCTTCAAATACATGAAAAACTGCTGCAAAGAGGAAGGCAGCAGTCTGATTTCTATATCCGTGATGGGTTATACAAGAAGTAATAGGCTTAAATTGCAGTAGACTAATTCAATGGAAATTTTCCAAACGTAAGGACAACTGTATTTTATTATATTTAATAATAAAATGATTAACCTTTGCTTGTAGCTTATCTAATAAACAGTTTTCATGATCAGACAGCATGAAAAGCTGAATTTCTTTAACTGGATGCATAAATCACATCAAAAGGCTCTGTTACTTGACCACATATTAAAAAAACAGATGTGTGATATAAATATTCATGTTAATCAATTAAGAAATTGTTTTGTATAAATATTCACTAAATACTCTTTCAAATTGTGACTATCTGGGAGAATATTCCTCTTGCAACTTTATAAAATATTCATGTAATCCCGGTTCACAGTAAAAAAGATAATAAATTAAAAATTGAAACAAATATTTGAAGAAAACATCTGGCGGCATTTTTTCAGTTTGAGTTATGTGTGATGATAATTGAATAGAGCACGAGTGAACAGATAAATGGAATATCCAAAACTGAATGGGAAAGATTCGGCAGAAGGAAGACAAAAGAAAATATGTCTGACTTGTATATCCTACTTGCTTGAAAGTTCTGCTTCCTAATTGTACGTTATTTAAAAAAAAAAAATCAATAATCAAGAGATTCTGTTGATATTTATGAATGTTACATTATTTGTCCTCAGGTAAACTGAGTGCAGATGCAGCCAGTTAAATTTAGTAAAGATTATCCATTCTTTCCACTTGGTCATTGGAGTCTATGTTTTTCAGAATTACTTTTATGTCAACACAGCATCATCTATGTATAGCTATGTAACTAAAGAATATGTAGCATTCACATAGAATCATAGAATCATAGAATGGTTTAGGTTGGAAGGGACCTTGAAGATCATCGAGTTCCAACCCCCCTGCCATGGCCAGGGACACCTCCCACCAGACCAGGTTGCCCAAGGCCACGTCCAGCCTGGCCTTGAACACCTCCAGGGATGGGGCTTCAACAACCTCTCCGGGCAAACTGTTCCAGTGCCTTACCACCCTTGAAGTGAAAAACTTCTTCCTAATGTTTAATCTAAAACTGCCCTCTTCCAGTTTAAAGCCATTCCCCCTCATCCTGTCACTACATGCCCTAGTAAAAAGTCCTTCCCCAGCTCTCCTGTAGGCCTCCTTTAGGTACTGGAAGGCCGCAATAAGATCTCCCCGGAGCCTTCTCTTCTCCAGGCTGAACAGCCCCAACTCTCTCAGCCTCTCCTCATAGGAGAGGTGCTCTATCCCTCGGATCATCCCTGTGGCTCTCCTCTGGACACACTCCAGCAGGTCCATGTCCTTCTTATGTTGGGGACTCCAGAGCTGGATGCAGTACTCGTATAATAGCACCATTTAGGTACCACATTTCATGTTTTTCTCACAGATCCAGAGGTGTGAAGAGATCTATTTCTGAAATACTACTGAAATATCAGTAAAAAAACCAAAAGAAATCATAGATTTTTAAATTCAGAAAATAATAAATATGGGAAAAGTCTTGCTCTATTTTTTAAACAAGGTGGCTGTTCTCTGTCTAAAGTGTTTGTAGATCACTTGTTACTGTGGTATCAGGGCACCTAATTATTTTAATACCAATCATAGAATCATAGAATCGTTTGGGTTGGAAGGGACCTTTAAATGTCATCTAGCTCAACACCTGAAATGTCCCTGTGGGACCTAAAATGGGTATTTATACATGAGAAATTGAAACAAAATTGAATTGACTAAAGTTATATATATCTTGCATGAATTAAGTGTTCGCAAATGAGGTTCACCAAGACTAGCCACCGAAGTAGCGTGGTGCTTGTCACTCAGCGATACCACAGATAAGGTTATCAAAATCACACTTCTCATAAAGTGAAGAATTTCACTGCATCTATCAAGGAAATGTAAATGTTATAGTGTTTCCTTACCTTGTGCAAATTGTCTCCCTGAGGGCTGTTTCAGATTGTTTTCTTTGATTAAATTATGGAAAGCAAGTGGTTAGTGACATCCAGAAAGAAGGGGACTTGGTTTCCAGAGCTTCCTTTACCTTGAAAACCTTGATCCTACTTATCTGAAAAACAGGTATCAAATTTAGTGAGAAAATTAACCCTCATGGGTGTGGAAGTGGTTTTGCTTTTTGAGCAAGAAGCCGAGATGCGCAGAGTAAGAGTTAGAATAAGTAAGAGTAAGCATATTGTTATGGTGGAGTTTGTAGGCCAAGGGGAGGACAGAGCTGGACTGGCAGTGGCGAATTAATGGGGGTGCTGCAATGTGGGAGTCTGTGCTGGCACGGACAGGAACAACCACAGATTCTGTGTGTCAACATGTCCCTATGGACATGAACGATGGGCTTGTCTGTCCCACACACAGGGCTGCTGGGCTGGGTGTTTGTGAGGGCTCACTACCCACCACTATTGTTTCTGCTGTGAAGCACAAAGCCCCAGTGCAAGGGGGGAGACTGAGAGTGAAGTAGAACATGCTGTGGGGCAGAGAGGGAATGACTGAAAAAAAAAGCCCCAAGTCATGTGAGGAGGTACTCTGATCACCGATACCCAGTGATGGCCTTCTGCAGCCACTCTTGACCCCTGCCCACCTCACAAGTCCATACCAGGTGTGACACACTTTCCTGCAATGCCCCTGTCATCTCCAAAGCCACAAAGTGCCCTCCCAACTACCTCATCCCTGCCTGTCACCCAACCTGCCACCCAGAGTGGGTCTTCATAAGGGGAATCTCTCAAAGACTCATCCCCAGGCCCCAGAAAAGTCCTTAGTTACTGGTGTGCACCATCCCCTCTCCAGCATGCATGCTGTGTCAATGGGTAGACACTAACCAAGATAGTTATGGACGTGGAAGTCAGAAGGGTAGTCTCCTTACCCACCAGGAGGGTGCTCACTCTATCTGGTGAAGGGCACCGCAGCCCAGCTGGCAGCTGGCTTTCTGTGTGTTAAGTCCACTCAAGCTTAGTCATCCATAGTCAGGCATTTGGGGAGGTGTTGCCCTGAAGGGCTACCACATTCCCTAATTACTTCCTGACTTAGCTGGTTGGCATAAGCTGCCAATGGCCAGATTTATCACATAACCCCAGGCTGATGTCTTTGATTTTCTCCCTACAAAAAATCAAATAGCTACTGTTATCAGGGTCGTTGTCATCTTCTGGTCTGCTGTCCTAAGCATGTTACTTGTGTGTAAAGTTATTAAGAATTCATCTTCTTTTTTTCCTTTCTGTGTATACCCAGGCAATTAGAGGAAGGCAGATGCAGTCCAGAGGTCTGGGGAAGCCTCCCTGAACAAATCCCTGTGCTTGGTTTGTATCCCTCAGTGCATACCAGAATCATGTTATGAGTTTATGCTGGGCAGATGTAGACAATTGTCTCACTTATGTGAGTGATAATTTCAGGTAGGCTTCACCCATGACACTTGTGCAGAAATATTTTTCTGCTGAACAATGCCTACCTTATGCAAGAATTAAAGACTCTTCTGTCTCTATGAGACACTTCCCTGGCACTCTTCTTGTTTCTTTGGAGCCACCACTTGATAATACAGCAGTGAAAATGCCAAGCCAGCAAGCAAGCATTGGACATTTCCATTACGGGGAAACAACAAGGTTATGATACAGTCACATTTACTGCATATTTTCATCATGTCTTTGTAACTATTTGCAGCTACAGCTTTGGTTCAGGTGGAAAAAATTACATATGTATACAAATACACACATACAGCTATAAGTATATATCAAATAATTTAAAAATATATTTTGCATCAATATGAACAACAGAACAAAACAATTACATTTTAGAGCAGATGGTCTGCCTGAGACTTTAAACTTTAAGAAAAAAATCCTGCACCTGCTAAATACTTTGGCTTAAAAAATATTTTTTTGACAGAAAGTTTATTTCAGTCAAAGAGACCAAAAGGCTGGAGAGATGATTGGTAGGTGTATAACTGCACTATATGATTTGTCTTTGTATGAAAGTTTACTACTGGAAAGACTGATTCATGATCAAATATTTGGAAAGGGAAATTGTTCCATATTGGAGAATGTTCAACAGTAAAAGCAGATTTAACACCTGACAAGACTGAGTTTGTTAAAAAGACTTAAAGGTATCAGTTCAGAGAAGAATCTCTCATAAATGTTCCATAGATACTGAAAATAATACTGGTAATTTAAAAGTCAGGTGCCACTGCATTGGATTTCAAAACCAATTTACATATTATATAGTTGGATAAATATGTAAATATTTGTGCTATTATTGCTAAAGTCTGGTAAGATCAAGTTTCTGATTTTCTACCATCTTGTGTGCTTTTTTCAAATTTCTGTAGCATTTTTTTACAATTTTTTCTTCTGTGTGGAACACCCACGTAAGTACCAAACCAACTATCATACCAAATAGAACCCTACCCACTAGAATCCATATACAAACTAAATCATTTGCAAAATAACTAACCATCTATTTTTCTTCTTTTTCTTTAATTAACAGTTTATAAGTATGCACAAATAATTATAAGTGAATGTAAATATTTTTTGTAACAATGCTAAATTAAATATCAATTCACTGATCAGAGCAGATATTAAAAACCAAAAATACTGTGAATTGTTCAATAGTACACAAATGCCAGACATTTAGTATAAAAGGACAGCTGAAAGTGATAGGAAACAGGTCCAAAAATACAATTTAGAAAAAAAAAACCTGACATACTGGCAAAGTTATATTGTGTGAACCTACTCAAAGATCATTCCCAGGTAACTGAGATGCCAGTAATTATATATAGAGAGACAAGTACACTCAGAGAGCGAACTAGCTCACCTGAAATAAATTTTCACATTCTCTATATGTTAACTACAATGAGAAAGTTAACACAAATAGTGTCCAAACCTGCTTACTACAAAAGGTGCTGTTGGATGCATCTGAACCATTGAACTTTTTTTTTCATAACACAGATGCCATTACAAAATACCAAAAACTCCAACGCAGAAAAGAAACAAGATAGAAACAATAAAAAGTATATTTTGATATATAACTTTGTTTGATTCCTACAATGTTAGTAGTCAAGATAAAAGGGCAATATAGATTGGAATTAGAGCAATACAATCTTTTATCTAATCCAATAGTTCTTTTCTGTTTATTTTCTTGTGCTACATTGATAGATATTTAAAGATAAGGGTTTAAGATGGGGAGAGTTAATGATTCACGTGTAGTAGACATGTAGTGATTTTTTCTTTTCTTTTTTTTTTTTTTTTTAAATGCAGGATTTAAATAAATAGAACATAACCGTTTGGCAGATTGAAGCAGGGAGGTTTTCCAGCTAGGATCTGATCCTAGCCCACAAATGTAGAAATGTAACATAACTCTTGTGTCAGCATAGTAAAACAAAATTAAATAAAAATGTTCAGAAAAAGCAATTAGCCCAGTTTATTTGTTCTATAAAAAAGATTTTGGGATAATTCCACGTGGCCTAAAATATAAAAGAATTTCAGAAGAAACTTAGCAAGATTTAGCAAGAAATTTGGCAGCTGAGATGCCAAATGAAAGTAAACTGGGTAAATGTAATGATCTAAGTAGAGGAAAAAATCTTTCGCATCATTAGTAAATTCATTCATTCACCTATGTGACGAGCCCCCAACTGGTTGTTTCAATTCAGAAGTAAGGTACTAGTGTTACTACAGATAGCTCTATGGAAATAGGATGGGCTTGCTAGTATCCAATAGCAATCAAAAGGATGAAAATTATTAGGAAGTACTAGGAAAGAAATAGAGAACCAAATAGAGAGCATGACGGCAAATTCATGGCTCACTTATCCCCTAAGCCCTGTATATAGTGCTGGTTCTCTCATCTGAAAAAGAACATATGAGAACCTGCAAGTAAATTCAGAGAAAGACAACAAGAATCATCAAAAGTATGTATTGGTCTTTGTATGAAGAATGATTGAGTATGGTGGGACTCAGCCTGGAAAAAGAATGGAAAGCAAAGATATGACAGAGGTCTATTTCATCAATGACCTGGAGAAGACAGACTGGCACTAACCGTTCACTGTCTTTCTCAACAGAACTGGTGTCTAAAACATGAACTTAATAGCTTAATTTCAGCCTCAGGTTCAAAACAAAGGCTATGGTTCTTCACTCAACAACAAACAAACTGTGGAATTCCTTGCCGAAGAATTCTGTAGATGCAAGAAGTTTATATAGGCTGGATGGGAGACATACTTGGAAGATGAATTGACTGATGTTCAGCAGATAAAACCTCAGAGGTTCAGGAAATCACGTGAACTAAAAAAAAAAAAGAATTAAAAAAAGAGAAGACTGGGAGAACTACTTAGAGGGAATACAGTATAGACTTATCTTATTCCTATTCTTCCATACACCTCCAGTTTTAACCAGGGATGGAGACATCATACTTGGCTAGATGAACACTTGTTTTGAACCATCAAAGCTGATTTTATGTCCATATGTTAAATTAGATTTTTCTCTTTGGAAAACAGACCAATTTTGCTTAAATATATATACATATATACGCATAGTTTAATCTGTCATGTATACATCTGGGAGGTACATAAAGTAAAGATAGGTAAAATATACTTAGATAAGTATAGTCTAATAATTTTTTCCTTTATTTCAAATCCATCTGTCAAAGCCACAGTATCTGCTACTTCTCAGGGAAGCAAGACAGTGTCCTTTAAAAAGGACGTTAGCTTAAACTCATATACAGCATCTTGCTTTCTAAAATAACCAATATATTGCTTTGAAGTAAATTCTTTTGGAAATATGGAAGAAAATGCCACTGTGAACATGTTCTTATGCTGACACTTTTACGTTATGTGCAGGCAAACAAAAGAGGTTTCTGCCTTTGGTGCATTTTCTACCTATTTTGGAAACAAGTCCTCCCAATCAATGTTAGAAATTCACAATGAAGTCCTTCCTTGCCATAAAACAAGTTACTTAATTGAAAATTAAAAAAGTATTAAATATCTATGAGTGTTTTTATTTCTGTTTTTTCTAGTTCCAGGTCAAGAATTTCTATTTCAAGAATTTGTATACTGTGAAAGTACAAAGCAGAACACTGTTTAATGCATACCTTGGCCTTCTAACAACATACAGAAAACTTACAGCCTCAGACAACAATATTCTAAGGCAGTAGTGCTCAAATTATAGCACTTAAGGGACCTGAAAATGGCTCTCATGAAACCCATGTGTCTCATTTGTGTTCCTTTTGTTGTATTTTAGTCCTGGGCAGACAGAAGAACATTAATAGTAGCAATAACCCCTGTGCAAAAACATACCTGCAAGGGAACACGTGATCAGCAGAGAACCACCTTGCAACCTTTTTAATTAAGTGAAAGATGCAGGGGAAAAAAAGAGCCATAAGGTAGTTACTTCTCTGAATAGAAATGCATATGGGAGTAAGGAAAAAAAATATTCCTTTTCAGCACCTAAAGCTCTCCCTTCCTCCTGACTAGTTATAGATGTTGAATCAGGCCAGTAGACAGTTAAAAAAAAACCCGTAATTCATTGTTTCAAAACTCAGCTTCTACTTGTAAAGGACCTTATGTTTGTGCAATTGCAACCCAACCTGACTTTCATTTCTATCTTAAATTTTTCTTCATTTATTTGCATTTCTCCCAAATGCAACCTCAAAGGTTGACAAAAAGATAGAATGAAAGCAATGTCATCCCCCATCCCCAAATGTGCTTGGCTCATTTTTAGTCCTATCTTGCAGGCTTGGATTTCTATGACTCCATGAACCTTCAGTACAGACTGAAAAGGAAAATATTAAATGAAAGAAGGTTGCACATAAAAAGGATATGTGAATACTTAATAAAACCATATTTTATTCCAGAGGCAGAAAGATACTTTCAGTGACGTTTATGCAGGTTTGTTCTGAAGTCACTGCTAAACCCCTTCTCCTGTGTCATTGTTGACAATTCAACATCCTTATGCACACAAACTTTCTAATGATTTAATTTTAAAACCCAAGTGGAAAAATTTTCTAATACCTCCTATGTGATCTCAAGATGCATGAATAATAATTTTAAAAACCCTACATATATTTTATATTTTTTTAACTGCTCATAATATCTGTTGAAACAGATGTTCTGACCCTCAGATTTGTGTCAGAAAGAATATTGCATATAAAATACCGTACAACCATATATCAAATGCAGGATCATACCTGTGGACAATGAAAAATCATTTTAATGAATTCTTCTTGCTTATTTGTTCTAGCAGTTTGAAGTGAGGTCCAGTCCAACAGAATACTTTGTGCTTCAGTGTTATGTTACATACAAAGGATGTCAGCAGTTGCTTAGAGCTGAGCACTTCACCCCTGATGCAGTGAGGCAGATAAGCGTGTGCTTAGCTTAAAGTACAAGAGCAGCTAAACTGGGACACATGGTGAGGTCTGAACATTTGACTCATTTCCTGGAGCACAGCACAAGAGAAGAAAGAGATATTTAATGATCTTAAGGTCAGTAAACCTTGTGCTGCAAATATACTGGCTTCAGAAAAGTAAAAATTATAGATATATATTTTTATCCTTTGTTGCTACACAAAGGAGATGTGAATCTTCTAAACAAAAAAAAAAAAAAAAAAAAAAAAAGATGAAAAATAGAAAGACTAGTAGAAAATGTGCAATCTTTTAATCTCACATAGCGGCAATATTGAGTATGACTAATCATGCCAGGCTCGCTATACTCCATGAATTGTTTGCAAACAATTTATACACCAAAAGTTATCTGAAAATCTTCAAATGTTTTTGGCTAACATACACTTTAAGAGGCTAGTTATTTTTCTACCACTGTTCTACTATTACCTAGTACTGGAAATAGTCTATTGAGCTAAGTTTGACATGGGATAACTGATCTTGCATTTCAAAAACAGTATATTATTATTTTTGTTCATAAAATGTATGAATGTAAAGTGTTCAAAAATATAATTCAGATTTTCTGTCACTGAAATCTCTTAAAATATGTTAAAAACATAAAAGGAATGAAAAAATAAAACTGTAAAGATACTTAATAGTAAGTCAGTGGAGAAGTCTTACTCAGCTCCTGCTGCGTGTACAGAGTATCTAGACTCCTAATAGTCTTGTTGTTACACATGGGTGCTGTAAAAGGATGAAACAATATGATAAAGTTATTATGTAAAATTTACCATATGTAAAGGTTGCAAGGATCCTTTTCCTTCATGACAGTTCATTACCCAAAAGTTGTAGTTAGGCTTTAGACTTACCAAAATCACATGCAGCCAGGCCAGAGCTCCTGATGTCCACATGGCTCCCATGATCATGCTGCATTGTGCAAATGATGGTGAAGCCATGTGTCCTTTCCCTACTGTGAAAGGAAGTGAGCTAACAGGTACAGTAAGTTTGGACTTCGAAATTTTGATAATTAGCCCAGTTATCCTACAATGGAGCAAAGAAACCCTTACCAGAGCCAAAGTGTCTCATGTATATGACCAGTTTGTAGAGTTCCTCCTTGCCCATGGCTTTCAGAGATAGTTAGAGTGAGCCTTGTAGCTATCAGCTATACATAAATGCTAGTATGGGATTCTTAGAAGATGAGGAAGATTGGTGACCAGAAGAACATTTACTGTGTTTCTTTCACATTAGAGTATGAGTGCATTCTTTCTGGAGATGAAAGATTACAGTCTTCCTGTGTGCGCAGCAGAAGAAAGTTGAGTTCTTAACTAGGGAGGCTGATCTATTGTAACACTTTTCTGCTAATTTGATTATGAAATTCGTTTAGCAGGACATCAGTGCTGACAACTATTTAATCCATTTCAGTCTTTAAAATCTACAAACTGCAAAAGTTATATTTTTCTTAGACCAGATTTTTACAGGATTTATATATCAGACAAAAGAAAGAAATTTTTCAAGTTCAAAAGACAAAAGCTGATAGTAGCAACAGCAACATCATCATCTTTCTACCCAGTCTCTGAATTTTTTGAAATAGGGTGTCCAGCCCTTCAGCAATCTCAAAAATCTCAAAAGGGGAACAAAAAATAAAAAAATACATAATTTTAGAGATTAGAAAAGTCCCATTTGTCCAAGTAACACATTTATCTTTATTTTAAATTCTGAATAGAAACATTTATGCTCCACATAAATAAAGAACACAACACTTTTTTTTTTGTTTTTTCATAAGTATGTCTGAGTACCTATTGCAGTAATTTAAATAGAATTCAGATTTTTCTGTACTGGAAAGCTTTGTAACACTTTAAAATTATAATTGTCTAAGACACAGATTTGTCCTTGAGTAAGGTACTTATGTATAAATTTGATAGAGAGTTCAGGAAATATCACATTTTGGGAATGAGAAGATGAAATTGTATCTGTTCTCACTAATGAATAGTAGGCTCCAGGGACTCAGTGCTCCACTCAGCCCACACCAAACACCCACTGAAAACACATTTGGGCTCTGCGGAAATAATTTCATTCTATTCATTCCTTTCAAAGTTCATTTCTGGCAGGATAAATACCTGTTCTGTGAGTGAAACTAAAATCTGCTGTGACGATTATGCTAACAGACTCTGCAATTGTCCTGAAGTTTGCTATCACTGCCTTGGACTATAAAATGACTGCAATGTAATGCAGCTTAATATTTTATTTCAAACCTCGGCAGTATGACCAAAAGAAAAATGTTGGGCTTCAATGAAATAATTTCATATTGCAATAACTGGAGGAAGGCAGTTTAGCAGTTATCTCAGTGTCAGATACTTGAGATATAAACATTTTTAGCTGCCTCCTACCGCATGCGTATCATTTGTCATTTTATAGGTAGATCACAACTTAACATTTTTGTTTTAATTTACAATTACATGTGATGTTTGTGCTATGTTGCAGTGCTGAAATTTGCATTTTAATGCACCGATTCATATGCTTTAAAAAGTGTCAGTAAAATCTCTTGTAGATGCATTGTTTCACCTTTGCAATATTTTACTGTGTGCAAGTTTGTTGGTGCTGCTGCTGCTGTTGTTTTTAAATTGTGGAAGTTTTCATAATTTTATGAACTTCTCATTAGGATTTTCAGAAGTCTCTCATCAACTTAAGTGATGCAGAAATAAACAAATAAAAGCCAGAAAACTCAAACAATGAAATTCTAATACATTCTTTTGCAAAAAACTGCTAAGCGGTGTATTAAAACTAAAACAAAAGGATATGAACTGCAGATAATGCTTACACCTAATTTTCTTGAGCTACACAGTCAAAATATTTTGTCAAAGACCCGCTGCTGTAAGAGTGAAAGATAATGTATTCTACAGTTTTCAGGTCACAAGATTAAATAGAGTTGCTCTAGATGTCTCATTAAATGAAAAACGTTACCCTTTACTTAGAGTCATATCATTTAAACTGATGACCAGAGTGGATTCTCCCCACAGAATAAGACGACAATTTATCCCCATTGCTTTCTTAATGTCTTTCTACCAAAACCTTACTGTGCAGGGTGGGGCAAAGAAGGACATGTCCTTGTCTTGTACCTTTAATTCCACTATTTTCATGACAGAAAAAGTAGAACTGATCTGCATTATTGGTTAATTAAAAACTAAATTTCTTTTACTCATGCTCTAGCTTGCCACTTAAAAATTAATTATGGACAATAACAAATAGCAAAATGTTCCTTTTCTAGAATAAGTTCCCCATTGGGATGCAGTGAAAATGTTAATAATTAATCAAATAGTCTAACTTGGTATTATTTTTGCTACCTCACACATATACAAAACCCCACTGATGTTGTTTGACTTTTTTGGTTTCATAAATATTTATATATAATTGCATTTTCCTTGTAAATTGCATTTTTCTGCCCAAAGGGAAGAAAAAACAATTTGTGTGTTAATTTTATCTCACTGGTTTTGTTCAGCTTCAGTAGTTCTGTATTTAAAATAAGAGATTAGATAAAAAGAAATGCACGCAACCTGTGTTTGTTAATGTAAAGAATAATAATTAGGGAATGTTGCTAATTTTGTAGCAATTACATACAGTGAAAAGCAGGCAATTCAGTATTTCCGTTCCCCCTACCTCCCAACTTAAATATTTATCTTGTTTAGATTCTGCTGCCCCCTACAGAATAATTGAAAATTTTAGGATTTTACAAACCCAAGGATTTCCATCCAGTATTTTTTAACCTTTCCTGAGCAAATAAATGCACAGCTTTCATAGTCTTCTAGGGAAGCAGAGCTTTATTCAATGTCATTTTACTTTTTTCATACATTCTGCATGACCTGTAACTTAAAAAATCTTACCACTTTGTGATGTACTGATAAATAAAAAAAGAAGTGATAGGCACTGTTATTGAACCACTGAAATAAGATGAAACATATTTTACATCCTCCAAGAAAACAGAAAGCAAGTTTATTAACCTTTGAATCTCAGGGAGTAAGACAATTATATACTTTGTCAGCTGCTACCTGTATACTACTATTCTTTCCAGACCCTACCTTCTGTAACAAACAGTAACTGTTAAATGCAATGATGCACTTAGGACTCTAATAGAAAACAGACTGTCAATAGGACAGGGGGGAATAGAAAAGACTCTGAATGTGAACTGTATACTTTCAATTACAGTTCAAAAATATAACACGGTCTCTGAAATCAAAGGAACAGTAGCATTTGTAATAATTGATATTCCTAAAAACTAGATAACTAAATAAAATCCAAGACCTAGCTTATACTTCCTGCAGCTAACCTCAAAGGTGAATAGGAAAGTCTGCTCTCCATGGATATGCCCTGGCTGTCTCCACTGTACTGTATTTGCCCATCATTTAGGAGATCATGCATGAAGGAGAGGAGGCTGAAGAGTCTTCCGTCATATCCTGTCCTTGCAACTGTGCAGAGAAAGCAAATAAGCAGGAGATTTCACATGGCCTGAACTAGCTCCCTTTGTACTGGTCTGCTGAGTTATAAACTGTTAACTAGAAACCAGCCATTAGGAGAAGTGTCATAGATGTGCTTGAGTTTCTCTTACTAAATACTTCTCAAAACTCACATGGCACAGAAACTCATATGTTCTTGGTTTACTGAGATGAGCAAAGAGTTAGGACAGTATACTAATGACATCTGTCAAACATTTCCAGTTTTCCTAAGTGTTCCCCCAAATGCTCAGAGAAGTTATTAGGCTTGAGGACACGGGTGCAGGTTACATCTTCCAAGGTACATGGTGAATGCATCATGGAGCACAAAGGTATTTGGCATGACTGGTTTTGCTTACAAATTAACTTTTTAGAGATGTCAGCAAAACCAAGAAAACTTACAGGCATTTTGATGCCTTAGCTCCTTCATATACAACCCCATGCAGTGGGGGAACCCCATACAGGCCTGGGGAAGAGTGGCTGGAAAGCTGCTGGGTGGAAGGGACTTGGGGGTGTTGGTTGACAGCTGGCTGAATGTGAGCCAGCAGTGTGCCCAGGCAGCCAAGAAGGCCAACTGCATCCTGGCCTGCATCAGGAATAGTGTGGTGAGCAAGACTAGGGGAATGACCGTCCCCCTATACTCAGCACTGGTGAGGCTGCACCTTGAGTACTGTGTTCAGTTTTGGGCCCCTCACTACAAGATATAGAGGTGCTGGAGCAAGTCCAGAGAAGGGCAACAAAGCTGGTGAGGGGTGTAGACAACAAATTTTAAGAGGAGCGGCTGAGGGAGCTGGGGTTGTTTAGTCTGAAGAAAAGGAGTCTCAGGGGAAACCTTATTGCTCTCTATAACTACCTGAAAGGAGGTTGTAGCAAGGCGGGGGTCGGTCTCTTCTCCCAAGTAACAAGCAATAGGACAAGAGGAAATGGTCTCAAGTTATGCCAGGGGATGTTTAGATTGGATATAAGGAAAAATTTCTTCATAGAAATGGTTATCAAACATTGGAACAGGCTGCCCAAGGAAGTGGTGGAATCACCATCCCTGGAGATATTTAAAAGACGGGTAGACGTGGTGCTTAGGGACATGTTTTATTGATGGTTTTGGCAGTGTTAGAATGATGGTTGGACTCGATGATCTTGAAGGTCCCTTCCAACCTAGACAATTCTATGATTCTGTGATTCTATGATTCTATATCTTGGAAACAAGTTTTGATCAATAGTTCCCAGATGTCCAGAATCTTTTTTATTGTCTTCTGGTTTAAGACTTCCCTTCAATATCCTTTCTGCAAATCCTGTTTTCCCCTGTTAATGTCTTTTTTCTTTAGCCTTGACTGTCCTGGTATTTTAACTGAGTTGCTTGTCTGTAAGTATTTGCTTTTCTTTTGCTATGGCTCAAAACTTTCTGTGGGCCCGCTATCAGTATTAGCACTCTTTGTTCTTGCTCTACTCTGGATGAACTAAATAAGGTTAATTGTACATATCAATAGAAACTGATAGAGAGAAAGTCCACTCACAAACTTAATTTAGTTGTTCCAAATGTGCTTCTGGAGGACAGTTTCTGCCCCTCCTTTCTCTTTCTGTTATGTATAGCAGAATCGTTGAAAAATAAATTTCTCTGAGTTGACATTAGGCTTTTGAAACAGTATCCTAAAACACATCTCAGATGTTCCTTAGGAACTGTCCAGAGTCACAGTATCACAATATCACAGTATCGTCAGGGTTGGAAGGGACCTCTGGAGATCATCTAAGTCCAACCCCCCTACCACAGCAGGGACACCTACAGCACATTGCACAGGATATCATCCAGGCGGGTTTTGAATGTCTCCAGTGTGGGAGACTCCACAACCTCTCTGGGCAGCCTGTGCCAGTGCTCTGCCACCCGCAAAGTAAAGAAGTTCCTCCTCATGTTAAGATGGAACTTCCTGTGCTCAAGTTTGTGCCCATTACCTCTAGTCCTATCACCGGGCACAACTGAAAAAAGGCTATTCTCATCTCCCTGGCACCCTCCCTTTAAGTACTTATAAGTATTGATAAGATCCCCCCTGAGTCTTCTTTTTTCTAGACTAAAAAGCCCCAAGTCCCTCAGCCTTTCTCATAAGAAAGATGCTCCAGTCCCCTAATCATCTTTGTAGCTCTTTGCTGGACTCTCTCCAGCAGTTCCCGGTCCTTCTTGAACCGGGGAGCCCAGAACTGGACACAATACTCCAGATGCAGCCTCACCAGGGCAGAGTAGAGGGGGAGGATGACCTCCCTCGACCTACTGGCCACACTCTTCTTGATGCACCCCAGGATGCCATTGGCCTTCTTGGCCACCAGGGCACATTGCTGGCTCATGGTCATCCTGTTGTCCACCAGGACTCCAAGGTCCCTTTCCACAGAGCTGCTCTCCAGGAGGTCAGCCCCCAACCTGTACTGATGCATGGGGTTATTCCTCCCCAGATGCAGTACCCTACACTTGCCTTTATTGAACCTCATCAGGTTTTTTTCTGCCCAACTCTCCAGCCTGTCCAGGTCACCCTTTATGGCAGCACAGCCTTCCGACGTGTCAGCCACCCCTCCCAGTTTTGTGTCATCAGCAAACTTGCTGATGGTACACTCTATCCCTTCATCCAGGTCATTGATGAATATATTGAACAGGACTGGACCCAGTACTGACCCCTGAGGTACACCACTAGTTACTGGCCTCCAACTGGACTCTGCACCACTAACCACAACACTCTGAGCTCTATCTGTCAACCACTGTTCAATCCACCCCACTGTCCATTCATCCAACCCACACTTCCTAAGCTTGTCTGTGAGGATGATGTGGGAGACAGTGTCGAACGCCTTGCTGAAGTCAAGGTAGACAACATCCACTGCCCTGCCCTCGTCTACCCATCCAGTCACGCCATCATAGAAGGCTATCAGATTAGTCAGACATGAATTCCCCTTGGTGAATCCATGTTGACTACTTTTGAGAACCTTCTTTTCCTCCAGATGCTTGGAGATGACGCCCAGAACAAGCTGTTCCATCATCTTTCCAGGGATGCAGGTGAGGCTGACCGGCCTGTAGTTTCCCGGGTCATCCTTCTTGCCCTTCTTAAAGACTGGAGTGACATTGGCTTTTTTCCAGTCCTCAGGCACCTCCCCTGTTCTCCAGGACCTTTCAAAGATGATGGAGAGCGGCCCAGCAATGACTTTTGCTAGCTCCCTCAGCGCTCGCGGGTGCATCCCATCAGGCCCCATGGACTTGTGGGTGTCCAGTTTACTTAATTGTTCTCTAACTTGTTCTTCTTCAACCAAGGGAAAGTTTTCCTTTCTCCAGACTTTCTCTGTTACCCACAAAGTCTGGGACTCCCGAGAGCTGGCCTGAGCAGTGAAGACAGAAGCAAAGAAGGCATTCAGCAACTCTGACTTCTCTGTATCATTCGTCACCACATCGCCCATCTCGTTCAAGAGCGGGCCCACATTTTCCCTGGTTTTCCTTTTGTCTCCTATATACTTCAAGAAACCCTTCCTATTGGTCTTTACATCCCTTGCCAGGTTCAATTCCAAAGCTGCCCTGGCTTTTCTCGTTTCTTCCCTGCATACCCTGACAGCATTCTTGTACTCATCCCAAGTCATCAGCCCCCTTTTCCACATCCTGTAAACTCCCTTCTTCCAGCTGAGTTTTTTCTGAAGATCCCTGCTCAGCCATGCAGGTCTCCTTCCCTTGCCCGATTTCTTGCTCTTCGGGATGCACCTATCCTGAGCTTGGAGGAGCTGGTGATTGAATATCAGCCAGCTCTCTTGAGCCCCCTTACCCTCTAAGTCAGTTGAGTCAGTTGAGTCAGTTGAATATGTGTCATTGGATCCTTCTCTTGTGAGCTGCCTAGTCAGACTGTATGGTATGTCAAGATTTTCAGTACTTTGAATGCCTTCAGTACTTCAGGTACAAATTAATGTCAAGTAATCTGATCTGACAGCTAGACCTGCTGCTGAAATTGGCTGGCTCTCTCTCACTCTTGGCCATAAACTCCTGCTGCTTTCCTTGTGCAAGTTCCAGTGATCTTCTGCCCATCTGATGAAGGGATGAAGCATGAAAAAAGCAATAATCACCTCCTTATTTAGCTCTTTAAGTCTCCTCACTATGCTGTAACACTGTCACTATACCAAGTGCAAAGGAAACATGCCACTTGGAAGGGGCAGCGTACTGATGGCTAGCTTAGGTAAAGCCAAAAACTTCAGCCTCAGATTACAGGACATTACACAGCACTTCCTTTCTCATTCTCATTCTTAAATGAAGTGTGGATCCTCCAAAGATTTTGGCTGTGGTCAGCATTGCCCATACACCATCTTCCTCAACCTAAGGCAAGTAAAACATCTGGTGGAGTGTAGTGCACATGTTTTGGAGAATTGGTCCTATTGTCTTCTTAGGAGGGATTTGAATTTCTTTCGCATTAATTCTATACTAAATCCCAATTTTTAGTGGAGTCTTTGCATATTATTTATTTCATAAATAAATAACAAATAAGAAGTAGCTGTAAATGGATAAAAGATCCATGAAGACAGTCTCAAAGACATTAATGGGGAGTGCTGCTTAAATAAGCATAGTACAAATGTCCTCCAAAAAACAAAGATCTTTCTCAGATGAAAGAAGTATTTTTCTGATCATAGCATTTGTTGTGGCAGCCTCTGAATCACTAAATGCAACAAAGACAACACTACATTTGTGTAGAATAGCTTGCCCAGAAAAAATTGGTGGACAGGATTCCTTTCAAATTACAAATTGTTTGCTTTTGAAATGTGTTTCAGTGTTTTCTCACCTGTATGTTTAAAGGATGAATGTATTTCCTGGAGATAGGAAAAGGGAACGGAAAGATGAAAAAGAGGCTTCAGTAAAAACAGGGCTTACTTTTTGAAGCCTTAGGCTTTTTTTTTTTTTTTCCCCCCCAGAAAGAAGAGAGACATTAAAGGCAGGGGGGAAAGCCCCCTGGAAAAGTACCTGTTAAATGTATTTTCCACCTTTTGTCCCTTCTCTTACTCTATCTAAGAAACTGCCATTCACTCAAATAGTGCATTTATTTCCTATGCACGTCAGGAGCGTGTATGTTCACTACTTCACAAAAAACTATAATTTAACATACAGCACCGGGCTATTAAAGCTAAAAGCTTTGAGAATAAATCACAAACCTGACACTTTTCTATGGTTTTAACTTGACTAGGTTGGGAGGAGGAACTGAATAAGAGAACAGCTTTGCAAGCTTCATCTAATACTTCAAATAGACTAAGTGCAGATTTTGTAGATTTAAATATTCACATTAATATTGATTTGCAGGAGTATCAGGGAAGAAAAACAACACTATTAAAAAGATAGAGACATAATTCCAATTATAGTTGTTGGTAATGGAACTGCAGCATTACTAAAAGCTACAGTCTTAGATTAGAGAGGCACAGTAGTGATTCAAACCCAGTGAGAAGATAAAAGGAACAAGAAACATGTCATTGTTACAAAGCCAGAACCAATAAAGAATGTAAGCATTTAAACAGTAAGACATTATTTCTCCCAATAAAACTGTGCCACTATATGGAAGAAGAACTCTTAAACATTTATCGAGCAAAGGACTGAAGACCTGTAGACTATGAATGAGTCCTGGGTTGCAGTTCAGAATATCAAGACTTTTTCTGGGTTTACGTGCTTGCTCTTTAATTTAAATAATAAAGAAGCTGGTGTTCTAGGAGCAGAATGTGGAAAACGTAAATCTCCCTATGACTTAACTAATAGGGTACAGTCAGGTTTGCTCTCCTCTTTACCCTTCTCCCTTACTTTCTCCCACGTGCTCAGCTCTGGTCAAAGTCTTTTGTACAACGCTGAAAGCTGAAGAGTGCTACCTCACCCAACTTACATTAAAGCCTGCTCAGAGAAAGAATTTTAACTGAACATTGGTCAGGAGACCTCTTAGAATATGGGTTCCAGTACATTTTTGGTATGAATAATTTGGTCTTGCAAATCAGGTGATCTCATGGGTAGTGTGATCTGTTAGAGGAAGGGAGATGGAGGAGAGTCAATGAAAGTCATCTTAGGGGTACAATTATAAATTCGCTGCAGAGACAAATTTTCTTTATTAGAGTGGATATTTCCTCTTGTTTTTCAGACAAGGAGCCAGTTTTGTTGTTTTGACAGCACACAGCATTAATATCCAGTCCTGTCTGCCCTCGGTGAAACGTAGTGCTAAAACAATTTCCTTGGTGTAATCCAGAATTTTAGTATTTCACTGGGAGACACATAGACAGAACCTGAGGAAATTATTTTCCTCTCCAGCTGATGAAGAGTTGCAGAATTTTAGAATTCAATGTTCTTTTTCCACTGAATGCAGCAAGGAACATTTTTTAGACAACTTCAAAACTGTCCTTGAGATCACCAGGTACAAAATAATAGAGAATTTATACAGTTTTCTCTAAAACTCAGAATTATTTGAACTGATAGTCTTAACCACATCAGAGAGTGATATAAGCTTCCTTTCACTTGAATGACCCCAAGTCTGGCTTTGAAAGATCTTTCAAACATTGGTCACGTTGTGTCTTTCAGGTCCTGGCAGACACTTGGTTTGTGTAAAGATCAGGTCTGCCAGCATGTCAAGTGTCTATCCAGGGTTAGAAATAAAGATGTGCAGAAAAAAATTCCTCACACTTTCAGCTCTTTACTTCCTTGCTCCTTCTACAATCACTATCAATGCAAAATAAGAATGAGGCTTTGACAGATTAGGGGCAGGCACAGAAATAACTGCAGACCTGGCTTTCTGTATGGAAGATTACTTCTTTCTTTATAATTTTTGGCTTTACATTTTTTGAAGCAGCTTATTCTTGTCAATTTTGTTTACTTCACTGCCTTTATTCCATTATATTCTTGCCATTAGTATCTTGTTTCAATTATGTGGTTCATTAGTATGGCATTAGTAGTTCCAAGTATTTCACCTAAATATTTTAGTGATGCTCACATTTTATTCTCAACTTCCTTTTATGTTGTGCAGCGTTATCTTTTGTTAGACCAGCTATTTTAATGGTAAGATGGGATTCTTTTCTAGTGAGACATTTATGGAAATATTTGTATACAAAGAAAATCTATCCCTTTTTAATTTGTCTTTTCATATGTTGAAATGTATCATTAACAGGCAATTTAGAATATGTAGCTAAGTGTCAGAACATATTTTTGATTTAAGCTACAACTCTCTATGTCAACCTAACATATATAGTTAATTTATATATATATATATATATGGTGTTCCATATATTATATGGAGTTATATGCAATTGAAGTAACAGTGCATGATAAACAAGGTCAAAACCATAAGTGTACTAAGCAACATGTGCTCAAGATGCTGACTAATTGACATGAATTCACTGAAAACTTATTCCTTTCCTTTTATAATTCTGATTCACAAAGTGAAACCCTAGGTTTTGGTGTGAGTGCAGTAGCACTAGAGATAAGCTTTGCTTAAGGGAAAAGATTCTCTACGGCTCAGTGCGTCAGTGAGGAATATAGTCTCCTTCATAAGGACAAGAGGTCTTCTATTCCATTAATGCATCCCATTGTGGTTCATAATTTTAGCCAATCACTGCTACACCATATCGTTTCTCCCATTTACTCCTGCAGTTTGACAGACAAGGTCACCTTCATATGCAAAAGAAAATAATTGCTATTGAATTCACATATGATATAAGCCAGTGGGAGACTGCATGATCTCATTCAGCATATGGCAGTCCCCAGAATTTCCTGCCTTGTCAAGATACTGGCCTGCTAATCTTTTTATTTTAAAAAATCAGTAGTAGCCAGAAGAAAAGTGTTAACCAACTAAGAGTTCATGCATCCATTCCTGCTGGAAGTGGAATCTTGGGTGTTCCCTGGACACACAAGAGAAAGTAACAACACTCCTTGGTTGTCCAGTTTTAATCTGAGAATAGGACAAACACTGGATGCTATTACTACTTGCATGACCTGTCAGCTTGCAACAATCTGGAGCATAGGCCCTCCCTGAACCACAGGTTGTGTCTGTATGGCTGTGCTTTAATAGTTCTCCATGACTTCAGTGACTTAATATATTATTGTTTTGAATTGTTTATTTTTGTCATAAAAGCCATCTTATCACAATGAGATACAAAATGCAGGTGTTCACTATGTGAAAAATATATGCATTTTTCGTTTATTTATTTTAATTTTTTAAGAAATTAAGTGCTCTCTGCATCTTGTAACATGAGAAATGGTAAACAACTTTTCCTTATACATTTTTTTCTATATCATTAATTACTTTATCTACCTCTCTTCTATCCTTCCTATCTTTCTGTTTTCCATGCTGAAAAGTCGTAGTGTAAAAAAATTTTCCTGTACATACTGTATGAGCTGCATTGGCTTTTTTTATCATTATATCATATATATACAAGTGTGTGCTGTTGTTACTTTTTGTGATGGTTTGCTTACTAAAAGTCTTTCTTTGATCATCTCCATTGTCCTTCCCTTCATTCTTTCTTCTGCTATATTTTTTCTTGGACAGTCGGACTACAACTACGCACCAATATTCTGGACATGAGTGGGTTTTGATTTCCAGTCCTTTTCCAGTAACTTCTAACATTCAATTTACATCTTAGAGTATTGCTGAATGATGTTTTCACAAGGACTCAATGTCATGGGCATGAAGTACCTGCAAGGTAGTAGCTAATTTTGAGTCCACTGTGGTGTATCTTCAGTTAGGATTGCATTTCTCCTTGTACACTTGTACACTTGCTTTTATTTCATAGTCAGTCAGACTCATGATATGATTTCTCAGGTATTCATAGTCTCTGTTACTTTTGAGTAGCCTGAATAATTATGCGTCAGCAGCCAGCACTACCAGTCACTTCTCATGCCCGATTCATGAATACAATGAGCAACACAGGTCCAATACAAGCCTCCATGGGATTCTTATCATTACCCTCCATCCATTGCAGAAGTTGTTCATTTTTTCTACATTTTTTTCCACTCTTTCAGTCAACTATTTACATGTGATAAGACTTTTCCATTTTCTGAAAAAAATCTCGTTAAAACTTTTTTGGAAGCCCATATATACTGTTGTGAACATTACTAAGTTCACTGACATCACTAAAAACCTCTTCAAAATTTGTAGGGCGTAACTTTATTCTCCTAAAGCTGTATTGGCTTTTCATTGTAGTATCATACATTCACTTGATTCTATTCTTTATTATAGTTCTGACTGCTTTGCTTTGTGCAAAAGTCAAATGCACTCAGACCAGTGTCTGCATTCCTACAGATTTCTTCTAAAGACCTTTGTGAAAATTACACTGCATAAATTGTCTTCCTTTCCTGTGGTAGCAAGGCTAATTTAAATGTGAGATTATACACCATAGTCACCACTGTGGTGGTTTCATATTAAGCTTCTTCAGTTTATGCATAAAGAGGATCTAGTCCTTGGTGCTTATTTCTTCTGATGGATCACTGTCTTCTGAAAATACTTCAACATGGGATCACACTTCATATTTCTCCCCTATGAAGACTTCTATTGTGTTAAACGTTCCAATTTCTCTGAAGTGAACAGTTGTAAGAAAAAGCTCATTTAGCTTTTCTGCTATGACATTGACTTCTTTGAGTGTGTTTTTTATAACTTCATTATCCATCAGCGTGAGAAAAGCATTCAGAGGTTTTATTTGAATAGAAATCTTAACTTTAAAGCTCTGTATCAATGAAATGCTGTAAAAGAGCATGGTAGTTTTGCCTCTAACACACACCTGAATGCACTGGTCTAAGAAATCAAAGACATACCACTTTCTTGCTTCTCAGTAATTACGTCCTCTCAGAAAAGTTAACAGTTGAGCTTCCGCAACCAGCAAACACACACATATACTAGAATTATGTAATATTAATATATTCATCTACCTTAGGTTCTCAGATGCCTCTGTAAAGGGAGAACTCCATGCATACTTTTAAGCTTTCAAGGAATGTAGAACAAATTAGTAACTCTGAAGATTATCTGTGGAGTAATTGGACTACTGCACCAGCGTATTGCAATCAGAATAAGAGTATGTTTCAAACAATACAGGGATTTTCTGCTTTTTGTACTTGTGTAAAGTTCAGAGGCAGTCTCAAATTCCAAGTGTCAGACCCAGATATTCCATAACCGTAAGTAACAGAAGCCAAGGTATATTTATATATCACATTACAGAAATTATATACTAGCTATAGTTATATACTCTGGTAGCTTCAAACTCTGTTTAAATGCCTACTGTCAACTACTGGCATTTTACAAGAAAACACAAGGGAACTATGTTGGAGGCGACAAAGAGCTTATGGGTCACAATTAAAGGGAGAGCATGGATACGTGATGTTACAGTGGGGGTCTTCTATAGGCCACCCAACCAGGAAGACTGAGCAGATGAGGCCCTCTATAGACAGATAGGAGCAGACTCCCATTCACGAGCTCTGGTCCTCATGGGGGACCCTGATATCTGTTGGAGGGACAACACAGCAAGGCATAAGCAATCCAGAAGGTTCCTGGAATACATTGATAATAATTTCCTTATCGAAGTGACAGAGGAGCCAGTGAGGTGTTGTGCTATGCTGGACCTTGTTCTAACCAACAAGGAGGGAGTGTGAAGCTCAAGGGTAGCCTTGGCTGCAGTGACCATGAGATGGTGGAGTTCATGATCCTTAGGGCGGCAAGGAGAGCACACAACAAGCTCCCTACCCTGGACTTCAGGAGAGCAGACTTTGGCCTCTTCAGGGATCTGCTTGGTAGAGTGACGTGGGATAAAGCCTAGGAGGGAAGAGGGGCCCAAGAAAGGTAACTAATATTCATGGATCACCTCCTCCAAGCTCAGGAGGATTGGATCCCAACAAAAAAGAAGTCAGGCAAAAACACCAGGAGGCCTGCATGGATGAATAAGGAGCTCCTGTACAAACTCAAACACAAAAAGCAAGCCTACAGAGGGCGAAAGCAAGGACAGATAGCCTGGAAAGAATACAGAGAAATTATATGAGCAGCCAGGGATCAGGTTAGGAAAGCTAAAGCCCAGACAGATTTAAATCTGGGCATGGACATCAAGGACAACAAGAGAAGCTTCTGTAGGTATGTCAGTCATAAAAAAAAAAGACTAGGGAAAATGTGGGCCCTCCTCAGAAGGAAACAGGACACCTGGTTACCCAGGACATGGAGAAGGCTGAGGTACTCAACGACTTTTTTGCCTCAGTCTTCACTGGTAAGGGCTCCAGCCACATCGCCCAAGTCACAGAGGGTAAAGCAGGGACTGGGACAATGAAGAACTACCCACTGTAGGATAAGATCAGGTTCAAGATCCTCTAAGGAACCTGAAGCCATACAAATCCATGGGACTTGATGGCATGCATCTGTGGGTCCTGAGGGAACTGGTGGATGAAGTTGCTGAGCCACTATCCATCATATCTGAGAAGATGTGGCAGTCTGGTGAAGCTCCCACTGACTGGAAAAGGGTAAACGTAACCCCCATTTATAAAAAAGGTAAAAAAGAAGACCTGGTGGACTATAGCCAGGCAGTCGTACCGCTGTGCCTGGCAAGATTATGGAGCAGATCCTCCTGGAAATTCTGCTAAGGCACATGGGAAACGAAGAGGTGATTGGTGACAGCCAACATGGCTTCCCTAAAGGCAAATAGTGTCTGACAATTTTCTACATGCTGGAGGGAAGGGATGCCATCCAGAGAGGCCTGGGCAGGCTTGAGAGCAGGGCCTGTGCAAACCTCATGAAGTTCAACAAGTTCAAGTGCAAGGTCCTGCACCTGGGTCAGGGCAATCCCAAGCACAAATACAGGCTGGGAAGAGAAAGGATTGAGAGCAGCCTTGAGGAGAAGGACTTGGGGGTGTTGGTTGATGAGAAGCTTAACATGAAGTTGCAATGTGTGTTTGCAGCCCAGAAAGCCAACCACATCCTGGGCTGCATCAAAAGAATTGTGGCCAGCATGTTGAGGCAGATGATTCTGCCCTCTACTCCACTCTCGTGAGACCCCACCTGGAGTACTGCATCCAGCTCTGGGGGCCCCAACAGGACATGGACCTATTGGAGTGAGTCCAGAGGAGGGCCACGAAGATCATCAGAGGGCTGGAGCACCTCTCCTCTGAAGACAGGCTGAGAGAGTTGGGGTTGTTCAGCCTGGAGAAGAGAAGGCTCCAGGGACACCTTATAGCAGCCTTCCAGTACCTAAAGGGGGCCTACAGGAAAGATGGGGAGGGTCTCTTTGTCAGGGAGTGTAGCGATAGGATGCGGGGTAACAGTTTTAAACTGGAAGAGGGTGTATTTACAGTAGATATCAGCAAGAAATTCTTTACTGTGAAGGTAGTGAGACACTGGAACAGGTTGCCCAGAGAAGTTGTGGCAACCCCGTCCCTGGAAGTGTTCAAGGCCAGGTTGGATGGGGCTTTGAGTAACCTGGTCTTGTAGAAGGTGTCCCGGCCCATGGGTTGCAACTAGATGATCTTTAAGGTCCCTTCCAACCCAAATCGTTCTATGATTCTACGATTCTATGAATAGAAACAGGGAAAGAGTAGCTGTAACAATAACAGTATCTGGATTTTAGGGACCTAAAAAGAAGATGCTCAGTAATTAACTCTATTTTAATAAACATCCAGAATATTTATAGAAATGGGGACTTCTCTGCTGTACCTCCATGCTGATATCAAAGACAAAAGCATTATAGTTGGGAAAAAAAAAGGGAACTTTAATAGTCTAGTAAAAATCATATGAATCATCAGTACAATTGATCTTAGTATCATTTTAAAATTAAGTTTTTATTTTATAGTATAATTTTCCCAATAGTGCTCCTATACTTTAAATAAAGTAGCTACATTTTGATTGATTATATGTTCTTCTCTTGCATGCAATATATTCATTATTAATTATTATTTTAGAATTATATTCTAATAATTATTGTGACTATAAAGAAAAGACTGTTAAGAGCTAGTTTCAACTTTAACAATTTTTGTGATTAAAAGTAAACTTTTCTAGGAGGAATACGGATACAGTATAGAGCTTTAATTTGAGGACTTCTTTGGCTAAAAGTTGCTTAACCTTTTATTATTTACAAAATTACAGAATTACGGAATGGTTGAAGTTGGAAGGGACCTCTGGAGACATCTGGTCCAACCCCCATGTTCAAGAAGGACCACTTACAACCAGCTGCCCATCACTGTGTGTAGACAGCTTTTGAATACCCGTAAGGAGGGTGACTCTGCAATCTCTCTGGGCAACCTGTGCCAGTATACAGTCACCCTCACGGTAAAAAAAGTGTTTCCTGATGTTCAGACCAAATCTCCTGTGTTTCAGTTTGTGCCCATTGTCTCTGGTCCTGTCACTGGACACCACTAAAAAGTGGTGCTCTCTCCTGTTTGCACCCTCCCTTCAGGTGTTTGTACCAATTGCACACATTGTACACATTATGTGTGCATTATGCATATCGTAGACATTGCCCCTGAGCTTTCTCTTCTCTAGGCTAAACAGTTCCAGCTCTCTCAATAATTCATGATACTGAATGACATGTAAGCACTCAGATTTCAAAATAACTAATTAGAATATATCCAAAAAACTACAAACAGTTTTAATGTATCGGGTTTAGATGGAAAGTTTTTTGGAGCAGCAGAGGCTGCATGGTGGCTTCTGTGAAAAGACACTAGAAGCTGCCCCTCTGTCTGATCAAGCCAATTTCAGCAGACTCCAAGACAGACCTGCTGTTGGCCAAAGCTGAGCAAGTCAGTGATACTAGTAGTGCCTCTGTGATAATATATCTAAGAATGGGCGAAAACTGCTGTGCAAGAGCAGCTGGGGGAGAGGAGTGAGAATATGTGAGAGAAACAACTATGCAGACACCAAGGTCAGCGAAGAAGGAGGGGGAGGAGGTGGCCCAGGCACTGGAGCAGAGATTGCCCTGCAGCCCATGGGTATTACCACGGTGAAGCAGGTTGTCCCCCTGCAGCCCATGGAGGACCATGGTGGGGCAGATATCCACATTGCAGCCTGTGGATGACTCCACGCTGGAGCCAGGATCCTGGCAGGAGCTACAGCCTGTGGAGAGGGGCAAATGCAGGAGCAGGTCTTCTGGCAGGACCTGTGACCCTGTGGAAGACTCACTTTGTCTGTTCCTGAAGGACAGCACCCCGTGGAAAGGACATATGCTGGAGCAGTTTGTGAAGAATTGCAGCCTGTGGGAAGGATACATGCTGGAGAAGTTTGTGAAGGACTACATCCCGTAGGAGGGACCCCATGCTGGAGCAGGGGAAGAATGTGAGGAGGAAGGAGTGGCAGAGACAAAAAGATAAGAATTGACTACAAGCTCCACTCTCTGTTTCCCTGTACTCTTTGAGGGCAGGAGGTAGAAAAGTTGGGAGGAAAGTTGAGCCTGGGAAGAAGGGATGAGTGTGAGGAAGATGCTTTTAGTTTGGTTCTTATTTCTCATTATCTGAGTCTGTTATTAATTGGCAATAAATGAAATTAATTTCCCTCAGTTGAGTCTGTTTTGACAATGATGTTAATTGACAAGTGGTCTCCTTGTCCTTATTCAACTAGCCAAAAAACACACAAATTTCATTTAACAGGGCCTATTTCTGATCTTATCCATGTTGGTTATTCTCTCTTGCAACTCCATTTCTGTCGAGGAGTTGCTCATGGTTGCACTGTTTGCATCAATGCGTTTCATGTATTTATGCTTATTATATTTTTAAAAAAGCAGTTTGTGATCTCTCCATGCTGTTGGTCATGACATGTTCTCTGCAGTACAAGCTGCAGAGAAGCTGTACAGTAATTTTCCCTAGGAAGATTCGCATATGTCCTTTTCTGCATCTAGAAACAAAATGCTTCTTTGCTTTTGGAAAGTAATGTATTTTCCACGGGTAATATAAAATCACAAGTATGATTTATAAACTCAAATGGTCTTTCTTCAGAACATGTAGCCCAATTTCTATATAAGTAGAGACTCTAATATACCACTTCTATCCCTGTAATGCAACCGATACTGCAACGTGGTTAGAATGTATTTCTAGAAAAACATCACATACATGTTTGATAAAAAATAGATGCTATGTACTATAACTCTGTAACAATTTGAAGGGACTGGTAGGGTGTGTGTGTGTGTGTTCATTTTTAGTGTTCCCATTGTTGTACGCTCTACAGCAGAAATAACCCTGTTCTATTTTCTGTTTAATGAAAGCTCATGGAATTAAATTCAGAGGGGTAGCAGCATTGACATAGCTAATATTGCCCTTGAAATAGCATATGAAATAACATTGAACACTGAAGCAGCATTGAACATTGAAATAACATATGTCAAACCACTAATTTTGGCTCTTCCTAATGACTCACTGATGCAGAAAAGTTATGCCTGGTAGCTGCAGCTGGAGAGTGGGTCCGTGTACCTCATCATAATTTATAAATCAGCTGTTCAGCTACTTGTATGAAGGGAAAATTCAGATTGTAACTGCCCAGCAATGGCAATTTGTGAGTGAGGAATAATCTGGCATGGAAGGCAAAAAGGCCTAACTGCAGAAGGAGTTAAAATGGGTGGAAGCAGGAATGCCAGAGACGGAAGGACTCCCTGTAAGGGAGTGAAGTTTCCCTTGATGATAAGAAACACAGGAAGCATTACCTTGTAGCCATCCTGGAATATATGTGCTCAGGGGCCACCCTTGGGCAGCAGAGCTGGACTGGGGGATGGACCCAAGGCTGGGCCGAGGTGCCTCATGTAACTGCTCACAGTATTGGTGCTGGTGCAAGTGTATATAAGGAATTGGCTTGAGACACATCTTTGTAGACTCCTTATAGAACCACTTATGGCAGTAGGACTCTGCCCAAAGAGTTGTTAATTATTTTTTATTATATTTATATTTAAGCACGAACATGTGTTTAATTCACCTCAAGGTGTACCATAAGAATTCCTGAACATATATCCCCTGTGCTACTTCATGCCGACTAGATCTGGCCCCACAAGCATCACAGTGAAGCTTGGACTTCTTAAAGAAGCACCATGAAGAGAGTCTCATCCTCAGATTACTTAGCCCTTTGTTTTTGAAGTCTTACCCAGAACAAAAGAGACTTCCATGGAAAATTCACTCGTCCTGCTAAGTGTCCTTTTCAGTGCAAGGAACGTTACTGCTGTGCAACCAGAGTGGCTTCTACTTAGTCTGAGAAAGAAAGCCCTTACCTTGTGTACCTTCAGGATAGCTGTTAAGATTAGGATTCCCAAGGGGAAGGGAACACTTATCAGCATTGCTGTAAAAAGGTATTTTTTAAGTCAAAAAGGCCTAAAATTAAGATGTACATGTGAACATATAATTTGCCTTTGTCACTTTAGTTTTCTCAGGTGGTTGGGTAGCTATAAATTATTTTTATATTTGCTTGGGTCTATGCTAAAATTATTTCATATCTGTTCAAACAATGAAAACAAATGGCTTTATTTTATGCCTGGAGTCTGCTTAAGCAGTGTCTCTAAACCTGTACTGAGGAAACACTTCCTTATATATAGTGCAGTCATAAACTTCTTAAGTAGTGGCATCTGGCTGACACATATAAAATTAGGCACAATCATATGTGGCAGGCAGATTTGCACAAAAACAGACATACATGACAACAGACATAGCTATTGGCACAGTCTTCCTTATTAATAAACTGCAGTAGATACAGTTGTGTAACAAGACAGGTCTGAAATGCAGTTAAAGCTGTTTATGGTTAAGCAGTCATACAGCTATGTGACTGTGACCTCTGTTTCTTTAAGTAGGTCTGCTAGACAGTCACAGTTCCCATGTGCACTGATGAGACCGAAGACTTCTTGCTTTAACCTCTCAGGCCCCTTATTCTTTCTTCGTTTCCCTTACAGAACTAAAGTAAACCAGCATGATCTCCTGCCTAGGGTTTTGGAATAGGCACATTGAAAATTATTATAGCTTTTTTCATATGTAGAGTTGGTGCATTAACATAACCGTTCTGCTGTCCTGACAGTGCATGCGATAATATACCTGCAGAAGACCTTCATTGCTTTTGAAGTAACTAGAGGTCCAGTTGCAACAGTGATTCTTCTGGGAACAGGGCAATCTGGCTGCTCTTCACAGTTTTCACACTCATCAGAAAATAACTCCAGACCAGATCATTAACCTTATCTAAATATACCCTAAAATCTGACATTTAAGGGTTTAAATTCTCATTAAAAGTTACAGGAAGGTAATAAAAATTGAAATTAGACACTACTGTCAGCCTACTCCGTCTTTGCAAGAAAGTAATCTCAAGGTTGAGTAGCCATGGGGTGAGTATGTCAGAAAAAAGCCCTCATGTGACCCTAGGAAAAAATCCAGACAGTATCAGAGCATAATTTTCTACTGCCAAATGCCAAGCATAGCATTAAGCACCTACATTGCCCAACTATAGACTACTATGCAAGCTTTTGGTTAAAAGAGAATCAGACACTTTTAAAGCTTATTTTAAAATCAGTGAAAAAATCCCATTCAATTAAGCATTTCACTGCCAAGATTTAAGATTTCCCAACAACTGTTTAAAAATGAAATTCTCAACAGGAGATGCCTTTCATCAAATAAGAATACTGTTGAGAATTTAGGTTCTTATATGTAATCATTTTATACTCTAGACTTATTCACTAGTGGACATAGATGCTGAATGGATTTCTCCTCAGGTAATTAGGTGTTTTCTGGGTAGGTATCTGTATCTGGACTAGTCACCTTAAGCTAATTTTATAGTCAATGAGGAAAAATAAGCAATCCCAGGTCATGAATCTTTTGCCTTATTTTAAACATCTACTTTAGAACAAGATAAAACAAGCCACCAAAGTGCCTACTGACTTTGCTGACTGCCTGGAAAGAGAGGCCAAATGAAGCCCCACATTTGGTAGATAAATCCTGCCCTCTGAGACTTTGGTATGAGAGCACAGGGTATCTTACTGTCGCGTGCATGGCTTCATAGTAAAATAAGCGACCTAGAAGAAAAACTCTTCAAAGGCAGTATGTGTGTGACAGAGACACCTGCAGTTGCAGCTGATACAGAAAATCAGTATTTTGGGATGAGGGAAAGTCAGAGAAAGAACAGAAGAAAAGACGAATAGTCTTCCTAAACAAGTGAGCGGGCTGATGCATATGACAGAGAGTAGCAATCAACCCCCACATCTGTGATCACACTCAGATGTTGTAAATACGTGCAGACTGCTTTGGCCTTATTAATATTGTACAATCACCAGCCACCAGAAGTGTCAGCTTGTGAAAGTAGAATGGCTATAATACAGGAATTACATGTATCAAAATGGAAGGTAGAGGCATAAGCTCATAGCAGCCTATAGTGACAACAGCAGCAAATACTGTCTTCTCTTTGTCCTGTCACTGAGAGGAATTGTATTCCTCTTTCACAGAATCACAGAATCACGGAACGATCAGGGTTGGAAGTGACCTCTGGAGATCATCTAGTCCAACCCCCCTGCCAGAGCAGGTTCATTAGGCTGTTTGTCAGGCACGCAATTTCTGGAGTCCACATAATCATTTGTGCCCTTTTTCCATACAGTTGGCAATATTTCCAGCTGTGTTGCAAGAAGCACTTGAATTGCCTATTAAGAACATTTTATTTATTTATTTATTTATTTACTCTGAAAAGCGTATTCATGTGTGTATCATCAATCATCTTCTATGAGCTTGAGTCAGCTATGGTTCTTGAGCTGAGCTGCTGACTCATACTGACATCTAATATATGGATTGTATGACTGTTAAGTATTCTTACTGATGTTAGCGTTGTAGGCACTATGGGCAGACTGAAGTAAGGGTTCCTTTAAGTGAAAACTGAATCATTGATGAGATATAGAGACCTTGTGTATCTTCAGTTCTTTTAAGAGGTCTTTGGTCAGGGGAGGTACAAAAGTGTTAGTTATGTGACTTTTATTGTGACAAGTTACTTTTTCCATTTTAAAAATGTTCAGCCGTAACAAGGGGTGTATAATAATAATGAGTCAGAAGGAGCAAAAGCATGAGTTGACCTCACTATATCAGCTGAATCTGTAAAAGCTCCAGGTCTTGCAACACATATGGGATTGTTGGGATAGAAGAGAAGCAACAGGTGCCTTGACCTTATCATTTTACTCTGTACTTCTTGGGCTGCTCTAAACTTCCCCAGCTCTGTTATGTGGCTCTGAATTCCCATAATACCAGTGATACGCAACGTCAACAACAGGGTTACATCCTAAAATGATGGGGGTGGTGGGATGGTTGAGGGGGAAGTACAAAGCTTGAAGGAATGAAAAAAAGTAGCCCAGGGTCCTGGCAGACAGCAAGGTCAACATGAGTCATCTGCCGAAGATCTGGTAAATCTCAGGATAAACCCTATACGTAACCATACTGGGTTATCAACAAGAACATAGTGAAAAGTTGAGGGAAGTGATTTTTCCCTGAACTTTTGTGTCCCACAGTACAAGGCAAGCTGGAGCTAATCATTGTGAAGATTTGGGGATGGAGAGGAGGTGGAGCCGGACTTCTTCCAGCAGCACACAGTGAATGGCAAGGTGCAACAGTCACAAGTTTCAGCAAGGGAAATCCTGATTGGACATAAGAAAAAAACTCTTTGCACAGGAAGTGTTTAAGCACTGAAGCAAGTTATGCAGAACGGCTGTAGAAAAACTACCCTCAGAGATACTGAGAACTTGACTGGGCGAGGCTCAGGGCAACCCGGTCTAACTCAGAAGCCAGCACTGCTTTGAACCACATTCAGTTGTCCTGAATGGTCTCCAGAGTTCTATTCCAAACATTCTTTCTTTTTATGATGCTTTATTGCCTGTTAGCCCTGAAAGTAAAGAACTCTCCCTCTGGCAGCTGTGGCCATTAATATTTGCATAAAATCCCGCAGTAGTTCTCAGCCAGCTACCTTCATCATTGGGCTGCTGAAATCAGTCACTTAGACCACTGGTGACTAGAATATGTTGGAACAGACAAATGTAGTATAATGCAAATTAGAGGAAATTATAAAAATTACTCACATCCTGAATTTGTTTCAGGGAAATAAATCATGCGTATCATTGTAGCCATTCACCAAAAACATCTGTTCAGTAGAAACAAAAAGCAACTAAGATTTTTAACTGTATTAAAAACAAATAGAGATCATCAGGAGTCTGACACAGGCGTAGCTCCTCCTATGATCTGGCCTGCAACTATGTTATTAATTCTGGTTTTCACAGCAAGGTTGAAGGAATGTTACTATTAACTTTGAGTTAAGAAGTATTTCTAAGAGAAGTTTTCTATCTGCAGGATTTCTGATGTCTTCATGAACTCAGTAAATAATCTCACGCAGTATATGATGGTCCAAGTATCAGAATTATGGGCTGTTGACTGCCTTGATAATGAGATGGGTTTTGTTCCAAATGTCAAATGTACATATTCTGCCTTTTCGCCACATGTATCCGTAAGTGCTATACGCCCTGGATTTCACAAATTGTCAGGCATATTTATAGTGGGAGGGTAGCTTTCTGCTTCCAGTTCCCTTTCCATTTAGAATTGCTCACATTTTAAGACGATATGCCATAGATTGCACATCATTTCAGGGTAGTTACAAGCTAGATGAAGAGAAGCTGAAAAACAGGTGTCTGTCTTTTGATTGGACACAGTGCTAGAAATGAAAATAATGATTGCTGAAAAAGGAAGTTGGATAGAAATCTTTAGCTCATCGTGTAAGTGCACCCAGTATGCTTGACATTTTATCAAGAAGGCACAAACACCACCTCTTTTTAAACATTTTAATGACAAAACTAGAACAATATGTCAGTGAAAGGGTAGGATACCAGCAGACACATGAGGATTTGCATTGAAAATTGTACATGCATGACTGTTTAAAATTTGGGCACTGTGGAGGAAGCAGTGGTCTGAAATATATAGTCTTGAAGATGAACTATGTCCACATTTGGGGGGTTAAATTCATTATGCTATGCCTTTCTATGGTTTGCATGTATAGTTTTAAGCAGCTAAAAGTATGGTATGCTTAACAGTCTGGGTTAAAGCTCTTCTCTCTAGGACAAACTATACATTCCTCCAACTCAAAAAAGCTTTAAACTTCTGATGTGCAAAACCCTTTGACATCCAATAATTTCACTAAGAATTAGCTCTTTTTAAAGTATTATGTATATAGGGCCAGAGAGAATTTACCAGTTTTTGAATGTCATTCCTTTAGCTGGAATGACTCCCAAAAGCCGTGTTGGGAAACTTTCCTTAAAAAGAGAGCCATCCACAAGTTCAAAGACAAGTTCTCTCTGAAAATAGAGAGCATAAGCAAGAACTTTTAAACTTCCCTGTACCTTTTTACTGTCCTCTGAAGTTATCCAGCATCATTTTTCAATAGCATAAAGCAACTTTTCTCCCTGGTCAATTATGATTGCTTGAAATTTCCCAGAAAAAACAAGCAAGCAAACAAAATAAACAGAAAAGTTATGTAGTAGTTGGAATCTTCTGGCATTTCTCAGCTTTTATGGGTACACACCACAGAGCTGCAGTTTATCCAGTCTGTAGTTGCTCTTTCTGTTCTTACAGAGATTGCTGAGGAAGGAGGGAGCCTGGAAAGCACATAAGGCTGGAATTTTAGCTGAAATTGGACTGCTCTGAAGGCCACAGGACCCCTGGCTTGAAAAGCACATTTACGTGACTTTCATGTCATTTGCACATTACCAATGGCATACCAGATACTTGGGCTGTGTGACTCACACGGCCTGGGAAATCAATTGTCTCCAAAGCCAGAAAGAGACAGAAAAATCTCTGGGTGTGATGCAATACTGCTGATAAAATTGGTAGCCCTACAATGTTGTTGCATCCCACAATTACTAGCAACGAATTCAACTGAATTGTTGGATTAGGTTAACTATTACATAGCAGGTGTCCAAAGTGCTATTTTGTTTATAAATATTTCATAATTAAATAGTGAGGATTTTCAGTATTGAATTCTTGAGTTTGCCATTTCATTCTGAGTGAGAATATTATTTTTCTAAAAAAAAAAACAAACAGAAAAATGCATAAAAATTCAATTTCCTGATCACTTCTTGCAAAACACTTTTAGAACTCTGTGTCAGAGAAAAGCGGTTTTGGTGACACCTTTGACAACAGCCCGTCACAGCATGGATGGAAATGGATAGAATTGAGGTTATTCCTTAACAAGAAAATTTTGGAGCACAAATTTAGAAAGCAAGTGCATGACTTCCTGCTTTTGACAGGGCGTGGGGACAGTCATTAATACAAGGCAATGCATTAAGGTGAACCTTTTCCTCTCTGCTGGAAGAACTGGACCTTTGCTAGAACAAAGACATGTCAGTTTGTATCTTGCACAGTCTGTTCCTAATGTGATGTATACCTAATTCAGCTTCAAACTTCAGTACTTGGAATAGGATAACATTTGAGATTATGACATCTAAATGGAGATGTCTTCGTGGTGATATCTTTAGATCTTGTGGATGTCCATGGAATAGGGATGTGGGACTTGATTCAGTTTCTTAAACAAAGGTTTCTGGGCCGTTTTTGGTGCCCTATAGTATCTCACCCAGCTTCCAGCTGCCACTACAGAATGTTGTGGGTGTCCTGTAAGTCTTGCAGTAAAACTTTTGTCTTCCTTATAACACTTTTTTGAGCAACAAATATAATCATGCTCACTCTTCATTAGGACTGCTTCAAGAATTATTACGAAGCATATATTATAACTGTTGGAAGTTCTCCTAATTTATTAATAGACAATACTTTCTCTTTTCCTATCCATATTCTATGACTGAAAAACTCTCAAAGTGACAGTCACCAAGAGTTCTAGATACATTAATATTCACAAAATTGATAAAGCAGTCTCACGAGGAACTAATCTGGCAGAATTCATCTTTTTGCATGGCATAGTTGTCTTTATCAGATCCATGCTTCGCTTACTCAGGAATTTATTTGAAAATGTCATGATTAAAATAGGAAGACTTCCCAGTAGCTTCTGAAGACATTGATTGAGGAACAGAACAAATGGAATACATCATTGTTCAAAATCATTGTATATTGTTGCTCAAAATTAGAAACAACTCACAATGGAAAAGACAATTAAAGACAATTATTCAGCTAGATTACAAGCAGACCATACTTGCTTCCCAGAGTATCATTATATCTACAGTTTTGCCTTCTTTTTGTTTTTTTTTTTCTCTCTATTCTTTCCATCTGCTGATTGGTCACATTAGAAACAGCATATAATAGTAACTAATTACTGATTTTCAATTGGTCTAAATTTTTAATTTCCATAGTATTAATTTAGTGACCATTTACTATTTTTCTGTGACTTTAACAGTGGAATTATTGTTGCAATATGGCACAACTTAAGGTCTTTTGTTTGGTTAGTTGTGGTTTTTAATAGAGTCTTTAAAGTAATTTACATACCATGATTATTTAAGTCTTAAATAAATTAGCTAATTAAAAAAAGTTAAAGGATTAAGAATTTAGATTTTTTTGGCAGCTTTTCTATCTTTGATATAGCCATTAGCCCTACTGGGACATGTAAAGAACATAATCATGAAGTTCATGCTACAGTTTATTTGTCCCAGTAAATAACAGAATGAAGATTGAGACCAAATTTTATATCCTTGTTGCAATCCTCAGAGAATACTATGCCATCCCTGGATGGAAGACAAGAAATTAAGAAAAATTAAATGAGCTGTTAATTACAATTTATCAGTATAAATTGTATATATCACTTTTAAGATGAATAGGTTAAATTGATCAAATTTTTCCTAGAATTTGGGTATTCAGAATAGTTTCAAAGCAAGCTGCAAAATTCCATTCAATGTTCAGAGCAGCATACATGTTCTCTAAAATGAAAATAAGAAGGAAGATGTTGGTTTAAATGAGCAAAGTGGGTGCAAAACACAATGGAGTATAATTTATGGAATAAGGAGAAAATCAACTGCCTCTCAAAATTAGGGGTGGAGAGGAAGCATCAGCAAGACAATGACTGGATAGGACATAGCATTTCTACAATCCATGGGTATTGACTGGATCAGCAGGGAAGATTTAGCAAGAAAGAATGCCTATAAACATGAAGGAATAACAGGAATAACAGAAGCATTGTAGTAAACCTTAAAAAGATATGTAATCAAATGATCACTGATGCAGCTCACATACATGCTGACACTAAATAATATGCCTTTACTCAGTGATAATTTAGTTAATTTAATTCTCTCAAAAAAAATTTTAATTGGGCATGTTCACAATTAAGTGCGAGCTATGGCTTTCATCTCTCAGCCATTACCGCATTTGGGCAAAATATCTTCCACTGCCTTTTTATTGCCAATATATGCATAATTTCATAGCTGGCTTCTTGCAAACATAAACATACATCCTTGAAGAACTATAGACAGCTTCTTGAAGACCACGTTCCACAGCAAAAGTTTTCTTAGAAAGATTACAAAAAAACAGGATTTATCCCGTTTTTTATACTTTGCTTTTTATGTTCATATCCATTTCATATAATGAAATTTAGATGTAAAATAGTCCAAAATTGTATTAGAGTGATGGTATTCACTGAAGAACTGAGTGAAACTGGATTGTTGGATTAAACACTACACAAAATCATTATCACACAAAGGGGGGAAAAAAAACAAATATCAGAAAGAAAATCAGAGACTAACCGACAGAGTAGACGTTTCATGGATTACTAAAACCAATTAAACACATGACCACACCTTCACAAATGGAGCTTTGATGAATGGAAATGGAAATGGAAAAGAAAAGAGAGGTTCATTATAAAAGAGAGTATGAGAATGCCAAAAAGAACCTACAAGATTTGCTGCATGTTTCATGCTTTTTCTTGCAGTAAAATATTTCTTTGCTACTATGTTTCAGATTTTGACACTAGATTTTTTTAAAAAAACACATCTGAAATTTTACTGTAGGGTATATCATATTTATAGAAACAAACTGTCTAGCTTTTATTACAATACCAGCTAAGCTTGCTTACTTCCTTTTCTTTTTTTTTCTTATTTTTTTTCCCCTCAATGTAAAAATCTCTTTCTGGAGAGCTTGGAGAGGCAGATGACAAGAGATCTGAAGAAATGCAGCCTGGCATCTAACTAAATTGACTAGTGCAACATAATACTGTTGCCAGCCTGTATTCGTCAGAAGTAGCTATAAGAATGAGACCTAAAATATGTTTGTGAGAAAGACAAGATGCTGGCCAAAACAAATGGAAGACTTTGAGAACAAATTTTGCGTAAACTTTGAAGATTCCTGGAAAAAGGACATGCCCATTATAGGAATATGAGAAACCTTTTATAGATTATAATAAAAAATTATGGTTTGCAAAAACATCAGTTCATTTGTTTCACAAGTTTCCTTAAAACTGACATTTTGTTTTGCAAAGAATAATCTTGAATGGCAAAGTATGTTACTAAGAAAACAGTTGAGGCAAATATTGAAAACCTCAAGCATTTAAAAAAAAAAAAGAAACTAATTTGAAAAATCATGAGCTGTTACTTTATTTCATTTAGACACTTCCTGAATTTTCAGGACCATTGTATTTACCATTTTTTTCCTCAATGCGATGTAGCCTGTTGTAGTCTAGTAATTTTTTTTTCAAATCAATGTAAAGGTTTTCACATGCACTTGGATATCCCCCAAACTTGGATATTTGAAGATATATTAAATATAATAACATTAAAAGTGCAAAACCAATGTTTTGTCGTATCATGTGTAACACTTCATTTACGTTTTCAAAATATTATGAAATAAACAGAGTAACAAAAGTTACATAATCACAGATTTGTGACGATGTATTCCCAGATTCTAATGGAACAATAATACACCACATGTTCCTAAAAGTTAAGATTCCTGGCAGCTCATTTATTTCTTGCAGAAGCCAATACTGCACCCTCCAATAAGGCTAGAGTTGCCCATAGGCAAGGCTCTCCCATTATTTATGAGAGTAGTTCACTGTCTGTAGACACCATGAACTGAAGCGAGATCAAACCCAGAAAGTATGCACCCACTTCCTCCCAGTCACACAGATTAAAATCCAGATAAGATCCAAGCTCTTGAGAACCAGAATAATTACAAGAATACGACTATCTTGACTGATTTCAGATCATACTTTCTATCAGAAAACACAAATTCAAAGGTCAGTACAACAGCCAAGAGCACAGTATACAATATAAAATATAAATATAAATCTATAAATTATATATATTAAAAAAAATCCTCTGAGCCTGTGAGTAAGCAGAAAGCTTTCAGGCTATAGTAGTGGAGGCAGAATAATTTCATTGGGCGTGGTAAGATTCAACCTGTAGCTTGTGAAAGACTGATCAGTCCAAGAGAAGGTATTTGTACTCATTTTCCTGTGGAAGGTTTCCACTTGGCATATTCCATACTTTTTTCCCCTTTAATTTCTTTCTGAAAAATTAAAAAATTGAACCCTCTTCCTACTGTGAAAGGCGCATACTTTTCTACCTTTCTTTTCTCCCCTTCTTTTCTCCCCTCCAATTGTGTATTAAATATGGATATACATATTTACCGATAATGCATATCTGCTTAGCCCGGAGGGGTTTTTTCCCCTTCTACAGGTAAACTCAGTAGCCATGGAAAGATAACATTTAAAGCAATTTCAGCAATTTATGGCTACTTTCCTGAGGGATCCTATTGTCAAGTCTACAAAGTTAAAATCAACAGAATCCTCGATCACTCTACACTTCCTCTATTTTTGGTCTATAGTTATCACATGAATTTAACATTGTTTAATAGTTGTGTAAAATGACTAAGTGAGTAGAGAAGCGTTATCCAAATTTCCTGATTGCTCCTTACAGGCAAGGTTCTGCTTTAAGGCAACTGCAAGTTGCACCAGCCTTGGTCTAAGAGCCAGTGACATACTCTACTTTGTCTTCCACACTGACTTCACATTAAGATGATAAATAATCACACTACTGTTTGAATACCCAACCCTTCCCCCCATATTCTCAACAACTCCAAAATTGTTTATTACACATCACACTGCAGAAGTTTATCTGATTTCATGGATGAATCCAACAGTACTTAAAGCAAAGCAACACTTAAGAAGGGAAAGTTTCTGCCTCCCAGAAAGGAAGGGCCCTTACTATCTGTATGCATAGTATCAGCAATTGTGAATGGCAGAATTGCTATCACCATGAAATATTGTCTCTTTTAAGTTATTTCCTTAGTTTTAAGGAACTTAAAGAAACTTCTAATAACTTAGTGTCAATAACTCCTGTTTATTCATTTCAATGAAAAATTGTATAGAAAAGTAATAAAAAATAAACTGAACAAAATTACATTAATGCAATTCTCCTGTCAACCTCAGTCTTACCAAGCAATTAAATTCTTTAATTTTGGACCCACAAACTGTTTTGATGAAAATGGAAAACATTGAAACTTACATAACCAGATAAATAACAGTTTGTATTCTCTGGTTGACTTTCTCATCTCACACGTTTTTCCAAACAAATTTTACATTCCAATGCGGTATTGAATGTTCTTCACAACTTCTCAATGAACTAACTCTTTTACTCTAATGCAATAGAACAGGTGACAGGGTTTTTTTTTCCTAGCACTCCCGGCATTTGTCTAACAGTTTTTGACTTAAATGGGGGATATTTCCAGTAGATTTTATAATTATTATGATTATGTACAAAATAATCACATCATCTGTTGACAAATCTGTTAAAACTAGTGTAATCACCAGTTTTGGCTGCATCTGTCCATTAAAGTTTGAAACACCTATTAATGGGATTGAGTGCACCCTCAGCAAGTTTGCTGAAAGCACCAAGCTGTTTGGTGTGATCAACACGCTGGAGAGAAAGGATGCCATCCAGAGGGACCTGGACAGGCTTGAGAGCAGGGCCTGTGCCAACCACATGAAATTCAACAAGGCCAAGTGCAAGGTCCTGTACACGGATCAGGACAATCCAAGCACAAATACAGGCTGGGAAGAGAAAGGATTGAGAGCAGCCTTGAGGAGAAGGACTTGGGGGTGCTGGTTGCTGAGAAACTCAAAATGAACTGGCAATGTGTGATTGCAGCCCAGAAGGCCAACCGTATCCTGGGCTGCATCAAAAGAAGCATGGTCAGCAGGTCGAGGGAGATGATTCTGCCCCTCTACTCCACTCTCATGAGACCCCACCTGGAGTACTGTGTCCAGCTCTGGAGCCCCCAACAAAAGAAGGACAGAGGAGGGCCACAAAGTTGATCAGAGGGCTGGAGCACCTCTCCTATGAAGACAGGCTGAGAGAGTTGGGGTTGTTCAGCCTGGAGAAGAGAAGGCTCCAGGGACACCTTATAGCAGCCTTCCAGTACCTAAAGGGGGCCTACAAGAAAGCTGGAGAGGGACTTTTTACAGGGGCATGTAGTGATAGGACAAGGGGTAATGGTTTCACACCGAAAGGGGATAGATTTTGAATAGATATTAGGAAGAAATTTTTCACTGTGAGGGTGGTGAGACACTGGAACAGGTCACCCAGAGAAGTTGTGGATGCTTCATCACTCGAGGTATTCAAGACCAGGTTGGATGGGGCTTTGAGTAACCTGGTCTAGTGGGAGCTGTCCCTGCTCATGGCAGGTGGGCTGGAACTAGATGATCTTTAAGGTCTCTTCCAACCTAAACCATTCTATGATTCTATGATGTCATTTCCATATTGAATTCAGAGACATTATTAATGTTATTAAAATTTCACATTTTTCTTTGAAAAAAATGAGGCTATAATTTAGTAATGTGTACCATTTTATTAAAATTGATTCACCTCTACTAGTTTTGGATTTGGGTATTTTATTGAAGAGTTTCTTCTCTGTACTTTAGAGGAAAATGTGTGTGTATATATATATATATATGTAAACATGACAAAAACATTAAAATCTAGCTGAATTAGTTTTCCCCTGCAGACATCTATGAAAGTAATGATGAAGATGGAAGGATAGCTCCTCACATACAAAGGTCTCATGGTAGTGATGATAGAGAGAACTAACACTTAAGGGCTAATAGCAGGAGGAAACATGCTTGACGCAAAACATATATCTATAACCTTGTAGCCATTGCATTGCTTAACCCATATCTATAATTATAACCTTGGCCATTGTGTAAGACATTTAATCAGGAAATAGCAGAGGGGAGTTGCAGAGAAGAACAGAACAGTCATGGCTGGCCTTGCTAAAGAAACCTGCTGGAACTGACCTTGCGGTTGTGGAGTCTGATAAAAGAGAGACTGAGTTTACGCAGGAATAAAGAGTCACTTGTGGTGATGAAGAAGAGTGGGTTTGCCTTCATCCTCTCGACCTTCAACGACCACCACCAGAAGAAACCGTGCATGCTCGGTGGGGAGGAGATCATGGAAATAGCTCATTTACATATGAAGCGGGCTAGATAGTTAATATGTATAGGCGTATTGAGAAACCTTATGAATACGTAACACTTTGCTGCATAAATATGATACGAGCTGCCGCGTTAGGGGCGCACAAATTTGGTGGGATGACCCCGTGTGCTGCCCAGCGCTGAATAAAAACTTACCTACTTTATAACCTTGCGGTTGTGGAGTCTGATTTCCGCACATCAGTGACAGGAAAGGATGGAGTGTAGTTGGCAAGAGTGCACATTTCAAGATACTGTGAACAGAATTATCAGAAATATTTGAAAATATGAAATGAAAGATGATGAAGTCCAACACACATTTCAGGCTTTGTCTGAACCTTTATACACCTCCAGGGTTTTAGGAATTCTCTAAATGATGTATAAAACACAGAGGTATAGCAGAAAGAAGCCCAGAACAGACACCCTCCTGTAATCCCAAAGCACAGTAACTCATTTCAGGATACTTAAAGTCTCTTCAAGGTAGAAATTACAGGAAGTGTAGACACTAGAAGATCAGTACCGCCTACTTCCAGATCAGTTTTGGTTGCAAACTAAAACATCATCAGCTAAAAGTGCAATAGACAACACATCTATTTTAGCACAGGCCAGTCAAACTTCACCTTTTGTACTCGCATTCACCACAGTTTCCATGATCCTGCAGAATGGAAAAAAATAACAACAAAAACATTAATGTTTCATTACCTGGGAAACTCTGAGATAAGCCTTCTGCATTCTAGATTATTTTTAGTTTCTGTCATTATATGTTACAACTTGAGGGTGTAGTTGATTGATTACCCTGTAGCTGTGGGCTAGGGCAAGTCTATATCTCTCAGTTCAGGGCAATCCGTTACAGGTCCTGAATAAAAGTGTAAGCTTTGTACATCCATCCAATGGAAGAATGATATTTTTAAAAAATTAAAAAAAAAAAGTGGCTTTTAAAACTGTAGTCTTTACCCTGAATAAAGTACAACTTTCCAGGCGCCAGTGTAGATAAAAGTACACTCATATAAAGAAGCTTTATTTTACATTAATACTTTGGTGGAGGACATATATCAATATGGGGCAGTGTTATGCTTTTTTTCTAATGAAAAACATCCTTTTATTATATAAAATGGTTCAGCAACATAACAATAGATGAAATATTATCTGGACTTCTTAAGATAGAAGAGAATCGATTTGTTATTTCAAAATGTTTTCAACTACTTTAATTAAATAGGGGGGTCATTTCTTTTGACATGCAAGAACTAAACCAGGTTTTGAAATAAACTGTCAGTTTTTCCTCCTTCCTTAATGACACTGTTTAAGATCTCTAGAGAACAGGACCAGGTATGATAAATATCAGTATCAAATAATTTGCTGCTGTTCTTCCTACATTTTATTAGAACTTGATACTGTTAACTTATGAGCTTTTGCGCTGACATCTGATTTCACTTTTACAGGCTCATGAAACTAAACATGACAGGATTTACGTCTTATGTTGTCTCAAAAGTCCAAGGTCATTTAAACCTGTAAAACAGATCAGATACAATACAATTTTCCTTGTTGGTATATGTTGCTAAATAAAATGTTATTGACATGGCCTATTACCCTTCTTCCTAATTGGTATACAGCTTTGCTTGATGTTTGGGAGTCATACATCCCAGGAATGTACTGATGTTGACTTGTCTGTAGAATTACTGTATAAATAATGAAGACGTTTTACAGATACAGAAACAGTGTCCGACTTTTAAGACCTCTTTATAGTCATAAATACTGTTGAGAAAGGTTCCATAAACTCTATCTGCTTAAACATTGACCTGACTTGCATTTTAATGTATCCAGCTTTTCTTGTTCCTGGTTTGTTTATTTTATCAATTTCTCTCTCGCTTTTATGAGATTGACTGTTTTTTCAGTGGGCAAAATGAAGCAGGAGAAAATCAATCATTGCTCAATGTACATGATGCCTTGAGCATCATCCTACCAAGAATACTTTATAGATTTAAGCCACGCTTGTTCGTACTTTATTTGCAGGAGGAATTAACTTCCCTATCATACGTACTTATTTACTGATTTTAGATTCCATAAAAAATATTTATTGTGTGAAAAGTTCAAAGGCCTCAGTCTCATGTTACAAACCAAACACAAATGTAAGAGTTTCCCTTAAACCTAGAAAGAAAAGAAAACAGAAAGCATCCAGTTCTCTGTGCACGTATCGTTGTCCTCAGGATAGTCTGGGTAGCAGATACACAAATTTAGCACATTCTGGGTATTTTGGACTAGAGGACAGAAAGAATTCTAGAGTTATGGGATTGTCCTACCAAAAATCTCTAATGTTTAGCTTTTGTGATCACTGCTACTGTTGGTCCCAGAGTGATCTGGATGTTATTAGAGCCAATATCTACACGCTGATGTAGTGACCTATTTGTCAGTTGAAAGAGAAGCGCTGTGAAGTTGCCGTCTTTAAACAATCATGAGAGTCCACGTCTTCTGATTAACACTCTCAGAAACCTCAATATGAGATAAACAAGAGGAAACAGTGCTGGATTCCTTAAGAATCAATTGTACCACCTCTCCAAGACCTTTTTTGTGCAACCTTGAAGGACCCTTAAAAAGAAGTCCACCTTCTCAAAAGGCTTCTAAAGAAAAACAATCAAAATAAGTCTTCTTTTCAGCACATTGAAGAGAGCTCACAAATGGATTTGAAGAAAAACATATTTGATGAGTAAATGTTTCCAGTGCTCTAATCTTCAGCTTTCAAGAGCATGGTAACAAGTAAAAAATTAACTAGGTCATACCCTTGCCCTCGTCCTATAATCATCATAATAGTTAAACAAAATATCTGGAGAAATCACCAGTCATTATCAGCATTGGCACTGCTATATCCAGGAGATTAAAAATTTCAAGAGTTCATATTGTGACTTTCGAGTGAAGTAGGATTGCCAGAGATCATCTACCTAATTGTATTGGGTTTGTGTGGCAAGGTTTTGGTAGCAGGGGGGCTACAGGGGTGGCTTCTGTGAGAAACAGCAAGAAGCCTCTCCCATGTCTGATAGAGCCAATGCCAGCCAGTTCCAAGACAGACCAGCTGCTGGCCAAAGCTGAGCCCATCAGCGATGGTGGTAGCGCCTCTGGGATAACATATTTAAGGGGGAAAAGTTGCTGCACACAACACCAACTGCAACTGGAGAGAGGAGTGAGAATATGCAAGAGAAACAACTGTGCAGAAGCCAAGGTCAGTGAAGAAGAAGGGGGAGGAGGTACTCCAGGCCCTGGAGCAGAGATTCCCCTGCAGCTTGTGGTGAAGATCATGGGGAAGCAGTGTGTCCCTCTGCAGCCTATAGAGGTCCATGGTGAAGCAGATATCCACCTGCAGCCCATGGAGGACCCCATGTCAGAGCAAGTGGATGCACCCACAGGAGCCTATGACCCTGTGGGAAGCCCACGCTGGAGCAGGCTCCTCGCAGGACCTGTGTCGCTGTGGACAGAGAGGATCCCATGTTGGAGCAGGTTTGCTGGCAGTACTTGTGACCACATGGGGGACCCACACTGGAGCAGTCCGTTCCTGAAGGACTGCACCCTATGGAAAGGACCCACGCTGGAACAGTTTGTAAAGAACTGCAGCCCATGGGAAAGACTTACATTGGAGAAGTCCATGGAGGACTGTCTTCTGTGGGAGGGATCCCATGCTGGAGCAGGGGAAGAGTGGAGGAGTTGTGTCCCTGAAGAGGAAGGAGCGGCAGAGACAGTGCGTGATGAATTGACCATAACCCCCATTCCCCATCCCCCTGCACTGCTGTGGGGAAGGAGGTAGGGAATTGGGGAATAAAGTTAAACCCAGGAATATGGGAGGGGTGTTATAAGATTTTAGTTTTTATTTTCTCATTGCTGTGCTCTGGTTTTGATTGGTAATAAATTAAACTAATTTCCCCAAGTCGAGTCTGTTTTGCCTGTGATGGTAACCGCTGAGTGATATCCCTGTCCTTACCTTGACCCACAAGGCTTTTGTTATATTTTCTCTTTGCTGTCCAGCTAAGGAGGGCAGTGATAGAGCAGCTTTGGTGGGCACCTAGAGTCCAGCCAGGGTCAACCCACAAGACTAAGAGTGATTGATTCAATTTGCAGAATATGCAGTAATATTCTGTAGGAAGGAGGTAGCAATCTTTTGATCCACAGAGCTTATTCAGGAGATACTAATTACATGTTAAAACAAACGTTTGCACGTCGTCAATGATTTTCAGGAACTTATATATCTCAACTCATGTTGCCAACCGTATCCTGGGCTGCATCAAAAGAAGTGTGGCCAGCAGGTCAAGGGAGGTGATTCTGCCCCTCTACTCCGCTCTCGTGAGACCCCACCTGGAGTACTGCATCCAACTCTGGAGTCCCCAACATAAGAAGGACATGGACCTGCTGGAGTGTGTCCAGAGGAGAGCCACGAGGATGATCCGAGGGATAGAGCACCTCTCCTATGAGGAGAGGCTGAGAGAGTTGGGGCTGTTCAGCCTGGAGAAAAGAAGGCTCCGGGGAGATCTTATTGCGGCCTTCCAGTACCTAAAGGGGGCCTACAGGAGAGCTGGGGAAGGACTTTTTACTAGGGCATGTAGTGATAGGACGAGGGGGAATGGCTTTAAGCTGGAAGAGGGCAGGTTTAGATTAAACATTAGGAAGAAGTTTTTCACTTTAAGGGTGGTGAGGCACTGGAACAGGTTGCCCAGAGAGGTTGTTGAAGCCCCGTCCCTGGAGGTGTTCAAGGCCAGGCTGGACGTGGCCTTGGCCAACCTGGTCTAGTGGGAGGTGTCCCTGCCTGTGGCAGGGCAGTTGGAACTCAATGATCTTCAAGGTCCCTTCCAACCTAAACCATTCTATGATTCTATGATTCTATGTTTCTTCTCCAAATCCTTACCCACATCTACCATGACACCTTTACATTGGAGGACAATGAAAGAGGCAGAAATGTGCTTTTAAAAGATTTATAGTTCATGGAACAGTAATTCCCAGCTCAGGGAAACTTGCAGACCTGGTATTCCTTTTGCACTAAAGCATTAGTACAGAGGAAAAAGAAATGATCCAGATAAACTTTATAAGCAGTCCAAGTTTACGTGAAAAATGTATTGAGTTTGAATAAATACCAGAGCCATGTTATTTCTCTGTCATCTTCTCTGCTGCTCTTAATCCAAGGTACACCTGGAACCATCTCTGTTAATATAACTCTGATGTATTCACCAATAAGGTTTTTGTAATTTATTCAGAATAATAAGGCCCGATGATTATAAAAATCTGATACTATATTGTTTAGCAAAGGCCAAAAACTCTAGATGACCATTTTTTTCTTCAGAACAGAAATGAAAATATCTCAGCAGTTTAGGACAAAGGACAGATAGATGTGATTGTGAAAAGGATCGATAAATAAATAATAAACTTGTTATTTCACTATTTGTGGTGGTCTGTGTCAGTGAGTCATGCAGCTTAGCAACCTTAAATCAAAGTTAACGAAGATTTTTATGTGAGGAATTTTTAAAAAATATATACCAGCCAACAGTAAAATGTGACATAATAGAAGCAGGATACTGAATTGATTTACTGTATCCAAGATTAATTTGGTAATAATATTAGATTTAAGGTTAGCCCGTTAGTTCGTTCAGTGCTGTAATATAATAGTATCTTCAGAAAAGCATTAATTTTTTACTGTCATGACAGTTTTTTGACCATGAATAAAATTCTTTTATTATTCTGCTTTCCTTCTGCAGATGTCAGTCTCCAGCATTCAGTTATCAGGAATAGTCAGCACGAAGTATTTTCATTGATTTATAAATATGATGTATACATGTATAATTATATATATTATGTCATTGCCCAAGAGTACAATATAGGTATTTATTGTGTTTATTGGCTAAAAGCAACAGCAATAACAATTTAAAGACCAAGAAAAGTAATTCCTGGTTAAATAAAATTAACTATATGTATTTCAATTACCTGTTCCAGTCTCTGTGATTAACCAAAAGTTCACTAAATTAGCTACAATAGTTTAGAGACTACGAAGCTGTTATTTTTTATCATCATCTCCAGTTCCCCTGAATACAATTTTCCAGGAACTGACTTCTTAGATCATTTCAGGTTTTAAATAGATTTTCTTTTCTTTATTGTATGTATACAGGCTGATGATTTAAATAATGTGAAACCCATTGAAGGTAAATTAAAAGTTGAGTTACAATTAAACTGCAATGAAAGAAAGCCCCATAAGAGGGCCCATGAGGTGATATTCACATTAACAAATGAATAATTTTACTGGAATAAATAGCAGATGAATTTAAATTGCTGAGGCCATTAATAAATATTTTATTGTGAAGTGTATGAATCTGGCATACTTTCAGCTTGATATTACTAAGGTAGGCAGATGACCAGGCCCTGGTATGAGGCGTAGCTAACTGAACAGACAGTGAGAAACTACTGAGTACAACAGGAAAATCTGCTGGACATAACAAATAACCAGCAGGCGTTGGAACAACTTCCCCTGCCAGGCCAGAGGCTTTGACCAGGTGGAGGTTCAGATGGCAGATGCAGCCCTGCAAGTCTCAGGCTGCAGAGATTGCCTGGGGCTTCTCTTTAATGCCAGGAGAGATGGCCCTCCATCCTGCGAGAGGTGTGCTGTCTTTGCACACCTGTTGTCAAGAGGAGGAGTTACAGGAGGGAATGAGCAGGCTGCACAGCACCAGAGAAGATGAAAAGAAATAGACAGGATCTTTCTCAGAGATGCAACAGCTTGAAGAGCCCTGGACGCCAGATGCAGTGGAGAACTGTACCCCCCTCAGTATAACAGTAGTGGAGCCTGTGGAGAAAGTGAAGAATGGAAGCTGACTTCTGGCATCAAGAGGAAGTCTCCTGCTTTACCTAAAGTCTTACAACTGTGAAACTGATTCACCTCACTCAACGTTGAAGAGAAGCCAGATGTGCTTTTCATCCAAGCATCTGGGCCACCTCACTCGTGGAGGTGGCCTCAGCACTAGGAGGAAGCAGAATGCAGATAACACCATGAAGATGGCTGGATTTCACAAATGGTTATGTGAGAGACAACCAGACTCCACAGACAGTAGAGGGTTCTACTGGGGCCTTGTGAGGAGCAGTCTTACAGGGCCGGCAGTGCCTTGGTGACCATATCAGTAATACTGTTTAAGGCTGAGATAGTATAAGGTCTGGCTAGCAGTATCAAATCTGGGTGCTGAAGTAGCAAATTCTGGCATTGATGGGAAGAAACTAATTAGAGGTGGGTTGTTTATCTGAGAGGAGGCAATGCTGGAACAGGCTTCACAGGGTAGGATCTCAGTAGACAAGCAGAGACAAAGGGAGCCCAAACTGTATTTCATGCTACCCTGCAGTCACTGTGATTTACCTTGAACAAGGCACAGTGGGATTCATGTTGCTTAATTTTAGGTACATTTATATCTGAGCTAGTCAGCATAGACTTTCTATATAATCAAAGATGAGAAAATAATGGTTTCTGGGCACACTTTATCTGGCCTATTTTAGACACCTGTTCAGGATGAGATAAATCATAGCCGGAAAGAGTCTATTAGAAGAGGCTGGACAGGGAAGATGGTATTTATTTACAAATGTCAAAGTTGATTTTACTTACTCATATTCTTTCTCATGAATTTCATTCTCATACTCTTTTATTCACATACTCACAAGCACCAACACTTAAGTTTGCATGGTCTGACCAGGATCAACTGTATGTGACACAGAGGTCAAGGGACACAAGGTATTGAGTCCTCACCATGTCTCTGGGATTCTTCTTAGGTGATGACAAATGTGCTGTTTATGTCAATAAGGTGTCATTATTTACCATGGGGTGGACCTTTGCCTCAGAATCTTGCTTACTTCAGCTTTCGCAAGTCTTAGCCAAGTTGCATTTTTAGTAAAGGCACTGGGAATGGGGTCCATCATTATCAACATAGGCTATTCTTTTTATCCTTGTGGTACTGTTTTTTCTTGTGTTTTCATACACATATTTACATTCATCTTTCAATTATACCAATTTCAATATTTCTGCTACACATCTCTGTGCTAAGCCAGCAACATCTCCATTAAACAATACACATTAAATACACACCACCCATACAACAAATTCTTTTATAAACCAGGAAAGGGCTATACACATCTTTATAAAAGATTCTAATAATTTGTTTCTATTTTGAGTCACTTTTTTCCTCACAAAGATTTTTTTTTACATATTAGAAGATAAATATTATACTTATGGTTTAAATAAAAAACAAAAAGTCAAAATGCAGAACATGTTTTAAAACGTATTATATAAATAAAACTATCTTACTTGTTCTTGTTGCACAATAATAAAAGTATATTTTCTAAAAATGTATATAAGCCCCATCCCTGGAGGTGTTCAAGGCCAGGCTGGACGTGGCCTTGGGCAACCTGGTCTAGTGAGAGGTATCCCTGCCTGTGGCAGGGGGGTTGGAACTCGATGATCTTCAAGGTCCCTTCCAACCTAAACCATTCTATGATTCTATGATTCTATAAAATTTAGGACTAAACTTTCACAGAGGAACAGAGAGTGAGACTTAGCAGCTAAACCACAAATGTGTAATGCACATTTATGTGGTTTATTTGGAAACATTTATGTGAAAACAGGTGTCAGAAGAAAACTTGCAGGTACCACATCCAAGCTTTAAATGCCAAAATTCATTATAAACTTGGAAATACCCAATCTTTATCTGTCTGCCTTTCTGCCTTCACGTATGAGCAGAACTGCAGAAGTGTTTGTCTGTACATGAAAAGGAAGATTGGGAAAGATCCACAGGCTAACATCTGTGCCAGGCAGAGCTATTGCTATCGCTTCAGTGAGGTTCTGAGACTGACCTATGGAGAACCATGATAGGGATAGTAGCCCACACCATGAGGACATTTCTGTTGACTGAAGAATGACAAATCAGTTAACACATCTCACAGTTAGGCCTCAGTATGCAAGAAGTTTGGAAAAGCATTATTAGTGCATACAGCTGTGACTGTCTTACATACAGTACCTAGTCCACCTCTTAAAAAGTCAGATTTAAGCTTCAGTTTTTCATCTCTCTGGATAGATAGGAACCCAGATTTCTTACTCAAATTCATTTCTAAATGGTTCTCTCCATGGAAAATAGGAATTTATAATTAGACATACTATACTGCTTTCTGAAAGTTAAAAAAAATGCAAAGATTAATTTTGGAACTTCTCGGCTTTAAAAAAAGATAGCTTACATGCATCTTGGATCTTAAAGTGAAACTTCTCAAAGCTTGTTGTATTCTGACAGTGACTAATTTGGACAGTCATCTAGCTGTCCTTTAAGCAGACTTGTTTTAGAAGAATGAGGTCAACTCAAAATGGCAATTTTTCTGTTCATCTGTCAATGCCATATCTTCTAAACAGTGCTGAAAAGAATCACAACCTAGTTTACTCATATGTATGTATAGTGAGGGGCAGTAGAATAGGTCTGTACCTATCATTTTGTATAAAAATATATATAGGCGTATACCTACCTGCCAAGAACGAAAACAATTATTTAACTCTACACAGCAGTAGATTTTAACATTCTATGTTAAATAAACTGTTTATATAATTTCTCATATATGTTTTACATATAACTAAATCTTATTTTCCAACACAAGTTCAAAGAGTTAGAAAGTTTGGGTTTTTTCTTATTTCATTATATTTCTACGAAAATAAGCATATCTGTAAGTATGTATTTGTGTACGGGAGTATATAAGCTTTTGAGTGTAGAATGTCTGCATTGGCTCTGTTGTTTCAGTGCTAGGTGAACAGTCTCCCACAAATATTGCCAAAGTGAAATGCTTAGACTTTTTTGTGCAATGAGCTACCCACTGTCAGAATCGGGACTATTATGTTTTAGTCATCTCTTCTCTTGTGAAAGATCATTTTAATGATGGAAGGTGAGAATAATTTTGTCTTTTGTCTTGACTATAGTTTCATACTGAGCTAGGCAATGGCAAATTACTTGATGAAAATTAATGATTATCTGTCCTTTTTTTAGAAGTGGCTTAATTATAAGTTTTATAAATAATGGATTAGTAATTCATTACATAACAAGCTGTTGAAGTTAGCCCATTAGTGTACTTTCTGTTGTGGTTATAGGAGCCTGCCATACAGAGCAATTCAAGTTACAGAAATATATCTTGTGTTGCAGTGGCACTCACTAGAACCATGATGATCAAGCTAAGGTCCATTTAGTATTTCCATTACAAACTATGTTTTTCAGCTTCTAATTTCTCAGCTGTTTCATAGACTATTTGGATCAAACTTGATATAAAAATTTAACATTTAGTCCCTTCCACTTCTCCCTTTCTCTTGCAACAGCCAAAATAGACAAAACATGGAATTTTTAAAAATATATTTCTCTTTATATATCCTCTTTGCAATGCTCTGTAGGAAGACTTAGCTGGATTTGAAATTAGTATGTATACATTGATCTACCTAAGGTTAATGTGGCCATTTATGGGGTATGAATAAAGTAAGAAACTTTTGAAATAATACAATATGTAATTTAAACTTTGCTACCAGACATGTACAGTTGCATTTTTACATCTCTTTATTACAAGTCCAATCTTCCCTATGATACCTTTGTTATAAATCAAAATTTTACTTACATTGTATGCTTATTGTGTTCCATGGGATTTCACATTAGCTAATTAGAGATGATTTTGCAATTGCAATTTTATGTCACATAAAAGATTCAATGCAAGAAACGTAGTCCTTTTGGAAAGATGTTTTTATGACTTACTTTAAAAAAAAGGAGGAACAAGATGCCAGGAAATGGAAAGGAAAAAAAAAAATAAAAAAAATGCTATTACTCTCTGACAAGACTAAAAGTGGATGTAAAAGAGCACTGAAAGATATAACTATTAGTACATTAGTACATACATTTGTTTAAATGACTGGTTTTGTCCAGAAGTTTGGAAGCAGGTTAGCTTAGAAACAGCTCAGAAAAACACTTTTGCATTCAAGTAAATTTAAGCAAATTTACTAACTGGTCCAGTGTACAGGTGCTAAAGGCATTGTTTTCAACTCCAGTCTTTACAGGGCCAGATAACTCTATACTTGTCAATCATAATTCAATATTTTCCTTGAATTTTCCTAATATTTTTAAGTGTTTCTTACAACTGAATGCATCATATTCTTTCTTGGGGCAAATTTGAATTTGCAACTATCACAACACATAAAGTTCAGATTGTTAATTAATTTCAACCTTCTAACTCAAAGTCAATTTGGATTACGGTTAATTACTTGAATAAACAGAGACTCTTTCCATTTTTGAGCTATTGTTCACATCAAACCAAGGAGAATTAATCCACCCTCAATTAGGAAACCATCTGTAACAACTTTTTTTTTCCTTCAAAAATATTTTGATTTACTTTGAAAGTTTCCTACTGTAATCTGAGCTACAAATGAAACAGAGATGGGGAAGATTGAAATGTGGAAAATTGCCCATTTTGGGGGAAGAAAAGCACTCTATGCTATTTTCAACACAGCAGAACTTCTGTATCTCTCTAAATTCTGCTGTCAGTCAGGAGTTTGAAAGCTCATCCAAATATTTCTCATCCAGTTGGAATAAGGCTTAGTTTATGGATGTTGTATAAAAGAGCTCTGCTCAAGACCCTTGAAGAAGCAGAGCAAACAGTAAGGAGCATTAGTTTATTTCTCTCAGTATAAAACAAGTCAGTGTCAGATAGAAGTTTAACTCACTGAAACTGGGTTAAGAAGGTTATGGGCCTCAGATATAACAAGTCAATTTTTCAGAGTATGGGGAGATGTGGTTCAAACTTTACATATATGGTGATAAACAAATAAGATTAAAGCTATAAACATAAACTTCTTCCTTACTTTTGTATCAGCATCTAAAGCTGGTGAGAAACCAACATTCTGTAAGGATTTAATCTTAAAGTTGCTAACATAGATGATCGTACAAAATGCAGTCATTTTGAGGAACAAATGAACAAAGAGCACAGTACACAGTTCAGAGACAATGCACTGAAGAATAATGTACAGGATTGAAAAGCCATATTTATGCTTTTTTGGTTTTCAAAAGCAATTTTTTCTGCATTCTTTTTTTTTTTTTTTTTAGTGAAGAAGTTGTGTACATTGAATTTCAGCTAAATAAAAAGGAATATTTGGGAGGTGTAATGCCAAAGTGAGTAACAGAAATAAATTTTCTTTAAGAAGTATGTTTGTGCATTTGGGTGTAGGGTTTTTTTATTACTATTGTCTATTGTCTCAGATACATAAATAAACGTTCATAAAATCAAAGTAAATATATATTATTACCCACAGGGAGAGAGAGGGGGACTATTTATTCAAGTGATGTGAATTGCTTTCAGATACCTGAAACTTCTAGCTTCAATTTTACATTTATTGGCAATCAAATTTCTCCAACAGTGTTTTGTGATGGATTTCTCATGAGCTCAGTGTATTATGACTAATGCTTTTGCAATAAAATATTTAATACTAACTGCTACATACAAGTGGCCACAGACTTACGTCTATACTATAATTTTTCACATGTGATCTGATCCATACCTTGACTGTATTGGATTTAACTAATTTTCAAGGAATTACAGTTATTACAAAAAATTGATTTATACTGTGAAAATTACAAACTGTTTGTCTATTTTTCCTATTTTTATTCAAGCAAGTTTGATGAATTCAACAAGATTACTTCTCCAGCTTTATGAATGTTATGTTGGTGACTGAATACAGGCAAGAATCTCCAATACCTGCTGTTTCAGTTACAGTCACTCACCTGACAGCAAATGAGTGGAGAATTTGATTTTGATAATTACTAACCACATCAATTGACCAAACTAAGTCCATGAACAATTCAATAAAACTGACCAAAACTCAGATACCACCTCAGATACTTGAGGTGGCTAGTGCCTCTGGTACCCGGCTACCTCATATAGTGCATGTTCTGATATATGCCCTTGGACAGATTTGATTGTGCATGGACAAAAATGGGGAACGCTTTATGTTCATGGCTGTCTCTTCCCTTGAACTGACAACTGGGTGATAAATTTTGCATGCAATTCATTGGTGCATGTTGACCAAATCAATGTGACTAGAAAGTATCATTCTACTTCCCTACCTTTGTATTTGAAGTAATTTTTTATCTGTCCTGTGAACTATGAATTCCAAAGAGAAAGACTTCAGAAATGTTCTGAAGAAAAGTTCTTCCTCCTCAATGCAGCTCTGCATGAGCATCTTTAATAGGAATTAAATGTTTGCATTCATCTGCATTCAGCTTTGGGATTCTTCATACACAGATTTATCAGAAGTGATTCCATAAACATTGCCTTTGCTGCAGTAATCCAAACAACCTGACAATGCCTAGGAAGCTAAGAAGTGGATTGCCACCTCTTATGCCAGTAAATATTGGTTTGGAGATTTACTTGAAAAACAAAAGTGCTTTCCAGATGGTTGGATTGTTTAAATGCCACAGGTTCTCCTGGAATTAAAGGATATTTTAGTGTTCTTCATGAAAGTGAGAGGAAAGTTAACTAGGGAATTCCTAAATATTGTTTGCCTGTTTTCTCAGCTAGGTTTTAATTCACATCAGGATATCTGGATGTTGAAAGAATCCAGAAGTGAATCACTGGCAGTTCTGTCACCTGCAATTTCTCAGATGCAACCTGCAATCAGTTTGGTGGAGCAACTGAAATCAGAATAAGATAATTCCACATAGGAGGATTTAGTGAGGGCAGGACTGCCTCTTATGAATCTTTCACTCTGTGCAATGTCACAGTCAATTCAAAACAATCCAAGCAAACAAGTATTTCATACACAATCCCAGATATGCTTGTAATTGAGCTTTTTGATAACAAGAAACTGAAAGCTCTTTTCTGACTCTAGCTTGCAAAATTACCTCATAGTAGAAATAATGTGATAATATTTCCTAAGTTATCTTTTTAGTCACTGAATTCCTTAAAGATTAGATATTAGCATGTTATAAACTTCCTATATTTTGACTGAATTTTCATGCATTACTCAGTATCAACTAATTTTCAAAAATTAATTTTCCATTTCTTCTCTGTCTGATACAAAGTGCTGAAAAAATTGCTGAATGCAACAAAACTGTGAGTTACACTGCACAATTTTAAAAGCTGGCAATGTTTTTGGATATTGTACCCTTTCTTACAAGAGCCTTTGAAATGAGAGATTCACCCTTGTCAAGAACCCTCTCTACTGAGACAGCATTTACACAGCACTATTGTGACATTCAGCTTCAAAAGAAGACAGAAAAATCAATTCACACTTTACACTTCAGTTAAAAAATTCAGAGCTTTACCTCTCTTGAAATGACAAGGAATAAAAATTAAATTTCATGCAATAAAATACATGGAGAAAAAAACTATTAATTTCTCCTGACAGTAAGTTTTCTGACTCTTACAGGCATTCCTTTTACAACGTAACGAGCCACTAAGGCACATGTAAAACTATATGTGTTGGTAGTGTAAATGATGCATCTTTTGGATGGTAAGTGAAACAACTTTTTGTTAGCAGTGTTGCCATAACCATCCTAAGGAATCTCATGATGTCCAACAATGTCAAGTGAAAGTACTTGAATTAGGATAACTGAGCTGCAAGTGACCTTTGTCTGCATCACCTATAGGTGAAAAATTTTTCAGTAGATTTTTTCTTTTTCTTTTTCTTTTTTTTTTTTTTTGTGTGTGTGTGATTGTTTTCGAGTTTTCGGTTTGGGTTTTATCTTGGATTTGCTTTTTGGGGGGCTTTTTTCAGCTTATAAGAAAGTATGTGCTTACTTGGAAATGTTTCTGATTTTATCATGTGGATCTTAACGTAACAAGGTACTCAGGTCTCCTGATGAGACCTAGGGCACATAATTTAGGTATTAGTTTCATTTACATTTCATTTGATTAACGTGGGTCATCAGTTTCGTCTTCGTAAATAAAGCATTTGTAATTCCTATCTAGTCAGTGAAGAGAAGTAAACCAACAGACATGATCTAGTCCATTTAATTTAGGCAGCTGCCTCTCTCTCTATTGGATGCCCTAAGCCTTTTTTGTAACGCATGTAAGTCATACGTACTTGGTTGCCTAACCACTTTTGTTAGTTAGTTAAGTATTTATACTATAACAGCAATGCTTGTATTATGTAACAGATTTATCATCATTTCAATTTAATTACAGTTTTACTTTAATATCTATGTAGTTTATATAGCTCACTTGAGCATTTTCATGGTGTTTTATTTTCTTGGGAAGGAATTCTATTATGTAAATGTCTTCTTATCCAAATTAATAGCCCATTCTTGTTTGATGTGGAGGGTAATTATATGGTGTTAAATTAATTTTAATAAAATCAAATATAATTTTTTCCTCGCATCCATCTGTGTATCTACCTAATTAAAATGTTATGTAATGTTTCTGTAGGATAAAGAAGAAATAGCCTATTTCAGTGTTCCAGCATTTTAAGTAAATATTTATACCAGACGGTAAGTTCAATAACAATAGGATTATCATCTTCCATACTGTGTTACAGAAAGTCTTTCATTAACAGCTTAAGGAATGGAGTTCTGAAAGGGCTATGGAAAACTGTAGTCTGTTTGAAGGTTCTTTTCCATTAATTCATTCATAAAGTGTAATTCATGACCATGTTTGTGTTTACTGGTGGATTTTAATATGGCTTTCCACAAGCTCTCCCTTATATTTAATTTTACTACAGCTTACTTAATGTGCTGAGATACAAGACTCAAAAATAAAAAAGTAATTTTGGATTGGGATATTAAATTATGTCAATCTGAAAAAAAATATGGCTTCATATTTACACAATAATAAATAATGGTCCCTTCCTTTACCTGCAACCTCATGGAAGCAGAAGGTTGAGTTTAGTTAGGATATAACTCTACTAATTTCCATAATTTTTGTCATATTAAAAGAGAAACAAGTTTCCTCTAAAGAACTTTCCAGAAGGTAACACAAGAAGTAGACCTAGAGAAGTTTCTCTTAAATGTTGTAATAAATTAATTATGTGATGTCAAAATTAGCTTACAGGCAGGTTTTCAGTTTTAAGACTAAAAGTAAAGTAATTGTTCTGGTAGCTGCCTCTGAACCAGAAAAGGCATACCTTACTGTCAAGCCTAACCTTTCAGAAATCAAATTGCCTAGCTTTCAGATGATTTCTGATTCAATTAAATTCTGATTCAACTCAAGGAATAATTTTTCAATAAACAAAACACTATTAAAGAGGATAACGAAGCTAATGGACTCTACTTAGTGATGCTTGCATTAATATGCCAGGCTAGAGACAGTACTAACGATGGGAAAGTAAACAAAGTGAGGACTACAGCATGGTTCAAATTGAAGTTAATAAACGTGATGAAAAATCTTTGGGCGTATTTTCTTCTGTTTTGAACAATGTTATTTTCATCTCTGCAAAACAAAAAGCACAATAGGAATGTACCAGCTGAGAAACCCAGTAGAGTTTTAACAGCATTTTTCTACAACTGTGTATGATTCCAAAAGATGACAAGTTAAAATAAAGGTAACGGAATGAAAAATTCTGAGGTATTTTTAATGCTTTATTTCTGTATCTTTGTCCTAATTTTATGTTTCCTCTCAAAACTCAATGATACTTAATTGCTTCAAACAAAAAGCAATTAGATGAAAGAGGTGGCTGCAAAATGAAATCTCTCTATCTTGATTATTAACATAGGTTTTGCTAAGAAATCAAACACAAAGTGAAGTATTATTACTTTTTAAAGTCCTAAAAGTCCACTAAGCTGTGGGAATATGGGAACAGATCATGCACATTTTTAACCTAGAGTAAGTATGATATAAAATATATGTGTTTGGTAAAAAATGGTTTAAGTTAAGGTAATTAATGCTGAATTTGAAAAAGTCTAAAAGCATATATAAATTTACTGAAGTTGTCTCAGTTACCCAACCAGAGAATTGACAAAAAATGAAGCATAATTAATGAGATCCTATTGTTCACTTGTTTAGTGTAATCTTTATGCATATTAGACACAAACTAAAATTCAAATGTGTAAGACTAAAAGATTTAACAGGGAAATTGTCTGTGTTTGCCATCCTTCATAACATGCCTCACAGAAATTTATGCAAAAGTACTGAGTTCATAAAGTTTTGCTGAACTAGTATTTTGGCAGCACATTCACCAAAATTAGCTCTAAAGTCACGAACATCACAGGTTTTGCTTTTCTCATCAGTGTGGGTAGCCATGCTGGAAATCTGGACCAAACTGGCAACCTGAAAATGATACATAAGTATTCCCAATAAATGTGAAATGGTGGAGCTTTCTCCTAGTTCTGCTTCCTTTCCTTCTTTTGGCATCAGTAATTTGAAAGGAGTTAGCGAGAGCAAAAGTATTATCACCTGTTTTATACCATTTTTCAAAAACGATGAAGAAAAATTTGTTCCCAAAGTGATAAATGAAAGAAGCAGATCTCTGTAGACTTCTTTTACAGATGAGACCTTTTAAGTGTAAGAGAGAGAGGGATTTCTTTGAGCTCATCAAGCAGCTAAATTGCAGAACCTGAACTAAAAACTTAAACTGTTCACTTTACACCCCAGTACACCAACTTGAAGGCTTCACAAAAGCATTACCAGCACATGTCAGGAAGAATAGCCCCTAAGCTCAAGTGAATCACAAGTATTTCAGAAGTCTCATTACTCCCTCATGCTCACTACAGTACAGGAAAGCATTTGAGCCTATAGTTAATCTTCAGTGTTCAAGCTTGATAGTATAGTATAGTATTATTTGTATTATTAATTGCTCTGGCTGTCTAGCATTTGTACTACATATTCTTTTCATATTTTTGCATACTTTAATTATAGAGTCAGGAGATTTTCAAGAGCAAAGACCCTGATTTTTAAAGATTACATATATAGTCTCTTTCAGACAGACACACGGAGAGACAGAAACAATATCCAACCCTCTTTTGTTGCTAAATATCTCTAAGGAAATCCCTAAAGGAAGCTTAAACATGTTATTTCTCTACTCCCTTGGGTATACACGTTTTTTGCTTACAATTTAGAAAGAAGACATTACAGTACATTTTGCTGATTAATGGGCATGCAGTTGTCTCCAAGAACTTGGTATAATTTCAGTAGTAAGAGTTCTTGCTGTTGATATTTAGTGAAAGTGTTTTCATAAGAAATGTCATGGTTTAAGAACATAATTTACAATGAGTTAGAACTTGAAATACAAGATCTCTAGAAAAAAAAAATAAATCCAAAGCACTGATGTTATTCTGAATTGTCATTTTGGGGGCATGATTCAAAAAATTAAAGCTGCAGTGGGTCATCAACCATATTAATTTGTTAAATTATATTCCAAAAAGTCAGATTGATTACCTTTCTGCATTTCTATCGAACTTGCAGCAATTGTCATTTGTATTTCATGTTCTACCTTTCCAATTCTTCAGGCACAGTATAGATGGACTTAACTGTTAAGTTTGAAATTATATTCAAGCTTCTTAGATTAGGGTATTTCTCACACCTGAAGTCTATTCTGACATCAGGGAGGGAGAGAGGGAGGAAGGAAGGAAGGAATGAAAACAAAAGGGAAAAGGGAGTGAGAGAGAGACCTTTATAAGTCAGAAAAGGAAAAAAATATTCTTCTCCGAGCTAATATGCTTTCTCCTGCTGAAAATTTCTTTTAGGTGTTGATATAGAGATGACTTATTTTTATACTGCAAATAATTTCAATAATTTATTTTCTGCAATGTGTTGGTAAGAAACTTATCTGCTATTTGATTTCATTAGCAAAAGCACCTCAGGCTTGTGGGGGTACAAACACTATACACTTTATATGGAATATAAAGTTATTTTAAAAAAAATCTCATATAAACATAGAACGGTTTGGGTTGGAAAAGGCCTTTGAAGGTCATCAAGTTCCAACCCTCCTGCCATGGGCAGGGACATCTTTCACTACATCAGGCTGCTCAAAACCACATCCAACCTGACTTTGAACACTTCCAAGGGTGGGCCATCCACAAATTCTCTGGGCAACCTGTTCCAGTTTCTTACCACCCTCAGTATAAAAAATGTCTTCCTTATGGCCACTATAAACCTACTTTCTTTCAGTTTAAAACCATTGCCCCTCGTCCTGTCACTACATGTCTCAGTAAAAAGTCTCTCTCTGTCTTTCTTATAAGCCCACTTTATATATCTTTTATATATTTTATATATCTCACCAGAGTCTTCTCTTCTCTAGGCTAAACAAACCCAACTCTCGGCCTTTCTTCATAGGACAGGTGTTCCAGCCCCCTGCTCTTTTTTGTGGACCTCCTCTGGACCTGCTTTAACAGGTCCACATCTTTCTTGTACTGAGGACCCCAGAGCAGGACGTAGTACTCCAGGTGGAGAGTAGAGGGGAAGAATGACCTCCCTTGAACTTCTGCCCGTGCTTCTTTTGATGCAGCCCAAGATATGATTGGCTTTCTCGGCTGCGAGTGCACATTGCTGGCTCATGACCAATTTTTCATCCACCAGTATCCAGAAGTCCGTGTCTACAGTATTGTTGTAGTTCTATAATACTGTTCTATAATACTGTCGTGCAATAATGTTTTGAACTTAGACCCCATTGAACATAAATGCTACAACCATATATTTCTATGTTTGGCCTATCGTTTGTTATTTGTGTGCTTGTTCCAACAGCAACTATATTAATAGTAACCAATCACATTAAAATATTAAAAAAGATATGTAATTATAATTAACAGAAATACCTTAGTATGAACTCCCATCTTGCATTTTAATAACGCAGGTCTATAATTTGTCCTTTTCTGCAGTTTAATATTGTTTGTTTTTAAGGAAAAGAACTAAATTTTTTGTGGCAGAAATTATTTCAGTCCCAATAAATAGAACAAGCTATAGAGGTAAATATCAGAATTTCGTTGTTTTGGTTTGGTTTGGTTTTTTTTTTTTTTGTGTTATGTAGAGTGTGTCTATCTCTTTTCTACTTCTTTCCCCCAAGCATCTTAAAAGTATCAAGCAGAATTAATACTTACATCCTGGTGTATGAGATTCAGCTGGTATGAAAGAAGAGATGACACATTTGATTTGTTATTTCCAACTATTTCTTTGTGATGTTGTTAACCTCCAGGATCAATTATAAAGTGGGATATACTAGAAAAAATAAACAGCAGAAATTAATTTCAAATGTTTTAAAACTATACAGGCTGATAGCCCCTTGGATACCCAGCAGTTTCACTTTTACAAAGATGGTTGATCATAGCAATCTGTCTCTCTAGAAGACAAAGCCTGGAAATGACTCCTTCTCGGGCATGCAGGCCCCATCCTCCATATCAGTGAGAATCATAGAATCATAGAATCATAGAATGGTTTAGGTTGGAAGGGACCTTGAAGATCATCGAGTTCCAACCCCCCTGCCATAGGTAGGGACACCTCCCACTAGACCAGGTTGGCCAAGGCCACGTCCAGCCTGGCCTTGAACACCTCCAGAGACGGAGCTTCAACAACCTCTCTGGGCAACCTGTTCCAGTGCCTTACTACCCTTAAAGTGAAAAACTTCTTCCTAATGTTTAATCTAAACCTGCCCTCTTCCAGCTTAAAGCCATTCCCCCTCGTCCTATCACTACATGCCCGTGTAAAAAGTCCTTCCCCAGCTCTCCTGTAGGCCCCCTTTAGGTACTGGAAGGCCGCAATAAGATCTCCCCGGAGCCTTCTTTTCTCCAGGCTGAACAGCCCCAACTCTCTCAGCCTCTCCTCATAGGAGAGGTGCTCCAGCCCTCTGATCATCCTCGTGGCTCTCCTCTGGACATGCTCCAGCAGGTCCATGTCCTTCTTATGTTGGGGACTCCAGAGCTGAATGCAGTACTCCAGGTGGGGTCTCACGAGAGCAGAGTAGAGGGGCAGAATCACCTCCCTTGACCTGCTGGCCACACTTCTTCTGATGCAGCCCAGGATACGATTGGCTTTCTGGGCTGCAATCGCACTTTGCTTGCTCATGTCGAGCTTCTCGTCAATCAGCACCCCCAGGTCCTTCTCCACAGGGCTGCTCTCCAGCCATTCCCCGCCGAGCTTGTATTTGTGTATGGGATTGCCCCGACCCAGATGTAGGACCTTGCACTTGGCCTTGTTGAACTGCATGAGGTTGGCTTGGGCCCACCTCTCCAGCCTGTCCAGGTCCCTCTGGATGGCATGCCTCCCCTCCAGCATGTCTGCCTCACCAAACAGCTTGGTATCATCAGCAAACTTACTGAGAGTGCACTCTACCCTACTGTCCATGTCGCTGACAAAGATGTTGAATAGTACAGGTCCCAGTACCGACCCCTGAAGAACACCACTCGTCACTGCTCTCCACTTGGACACCAAGCTGTTGACCGCAACCCTTTGAGTGCGACCGTCCAGCCAGTTCTTTATCCACCAAGTGGTCTATTTATCGAATCCATGTCTCTTAAATTTAGAGACCAGGATATCGTGTGGGACAGTGTCAAACGCTTTGCACAAGTCCAGGTAGATGACATCAGTAGATCTTCCCTTGTCCACTGCCGCTGTAACCCCTTCGTAGAAGGCCACCAAATTTGTCAGGCATGACTTGCCCTTGGTGAAGCCATGTTGGCTCTCGCCAATCACCTCCTTGTTTTCTATGTGCCTCAGAAGAGTTTCCAGGAGGATCTGCTCCATGATCTTGCCAGGCACAGAGGTGAGACTGACTGGCCTGCTGTTCCCCGGGTCTTCCTTGTTTCCCTTTTTGAAAACAGGGGTTATGTTTCCCCTTTTCCAGTCGGCAGGAACCTCGCCAGACTGCCACGACTTCTCAAATATGATAGCTAGAATGGACACCATAATCCCTCCAAGGGTTAAAGCACACAGATTAAGCAGTGATCAAATACTCCAAGACCAAGAGTGAAGAAGCAAGATAGTTTGGTTCCTATTAGAATGCTTGAAATAGAGTACAGACTCATCCATTTGCAGTTAAACCCAAAGAACATTAAACCTTTTGTATAAGGAGTGTGAATACCTTTGTCCAGTTCTTCAGGGACCAGAAGAGGTTTTGTACAAATTCTGAGATAGTAAATTAACAAGAATAAGACATAATAAACAATTTAATGGGTGCAAGTTTTACAGGGTTGTGAACAATGAAGGTTTTTTGTGAATAGCATTTTATGGGCAATAACCTATTTCCACCAAGGGCTTTCAAGTGAAAACACAATTGAAAGTGAAATCTCCCAATGGAAGACAAAATCTGACAGAAGAAAAGGGATACATAATCTAAAGCATCATGGAATAACTAAATTGAAGGCATCTATAGTGTTTCTGCAACAAGCCAAAGCTACTGGGAGCTTTGAATAACTTTTATACTTACGACCAGAGATCTCCAGATGAAATAAAATGCTAACTACTAGCCAGATATGCCCCAAATTAACAGTCTGCTTCACAGAATCATAGACGATATCACTAATTGCATCTTGGCAGGCAGGTCCAACCTTTCTTTAGTAGATAATGAGCCTGAGTCTCAGGATATATGACAAGAAATCAGGTGCCCGTGCTGGCTCCAGTACACCCTTAGGATGAGTCATTCTTCCTGATCATTCCTCTTGGCTAAGTGGCAGCAAGGTGGAATCAGCTCTTAGCTGATTCTTAGCTGAATCACCCTCCAGGGTGATTTTCTGACCTTAAACTTAACCTTACACCTTCTGCACAGAAGGTTAACACCAACATTCTGCAGACAGGTGACTGTATGAAATGGCGTGAGCGCACCACAATTTTCAAAGCTTTTGCTTCAACCCTGCAAACAACCACACCATGACATTTACCTTTCCAGTAGGCAAAACTCAGACCTTGTGAAAGGAAGTACAACACCTCAGTAGTATCATCTTATACCAGTTCTGCAGAGAGTCATTAGGGAATCTCCAAGTAGTGCTAACTGACTAAGGGACATAGCTGCTACTGATTTTTGACAGGCCCTGTATTCCTAGATCAACTCAGTACATTTGAAAAATCCATTTCTTATACTTGCTTCTTTGTCCGTGTTAGGATATATTTTATCATGGAGACTACCACAACAGTGTTGGGAGAATGAATTGGCATGCCACTGATGTCTTCAAAACACTAAGTGTTTTAAGTACTAGAACGTTTATTCAAATTCACATAGGTTTCTAAAATAAATTGAGAGAAGAGAAAGTTTATTAAGTGGTTACAGCTACAACACTAAAATGAACTCTCTTCCAACTGATTGTACCTCTTGACATTTCTTCTTTAGCTTGCAGTGCTGAATCTTCAATACTCTGCAAATGAATGCTGAAGCATGGGTGAAACTCCACTGGGTGAAGTACAACATAGGTTCAAGCAGCTCAGGAATCATGTATCGCATAGCATGCTGAGTATTCATACCTACGAGACAAGGTGAAGGAGAGTACTCCTGGAGCTGTCAGTACTACACTTGTGTGGCAAATCACCAGATGTTACTCAGTCTTCCTAAATTTTTCTTCCCAGCAATTAAGCACAATCTTAGTCTTGAAAAAATCACTGTATATCAGATGTGTTTTAAAGGTTCCCTGTAATATAGAGGGGTAAAGCAGGTGATACTTAGAAAAGACCTAAACTTAGTGCCATATGTTGTTCTTCTATGGACATTTCATGTTTCTCAGATTTACTGACTCTTGTTCACAAGTACAGTGCTGGTATCAGAAGAGAGCACTGGGTTCAGAAGGAGCTGAAATAATTCTCTTATGAATAGCATAGCACATGGTTATTTACATTTTTGAACACTGTAGTGCAGAGTTATTACATTAATTTTAGCTCTTAGCTAAATTTTTAATTTCATCATTATTTGGAGCTCAGCAGCTAATTAATTTTTGAGATATAGTAATAATGCACTTTTAGTTTGTTTTTAAATGCTAATATTAGAGATTTGTAAGTTTTCAAACAATTTCATTAAAACATTAGAACCCTGAATATTAAGTAGTTCTCTGTGTTTAAAATACAAGGTCAAAAGAGAAAACATATGATTTTCTACACGCTAATATGGCTGTTTAATGGATGCAAATAGAAAATTCTTCCTTGGTGCCATTAGTAACAACTATATCTCAGTTGAAAAAAGACATTTTTATTTCCAAATAATCTATTTGTGAATGGTGTAGAGTCAGATGGAGTGGGCAGACACAAAAGATAAAATTATTATGCTGGAAAACTAATACTAAGAGAGCGCATGCTAATTGCTCATCTCCCGATTATCATTGAATCCTAGAATCCTAGAATGGTTTGTCTTGGAAAGGACCTTTAAAGATCGTCTCATCCAACCTCCCTGCCATGGACAGGTACATCTTTCACTAGAACAGGTTGCTGAAAACCACATTCAACATGACTTTCAAAACTTCCAAGGATGGGGCATCCACAACTTCTGTGGGCAGCCTGTTCCAGTGTCTCAGCACCCTCATCATAAAAAATGTCTTAATTTAAGAATTAAGAATTTGAGAATTAAGAATTAAGGTCCAGTCTTAACCTTCCATGTTTCATTGTCCCTTGTACTGTCATTATGGGCCTTGGCAAAATGTCTCTCCATCTTTCTTATGACCCTTCTTTACATATTGAAATACCACAATAAGGTCTCTCCAAAGCCCTTTCTTCTCTGGGCTGAACCACCCCAGCTCTCTCAGCTTTTCTTCATAGGAGAGGTGTTCCAGCATTCTGCTGTTTTTCGTGGGCCTTCTCTTGGCTTGCTCAGAGGTCCACATCTTTCTTGTATTGGGGATGCCAGACCTGGACCCCAGGTGGGGTCTCAGAATTCTCAGAGGAGTAAAGGGGAGAATCATCTCCCTTGACATGCTGGCCATGTTTCTTCCTATGCAGCCCAGAATACAATTGGCTTTCTGGGCTGCAAGCATGTATTGCTAGCTCATGTCAAATTTTTCATCTACCTATATCCACAAGTTGTTCTCCCCAGGGCTGCTTTCAATCTATTCTTCCCCCAGCCTGTACTGATACTAGCGATTGCTCTGACCAAGGTGCAAGACCCTGTGCTAGGCCTTGTTGAACTTCATGAGGTTCTCATATGCCCATTTCTTGAGCCTATCAAGGTCCCTCTGGATGGCATCCCTTCCTTCAAGTGAATCAACTGTACCACTCAACTTGCTGTCATCTGCAATCTTGCTGAGGGTGCACTCGATCCCACTGTCTATGTCAATGATGAAGATATTAAATATTACTTCTCCCAGTACAAACCCTCAAGAGACACCGCTCATTACTGGATTCTGCTTGGACATCAAGCCATTGACTGTAACTGTGGATGCGGCCATCCAGCCAGTTCCTTATCCATTTAACAGCCCATCCATCAAACCCATAGCTCTCCAATTTACCTGCAAGGATGTTCTGTGGGAGCATGTCAAAGGCCATACAGAAGTCAGGGTAGATGACATCACTTGCTCTTCCCCTGTTCACCAATGCAGTCACTTCATCGTAGAAGCCCACTAGATTAGTCAGGCATGATTTCCCTTGGTGAAGCCATGTTGACTGACTCTAATCACTTCCATGTCTTCCATATGCCTTGACACTGCTTTCAGTAGGATCAATTCCATGATCTTACCAGGCACAGATGTGAGGCTGACTGCCTGGTAGTTTCCAGTTACCTTTTTAACCATTTCAAAAGTGAGCATGATGTTTCCCTTTTTCAAGTCACTGGGGACTTTGCCTGACTGCCATGATTTTTCAAATATGATTGCGAGTGGCTTGTGACTACATCAGCAAATTCCCTCTGGGCCCTGGGATGCATCTCATTGGGTCCCATGGACTTATGTACGTTCAGGTTCCTCAGATGGTCTTGAATCTGGCCTTCTCTTGTGATAGGAGGGACTTCATTCCCCCAGTTCCTGCCTTGAGGTTCAGGGGCTTTGATAAATGTGGGAAGAGAGATTACCATTGGAAACTGAGGCAAAAAACCTGTGTAAGTATGTAATAGAATGGTAGAATACATGCAAGTTAAAGTAGTGGTTTATGGGAATAGTTAGGTTTTAGACTTCGTGTTATTAACTTCTGTGTTTTTAACTATTAGTTGATGCTACCCCAATCTTTGTCACCCTTTTACATGAAGTTACGTTTTAGAGTGCAAACCAAACATGCACTTCATAAAACAGAGTTTTCCTCTAGCTGCATTGAAACAAGATCATAGTTATCAGCTTGATTGGAGTGCAGAACAGGGTTATTTTTTTGTTCTTTTTTACCTTATTCTTTGTTGGAAGCTTGCATAGAAAATGCACTGTTAGGGCTACGCTCTGATCATTATTCGCAAGAAATAGTATTCTCATTTTAGCAGGTGAAGATAATATTCAGTGAGATAAAGGGAATCAACACATCTCCTTCAGAACTCAGCTTGTCTTGGAAGCATTTGCTTTCTGAAGTCCTGCATCGTCAGAGTGTTTGTTCAATATATTTGAAATAAGCATGTTAAGAGCTACATGTATTTTAAGAATGGCTAACATTTACTTTATTGAAGTACCACACCGACTATATAAGCAAATAGAACAATTTTTATTTCAGTCCCTATAATCTTTAAAAATTCTGTCCTTGCAAAATTGTTAATAATGGCATACTTTCACAGAAATGTATCAAAGAAAGAATTACACCATGGATATACTTTATTGTATGTATTTCCGTTTCCTTGGATGTAGAGTAACAGAGCATATTTTCAGGGAAAATCAGCTTTACATGTTTTTGCATCAGAAAAAAATTCTTATAATAAAATTTGATTATATAGAACTTCTTTATTCCAACATATGACTTTATTTAAGAGATATTTTATTGTAGTAGGGTGATATTTGTTTATATGAAAGCTAGCTTTCCCTCTTTTTATAGTTACCTAATAATACAATTATCATAAACAACTTTAAAGTACAGGCAAGTTATGAAGATTCTGTGTGAAATCTAAAGAGTGTTTTTATTTGTGCCATATCTTAGTACATCAAACTACCTCTAGCCTGAAACACTTCACTACTGAAGAAAATTAGAGATTGACAGCCACCAGATGATGTGAATTCTTCCGAAGTACCCCAATTACAGAAAAGGACTGTACAAAACCAGATTTGTCCTGAGCGACTGGGAAAATTTCTGGTGTTCAACAGCCCTGAAAATTTCCCATTCATTACCTGTCGTGAGATGGCTTAGAGGCTGCGCATTGAGACACTGGTTCCAGACCTCTGTAGAGACAATCAGAGAACCTGCAAACTGCATTTGTGCTTTAATACATTAACACCTCTCTATTTTTTTTCCAGTCATCTAATTAGTATTTTAAGAATACTGTAGCTTAAGCCATATTATAGTTAAAGCTGCAGTCTAGAAACTGGTTGGAATTTTGAAATTTAAATATAAAAATGTGCTTGTAGTAAATCTCTTTGGCTGCATTAGGCTGTCCAGTTACAAGCCATCTCATGTTTAGTAATATTTGGCAGATACTTGAGGACATAATGAAACAGGAAACTTCCAGGCTTGCTTCCAGTATGTTCTCCCAAGCAGCCTAGAAAATTAGAAGCCAGCAGCACCTGTTCTTAGAAAGTCCTGTGACTACCAACAAGGCTCAGTCGTGCAAGGCTGACTACCAAACCCTTTTTATGTCCTTAGTCTGTACAACACAGTGATGGATCCGGCTTATTGGGTATGGTCCCTAGCCTGAGCCACACAAAGGAATTTTTGTGAGGGTGACAGGGTCCCATGATTAACAATAGAGACGATGCAGTTATAGTACTCAGGATCATTTCCATTCACTATTTCATTTTCTAATACAGAGAACAGAAACATCTACCCCTCCATTTATCGTGCCAACTGCATGGTTATTTCAGCAATACTGTGCCTGACAAAAAGGAACTTTCCTTGTATAAGACAGAAATTAATGCCCTGTCATAGTTTTCATGAAAAGATACTAGGTAAGTTGCCAGCACTGGAAACAGAAAATGCCTGAGCTCCATGGGGACCAGAAAACAAAGTAAACCATGGAATGGCAGCCACAGCACCACCAACAGCTCCTGGAATTCATCTTTCCCAGACAGCCCATCATTCCTTGTTTACATATGAGATGTTTCACTGATAGGCATGATATTGGCCAGTCTAACCAATGTCCACACAAGATAAAAACCATTGGAGCATCTGGGTTATTCCTAGGAGGTATGCTTCCCCCAGAGGTACAAGCAATTTAGTACTCATCTCCTTGTTCTTTCCTACTGCTGTGCCCTAGTCACATAGCAGGTTCTATCTCTGCTATGAGTTGGCACACTATACATTGGCTGTTTCCACATAGTCTTTCTCCCATGTGGTACATACTTGCTCAGGAGGAATCTAGCAACTCAGCTGACATTTACTTGTGGGGATGCTTGATGGGGAAACAAGGCACAAGTGAAATCTGGAAATCTGAACTGGTAAAGCAAAAGAAGAGACAGGCTCGGTACTGATCAAACAATAAAAAAAAAATTCTAGTCACCCATAATCACTGTTTTGCTTTTAGTTTTTTCATGAAAGAGCTGAGCTGGGAGAAGAATATTCTTAAAATATTGGTAGTTAGTTGTTCTCTCATTCCTGTTCAGATAACCTGAAAAGAACTCACTAAAAATTCCTTCCTAACTTTATCTTTTAGGATCAGGGAATGATACAAAATAAGCCTTTTTTTTCTCCCTTTGCCCATTAAAGAAGAAATTCCAGAAAGGCATTATTAGTCTAATAGAGTCTACTTCTCTACTTCTCTGATGTTGAGAAATGCAATTTTGTACTGTTTGTGGCCACCCAGAATGCCAAAGTAAAGATCATTGTCTTGGTCCATTCCACTGATTATGTCAATGCAGGTTGCTACAAATGATAAAGTGCTGATTTTTTTGGTGTGGGGGAGAGAAGTTTCTAGGGATATAATATGTATAAATGTAGGACAGTGTTTTGCTATGAATCATTTGGTTTTTTGATTGGGGTTTTGGACTTGCTTTTTTGTTTGTTTTTTTTTTTTTTTTTTTAAGAAGCATCATGGTTTAACCCCAGCTGGCAAATAAGCACCACACAGCCGCTCTCTCGTTCCCCCTGCAGCTGGATGGGGGGAAGAGAATTGGAAGGGTAAAAGTGAGAAAACTCATGGGTTGAGGTAAGAACAGTTTAATAATTGAAATAAAATTAAAAAATAGTAATAGTAATAATAATAATAAAATTTTAATGAAAAGGAAAATAACAAAGAGAGAGAAATAAAACCCAAGAAAGACAAGTGATGCAAACGAAAAAGATTTTTCATCACCAACCGATCAGTGCCCAGCCAGTCCCTAGGCAGCAGCTGCCCTCACCAACCTTCCCCCTAGTTTTATTGCTGAGCATAATGTTCTGTGGTACAGAATATCCCTTTGGTCAGTTGGGGTCAGCTTTCTGGGCTGAGTCTCCTCCCAACTTTTTGTGCACCCCCAATCTACTTGCTGGTGGGGCAGTATGTGGAGCAGAAAAAGCCTTGACTCTGTGTAAGCACTGCTCAGCAATAACTAAAACATCCCTGTATTACCAACACTTTCCAGAACGAATCCAAATCATAGCCCCATACTAGTCACTATGAATAAAATTTACTCTGCCCCAGCTGAAACCAGCATAATAAGTATTTGAACGAGAAAGAAGAAATAAAAGGATGGTGTGATGCAGTTTCCTCAATTCCTTTCTTCCCCTTTTTTTTAAACATATGGCAGGGAGAAGTAACGTTACAGTAATTTTATTAGAGAAAGGTAAAGATTGTCTTCAAAATCATATTACCTAATAAAGCGTATACAGTCCCCAGGCTGAGGATTGAGATATAATAAAAAGAGAGTAGAGACTTTACATAAAATTATAACTGAGAACTGCAAACAAAGTATAATGACTGAGAAGGGAATCGTCATTTGAGGGAGCTGTCTATTCTAGAGTCACAGCAGATTCTAAAAAAAAGAATGCCTACTGCACCAACTATAATAAGACATAAACTAACATTTTAGGTTTCTTAATTCTAGTATAAGGTTATGTAGTCTAACCATTGGACAGTCTGGTGAGACAGGTCATGTTTTGACAATCCCAAATCACCTTCCACTAGCCCTTAGCAGACACAGTGAAAGCTGCCTGATAAAACCCCTTCCAGAGCACCCAGCTTGGGATCCTCGCTGGCTACAGACCCTGGAGATGCCCAGAGGTTCTGTGGGGACAACTCTTTTCCATGTTGCTAGTGCTGCCATTCAGGGCATACAGTGCTCCAGTGACTATGTGGTATCCACGGTGAAAGAGTTCTTTACAATTTGATACTTCCTTTTGTCTTTAAATTGGTCTCTGAAGATTTCACCTGATACTGAACTTATGAAAGCCCATGGATGACTCCTAAAGGACATTAGCAGGTTTATGCCTTTTATATACCAAAGATTATTACTGAGCTCTTTAATTAATTAGATTATCTAGTCCAGTATTACAGTTTATTATCATAATCTCTAATACATAATGGAAAAACATATTTTATTCTCGAACATGGTTAAATAACTTCCTACTGCAACACCTTGGTCAGTGCAACTCAGATGAGCTGAGATGAATATACAACAGGGTGTGTCTGAAAATCTTTGGTAAACCAATTGAATCATGATGTTGAAAAAAAACCCAGTATTCAGGCATGGCCTTCCTACACAATAAGGCCAGAAATCCTCAGCCACTGAAATTTGAAATCAGAAATATTTCTAAGATCTGGATAGTTTAGAAAAAAAAAAAAAAGGATCAAATCTGTGCAGGACCTGGGGGTTATGACTAATATGGCTCTTTGTCTAATATATTCTGGTGAAAAAGACAGGATTATCTGAAAGCATATTCTCTAATGAGAAGTTGAGCAAAGCATGTGGGAAAAGATACCAAAGGGCTGCTTAAGTCACTTGAAGACAATGGTTTTCCAAAGGCAGTTTCATAGAAAGACAAAATTGTGACATTAGCTACAAAAAGCATTAGAAGGGTGCTTATTTACTCCAGTGCAATGAAGTACAAAGGTAGTGAAGCAAACCTGAAGTCAGGAAAACCTGGAACAGACCGCCATGCTACTGAGTTATGTGTGCTTCTGATATTTATGATAATTTATTTTGAATTAGCTTGGCCTTCTTTATGGGTCATGGATTTATGTCATTTAAGTGGACCGCAAAAGAGAAATGCATAGCAAAGGAAATGGAACAGGGAGCTTGCAGTATACACAAACTATAACATATAATACAAACCAGAGCAACATTTTGGATAAGGATAACCTCCATAAATGAAGAAGATATCTATTCTGAAAATATAAAGTGCCAAAAAGCAGAAAAGTTATTAAGAATAACCCACACGAGGTAAGTGAAAGAAGAACAGGAAAGATAGTTCCACAGTGGAAGGACAAGTTTTTGAGCACTTCCGTCCTATTTCAAATAGGCTTCTGGATTTATAGGAGGCAATACCTGCTGACTTCATCTTTCCCAGTGGAAACCCACACAGAAAGTTGGAGATTTTTGTTTGGTTTATGTGGATTATTTGTTTGTTGGTTTGCGGGTTTTTGCTTTTTCCTACAATGCAGAGTAAAGTAAAGGAAAGCAATGGGGCAAATCTAATCTCAGAAGCTCCTGAGCAGATATCCCATAACATTCAGAACTGCTACTGAAATCTAAGTAAAAAGCATTTTTGAGAACAAATATAGGAATAAATTTAAGCCATAGCATGATATAAAAATTGTTTACATGGGCAAGGTTAGCTATAAGATTGGTCTACATTGCAACATATTCTAGAAGCAAAAATTCCAGGACTGAAAAAAATTAAAATCAGTGTACTCAGTAAAAATCCTGGGTGAGATTTTTATGTATGGAAATCTCAGTGCAAAAGTCAATTAAGGAATATAGGTGATTCACTTCACCCTGAAGTGAGTGCCTAATATTGCAAAAATAAACTATCATCTTTGACAGTTATTATAACTATCTTCATGTTAGTCAATCAATTTTTGAATTGTAATACTCCATAAGATGAATCGTATTGAAGATTGCTTGCAAGATATTGATGTGAAAAAAGTTTTTTACAGAAACACTGTTACCAGTAAGTCCAAACACCAGGATAGGACTCTGGCATGTGCTGAAATTGAAAAGATGGAAGAACCTTCAAAATAAATTAATTTGAAGATTTCAGGAGAAGATAATTGATTTTGATATGCAGATGACTAAATGGAAAGCACAAAATACAGTAGTGATGGAAAAACCCTTCAATCTTTTCACAGAAGATGCATCACCTAAAAACCTCCTTGGCGAATTTATTGAATTTATTAGATTTTGTCTCTGACTACAGACAGATCAGATAGATCAAAACAATCAACAAGCTAATTATTTTAAGTGCAGTATGGAAGAATCATGCTTCATGATTGTTTCTATTGGAAAAATCTCTCTAGTAAATACTTTTCACAAGAAATGTTCTAGGAAAAAGACCGGATTTGGGCTGAAGTCTTGTCAGTGTGATTTTTTTTATTTTTAATATGTAGCTGCACCAAAGAGGAACACAACAGAAAAATATGTAAGAGGATTGAGAAATTTAGAGAGTGCAGCCTGAAAGCTGATCTCAGCAAAGTGCCAGTCAGGTTTGAAAGAATGAATTGCTTTAGTCACTTCTTTGAAAAAGGAGACATCAAATCTGACCTAAACAAACCTAGAGTGCTAAAGGAGTTTATAGCATAAATCTCCAAAGGAGAACTAGGCACTGCATTGTGTAAAACCCTTGGTAAAGCTTTTGACATTCATGTAGTTTAAAGATACCATCTACAAATAAAGGCCACCTGGAGGAGATTCAAGTGCCACATCTTGGCAGATAACACTTTTTTTATATGATCTTGGATGATGTGGACATTTGGTAACAGCTATGGGCCATATGTTCCCTTCAGCTGGGCCCTGCTGTCCTGCAGGATCTCACAGGAGGTATTCAGCCAGCTGGCTGCTCAGCAGTGAACATACACAGGCAGGCTTGACACCAGACCCTCGGTGCCATGAGTGCCATGTCCGCCCTATGTGCAGGCATACAGCTTGAACAAAGAGCTGTGATCCAGTCCAGCAGGAGAATCCGTAGCCGAATCAGTTCCTCCAGCACCTTGGTGCCCAACCTGGCCTTTCTGACCCCATAGGACCTCCTGACAGAGACGTGTGTGAGACCATCTGTGCCTGTCTGCCTCGAGGCCAGCTCCCTTAGCTCTACAAACACTATGGCTCACTTTCTTTTACTGTAACAGCAGCTAAAAATAGATCTGGTTTTCCTCTCTCCTTCTTTGCTGATTCGTCCTCATCCTCCCACCCTCTTCTCCCCATCCCTGTGTCTGTCAGCTCTGTCTTGCTGTATGGTGCAGTGACAGCCACAGCACCACTCTCTATTCCTCGGAGCTGCAGCTTCAGGGCTTGTTTTCAGCTATCCTCTCTCTCTCCTTGCTTTCTTTGCCTTGCTCTTTTTCAGTTACATCTTTGTTCTTTTCTTCTCCATGCTCTACACAAGCAGAAATTATCACAAAATGCTTTTCATTCCCCTGTCACAGTCAGATCACACTTAGGGTTTTGTCACCACTAGTCTTATTGGTTATTCTTTCCCAATATTGCATTGTCCTCTGCACTCATGCCGTCTACCCAGGCACTTAAATATCCCTTAGTCACCAGGCAACAACATTAGCAGACAACATAAACCTGTTACAAAGGTTATCGCATGAAACTTTGGTGTTCAGAAGATGTATTTAAAAGGAAGGAAAAGTAGTTACAAAAGCAGAGGGAAAGCAACAGGGCAGGAAAAATAAATAAATAAATTAAAAGGTGATTTGTCACTTCACAAGTCCTTGCCACCACAGGCATTATGGATGCAATGTAACCTGTGGAGGCCCAGGAGAGAGTCCCACCCTAAGGGAGGGTTAGGATTCAAGTAGATTAAATAGTCAAGAAGATCTGAAAGTCCTCCCTGTTCCTCTGTTACTTGAGCCACTCTCTCATGTGTGTGAGGTCAAAAGACCTCTGCAAGAAGGACAGCTGAGAGTTGCCATGAGCCAGGCTATGGTTCTAAATAAAAGGACTTCAAATCTGTATTTATGGACACCCTCATGCAGGGCAGCCTCTGTGCTTCCCTAGATGCTTTCCAGACCTCATCAACACATATGTCTGTGAAGTCCTTCCTAGTAACTGGGAACGCATAGCACAGCGCACAGTCTCCCATAGGATCTTTCCTGTAACTACACTCATCAGAAAGCCAGGTCCTCAGCCATGTTTGAAAAAGTGTGAGTTGGACCTATTGCAGTAGCTGGGGAAAAAACAGGGGAAACTTATCAGTAAGATGGCCTCAATAATCTAGTGACTATATTCAAAGTGGTGGGATGTCAGTGTCCTGGACTCAAGTGTAACAACCAGAATATCTGAATAGCAGCAGGAGGTAGCTGTGGGCAAGAAAAGGTGGTGTGGATTTGGGTCATGTTTGCTGTCAGAAAGATTCTGTACACATCGGACTTCCTTGCTGTCTCTTTGTAGCCTGCTTGGTATAGGAAGTGGATTGAGCATGTGGTGCTGCAAGAAAAAACTTAACCGGTGGTGCTGCAAGTGGAGGATGCTTTCCAGCAGTATGGAGGTGTGCTGGCCAGTCTGCTGTATGTTCTTTGTGCCGTATTGCTGTCCTGTCAGGCACAAAAGTAGTCAGGCAGGGTTTCTGTGATCCCAACAGGCTACGCAGCTGGCACGCTTATACCTGCAATGCCAACTGTTGCACAGAAAAGGTGCCTCGTGTCCCAGAGAAGCTGTGATGGCATTTTGTAGAAGGACCACTGCCAGAGTCACATTCCCTGGACCCAGATCCTGTCTTATGAGAGCGATCCTGTCTTATGCAAGGAAACAAAAGATGTTCATTTTTGCCTTAAATGTTAGACGAGGCACAGATTTTGTGTCCACAAAGTAATAGGTTAAATATGGTTTCTGCCAAACTCTGATAGGGCTGGCTTGGAAATGGGGCATGCTCCAGATTCCTGCAAAGGCTCAAAGAAAGTCAACAGATAAAATAGACCTGTGTCAGGAAGGAGGAAGAGGAGAGCAGAGGAAGTTATATGGCTTAGCATTTCTTTTGAGTGTGCCTGTGCTGTGTTTGGATCATGGGAGATGGAACACGCAAGAAAAGAGCAATGGTGGCAAGTTCCTCCAGATAACACTTCATAAATGACATTTGGCAATAAGAGCTGCATTTATTGCTTTCAGGAATGTAGGAGGCATGGGCTGGGTTTTTTGGCAAGCAGCGCGTGTAGTGTCATTTTTGTGAGTAGCATGGCTTCTTTTTCCCCATGCAGAGGACACAAACAATCAGAGACAATCACACATGTGGCCATGCGTGGAGTGCAGACAGGATCTGTCTTGTTCAGGACGTGTGAGTGTGTGACTGTTTCTGCTGTTACCACAGCACATATCCTTTGGGGTGGAACCCTGCTCTGAGGCATAGCTGGTTGCTACGAAGACATAATCCATCAGCTGATGATTTTTTTCTTTCTTTTCTACTGAGTTGCCATGGGAAACTGTCAAGCTGTAGTGATGGCAGGTTCACCCTCGCCCAGGCGTCTTTCCTCTCTATATATGACATTCTCAGTGTCACTAAGCTTAAGATTCCCCTTCTTCCCTCCCCTGCCAAGAAGCATAAATATAATTTACACTCACAGAGCTCTCCTCAGTTTTTCCTGCTGCCCCTGGACCTGACAGTGATGGCAGCAGTGACAGGACAGCATAGGTGGGTGTCTGCCCTTGGCACAGACTTAGGAAGGAGTCCAGCTGGGGTGCTGGGCTCCTCCTTTGACAGAGGAGGGCGCTGCAGCTGCAGACCGCAAATGCGTGCTTCGTATTGGAAAGGCAGCAATCTGGCACCTAAATGCTCACCGCAGTGCAGAGTAGTATGAGAAAATAAGGGGAGCCACCTGGTGAGAGGTCCCCAGCCCACATGCAGGACGGTATTTATTTTTATCATTGCATTGCTAAGCATCACAATCTACCACAGGCCATCTTGCCACCTCAGCCTAGACCAAACAGAAGACTGTCACAGGCAAAGCAGTCTTGACTAAAGGATTATTTTTTTGGTAATTTAGTGTATTGCCATTTAGCAGGAACATATGATATGTGTATGGAGAAAAAAGGAAACATAACCACATAAAGAAATATTTAATGAAACACCCCCTCGTCTCCCTTCCCCAGGCTCAGCATAGGCAAAACAGATTTCCTCTCAGCTTCTCAGTCCTGACTTTCCTTGGTTTTCATGCAGATTATGCTCAGCCAACCCAGTTCCTTTGGTGAGGTGATGGATGATGAAGGAAGCTGTGTTTAGTGCATAATGTTTTCTCTCTGCTACTCTTTGTTTCTAAATCATTTTCCTCCACTGCTCCTGGCTTCTTCCTTCTTCCACAGTCCCTCTGGGGTGTCCCTGCTCTGACAGACTGCCTTTGTCCCCAGCAACATCCCCTTCCACATCTCGCAGAATCATAGAATGGTTTGGGTTGGAAGGGACCTTTAAAGATCATCTAGTCCAATCCTTCTACCACGGGCAGGGACATCTTTCACTAGATCAGGTTGCTCAAAACCCTTACAGAAGCCAAGGTAGATGACATCACTTGCCCTTCCCTTGTCCACCAATGCAGCCACTCCACCACAGACATCTGCAATTTGCCTTTGGTGAAGCTACGTTGGCTGCCTCTATTCACCTCACTGTCTTCCATATGGCTTAACATAGATTCCAGAAGGATCTATTCCATGATCTTACCAGGCACAGAGGTGAGGCTGACTGCTCAGTAGTTGCCAGGGTCTTCCTTTTTACCCTTTTTAAAAATGGGCATGATGTTTCCCTCTTTCAAGTCACTGGGGACTTTGCCTGACTGCCACGATTTTCAAATATGATTGAGAGTGTCTTGCAACTGCATCAGCAAAGTCCCTCTGGACCCTGGGATGCATCTCACTGGGTCCCATGGACTTCTGTAGGTTCCTCAAATGGTCTTGAATCTGGCCGCCTCTTGTGATGGGAGGGACTTCATTCCCCCAGTTCCTGCCTTGAGGTTCAGGAGCTTTGATAAATGTGGGAAGAGAGATTACCATTGAAAAATCTGACCAGCTTGTTGGCAAAGACCTTCTTGCCCCACTTCGTCAGGTGAATCCCATCAGCTCCCAACAGACCAGGCTTCTCAAAGGTAGATTGATGATCACAAAAGCCAGAACCTTGAGTGTGGCACCAGCCATGGAGCCAGGCATTCAGCTGTTCAATTCATCTCTTCCTTCCTAAACCACTTCCCTTGACTGACAGGATAGAGGATAAACCACCTGTGCTCCAGATCCTTTTAGTGTTGATTCAAGGGACATATAATCTGTTTTGATGGTTCTGAGTTGCCTCATCACAGCATTGTTAAACACTGCATGGAATAGTAGGAGCAGATGATAATCTGCAGTGTTCACCAGGCTCAGCAGCCTCTCAGTGGTGTCGTGAACGCCAGCTCCTGGTAGGCCTCTCAGTTAGGCAGCTCCTCCATTTCTTCTCCTGCATTGGCTAACAGTCCCTTTTCCCTGCCTGAGCAGAGGCGCTGTGGGGTCCCCCAACTGTGGCAGCTTTGGGGTGCAATGGGCTGTTTGTGTTGGTGTCATATCCGACTGGAACCATCTGTGCCCAGCACAGGGCAGGTCATAGCCACCTCCCACACAGGGCATCCTGGCAGCCCCCTACAACCCCAACCCTGCCAGTTATGCCTGATACAAAAATCCAAATAAATCCCTTTGACTTCTGGGTCCTCTTCCTTGCAAAGAGTCACCCTGTTGGGACCTCGCATCTCTTCACTATTTCCCTGGTTGTAGGTTAATGAGAGGGCTGAAAAGCAGCACTTTAGAGGAGGATGTTTGTAGTACAGTACCAGGAGTGGCTCTGGGACAGTTCAGGCACAGCAAGAAGAGCAGGAAGGGACAGATGTGTGGCCTTCCAGCATGTTGCTGGAAGGCTGTGACTGAGTGACACCGCTAAGGTGATCCATGCCATGTGACTCCATTCCAGGGCCGGTGACAACTGGCAGGCAATGGTTAGCAACTGCCAGCTGGTTTGGACCAGAAAAATGCAGGAGAAAAACAAGCTAGCAGTGCACATGACTGCAACCCCACACTGACAAACTTCTCTAGTGATAAGAGTTATAGGACAGAGTTCATCCTCAGCAAGTTTACAAATGATACAAAATTGGGAGGAGGATCTGATAGACCAGATGGTCGTGCTGCTGTTCAGAGGGACCTCAACAGGGTGGAGCAATGGGCTAACAGGAACCTTATGCAGTTCAAGAAAGGGAAATACCAAGTCCTGCACCAGGGGAGGAATAACTCCAAGCAGCAGTACATACTAGGGCCAGTCAGCTGAAGGACCAAAGCAGTTTTGCAGAAAAGGACCTGAGCATCCTGGTGAACAACAAACTGAGCACAAGCCAGCACTGTGCTTCTGCAGCTAAGAAGGGCAATAGCACCCTGGGGGTCATTAGGCAGAGAGCATTGCCAGCATTGAGAAAGGTGATCCATCTTCTCTGCTCAGCCCTGGTGAGATACATCTGGAGTGCTGGTTCAGGTTCTGGGCTTCCCAGTACAAGAGGCATGGACACACTGCAGCAAGTTTGTTGAAGGGCCACAAAGATGATAAAGAGACTAGAGCATCTGAAATGCAAGGATAGACACCTGAAATTTCCATTTAAACATAAGAAAATTCTTTTTATTGTGAGGGTGGTGAAACGCTAGAACAGGTTACACAGAGAGGTTGTGGGGACTCTATCCTTGGAGATATTCAAAACTCAATTGGACATGGCCCTAAACAACTTTCTTTAGCTGGACCTGCTTGAGCAAGGGGCTAGGACTAGGTCATCTCCAGAATTTCCTTCCAACATTTACTATTTTGTGCTTCTTTGATTCTACGATTCTGTGATTTTCTGTTTTGTTTGATTTACTGTTATAGGTGTAGCCATAGAGAACTAGAGTCCTGGTTACACCATGTTATAAGTCTGCCATACAGTCAAGATGAAGCCAAAGTTGCAAAGTATCAAATACAAAACCAGAATTATGAGTAATGCAGTTACTGATGCATTTACAACTGTTAACTTATGATTGCTTGCTTGTACATAGACAAAAATACAATGATTTGATATTGTTCATCTTAAAGATCCTCAAGAAAAGGAATACCCCTGGTCTATCAAGCCTGACAGCTGTAGAAATGGAAGTTTCACTTATGGTGCTCTATTCAGAGTGAGTCTGTATGTCACTGCATATACACATTAGAAGTACAGTACTTAAGTTTAGAAACCTAGTATCCTTTTAGGACTTATAATGTCAGGCAAACAATCATATTTTTGCACACCACACACACACTGGAGCTGGCTTAGGCTAGCCACCTCAGAATATGTTTTGTTCTTCCTTCGTAAATCTACTTAGACACACTGTAAGACCAAGACATATGCTTTCAGTGGTAAGCCCAGTACCTTTAGGCAAGTATTTAAAAGACTTGTTAAAAAAAATCTTATTTAATTTCATCATATTTCTCTAAGTAAATCTACTTAGACACACTGTAAGACCAAGACATATGCTTTCAGTGGTAAGCCCAGTACCTTTAGGCAAGTATTTAAAAGACTTGTTAAAAAAAATCTTATTTAATTTCATCATATTTCTCCACTGATGAGAAAGTTATACATCAGGCAATACTCCAGAAGATAATAATAGAGGACAAGCATGAAGGACAGATCTGAACACCACTAAACTTTGAAGGATCTTCAAAGACGAGAATGAATTTTTATGGGGCCTGTGAGGAAAAGCTCTCAGTGTGAACAAAGCAATAAAGAAATATGAGTTAAAGCTTGTCCAAACAGGATTCTGTTTAAAAAATCCCAGCAAGTGTGATCATCTTTAGACTGCACAGTAGTAGACATTCAAAGAAAAGGAAAAAAGAAACTGTGTTTATATTATATAACATAATATTATTTTTTTCTTGAAGTTAGATGTATTTAATGAAGGAATACTAATATAATGTATAAAATAGCGAGACCCCCGTGTGACTTGAGCTCGCACCTGTCCTCTTTCAATTATTGGGAAATACATTGTCTTACCCACTTGAATGCAATAAAGAAGTTGTTTAGCAACAAAATAATATGCCACAAATAAATATGACATTGTGAGGGCCTAAATTTTCATATTTTGTAACAGTTAATCTAAGAACTCTACTTCACTGTACCTTATGCTTTCCTTGTTTTTAATCATCTTGTGCTAAAATACTCACAGAACTCCCACTGAGATTCTATTCATTTCATTAGAAATGCCATATATAAAGTGGCATGGAATCTGTCCAAAAATTAATAAGCCTAAACCAAATATAATCTGTTCCATATCTACTCTATACTCTGAAGACCTTTGCTAGTTCGTGCAACAGTGTCGTGGTTCCGGCTGAACCAGCTACTGGGACATGAAGTACCCCAGATGGGACCAACAGATGCTCCCCCCCACCTCTCTCTTCAAAGACAGCAGTAGACAGGAGAGAGAGAGAGACGCATGAGTTTAGAAGGAACTAAACTACTTGAATGAAATATTAAGAATAAAATAAAGATAAAATAATGAAATATATACAAAACTATATCAAGCTCCCAAGATGACAATCATATCACCAGATGGCACTGGGAAAGTCCTAGACTGGACTCAGCAACAGACAGGAACTGGATTCTGGATCTGGATTCTGATCAAAGGCAGACAAACAGAGTCCTCCTCAGACACCAGCCATTGAAGAAAAAGGGCTGAGCCTCTGATCCCTCAGCTTTTATATTGAATATGAGGCAGATGGAATGGAATACTCTGTTGGTCAGTTGTGGGTCACCTGTCCTGTCCACGCCTCCCTCCAGGTGGGACCCATCTACACTTTTCTGCTTCCTACCCTTCAATGGGGCAAGTAACAAAGTGAGCTGCCCTTGGCTGTTATAGCAATAAGTGTAAGCAAGAGCCACTCTACATACCATTGCTTGGCAGCAACTATAAACATAGGTCTTATCACTCTGAGAGCAAACAGTTTCTGCACAATATGCCGTTAATTTCAGTAGTTAGAAGAGGTCTAGCTAAAAAGTGAAGTTACTGAACAGAAAAATGGGTTCTGTTTTACCTCAAACCAGGACAAACAGTACCCTTACTGTGCCTCTCAAGACAGAAAGGTCAAAGATACTGAAGTATCTCCCTCACTGTTGTGGTTAAACATAATTTCAAGGGTAGATTTGTATGAGAAGGCTTGGGGAATGAAGTAAAATTATCACAAAAAATCTGAAACAGGTATGACTCCATAATTAGTGTTTTCTGTGCAAATTAAGGAAAAAATGGCTATCAGTTTAAAACTTATGACCTGAAAGAAGTAAGTACAGAAAAAGCAATCACAATACAAATTGACAATATGTATTAATTGTCAGTGAAATACCAGTGAAATGCCAGTGAAAGCTTTTGTTCATATTTTCAACTTCCTAACCTACTTTTTCATGTAAAGCACAACACTGTAAGAGCTGTAGCAATGAGCTCTGCAATCTCCTCAATTTTCCTAATGATAATGCAAAAAGAATTCCAAACACTTTTTCTTTACCCTAAAACAATGCTCGTAAGCCATTGCACAGCATGATATGTGAAATTTAGATATTTCTCAATGTATTATGTTATCAGTAGTGTCATAAAGACACGTCATCAAAAGGAGGGGGTTTTTAATATTGTATTATGATGTGACCTAAAACTAGTGCTATAGACTGGTTTCCTTTTTGCTAGGTGCCAGATAAACATCCAGTCCACATATCAAAAATCCTTGATTTAAGGGGATCACAAAAAGGTTTTTCCTATTCCACCATTATTGGTTTTGAAACTCCAAAATTTCTCTCATTCTTTATTGGGATGAAAGTAAGTGTTAAGTGATGTAAGAAAGCATGGCCACCTCCTCCAGCTGCGTTAGACCAGGACGTCTTCAGCCTGGCTGCTGGAGCCCAACCCAGTGCCCCAAGGGGCCTGGGGTCTCTGCCCAGGCTGAGGGACATGGTTGGAGCTTTCCTGGTTGTAGGCTCAACCAGTAAAGAAGCTGAGCACGTGTCCCAGAGACACAGACATGCACAGGGTTATACACAGAGACACCTGCATACAGACACATAAAAGACATTGATATGGCCACTCCCACAGATTGCCACAGACAAAGTGGTGCCTTCAGCTGTACCGTATAAGACTCATATAAAACAGCCAAACACCCATTCTCCTGTTCAGCTGGTAGAGACAGTTCACCAGTGAAGGCACACACAAAACACTCCCCAGGTTCTCAGCATGCGTTTGCAGATCCCTCAAGAACCAGCATTGCCCTTCTGTCTGCTTCACACCCTGCCTGGACCCTGGGCCTTCTTACCCTCTTCACAGGTCCCCTACCTGCCAGCTAGTCCAGCTTGATGCTCACAAGCAAACACACACCACTCACACACTCTTTCTTCACGCACTCCACATTAGCAAGTCTCCCTGAGCCTACCTGCCTGCCTGATACCCCAGCCTGAAGTCAAGGCCACCCTACTCACTATCTAGTCCAGCTTAAAGTTTGCTAGTGAATACATATGGACATCCCATGCACACCAGGACTGGGGAATGTACAGACACTCACCCCCTCAGCAGCCAGCACAAGGCACATGGGCTGTGACCTGTGGTCCTGCTCCAGCTGCTAGTGCAGAGCCCCTCACTTGCTTCAGTTGTGCTGGTCCCCCCAGTAGCTGGTTTTTGGGATACACACACAGTTCCCACTCCAGTGGCTGGGTCTTAAGCCACCTGCTCGCTTCAGTACCAGGCACCACAGGCCAGGGGTGCCCACACCCCTGGTCTGACTTCAGTAGCTGGCACCAATTTTCACTCATACCAGTACCAGTCTCACCATTAGCTGGCACTTAGTCCTTGCAGCTCACACACACACAGACATGGGGCAGAGAGTGAGATTATGCAGAGACACAGTTAAGAAAAGGTTTAATAAGATAGAAGGTGATAGGAAAGACTGTGGTGATCAGGTGCAGGGCTCTGCCAGACAAGCGTGCTGACTGGCCCTGTTTTACACAGGACCAAACCCTTTTATACCTTTTTCTGCCTACCACCCTTTGTGCCTCTCTGCTCCCTCTTCCCCTGCAGGTCTTCCATGGGTTTGCACAGCTGTACAATTCCTGCATCCCTCCCAGTCGAGGGTCTCCTCTGGTTTACAGTCTTATCAGTTGCAAAGTCCATGTTGATCTTTCTGGAAGTGGCACCTGTGGTTTCTCAATAACCCATCAATTAGTTTGAGTGGTAAGGCTTGTTTTTTGCCATTGTCTCCTCCATGTTTGCTTTGTCGGGTTTGTGTCTTGGTATGTTTTGATTTCTGGCAGCCCCCTTTTCTCTTGTTTTCCCAGCTGACATGATCCCCAGTCAGATAACCTTGCTGGAATAAACATTGTCACACTTCTACATGCCTTCATCGGTTAGTGTGACTGACCAGGCTTGGTTCTCATCACTGCCTCCATTATTCTTTGTTAGTCAAGTTTGTATCCGTGTATGTTCTTGTTTATGACTTCCTCCTTTTCTTCTGTTGTGATTTTACCACTGTGGGCAACTCAGCCCCACACAGCCCCTCGCTGTGGGATGGGGGAGAGAATCAGAAGAGTAACAGTGAGAAAACGCATGGGTTGAGATAAAGACAGTTTAAACGGTAAAGCAAAAGCCACACATGCAAGTAAAGCAAAATGAGGAATTCCTTCACTACTTCCCATTGTCAGGCAGGTGTTCAGCCAACTCCAGGAAAGCAGGGCTTCATCACATCTAATGTTTACTTAGTACTGACACACAAAGAGGGACTGGTGGAGGATGTTAAGGTTGGGGGCAGACTTGGCTGTAGTGATCATGAGAAGATAGAGTTCAGCATTAAGTGCAGTATGCACAAAATGACAAGTAGGGTTGAAACCTTAGACTTCAGGAGGGCTAACTTTGAGCTCTTCAAGAAATTGATGGAGAATCAAATGGGAGAGGGCTCTAGAGGGTAAGGGGGCTCAAGAGAGCTGGCTGATATTCAAGCACCAGCTCCTCCAAGCTCAGGATAGGTGCATCCCTAAGAGCAAAAAATTGGGCAAGGGAAGGAGACCTGCATGGCTGAGCAGGGATCTTCAGAAAAACTCAGGTGGAAGAAGGGAGTTTACAAGATGTGGAAAAGGGGGTTGATGACTTGGGATGAGTATAAGAATGCTGTCAGGGTATGCAGGGAAGAAACGAGGAAAGCCAAGACAGCTTTGGAATTGAACCTGGCGAGGGATGTCAAGACCAATAAGAAAGGTTTCTTGAAGTATATAGGAGACAAAAGGAAAACCAGGGAAAATGTGGGACCACTCTTGAACAAGACGGGTGCTGTGGTGACGGATGATACAGAGAAGTCAGAGTTGCTGAATACCTTCTTTGCTTCTGTCTTCACTGCTCGGGCCAGCCCTCAGGAGTCCCAGACTTTGCAAGTAACAGAGAAAGTCTGGAGGAAGGAAAACTTTCCCTTGGTTGAAGAAGAACAAGTTAGAGAACAATTAAGTAAACTGGACACCCACAAGTCCACGGGGCCTGATGGGATGCACCCGCGAGTGCTAAGGGAGCTAGCAGAAGTCATTGCTGGGCCACTCCATCATCTTTGAAAGGTCCTGGAGAACAGGGGAGGTGCCTGAGGACTGGAAGAAAGCCAATGTCCCTCCAGTCTTCAAAAAGAGCAAGAAGGATGACCTGGGAAAATTACAGGCCAGTCAGCCTCACCTCCATCCCTGGAAAGATGATGGAACAGCTTGTTCTGGGCGTCATCTCCAAGCATCTGGAGGAAAAGAAGGTTCTCAGAAGTAGTCAACATGGATTCACCAAGGGGAAGTCATGGCTGACTAATCTGACAGCCTTCTATGATGGCGTGACTGGATGGGTGGATGAAGGGAGGGCAGTGGATGTTGTCTACCTTGACTTCAGCAAGGCGTTCGACACTGTCTCCCACATCATCCTCGCAGGCAAGCTTAGGAAATGTGGGTTGGATGAATGGACAGTGGGGTGGATTGAACAGTGGTTGACAGATAGAGCTCAGAGTGTTGTGATTAGTGGTGCAGAGTCCAGTTGGAGGCCAGTAACAAGTGGTGTCCCTCAGGGGTCAGTACTGGGTCCAGTCCTGTTCGATATATTCATCAATGACCTGGATGAAGGGATAGAGTGTACCATCAGCAAGTTTGCTGATGACACAAAACTGGGAGGTGTGGCTGACACGCCAGAAGGCTGTGCCGCCATAAAGGGTGACCTGGACAGGCTGGAGAGTTGGGCAGAAAAAAACCTGATGAAGTTCAATAAAGGCAAGTGTAGGGTACTGCATCTGGGGAGGAATAACCCCATGCATCAGTACAGGTTGGGGGCTGACCTCCTGGAGAGCAGCTCTGTGGAAAGGGACCCTGGAGTCCTGGTGGACAACAGGATGACCATGAGCCAGCAATGTGCCCTGGTGGCCAAAAAGGCCAATGGCATCCTGGGGTGCATCAAGAAGAGTGTGGCCAGCAGGTCGAGGGAGGTCATCCTCCCCCTCTACTCTGCCCTGGTGAAGCCGCATCTGGAGTACTGTGTCCAGTTCTGAGGTCCCCGGTTCAAGAAGGACAGGGAATTGCTGGAGAGAGTCCAGCAAAGGGCTACCAAGATGATTAGGGGATTGGAACATCTTTTTTATGAGGAAAGGCTCAGGGACTTGGGGCTTTTTAGTCTGGAAAAGAGAAGACTGAGGGGGGATCTTATCAATACTTATAAATACTTAAAGGGAGGGTGCCAGGTAGATGGGAACAGTCTTTTTTCAGTTGTGCCCAGTGATAGGACTAGAGGTAATGGGCACAAACTTGAACATAGGAAGTTCCATCTTAACATGAGGAGGAACTTGGTGGCCAAGAAGGCCAATGGCATCCTGGGGTGCATCAAGAAGAGTGTGGCCAGCAGGTCGAGGGAGGTCATCCTCCCCCTCTACTCTGCCCTGGTGAGGCCGCATCTGGAGTATTGTGTCCAGTTCTGGGCTCCCCGGTTCAGGAGGGACAGGGAACTGCTGGAGAGGGTCCAGCAAAGAGCTACAAAGATGATTAGGGGATTGGAGCATCTTTCTTATGAGGAAAGGCTGAGGGACTTGGGGCTTTTTAGTCTAGAAAAAAGAAGACTCAGGGGGGTCTTATCAATACTTATAAGTACTTAAAGGGAGGGTGCGAGGTAGATGAGAATAGCCTTTTTTCAGTTGTGCCCAGTGATAGGACTAGAGGTAACGGGCACAAACTGGAGCACAGGAAGTTCCATCTTAACATGAGGAGGAACTTCTTTACTTTGAGGGTGGCAGAGCACTGGCACTGGCTGCCCAGAGAGGTTGTGGAGTCTCCCACACTGGAGACATTCAAAACCTGCCTGGACGCCGTCCTGTGCAACGTGCTGTAGGTGTCCCTGCTGTGGCAGGGGGGTTGGACTTAGATGATCTCCAGAGGTCCCTTCCAACCCTGACAATTATGTGATTCTGTGATACTTGGGAAGACAAACATCCTAACTCTGAATGTTCCCCCTTCCCTCTTCTTCCCCCAGGTTTTATTGCTGAGCACAATATCATATGGTGTGGGATATCCCTTCGGTCAGCTGGGGTCAGCTGTCCCAGCTGTGAGCCCTCCCAATTCCTTGTGCACCCCCAGCCTACTCACTGGTGGGGTGGTGTGAGAAGGAGAAAACGCCTTGACTCTATGCAAGTACTGCTCAGCAATAACTAAAACTTAAGTGTGTAGCAACACTGTTTTCATCACAAATTCAGAACATAGCACTATACAAGCTACTACAAAGAAATTTAACTCTATCCCAGCCAAAAACATTGCACTTTATTATCTTGTTGCATTGAAAAAGGTTCTTGACCAGATACCCTTAAAGTAGCAGACACTCTTCTTCCACATACCCTTTCAAAACTTTACATCAAAAAGTCAACAGAGACTAATTCAGTACCTAGGGAATTTCCCTGAAAAATGGTGAAGTATTCTTGAAAACATTTTAAACAAAAGGCAAATGAGAAGAGATTCATCCCAGAATGAATAACTAATTGCCTGATGTGTAGCAAATTGTTTCTTTGAGCTGAGCACAGCAAGAAACCCAGATTATCAATCTAGAGTATCAATACTCCAGGTGAGTTCCATGAAGCCTGAAGTATTGGAATCTCTGTGCTAAGACCTTTCTACCTTTCCTTTTGTTTGGTTTCTTCATTTTGTATCCCCCCTGCCCCCCGCAAAGGTTTACCTTTTCCACCTCACCCTGTGAAAAGATTCAGATTCAGTGAGCTGACACATCCCACCAGAAAATTCACCTGTTTTTGACAAAAAGCCTAAAGTAGTTCTTTTCTAGAAGAAACTTATTCTTTATTGAGTTTAAATTCACGGATACTGCCATGCAATAAAGAAGTGTGTGTGTCTGCAAGGGAACTGGTATGTTTCTGTTTTGGTGTTGCTTTTTTCCCATTGAATTGTGGAAGAAGGAATTGAAACATTAATGCTACAAATTATTGCATTTTTGTACATGATGGAAATTTTTTAGCTATGGTATTAGAGCTAAAGTAAAATCACTAATTTCCTGATATCTATTATAGACCTTCCCCAAAACTCTTCTCTTTAATGGTAGGTACAAAGAGGCTCTGGCACGGTGAGGACAGTTTATTTCTCTATGGGGTCGCTGTTACGGCAGGAATTTAAGAACTATCTTATGGAGTGGTTCCACCTAGCTGTGCTGACACTTTTTAACACCAGCTTTCCAGTGCACATGAAGGCATTGGCTATCCCATTTCTTTTTAAGATCCAAGCATTATTGGCATACTGTTTAAAATTCTCAATCACACTAGATCATTAGTTTTTCTCTTGTCAGTTATGAAGCTTAGAATTACAGGAGCTACTTTTCCCCACCCTTCTAAAGTGATAATTTCCAAAAGAAATTAGAAGTATGAAAGTAGACAAGTGCCTTCTCAATGAAACTTGCTAAAGACAGAAAACAGAAAAGCAGTGAATGAACACACAATAAATAAAAGTCTCTGGGGGAAAAAAGGCAGAAGCAGCAGGTGCAACTTTAGATGATTGAGGAAAGATAGGAAAGGGTCAGAAAAGGAATGACTAAGTGTCTAAAAGACAAGTAGCACTAAATATAATAGAATTGTATTTGCATATTTTTAGTGCTTGGGCACAAGACAAAAACAGAAGCTGAAAAATAAATCAACCAAACAAAATAACAAATGACATATAACAAACATCCTCCCCTTCAGAGCTAGCTTGAAGTGAAAGGAGCTGGATTCCTGACCCATAAACAAGACAGATTTTGAGAAAGAACAGAAAGAAAAAAAACCACAAAACCCTAAGATTAAGCATTTTTTCAGGACCAAAAATTAAAGATACTAAAGAAAAGGATTTGTAGTTCAGTTACTTCAGAAGGAGGGAAAAAAATCTGATAAGATGAATAAAGACTATTTCAACAGTTGAGTCCAAAGCTCAGAGAGTGAAAAAAAAATATTCCTTTTGCACTATATTTTCTATATTGTAAATTAAAGCTTAGTCTTAATAATGCAGAACATTGGCTAAAAAGTCCAGTTAATAAATATTTAATAATGTGTGTTCTTTTGATTTTATTTCAAATTAGAAATTTTATCAAATATTTAGTATAACAAACATAAAGTAGGAAAAGGTGCTGATTCATATTACAAGCAGCCTCTATAGTCATGACAGAAACCTACACAAACATTTCGGTGCAATCCCAGAAATCCACCAGAATCCAGTCATCACTAAAAGTAATTACATATAACTACTTTAATGTGCATACTCTCCGGAAACCTTCTCATGACTGTAAACACTGATAAATAGCGAATGGCTTTAGTACTGAATTTTTCTAGTCATAATTAAAAGGAAAAATAAACGCCAAGTTGAGTAAAGCTACAGATTCCCAACAAAACAAGAAGTCCTTGAGTATATTCCTCACCACTGGAGACAAAAATAACCTACTTATGAATGACTGCTCTCAATCAATAACAATTGAATGTTTCAACATCCTCTGAGTCTCAGCCTTTTCCATTAAATTTGCTACATGTGCTACTATTTATTCTTTAGTTTCTTAATATAAGAATTCTTACTGTTCCTATAGAACAGGGAGAAAAATCCCAAAACTCAACTGTCATATCATGTTTTATCCAGATCTGTTGTATATTGCATTTGAAAGGAAAAGTGTCCCTATTGCAAAGTCTTTTTTTCCTTCTTCTTCATAGATGAACATTTATGATTTTATATGCAACACTACTCAATTTGATTTTCTACTGAGGTCTAATGACACCTAATGCACTAAATTTTAGCCCTGCAGTTGCACTGCTGTGTCATGCTAAAAATTACCCTTGCATTATAGCGCCTAAGGGTTACCATAAATAAAGGTTAAATAACATATTTCTATGCCCAAGCTACACAGGAGTAGAATGAAAAAATGTGAATAAATGTAAGAAAGTGTTGCTTCAGCAGAATACTTCCCCATACACACAGAAAAATCCCTCTGGGTCTGAAGAGGATGAGTGAGCCAAAATACTTGACATCCCTCCACTGAGCCATTTGCTATCCCTACTATAGCTTGTGAGCAATAATCTGCGCTCATTCCTTCAATGCAACAAGAAGTACAGGGGCTGACAGCTGGGAACAGCAGCAACACATAAATCTTGCCCGAGCCACCTTGTGATGTTTCCTTGTGCTGATAAAGACCAACAGCCTGGTCAAGAAGAAGCTGTAGTCACATGCCTAATGGAAAATAAAATGAGAAGTTCAGCTCTCTTAGCAGCAGAAATCTCCTTCTTTATATGGGAGTGAACCCAACGCATTCAGAGTAGTAGGAAGATATTTTCTACCTAGTCCTAGTCCTATTCCAAACATTTATAATCACTGCCTGGAAGTCTAAAACAGTTCTTGTAGAAAGCAAAAGCATTCAAAACCTCCCTGTTCCTGAGTGACACCACAAAAGCATTACCATTCCCTTGTTCTTCTCTTCTTTTCCACTAAACCCTGTTCCCATTTAGCACAGAAATCGAAGAACTTTAAAAGACCAACTGCCTACTGTGAAGCTCTGGAGCAGAATGTATAGAGCTATCTTCTTGCTGTTCTTCCCTATAAAACTGTGTTCCTGATAGCATAAAGGAATTGGCATTTCCCAATGAATAAACTTGAACATCTTCCCAATCATCTAATGAGGTTTGATTTTCTTTCTGAAATGCCTGCCGCTCCTTACACAGCCTCCGGACGATATGGGCAGTGAATGCTAGATTTGATTGGACAAAAACTATCAAACTTAATGTCAGTGAGGACTTATTATTTAAATTTCCAAGTCACCATAGCTCCAAACTCTGCAAAGTCTCAGCCACGCAAGAAATGAAATGCATTTTAAGTGTTCATATTCAGACTTAAAAAGGAAACTCCTTTTTTAACATAGATGAAACTTGTGTATGGTATGATAAAGTTCTTTACTCTGAAAGATGCTTTTTGTCTGAAGTAGTGTTGGAAAAGAAGTGTATTTTTATATTGCATTAAGGAAAATCCATTGTTCATTTTCAAACAGTAAAAAAATACATGTAAAAGGGATCATTTAGGTTGGAGAACTGCATAGTCGAGGTGACTGGTAATGACACAACTACTTTTTTGGTCCAAATTTCATAATCAAAATAAAGTGAATACAGGCAGTACATTCACATCTGCAGTTTCATACAGTGAGATCACGGACATGTTGATGGGAGACGAGAGATAAGCCTGAAATACTGAGGAAGTTTTGAGTCATATATGTAATGACATTGGCTGTACAATACTTAATCAGCAAAATATTGGCAAGTTAAAGTCAAGAGTAAATTTCATGTTACAACCCCCACATTTGTGCTAAAATGTATTGTCTGTGTAGCACAGAACTTAAGGTGTTTTTTAAGCAAAGAAGTTACTGAAGTTAGGATTTAGATGTTTTAGCAAGAAGCTATTCATCTTAATTTAAAGTGTTCTGGTTTTTTTCCCATTTGGGGCCAGATTACTTTACTTTAATTTTTGTTAGAAGATTATCAGCCTTGAAAAATACTGTTTTTAGTGATGGTAACTGACAAACTACCATATGTGCTCCAAATACCAGTTATACAGTCATTTTTTGTGTATTTAAAGCAGCAAAAATGCAACCATGATAGAGAGCTGTTTGTCATTGTTGTGGGTATACTCAGCACGCAGCTGCAGAACATAATGATGTTGATTTATCAGGTAGCACAAGTGCTGCTGTAAGCATTTATTTCTGAGGGCCATGGGATTACTTAAAGAAGCTGGGTTAGCATGAGATTCCAAAGAGGGATTGCACGAAACTTGAATGTGCCTCTATCAGTAAAAAGAGAAACTGATTTTCTAGGATATGAGTTAAAAGGCAATGGCTTTTTGGTCCACACTTAGGTTTAGCAAGCCCAGAGACTTTGAATTTGGCTGACAGCTTCTGTATGATCCTGGGATAGGAATACCTACCTGAAGTTTCTCTCACACTGATTGACAGTTTTAGTTATTTACATAGCCTTCTGGGCTTTGTCGTGTAATGTAACAGGACTCTAATTCAGTTTAGACCTCTAGCAGTTAGTGGTACTCATCAGGTTCTCTTTCAGATAACACTAACCAAACTCAAAATAGGAATCTCTGATATTGTGTTTTCCTATCACTTAGCTGGCAAGAAGAAAAATTGCTTTTACCAACCTACATGAGATGCTTTCAGTCCAGCTTTTCCGTGTTACAGTCTTAAATCGTGACCAACAAATATTGTGAAAAAGGTTACAGAAAATCAAATTATGAAGAAATAAAAATATGGTATATGAAAGACTAATGTAAATGGCAAATATTCTTCGTGAAAAATTGCTAATTTCTGCCTCCTTCCCAAGGTGCATATTGATTTTTTCTATCCTACTCTATCACAGATTCATCTCCCTTGGTTATTCCTGTGCTTCTCCAGATATTTATATCAAAGTCTAACACATATCTGAACTAGAATGCAACATAAATATGGTCAGCAGCAGCCTGTGGGGGTCTGAAATACCAGCATCAGCTTTTTTAAAATTACTTAAAATTGTCTTCTCCATGTTTTTTTCTTTAAACTCCATTCCTGGATTCTACGTGCTTCCAAAGGCAGGTAATATATGTATTTTTTATATATTTTGTAATATTATACTATACTACAATATTATATAGTTTTATACAACTATTATCTAGATAGATACCCGTGTGTCTAATATATACCTATATGTTGCATGGTGAAAGCATTCCAAATATAAACTAGGAAAAAGGGCTCCAAACAGGACTCCAGACTCCCTTGCAATTCAACCGAGTCCTGAAGCTTCTGAGGAAGATTTTTTAAAAGCACATACATAAACACCACATTTGCAGACAAAACTCTTAGAAACCACAAAAAAGATCACATTAAGACAGCAGCTGTGATTGCAAATAGTAAAAGTTCTCATTTTCTCATGTTAAAAAAAAATATGCTAGAATACTTACTGACAGCCATGGTTTTTATATATATCTCATCATATATAAATACATAAAGTTCTCCCACACAGTAGAAATGTTATTCTTAACTACTATTTTATCACAAAGTCCTCTCTACAACCTGGAAAGGGAGAAGGAGTTCTAGACAATTTAGTCCATTCAGTATCCATGGATGACATCTAGACAATTAGTTTAGTGTACAGTCCTTACAGTTCAGATGGTTATATTGGGAGGACTTGATCTCATTCCAAAGGCCTCATCCAAACAATGCACTTTTATTTGTAGCAAGTAATTAGGAAAGGATTAATCTTACCTTAGATTTAGGTTTATTAAGAAATCTATCTGTTCATTGGAGACTTTGGAGAATATGTTTATTCCAGGAAAGAAATGGAAATATTTCAAGTGGATTTAATACAGGATACATCTAGAAAACTATAACTATACTCAATTTCTTTCTGAACTGGAATGAGTTAAGGTCAAGCTGAAGCTGGTCTAAGAATAAAATTCATACTAGAATACTAGAAACTTCAAGAGTCAAAATGCTCTTGGAGCTCATCAAAACTCTACAGCTGCATTTCCTTTTTGTTTCATCTCCTAAGTTGTATTTACCCAATACCAGTAGACTCAACAGAAAAAAAGAACCTCTTTTTATCCACAGACCAGTTACAGTATGAGCCACATAAGTAATTGTGTTCATAGTGTCCTGCTACTGGCCTCAAAAGCTCAGGAGGCTGTTTTTAGAGGTGAGAGAAAAATTTGGTCATTTTCCATTTCTCTTCAACCCTTTCCATCCCTGCTGAAACTGCCAATAAGTTCCAGCTCCAGTGGCATTTGAGTTCAACAAGAACATGAGGAAACCAATATATTTCATTAACAAATTCTTGTCGTACTAAAAAACAATTAATTGGGAGAGGGACAAAGATAAACAGCAACCATTATTACTTTGGTTAAACATCTGATCTTCTGGAATGTACAAAGTCACATTGAAGATATCTAAAATTCTTATGTTTTATTTTTGAAATAAAATCCTTTTTGAATTTTGTTTTCATTGTATTCTTAACATGGCAGTTTTTCTTTGAAGTTTAGTCAGAATTAGTACATCCAGACTAAGTTCAAACTTAGAATCACAGCCTGAGAATGATGTGCACAACCACAGCAACAGCTACTAAAGGTCAGGAAGGGTACATATGTGGAGAAAAATCATTGGTGACAAGTATATGTTGTCCATACACATTGTGAAGACCCTGACCAGATACTAAACACCCACCAGATGCTCCCTCCCTCCAATCTCCCAAAGGCAGAAAGACTCATGGGTCAAAATAAAGATAGTTAAATAAGTGAAAGAAAAATAAGGGGGGGGGGGGGGGGGGGAAGCAATGAAGAGACAATAACTCATTGTATCTAACCACCAGACCGATGCCTAGCTGGTCTCCAAGGACCAGCTACTTTGGAAAAACTTGTCCCCTCAATTTTATTGCTGAGCATGGTGTTAGATGGTGTGGAATACCTCCTTGGTAAATTGGGGTCAGCTGTCCTGGCTGTGATGCCTCACCAACCACTTGCCCACCCCCAGCCCACTTGCTGGGGAGGCAAACTGATAAAGCCCTGGTATTGTGCCAGCACTGCTCAGCAACAGCTAAAACATTCGTGTGTTTTCAACACTATTTTGGTCACAAATATAAAACACAGCACCATAAGGGCTGCTTTGAAGATTGAGTCCATCTCAGCCAGACCAAGTACAACATTTGAGGGTGTTTTTTACTTCCAAGTAGCTCTAGATTGTTGTTTGAGCTCAACATCCATTTGTGTCTGGACTTCAAAAAGTGAAATCTTGAGCATGTCTTCTAGTTTCATTTAATCCAAAGGAGTCCTGTCTATGTGCTGCAAGACCATAGTGTAAATGAACGCACAATTAATTTGTACAATAGGGAGATTTGCTTCACAAGGGCATTCCTGGTTCAAACCAAAGCAATATTGCAGAGGCAGATTGTTAGGACATCACTAGTAAATATATAGATATTTCATTTAGCAGCCAAGCTTATACATACTTCGTCGGAGGAGGGGCATCTTTTCGTAAACTGGGAATGTATGTAAGAAAAAATGAACATTTCTTTACTCTAAGGCACATTTGTCAATCTCTATACTTAGGCTACATTCCCAACAAGCAAAACCAATGGTGTATCTTCCCCCCGCCCCCCTTTTTTTTTTGTTTTACCTTGGAGCAGCTAGTTTGTAATTTATGTATCTATATTTGCAGAAGGTCTGATTTATTCTATTTCCAATATTGTTGTAGGTGTGCAAATGTTCATATCTGTACAGCTTTACTCTAAATATGTTTTTTTTATATTCTGTTATTTAGTAAAATATAATATGAAAGTAGTAGGAAATATTGGAAAGGAAACCGAACAAGAAAAACCTTGAAATATCTGGGAGAATGCTGATTAAAATGAGTTGAAAAGTATGATTTGCAAAAGAGTATTGATAGGATACTTTTTATTCCTGTAACTCATTTATGACATTATGTTATATATTTTTCCATATCACTTTTCTTAAGATTTCTCCCAAAATTCTCTTATTTTAGTCCACATTTTTTCTGTCTTTAACTCTTTTATTACTTTCAGTAATCCCGTGAATTCGATCCGTGAGGTTCACACACACACATGATCACTCACAGAAGTAATTTGTTGCTAACACTAATCACCATCTCTTGAGCCAGTTACTTTGAATCGAGATCTCCTACTGAGAATTATGTAGTAGAATAGAAGTAGAAAATATGCTAACAAATACAAGTCTCTTCTGGGTGAATTTTCCCACATATAACAGAAACACCATGTGTATATTAAATGTGAATAATCTACATTGAAGTTTATACTTATATATATGAATATATTTAGATATATATGATATATATATACACACGTATATATATGATATCTGATATATGATGTATTAGCGTATGTATGAATATGTATATGCATATATGTATTAATATCACAGAACCGCAGAATCAGAGAATGGTTGAGATTGGAAAGGAGACCATCTGGTCCATCATTGCTGCTCAAAGCAGAGTCAACTGGAGCAGATTGCTTAGGGCTGTGTCAAGTCAGGTTTTGAATATCTCCAAGGATGGAGACTCCACCACCTCTCTAGGCAACCTGTGCCAGTGTTCTAGCATCCTCACAGGAAAAAAAAGTTAAAAAGTTTTTATTTATGTTTAAGAGGAATTTCCATTATTTCATTATGTGCCCATTACAGCTTGGCCTTTTGTCAGACACCTTTGAGAAACGTCTGGTTCTGTCTTTAGTCCCTTCCATCAGATATTTGTACACACTGACCAGATTCCCCCAAAGCCTTCTCAAGGCTCAACAGTCCCAGCTCTCTCAGCCCCTCTCCATGTTATAAATTCTCTAATTCCACTGTATGCAACACATGAAGCTGTCTTCATTTAACCTAAGACCATCTCTTTTCTCCGTGTTTGCATCACAATATTTTCCTGATTTGAGATAGAACAAAACAAATTTTCTTTCCAGTAATTTTACTTTTCACTTAAGTCTAACTGACTGCACTCTCTGAAATTAATGGTATACTTTTCAGACAGTGTCTGCTTCCAGAGTGATAACATCTGATATTTATAGTTAATACTAAGGGATGGTATGCAGAAAGGCTCTTGCTTATAGTTACCATTATAAAAACCAAGGTCAGCTAACTTTATATGTGACCCGTTGGAGGGTCAAAAGTGGAAGAGCAATAGGGGTTGCACCTGACGGGATGAGTGAACAAGACAGGTGGCCCAGAACTGACCAACACGGTATTCCATCCCATGTGCACCATACTCAGTATAAAGCTGAAAGATCAAAGGGGTCAGGTCTCTTTTTCAGTGATCAGCGTCTGAGGACTCTGTCCGTTCTTCTGCCTTTGATATTGTCGTGGTTTAGGCCAAATAGGCCACTGGGGACATAGGGGACCCCGGATAGGACCAACAGATGTTCCCCTCTACCCCTCTTCAAAGAGGGAGGCAGAGGAGGGAAAGAGAGTTATGAGTTTAGAAGGAACTAAACTACTTTAATGAAATATTAAGAATAAAAATAAAAGGAAATAATGAAATATATACAAAACCATATCAAGCTCCCAGGACGACAATCACAACACCGGCTGGCACTGGGGGAGTCCCAGGCTGGACTCAGTGATGGATGGGAATTGGATTCCAGATCTGCATTCAGGATTGGGACCAAAGGCAGACGAACAGACAGGGTCCTCCTCAGACGTCAGCCATTGAAGCAAGAGGACAAAAGAGTGAGGTCTGACCCTTTGATCCCTCCGCTTTTATACTGAGCATGAGGCAGATGGGATGGAATACCCTGTTGGTCAGTTGTGAGTCACCTGTCCTGTCCACTCCTCCCCGCAGGTGGGATCCCACTACACTTTTCCACTTCCGACCCTCCAACAGGGCAAATAACAAAGTTGGTTGGCCTTGGGTGTTATAGCAATAAGTATAAGCAAGAGCCTCTCTGCATACCATACCTTGGTATCAACTATAAACATAGATCTTATAATTCTGAGAGAGCAAACATTGTATGCACAATGTGCTGTTAATTTTGGTAGTTATAAGAGGCCCAGCTAAGAAGCAAAGTTACTGAACAAAATTGGTTCTGTTTCACGTCAAACCAGGACAGATACCTATCTGTGTGTTCACGAATCCAGTTCCCATCTGCTGATTCGTCCAGTCGGGGATTTTTCCAGTGTTGGCTGGTGACATGATCCTCATCCTGGGAGCTCGATATTGGTTTTGTAGATATTTGTATACATTGGACATATTTCATTATTTTCTTACTAATATTATTATATTTTCTTGTTATTGCTAATAGTTTTAGTTTCATATTATAGCAGTTTTAGTTTCTTTTCAACCCATAAGTCTCTCTTACTTATTCTCTCTCCATTCTCTTTTGGAAAGGGCGAGAGGTTAAAAGAGAGCATCTGTCATTCATTTGGTGGTCAGTCCAGCCTAAACCATGACAAACATACGTACACTGAATTACCAAGACCTCAGTGCCATAGGCAGCAGAGTTTATCGTTGCTCCCTTCTTACCTCTGTGTCAGAGTTTCACCTTGTAGGAAACCAAGAAAGAAGAACGGGGAAGATGTCTCATGTAGACATGGAGGTGGCACACAGCCAGAGCCGAGAACCAAGAGGCATTCTCATATCCTGCATTTTAGTAGCACCCTATCAAACCAATTTACCTTGGGACAAACAGAATAGCATAAGTGCCTAGCAGTGTTTTACTGTAGTTTTATGCAAGTCCTCCAGATTCTTTCCCAGTTCAGATTCATAATCCAAACACTGTGTCCTTTTCTTAGCTTGTCAAGCTCTTACAACCTATTATTTTGTTGTTGTTGTCTGTAAGGAAGGACTCATTATATCAAACCTTTAATAGGCAAGATTTTTAACACAAGTTTTTTTCTATTTTCTGTTATTAATAAAAGGTAAATTGCATTGGTTTACAGAAGCGTCAAATATGAACACTTTCTAGCTACTCTACTCTTGGGTATACTTGTGCTTTTAAACATCAAAGCAAACTTTTAATTACAGGAAAGGAAATGAAAACACACAGCATTTTGATTTATAACAACTGCATGGTATTTCTGAGGTTTGAGAAAGTTATTACCCTAGGGGGTTTCAAACACTTCACTGACAGTTCTTATTTTCTAAGAAAAATAATAATAAATATTGGCACTAACTAGATTTAAAAAAAAATTTTATTCTCTTTCCTTTCTCTCAACTGGGCTGAGCAGAGCTTTGGTCCAGGTAAGAAACTGGGTCTGCGCTCAGTTCAAGATCTCATTATAGCTACAGAGTAAGATTTACATCCTCTGGTGCATGGGGAGAAGTAAGAATGGGAGGGAGTGAAGGCAATCTATCCATGAAAATCTAACTGCAGTCCAGGAGCCGTTCACTGCTGCATTATTCTCCTCCCACACCTGCACCCAGATGCAGATACATGCTAGAGCTGCAGTTTTGTCAGGGGAGGTGTGGTGAGAAACACTAAAATGCTCCTGGCTGCCTTTAGATCTCTATTCAGCCTTTCAGCTGACAGTGGTAGTGTTTGTTCTAAAGAGCCAGGCATTATTTGACTGGCCCTCCTTTCCGCCGGCGCTGTTATATGTGGAAGAGTTACTCTTCTGGGTATATACTATAACAGTTTAAGCTACTACTGTCATCTTAATATGGGTTTATGAAACAATTTAGTTAAAACCGTCTCTACTAATAAAACATTTCTATGAAGAATCAATACCTATTCCTCCGAGTTCACCCTCTTTCTGTGAGTTTTAATTTCCCCTGTGTGTTTAAGTACGTATATGTCTAGAGCTGCTGGGACTGTTCTGGCCTGCAGGACTCAAGTTAAGCAGCATTACTAAGTGTTGACTGGGTCTGGATTAAATGTGCACTTAAATACTGGCCAAAATGTGTATAGCTTTGCCTGGAGTTCAGACTTGTCTTCTGCTGGTACACTGATGTCTTTCTCACAGCTTCTGGCAATTTTTATGTCTGCTTCTCTACTGGGAAAAAAAAAAAATTCTTACAAATGTAAAACCACATTTACAATAAAGCAGATTCATATATTTAAAATATTTTGATTGAGGCAAAGGTTAATAGAAGGAGCATTAGGATTTAGGAACAAATGTTTTCTTTAATTCCTTACTCTCACACAAACGTTTTCTGTGCCATTAATCAAATCATTTAGCTTTTGTGTGTTTCACTTCACCCTTCATGATATGAAGGTAACAGCATGGCTGTATCCTCTTTAAGGAAAAACTGTGTGCTGGGAGAATATACACATTAAAATATTATAGTAATTATGATAATAAAGCTCAATTATTAAGATAACTAAGCTATAACCTAAGGCAGAAGAAATACAGATATTAATAAGGTTTGTGTATTATAACTTTTTTTAGTCAAAATGCTGTATTCTTGAAAACTAAAGTTATACCTAAACACTTTAATGAGAAATTTTACAAATAAGGAGAAAACATATTTTTAAGAGTTTCACTCCTCAGAAGAAAGACACCAAAATAAATTTACCATTTTATCAGTAGTGAGGACTCTGTTGAAACAATGGGAAGGATCGATATGAAACAATTCAAAGTAGTTGCCTGCTTATACTTTCTTTATCTTCTTCACATCCATGTAAACTGGAGTACACCCACTCTAGGAAATATATGGGAAAAATAATTCTTGACTACAGACTTTTTTGCATCTCTTTTTCATGCCTTTGCATTATCTAGGAAAAAAAAAAATATGTTTTTTTCTCCAAATATCAGGACAACTTTCACTTTTTTTATATACTTGAGACCAGAGCATTTTCTTGGGATTCGAATCACCTCAGGAGATAACTTTGCATCCAGATCCCACAAGGTAGCTGCCTGTGAAATAGTCTAAATCACTCTAAAACTGGGGTGTGTGAAGCACTAGTGGTAGTGAGTAACATCAAAGAGAAACATGGTCTTCCATGGAGCTGGGAGCAGGCATTGACTATGAGAACACAAGTGGTCACACCGGTTTAGTCCAAAAATCAATCTAGCCCCATATCTCATCTCCTACAGTAACCAAAGTAGACAATTAATGAGACCATTCTATGATTCTATGAAATGTCAGAGCTGGACACATGTACATAGTACCTCCAGGATGCAAGAACAGGGATTCTTGACACTTCTGCCTAGCCAGAATATGCATACATACAGACTGTGGGATAATTACTGGAGGTGACTTAGAAATTAAATTATATTCACATTTTGAAGAAAAGTACAGCATCAATGAAACTTTCAGGGGCAGAGTGCAGCTGGTGTGCAAACGATACATTTCACAAAGGTTCCCTAGGCAACCTTAGATGTTAACGACACTGGGGGAGTCCGGTGTGCTAACTCTAAGAAAAACAGTGTGGAGGATGGAGCGGAGTGGAGACACCACGGCCAAACTCTGTGATAAAATGGGAACTTGAGGGTCAGATGGAGCCCTTGAAGGTCTAATGGAACTGATAAGCTGCCTAATTTTTACCCTGAGCCAACGATCTGTCATTTTTTGACAAAATACTATCCTTTGGGTGAACTTTGCTCATTATAATATCATTATAATACCAAAACACACCTCCACCCCAAAAGCTACCCGCCTCCAAGGTGCAACCACGGAGCCTGTGATCTGAATTTTTTGCAGTCTATACCTTTAAAAACGAAGCGAGAGAATTTTATACCAATCATAACAAAAGTATGTATGACTAGAGTCCCTCAAGCTCCACCTGAAAGGTAAAAAATAGTGTAAAAATAGCTTCAGAGAGGAGGGATGTCAGGGAAGATACCAACATGGTCAGGGACATACCATTGCTGACCGCCCCTGACTTCTGGGATCAATCCATGGGCTGAGTCTCTCTTCCCCCCCACAAGGACGCTTGTGGGTAAGATTTGAACACTTGGCTATACCAAGTGCTTCCCTGGGAAACTTAGAAATCTCTATAGAGTTGTTTTATAACTTAGCCCATTTGTAGCCAGGCTATATTACTAACATCTTTAGTATTTGCACGTGCTTTGCAGATAGTAACTATCACCAGCAATCCAAAAGAACTTGTGCATCTGTTGCTCCAATAAACTACACTTTTCACCAATCTAGCCGTGAGAGTTCATAGTGAACATGACCCAACTCCTGAAGTATGGCTGTGCTAGTTCATGGAACATCACTAGAACAAATTTTGTATGGTATTATTAGTGCATCCGTAATTGTGATAGTTCAATATACATGTTGAACGTGACTGGACTTTTAATGCCTAATTGGGTATCACTCAGGATCTAAGCCTAGCTACCCCCAGCCCTTCTGACAGGCTGGAGTGCAAGGAGGTTTATTTTCTGCCAAATTACTTTGTTTTTTAATGCAACAGTGACATATGCATACAGATGCATACAAAATATAAGGAATATATAAAATACAATAAGTACATAAAATATATAAATTTCAAAAATATAGCTGGGGATATTTTTAAAAGCATTAGCATAGTAGGTGAACATTATTTACAAGATACCTTTTCCTTTTTAAAGAAACCTTCCAAAGCTGCACTGCTGAGAAGGTTGGATTTATCTGTAAGTTTTGGCTTGTCTCAAAGAATCATAGAATCATGGAATGGTTTGGGTTGGAAGGGATCTTAAAGACCATCTAGTTGAAACCCCCCTGCCATGGGCAGGGATACCTTCCACTAGACCTGGTTACTCAAAGCCCCATCTAACCTGGCCTTGAACACCTCAAGGGATGGGGCATCTACCACTACTCTGGGCAACCTGTTCCAGCGTCTCACCACCCTCATAATGAAAGAATTTCTTCCTGACATCTAATTTATATTTACCCGCTTTCGTTTTAAAACTGTTACCCCTTGTCCTATCGCTAAATTTCCTCATAAAGGGTCCCTCTCCATCTTTCCTGTAGGCCTCTTAAAAGGGAAGTTAAAGCTGAAGAAGCTGTAACTGCAAATGCCTCCAGTTGCGTCCGGAATCTGTCAGAAGTTCATCTGCAAAGCATGGTGGTTACAGCCACAGCCTGCCCATCTATAGCCTTCTCCCTTGGGAGCTCATGGCCTGTGTAATCCGTAGCTTGTGGTGGTTTACAGGTAATTTGGTATAGACAAGTCTGAAATGGCACAAATCAAGTTACTTTGGAGATTACCTGGAGATATCTGCAGCTGCTCTTCTTGTCATGTTTCCACTGAAATGATTGACAGAGTCACCCAAGTTTTACAACCAAATAGAGCCAAGTGGAGGGCTTGTTTCCATTAACTACTGCAGAAGAAGTAGGGGCAGTTTCCCAGGGGGTCCTGTTGACTAACTCTTTAAAGAGCTGGAATTTTGTTTTCAGGGTCTTGACTTTACCCTTCACCTGACCCATATCCCTCAGGACTGTGAACTCCACTATGCACAATCACTCAGCCCAGGCTGCCTCCAATCTTGACATTACTGATTAGCTCACTTGCATTGGTGACCAATAGGTCCAGTATCACATCCCCTCTGGTAGGGCTGTCTATTACCTAGCTTAAGAAGTTATCCTCAAGTCCAAGGTAGTGAGTTTGCTGTGAGCCCTACTTGCTGCCCTAAGGATCTTGAACTCTGCAGCCAAGTTCTTGAGCTTCACATTCCCCACCAGCCCCTCCTTATTAGTGAGAACAAGTTCTCCTTAATTTCTGTAAGTCAGAGGAAAGTTGGCTGGAGTTGACTAGCCAGGCACACGTGGAAAAGTTCCACAGCAGGATGTCCAGGAATTTTATCATTTTTCAAGACTGGGTAGCCACTTAGTAAATCTAAGCGATTTTTAGCTTTTGTTCCAGAATGTTTTACTTTTTTTTTTTTTTTTTTTTTTTTGTGTGTGTACTAATCTTCTCCAGAGAAAACTGATGTCCTGTTTAGACTTTTAATATTAATGCTGTCTGTTAAATACAGAGAAGTTTTGGAGAAGAATCTAAAATCCTGCACTGTCCTGTGCTCAGCCCACCTGGCACAGACTTTCAGACTCTCTTTGAAGTGTCTCTTCTTTCAAATTAAGTAAATCTGCCCATTTAATAATATCTCAGAATAATCTAGTACCACACATCTCACACATCTACCTTTTAGGGCACAAAACAACTGTTTCTGAATCTGTCAATTGAAAGGGTGGGGGGAGCAAGGGGAAATAAAAAAAGTTCCCTTACCTAAAGAAATGGCTGATAAGCTTTGTGGCTTCAATTATTTGGTTTATGGATTGAGGGAGGGAGTTGTTTGTGGTGGTTTGTTTGTTTTCATTCACCACTGGAATCGAAAACTGTATCTGATAAAAATATACTTCTCCTTCTAACAATAACTCTTTTGGTGCTTTGGAAGTATGCAACAGAAAAGGAAGGAAATAATCTTTTTTATTTCTTCAAATGGAATTTTAATTTATTAGGTTATTTCTCATGCAATACACTATACTTCACAAGTTCCAGAAACAGTCTTTTTTTTTTAATATTACCAAACAATATTTAGGCAAATGATGATAAATATCTTTTTTTTCAAGCTTCAGTTTAACTATCCAGGCTACATATTTTGTTCATTTGGATCTTCAACTAAGTGTCATGATTTATTTTCTGTTATTAATTCACTGAACTTAATAAGAATTGGGGGGAGTTCAAATGTTTTATTTTTGTATTTAATAATCTCAGTACTCTGCAAAATTGTAACTAACTCATTAATCATGAACTACATCATACATTATTGTTTATAACATTTAAATTTATATATCCACGTTCTTATCATTCCATTGTTCCATTTTTGTCTCAAAGAACTTTCTGATTATTTTAAATTCATACATTTACTCATTTCATTCATTTGAACATTTTCCACTCCTAGCATAGTATCAACTTTTGGACCAAGTAAATATAGCATTTTACTTGTTCAATATACTATACAGATTTTAATAAATGATTACATACACACTCATCCAAGAGAGCTGGCTGAATAATTCATAATGAATCTTTCCTATTCTTCAATTTACATGAATAATTACTAGGCTGTAGACTTTTCACAAATAGTTTATTCTGAGTATTCACTATTTTAAATCCCAAATCTGTGCTGGCTTATTGATTTGTACATTATATGCAGGATGTGGAATATCATATTTTGCTTCCCTGAAGACTGAAATTCTTAACTTCAACACAAAATAATGAACGAGTTAGTACAATATTCAATTACCAAAAAGGAGAAGGTTTTATGGAAATGGCCTACCAAGGAAACTTGTATTTCAGACACTGAAAGAACAGATTTGGCAGACAAAGAAAGCTATGTAAATGTAATATGTTTGATAAAACAGGTAGCGTATAATATATACATGATGTCATAGTAAAATAAGTATTAAATATTACTAGTAAAGTTGACTAACTTATGCAATAACTGTGTCATACTGGGTCCAATACTGGTCATCAAATTCATCAGCGATCTGGAAAATGGGCAGTGTACCCTCAGCAAGTTTACAGATGACACAAAACTGGGAGGAGTAGCTGATACACCAGAAGGTTGTGCTACCATCCAGAGGGCCTTTAACAGGCTGGAGAAATGGGGTGATCTGAAGGAACCTCATGAATTTCAACAAGGAAAAGTGCAACGTTCTGCACTTGGGGAATGACAACCCCAGGCACCAGTAGATACTAGAGGGTGGCCAGCTGGAAGGTAGCTTTTCAGAAAAGGACCTGGGATCCTATTAGACACCAAGCTGAACATGAGCCACAAATTTGCCCTTGTGAAAAAAAGGCTAATGGTATTCTGGGCTGCATTAGAAGGTGTGTTGCCAGTAGGACAAGGGAGGAGATCCTTTTCCTCCATTCTGCAGAGGCCACACCTTGAGTACTTTGTCCATTTTGGAGCTCCTCGGTATGAGAGGGACATGGACATACTGGAGAGATTCTAGCAAAGGGCTACTAAGATAATAAAGGATCTTGAGCAAGAAATCACAAAGGCTCAAACACCTTTGCTGCTGCTAAAGACATCTCTCAGCAAAGGCTGGGATGAGAGCTTCTCTCCTATGAGAAAAGGCTGAGAGAACTGGGACTGTTCAGCCTAGAGAAGAGTAGGCTCAGGGGGATCTCATCAATGTATATGAGTATCCAAAGGGAAAGCATAAAGAAGAAGGAGCCAAAATCTTTTCAGTAGTGCCCAGTGATAGGACAAGAGGCAATGGGCACAAACTGAAACACAGGAGGTTCTGCCTGAACAGCAGAAAACACTTTTTTTACTGTTAAGGTGATCAAGCACTGGCACAGGTCGCTCAGAGAAGCTATGGAGTCTCCATCCTTGCAAATATTCAAAAGCCATCTGGACAAGGTGCTGGGCAACTGTCTCTAGGTGTCCCTGCCTGATCAGGGAAGGTGGACAAAATGGCCTGCAGAGATCCATTCCAACCTCAGCCTTTCTATGATACAGTGATTCTGTCAGCTTCCTGGTAGATTTAATACAACAGCCACCACCAGGAATTACAATCAAGTAGCAGTGTTTCTAGTCGAGGTCCAGGATTAGCCTTGTGTTTTTCAACATAAGTTGAAAGAGCAAAAACATAAGTGCAATGTTGATGAAATTTACAGAAAAAAAGATTGGCAGAAAAGCAAAAAAAAGTCAAGGCGGCAACTATTCATAGAAATGTGGAGTACTTAGTAAATTAAGCATATTGGCACAAAATATATTTCAGTATAGCCAATTGCAAAGCTGAGGAAGGAAAAAATTGAACCTAATGATTCTGAAAAGATCTAAGAACTGCTAAAAACAGCATTCAATCATAGTATCCATTATAGCTATGACAGAAAATAGCTGTTCTTCAATTTAAAACAAAGAACTTACAGTGAGAGAAAACAGAAAATAATTTTATTTGTGCTTTTAGCATGTGGAAACTGAGTTTTTTAATTTAATGTTTGTGTGTATACCCTTAAATATGGCTGTTGGCAAATTGAAGCACAAGTATACAAAACAAGAAAAACAGTACTGAAAAACTAGAACACTAACTGCAGCTGAGAAGCTTCAAGAGATCTATTTCTTTAGCTTAGCAAAGAAAGTGCTGAGACATAGCTTGTTTACAGTAGCTAAAAGTATCAAATAAACTTAAATTTAAAAGAAATGAAAACTTTATCCTTGACAGTGAGCAGTATAGAATATTCTGATTTCCCCCCACACCTCCACCCTCCGCCAAATACGTGTTTCTTTGTGGAAACCCTGAACTTTCTACATGTCATGAAGTGTTCTTCAGTTCCTGAATGGCATTTCTACCGTAGGCAACAAGGATTGCTGCATGTACAGGTCATCCTCAGTGATATAAGAACTTCAGTTTCTACTCTGGCTGTGAGAAAAAAATTGAATTGTGAGAGCCCTTGCAGCTGGACCTTTGTCCAGGCAGGGAATGGAGTCTTTCACACTTTGATTCTACCTATATTTTTAGAGCTTTTGGAAGATCTTAATTTCATTCTATAATGGCATTAAAACAAATTTAAAAGTTTCTGGATTTTTGCAAACCTGCATTCTTTTTGTTCTTTGTAACTCACCTGAAGAGTTAACTATTGAAATAATTACCAGAAGAAACAGAAAATCTTTTTAATTTTCCCTTGTAAAAATATTTAAAAAAAACCAATACCAGTCCTTGGGGTGGGAAGAATTTTGCCAGGCATAAGTTATTGCTCTTCATACCAAGACAAACGAATGAAATAATTAAATCTGAGTCACACAGGAGGCTTGTTTCATGATCAGATGTTATTTTCTGTCTGTTTAATCCATGATTATTTAACAAAAAAAAAAGGCCCCTACAATGAAAATATCTTCCCAAAGTAGTGAGAAGTTTGGGGAAAACAAATTAATTGTTTCCCTATTTTGGAATGTTCTGTTTTGGAAAGATTTGTAAAAAAAGCCACCCCACCCCAAAATCAAACCAACAAGAGAAGAGCTGCAACCGTATAGCACAGGCTCTGACTGTTTCCTTACCTGATAACCTACTGACTAGGGCATTCATCCAAAGTCCATGACAGAATTCTTTTGCTTTTCTTTAGGGATCTCAGCCAAGACACCCAGTAAGAATACTCTACTATCTTATAGTATGTTTTGAGAGAGGATGCTGACATTGTCTCCTAGGGACTCTGCTCTGCCTTTACTAAATATTTAATAGTCATTGTAGTCATGTTTGGAAGCTAGGCATAGATCTACACAACTGACCTAAGTTTTTGCTTGATGTTTTAAAGAACACTTAAATATTTAATGTAGAGAAGAACCGTATCAACAGCAGAGACTAAGGTTTGTCTTAAAACACAGGGTGTTGGGAATACACTTTGGGTATGGCAGAAAAACTGAAATCTTCTCTTTCTTCTTTACTGCAAGAGAAAAAAAAATCAGATTACATCCATAAAGATGGACTTTACATATTGCTTGAGTTTTCTGACTACTGCCATATTGTACAGTGTAAGAAATACTTCCACTATCCCTTGTAATTTCTAAATTCATTTTCATTACCTTTACTTTTATTAATAGCTATTGGAACATTTCAGACATTCAAAAACATATTTAAATCTTTGTATTTTAATATCTGCAAATGTTTTCCATTACTCACACACACATACACTTAATTTCCAAAAGACAAACAAAAAGTAATTCAGGCATGACTGAACCTGAGTTTGTCCTTGGTTCAGTCCACAAAGTAAACAATCAAACATTGGTGTGATTCTGATCAGGATAACCTGTCACAAAATCAGGAAGGAACTGGTATTACCTTTTTTTTTTAATAAATACTCGGAAAAAAAAATATATTATTTGACTTTCTTCCATATATTTTCTTGTATTTTTAGTTTAATCACAAATGCTTACCAGTTTAGTTTATACCTCACTGCTTGTAAGCTGTTCAGAAAAGCTTTACATGCTACTGGACTCGTTAAAACTAGTTCATCTTTATTATAGGGCTGTCAACATGTATTTACATTCATGTGAGTATCCTCTGTTTGTGTATGTTATATTTATCACAAGGAGACAAATAGGCTCACTCTGTGTGTGACGCTAATTACTAAGTTGCCAGCACAGCAGCACTATATTATGTTTCACTAGGGCAGATCCAAAGAGACTGTAAGCTTGCCATTCAGTCCGTGAAAAAGGCCCATCGGTACTAAAAAGTCCAGAAACAACTCTTTCATAACAATGACATACAAATTTTACCATCATCCCAGAAGTGTTTTTTTCCTGCAGTTGCTGAACACCTTCTGATTTTGTAGTTAACTGGAAAACGGCCCATGCCCTGTTAAACCTTAGGCAGTGGGTACTAGAATGTCAGCACCGTATGAATAGTGTACCTACAGTGACAGACTATAAACTGCCTGGTGCCTGTAGTATCTCTCACGCTGTTTTTTCTGCTACATGTTAAGTTTAGATTTAAGTTGAAAATCATCTAATGTCTGTAATCACTGAGGCTCCTAGAGGTACATCCAGCAATTCATTTTAACAGCCTTTGGTGTAGCAGCAGTATTGCTGGATGTCTTTTGATAGCATACTATATTAAGATGTCAAGCAATTTAGCAATATGTTTTTGTAACAAGGAGACAGCGGTTTGCTTTTGCATTTCAACCCCTCCAAATTTTTAATCGTGAGCCCCCTGCCGGTAATGAGTTAAACTGATTATAGTGAGTACTTGAATAATAGCGAGAACTTCATAATTAGAAAGTCATGCTATTGATCTTGTTATGTACTGTTTTCATTAGAAATGTCTAGAAATTACCATTCCCCTGAAAACGCTTCACAAAAATAGAGACATGCTTAATTAATTCTAATGCAAGGACAAACTTGGTCATTTGTTTTAAAATCTGAAACAAAGTCCAAATGGAGTCTTCAGCTTTGTTTTGTATTTATTTTAGTGATGCAAAACAAGAACTGAACATTAAAATAAACAAGAAATATCAAAAACAACCTTATGAAAATGAAGCTTCTACATTCAAATAAATTAATCCACAGAGAGAAGTTCTTTCTCTCCATATGAATATGAGAATTACAGCCAAAGTTTTCTGTGGCTTTTAACTTGTGTGGCAGCTACAGGAAAACACAAGAATTAAGAATGTAAAAAAAAAGTTTTTAAAGTAAATATATTGACCCTTCCCTTTTCTCTGTTTTCTCCGTAATTATAAAGCAGAACATAGTGAAGAAGCCAAATTTAGGTTTTACCATGAGAAGGTCATAGTGTGACTCTTTTTTCTTCTATTTTCCTTGGCTTTTGTGGAGTGAAGCCTGACATGAGAGATATTAATATGACAAATGCCCAGGTTTAATTACCCAGTTGCATAGGGCGCAACTTCCTAGTGTACAGAATCTTTGCACAAACGTGAATCTTTCAGCTTTAATTTTGAGACAGCTAAAGCAGAAAATGTAGAAAAACGTAGTAGACGAAATCAATTATACGGACTTTCTAATTATAGATTTCAGGAGGACAGTGTCTCAGAATAACAAGCAATGAATTACTCAGTCATCTCATTTCTTGATATATTGTGTATTCTAATGCATAACTCACCAAATGTTATGAACTGCAGATGACTCCTGAAGAGGTTCTTGAGGATCTTCCTCATCCTATGTAGACAACCAGAACATAGACACCTGCAGGTGATTTGTTTTTATAAGCTCTTTTTACAGTCAGAGGAGTTTAACACATTGTTAGGATAATATTAATCTCATTTTAATGTACACTTAAGTCAGAAAAATTGCCCATTTTTTTCTGTGAACTATAAAGTAAGTCAAATGCAGTTTCTAGACATCAGCAGAGACAGCGATTCCTAGTGTTGCTGTTCAGGCTGAGGTAAAGTTTGGTAGCTCACAGGGTGTATGAGTGGAAAATGGTCAAGGCTGCAATAAGTCAGCAAAGAGCAGCAGCAGAAGAGTATGAATGCCCCAGTCAAGAAAAATGCAGGCCCAACCCATAAAGTCCCTCTGGGCCAGGCTGGGGTGCCAGGGTGGCAGTTTCCAAGGAAGACATGGCTTGGCAGCCCTAGAGGCTTACAGCAGGGATGCGGCTTGAGACCCTGAAGCTGTGGTAGGGCAAAGCCCAAGGCCTCCTGCAGGATAAGTCCTGCTGCACACACCATGTCACAGCTGTGCAATACTGCCCAGACATCATCACCCTAAGAGGACCCTCTGGCATAGCCGGCTGAGCACCTGAGGCCCATATGTGTCTGATTTTGTGTGGCTCTGAGTGTGTGTTTTCCCCTGAATTGGACACACCTTTTCCGTGTGCTTCAGTTGGCTACTTTAAATAAAATTAAGTGGAGTGTAGCTTGATTTTGACTGATTACTTCATTGAGTAACACCAGCATCACCCTGGAGATTACACACTGACTGAAAAGAACTCCAAATGACCCCATGTGTCTTTGGAAATCCTGTGAGTTTCCAAATGGGGTGGGGGATGGGGGACAGGGTGGGAGGGAAGAGGACAATAATTAAAAATAAATTAATGGAAAATTAGGAACTTTAACTTTTTTTAGAGCTTTAAATTACTGAAAGTCTTCAAGCTTAATAAATTCAATGCAAATGGAGGACTTTGAGCAACATACACTCTGGAGAACAACATGCTTTGTAATACACCATCCACTGAGCTGCGGTGGGAAAGAAGCAGTTATACCATCTGAAAGAATGCCTGTGGCTGCAAAAATGTTAGTAAACTGAACAATGGTGGAGCATAATCCTGGATGCTGGGAATCAGCTGTCTGTATTGTTAAATTGCAATTTAATCATTCTTGCAAGAATGGTCCAAGGACAGGTTTCAGCCTAGGCGAGGTAGCTCTCCCGCCCCAGTTCAAGTTGTGGCTGGGCTGACCATTAGCAGCAGGCAGCTTGTGTGCTCTATGTTGTGCTCTCAGATCTAAGGAAGTTTATTACTAATGATGGGCCATTCTGTGCCTCACTTCCTGGGCACGATTAATTCATTGCTATGGACACGGTCCATGAGTCTGCATGTCCTAAACATAAACTGTCACCCTTACTAGCAGTGACTGTCTGAGAGATTACTGTCTCCGGTTAACAAAATTACTGTGCATGATTAGCCAGCATGATTACATTTACTCCACTGCTTTTCTTTAATGAAGCCTAACTTCAGGACTGTTCATGTTGCCTGTGTAATATTAGCCACACAAACCCGCTTTTAAAGTATTTTGATAAAATATACTTTTTCTCTTCCCCAACATGCAGCGGGTTCCATGAGCAATAAAAACAATAACATTTTAGAAACCTGAAACATCTTTGATAGTGGCAAAATAAACTAGATCTAGTGGCAGTTGGTTAGACATTGCCTTAAGGCAGTGTTCTACATTTGAGTCAGTGCATGAACCAGACTTTCAAGAAACTGCTGAAAAAGTAGATTGAGTCAATTCCACTTCCCCTCCTGAACCCAACTCCTGCTCTGGGACTGCAGATACCACTTACTACAGATGTCCTTTTTCCTTTAGACATTGATAGGTACGTAAGGAAAAGTAAGCTACCATCTTATTAGGGATGTCTTTGCCCACTCCTGGTTCTTCATCTGTGTCTTGTAGGTGGCAGTAATCACTGGAGAATGTTTTGATTTTTCATTTGCTATCATCTTTTGCAGTATGTCAGGGCTAGGCATGCATCAGACCAAAATGTTATCTGACAAGCATTCTTTTATGTATTTATTACTTCACTGGTAGATAAAATAATTCTAAAAAGAGACAACTGAGTAGGAAACACCTTTTTTTTTTTTTAAATAGCTTTATAGTTATGGTAATTTTCCACCTTGGAATGGTGATGATATCCCCACAGTAAACCCATAACTGTTTTTGTCCAGAGTAGCTGTTAGTGCACAAGATTTGGGAACTGAACAGTGAGATGTTTTAAGATTTTTTTTTTAGGAGAAAGGATATTTTTATTATGATGAAGAATCACCATAACTAAGAATATTCAAATCACATACTACAAAAAATTAATTATAATAAATGTTACTCCAGTTGTTGGTAAAGAAATGAGAAAGTAAAAAAACAACCCTGTGCCTTTCACCTAAAATCAGTAGCGGTAGCAAGGCCAGTACCCTAGACTTCATTAAGTCTCTCCTATATCTCCACCAAAGAGTAATAGAAATCTTTAGGATGTTGTTTTCACGATCTGTCTGGGATACCAACATAGCACAGTGCTGAAAAGATATCCAAAGCCACTCTTTTAGAGCAAGAAATCCATGACAACTCATTGTTCTAGCTACTATGATTATGATGCCCCATGTAACTCTCCACAGAACTGTGCATGTATTTTCTCTCTCACATGCATACAAATACTCACACTCAATCATAATTTTAAGTAGCCCAATAGGGAACTTGAATCAACCCAGTGACTAAAGCTTGAGACAAAAAAAAAAAAAAAAAAAAAGAAAAGAAAAAAAGAAACAAATTCCAAAATGACAAATGACTGGATAAATAATGATCCCTTTAAATCCCCAGCATCCTCTGATATTACCATTTCATTCCTGTAGTAACACATACAGATGGTGCTTCGCTATGCGTTATTCCCATTGTGCTATTTTTTATTATCCTATGAAAACTGGCAAGTGAAGGAGCCTTAGATTTCCCTGGTTCTTCATTCAGATTATCAGGAAATTTTCAAAGAAAGGCTTCAAAAATTGAATATCTTTGAAAGTCTGTAACACAAAGACAAAATAAAGAGTTAATCTAAGGTATTATTGTTTCTCTTAGCTGTCTGCAGACCTTGCTATCTCCAAACTCAAACTGCACATACCTTTAGCAGTATTAGTTTTACTGTGGGTTGTGCTTGGGTCTCATAGGACAATCTTGACCAACTGAAATCCAATAAGGAAGCAGATCAGTTAGCCAATCTGGAAAATATACAGAAAAAAAAATAATTTAAAGAGCTGAATCTAATGTAAGAAATAAAGAAATTAACCTATTCATGACTGAAGAAGGAAGATTATAAACAAAGTCATGCTGAGTATGTTGAAGCACTAGAACTGGCTGCCCAAAACAGCTGTGGGACTTTCATCCTTGGAGACTTTCAAAACTCAACTAGACTCCAGCAACCTGATCTAGTTCTAGTGATAGCCCTGCTTGGAGGAACAGGTTAGCATATATGACTTACAAAAATTCATTCCAGCCTAAATTATCCTGCAATGAACAATAAACTGTTTGATAGAAAGTAACTTTCATATTGCATCATCTTACCTTTATTTCCAGATTTTGTTTTCTTCATAGTGCTCAAAGTAGTTTGATTTCAAAGAAGCTGAAATCTGGTTATTACCAATCCTTACTAAAGTAATTTGGAAGATAACAGCAGAGATAATGCCTTCTCTCAAACATTTTTAAATCTGGCTATAAACAGTAATACTTTTTGTAAAAAATAAAACAAAATCCAAACTCAACAGTATAAGTAGAAAATAAAATATAGCTTTGGCTGACAATTTGTCTCACAGTGTAAATTATGAACAACTTGTCAACACTAAATTATCATTTCTGATAGCCAATGACAATACCCTTAAGACACAGAATATATCTTTAAAGTTTATGACATTAGTTTTACATATTTTCTTTCTGTCACAAGAGCACCAAATATGACATCAGGCACAAAAACAGCACCCTGAGCCCTGGGAAATAATAGAAGTGTCCAAGAATTTGACAGATTCATTAGCATCAGCACCTGTTGTCAACATGTATTTTTGTCTTTAAAGTGTATAAAATTTCTCAGCTGAAATTTTTATACAAAATATACTAGCGAAATATTGTAATTGAGTACTAAACTGATGAAATAATAAATCTATTTTTTAAAACTTAAATTTCTTACAATATCAAAGAAACTAATTTGTGGTGTTTAGTTGTGTTCATGTAATGACAGAAATTTTTATTTCAGTTTTCTTGTAAAAATTTTGATCCGGTAAAACCTGAACAGTAAAAAATGGATTAGAATAAAGAAAACATGTAAAATTATTTTCTCAATTTAATTTACAATCGAGAGGTTGTCAGTATGATGCTGCATTTTTCATCCTGTACCAATCAGTTTAAAGTTTGATTTGCTATGCTAGCATTTAGGTCACTAAGACTTTGCACCCAGCCAAATTTAAACTCTACATTGTGAGTACCTGCTCATAAGAAGTTCTTGATGTTACAGTCAGGAAAAGGCAACCAACAAAAATTGTTGAAGATAACTGGCAGAAAAGATTCTTTCTTTTCTGTGAAGCATTTGTTAAAATCTTTACTAAAATAATCCTGTGAAGAATAAAAGTGAGCTCAGGAGTAGGCTCAAGGCAGCTGTTTCAAGTACACCAGTCAGTCAGCATTTATAGCTTAATCCTAAATATCCCTGTGGAGTTTATATCTCTCATGCATTTCTCCAGAGAACAGAAGTACTTTCCTAAGGGACGGTGACAGAATCCAAACTGCAAACTGAAAATATCTGGTAAAAATTGTTAAATGAGCAAAACAGTTTTTCCCTGGGGTTTTCTCTTCCTGAGTATTCCCAAAAGTATTTCAAGCTGTGGCTTGAGAACTGGTGGGTAAAGTTCAGATCAGAGAGGCTTTGTCACAAAGACCAACAGTATTTTCAACTTCTTCTAATTCCTTCTCAGTAATGCAGAAAAGATTTTGTATCTCCCCACCATTTCCAGCACTACCCCATTAAAGAGGCTAAAAAGGACCTTGCAGACATGAAGTGTACCTCCTAGAATGCCTAATGATTTAGGAAGGAGAAAAGCATTATTCTTTCTCAGTATTTCTTTTTTTCTTGAGATCTCCATTAAAAGGGTGTGTCTTGATCTATGTTCACATTAGGGTATTAATTCAGGTCTTGAGCTTGAAATAAAGCTCAAACTATTGTTCACCCACACTGCCTACATTTTGACTCATGTTTGCTGTGAGTCAAAGGTGGGGTTTTTATTAAAACTCAAAGTCAGAATTTCACTTGTGGTGTCAAGGGTTATCGGGAATCACGCTCACGACATTCTGGCCTTTTGCATTCTATTACACAGGTGTAAAAAGGCAACCAGAACTGCAGCCCTGAGAATAAGCATCTCATCCTCATGTTATGGGCATAAGAAAGTAAAATACAAAAGCCAAATCTGTATTAAAACAGTTCCACTAACTCTTCCTGATGATGGGTTTCCATATGGCCTAACCTTGATCCAAAATCCCAACTTTCACTTAAGAGATCTGTCAATTCCAATTGGTTTGTCTTTCTCTAGGTTTTGAGCTACCAACAGATATTTTCTCCTTCTCTTCATATGGAAAACAAAGGCTATCTGATTCAAAATACTCTTTTCATGGACAGACAGATGGTCCCTGGTGACAACAATAAACTCTTTTCGTTCATTCATTGTTCTGGCATGTAAATTCAGGGCAAATATGCAGGGAAAAAAAAAAAAAGGGACATTTTTTACTTTGCAAACTCCCCACAGTTTCTAGCTTCCTGGAAATATCTCCATGTTATGAGTTGTACTCAAGCAAACATGTAATAAGCAGTAGGAAGGATGGCTGAGTTTATGTACATCTTACCAAAAAGCCTAACTGAAATAGGTGGGAAAGCTAGACTGATAGTTGAGGTGACTTTTTCCTCTGATTTTCAGCTTATACATCATGATTAGCTAGACTTAGCTAAGGTACTCTGCACATCAGCTGCGTACAAAAATGTTGCTAAGAGTAGAAACCATTTGCTCACAAGACAAGCTAAATGTATAATGGGCTACAAAATGTGGACATTTGGAATTAGAAATTAGTTCAAGAAATGTATGGATTGTATATTAAGAAACAGACATAGAAAAGGCTAATCTAACTTTCTTCCTTGGTACTTAAGGCAAATAATGTATTTTTCTTTAATTAATTTCGTTATCCTGGTTCTTCTGATCCATGATATTCTGAATTTCTGAAATCATGTGAAACATTCCACATGACTATACTTTAAATACATTTCAACTGATCAATAATATAGCTTCTCCTGATTTATTTTATTTGCCCAAACCCTAGAATCTCATTCTATTTAAATGTAGTCTTTTCAAACCTCACTGTTCTGTAATGGTCTGCATTTTAAAAAAACTCCAGCTGATTAATGGGCTGCTGTTACATATTGTTGTGGTTTGGGCCAGATTAGCCACTCAGGCCAAATGACAGATGCTTTCCCCTACCTCTCTCTGAGGAGAGGCAGGATAGAGAGAAAGAGACTTATGAGTTTAGAAGGAACTAAACTACTTGAATGAAATATTAAGAATAAAAATAAAAGGAAATAATGAAATATATATACAAAACTGTATCAAGCTCACAGAATGACAATCATGTCACCAGCTGGCACTAGGAAACTCCCAGACTGGACTCAGAGATGAACAGGAACTAGATTCCGGATGTGGATTTGGGATCAAAGGCAGGCAAACAGACAGAGTCCTCCTCAGACACCAGCCATTGAAGAAAAAGGGCTGAGCCTCTGATCCCTCAGCTTTTATATTGAATATGAGGCAGATGGAATGGAATACTCTGTTGGTCAGTTGTGGGTCACCTGTCCTGTCCACGCCTCCCTCCAGGTGGGACCCGTCTACACTTTTCTGCTTCCTACCCTCCAATGGGGCAAGTAACAAAGTTAGCTGCCCTTGGGTGTTATAGCAATAAGTATGAGCAAGAGCCACTCTGCATACCATTCCTTGGCAGCAACTATAAACATAGGTCTTATCACTCTGAGAGCAAACAGTTTCTGCACAATATGCCATTAATTTCAGTAGTTAGAAGAGGCCTAGCTAAAATGTGAAGTTACTGAACAGAAAAATTGTTTCTGTTTTACCTCAAACCAGGACACATATATTGTTACTTGAATTTTTTTTTTTTTTTTTCCCCCAAAAGAAGCCCATGATAATTTCTGTGGAGCCTTTACAATGAATACATGGAGACAAATTCACTTACTGGTCAGAATAGTCCAGTAGGATACTGACACATTCAGTAGAATTTTGAAGGATGTTATCTTTGTTTCTCTGTTTGTGTTGTTCTCTTTGATTTCCGTTATTTGATTTTATCACATTCTAATGTATCTTCTCTATGTACAGCATGACAAACTCTTCAATATCACTGCCAAATCTATCAGCTCACAGAACGATGGTTCTTGGTTGATAAAGTGTAATTAAAATCTAGTCAGAGATAATTATTATGGTGGCTGAATCAGCTTAGGAACTAGATAGAGAAAAAACAGGTTATTTGAAAGAAATAATGGGGGGAAAAAAACCCAAACCATCAGTACTTCAAATAGGAAAATATAGATAGAACAGATCTTGGAGTTCAAAGAAAACAAAGTTATTTTTGTGAATTGGTTACAGAAAGGTCACAAAAGAAGAAGGTCCATTTTTTATTCTGTTGTTATCTAACAACAGTGTCATTCATACTCACTAATTAACAGGATCTTTGAAAAGATACTTCTGATTCACATTTTAATGCAAAACATGATTTACAATTACAGAAAGCAGTGGTTCTGAAGTGCAAATATAAACTTTGATTAAATCCAAATTAAAAGTAGTCTATACATTTTAGCAAAAAAGATCTACAAGAAAACTTTGCATAAAAAACCTATGATAATAATATAATTAATTTCCAAAGTAGTAAGGCAATGGTAATTAACAGTCTGTCATGTTGAAAGGAACCAATGGTCAGTGATGATGTTTTGAATGTGAGAGAAAGATCAGTCTCTGCTCTGTTGGCAGTTTAATTGCTTTGAACCACCTGAATATTGAAACTGGTAGCCATTTCCAGGTGAGTTGCTGTCCTGGGGTGAACTGGGTTCATTTCAAGCCTTGACATGTTTTTCTTAATAGAATTTGTGTTTTCTTACTTACCTTCAATGTGGCTCTTTTCCTTTCTTTATTGATTTCTTTTCTCAAAACCTGTTCTATTAATCCACATGCACCCCAATCCTCCTGCTATTGAATCACTTTCACTTCTGATATATATTGTTTTCGAATGAAGTCAGCTGTGCCCTTAACATTTTCTCTTAATGTGATGTTTTATTGTCTGCTAAAGCCTGCCCTCACAGAACCTCAATGAGAATGCTAAGAATTTAACTCTGTTGCATTTTGGTATATTTTCACTATTTTAGCCATAAATCTTTTGTTCCATGAGGTTTCAGTGAAGTCTGAATTCTGGTATTATTGCATTATTTACGTTATTACTGAAATAATTACAGATTTCAGACCTAGGAAGTAACCTGCATCTGCACTGTGAATGTCTAATGAAACCATCTTCTAATTAAAAGAATTCAGTGCCTCCATATTGTTCACTTGCCAAATTGTCCAGAAACATCTATGTGACCCCAAAGTCCTCCAGGACCTGTTTACTCAAGAAGATAAGACTTCAGTCTGAAGGCATTCAAAGATCTTTCTCTCTCTTCATTGACTGTGCCAGAAATTCAGGTCCCAGTACAATAAGTTGGATTTCATCAAGTTACTCAAATTTTGAGGTGTCCCAGAATCAGAAGGGAATATGACTTTTATGGCACCTGCCAGCTGTTTGAAGATGTCTCTGCTTACCAAGGCTGTCCCAAATGGTTCTAGATACCTATATTAAAGCAACTGACTCGTGCTCCAGATGTGATTTTGAGCTGAGTCCCACTTTTACGTTTCTCAATTAGAAAAGACAGAAATTATGTCAAGATTATTTCTTAAAGGTTAAAACTCAAAAAAAAAATATAAAAAATGAAAATACATTAATTTATTGACTCTTTTTCTCTAGCTTGGATTTGATGCTTTAGTATTTATTATATTCTAATGCCGATCTATGAAAGACATAACAAATCAAGCTAAGGAATCAATGAGTAGTTTCCCACCATAAAAATACAAGAAATTGAAAATAATCTTTTAAAAGTAATATAGAAATGAATATGCTTCTTGAAATGGTAGTAAGTGTGTAGCTTTAGTAAATTCCTGGCAGTGTCAGATGCGTTTGGAAGTGATAAAGAGTTTGGAAGACCCAAAGGGCAAAATTCGTAGGGTAGGCAGATGAGCCTACACTGGTAATAAGATATAGGATCTTTATGTCATTACTACAGATCTGGAAATTATTAAAGGTCATAGCCAAAGGAAAGGTTATTTGATGCCCATCTTCAAAGTGAAATGGAAATTGATTGGGTAAATTGGAAAGTGGACTGATCATTAGAGAAGAACATCACTCTTCCATCTCAGAGGAAGTCACAGTGCATAGGGAAGTGTAGAAATCTATTCCATAATTGTTTTGTATCTTGAATCCATCAGTTAGCACAGTTGAGGACTTCCAAGGGCATTAGGAAGAAAGTTTTCCCACACTAATACCATCTGGCAAAGTATTTGTGTATGCAGTACTATGTTGGATGCAGCCACACAGCTATATAACCCCTTACTCAGATCATACTGCATCTGATGAAGTGTCTTGTCCTTGTGATAAACACGCCTTAGCAAGAAAACTGCAGGAGATTAGTGAGGGTCAAAAGAAAAAAGTATTCTGATGTGAAACAAAAAGGCATATCTTGTTTACATTTGTGGCTGCTGCTTATTTCTCAAATCAATGTATCCCTTCTTATTTTACACATCTGAGAAAGCTGGCTGCAAGCATACAAGTTTTCAAAGGCAAAAATAAAAGATACCTACTAAGAACAAAACAAAACAGGCAATTAGTGTCTGAAGCTTTAAAACATCCACCTCTGTTGAGAGGCATTTGCCTATAATTATCTCATTCAAATTCAGCAGTTACTTCCTTATGTGCAAAAACTTTATTAATGCAGACAACTCATAGTGTGGCATGCCTTCACTTTTTAACATAATTATTTCTGAGTACTTTATAGACTGTATTGTACTAAGAAGTCACGGAAGAAAGTAAAAGGCTTGTAGCAGAAAATGAGTAGCGTACACTTGCGGAGGACAAGGACTGCCTATATAAACCCAGTGTATAGAAAAGATGTATTAGAAGTTCCTTGTAATATTAATAATTAAAAAAAAGTCAGAGTTTAAATATTGGGCCAACCTGAAGCCCTTACTACAAAAATGTTCAGGTCCATTGCTCTGTTAATATTCTTTTAAAGGCCACTCTGTTGCTGTAAACCAGGCTGGAGAGGACTATATAGTTCTACACCACAGGTCTTTATCCAGCCAAAGCAGGTTCATTCTGTACCAGCATTCAGGGCACCGTGCTCACAAGCCCAAACACTCCCACCCAGATCAAGTAAATATCACCAAATCATGACTTTTCTATATTACAAACACAGCTTGAATTCACCAGGAGCTCTACAAAGAAAAGCTTGTTTGAGCCTTGTCATTACTTACTAGCATGTTACTGAAATTTCTGGGGCAAGGACAGTATCTCTGGGCTAACTAGATGTTACCTATCGCCTCTAACTGGTTGTTACCCATATCCTCTGACACTACCTGACAACCGATACGAGGATTAACATCTGTCTTTTTCACCCCCAACTTTCTTCGATAAGGGCTCACTTTATCCTTCCTTCACCATTTACGTGTCCTCTGGCTACCTATGTATATTCACCCTTAGGAGGATTATATCCTGGTTTGTGTTATTCAAGAGCTGGCCAATGGCCACAGGTCATGGTGGAGAACAAAGTGAGGAGTGCGTTAGAGCTAAGACATTTGTGGAGATAAAAAATTTCATAAACTCAACAAACTGTGGGAAGGAAGGCCTTTCTGAGAACTGTTTTCCTTCACTAGGGCACCAAATCAAATACAAGATGTCATCAGATGTTTCAAATTCCTGACAAGAATGAAAAGTGGTGGTTTTGTCAAAGACAAAAACAATTACCTCCCATGTTAAACAGTCCATACTGGCTCTCATAGGCAGACTCCGAGAAACAATAGTCCCAAAACCTCAGTTCCTTGTAATATCCAGAAGTAAAACAGCCATAGAGGGCTGGGTTTCCTGATGCCCTCCGTAATCTGATCTATAAAGAGGAAACACACCAAGACTCCCTTGTTCCTGTGAGTCTCATGAAAGTCCCCTCCCTGCTGGTGATCCTTCACTGATGTTCTCGGAATTAATTGTGGCCAAATGCCAACAGCATTTTTTTCTGAACACTGAATTGCAAAAACAAAAGCTGCACATTTCTCTGTCCTTCCAAACCAGTCTCCAACTTAAGACTGAGAATGTTCTGCACAAGAAACCTAGCCAATTAAATAAAATAATATCCAAAATCAAAGAGATCTTTTTAGTGGCAAAACTGCACAAGAAACAAGAGACGGAGGTGCCCTGGTGTATGTTCTGTGGGACTACAAAATAATTTACCCCCAGATAGTAAATCCAGCTTTGTTTAAGGCTTTTTCAAGCTTTCAGTTTTGGCTCCTGATTTTTCCTGCTTCTTCTGAGAACTAGTGAGGAGCCAGAATTAGTACTTTCTGGATTTTTGTAAAATGACAACCATAGCACAGAGAACAGGGTGGCACTACGAACAAACTCATGGACTCTATTTTCTGGCAATGACCGAACACCAAGACCATCATTATCACTAAGGGATCTGAGTTTGTGCCCACAGAAATCAATGAATACATTGCTGAGCCACTGAACTGTAAAGGCAATGAAACATCTGTTTCAGTAGAAAGACTAAAGAAAAAAAAAAAAAAAAAACAAACCAGATTTGTTCTGGATATACCTGAAATGTTTCACTGAACTTAAAATGCCTTTTATTTCCTTTTAACTTTGACTAAACTAAAAATATATTTAAGTGTGAAAGAAATCAAATTATTCATTTTTACATGTTTTGATTTTCTATTAATCTCCTAAAATGAAACATTTTTCTCTGAATCTGACCTGATTTTCCTTTTTTTTTAATCCTGCTTCTCTTCTTGAAACTATGTATTTTCCCTTTTTCATTATTTCATGCAGTTCTATTTAGTGAGGCAGTGTGTCTGCAGGTTGATTGAATCATGTATCTCCACAATAACTGTAGTTACAAGTGGGCATCAGCTCCAGACTAGACTGGAACACTGAGGCATATGTGCCTACACGTATGAAGGTCTAACCTAGTTGTATATTCAGTTGATTAAAAGAGACTTGCTTACCAGGCCTCCAACTACCAACCTGAGCACAGGTTATCCATAAGTCTTATGTCATATCTTCCAGAAATTCATGTGAATTTCTCAGATGCCATAAGACATTTCAAATGGCACCAGATAACTCTGTGGGGCAGATGAAGTGACCTTTAAGTGTCTTTTTCAGAATGAGTTGACTGATGTATCTAGGTCTCCACTGACAGTAACAGGAGTGTTGACAATTAGCATGTGTGTAAATCTACGTTTAGACACATAAATGTAGATGCCAATCTGGACGTGAAACCTACTTTTACTGTCTGTGTGAAACTCCAGTCCAAGAAAAAACAGAAGCAACCTTTGATTTGACTGGAAATTCTGTGATTTGACACTTGTCATTACAAAAGGAAACTAAGATATTTGTGTTTGCTTTTTTCCTATAAAACAGTATTTTCAGCCTGAGTTTGGGAGTCAGTTAAAATATCTTATTCAAATAAAATTATTGTTTTTAAACCTCTAAATTTTTTTCAAATTTTTACCATTATCTTGGTGGATAGAAAGAATTTCTGCCAAAAAGCCATCATTTGTAAAAGAAAGTAAAGAAAGTTTTGATATAAGAACATGTGAAGGAAGGTAGAAATTAAAGTAGATTAAATTCCATGTGATAAAATGAAATTCTGGAAAGAAATTTCAAGAGGATTTAGTGCAGAGGCAATAACCTTCCCCATTTTTAATGACAAACCTTGATCAGACAATGACTATAGTTGTGTGTAAGCTTGAAAAGAAGTATAAAAGAAGATTTGTAGTGGAGAGGAGGCAGAGCAGGTAGCAGAGCAGTACCCACACAGTGACCCCCTGCCCCTTCCTGGGCCTGGAAGTGCAACCTCCCCGAGGGGTGCAAGGAGCAGCCCTCCCCCATGAAGGTGCTTGTGGGCCACTTGCAGGGAATGGGGCTGTAACTGCCCTGCGGGCCTTACTCCCAAGAGTGAGCAGTTTTGGAGTTGGCATGGTGGCATGTAGGGCTGGAGCACCCTCATCTTTCTCAGGAAGGAGGAATGAGCAGGGAACTTGTGCTGCTGATTGGCAGGGGGGGAGGTAGGGGTGTGCATCCATGTGCACATGTGTATAAACCACATGGCTTGTGGAGGGGGCAGTGGACGGGGAATAGCCCTTTTTGGGGATTAGTCATAGAGATAGGGGTGATTAGAATCTTGTAGTTGTAAATTAGCATTCTGTAAATCTCTGCTGCTGTGTTTTATCTGCTGTATAGCTAATACTAATCCTGAACGTACAGGTCACTGATTGCCAGTTAATTATGTGCCATTGATAAATCCATAAACCGTTTCAATCCCAATTTGGTTTAAACTATGTGAGCTGAGCAGCTTTTCCCTGTGACACAAGTCTATAATAGCAAGAACTGGACTTGTTGAATTGCAAGGTCCTTTCCAGAAAATTTGATTTTTATTCGTTTTTTCATGAAGAATCATAAAAAACCCCACAATTTGGCACAGATAATAAATTACTTTGCTACCTGAGGCTGTCATTCAAGGTCTACAGTAACCTTTCCACACTTTGAGAACACTGTATTTTTTTGGAAGTAACTCTTACTTTGGAGGATCTAGAAAAGATTCAGATTTGCCTCTGAAACAGAATCCTAAGTGTATTCAGAGAAAGAAAACACAAGACCGTCTGTTATCTGAACATTCAAATTACACAAAAGAAGGAATAACCAGAATCTAACTGTCTTGCAAATTAGTGAAAGCAGAAAAAGGAAGGAGAGTGGCACTTCTTTTCTGATTATAGGTAGACTATACAGATAGAATACAGATAAGACCTAGATGATAGGTTTTTCAGTAACATAACATGACACGTTTTCCTACTATTAAAGCTTTCTATATTTAGAGTTTAAAAATACATGCAACAGGTTATTCATATATTACACAGTTTCTTGTTAACTTTCTGCAGTTGGGTATTTGGCTATACTTTATTTAACAATGTGTTAATTTAAAGTGGCTTTAAACAGTCAGCTCTTTCCTACTTTCACATAGAAAGGAAAAAACTCAAAAGTCATTATTGTCTTGACTAAATTTACATGATCTTGCTGTTGTAGGATCACTACCGTGGTATGCTAAAATCCATTTCTGTGCACTACTGAGATTTGTGGGCTAAAACATAGGCAATGAATGTATTTGTTGACTACAGATCTCCATGATAGATCTTAAATCTGGCAAGTCACTACAATCAAGCCTGTGTTCACTATGTTCCTGTTAGATATAAATGACATTTCAGAGACCTCTGAAGTTCACTTTTCAAGACAGGGTTTTATATAATGTCGGGCAGAACAAGTTTTTAACTTATCTTTTAATTGCAGTTTAAAAAGGTTTCATTGTTTCTTCCTATAGGCTACAGTATCTCCAGAATATTCTCTTGGGGAATACAAGCATGAAGTCATTGACACATGGGGAAACAGGACCCTTGTATCACTTGTTCTAAACATTACATGAATTAAATTTCCTTTATTGCAACCTTATTCCAACTATATTCCTCAGTTCCTGAATAGCAGATGTTCTATAATATAAGTATCTGTTCTGGACATGATTTTCTTTTAGCTTCCACCTGCTGCCTCATTACATTTGGTAGCATGTTACATTTAGCTTGTTGTAGAACAAATGGTCACTTAGAACTCTGCCTCTGTCAAGAACCTGAAATGAAAAAAATCTGTTTGTGCTAGAAAAAAAAAGTTACATTCCAAAGTGCTCCTTTAAACCACTTTAGTTTTGAAGCAAAGTTGAGAAACATATGGGTACAACTCCTGTGATAATTTTTTGCCTACTTTTAAGTGTGAAATATTCCTGATGATTAACTCAGTTTTCTCTAATTTGAAATGCTTTCTACTGACTTTTCTAGTGACATTTGGTGAATTCATAGTATTGCCTTGATTGTGCCTACATTCTTGTAGAAATCAGAATAATGGTAGAGAATCTCTCTTCTCAAAAAGATCATTCTTTAACATGGTGGTTTATATAAAAAAATAAAAAATGAAACGGTCAAATCTGTATCATAATGATATATGATTACTAGATAAATCAAGTCTGCTTCCTGGTAAATGTAATTTTAATTTTTTGTTTTCTTTTTTGGGTTTGTTTGTTTGGTTTTTCCTGGGGAACCGGATGAAGGACATGGTTATTCCACCATATTAGATTCAGGAAAATTTTATTGTGTTTTCCCCAAACTGCACCTCTAAATAAGTAAACTACAGTGATGTCAACATCCCACAGTTCTGAGTCTGGCCAAGTTACATAATAAATGACAGATAATAACAGGTTTCTCCCACTACTAGTCACGTGTTTTGGAGAGACTGATCTTTTTGTCTTCCAGTTTTATTCAATTTAAAAAGCAAGAAAGGAAAAAAAAAAAGAAAAAAGCAAATATACAAGAAAAGATGGAAGAGAAAGGCAGGAAGTCAGTTCAGATCCAGTATTATTTTCAGTTGTTCTGATAGTTGTAATAATAGAAAAACTTAAGCATGATACTAGTCCTACAGACCTTTATTCCTCAGGCTTGTCCACATCAGTGTAATCTCTGATGCATACCACCGCAATGGTACCAATCCGAAACTTTGCTATCGTCTAAGAGTTTGCAAGGACAAATGTAGCTTGGAAACTGTGAAGTGACATAAGGAAAGATTGCAAGCAGAATTATATTTTTACCAAGACAACCTTAAAATTCTGTAATGGAGTTGTGAAAATAAGGTTTACAGTACTTAATAGGAAACTCTTTTTCCAATAGCTGGTCTCTCACTTTCTCTTTCTCTTCAGATGCCCAGGGGTTATTTTGTTTACAAGTATTTCAAGTCTCCTTCATACTGCATTTAGAAGCCTAAGGTTTAGAAACAAAGGACAGAGAGTATTGTTATTTTGGGGAAAAGCAAAATCTCCTTCTGTAAACATCACTATCTCTCTCAGAGCCTTTTCTTTCCTCCTATATCAAAAATCAGATATCTTATGTTTTAAGATTGTAATATATCTTCCAGGGTCTGCAACTTTCTCATGGTCAAGAAATGCCAGGATATTTTCACATGTACAGAGTCCCAACATAGGTAATTGTAAGGTTTGTTGTTTCAGACTTTCTCTTTTGTTTCTGTGACCTGTGCGATTTCCACTTCCTCCACCCCCCCACACACACTTTCACCTCCTTGTTCATACACTTATATTTGAGAGTCCCGAGGACATTCAAGAACACACCTGCACACCTCTGATGGTTAGCCAGAGGGACCGAGCCTTGGGCAACACTCAAATGATATTTTTTTCTCTTCTCATACTGCCCCAAAATGCTGACAGACTCTTCTGGTGCAGCTCAAGAAGTATGAGGATCTGTGGTGAAATAGTTTCCATTGTGGTGCTGTGCATGCATATACGCTTTTTTATTTATATCCTTTTGGATACTGTGAGAGTACACTTTATATTCACCACAGACTCCAAAAACATTAAACAAGACAATCTTTCACTGTTGCCATTTATTAGCCTAGCTTTCAAAGAAGCTGAAGCTTATTCAGCCCAGTCACTGAGTCTGTGTATGTATATGAGAAAGAAAACATGTTTCTTTAATAACTTCTGAACACCTTATCTGATTTCAGCCAGATGTAACAGACAAGGTGAAATATAAAGACAATTTAAACTGTATAAGGTCTTTGTGAAAAATAGGCAGCTGATGTTGGAAAGACCTTATGACTCTCAATAGTTGTCACTAAATGATTTCTACAGAGAAAGACTAAAATTAGACACCGGAGGTTATGTGACAAAGGCCTTATTGGTGTTCTGATCACAGGTATAGCTTCCACTGAAGCACACAATTAAATGGGAGATATAAATCCATAATAAACCAGATGATTAAATCAACACTCACAGAACTAGTAGTTTGCACTGCAAAAGCAGTCAAAACATCAGCCACTGGTCAAATTCCCATTTTCTTAATCAGTGTACAAATACAGAGCAAAGTCCATTTTCAAAGAGGTTTTCTACATACCTATCTCCTCATTAAGACTGACTCTTTAACCCACTTAGTCTTTTTCGCCCACAGCAAGGGCAGCTGTTTCAGTGAATCTATACAAAATTGTCAAGTTTAACGACTTTCTTACTAAACCATAAGCAGCTCTAATCTTCCGAAATTTTGAGATAGTTGAGGCCATAGGTTAAACTTTGTCTTCCTTTCAGGCTGTGAACAAAGCTTTAAAAGGTTTCATGGTTTCAAAGCTTAAAGACAAGGGGATGATTATACCATCTAGTCTGACCCTCTTCATAACAGGGACTTTGTTTCATCACACCATCCATTTAATGAACGGAAAACAAGTACTAGGCCAAAGAATGCCCTCCAAAAGGTTATAGAGTCCTGTGGTGTGCTAACCTTGACTAAGAGACAAACACCCACCCAGCTGCTCACTCAGTCCCTGTCTTTAGAGGGACAAAATAAGAACAGAAAGCTCACAGCTTGAGATAAAAATGGGGAGATTTCTCACCAGTTATCGTCAAAGGTAAGCCAGACAGGACTTGGGGAAAATTAATTAAAAATATTGCTACCAGCTTTTCTATAGCAATCCTGGTCCAACTCAGGCCTTCCCCATACCACTAAGAAGTTAAAAAAAAAAAAAGTAAAAATCCTTGTTACTCTTCTAGTCCTTAATACCCATAGTTTCCCCTTGGGAGCTTATGTTTAGTGGCATGGCAACAGCAGAAATCTTTGTCAGAACGGTTACTTTCAGAGGTACTTTCCATTGTACAAGATATTCCCCCAAAAGGAAAAATTAAAGACATTTCAGAATGCAAATACCTTTTGTCCTTTCCTTTGTATATGGATCACTCCTTCTTTGAAGTGAGGGTAATATGGCATAAGTTTTCCTATTGTCTTACTTACTTATTTTCTTATTTCTGACTGTTACAATACCATCAGGTACTGAAGCTTGTCCAGGACTAGCCAGCTAATCTGTTTTAAAGCAGACCTGTTTATTCTGGGAAAAATCTTCTGTCCTTACTGCACAGGATTTTGAGCCAGTTGTGGAATCACAGCAAAATGGTAAAACCTGGAGACCTTTCCCACAAATATCCCTCTGTTTAGCAAGTATTAACAAGGTTGTTCCTCTTCACTCCCCTTCTACAGTGCCTGACTTCAGGTTTAAGATGGCCATTAAGTTGGATAGGGCTTCTTGCACTCCTCCTAGAAGAGTAGTTTCGGGATGTTAAGCACCAGAAGCTCTTACTGTCATGGGTGCGCTTGATTCATGTTTTCAATTATTCAGTGCCCCTTGCTCACACACACTCAAAGATTTGGAATAAAAGAAAAGAGGGACAAGAAAAGAATTTTTTATAAGATTCTGTCAGGTCAGCTGCATTTAGTGATCTGTACCCTAAAACAGTGATCATTGCTGCCTTTGTGTGACTCATACATAGCATCACATTTACCCTTGCAACATTTCTATGAGAAAGGAAAATATTGCTTCTCCTTTTATACAAATGGAGAACTGATAGGGAGAGAAAGTAAGTGACTTGAACCCCTGTCTCCAGAGTTCTTGTTATGTTCTTGGATGCAATCATCCATCACATTTTTCACCTGCTGGCAAGTAGAAAATAACAACTCCCTCTACTCTGCTTCTCAACCAGAATTATTCATCCTTCACAAAAAATTACAGCAGACTCAACCACACAAACCCCTACTGGCATGGAGAGCAGGTTGCTGGTTTTCCTTTGTTATCAATTTCTCTGCACTCAAAACAAGAAACAGCATTAAAGCCCATATTTCTAAAACAGATGAGAACAGAGTAAGAGTAACAGAAACAGAGGTGTTAATCACCGTCTACATACTTAGGGTAACTAACAGTTAATACACATAATATTGTTTTCTTGTATCTAAGATCAGGTTGGTACCACATATTAAGATAAATATAAAGATAACTCACACATATTTGTCTTTGTGGTGCTATGTAAGGACAAAATTCTTCATATTTTATGCCAAGGAAGGATTGATAGATGAACAGATGGAGAAAATACTCTACTGTGTCTCCTGTCAGCTGTATGCCATTATCAGAATGGCACTGCATAATGGAATAAACAGACTAATATGTTTTTGTTGTTGTCGTCTTATAAATGGTAAATTTTTTGATCAACTGTGGAACAAAAATGAACATGCTTCTCTTTGTACCACACATTTCAGAGGCATTGCTCTTAATTCTTAAACCCCCATGGAAAGGTATACAGACTTAACATTATTGGAGACTGTAACCATGTACTACACACACTGGGCAGCAAATGATACATGGACATTACAAACAATGTCAAAGCAGTTTGGTCACCCTGAGCTGTTTTATGAATGCCTGCCAGGCAATTATTCAGTTATGTTCAGGCTTTCCGATAAGAGGCTGGCATTGAAGGATTTAATTAACATAATTATTGATATGAATTTTAAAAATATCACTGCAATCAAGAAGAAGGTGCACAGTCTGTACATTTGGTATTCATGTAGTCTTGGAAAGTGTTGATTAAACAACATGAATTTATATCTGAATTTATGAAGGAAGGAGGTTAAACTTCAAGTTACCCCACAGAGATATCACTTGGATCCAAGTGTTGAGCAGTTCTATGGCATTAATGAACATTTTTAATAAACATAATTTCAGCACATATGTGCAGAGAAAGAACAAACAAGTGGTTAGAGCACTACATTAGGTCATGCATGCTTCAGCTTCCATTCACAATGTTCTCGAATAACCTTAGGCAAATCACTTATGGCTAGATGCACAAGTCATTTTAGTTTCCCATGTGTCCTGGGTACCTACCCAGCTGCCAGAAAATCAGAGCATTAAAACTCCAGTCCTTCTAGTAAGCACCCCTCAAAGGTAGGACAGAACATACTCCAAGGGAAAGCAGGATATGCAAAGAAAACACCTCTGACTTCAGTCCCTCCCTTCCTTCTTTCCTGGTGCTTTCACCTGCTTACTCCCATCTGTAAATGTTCATTCTGGCAATCATTTGAAAAATTTAACAATTACTGAATTAACAGGATGAGACACAAGCAACCCTGAAGGTATATTATTTGTGGGTAAAGGGAGGATGTCACAGAAAGAAACAAGGGCTTGAGCAAGAACTCAAAGTATTCCAGAAAAAAAAAAAAGTCTTAAGAGTTTGAGAAAAGTTGAATGAAATTATCCCAAAAACATAACTGAGAATTAAATTAAAGATTAATTGGTTACCAATCTAACCTCATTACAGTCAGTAGAGATCTGAAGTAGAATATAATATTCTACAAATAGGTGTATACTGTCCTTTGTGATCATCTAGGATGTCGCATTGGGACTTCAGATGCTCTTGCAGGATGACAGGTCTTCTTTCTAACCTACAACATTTTTCTTGTGCTCAAGCAGTTGCTTCACATGCCAATGTAGTGACTGAAGCCCAGAGAGCAGCCCGACTGACATGTCACTAAGGATGCACAGCCAGTTGTGCAAGCTGTTACCAGTAAGTTAAGGTAGGGACTCAAGGTAAAAAAAAATGACGTACGTCATTGGAAATACCAACTCTGTACACACACCCTGTGAATGGTGATAGTACGATGGACTACTCCATAGCAGAACTGTACTGAATTTTGTCAGAAAAGAAACAAATTACCAAGCTGAAAGCAAGGGAAATGGTTATCCTTTTCAAAATGGACAAAAGTCTATGATCCACAGCAATGACAGAAAAGATGATATTAGATAAATTTTCCAGCAGAAATTAATGCACTGAACCCCCACCTTTCACTGCTCTTATCTACACTAAAGAGTAAGTGAATTATATGAAGATTTTAGAAAAAAATGCAGTTTCTAATATTACTTTGGAAACAGTACTCATAATGCACTGTAAGCATTGTCAAGCCATTAGAGGAAAAAACAATTGAACATCATATTTGAGAATATTTCTCAAGTGTCAGAAAACTCTCAGATGAATACAGACAGAGACAATGGAGGCTATAATCAAATTAAAGAGCTAAATAGATGTACCCATTGCTGTGGGAATCACAGAACAAATAGAAGATTCACATTGCATATGCTTTCTAGTCACCATGGAAGAGAGAAAAAAGAACACACCACCCTACTTAAAGAAAGAGAAATTTTACCTAATGTACAGAACAAAAATAATTAAGTAAAATGTCTTACGGTTTTACAATCTGAAATAATTAACTTCCTGATAGAAGTTTGAGATGGCATTTATCTTATTTAATTTTGATGTCTGCATCTGAACTAGTAGTCATCTGGACTCCTTTATACTCAGTGGAACACAGCAAAGTAATTCATCTCATCTTAAGGTAGACATTTAAAGCAAGTCAAACGAGTCATTCTCAGAAGGTAGCTTTTTCTTTTGTCTGACCATAAAAGAGCCTACACAACCACCTTTGGGGTTAGAGCAGTAGCTTTACCTTGCCATTTAGAGACATCTGACTGAAGTTTAACATCACAAGGCTAATACAGACCAGCTATTTTAGCAGAGAGTTAGTGTTAGCAGACTAACCGAGAAGAAGACACACAGACTCTTTCCATCTCTTACAGAGGAATTTCCTCTAAAGCTTGTTGATTAATCTGTTTTTACATTAAAACTTCATCAAAGTTGTAAAAATCAGCTCAGAATTCACAATTTAAGAACACAAAGATATGGTGTTTCACAGGAAAATATATCAGATATTTAATAACATACAAAAAGTACTAAAATCGAATCGTTCATATTTTCATTTTAGGAAAAGTTGCAGAAAAGAGTCACATCTGTCTTGAAGTTAAATAAACAATAGAAATAATATATCTGGTAGAAGTTTAACACTGGGTGCATACACATCTGAAGTTATCTGCATGTTAGAAATAAGGATAACGAAACCTTAAAATGCAGACGTTTCTAAGGAAATACACAAGCAGTCTAGATGCCCAAATCAGCAATATGTGAATGCTACTATAAAAGGGTGTCTAGTGGATATGGGATGCATGCATCAATAAATAATTTGAGCAACCTAAAAGAGTTTGGCAGTACAACCCTAATCTTGAATTATTTTGACAGGAAATTCACAAGGTAAGCTGTACATCGGTGATTCCAAGAAAGAGCTCTTAAATTGTGGCTAAGAATGAATGATCAAAACAGTTGGCGAATAGATTATGTATTTTGAGCATTAAAAGAAAAGTAAATGAAAATACCTTTAATTAAAAAGGGAATCTCAATTTTATTTCGAGAATCCAATCAAACATGATTAACTGAAACATTTTACTATTTATTGGCAATGCTATCATGTCAGATTCACAAACGGAATACTAACTTGTGAGATGTGCTGATTGCAGACATTCTCTTGTGTATAAAAATTTAGTCACAATAAATGAAAAACTGGTGTTAAAAAACTGTTGACAGAGCTGTAAAATCTACTTCTGAAGATAAGATCCCAGTCACAGTACACCCAAGTAATAGTTTCAATTTAAGAGGTATTTCTTTCTTAGATGAGATTTAAAAGAACAGGGACAAGAATAACAATTTGTTGCAGAAAAATATATTTTAAAGTAAAGCATAAAAAAGATTTAAGGATTGATAATCTGCAGAAAGATTAACTCTCTGCCCCCATTACCTTTTTCATCAGCCCTGAAGTTTGTGTCACTGTACTGCAAATCAGATCTGCTCATTAGTTTTTCTGAAAATTAATCTGAGGAGTGAAAAAAAATTTTTTGAGTCAAATAGGTGAGGTGGCCTGATTGACAATGTGGCAATGCAACCTCCAGCGAGTTGGTTCAGGGGAGACTACAGAATCATACGGGAGCGGCGAGAGGGAAAGGAAGAGCAGTCAATCACCTAACAGTGGCGGCACCATCAATCATGAAAGGACTCCTTGAATTCCTTCCCAGAGCTGTGTGTCAGTCAATGGGAGTAATACAGTAGGACCATGTGGTACATCAGTATTATGATAGTAAGGGCTTAATACTTGGATTAAAACGTGAAAATGTTGTAGTTGAGTCAGCTCCAAAGTTAATTTAGCCTGGTATTGTGTCTATGATGGAAATCAGTAGCAATGCTTAAAGGAAGGTAAGAAGAAACAGGAAAAGTATAAAGTGATCCTCCCCTGCAACACAGTTTTACTTTTTGCAATTTGTGATTGCAGCTGGATCACAATGTTTAATAGTCTCAAACAGACAAAACTATGAATTTCTCTTTAACTTCTCTTTTTTAATCCAATTTGTAGTTTTGATATCCAAAATATATTGTACCAATGAGTTCCATTATACAATTATGTCTTGTATGAAAAAGCACTCCTTTGCTTCTTTAAAACCCACAGCAGGCTGATTTAATTGGATGCCTTAGTTCTTGTGTTATCAGAAATAGTGAATAATCATTCCCACTTTCCCGTCTCCATGCTATTCTTGGATTAAATTAGGGTCTCTGGGTAAGGGAAGTTAGCTTCGACAATGTTAATTTATTTTCATTTGAAACAATTAATTGTTACACCTTAAAATTAAAAGATTAACCTTTTTCTCTGCTAGTTAATCCCATAAGGTATTCCCCACAAAACCACAATATGAAACAAAAAAAACTGTATTAATGTGTTGCCTGCATTGCTCTGCTAAGACTAATACAGTTTTCATTAGCCTCAGCCTCTCTTAACTAAATGGCTTCCATGCTATCTAAATACTTTACATGAAAATAGCCCTATTAATCAAGATTTATTTTAATGAAACAAGGGCAGACCGCACAACTAAAGAACAGGGGTGATTTGCTGTTATATAACCTTCTACACTCCACAATCTGTTGTGAGCAAGCTGTGGGACAACCCCAAGGACTGTACTACAAATGACCACAGAAGCTGTCCTGGCTTATTTAGTCTTGCAGAATGGGCTGTGAAGACCTTCCTAAGAAGTAGCCCCATTAACTGATGTCAATATTTAATATTACTGCAAAGCATTATAGGATCTAAGGTGGGAAACTTACCCAAGCGGGCACAGTGTTTTGTAAGGCCTTTTCACAGTGGCTATGCTGTTGTCTAGGTCAATATGGTAGTAAAGCAAGTCAATATGGTAGTTAAGCAATGTCATCTGGTCAGCTTCATGGATTTTTCCATGGATTTCCCCCTATGCAACCCATGCAAAAGCAATATGAGTGTATTCAGCAGACTGTATCTGCCATGTCCACAGTTTCATTGTAGTTTGGAAGTGATAAACCTGCTCATATGATCATAAGAGCCCCTGTAATGAGTTATACTGGAAATGAATCTAATGATCCAATATGGTTTTCTGCCTTTGACAGTGGCTGACAGTGAGTACCTCATGTCTCCTCTGCCCTGCAACACCAAATTCCACTGCATAAATAATCATCTTCTTTTGACTGTTTTGAACTGCCCATCTATGGAAAAGGCAGTAAAGAACCAATCCACATTCACCTCTTTCATGCCACTCACAGTTTTCATACCCCCTTAAAACATCTTTTCTGGAATGCAGAGTCCTAACCAGCAGAGTCCCCTTCTGGTGAAAGTATTTCCTCCTGCTGTCACCTTCTCTATACATGTTGCTGTCTCTCAGACAAGGTTTGGCATTAAGGTCTTTCACCGGATGATGAGGTTAAGCTGTTCAACTCTCAGAGAAAGCTCACAGCTCTGTTTTCTAACAGAAGAGGGAATTGTCTGGCAAAGGAGAAACTTATCACTCTCTCGCCAGCTGGCCCCTTCAAAGCTTCATGCTACCCTTTTCACTCCTGCCCAACATAAATCTTCAGTAATGGGTAACTTGGAAATCTTTCCATACATGAAGATGAAGAGGCGATGGATGAGCCTTGGAGCAGGGGATTCCACTTCATTACAGCCAAAGGGCAGGTGAGGATGTGGGCTTAAGTGATATGTTAATATGAATTTTGGCATTGAATTGGCATTAAACCCACATTTTCCAGGTTCAGACAACCACACTTCCCTACTATGTTTTTAGTTGTGGGTTTTTTTCCCCCTGAAATAAGCTGTATTTCTTTAAATGCCCTTTTTAGTTTCAACACTGTTTACCTCACAGTTTATTGTGACTTAGTAAACCAAACTGGAAGTCTATTGTGTAGTGAAATATGATTGTTTGTACATTTATTTAATAAGTATTAACATGACATAAGGCTACTAAGGAATAAAGAAAGTAGTCCAACTGAATGAGGTTGATTTTACTTCTTTTTTTTCTTTTTTTTTGGTTTTTTTTTGTCATACTCACTTCTTGTCCTTTGCTTTCAGCAAAAACACTGCTTTTCAAAAGATAAAAAAAAACATAGAAAACAAAAAACTGTTATAGAATATTCAGTACAATGGGTCCCTGAAATTTATGTCCCCCAAAAGACAGAGTAAAAACCAACAGAATTATGAATAAGGAACAGTTTGTCAAGCATACAATTTTGTTATGTCAATTATTCTCACTGGAAAAAAAATATATCACTGACTCCTTGCCTATACTTTTCATGTAAGGATTGTGATCACCAACATTAATATAAATGAAAAAAAAATCATGTTTTTAACAGTAAATGAAACCTTTAACTTTTTTTTTCTCAGAAGAAATTATAACCTTATTTCACTGCCTATTTGTGATGTTGCTAACGACAGAAAACAACATTCGCCTATTTTAGTAGAAGCACAGAAAAAAGGCTGTTTTGAAGCATGGGGCCTGTAAAGCTGGTGAAGATATAGGAATGGTATCAGGAGCACCCCAGACTCAAGAAATTACTCATTAAAACTTGGAATCATGTCAGTGTTTCCATATCAAAGATAGCATGACTAAAATAATAAAGTGAATTGAGTGAAAGTACCTTAAGGTAAATAATTATGCTTCATTTCTTGCTTCATCTTTCGTATGCAATGTCTGGAGTGATTTGGAATGTAAGAGACAGGTGGAAAATGGTCATGAAGGAAAACCCTAGAATGTCAGCAGAATACACATGAAGCCAGATCCACACATCAAGAATCTGAAAGGAGAATAAAAGCTTGAACATCTTTAATTCCATGACTGGATTTCCATAAAACAATGAGAGATTGGTGTTTAAAGTCACAAAGTTCTCCAGCACATGACGTCTTGGACACCTGCCGTTTCTAACATTTTCAGGTTTCTGCCAACTGTGTGTAAGAGCATTTACTAAACTCATTATTTTTACTAAGTGTTTTTAACAAATTTAATGTCCATCTATTTTAAAAATGTAGCTCTTAGAGTGACCTTTGACCTCCCATGGGAAATTAGAAAATGGAGAAGTTATTGGAGGAGGAGATCCAACAAAATTACCATCACGACAAGCTTGAATTACACCATGTAATTGAATCTATTCAGAAGCCAAAAATCAATGCAGTCAGCCAGAAGTATACCAAATGTGACATTCATTTTTTCTGCTTTATCAAGCTTAATTGATGTCTTAGGAACTAAATAAGAGTAATAGGCAGCCTTATGGTAGAAACCTCTAGAGATATTTCAAGTGGCTATTCATAAAGGCTGCAAATAATTCATAGATTTCACTGTCAGTTGATGTGGTGATAGAACTACATTGCTTTTAAATACCACATGCGCTGGCATTAATTTCCCCCCCGTCCCTCCAGACTTCCTACTAAGAAAGGTAACAGGCAAAAATCCATCTAGCTGGCATATCCTGACTTAGAGAAGCTCTTGATTTGTCAGTTTGGTTTTGGACAGAAAGTTAACACACCATGGCTAACAAGCTAACACTGGTGACATTTCTTGGCATTTCCAAGCACAGTTTGTCATAATACATATCCATACATAAAATACACAAACATATTCCAGAATCCAACAAAGGAGAATACTTCCATGAGCTTAATAACATAGGGAATGCTTCAGAATAATGTTTCAAGCTTCTGTCTCCTTGTTCATATCTAAAATGATGCAATAGGGTCTAAGCCACAGTGATACAAGCAACACTAAGATCATCACTATGCAATGTGAATGCATCTGAAATTTGCCAAAAAACCTGAGCAATGGAGAATGATATTGAGAGTAGCCCTGCTGATATCCTGAAAAGTATACAGGGACATAACCACCTACTTTTGTACCGAGTAAGAACAAAATAAGAACAAACTACATTAAAAAACCAGACACCACTAGACCTACTAGAAAGCAAGGTGTCTGAAATTTTCAGTAATCAAAATCATGACTAACAGATTTTGAAAGCTGTATGAGCTATAGATTATATTTTACTAGAAAAATCCAATGTCACAATATTCTGATTTTGATAATTAACCACTTTTCTAGATTCATTTATTATAATTCAGTGACAGTGCTGGAGAAAGCAGCTGTGATGAACGAGTCCTGTTCCAAGAGGGTACTGCTGGTTTAGATGTTTGGTCTGAGAATTTCAAAGGATATAAGGAAATTAGATAGATACTCTCTCACAAAACTTTCTACATTTCCAGACGTCCTGATATTTATATCAGAGGCCAAAAAAAATTTGTCCTGCTGCAGACATTTATAAGACTCCATTTATGTGACAGAGAAGTTAGACAAGTTCAGCTGTGTTTCTGGTGCTTTTTAAAGTAGACTCTAATTTCAGCATATTTACTATCAACATCATTTTAGTATATGGAAGACACAGGCTATCTGAAAATGACTCAACTAGCAATGTAGCCAAACGTGGGCAAATGAAATGTCTACTCTGGTCAAGATTTCTTTACATTTGAACTGTCTACAACGCTACACACATGCACTTTATAAGAGACAGTCTTATGTCAAAATAAATGGTAGAAACATCTTGACTTTTTCGTATCTTCACCTGTTCTTTGGACCAAAGGATATGTCAAATACCTTGTAACATAAACAGTTTGGAGGACTTAGAATATTCTGGAGAAATCTTTAACAGTAAAGCCATCCAGTTATGCGGTTAGGTTCCAGAGCAAACTGTAGTGCAATGTTCAAGGATAAAAAGAAACGTAGGTAATCTAAAAGCACTGGATCAGACAGGTCAGGCTCAGTACAAGCCCAATTCTGAACAGCCTGCATAGCATGGAATAGAGACACATATGGTGCCAAGATGCAGGGTTTTTAAAAAAACATATTTCTAAAATACATTAAGGTCTCATAGCCTGGCACCTAAATAGGTTCTAATTTGAAAGTTTTTCATTAAGAAATATTCCTCATCACTATCATGTATGGGCTTCCTAGCTGGAACTAACACACAACTTGTGGATGCTGATGGTGTAATACTTTAACCGTATTACTCAGTGACCAAATCCATTTTAAAAAGTAATACCCACCTATATTTGTGTTACTTTACCAGCTTTGGTAAGAAAATGACCTGTAGTTGCATTAATTCATTTAAGCAATTACTTTTATTTGTGAAGAAATAGTTAGCTCAGTCTTTGAGAGCTCCACAGGCTTAGTTCTAAAATCTATCAATTGCCAAAAGCACCTGTTTGTAACTCCTCTTCTGTAGCATAACCTTATCTTCTGTGAAATGTGTTACTGCACTTCTCTTTAGACATGATATAGATAAGATTTGCCAGCCTTGGAAGAAACCCCACTTTCAAATTCCCGTTAGCCCCAGATAGTTGCTATTTCTGTCATTTCCACTGTGTGACAATCAGCTAAAATATCATCCACCATCTCAATCAACTTTACAGCAAGGCAGCTGAATGTTAATTAGGCATCACTTTTGCTGTAAGGAAGAGGGGCTGATGAATCAAACCTCAAGCTATCAACATCTAAACACACAAAATCTGTTAAATGAATTAATATTGCAAAATGTTACAAAGAAACAAATTAACAACAAGGGACAGATCCTTCTAAGAAGCCTTTAATTTTGTGTCCCTAATTTTTTGCATATGAAGCAGCATGGAAGTTCTTAATTACACTTTTAAGTGCACCTATGCAGTTCAATACAAATCAGTAGAGAGACACCTCCCACCCACCTCAGCACCCCAAATCAGTAAAGATTTCACTGATACCAGAGCAGAAGCAATCAGCTGCACGGTTCTGCACCAAAGCTAATTAGCCTGTTTGAGAAGTACATAATTTTACCTTGGGCTGGCACTGTACAACCACGCCTCAATCACTTTCACTATCTGAACTGAGATTCCCAGTTACTGCACAACTCCGTGAATGTACCATTTGCAGCCTGTACAAGCTACATGGTATTGACACGGCATGTTATAAGAGAATTTTTGTTGGGATCAAGATCTGCAACTATATAACATCTAAGGTATATACTCTCACCCCTGAAACTAAATATTAGTCTGTCTCATAAACATGACCTCTGGAGGAGTGCAAGAGCAGTTTCTATAGCTGAGGAAAGAATTTCAAGGGACTTTGTACTAGTGAAAGACTGAAGCCCCACTCAACCTTGTTACGCCTGTTCCTTCTTGTAATGTGCTCTAGTCTCCATGATGTCTCACTTTTATGAAAGTGGCAAAGGCATAGCATGTATGAAGATGAATTATTATGCCAGAGTCCCTGCAAGAAGCAGACAGACCTCAGCCAACCCTCGCCACTTTTTCTGTTCAAAAGATATCTGTGCTTTGCAAACACTGTATTGTACATATAACGGCACATTTCAGCTCCTTTCCTGGCTTCTGAGAAGAAGGGGAAAAAAAAGCAACCCCCACAAAAGAGACTCTCTTATTGTAAATCAAATACAAATCCAAGCTATTTTAAAACATAAAATTCATTTTCTATTCATTCTTTTTTTTTCCTCCCTCCAATTAGCAGCTAATCTCATCCATATAGCTGCAGGCTCCAAACTGGTAAATGTTGTGATTCACTAAGAACTAGTTCAGAACTTTTTTTTCTTATAATTACAAGATATAATTGCTTTGGAGCTTTCTTAGACTCTTCCATGATTAGCAAAGCTTTTGGAATTTGTAGACATAGCATTTATATTTTTAATAAGTGGAAAACTTTTATGTTCAAATAAAAGAATTAAACCCACAAAACCCAAGCAATTTAGAGCTTAAATGCCCCTGGAGTACATTTGAGAGACACAAAAGCAGGACTTTGGGGCCAACAACTTCTTTACATTGAAAATGGGCAATGATATTGTGGTTATTAGCATCAAACTGCAGTACATACATGCAAGAAAGGAAGATCTTGCCCAGGGAAAAAAAAAAATAAAAAAAAGAGAAACTCAAAAGATTGGTTAAACCTTTCTATGATGCCTTGTCTTGAAATCAAAGCGAGAAAGAAAAAAAATATCCCTTTTCTCTCCCAGCAAGGAGGTGAGGAGCAGCAGCAGGTTGAGGGTAAAAGGAAGCCAGGCTAGAGTGCAGTCTGTGCTCCAGTGGTACAAATACAGTAGGGAGGGGAAACATATCTGGGCACAGCTCTCTGCGTTAGTAGCTTATTAGAATTGCCCCTAGCATGCTTTTGGGCAGTGACAAATAGCAGTCCCCAACAACTCATGAGTACAGTTCAGCAGTTAACACAGGTCAGGACCAGTTCCCCACAGGAAACTTGCCTGCAGCCGCCCTGTTTTGTAAGGCAAGCGTCCTTTCACACCCATACAAACAGTTCTGTTGCAGCTGTCCTCAGTGTCAGCCAGTGGTCCCAGGAACACTCGATTTCCTAGGACAGAGACAGCCCTAGTGCTGAGCATAGCAGCTGTGCAGCAATAATAACACTGTGCAACACGTGCACTGTGTCTCAGCATACTCTGAAGAGACCTCCAAAACAATGCTGACCTGATCCAAAAAGTCAATGCAATACATCAAAATAGCATACAGATGCAAAAGATGAAAAGAGAGCTCCTCTATTTGGCCCTACACCTGAGCTAGTTAATGATTCCTCTTGGACCTTCATCTCAGCTCAGGAATGCATCAACCGTCGTATTACTTCAGGACTTGAGATGGCTCAAGAGGAGAGAAGGTAAAATGCAGATCTACAACAGATTCAGGCACTGTGAAGTCCAGAGCTAGGTGGTTTAGCTGAATCCACAGAAGCACCACAAAATATCATATATTGGACTCATAAATATTTGGACTCAAAATTATTGACCTCCTAAATGAGTGCCAGAGTACAGGCAGCACTTCTAGGAGTAGTGACTCCATCTTAACACTTCCCAAAAAACTATCAGGCAGGTTTTCTTTCCTGTGCAAATGGAAAACTGTGGAATGGAAAGCTAGAAAGGAAATAATACCATTATATGAGGTTCTGTCGGCTTATGGGGAAACTGAATCACGGCAACAAGAACCAGACTTCTAACTTCTGTAGGGTTTGGGAGTTAAGTTGTCAGTCTTTTATTTGCTCCTTGGACTAAAGAAGAAGCAGAAGACAGATTGAAATGATACACAGTCTGCACCTAGACTACATGCCACCAGCTGAAGCATGCTACACTAGGATCTGGCAACTGCCAATGGCCAAATTTTCATTTCATTAACAACCTGAATATTACTTCCTATTAACATAGATCTCATTTCAGTAGGGGCAAATGACATTTTTACTGTTGAATCATAGGAGGTTGGGATTCCTTAATGTAATCAACTGGACAATATCAAACTATTGTTTGATTGCTTTTGTGTGAGTTTGTTTGCCCATGGTTATGTGTCTCCTCTGTAAAACTAAGTGACATCTGAGAACTGATAAATAAAAATAGTAAACTGTAACTTTCGGTGTATTTTGCATAATCCAGAAAACAAGATAATTGACTCTGAAGGGAATAGAAGCAACAACAAAAAACCTGAAAAGACATTCTTGCAGTTAGTTTCTCAGAAGAGACAGAATAGAAAGACAAAGAGAAGACACCTAGATATATGAGCCAGGCTGTCTAGAAAGAGCATGTTAATGGTATACATTTGCATAAGACATTTGCAGAGAAATAAATGTAGATGAATAAAACAAGAATTTATTACTGTGTTTTTGATTCTTTTCTCCATCTTGACGCAACAGGGAACTGAACTGTTATAAAACTCTTTACCTTCTTTCTCTCCATCTTTTTGGATAACTGTTCTTGGCAAATGTTTCTGCAAGTTTTATGCATGATAAAGGCTGAGCGTGTCTGAAATTGATAAAGGTTCTACAGTGATATATATTTGCAAGACAGGCTGTCTGTGAATATATTTTAATGCAAATCTTATCAACGAAATGTCAGTGGTGTCCTGGTGTTATTCCATACAGTCACAGCATATTCACTACAGAGCCAGAAAGCTGCTTTCTGGGGATTCAGACTTTAAGCAGAGACAGAAAAAAGAAATATGAACACTGTACGGTTTCAGATAAACAAAGTTACTTCCCTGGACATTGTAATTTTCAAAGAAAATTTGGAACTGAAGTTTTCATTTAGATACTGTCAGGCAAAGAGCAAATAAATAGTAATATGTCCTGGTTCGAGGTAAAACAGAACCAATTTTGTTCAGTAACTTTGCTTCTTAACTGGGCCTCTTCTAACTACTGAAATTAACAGCACGTTGTGCAGACACTGTTCGCTCTCAGAGTGATAAGACCGATGTTTATAGTTGATACCAAGGCATGGTATGCAGAGAGGCTCTTGAGTATACTTACAGCTATAACAGCCAAGGTCAACCAATTTGTTACTTGCCCTGTTGGAGGGTCGGAAGAAGAAAAGCGCAGTGGGGTTGCACCTGCGGGGAGGAGCGGACAGGACAGGTGACCCAAAACTGACCAACAGGGTATTCCATCCCATCTGCCTCATGCTCAGTATAAAAGCTGAGGGATCAAAGGGTTAGCTCTCTCTCTTTCTTCAATGGCCGGTGTCTGAGGAGGACTCTGTCTGTTTGTCTGCCTTTGATCCCGATCCTGAATGCAGATCCAGAATCCAGTTCCTGTCCATCACTGAGTCCTGTCTGGGACTTCCCCAGTGCCAGCTGGTGACATGATTATCATTCTGGGAGCTTGATATAGTTTTGTATATATTTCATTATTTCCCTTTTTATTTTATCATTAATATTTCATTAAAGTAGTTTAGTTCCTTCTGAACTCATAAGTCCCTTTTTCCCTCCTCTGCCTCTCTTTTTGAAAAGGGGTAGAGGGGACCATCTGTCGGTCCCATCTGGGGTCACCCACATCCCCAGTAGCTGGTTCGGCCTAAACCACAACATAATAATAATAATAATTAGAAAATCTTCAGCATGCTGTTGCTTACATAATTCAAGTTGAAAATTACATAGGTTTTCTTACCAACTAAATATAATACTTCTGCCTTATTTTGGGTGTGTCTTCTTTTCTTGCAAAAGAATTGTCTGTATGAAAGAAATATGTATTTCTGCAGTTAACTGGGAAAATGTGACATTCTGCTACTAATAAGAACAGAATGGAAGATTGCTTCCTAATTTTTAAGTCATTCTGGAATATTTCCGTGAGGGGGGGTTAGGTTGGAATGCAGCTAAAATTAACAATTATGCTGTAGGAGGAAAAATCTGAGGACCATCATTATTTTTAGTTAACATACAACACATCAGTCAATCACTGGTCTGTTGCTGGGGGTGGTATTATCTCTTGACTTGTCACTTATCTACTGAGTTTTATTTTAAGATTGTTTTAAGTCTAAGAGAAGGAGTTATTACAGAAATTAATGTATTTTGCAGCTTCTATTATGTCTCCCTGAATGCCCCAGCAAATAAAAGACTCCTGTTGACATGTTTCGTGGGGACTTTTTGGAGTGTGGCACAATATGGCAAAGGGATTGAAAAACTTTTACCTCAATATCACGGGTACATCTGAAGCTACCTGAAATAAATCCTTGTAGTCACTTTTGAGCAAAAAATATTTACATTTTGCACAGGGCTGCATCAATGGTAAATGACTTTACAAGTCCATTTTCTGGTTAACTGGAGCATCTGGACTTATTATAAACACCACAACAAAGAGCTTTCTGAGTGTCCCTCAAGCAAGAGGTGATTCTGAAGTTTGGAGGACTGACAGAAAAAAAAAAAAAAAAAGACACATAGGAGGGAAAGAAAACTAACATCCACAGATGTCTGAGACACACTAGTGTTTTGAACAGTAACTTTTCAAAATGTCTGAGCAAGGACTATATTGTGCATGGCCTTTGTTGAGCCTATTACTTTGTATTGTTTCCTCAAGGTCTGTCCTATTCCCATGTCTGTAAAATAAGCATTCCTCCACCAATCTCTACTGAGCCGGTTTGCTCAGGGTTCACAGAACACAAAATGTTTGCTTAAACTGTTACGTCTAATGGCTTGTTTGTTGGAACATCTGCTCCAGGGAACCCATTTTGAGACACACACACACCCCCCCCCAAAGGACGAAGAAGGTTAGGATTGGAGCTGGTGCATCATAACAGACTGTGCTAATCACAGAGCTATGGGAGACAACTGCTTTTTATCCTTTTTGTGGATAACTGTGCTACTGTGAGCAAGAAGTGCCAAAGCCACATGGGCCAAAGGAGAGCAGATGTTAGTAGTTCAGCTGGTCCAATGGGAAAGATCTTGTCTTGAGTGGCTGCTCTCAGAATTATTTTTGATTTGTTTTTGTTCCTTTATCCAACAAGTAGCAAACACAAACTCCATCAGCATCCCAGGAAACAGAACACCGCTTACTGGGCAAGTGCTTTTATGAGGTGAATATGCAAAAACCAGAACTCTGGCTTCTAGCTTTGGGGAATGCAGTCCCTGCAGGAGACAGCATTTCAGAAATGCTGTGCTCTTCCACATTGATTGGTTTGGGCATCCCAGCACTTAGTGTACTGGCAGCTGTCAATCTCACCTTCTTCCCAAATGAAATTAGCTTTGCAAATTCTGTTCTTCGAGACAGGCTTTGGGGTTGGGGGCGTTGTATAACACATGCCACAACATCTAGGTCCTTTTGTTTGAGCAATATTTAAATTGTACTCTTCTTAATTCACCATTTCCCCAAACTCACACGCACAACTTCAGGAGGTAGGCAGAAAACTCATTTCACAATCTGTTTTTAAAGGCTTTTTCATCAGCTGAAGTCCTGTTCTAGGGAAACTACAAGTCAGTTAAAAATATATAGCTATACATGTGTAAGCGGAATCTCCTCATCTTGACTGAGTTATTTAAAATATTAATACAATAAACACAGAACATTAAAAATGAAGCCATCATCATTTAGGGTTATCTTTTCATGTTGTATAGCTAGATACATATTTATCTCAGACAAGACTGTCTAAAATTCATTAAAATACTAATTTCCTCACAGGAACTGTGTCACTCTTAAGACATCATATAAACAAAGAAAAACACCCACACCAAATTATTCAACACACTATATAAGAGGAATGTCTCTTCCAGCATGAAATGTTTCTCATCTGAGTTACCATATGCCTCCTACTCCTCATTCCATTTTTCCATCTCCTGTAACATAAACACTTCCATCTATTAAACAACATTTCAAATTCTTTACACTTTAAATATTGTATAGCAACACATGTAAACAGAAATCTATGTTGCTTTTATTGCATGCAGTACAAATTCACAGCAGCTGACAGTAGATTCTCAGCTTAGTGTAGGAAGTGCATACCTGCTCAGCTGCAAAATTTTATATGCAATAAATCCTGTCAAATGCTATATAAACCTCCACATTAATGTAGTAATATTATGCTGGAACATTTCCTTTGATTTCTGTTTCTAATTTTTCTTCAAAATGTCTCTGATATTTCAAGAAAAATAAAATAAATTCATATGTAGGAAGAAACTGTATCAACTACCTGCTATCTTAAGGGCAAAGGAGAGCAGCTGGACGATATTCCTGGGCTACAGGTTTGACTGGCTGGAGCCTAGCTAATAAAATGAGTGAAGTTCCATTAAAGTCAATGTGCCTGATTCCTTCCCAGTACCTAAGTAATGGACAGAAAATAGGCAAACTACTGTTTCAGAAGCCTGTTAAGGAGGCATTAAAACCTGAATCTGTGTCAAAGTACAGAATTTATGGTCCGAGTGTTTTTTGTAAGGACGGTTTGTTTTTGCAAGAATTTTTATTTTGCTAGTAAATATTTTTGTATTCCTCTTCTAAAGCAAGAAAAAACCAACCCACCAAAACGCCTAAGCTTTTACTTGTGGTTTGTTAAAGTCTAATCACAGCACAACTGACCTAGAAATTTCTTTCTGTGTCAGTTCAGTATCAAGCAGCATTTCCTCTGACACTGACCATGAAGTCAGTGGAAGGTGTGGAGTGGAACTCCAGAGAACAAGCTCTCCTTTGCTGATTTCTGAAGATGATGCTATTTGGTTCACTGCAAATGAGCCACCATGCAGAAATCTATCTACACAGAGAAAAGGAGCCTTAATCTTAACACCTCTCATCAAGAAGTGAAGCTTAATATTGTGCCAATTGGGTAGTGTAACAAGAAAGCAAAATGGGATTACATTTGGGGAATGCAAAATATTTTAACATTTTCAAGTTAATAACTGTTCTGATGCTTTTGAATCAGTGTTTTTGTGTGAAATCTTTCATTGTGTTTATTTAAACACAATAACCTTGCATGCAAAAATAAAACAAACAAAAATACATTTCTTTCTAATGCAATTTTTCTGCAGGCTGGAAGTTCTAGATCATGCTCAGATCTAATTCTAAGATATTTAGAAATCTGTCATCTCACAAGGCCTAGTATTATTAAAGTGCAAAGACTGGAATCAACTGTTATTATTATTATTATTATTGTAATGCTAAAAAGAAATTTTGGATTACATCTCTGCATTAGTCACTGAAAGCTCTGCATAAGACTTGGCATTCATATTTAAATATGCTATGTAAAGCTCTGCATGTTTCTATTGACCTAGTCGATAATACTGATGAATAACTAATTAAGAAAACAATTTAACCTTATTCTTTCAGAAAAAAAGAAAAAGTAATTGAATGTTTCTACTAAATGGGTAATTGATAGAAAATTAATATTTGTTATAAAACTTCAGGTTTCCTGGTTTATAAATGGGTATAATTAAATTTAAAGTCCAGACTATAAGCAAGAATTGGATTTGCAAACATATAATTTTCATTAAACTATCATTCAAATTTCCTTAAAATACTTTCACCATGATTTAAAGATTCATATCATTATTATTTTCCGCAAGTCCCCAGCGAAAGTCTACCAAAAGCTCAAAAAATTACAAATTTAAAATATCTTAAGAAGAAAGTCTCATTTTCTCTAAGATCAGAAAGTGGCAGACATGAAAAATAGTACACCTTCTGTTTCAGATTAAAGCCACTGACTAAGAAATTAAGAGGAAACCTAAAATAAAATCAGTTACCCCGTATTTTCAAGTTCTGAAGTTATTTTATATTCTTTTCAAGCAACAATACTTTTCGTTGTTTAAAAATATAGTACTGAAATTCTGAATATTTCAATTCCTGTTTTCAGCAGGATTTTTCAGTTTTGAACAGTTTTTATGCTAAACTCACAATAGTCTGCTCCTACATTAAGTACATAGCATAAAGCGGTGGTTCATTGAGAGTGTTTCTTTTCTCTTGTGTCTCCAGTATAAGCAGAAACACTGGAACGAAGCTCAAAACTGATCCCTATCAAGTGTCATAAAATAGTTTGTTGAAAATTGGGGATAAGGAAGAGAAGTTAAGAGGCAAAGTCAGACAAATGACATATAGGGAAGCCATGTGTGACTGGCACTGAAGACCTGCACCCTGGTATCACCTCCGTCACAACTGCCGAGCCCTTTGGCCGGTAACAGACCGCAAAGAAAATGTTGAGCCAGAAGAACTGCTGGATCAATCAAGGTGATTTGGGCCCTCTTCACAACACCTGAGTTAGTCATCTTTATCATTATTTTAATTAATAAAAAGACTTTTCAGTAGCTGCTGAGTTCTAGGACTCCCTAAATCATGCTGGGAGTGGCTTGCCATAATTTTTCACAGGATTTCCCTGTGTGAAGTATGTGTGCAAATGGTGTATATGTATCATACCTACAGGACAAGTCCTGCACAGAGAATCTTCACCTGCACAGTGGACTTTGCATGTCCCAGATGCATTGCCTCAGTGGACATCTGCTGTATATATAATTGGCCCGTATCATCCTTTGTCCAGGATTTTCAGGATATGTGGAACATGTCAGGTTTGAGTAGTCTTTTTACTGTCCAGGCAAAATTTTGTGCATGCTATTTTATTTATATGATATTAAATAAATTTTATATGATATTAACATGATATGGTATGATATATGTTATAACAGTGCAATCCTACACATAAAACTTCCATTCTCATCTTCTAGGACAAACAGTAACAGAAAGGAAGCCATAATTGACAACTTATGTCTTACATTGTTTTAAGTATCTATACATATTTATTTATCTAATAACTATCTTGCGTGCTTAAAACTGTTTACACATTTATCCCTTTTAAATTTTGAAAACTAATGGAATACAATATGCCACACTGATTTAAATAAATGTTATGTTTCTGCTCCTGTATTGCTCTCATTCACTCTGGTGTAACTGAAGGTTAAAAATTAATGAAATCACACTTCATGGAAAACCAGTGTGAAATAAGAATAAATGTCCCTGTTTATAAACATAAAAATAAACTGTCCTCTTAATTAACTGTCACTACTTTTCTCCCATGGTAAAGAAATAATAATCTTGTTTTAAATATGATTTTAAACATAATTAAAAAACATACATGGTTAAATAAATCTTCTGAATTGAAGGTAATTGGTTATTTAAATGAAAATACAGACTTTAAACTATCTTCCCAAGTTAGTGCTATATTATAGAACTTATCAGCTAATTAAAGAGAAACATTCCCCTTAAAATAGCATAAGGCTTTCAAACCTTATCTTAAACCACAGATGAATATTTCACTTTTTTTAAGCTACAAAAAATGTTGGGTATTCTTTAAGTCTTAACTTGTCATTCAATTACATATTAATGAGCTCAGTGGAATTATAGTTTGTCATTTAATGTTTACAATATCTTTTCTTGCAATTTTAAAGATCATATATTACTGAAATTACTGTTGTAAAAGTAGCAAGTGGACATTAGTGGTAATACATGGTCATCTTGTTGTAAACCATTATGTAGATAAACATATCCCTTTCCTAAACTTTAAAATCAAGCAGTATTTCAAGTGAGTTTTAATAATGCAGTTCAGTTAATTATGTCTTTTATAATGCTAATGTTAGTCTGTGCAATTTCACTCCACCTATACAAGCTCAAACTTTACTCTGTAGTTCAAGAGAAATTATTTTTTAATTCTTCCATGTATGAAGCAACTACCATTTATAGGAATGAAATATGAGTGTTTCCAGGGGGTGCAAAGGATGTGTGCTGTACTTATCTGTCACTGGGCAAAATACAATATATTTCATAGAATCATAGAATCATAGATTGGTTTAGGTTGGAAGGGACCTTGAAGATCATCAAGTTCCAACCCCCCTGCCATAGGTAGGGACACCTCTCACTAGACCAGGTTGCCCAAGGCCATGTCCAGCCTGGCCTTGAACACCTCCAGGGATGGGGCTTCAACAGCCTCTCTGGGCAACCTGTTCCAGTGCCTCACCACCCTTAAAGTGAAAAACTTCTTCCTAATGTTTAATCTAAATCTGCCCTCTTCCAGCTTAAAGCCATTCCCCCTCGTCCTATCACTACATGCCCTAGTAAAAAGTCCTTCCCCAGCTCTCCTGTAGGCCCCCTTTAGGTACTGGAAGGCCGCAATAAGATCTCCCCAGAGCCTTCTCTTCTCCAGGCTGAACAGCCCCAACTCTTTCAGCCTCTCCTCATAGGAGAGGTGCTCCAGCCCTCTGATCATCCTCGTGGCTCTCCTCTGGACATGCTCCAGCAGGTCCATGTCCTTCTTATGTTGGGGACTCCAGAGCTGAATGCAGTACTCCAGGTGGGGTCTCACAAGAGCGGAGTAGAGGGGCAGAATCACCTCCCTTGACCTGCTGGCCACACTTCTTCTGATGCAGCCCAGGATACGGTTGGCCTTCTGGGCTGCAAGCTCACTTTGCTTGCTCATGTCGAGCTTCTCGTCAATCAGCACCCCCAGGTCCTTCTCCACAGGGCTGCTCTCCAGCCATTCCCTGGCGAGCCTGTATTTGTGCTTGGGATTGCCCCGACCCAGATGTAGGACCTTCCACTTGGCCTTGTTGAACTGCATGAGGTTGGCTTGGGCCCACCTCTCCAGCCTGTCCAGGTCCCTCTGGATGGCATCCCTCCCCTCTAGCGTGTCTGCTTTGCCAAACAGCTTGGTATCATCAGCAAACTTGCTGAGGGTGCACTCTACCCCACTGTCCATGTCACTAACAAAGATGTTGAATAGTACAGGTCCCAGTACCGACCCCTGAGGAACGCCACTCGTCACTGCTCTCCACTTGGACACCGAGTCGTTGACCGCAACCCTTTGAGTGCGACCGTCCAGCCAGTTCTTTAGCCACTGAGTGGTCCATTTATCGAATCCATGTCTCTTCAATTTAGAGACCAGGATATCGTGTGGGACAGTGTCAAACGCTTTGCACAAGTCCAGGTAGATGACATCAGTAGATCTTCCCTTGTCCACTGCCGCTGTAACCCCTTCGTAGAAGGCCACCAAATTTGTCAGGCATGACTTGCCCTTGGTGAAGCCATGTTGGCTCTTGCCAATCACCTCCTTATATTCCATGTGCCTTAGCAGAGTTTCCAGGAGGATCTGCTCCATGATCTTGCCAGGCACAGAGGTGAGACTGACTGGCCTGTAGTTCCCCGGGTCTTCCTTGTTTCCCTTTTTGAAAATAGGGGTTATGTTTCCCCTTTTCCAGTCAGCAGGAACCTCGCCAGACTGCCACAACTTCTCAAATATGATGGCTAGTGGCTTCGTGACTTGATCTGCCAGTTCCCTCAGGACCCGCGGATGTATCTCATCAGATCCCATGGACTTGTGCACCTTCAGGTTCCTCAGGTGGTCTCTCACTTTATCTTCATCTACAGTGGGCGGTGCTCCATTTTCCCAATCCTCTCCTTTGCAATCTGTGTCTTGGGCAGTGCAGCTGCTGTCCTTCATAATTTAAACAAGTCCATTCTAAACCTGTCTATGTAAGTTCATGACCAAAGTTAACCACATTGTGACAGACTATACCTAATCTCCTCTTTTCCACAGAAAACAACAAATGGCAGAGTCCCATAGTCAAGCATTTGCTCCAATAAGACATTTCAGTTTATTTTAATGGTTTTGATTCAGGTAGAATAGAAGTATTATTTAAAATTATTCTCATTGCTTGGTTTAATTCCAAGTGTAGTTCAGGACTCCCTGTACTTTGCAACACAATTATACCGGAATATTCTGAAAATAAGTGTCTAGTAGAAATTCATGAGACTGAGGAACAATTTTGGAAAAAGGCATGAAAGCCTTTATTTTCTTTCTCCAAAAATCTTGGGCAAAATTTCAGACTTTCACTTGTTCTTGAAACTAGTAATTAGGTGCATTTTTTTTTACTTGGTAAGTGGGTAATTCCAAACAGAGCCATTATTCAGTATACTGTGTGCTATATACTTACATAATTCTAAATTATTATTTAGACTGTAAGTATTTAAACCCTTATATCAGTAAATATATTGATTTTCCAAGGCCCATAATAGGTATACTGCTTATGGAAATATATAAATACATATATATCTCTTATATATATAAAAATATATATAAAATAGATTTTATATATATTTATACATATTATTTAGGTATCTATACTCTTCATCAAGAAATTGAATTTGCAGCTCTGGACCCTGATTTTGTTTCACTCTTTGTAGAAATGAAAGGATACATTTGGATGTAATTAACCCTCTAAAATAGGGCATGTAAACAAAGAATAACATGCCCAGAGAATACCCCTTTGAAAAGATACTGATTCAAAGCAGTATTACATACCGTATTTCTCGTAACCTAGTATTGTTAACTAGAGCTAAGCAAACATATTCAGAAAAGTAAAAGAGTTATCTGAGTCATTGTATATTCCAAAATGAAAACTTTCCTTGAGGAATGAAAAATTGTAATTGACATTTAAAAAAATTATTTATTTTTTCTTAGACACAAGTACTCCCAGGATTTGACAGGATAAACGAAATACTATGTTTTTCAGAAAGCATACTTCAAAGATAACTGTTCTGTGATATTTCTATTCTGACTGAAATATTCCAAATCTCAGGGAAGAAAACAGAAAAAGTAATGACTGTTCCATTCCAAAGCATCTCTCTGAAATTTTAAGAAAATATTGATAACGCTCCACATATTAATGGTATCTTTTTAAAGCAGTTTTTCGTTGCCCATTCTAGTCATCTCTGCCCTGTTCAGCGGATAATGGGTCTCATATTTCACACAATGGATAGAGATTTAGGAGAAGTAAGCTAAGAGTCCAGCATAGGCAAGATGAATCACCTTCTGGAGGGGTACCTCTCTCTTGATAACAGAAACAACTGGCTTAGAAGATGCTTAACTGTTAGCCAGCTAAAATTGGGATCCAGCTCATACTATTTTCCCAGCTCAACCAAGGGAGAGGAGTTGAGCTTTTAATAATAGTAATATCTAGTTATTCTATGAATATGTGCCTTCTGTTCCTAAAATTTCCCAGATTTGAAGTTTGAATTAGATATTGAAAGGGCTAAGTTTCATAAATTGTAGAATGAATCATAGAATATGGAATGTTTTGGGTTGGAAGGGACCTTTAAAGGTCATCTAGCCCAACCTCCCCTGCAATATGCAGGGATATCTTCGACTAGATCAGGTTGCCCAGAGCCTCGTCCAACCTGACCTTGAATGTTTCCAGGGATGGCACATTTACCACCTCACCGGGCAACCTGTTCCAGTGTTTCACCACCCACATCATAAAAAATTTCTTCCTTATATCTAGTCTGAATCTATCCTTTTTAGTTTAAAACCATTACCCCTTGTCCTACCGCTACAGGCCCTACTAAATAGTCTGTCCCCATCTTATAAGCCTCCTTTAAGTATTGAAAGGATGCAATAATGTCTCCGTGGAGCCATATCTTCTCCATTGTCCTACTGAGCATGAGAGAAATAAATATCAAAGAATTCGAATTAATAATTCTCGAAATGTTTTGATTCTTGTAAATACTGTATAAATGCTTTTAATTCCAGTAGTACAACCTTATGCCTAAATCCAGGACACTTATTGTAATGTTGTTTGCGGAAATAGGCAAAATCTGTTAAATGTCTGACAATGTCCTATTTTCTGTCTGAGTGAGATTTTGAACTACGAGTAAGAATTGCTTGCTAAAAGTGTCTGCATTTGGAGAAAGTCTTTCAGAGATTAATAGCTTGTCACAAAAAGCTCACTGCAATAACACTGATCTATAAAATCATATGTTCCAACATATGAGCACATTTCATGCTCAAAGTTAAAATATATGTGCATACTTGACAGTTCCATGTAACAGTATGGAAAATATCAATATTTTTAAAGACTCTATGAAGGAGAAGAAATTTGTTACATAGCTAGAGATGGTTTTTTTGAGGTAATTTTAATGAAATTGTGATAACTGTAGTCAGTTTCTCTTTAGGCATTTGGTCTAACCTAGGCAAACAGGCTCCTCGAGAGAATACCACCTATCTTTCTTTTAGATATTTATCATAGGATGGGTTGAATTGTCCCTTGGGATCTTTCTGTGTTGATTTCAGAGACAGGCTAAACAACTAATTTAGGTTTTAGATATTTACATTCTAGAAGCCTAAAGTAATTCTGGATTAATCTCACTCTATTTGACAAGCCTGGCATGAAAATCAACATATTCATCAAGTACTATTACAAATTAATTTTTTTATGTAACAAGATCATTGACCTTACAACTGTTGTTTTTTCTTCTGGAGAAAATACCATTTACAAGTTTTAGAAGATTATACCAACAGTTATGCTACTACTTAACTCTCCCCTTTCCAAGTAACATTGGTACATATTTTTTATACAACTACTGACCTGATTTTAAATTTTCCAAAATGCATAAACTGTATTATTCGATATTTGATTGTGATATAGCTATACAAAGGTAAACACAGATAAATTTGTCAAGTTTCTAATTCAAAAATAAGGGGTTTCTCTTTATTATAAGAACAGATCATCTGGTGAACTAGGAATTTAAAGGAGGGAGTTGAACCATTGATTTCAACAGAGCCAGCATGTTTCTCCAAAATATCTTTAATAGCTAGAGCTAATGTAAGGTAACAGAAAGTCTTTCTGTAACTTTGGAGTCTTACAATTCTGATACAGACCTGTATTATCTGAAAAGATCAAACACACTACTCTCTAACAAGCTTTTGACATCTGCATTCTGACAAGTTCCTCTAGGGTATCAGCACTTGTTGCCTTGTCATCAGCAATCAGTGTGGTCCATTACAGCAGTCAGTGTGGTCCATTAGCTAAAGCCATGACTTAGTCTTTGGCTTCATTACCTTCTACAGAATATATCTTAATGAAAAAAGTCAAATAGTTTTCTGAAAACTTTTACTAGGCTGTACAGTACAGAAAACTGTTAGAAAATGTTGCCACCTACTTTCCATCTACTTTTAAAACACTGGCTTTGTAAATAAGTTTTATTCTTTGTGTAACTGCAGGTGCTTTCTCCCAAGAACATGTCACGTCACATGTAATTGGACTTGGTTTATTATATAACTAGGGCATACAGCCTACTGCACACTACATCTTACACTTCTTCACTTTTCTATACACAGTATACAGTACTTTTAATGATATCCTTAGAGAGCTGGTCAAAGAGCTTGGGGGTGGAAATGTGCTAGTGACTGTAGGTTCAGCCAAAGCTCAGAAGGGGTTCAGGGTAGGATTTGAGGTATTTTGTTTGTTAGTTCTCCCTTAAAAACTCTCCCTTCAGAGTAATAAGATGAGCATCAAATTCTGCCTCATGTTTGACAGACATGTAAAAAGTCTCCCTCAGGCTGGAAAATATAATGAAAAAGAGCCAAAAAAACCTGTAATGCAACAAACATCATTGTAACCACTGAATCATCCTGACCATATCTGTAAAGCAGAATGAAAATAGAATTAACTATTATAAAAAAATAATTTATCTCTAACACTTTGTTCGATTTGATGAAGCCTGTCAGTTCCATGTAGTTAATGTTATTGAAATTCCACAGCTTTTGTGTGCATACATTTCTTCTTTTTTCTCTGCTGGATCATGGCCACAGAGAATGAATTTAAGAACAAACACTTACAAAATAGTTGTATGACTTCAGAGTGTGTATATGAAAGGGAATCTCTAGTAAATTATGAAAACCGTGATGTCTCCGAACATTTGACTACCATATCTAAGGGGAACTATGGCAACAATTTATATGGTTTGGCAACAGTCGTTATTTATGGCTCTGGAGAAGAAGCAATATATCTGAACCTAAACACAAACACAAATCTAAAAAATGGCCTGCTTTTGAAGAATTCACAGGAATACTTGTGCTTTAACACAGATTTAAATATCCAGCCTCAGTACTGAAAAATGTGAATTTAGCACATTATAGATATTGGCTTATCAGAAATCATAATCAAGTGTCAATTTATAGTTTACATATGATCAGATATTTGTTTAGCACAGATACACAATGTATTTGATATACAAACCACTGAATACATTGAGTCAATAACAGTAGAACGAGCAACCGTGACCAACAGCCTCAGTCATTTTACAAAGGAGATATAAAGACATTTCAATAAGGCTCTTCCTCAGTGTGATTGTCTTCTGCTTTGAAAGTAAACACATTATGATTGTGTAGCATCTGGAGTCCATTATATTTTAACTATGTTTTATACAACTGATGCTTCCCCTTAACAAATGTGCCTGAGAGATCACTATCTCTTATTTATTCTGCATTGATCATTTTAGTTTTTACTCTTTACATTTTCAGACCCAACTAAATAATACCAGTAGAGAAAGAGGGTACAATTGGTGACGAAAAGTCCCGGAGACCTAATTTAATATTATGATTACATTATCTATTATTTGGTGAGCTAAAATCTGCAGAAACATAATAAACAGCAAATTCATTCCGAAGTTGCTAGAAAGAAGGCTCAAAAGTCTCCAAGCACTCAGCTGTGGTGAAGACAGAAAGTGCAATGTAGAATTTACAGTTAACCAGTGCAAAAGACTGCCAAAGCAAGAAGTGGTCTGTCATTTCCTTAAGTCTTCATATTTTTTCCAATGTCTTGGAATAAAGACATCATTCAGCTTAAGTGCTCCAGTGGTCTCCATTGGCCCTATATTTATGAAATAATGATTTCATAATCATTTAGTATAACCATAAAGAGAAACAATTTTTTCTAACCACACTGTGGAATAAAAGCATAAGTGAGGGGCGGGGGTTGTAAGGAACTTAGAACATTATTATGAAAGCAAGTACTCCTGAAAGACCTACATTTACCAATGTAGGCTGAGTATTACCACTAGCTACAGTAAAAGGAACAGTCATCAGCTGATTAAAACCTAGATTAACAATGCAACTCCCTACAATCTTTACTCATACTATAGCTAAGTTTCTGTACTCCTGTGATGTACTCTGTGTTTTAATAGCATGAGGCTTTGAAAATTTCCTTGAACCTAGCACTGAGATTTATATATTTCCATTTGAGAAGGCAATGTGAAAGGTCTACAGTGCACTATCAACAGTATTCTCATTCCAAACCCAAATGAGAATACTGTTGATAGCACACTAATGTTTATGGTCATTGCTAAGCATTCAAGGCCTTTTCTGCACTTCATACCACCCTGCCAGCAAATAGGCTGGGAGTGCACAAAAAGTTGGGAGGAGACACAGCCAGGACAGCTGACACCAACTGACCATGCCATGTGACGTCATGTTCCGTATATAAAGCTGGGGGAAGAAGAAGGAAGGGGGAGGACGTTCAAAGTTATGGCATTTTGTCTTCCCAAGTGACCAACGTGAGTGATGGAGCCCTGCTTTCCTGGAGATGCCTGGGTACCTGCCTGTTAATGAGAAGTGGTGAATGAATTCCTCGTTTTCCTTTGCTTCACTTTAGTTGTCTTTAACTTAATTCATGAATTTTCTCACTTTAGTCTTCCGATTCTCTCTCCCATCCCACCAGTGGGAAGCAAGTGAGCAGCTGTGTGGTCCTAGTTGCTGGCTGGGGTTAAACAACAGCAGAGGAGAAGGGCACTAATAGGACAGGTCAATAACTTGCTGTAGAACTGGTGTTGGTGACCAGCTTTTGGGTTCTATGACCATAGGAGCCGGGTTGCAGATCAGTGTCTGTTCGGGAGGGATGGGACCCACCTCAGAAAGAAGGGAAAAGCTAATTTCACCAGCAGGATGGCTGACATCTCAAGAAGGGCTTTAAACTAAGAATGATGGGGGAGGGAGACAGCAACCAGCAGTCCTGCAAGGGAGTGACAGGTGGGGTCCCTAATCAAAGGGCAAGGGATGACGTGGCAAGAAGGGGTAACAAAATCAATGGAATGGGATTTAAGCAGGGCCAACTCCAGCAAGTTCATGTGAGCAAGGAAATACCTATAAGGCACTACTGTGGAGAAATCCCCCAAACTGTCTCCCAGAATTCAACATGATGGGGTGTCTCTTTAAAGTGTCTTTACACTAATGCATGCAGTATGAGGAATAAACATGATGAGTTAGATATCTGTGTGCAGTTACAGGTCTATGATCTTGTTGGGTGCATCGGGATGTAATAGGATGGCTCCCATGACTGGGGAGGGTGGTGATCAGTGGCCTGAAGTTTAGTTGGAGGGCAGTAACTAGTGGTGTACCCTAGGGGTCAATAGTGGGTCCAGTTGTGTTTAACATTTTCATTAACAATTGGGTGATAGGGAAGAGCATACTCTCAGCCAGTTTGCTGATGATACAAAACTGGGAGAAGTGGGTGATATGCCAGAGTGTTGTGCTGCCATCCTGGACAGGCTGGAGAAATGGGTTGACAGGAGGGAACCTCATGAAGTTCAACAAGGAGAAGGACAAAACCCTGCACCTGTGAGGAAAAACCCTATGCACCGATGGGTTCCTTCCCATTGGCACCACCCAGCTTAAAAGCAGCTTGGCAGAAAAGGACCTGGGGGTCCTGGTAGACACGAAGTTAAACATAAGCCAACAATGTATCCTTGCAGCAAAGAAGGCTACTGGTGTTTTGGGCTGCATTAGAAGAAGTGTTGACATCAGGTCAAGGGTTGTGATCCTTCCCCTCCACTCACAATGCTGAGGCCACACCTGCAGTAAAGAGTCCAGTTCTGGGCTCACCAATACGAGAGGTATGGACATACTGGAGAGAATTCAACGAAGGGACACAAAGATGATTAAGGGACTGGAGCATCTCTCCTACAATGAAAATCTGAGAGAGCTGGGAATGTTCAGTCTGAAGAAGAGAAGGCTCAAGGGGATCTCATCATTGTATATAAATACCTGAAGGGAGAGTGCAAAGATGATGGGGCCAGGCTCTTTTCAGTGGTGCCCAGTAACAAGACAAGAGGCAAAGGGCACACACTGAAACACAGAAGGTTCTGCCAACGTCAGGAAACACTTTTTTTTTGCTGTGAAGGTGACCGAGTACTGGCACAGGTTGCTCAGAGGGGTTCTGTAGTCTCCATCCTTGGAGTTATTCAAAAGCCATCTGGGCAAGGTCCTGGGCCACTGGCTCTAAGTGGCTTTGCTTTAGCAAGGTGTTGGGCCAGATGACCTCCAGAGGTACACTCCAACCTCAAGCATTCTGTGATTCTGTGATGTATGGAACAGCTTTGAACAGGCAGAGAAACAAATCACTTCATATCTATCACTACAAACATGAACCCTACATTCCTAAAGTTTTTTCACTAGTTCTTTCTTCAGCAGAGATCATGTGAGGAATGAACCCATAGAGCAAAGAAAAAAAAACCCTTGCCCTCTCCTTCTTTCTCAGCCTTTTATGTATGATTAAATGCCATATGAAGAAACATTTTTGTTTTGATTTTAGTCAAGCCAACTTTAAACTTGAACTGCAATGTAAAATCAATACAGTACTATGTAATTGTATCTTGATGGGGAAAAAAAAACGCCTACTTGAGGACTAGGGTTAAAGGTTCTGAACATTCAAAATTAGTAACCTACTGAGGTGCTTCTTCTAATTATAAACCCTGAGTAGGCACATACTCAGAATGGCAGGGAGAGGTTGTATCTTCCCCTGTTCCTCCTACAATATTTTCAGAAAATGTCACTTACTTTGCATTCTTAGTTCCAAATACTCAGGTAGTCTTCATGCAGATGACAGATTAAGACCTTTGTATAGCTAATCATATGATGAGGGAGAAAAAATCCTCCTAGAGACTGAGTTGAATATGAAAACATAGAAAAACATCATTTGCTTTGCATGAAATCTAAAACTTTTTACTATAAAGAAAACTCCCAGAAAAAGAATAAGATTTCAGCAAGTATCTCATAAGTTATCTACACTTTACTTAATGTAAAGGAAAGTACTAGACGGTCACAACATTACAGTGTTTCAACTTACTTTAGTCAAGAATTAATTCTTTTAATTGTTGCAAAAAGCCACATAACGCACACATAAAATCATGCTGATGAATCAATAGTCCTAATATTTATGGCTGCCAGGAAATTTCAGATTTAATTGCCAATTCCTTTTTAACTATATTTACAGTTCATTAAAAATTAAAGAGATAAGATTTTAAATAGTTATATGGAATTGTGAACAATGCACAGAAAAAGCAGAAATTCTTAGACTGTAGTATATTTAACACCGGTTTCATATGGAGCCCAAATTTAATAGTAAGAGATTTGTCAGTAAGAGATGTATAGTAAGGTAGTTATCAGACTAGAAAATATATTTTGGTTACATGGGAAGTGGAATATAAAATACCTCATTCATTTATGGATGTGATACGTAAGTCATAAGAATTTCCTAAGTCAAAGCAAAACTTACTACCAGATGATTGGGCCTAATTCTTAAAAGATCACAAGTCCAGAAGATATCAAGTAGCAACCAAAACCAATGATTGTTATTAAGCGATATGAATTTAGCTACATAACATTCATGAATATACAAAAATGTGCATTCATAATTTCTCACAGGCTTAATCTAATCAAGAAAATTATGTTAAAAATGAATCTTAGGGTTACAAGAATTATCCACACATGTACCCCATTTTCTTTTGTATAATTTATCCATTAAAAGTGTTTAACTCTACCATGAACATTTAATTCCGGGCAATCAAACACAATATATTAATTTCCCGTTTGAATAAGTATAAAAGATAAGAGAAAATGTAAACTCAATGGTCTTTTATGCTGAGCACTGTAGTTTAATAGTAAGGCAAATTAGTATAAACAACCACATAATCAGACATTCTGCATTGATATTGATGCCTTTTAATATCCTCTCACATGGCTACAAGTGCTAATTCATGCAACTTTTCTGCTTTCAACACCACTACTACTGCATCAACATGTCACCTAAATAACTGTAATTAAGCATTCTCCATAGCTGCTGATTACAGTATGCTGATGAACATTCCCACTGGATTTAGCAGCCTCTTTCATAACAACGACAATAATCATCTCATATTATAATGTCTGTGCTTCTGAAGACTTCTTAAATAATCTAAAATTTAAATTGTACAGACTTTTGATTATTGCAATCTAAAGTTCAACAGGAGCTTAATCAAAAGGGTTCAAGTATCACATCACTGACATCTATTAAGCAATATGGTAATATACATCTTAGAAAATAAATACTTATGCTACTTGGTCTTTCAACCAAAGTAAACTTTTTCCAAAGGTCCATTGCCCTCTTGAAAAGAGCAGTGGAACTTCTTATGTCACTTTTTGTTGTAACGAACAAAACAAGTTTTTCCTTCTTTTCAGTGAGGATTTCTTCATTTTGTTAAGGTCCTTGTCATTTTTCACTGAGAATAATGACATTCAGAAAGCCAAAGTGCAGAATGGTGTCTCTTATTAAGACTTCTTGTTATTATCTTTATGGTTTTGAAAGCTAATGGATTACATTTATTTGAACTGGAACCATGTGAATTCAATTATGCAGTAGTCACCTGGACCAGCGTACAGTCTGTGATGACCTCCAAACTCCTTGCAAACTGTATTACTTACATTATGTTTTCTTGCTGTTATTCCTGCATAGAAAAAGTATGCCATGCAAGGAGCAGGAACCCCTTTAGTTTATCCCATCATAGATGACTTTAAAGGCTACATTCCTTGGAATAGGTGTACATCAGCAGAAAGAAGTATTTTAATCTTTTTTTTTCTAATTGTGATCCATGTTTAACACAGTCAAATTCTTTGTTAAATTACATATAAAAATGCAAGTCAGCAAGACAGCTTTCTCTACAATCAGTGAGGAACATATCTAGTACCACAAGATTCATGTCAGGAAAGACTAATATAGAACCTGGGCTACCAATTTTTAGAAACAAGTAATCATCCCCCCACACCCCCAAATGTTGCAAGACACAACGTCTCAGCAAATCTGCCATCTAAATGTCCTTTCTTCTCATTCTGATTAGTAATTTTAGACATATATACAGTATTATTGTTAACCTATTTTTTTTAAGAATATATCCTTTCTGTCTCTATGAAAGGTGTTTGTCTGACCTCTTTATTCCTCCATCTACCACTTCTCTTGTTCAGAATGCTCTTCATGCCCATCTTTTTCAACAGACGAAAGACGAATATCCTTGAGACAGAATACCTACTGAAGCATCTCAGACAAAGGAGTAATAAGGCCTAATTTCATTTAAATCACTGAAGTTTTGCTAAATCTGTGAAGGTCTGTGTTGAGATACCTTCTCTAAGTATTCATTTTGACTACATTGTTTCTTGGGGAATAAAGGACAACGAAGAAGTAAACATGTAAGATGCATTCAAACGAAATACATGGTTTTATTGGTTTGTGTCTTTTACTCAGTGAAAAATAGACATCTTCCTCAATGTGTTTTCCTGATACAGCACCAACAAAACCATTTCTTGCTTCTTAAAACCTTTTTCCAATAAAAGTATCTCTTGAACAGCACAATAAGCCACCCGAGATGTACATATACATATGTGTGCGCATACATGTATTTATACACATGTTCATTTTTCAGCTGTATTAACAGCTCATGGTCAGATACTTGAAATTATAGGCATGGAAATGAAGCAACTCGTCTGCTTGGATCATTTGCAGGATATGTCTTTAATGTTATTTTCAAAGTGTCTCTATCACACCTTCCCATCCAATTCAAAATGCATTAGCAAAAGAGCAATGTTCTACCAGCAGGGAAACACACCTCCAGTGTATAAACATAATCTCTAAATCTTACGTTGTCTTTGAAAGGGACAGATAGAAACAGAGTTAGGAAAATTAAGAAATTTTATCCTAAAGCAAGAGATATTACTGATTCTTTAAATCAAACTGTTTTCAGCAATTCCATTTTGGTGTGTAATACACAGAAGCAACATCTAGAGAAAAAACAGAAGCAAATGCTTCAGAATATCTTTCCACACCAGCTCTTCCACTTTCTGCATTACTTTTGCTCTTCAGTCTTAGGATACTCTGGCCTTCTCTAACTGCTACCATTCAAAGCTTTTTTTAGAGATTCTGTTGACCTTTAAGTTCCAGGCAGCAGTTAAGTTTACCTACTGTAGCATATCCATATGAATGGTCTGGGAAAAAAACAGGTCATTTTTGCCCTTTAATTCCCCATAATACAAGAGAAAAGAGTAAGGGTGGAAGGAAATCAATCGTAACTTATCCCTTGACGAATATCAGCAAACACTGTGTCACAAAACCAATGTGAAGAAATGGAGTATGGATTTTCTGCTGGCATTTGTAAAGTGTTTGTGTCAAAGTATTTTTCTAATATAGCAAAGGTTACAGTTTAACAAATTAAAGCACATGTTTCTTTTGAACCAACATGCTGGTCATTTGGGTTAATTTAAATGGCTTGTGTTTTTCTAATAAACTCTTAACCTAACCTACTGTGATTATGGCCAGTCTTTGCATTAATCTGCCATAAGTAATTGCTTTTTCATCAAAATGAGCTGAATGACAACAGTGTAATAGTCCATGAATTTATCTAATACAATTTGGAGGAAATATTATATACCACTTAAAACATGTCCAGAAGTGAATTTGCATTGCAAAAACTTAAGCAATGATTGAGTTTTAATATCTATCATTTTTGATGGCTCAAGTGCTCTTTGATATTACAGGAATGCTTGAATGAGATAATTATTTTCCTGTGAGTTATAGTTTCTGTCATTAAATTTCCTAACAAAGACAAAGCCTGTCTTTGTTTTCCTAGTCTCTATGACTGAATTTACTTGAAACTTGTTTATATAAATATTTAGTACTTTTGAATTATAGTGTGGCAACTTATAAGGAAGACAGCATAAACGCAAGTTGTCATCGGATTGTCATGCATTACCTCAGTAATGACCATCCCAGGAAATTAATTCCACTTTATCTAATAATTGAACACCAAATATAATTTTACAAGACATTCTTTATGCTCTACTCCCAGTGGTTTTTGCTCACATACGCAAGTCTTTTAGGAAAATCCTTCATAAATGTAGTATCGTTATAAAGAATTTCATGAAGGTTCTATGTGTGATTCATGAAAATACGTTGACTACCTAGCAGACTGTTCAGTACTAATGCAAATGCATTTCTTTATATGTAAGAAAAACCAAGCATCAGAACATTTTATTTTGTGTATTAAAAAAAGAAACAAGATTTTAGAACACAAACGTTTTCCAAATAATTGAGATCATTTTGGTATCAAAGCCATGGACCAGTTTCTTCTTTTTTAATTCTTAGGACTTCAGTGAGATGACAAAAAACTAGGACATTTAGTATCAAGGTGTGGTCTAACTGGTCCCTTCATAAGAATAGTTTCACTCATATTAAGTGTTAACTGATATGCTCACAACTTTAAGTGAGCATCTTTAAATTATTTACAGTGTTACAGTATCACAGTATCGTCAGGGTTGGAAGGGACCTCTGGAGATCATCTAAGTCCAACCCCCCTGCCACAGCAGGGACACCTACAGCACATTGCACAGGATGGCATCCAGGCGGGTTTTGAATGTCTCCAGTGTGGGAGACTCCACAACCTCTCTGGGCAGCCTGTGCCAGTGCTCTGCCACCCTCAAAGGAAAGAAGTTCCTCCTCATGTTAAGATGGAACTTCCCGTGCTCAAGTTTGTGCCTGTTACCTCTAGTCCTATCACTGGGCACAACTGAAAAAAAACTGTTCTCATCTACCTGGCACCCTCCCCTTAAGTATTTATAAGTATTGATAAGATCCCCCCTGAGTCTTCTTTTTTCTAGACTAAAGAAAGACATTTGGTCATTAAACATGACCAAAATGTCTTTTAGTTTTCCATTGCCATTAGTGCCTACAGCACAATAATTAAATACATGAGAGTGTCCCAAGCTTTCAACATTTAACTAAACCTTCACAGATTTTGCCTAACTGCACATACATGGACATAAATCTTACCGTGAGTGGTATACAAAAGGTCTCTCAAGAAAATGAACTGTGCTGAAGAGGATAAATAAATTCTTTCTAGTTCTGAGGTTAGACTCTCTCATAAAGGGGTTGAGACCACAAGTTCTCAGGATTCCTTCGCAGACGAAGAGCACAGCAGAAGACTGCTTGTTCAATGTTTATGTGATCAACATTTGTGCAATATGTCTGCATAATGCAACAAATGGAATGCCTTTTCAAAGAACAGTTTCCACATTTTCCTCTGCTGAATATAATACTGAGAATCAATCATTACAATAAACATTATATAACTGCAAAACCCAAGAACATGCAAAGAATCATGTAGCAATAATCCATCAACTACTGAACAGTCCATGCTAATATGAACTTGTGGGTGTCCTTGACACAATTCTGGTTTAAAAGCAATAAATTCTAAGACACGGTTGTGTCATGTCCTGGGGCACGAGCATACCAAGGCTTTATTACAAAAGGCAATAACTCTGAGGTTACATTCACTTACCTTTAATTGTTGTTAACTATTGATTTATTTTTAATACAACGATTTTCATCCACCTTTAAAATGTAATATAACATTATTTTCAGATGAATGAATCTGCTTCAGTAAGTACCATACTATGAGTAGTCAACAGCAGTTAAAACAAAAAAATCTCCAGTTCACACCCAAGACTGATATTGTGATGATCTATACTGGAGGATAAACTGTTATTACAAATATGAAGGTGAAGTGGTCCAAAGTGCAAGTAATTAGGACAAGACAGTTTAAGTATCAGCTAACACACAGTTACCTTGATGACTCTCTTGATGTAAACTGTTCAGATATAACATAGTTTCTATTTTATTTAACCTTTAAAATGTGAATATTCTACCTCTTTGATACTCAGACTTGGATTCTCATAAAGTGAATGCAACAGTGTGTATATATTTAGTTTAATTTGCTTAATCCTTTCAGTACAGCATTGTCCTATGTCAGGTTCAATTTTTTTTTCCATGTAGCTCTGAAGTAATGGCTTTACGATGTTTAAAGAATTTTCAACCAAATGTTTTTCATTGCAGAAATACAGTTTTGTCAAAATTCAAATGCTTTGTACTCACAAACTTGATCAGCAGCAAATTTTACTCTTTAGACTTGTTTCTTGAGTTCAGGAGACACTTCTGACTTATTCTTCAAATAAAGGACTAAGGGAATAAGTAGGGCATAAATATGAGATGTAGGATAGTGAGGTACAATCTTTTCATTCTTCCACAGTTGGTTAGGCTCCTGATCGTGGGCTTTGGTCTTGCAGGGAGATGATTTTTGGTGACTTAGATTTTTTCCACTATAAAAGCAAACCACCAAAATGCTTCAGAAACTCTTCAATTTCATTTCAGTTTTGAACAGGAATTCAAAAGTTTTGCAGACACAGACAGAAATTACCTTTCTGACTTATTTCTGTCCTCTGAATTGCCAGGGTTATTTTCCTATTACATTACCTAGTACGTGCTAGCCCTTTCAAACTGTCCACATTTTCGCAGTCTTTGCCCTGTTCCCTTCTACAGAGTATGAATTAATTTATTTTTTATAAAAAAGTGACCACTCAGAATGCTACAGGATCACTTGCAAAACAGAGACTCACATACACAGAATGTTAGTGTAATGCTCAGCTATTTGCTCTTGGTCTTGCTAGAGAACCCGGGATCTGAATAGATGTGAAACAACTGTGGTACTGCCGGGTGGTCCTGGATCAATGCACGGGGTGGGTACCACCCATTAAGAAACTTGTACATGATGACAATGCTAATGTGCAATACACTCCTAATTCATTTCATCAGCACAGTTCCCAGAAATAAACTAGTAAAGCATAAAGGATATCTGTTTGTGGGAACCTAGAAAAGAATCAGGGCCAAAATTACCTGTATTCTATACCATTCAAAGAATTAGCATAAGGATTTCAATTTACTTAGTACCACAACAAGCAAAGAGAGCTTGCAGTGTCAATACACTACAAAAAATAAAGGGAAATGAATCTGCTTAAAACCCTGACTGTTGCCTGTGGCTTGTCTGAGCAAACTGAGCTTCTAACTCTAGCAAAATATGGCAAAACTCCGGTCCAGCATCAGAATCCCTCCCACTCAGTCATGTCTAGCAACTTCAGTTCTCCTTAGACATTGGCAAAATGGCTCTAGGTCACTGATCTTGAGGGAGTGAGTGGTGGAATGTGTTTCCTGAGCTGACAGAAACACGAAGAATTCCAAAGGCAGACCAAAAAGGTCAGAATTATGCCTTTGGCCATTGGGGTTTGATTCAGGGCAATAACTGAGGAAAAGATATTATTTTATTGTGTTTCTAAGTCATATAAAGGAGTGCCCAGACTTAACAGGATGGATGCTTCTTTTCATGGAGCATATGTATGACTAAAATAAAGTAGTATTGTGCTGACAACTAAAATACTGAACAGTAACGTTCATCTGAAGATAGAAGAAGGAACAATCTCAGACCCGCACAAGAGTCTGTGTTCATTTCTCGTTGCAGCTGCTCAAACACAAGGTAGAAACCTTACCTTTCTCAATATATTAAAAGATTATCCCAGAAATTTCCAAAATCAAAGTTTGCTCTAGAATATAATCTGGACAAATTACTAGTCCAAAATTTGGCTTCAATACAGGTTTTTTGAACAACAGTTTACTATTTTTGTTAAAAGCATTACTTAGAAGATATATTGGGTTAGGTACTATATAAACATACAGGTAACAGACAGGCCTTGATCAGAAGACCTATGCGTCTAAGCAGAAAAGGCAGATCAAAAGCAAATGGTGTTACCATTACAGAATTTGTAACAGTTTTCCTTGATTTACTAGTTTTGATTTTTTTTTTTTTTTTTTAAAAGTCCACTTCACTCTTGTTCTTCTTGCTACAAATCAGATTAACTTCTGGTCATTTGTCTTCCTTCCGCCTTTCAATGAATGAGAAAGCAACACTGTGATTAAGTTTCCTCAATGCTATTACAGGTGATTATTTTTAACTCATGATGCTGAACAAAGCATGCTGCCAATTGACTTGCAATCCTCTCTTTCCATTTTAGACATTTAAATAAGATTTGAGTTAATTACTTTTGATATCATGTACTTCTGGTTGGGGTAAGAAGATATCACTTCACATACTCTAGAGTTTTGAAACATAAGAAGTCACATGGAACTGCTTTTAATGAAGGGCTTCCAGTGGAAGTGTTCTTATATGACTGTGACATCCTTCTATTCAAAACACATGAAATATTTGTTATGTATCTGGTTCACCTATATCAGATAAGACTGTCCTTTCTGCCCTGAAGAATTCCCTTTTCATCTCTTTACCTGATCTGTCACAACTTTCGACGTAACCAGAATTTTAATGCACTTTAACCTACATCACAATCACTTGTTCCTATAAAAAGCATAAAACTGTAAAATTGGATTAGCACTATAGAGTTTAATATGTAATTTTAAATCAGTAAAAAATAGGATTTTAGGCCAGGATTTAGGAAGTTCTGACTCTGGTTAGATTTGACAGGGAAAAGAAAAGGGAATAAAAGAAAGCACTGCTTGGATTCAGAGGATTAAGACTCCTTAATACTTGTAGCTCTAGACTGGGATTATTAAGCATTTAAATATTTTGCTGTGATAGATCTTTGATGCCTAACTAGGAAAGTAAGCTCTGTAATAAAATATGCAAAAAAAATGGTTTTAAAATAGGGAGGAAATTCATAAAATTAATAGACCTAGAGAATTTAAAAAATGTAATATGGGAATAAAATAGAAGTATTCAAAATTTTTTCAAGGAATGGCATGTGGATGCACATATAAACAAACTCATTGACTATTTAGAGCTTAAGCCTTGTGAATAACTGGTAGGAAGAAACACTGAATTTCGGGGAGAAAATAGATTTGCAATCATTTTAATATGCATCTCTAAAATAATATAAGTTATGTATGATAACCTGTGTTACAGGTGAGCTAGATACCAGAGATGTGTATTTCAGCTAAATGTTTCTGGATTTGGGTTATTTAGGTGAGATTTGCTATAGGGACAAATAACTTTGGGTGTCTAGTGTAGAATAGTTTAAGGGCACATAATGTTAAAATAACATCTGTGTATGGTTTCTGGATTTAATTACAGTGATTGCTTTTGAAAACTTTGTCCAACATAGACACAGATCTGTAATCTGTGAGGAAGAAAATGTAGCCTTCCTTTTCAACACTGTAGATAATCCCAGACTTTACGCTTAGAATGTATCACAGCTTTTCAAATCAGAAATGTTCATTATTAGAATGCTAAAGTTTCTGCCATGTGCTTAATAGAATTTTCAACGTATGAAAAAAATGGTGGTCTATCTACTCATGGATGGATCTGTCATAAGAACATAATAGCCTTCTTACTTAGAAGTGTACCAGAACTTAATCACAGGAAAATGTTCTCTCACAGAACACTCTAGAACAAAATAGAGCAGATCTGTCCATTCTTATCTCAATGACCTGTTCCTAGCACACAAATAGAGTCATTACCTCTGTCATTATTTGGGACTGTTTGTGTATCTAATAGTTGATCACATAATTTCAAAGATACAAAATCAAAACTACTACTATGCATAACCTATTTTTCTCTTCACATTCAAAGACACCTTAAATAAAACCATACCAATGATAAGTTTTATCCCAAAAAATGTCTAAACATAAGCTATTAATAACCTTAGGTTTTTTCTGAAGCCAGTGGTGAGAAATGACACCTTCAGAGACCAATTCATTTTAGATACATATTTTAGGAGGAGATGAAACACCCATTCCAGAAGTTTATTTTTCCCTAGATAAAGGTGATGAGTCTACACTTAGATAATGTTTAGACACATAAGCAGAGTGGGAAGAAAAGCCTTCTTGGAAAAATACCTATGTACCTCTTGAGGGAAGCTCTCACACTTAAAAGCCTTAAGAGCAGTAACAATAATTGCAGGGCAGGTGATGCAGTTAATCAGTTTCAGTAAGCTCTGACCTGTTCATTGTCTGCTTCAATTAGAGTTCTCACCAATACACACAAAGAAGCCCTTCAGAGGTTCCAGCTCTTTCAAATAATTAAATTCCAACCACCCTGCTCTCTCCAAAATAATTTGAACCTTTGCTTGGAAGGAACTGGCTGTCTCTACAACATGCAGTATATATTTACTATTTAAACTGGCAAGTTATTTCTATCTTTGACTTCTTATCTGTGCTGGGTTTGACTGAGGTAGTGTTAATTTTCTTCATAGTAGCTAGTATGGGGCTATGTTTTGGATTTGTCCTGGAAAGAATGTTACTAACACAAGGATGTTTTAGTTATTACTGAGCGGTGCTTACACAGCATCAAGGTATTCTCTGCTTCTCACACCACCTCACCTGCAAGCAGGCTGGGGGTGCAGAAGGAGCTGGAAGGGGATACAGTTAGGACAGCTGACCCCAGCTAACGGAAGGGATATTCCATACCATATGACATCATGCTGAGCATATAAATCTGGGCAAAAAAGAAGGAAGTAAGGGACTTTCAGTCCTATGGTGTTTGTCTTCCCAAGTGACCATTAGCCATGGTGGAGCCCTGCTTTCCTGGAGATGGCTGAACACCTGCCTGCCAACGGGAAGTAGTGAATGAATCCCTTGGTTTGCTTTGCTTCTGTGCGTGGATTTTGCTTTACTTATTAAACTGTCTTTATCTCAACCTATGACTTTTCTTACTTTTAGTCTTCTGATTCTCTCCCCCATCCCCTGGTGGGGAGTCAGCAAACAGCTGTGTAGTGCTTAGTTGCCAGCTGGGGTTAAACCACAATATTGTCCTTTAAGTAGCTGAGAATACTTGCCAATAGAATAAACTATATTGTTATCCTTCTTTCCCCTTACTATTTTATATTCTTTAGAATCTGGTTGACATGAAAAAATGGTTAAGAATGGCTACTGAAGTATTATTCTGTCAGATTCAATTTGTTAATTTGGTCATCGTTCATCAATACACTATGAGGATGTTTCAAAGACAAGCCTTTTGGGGATGTATATGCAGAATTGACCCAATTCTATGGATTACCAGCAGCAGCACTCATTTGTAACATTCACTAATGTCAGATAGGTGCAAAATAATAGTAAATAATAAGTCACTGTATGTTATGGCCCAGACATCAAATATTCAGACATGGGTTGAACAGACTTACCAGGAGAGTTTGTAGAGCTTTAGCCTTCGCGTTAAACATAGTCTTTCAGCATTGCAAAACTGTTATACTCAAGTCAAAACACTATGGGTTTTATGCCTTTTGTATATGGCGTATCTAGGATATTTGGATCACAAATATTCTTTGAAGCAGCCTGAGCATGTCTACTGCACCGTAAAGGAAGCAGCCTTTTTTGTGACCGAAGGTTGGATTGGAAAATACAGTGCAGGATCATAGAATCACAGAATGGTTTAGGTTGGAAGGGACCTTAAATATCACCTAATTCCAAACCCCCTGCAATGAGCAGAGACACCTCCCACTAGACCAGGTTGCTTAAAGCCCCATCCAGCCTGGCCTTGAACACTTCCAGGGATGGGGCATCCACAATTTCTCGAGGCAACTTGTTCCAGTGTCTCACCACCCTCATAGTGAATTTTTTTTTCCTGATATCTATTCTAAATCTACTCTCTTCCAGTTTGAAGACATTACCCCTTGTCCTATCACTACATGCCCTTGTAAAAAGTCCCTCGCCAGCCTTCTTGTAGGACCCTTCAGATCCTGTAAGGCTGCCATAAGGTCTCCCCAGAGTCTTCTCTTCTCCAGGCAGAACAACCCCAACTCTCTCAGCCTGTCTGCATAGGAGAGGTGCACCAGCCCTCTGATGATTTTTGTGTCCCTCCTCTGGACCGACTCCAACAGGTCCATGTCCTTCTCATGTTGGGGGCTCCAGAGCTGGATGCAATACTCTAGGTGGGGTCTCACGAGAGCAGAGTAGAGGGGCAGAAGCACCTCCCTCAACCTGCTGGCCACACTTCTGATGCAGCCCAGAATATGGTTGGCTTTCTGGGCTGCGAGTGCACTTTGCCGGCTCATGTTGAGTTTCTCATCAACCAACACCCTCAAGTCCTTCTCCTCAGGGCTGCTCTCAATCCGTTCTCCGCCCAGCCTGTATTTGTGCATGGGATTGCCCTGGCCACATGCAGGACTTTGTACTTGGCCTTGTTGAATTTCACAAGGTTTGCACGGGCCCACCTTTCATGCCTGTCCATGGGATCCACGCCATCCAAGGGATGCCTGGCATCCCTTCCTTCATGTGTGTCCACTGTTCCACACAGTCTGGTGTCATGGGCCAACTTGCTGAGTGTGTACTCCATCCCAACACCCATGTCACAAAGAAAGATGTTAAACAGCAACGGTCCCAGAACTGATCCCTGAGGAACACAGCTTGTCACTGCTCGCCACCTGGACATGGAGCTGTTGACCACAACTCTTTGACTGCAACCGCCCAGTCAGTTCCTTATCCACCAAGTAGTCCATTGGTCCAATCCATGTCTCTCCAATTTAGACACCAGGATGTCATGTGGAACAATGTCAAATGCTTTGCACAAGTCTGGGTAGATGACATCTGTTACTCTCCCCTTATCCACCAACACTGTAACACCATCGTAGAAGGCAACCAAATTTGTCAGGCATGATTTGCCTTTCGTGAAGCTATGTTGTCTGTCACCAATATTAGCCAGCTTTTTTGGTTCCCTCTTCCTTCCAGGGCTTTATCCCATTGTACTCCAGCAAGCAGATCCCCAAAGAAGCTAAAGCCTGCTCTCCTGAAGTCCAGGGTAGCAAGCTTACTGTTGTGCCCTCCTCACCACCCTGAGGATCTCAAATTCCACCATCTCAGGATGAATAATTTCTGTATCCTATGCCACAGTCATAGGTGCAGTGCTTTCCAGTCATGCTGTACCCACTGCGTCTGCCTCTCGTCTATACTGTACTTAGGATGGCTTCATCTATAGATTCAAAGCCCAGTTCTTAACTTTTGTAAAATGCCTTGGAGCATATATTCATTTGCACCAGGTGAAAGACCTAGGTGCTTGTTCTCTGCATGCAAATATTCACTACAGTCCCCTGTCAATGCAAGAACTGGTCGCCACTCAAACAAATGATGTTACCCTCTGCTCACACAGTGTTACACTTATTTGCTGCACAGAGACTCTGGAAGTCAGTAAATACTTTAAGAACATCTCTCTAGGATTGTAGTCACCTCAGCAACACAAGAGAGTGCCATTAAATCATGATTCTGAACCCAACAGCACGTTCTAAGGACAATATCATTTTCTGTGTAGAGCTGGCCATTCTAGAAACCAAGTATTCCAGGTACCATATAAGCTTTCTGCCTTGCACTAACTATATTCAGATCTACATCAACTCTGGATCCAGAGTTAACCATGGGCAGCCCAGGTTGTGACATCCATTTTATGAACTTACCTCTATGTTTAACTCCTTCTGCAAACCAAGTACCATCCAGACTTGGAAGAATGCTTCCAGCTCAGATCTGCAAGAGAAAGAAGCAAAGTTTCCAGTTGCGCTATGCCTAGAAAAACATCATGGCCCTCCTAAGACTGGTGGTAGGCAATGAATCAGTCTGCACCACAGGAAGGGCTCTAAACTACTCTCATAATTGCTGTTTGATGTGCCTTACAGGGTTGCAGCCAACCATATCCTTATTGAGACACCAATGCCCCTAGCACCCTTCCATGTCCTTGGTCTCAGTAGTACCTCACAACTTCAAAAACTAAGATTTTTCTTTTTATAACAAAGGGATGATATAATTTTCTGATACTTATGTTCTATTGCACAGAAAAAGCTTTTTGTTGATTTCAATACTGGTGAAGTTTGCAAACAAATTCAGTATCTCGAAGTCCACTGTGTTTCAAACAAGTGCTGCCTGTAGCCATTAATTTGTTTATTATGACTGCAATGTGCTTTCAGAAAGAATAACTATCTTCAGGCCCCAATCTAGATATAATCATTACTTTATTTTTATTATTATTTTTAATTCAGTCTGGACAGTTACCATATAAAGATTGCCAACAATAATGACTAGATTTGAGCATTTAGAAGTAAATTACTAAGTATAATGAGAAGACGTGGACTTAATTTGCATTTACGACAAAAAAAGAACTGGACATCAGCCAGTGCTTAGATTTATTAACACTCAGAAATGCTGTCACAGCTCATGTGTACATGGGACATTAGTCATGCATTTTGTTAATCTAACATAATATGGAACATAATTTATCAGAACATCAAAATAATAGCTTTTACTCCATTTCCCTGTGTATGTGGGGATATGCACAATAGACTCTGAAGCTATACATGCACTCTATTAGAGTTAATTGAAACTAGATGATACAATTAACCTGCTTCTTAGTAAAAAGCATTAACACTTAATGTAAAATTCTAATCACAATGAAAGAGAGTAACATTGGAAGGAAATGCGGTGTATAACTGCAAATCACCCTTTTTAATTTCTTGAAAAATAAAATGGAAAAATAGTCAACAATAAACGAAAATAAAAAATATCAAAAACATCAGCTGGGTCAGCTACTGTCTCTACAGCTATGCTCATTGTATTTTGATGTTCCATGGGAATATGACATTTTCAGTCACTTCCAGAAGTTATGAGTACACTAACTCCTGGTATTTAGATGCAACACAAGAGAACTGAACAGGTAGTCATGGTATGAATGAGTTGTAAAGATAATCCATTTACACTATACACTGTATTGTTTTAAAAATTGAAGTTTAAACTTTCTGTTTAGAAAGTATCCAAATAATGCAATAAAACTGCCTTAATTTTTCAGTTGATTATGATTAATTTTTAATACAAACGACTGTCAAAATTTCCAGGACTCTAATTTCTCAATTCTCCCAGAAAAAATGAAAAAAAAAATTCATATTAACACTTTCTTCATTGGCTGACTCTGTGGTCTTACATTTTATTTCTTCAATTTTCTTTTTATACATGCAAACAAGAATAACAGAAAAACTAAATTAATATATTTGGCAAATGATGGTATGTTACATGAATGTTTATGGATAAAGGTCTTAAAAAAATGTAATATACCATAAAGACTGCAGCTGTATGGAGTGATACAGATGAAATCAACATCATAAGTGCATTATATGGTAAACATATATGGTGATAAATATACACCAACAGATTTGGGACCGATTAGCAGGCGATATTAAAAGTATTTTTAAACTAATATTACAGTTTGTGATAATTCCTAGAGTGTAGCCTTGGAGAATGAAATCATCTGTCTGAGTGCAGAACAAAAGACCAACACATAGCAGAACCTCAATAGTGTTTAAACAAAAAAGAAAAACCTCTCTTATTTTTCCTTTCCAGGATTCTAAAGTTCTTCAGGAAAGCTAAATATTTACCCGGATCTTGGGTTGGCTGCGTGCTTCTCAAAAGCATGAGAAAAATCAAATTTACCCACTCCCGGAGCGTTGTGTTAAGGTTGTTCCTTGCTATGGGAAAGTTAGGGAGAGAATTAGGTTGAATAGCTGATATTGGGTTGAATAGATGATAATGTATAGAGGGAAGGGGAGGGGAAGATGGAGACGGCTTAAAGACCTAATTTGCTTATCCTACTGGGACTGTACAGGGGGAGGAGGGGGAATTAGCAGCTGCTGCTCAGTGACTGGTGCCCTGAATATTTCCATGCTCTCCTTAGCAGAAAGATCTGCAAAGCTTTTCAAAGGAAAAGTAGGTACTAAATCTGTGGCTGCCCCAGGCAACTGCCTACTTAGCCTGCATCTAGGTTATTCAAAAAGTCTGGTGTGGAAGCCATGAAGAAATAAAAAGGAAAAATAAAGTAATATTGGCACTTTCAGGTGCTACTGTAAACTATTTCTGGGCTTTATTTACATAGCTACTTTCACTGGGAACTAGTATAGCAAAAAAAGAATGCACTTAAATCCATTTTTTTTTTTTTTGTTTTTGTGGCTGCATTTTGCTTTTCTCTCTGATTTATACATTAAGGTTCCTAGAATCCCTTGAAAAGTCTATGTGTATGCACAGCCATATTCAGCTTGACCCTTTCTCACTGTCTGGCTTATTTATTACCTTTGATGTGGGTATGAGGACAATGAAGGTTTGGAATACTTTTCTGTGCAACAGAGACAGAAATATGTCTTAATCCTATTTTAACTCTGCCAAAGACCTCCCAGAGACCCTGCAACTGGTCAGATGGAGCAACTGAAAAGCTTCTTCCATTTTCTTTTCTAATGAAGCGGAAATACCTGCTGCCCTTGATTTTTCTCCCTGAAACGCAAAAATGGTTGAAACAGGAAGAGCTGAAAGGAACTTCTGTACCTTTGCTCTGTGCCATGGGAAAACAGGTCACTATGCTGTTTGCTTTACACAAAAGTCTCTGCTTTCCGTTGTACCAGTGCCCTCTTGATGCACAACATACAATACCTGCAGAGGCAGGCTTCGGAGTGACACACCAGTTTCCCCATACCAACCAAGGCCAAGGGAATTAGCGTGTAACCTCTTCTTTCCTCCCTCCTGGCAGGAACAGGCCCACAGCTGTAGTGGCAGATCTTGCTCAGACTTGACACTTCCTGAGTGAGCAGCTCATCCCTTGTCATGAATGGCTATTACACATTACTCCAAGCTTTGTGGTCCATCATCCCAAGGAGAACTCTAAAGTGCATCAGCTGGACAAGGGATTTAACTCCCCTTTTTATAAGTCTGAAACAAAGATGAGGAAAAAGTATGGAAATAGCTGCAAACAAAAGAGAAATTACATATTACAAGTGCAATTGCTGGAGAAAATACATAAGGATTTTATTGAAAGCAGATGTTCCAGCTTGGAACATTAAGTCTATTTTAGAGAGAGGCAGGAGAAAACGCATGTAAAATCAATCTGCATTTTCAGAAGACAACCCAATCATTTTTAATCTTGGCATCATTCATAATTAAGTCAGATTATCAGTCTAAAAACAGAATGAAAGTGTCATATAAGTACTTCCGTGAAAGCAGCAGTAGCATACTTAATGTTTACTAGAATTTATTAAAAATGAAGTAGAAGAAAGATTACCTAAAAGAAAGAAAAGCAATCCCATGCTGCATTTCAGAAAGGAGTTGAATTTAGTGCTAGCATAAAATAAGTGTTGTAATATAAAATTGCACTAAGTGGCAGGAAGGGTTTTTAAAGCATAAATAATGTGAAATTACTAGATGTGCATTTAAATGCAGTGAAAGTAACAATCTGCCATCACTTGAATAAAAAAATGCAGGATTGCAGTTTTTTTGGTGGCACTCTGATTAAAAACATATCACATTAAGGTTTTCATCCTCTCCATTAATAATGTCTCAGACCACTTGAACAATCAGAACTGGGAACAGCTATTTTAAGCATTCCAGATTTCTATATAATAAAATATGTAGTAAATGAGTAATTGGCCAGGGTAAGGGATAAGTTTTAAGTAATGTAAATGATACCTGTCTTAATATTTTACAATAACAGGCTTCCAGATGATGCTTCAGTTTTTGATCCTCGCTCAGCTCCTTGCACTATAGGAGGAAGGAGCCTCATTCCAAGTGGGATTCAGATAATGCAAAATGCAAAAACAACCTTTATTCTCTCTTAAAATGATGAACAGCTAAAGTACAATGAGCATTTTCTCCATCACTTCTTTGACCAAATTCCTCCTCAAGTCATATGAAATTTACTATAAAACCTGCCAGTTCAGAGCTCGTAGATCTCTACCCTGCCCCTGTTGTAATGCTCACATGACTGAGAATAGAGCAGGAGTTTTATTCGTAAGAGCTCCCTTCCTGACCTGTTCTGCTGAGAAACATGTGAGGATTGAAGGGAAATTATACAAAAGTAGCTCTTTCTGAAGCCATGAAAAAGAGGCGAGGAGTTAATTGAGCAAGACTGGGACAATTTTCAGTCAAGCAATTCTTCCAGAGCGACAGGAAGAAGGCTTGCCCAGGGACACTCAGGTACTATTTTATCGTGTTTAAACAAATATGGGGAGTGGCACTTGGCAAAAGGAGAAAGGATGTAATGAACAGCATGGTCTGGTAGGAGGGAGAACAAAAGTAGGTAACAAACACCAGAATTACATTCTTCTATCAGTGAATGCTTTATTCATTAGTTACACAACTGTCATTTTTTTTCTACGATGACCATGTACATTTTTCTTACCCTTTCATTCATCTTTAAGCTTCATTGTTTTATGCACAAAGAGTTTGTTAAATGAAAGTTTTGCCTACACAGCTGCCTAGGAAAGACATACAGTGAGATCAGAAATTTCCAACAGCTTAAGTTAATGCTATCTCTCAGTCTCAAAAGAGACTGATAGTTATTTGAGTATGGCCGGTAAAAAGAAATCACAAGAAGTTAATTTTTCTGAGTGTTAAATTTGGGTTGTGTTTCCAGCTTTCTTTTTCATAAGCTTTTTATGTTTCAGGTTTTGGCTTATTTAAGTTCTGCTTGGTGAACGATTAAATTGGTTTACGAATGAAGAAAACAGAATTTGAATGACAGCAGAGCTTTTATGAAACAAGAGCTCCCATGCACAGAATCACAGAATCGTCAGGGTTGGAAGGGACCTCTGGAGATCATCTAAGTCCAACCCCCCTGCCACAGCAGGGACACCTACAGCACATTGCACAAGATGGCGTCCAGGCGGGTTTTGAATGTCTCCAGTGTGGGAGACTCCACAGCCTCTCTGGGCAGCCTGTGCCAGTGCTCTGCCACCCTCAAAGGAAAGCAGTTTCTCCTCATGTTAAGATGGAACTTCCCGTGCTCAAGTTTGTGCCCGTTACCTCTAGTCCTGTCACTGGGCACCACTGAAAAAAGACTGTTCCCATCTACCTGGCACCCTCCCCTTAAGTACTTATAAGTATTGATAAGATCCCCCCTGAGTCTTCTTTTTTCTAGACTAAAAAGACCCAAGTCCCTGAGCCTTTCCTCATAAGAAAGATGTTCCAATCCCCTAATCATCTTGGTAGGCCTTTGCTGGACCCTCTCCAGCAGTTCCCTGTCCTTCTTGAACCGGGGAGCCCAGAACTGGACACAGAATCATAGAATGGTTTAGGTTGGAAGGGACCTTGAAGATCATCTAGTTCCATCCCCCCTGCCGTAGGCAGAGACACCATTCCCAAAAGGTCTGAGCAAATTACTGATGAGCAAAAGATGGGAGTTTGTACTTCTTTTATCTGTGAAGGTCAGATTCAGAAATGAACTGGGGTGTTACCGAGCACAGCTTGAGGCACTGCAACACCTCGTGCACTTCATAGGCTTGAGTGGTATACACACATTCTCTGTGTAAGCATAGGGGAAGTTAGGGAGCCCGGGAATGGCGTTCACCGTAGTTAATTCATGACTACTGGGAGTAATGGAAAAATCCAAAGAAGAAACTCTTCTAACTTTTCTGGGTAGTGCACCTGATTGCACCTTTGAGATGGACACCATATAGACACCAGTTTTCCTGGCCTGAAAACTTCTCCTGGAGATAAGATTGTAGTCTATGTTAGACTACAGATTAAACTAAACAGCAGGAGTGAATGTGTCCTTTCAAGTTGAAGTGCCTGCAGTAGTGACTATAAGGTTCATAAGATCAGTGAGTGAATGACCATTTCGAAAGTTATGTCTGTGGCTCAGCAGAGTGTGCCCCAGAAAAGGAGTTATCTACTGTTTTATTCACTGTTTCACAGACCAGGCTCTACACTAATGCATGTAAGTATCATTTTAAAGTGTAATGAAAAAAAATAGAGTAAAGATAAAGAGTTCAAAATTAAAAGGTAGGAAGCAGGATTGTTTAAATTCCAAACAAAAGGGCACAGCACTGAAATCCATTTCTCCCCTACATCTACATGTGACCCGAAAAGGGGGTTGAATAGAGAGGTATTCAAAGTAATGAGTAGCAGTCAAGATTAATAAATGTGAGGATCAGGAAGTTCTGAAAAAGAACTCTGACAGTGACTGGGCAATAAAGACATAAGCGAAATTCAGTAGAATTTTAATATAAAATTAAAGACAGGAAAACAAAGCTCTGATTTTACCTATACAGTGATGGACCCCTGAACTGATTATTAGCTCTTAAGTACAGGGAGAATATAATATTGAGACTACAAAGATATCTTTATTAAAATATCAGCTCTGTGTTGACTGGTAGTCAGAAAAGCAAAAAGAACCTTATAAATTATTAGAAATGGAATAGAGGACAAATCTGCAAAACATCAATACATCGTGTTATAAATCTACTGTCTTGAATACAGGGTGAATTACCACAGTACTAATGGAAAGTATTCGGAAAAGGGTAAAAAGGATGATCAAATGGATAAAATAACCTCCATAAGATTGTTGATCGAAAAAATGGAAAAAAATGACCAAAGTGTAATATGATAAAAGACTACAGAATCATGAGTGGCAATGAGAAAATACATAATGATTGATTGTCCACTGTCTTTTCCAATGCAAAACCAAAGGGACAGTAAGTGAAACTGGAAGGTGGACGATTCGGATGAACAAAACAAGATATCCTTTCACCCAGTTTATAATCACTGTGCTTTGCAGAAACTGTAAGATTATCCATGTCCAGTGGGACAAACTAATGCAGGAGAAATCCTTTGAAATGCATAGGAATTATTTCAGATTCCATGAGACAAGTATTTGAAAACTGGGAGAATGTTTTGGGGAAATATCACAGCACGGTCATCAAGTTTTTTCATTTTCATTTACATTGTCCAAGATAAAGGTATCGTTAGTCTGATGTGGTGGAGTCATATCCATGTCAGCATGGGTTCAAACTCCAAACCTGCAGCAGAATGTTCCCAACAATGAGCTCTAGAAATTTGCTTTCTCTGTCCTGTGCCATAAAGTCTTTTCCTTAGAAATGGGAAAGAAACAGGGTCATTTTGAATCTTCATAGACTATCTTGGGAACCAAACCCAGTCTCTTGGAACTGATGTGTAACCCTCAGGGACAACTATTTTAAATGAAAGTGCTCTGCTTTTGGATCGTCAGACACTGTCAGTGCGTGAACTTTCAGAGCATGCCTAGAAAACACAACACTCACACCTTTACGTACAGGGACGTTTGCTTGGTTTATCCCAAACATTTCTAGCTGTTGTCTACCAACCATTGACACATTTGGGTATCAGGAAGCAGTCAGCCCTTATGAAACCAAATACAAGAATCTAGATGACCAGACTATTGTTCCCCCATTATAGACCCTGAAAATTTAAAAAAAAAAAAAAACGTGTTCTTGATGAAAATTTGGGACTAGTGTTTCAAATACACAGGAACAATCATCTGTCTCGGGCCATCTTCTCATTTCTGGGATCTGAATACCAACTACAATTTACTGAGGTGCACATAGACTTTCAGATTTCCAGCCAAAATGTGATTACCAGTTTTTAGCTGTTTATTGGTACAGCAAGACTATCCTTTTAGCTGCAGTAGTATCCTCTTTCCTTGGTATTTAGTCATCTGATACATGTGATCTGGACAATCATAAGTCCCTCTGCCTTGAATTTTAGTTATATTTAATTAAATCCCAGTTTATGAGTGCACATATCATTTGAAGCAATGAGATTATCATGGAAATTCTGCAGATACACGGACTGTAAATTTAGGGGTATTTATGTTTTTATAATTCTGTTCTGTTCCTAATGCACAGTATTACATTACCAGCATTTCTGTAGAGATTTGAGAAAGGTGAACTTTATTTCTTTTTAGGTTGACTTCCAGGGGACAATTTCTAGATTTTCTGTAGTTATTGCTGGGTTTTGTGTCATTTTGCAATTTTAGTCCTCCTAAGTACCTGAGACAATAAATGCAAGACAGAAACCTTCATGAATGTATACAGTGCTTGTCCTGTCATATACATGTTTTATTTCTTTAGGGTCATAGAGTTATAGCTACTATTACCAGAGAAACAGATAAATATTGCAATGTTGGCAATGGAGAAAGTTGATGATATCTCATTTACTAAGTGGATATGCCTATTTAAAGGATATTAATATTTTGATAGAAGTTCTTGCATGGTATTAATCAAACAAAATGCTCTTGTCTCTGCCTAGTGCACACTGAAATGAAATAGCTACATAATAGACTCTCTATATCTCACTGGTACTCAGCACATTCAGAGTTACTTAAAGCCTCCTTTTCCTGGGAGACTCTCTATTGTTCAGGAAAATCACATGTAATTGTTAAAAAAATACTAAAAGTTTATTGAGCATAAAATAATAATAATAAAATCAATACTATAAAAATGTTCTGAGGTAGTAGAGAGACATTAGTCCTAACAGCCGTAGAAAATGTTGTTATAGAATCAACTGGAACACTTAAAGGTTATGGACTATTGTTCTATTTCCTTGCTTAATAAGGCTTTACTTCAGCAGTATATGAGTATGATTTAATTTTCTTACACATCTTTCTGTTGTGAGAAGAAATTCTCTGTACCACTAGTGAATAAGAAAATGCAAAGTTCAAAAGGCACTGGGGAACTGAGTTGACAAGTTAAAATTAGGGGAATCAAGGATAATCAATGATTATCCACTTTTACATGAGTTTTATGCCAGTGTCACCCTTTGTGTACCAATGTGAACTGAGTCTAATGCATGTCAATTATGACAAAAATATAACCAAGGCAATCCCTTTATAAAATTAAACATTGATTCATGCATAGTCTATTTCTTTTTATCAGAAATGAAGCATTTTTTTCAGTTATGAATTCTCTTGATTTTTATATACCATTTGGTGGTCAATTTCTTATGAAGATAGCGAACAGAGTTCTCTAATAAATTACATGGACATCCACCAGCAATCCCTTTATTTTAGTTAGCAGTTTTTAGTGAATCTCTAGTGAATAATTTTTTGTCACAAGTGCTCATTGGAAGAGAAAACGATGTCTCACTTCCTCTCTAGAAAAGCATCCAGGCTGGTGATTGATATATGGATCTTGTCAGCAAGAGAAGTTGGTTCAGCTTCTCAACAGAGAGAGTCAAGAAATGAACCCAACAACTTTACATGCCAAGTGATTGTTATTCATTTGGCATAGGGTTAAAAGCACTACAGCATCCTATGTTTATATAAACGGCAAGCTAATTTTTTCATAGCATTAGAAATCAACTAAATTATACTAGGTGATAGTCCTTTAAAACATCAAGCTCTCCATACAAAAAAAACCTTCCACCAAAGACAACGACCAGCCAGCATCACCTCTCCTCTTGCCCCAAAATCATGCAAACAGTCAATACTGATCAGTCCCAGATTTGCTGCGGTTTTATTAGTCGCAAGATCCTAGCTAAAATGCCCAGTCCACCCCTGTGTAATTATTGGGCTCACTTGCAAGTTTCCTTAACTTCACCATGACTTCAAAATGAATTTTGATATCTGTCTGATCAGAAGACAAGCACGGTTGTAGAATGGGAAAGGATTTTCTCCAGTGTTTTATCATCTTCCTGAAGGTATGCTGTAGGACTAGGAAAGGAGATTTGGGGGACTAGCTCAAACACAGATGTCTCCCAACAGCCAGACAGATCCCAACATAATGATGTTATCCTTGTGGCTTTTACAAACCCAGAGCAAAAAGCTCACACCACCTCTGGAATGCCATGGTGCTGCATGTACAGTGGCCAGAAACAAACTATGTCTCAGATGAGTCCATTTTTTTTAATGACCACCACTACTGGTATTATTAATGCATTAGAAAAATCCCAGGATCACTCTTTTAATTCTTTCAGGCCAGTACAGTGCCCCTTGATGTTTTAGTTCATAATCTTTTTAAGAATCTACCCCTAGAGTTTCGTAGATCCCTTAATTTTTTAGTGGCAGTCAGAATCACAGCATCCATTTATGTTTAATTAGAAATTCTCTGGTTTTAAAATCAGTTCTAAAGAAAATAATCTTAGAGCAATAAGTCCCCTCCTAAAGGGTACACTCTGGTACTCTTCTGAATTTTGTTTTGCAATTAATTCTTTCTCTCCTTAGGAAAAAGAAAAGAGTTAGTAATCATGCCAAGCTGGCTGATCACTGCAATTATTTGACAGTGATGTTACTTCTAATTATCTTCCCTTTCATTTGCTAAGTGGGATGGTAGTTTTTTTAATCTCAGTGCACCATTCTCCCTTACTGTTTCTGTACTACCATTTGTTCAGCTACATCTGGGGGGAAAAAAGCCCTTTGTTAAATTCTGATAAACAAATAAGCACACTGTGGGAGACATATCTGTAAAGAATAATACTTCCTTCACCATGCAAGAAACTCCAGGGTATGGTGGACTTTATCCTATGTTACCTTATGTGTCTGTGTCTTTTCAGGCTCACATGTAACTTTACTTCACAAAGATTTTAATCCAGGAGATTTGTGCATGTTTCTTGCAGTGTGTGTGCAGAACGAAATCTTGGCCCTTACCTTTGCACAATGAAGCCAATGGCAGAACTCCAACAGCCTGCTTAAGGCCATGATTGTACTTGGATATTTGCAACCTAGCCTCCAGATTTGCCCTTGCTGAGGGAAAACAGTGGATCTTAACTTTTTCCTTTGCCACTTGTGCTGTTTCATGTAACTGAGGGAATTGCCCTCAGTCCTGACAAAAGGGGTAGCTGGTAGTTCCCATGCAGAGCTGCTCTCACTGCAGCAGAATGGCCACTGCTGTGACCGATGAAGTGACCACTTGGGTGGCAGGGAACAACATGCCCCAAAAAGCAGCATCTTCCTCAAGGATATATTAAAGGGATTCTTCCAGGAACAAGAAATAACAAGTACTAAGAAATTATCCATGTTGTTCAGACACTAGTTTGACGCAGCTTGTGCTCCTGGCTGCAATGTGTAGCACAGTCATACAGGGGTGTAAGCACGCTTTTCACATTTTTTTATGTTTGTCACCCGTAAATATTTAATATTCTGTTGGGCACGATTACTTAAAATATTAGCTGATTTTAAATTCCCCATCACTTTTTGGAAACCAAATGTTTGCGCCATTACAATGTTTGAGGCAAGGAGGTTGGTTTTCCTCCTTCATATAATTAGTTTTTCTCTTATGTATACTTAGCACAGTGATTTTTCATCAAGGTTTACTGCTTCCATGTTAGTGGGCTCTATAAAATAACAGTTGTTCTTCATCATCATTGGACACCTTTAAACGTAGGATATTATGAAGGTAATCTTCAATTTCTGAGGCTCTCAATGTGCTCGCTTCTTTTTAATACCTCTGCTCATGCTTAGGATATTCTTAATATTTAAAACCACAAGTCACTCCAGGTCTAGGATTGAAGATGAAACTAATACTTTTCAAAATCTAAAATATAATTTTCTCTTGGACTGCAGACTGCATTAAGAATAGAAGAGTTTTAAATCTCTCTAATTTTGGAGTAGAGTTTTCAAAAAAAACATTTGCCTAACACACTAGAAATGTAAGGGAAATACATGGTCAGAGAACACCCAGCATGGAATTCTCTTCTTTTGGACCAGCTTTCTTCATATGACCACATTTTCATTTGTACAGTGCTCTGATCAGAGTCTAAATGTGCCATAGGAAAAAAAGGTAAATGCAAACTGTGCATTGTATCTTGGACTGAAAGTGGCATCTCGAAGCAGGCTTAACAAATACATTTTTAAACAATATTTCTCTACAGACCCTAACTAATTTTAAGGGAATTCAGTGCTTCATTATACTGCGAATATTTTCTGCAGTAGTACATATTACATCTACGCTTTCATTTTCTTCTTTCAAAGGGAACACAGTTATAAACCGGTGAGAAGAAATTTTATTGTGGCCTTCTGAACTTGTTCACTTTAGCCTATGACTTCTTAACCACTAAGATTCAGGAAAAAAAAAACTTTAATTTAAGGTCTTTAACTTAAGTATGGAAAAAATAATGCTAAAATTTAAAATTGTTGTGTGAAGATATATATGTAGCATATCCTATAAACAGTAGGATTTAGGATACTGAGATAAAATACTGAACAGCACTGGGTAATCTTTATGAAGTGCATGGTCCCTTTTTTCTTTGGAAATGGTACAAGCTGAACAATGATACAGACATGCTTAAAATTAGATACTTATCTTATTATTTTGTTGAATAAACACTTCTTCCTACTTCCTGAGACTTCTTCCACTCTTGAAATTCAGTTCAGTGTGCAGATTGGGTATTTGAAAGAATATCTGTGAGCAGAAAGGCAGGTTATGTTATTTAGTACTTGCTCCCTCATTTCTAATAACTAGTCTTCAAAGCAAAGGACAAGGACACTATGGGTGATATTCTGTGTATGGGCAAACACTTTTTAAAGTAAATAAAGTCTCCACTGATGACAGATAGCACCTTTTCTGACTATGACAGATAGCCATTCAGTGAATTTTCTATATATCCACTGCACAAATTTTATTTCATCAACCTGATAAGGAAAAGTGATAGCAGATAGAAATCTGTGTCAACACAAAGTAAATTAAAAAAGGGGGTCTTTCATCTGATAGTATCTTTTTATATAATGTAATTTCTTTAGCTAATGTTCTGTGTTTTACTTCAAGAGGTTATAGAAAAAAACTGGCTGATGGATTATAAAGGAAATAGGCAAAGATGAACAGAAGGGCATAACATCAAGTGTAACAAAAAGTAGTTGTTCGAGTATGTATTATAAAACCCTATTTGTTGTCACTTTATAAAAGCCATACATTCCCTCTTGCTCTAGAAAAAAACTAGATATTAAGATTAAATAATTCAGATTTATGAGAACTGACGTTGCTTATTACCTGTGAAGTACGATGGCTAAATGACAGTAATGTTTGCACACTTCATGCTCTTCAAACTTTCTTTCATGCTTGTTTTAGATGTGGTTTGATTCACTCCATGTATTTTCATATTCAAGGAACCCAGGAGAGCAAAATGGAAAGTTTTAAACAGTGAGTAGAAAATTCCATGTAAAATTCCTATAAGCAGTGGTGGGATATGTTTATCTGATTCTCCATGGTTTGTATTGAAAATTCACTCAAAACTCTAACAATGGAGCTTTAGTAGAATACTGATTCATTCCAAAAGATTTTCAGAGACATCTGGTATTTCACCAAAAAAAAAGTGACAACCGGTCTATTGAATATTTCAAAGGAGACAGAAACATACTGATTTGTCACAAATAGTAATGCCCATCACTGTTTATCACCAATTGCTTTAGAAAGATGTTTAAAGAGAGCAATATACATAATTCACACTCTATTTGTAAAATCAAGTGTTCTATGGTAATCACCATTGTCTTTAACCTTGAATCAACTGACAAAATATGATTATAAATACTTGTTCTCTCTGAGAATAGGAGAGGCAACATAAGCAAACAGCACACAAGAATACATTAAAATTACTTTTAAAAATAGATTCCATTATAATAATTTGATGATCAACAACTAGTTCAGCCATCGTTTGTATGCTATTATTTTTTACTGAATGAAACCATTCACAAATACCCAGACTGCACACTTACTTGCAAAAGCTAGTACCTATAATTTATAAAATAAGTATTAATGAAAGGAGGGGAAATCAACAATGCAACTCGCTGCATCATGCTGTGAACTTTTTTGCACAGCAGGGTGTATTAAAGGCCATTAGTGTGTCATCTCTTTATTCTGCATTTAGAGGTTTTGAAAATTATGAGATTGATAATTCTGAAAAGGTCTTTTTTTACCTAGTGTTAAGACTGATCCACAATACTTTGTTCATGTGATTTTCAGATTTCCTGATAGTTCTGGCTGTGACATGATATTTCCATTCAACTCTTGACCCAAAAAGCTGCCCTGAACCTTGAAAAACAAGGTAAGTTTTAAATTGCCAATTCAGGAAAGCACTCAAGCATATATTTAAGCATAATTATGTATTTGATTCCTACTGACTTTACTGCAGTTAGCTGAATATGAGTAGTTTCCTGTACTACTAATGAATTTTTGCAAGCCAAGTTTCTGATCCACACTCTAACGAATTCAGAGAGAACCTCTGTGCAAAGCAGAGGTAGAATAGTCCATGGCCAAAGTTTTCAAAGTACCTTTATAGAAATGTGCTATTGAACGGAAGGGGTACTGCAGATATTGGATCCACCAAATGACTGACAAAAAAAAAAGTTATAGAATATAATAGAACACCATATCAATGCCAGTAAAGTTTCTACAGAAAAGTTATCACACAATATTTATTTATATGGTGGATTTTGTAATGGTAATTTTTTAGGAGACAAGTAAGATCCAGTCTTAAAAAGAAACAGTAAGAAATAAAAATTACTAAGATATGAACAGGCATATCCTATTTGCAAAATTGCGAAGATAAGGAATAAAACAAATGAAAAACAGAGCTGAGTTTTTGGTTATTTATGAAAGCAGACAACAAACATCCAGTCGTTTTTTATTTTTTATTCAGAACAAAACCCAGAAATACAGGACAGAGTCTAAAAATAAAATCACATTCACAGGAGTTTGAGGAGACTGGAGTATCCAGAGCAAAACTTCTAATGCCAGTCATGTCTTAGAAATTCAAAATGTTTCTTGTATCTCATTATACTAAAAATTACCCTTGTAAAAATCCTTTAAAATGATATAAAACTATAACCATTATACAAATTTGTACTTGATCTGGAGAGATGAGAGCAATATTATATACTGAACTTTGCATGGAATAACAGCCAATTGCCATCAATAGAATGAAATGAGATGATTATAGATGCTTATAGTAAAGATATAAATTTATTTGCCTAGATTCTGAAAGTTGTCTGATAGTGGAAGTGATATAAATGAGGTAGAGAATCTGCCTGCACAGAATTTTCCTTACAGAAGTATTCAGTCTTGATAAATTATCCTGTACGCACGCAAAACAATTTGAATTGAAGCATAGGATATGAAAAACATATCTATTTTGCTGACATAGTGACAATGTCATTTTTCCCTGGACTCTAAAATGGTTTCTCACTGGTGCCATTTTAAAGTATAAATTTGTCCTTGTTTGAGCGACACGGGACTAACTTCTCTTCTAATGCTTGGGAAAACTGCACTTTTAGAAGGCTCTACTGTCTGAATTCGTCAAAATATTTACTTTATAACCAGCTATGGTGTGTGGGTTTCAAGGTCTCTGTGTTTTTCAAGCTTGCCAGGCACAGGGATGAGGAAGAGTGAGACCTGGGCACGTGACCCAAGCTGGCCAACAGGGTTATTTCATACCACAAACGTCACTTTTAATATCAATTAGAAAGTTTGTTGAGAAGTGCTCTCTCCCTTGATGGCTGTGATCCAGTGAAGTTCTTGCCCCCGTGCCAGACCCCTGAGGCCTTCCCTTCCTCCCAAAGCCATAGCTCTCACAGTGTCCAACATTTGCTGTCCACTGCTGGGAGTGCACATCTTCCTACCGAGTATAATCCTTGGTTGAGTGTAATCCTTGTATATTTTATATTAGTATCGGGATCAATATTGGTTCTTCAGTGTTACTGATGTTAATCTTCTAGTCTTATTCTATTAAATCTGTTTCTATTTCAGCCCTGGGGTTTCCTTGTTTCTTCCCGATTCCCCTTCCCTGGTGGGGAGAGGTCATCGGGTGATAGAATAATTGCCTAAATGACAATAAATTATTGTGGGTTTTCTCAAACTATAACAAACTTCCATTAAATTGATCATGCACTGAAGAAAACAGATAAAGTTATTAAGTGTTTTAGAAACTGAAATTTTCTTTTTTGGCTTCTATGGAAATTACTGGATGTAGAAATCTCTGTGGGCACCATCTGTTATTACTATACAGAAGAGCATTATTATAATGGTCCCTTTAATACTGCAAAGTTTTGTATGCAGATGAAAAGGTGTTTCAAGAGAGTTTTAATTTCTCCTCCTTGTTGACCAAATGTTCGTCCCTTCCACAATGTTAGTAACTGTGATGTCACTCCTACTTAGAAGCAAAAGGTTTTACAGAAATTTATAGATTTACATAAAATTCACCCAAAAATCCTTTTCACATTTTTAAGCAATATTTAAGAATTTAATATGAAAATCCAGACATCTGTAGACATTCCGAAATTTATTATGTCGTTTATAGGATATTTTATGTTTTTTTGTAAAAGTTTACTCATATAAATGATCCCTAAAATTATGTTTCTCCCCTTTGTATTTTTCATAATGTCTTAATATTCACAGCTTTACAAGGACTCTGAGCTATTACATAACAGAAGGAAAATGTAGGAAGGCATATATTAATAAAAATAGTCAGCTGAAAAAAGGTAGCAATTGAGAGATCCTGATTGCTGTAGTGTGTCATGGTGCATCTGACTTTGTTTTGTTATCTAGCTAATTGTGACGCACTGATTTGCAGAATACATAGCCCAGTGCAAGCACCATATAAATCTGCATCTTGAATCCTCCCTTTAGATACTGTTAGTATTTCTTTAGACGCTCACATGAAAGGAATACTATAGCACATGTAGTCACTTCAGTTGGTTGATAAATAGCAATTTCTATATCATCTTAACATTAGTTGTTATAATATAAATATAGCAGGACTTGTAAAGCAGACATTTGTGAACCTGGAGTTCTTTTTTCCAGATAAATCAATAGAAACATGTTTGAAGCTTCTGTTACTAATCCATTCCTACATGCATCCCATAGCACTCCTCATTTGAAAAGCTAAAAATCTGAAAATGTCAATACAGTCCGCCCACATCTGAGGACTCTAATTGTCAGGACAGGATGAAGAGAGGGATTTTGATCCATTCAGCATTTCCATCCAGCAATTAAATTGTTTTCCCTTTTGTTTTATGGTTTATTTGTTTGGGTTTTTTTCAGTAAGCCAAAGCCTGCTAAAATATGTCTTCTTAAAAAAAAAAAAATGGAAGGGAGCTTACAAGTTAATTGCTAAATAATGTAGACCAAAAAAGGGTTGACCTTTCTCACTCTTCCTATTGTTCTGTCTGGAAAGCTTTTCTGTTCTATGACTTTTCCTACTTGTGGATGTTTGGATGTATGCAGGCAGGTGTAGCAAAGCTGAGAAAAGCACAAGAAAAATGGTAATTTGATAACTTTGTAGCCACTATTTAGGGCAAAAATCCAAGTAACTTCAATCAATACCTTTTACCTTTACCTTGTAGAAAATTTGCTGCTGTGTTTTTTTACCTTTCTATATTAGGGATGATACTGATTGCTACATACGTACCAACAAAGAGATATTGATCAGGACGTTCTAGAGGCAAGGATAAAATTGCCTTGTGGTTGCAATAAGTCTTGTTCTTAGCAGGAAAGAAGAAACAAAATGTACATGATGCAGCAAAAAGCATTTCCAATGTGATTTTGTCATGTTAATTGACATTCATTCCTTGTCATTTTCAGGAAAACTTACGTCTTTTGGCTGACTGAGGTTCAAGCTTACAATGTCACCATGAAGGGCTAAAAAAAGGCTTGTACCCTGACATTTAAGCACCAGAGAAAGCTCCGTATCGCCTCCTTTTTTTTATTCTTTGGGTGACTGAAGCATTAGGCATTAATATCATTTGTTCAGGACTGTGTCCTTTGTGAGCCAAACTATCAACAGTGTTAGAGCACGGGCACTTCCTGACTTGGTTTGCAAGCGCTAACGATGAAACATGGAGACTATATATATATATTTAACATTTTATTCTTTCATTATACGGAAAGTTTCTCCTCACATGCACCGAAATAAGGATGTCCCCACTCCCTTCCTACACATTTGCCCATACCAATATTTCATGGAGTTTTAAGGAGATATTTTCTGAATAAAAGGTGATCCCCCACCTAATACTCCCCTTCAAAGAGAGTAGGACCATAAACACACAAAATTAAGTAGAAATAGATGGTAATCAGTCGCACTGTCAGTTGGACAAATCTTTATGTCATCCATCCTGCTTTCTCTTCTGTCTCACTAGTGATAATTTTGTAGGGACTTGTATATATATATACACAATACATATTTATTTTGGCTAATAGTAGCTTTGTAGTAATTTTTAATAAAGAAATTCACAGAAACCCAGACCTCTGTATTGTGGAACCTTGAGAACCCCATGGTCACAATCTTTGCACACCTGCAGGTCGGGGAACCCTCACAGGTTGTAACTGTGACCACTACAACACCACAACAAAATGAAATGTTAAATGACTACAGAGGATAATGGAGAAGAGCCTCCCAGCATAACAGTGGAACACTTAACATGCTTGATAAGGTCAATTTCCACATATTTGATAAGGTCACTCTCTGCTGTCCACTTCTAGATAGGGATTTTTTGTTGTTATGTACCATTTCATATTTCATCAGAGTAATACCTACCAATGAGAAAAAACAGGCTATTTCTTCATTACAGTTGTAATAAATAAAGAAAATCTTATTATTTACAATAATAAAAATACTTTTTGGAATATCAACAACCTTACATAAGAAAGTTTTATATTAACCTCTTAGTAAAATTTTATGGACTGTCCGTGAAACAGAACAATTGCCTCAGCTTAATTTTTCCATATTATTTAAAATTTTAATTTTATAATATTTAATTATTTAATATTCAAAATTATTTAAAATATTAATTTTTTGTTGGCTACTCATAGTTGTGGCTTGCATCTCACCCTTCACTCCAAACCAGAATAACGTATGCTATTTTGAATGTGTTCAACTAGGTCATGTTTAAGATTCTGGCATGTTGTTTAATAGAATTAAGTTGTCTCCAGTAAAAGATAGGGGAACCAGTGCTTCTACTTAGCTTGTAAGGTTCTGCCATGCAGTGCTGAAGAAAGGAGCAATTATGTCACTTAGCTGAGTAAGGTCAATGTTAGGATTTACCACAGAAGTGGGACTGGGATCATTAAAAGATCATTAACCCAGACAGTTGTAGGTGCCCAAAATATATCTCAGTGGGCATCAAACTGTTTTGAAAACAGAGCCCTCATTCTGGTATGAATCTGAATCTAACTTATCTTTGAATTGGTAGTTCAGCAGAATAAATTGGAAAAGTGATAAGGGGAGGAATAGCTTTCATAGATCTCCACAGAGTACAAAATATATTGTGTTACAGTAAACATCCCAAACATATATTAACACCAATAAATAAAGATAACAGCACAGATGAGAACATTGATATATTCATAAATTTTTATCTGTTTCGTTTTGTGTGTGACCCCATTTAATCTGCATGTTTTTAAAGCTGTCATAACAGTCTCTTCTAATAATGTTTTGTTATTAAATGATTCTTTATAGAACAGTTCTATAATTTTGTGAATAGCCATTTCACTGTACACTTTAATAAATGAGACTTATTAGTCAACTGTGGCTATCTCGTGGCAAGATAAATATTCTAAAAGTTGGATAAATATGATAAATAAAAATCCTCTATTAGAAATGTACCTCCCTATTTCTAGTGATGAATGACCAGCTCTGCCATTCATGCTGCGTTCAGACTGCAGGACTTATTTGCCACTTGCTCTGCCCCAGCCCACCATATATCTTTTCCATAACTGTGCACTTGCCCCTCTACAAGCAGATAGTCTATGTGAAGAAAAAAAGGCCACTTATTCTTTCAGGTTACTTTGCATACTATCACATTTCTGCACCATATTGTGCTGCATCCCCACAAGTAAAATAGCTGACTTAGACTATATGCAATTATAAGAATGTAAAACACTACTTTTAAAATGGTAGCTATTATCCTGCATTTGTAGCAAGTCACTGGATCTGCTCATGATCTAGAATGGACTTTAGCATTATGTGAAATGATGATTTATGTTGATAATATAAACTATGCAATTATCATTTATTTTGATAGTATGGAAAATTAATAGAATAGGTCAGAGAGCAAAAATTTTTTACTGTTAGTTAATGTACTTTCTGAATTTGCAAATTTATTCTAAAGATTGTGTTATTTATTTTATTATGTGAATCATACACTGAACTGTCTGTTATCATGTCACATGCCTTTTTGCTTTATTTCTTGTTCAGTGACTGAGCAAGCATAAAGATATGTTACACAGCAGTGGCCCAGCTTCACTACCATTGCATGAACAGCAACAGAAATCCAGCTCCTTTCATGTCTCAAAACTACTGGTTTCCCCTCTTCAAATCCCACCTTTCACATACTTAACTTTCTTGTAACAAAGCTTCTTCAAGTACTTGAGCACCATATCACCCTGTCTTGTGTCAGCTAACCGCTAGATGCCTTGCTCACAAAGTGGAATCCATGATCCCCAGACAGGCACTCAAGGTCAGTATACCACATGCGGAGAGAGACGATCACTTCAACACTGGATTTACAAGAGTGAGCATGCTGAAAAAAAGATCCATCTGAGCTGACTAATAAAAATGTAATGGAGAGCGCGTACCTTAAGCTGTGTCCTAATCCACGGCAGAAGCACTTAATTCAAGGTTGAGTGGAAGCAGCTGGTACCTCCAACTAGGATTTACAGTCAGAAACACTCCCAGAGTTTGGAGAATATGTTGTCTGCAAGACAGCAAAGAGGGAACAGTCTATCCTTGACGACATAGCAAGAAGAAGGGCCTGAGGTGGGAAGATTCGCCCTTGTCCTTCCCCTAGCAGTTGCAACGTTAGCCCAGAAGTTAGCACTAATACATATTCACTTCTATTTGTCCTTGGAAGAAACTGTAATTCCCTCCAGGTCTAATCTGCACCTATTGCCACCACAGAAGCAAACACACTGCAAAGCCACAGGTTTGTGGACTATCTAATATTTTCGAGGACTGTATTAATTTTCCAATTCTTCTCTATTTCATCTACTGAAGCTTCCAATCCTCTGCTCCCTAAACTCCTTTTCTCATCTATTCTCCTCCACTGCTTACCATAAGTAGTTTGCACCTACTGTCAGAGGTTCCATTCAACAATGTCCCATTCTTCCTGAATCATATTTTGCCTTCAACTAGCAATGGGAGTTGCCACATTGGCTCTGGATGAGGGCTGCCTTTCTCTTTATAAGCAATTACTCACGACAATCAGCATCAAAAACAGATGACGAAATTACCTTTTGTACTGTGTTTTCTTCTCTTTTGTGAGTGCTCAATTTTAGGAAGACAGGATCACTTTTAACAAGAGCTACAACAGCAGTTCCAGTATATCTTCGTTAACTTTTTTCTCTTTTTCTCCCAAATGAAGTTTTTACTACTTTTAATACTGTCTAAAAGATGGCTATCCAGGGTTTTCCCCTCTGTTAAAACTTTCTGCAGCTAAAGGAAAAAAGCATTTGACAAAGCAATATAAAGTCCTGCTTCAATCCCTTCATTTTGAGCATACTGTATTTCTTGGTGCAGATGAGCCATCCACTAATAAGTTTTTCAAATTATCCAAACAAACTCTGAACTTCCTGCTGGTTCATTTCTCTGCATCCTTCTCTTTTCTCTTGTTGTCAACAGCATGGTTCCTTCCATGCTGCTAGACCACCTGTTCAAAAGAATAATAATAACAATACCCCTTACTGTTAAAAATATAGCATTGCTCCCAAGTTAACCAATTTCCCATTACACCACTTTAAAATTATCTTGGTGCAATTAACATATCCTGATTGATCCCATTGGAAGTATCCAGGCACTATAATGCAACTGGTTATTCTCCACAGGAAGAGTCAGCCAAATCACCTGCTTACACTCATGATGGGGTCTAAATTGAATTCCACAGACACAAGCTCTGGCAGAAGTAATTTTGTTTAATATGTGCCAGGAGTAAGCTGTTCTGTTATGGAAGTAGCTGCTACATTCCCTGTACCACAGTCAGTGCAAACAAAAATGCTCAGTTTAGTGGGTACACCACAATCCAGTATCAAACCTCTTTCCTGCAGCTGGGCTCCCTACAGCAAGTTACCTCCAACAGAGAGATGGTTCCAAAATTAAATTGCCTTCCCTCAAATACTAAATCTAATAGTTTAGATTACTCTAATTACTCTCATTCCCAAAGCATCCCTTCCTAGCTCCAGTAACAAGTTGAGTGTGGAAGTGTCTTGCCCATCCTCAGACATGAGGATAAGGACATCAACATTTCCCCTCAATACCTGTGTAGCTTAGCAATGTCCTAAGGTGTGTTTGATTGGGGAAATTACCATTTTCTTCTATTCAGTACAATTTTTCTCATGGATAACTTTGGGTCTATATCAGCCTTTCTACAGCAGAGAGAACAGTAATAATCTCCAGCTGTGGGGTGGAATTAGGTGCAGATTTGGGTTCAGTTATGAAAAATACAAATAAATTGTATATTCCCACAGATTGCTGGGTCAAGATTTGGCCAATGATACATGTGCAAGTGTGGAATAAAGTTGACCCAGGATTTATTTTATACTGTGAGAATGATGGCTTGGGTTTGTATTTAAAAACATAACAAAACAAACAAACAAGAGCAACAAACCCTAAATAAATGACATCACATAGATCCCATTGTGTTAGATTCTAAATACAAGGAAGAAAGAAGCAACTAGTGTTCAAAAGAATTGCAATTTAACTAATGAAGTAGTATTAGTTCTTTTAAAGAACAGAAGACCGAGCAATAGATTGCACACTGAAGATTTTTGCAGAAGGTTATGACAGAAATACCAGAAGTGACAGAGGGAGGAAATGAAGATAAAATGTCCCAAATTCAATCCGCAATCTTAATCAAGCTCATCCTTTCCTTCCTCTGAGGGTCCTGATTAACTGCACAAAATGACTGATTCCATGCTACAGCTTATTTTGAAGATACTAATGATGTAAGCTGAGGCCACTCCTGTGAATTTTGATGAACAAAAATGACATCCAAGGTCATAAAACCAACCAACCAACCAATCAAACAACCAAACAAAAACCAAACATGGACTTGCTTGCATACCCACATCCTAGACCTGTGAAATAGCTATATCCCAAAGATTCCTAGGACAATGAAATGGTTTCCTGAATAATTCACTTACATTGTTGAAAAAAGTTCCTCCAGCCTTTATTGGCCATGCCCATGATACAACTCTAAAAAGAAGAGAAACAGTCCTTTCCCATCTAGACTCCTGAATTCATGCTATAGCCACAATTAAGCATGGTTAGAAATTACCAGTGTTCACCTTACTAAAAATCTACCTTTTGGTATGATTTAAACTTATCTGCCACATTCACAAAATCAGTGCCCAACACTTTAGAAGGGTTTTGAAGTTTCTGTACCTTTAAGAGCAAAGCATCCAAAGAATAAACCCTGCTATATCAAAAGAAAATGCTCAACATAGTCAACTTTGTTCTTTGAAGTTCAGTGTTGAAAGTTATATATGTAAAACAAATCTTGATCTTTTTTCCTTTTTGTAGGTTTTATAGAAACGATAATTATAACATTAGACTTTGCTAATATTATTCTGCTTGAAAAATAAAATGGAAAAAGCAAGGAGAGGTTGTTTTTTACTGTTGTTTTGGGGATTTTTTAAGTCAGAGACATGTTTTCAAGTTTGGTTAGGAACAAATTCCCACGAGTCATGGGTCTGAGAGGAGCATAGAACAAAAGGTCAAATTTCACCTGCTGTTGCATGTTTATGTGTGGAAGCCATACCCACAGTGGGAGAAGGATGCAGCCTGAGAATGACTTGTGTGGGCATGGAAAACCCTTAGAAAAATATAATTTAAACACAGTTGTGAAAAAAAACCTACATAGGAGTGCTATATTCTTCCTTTTTGATGCTGCTGTTTTACATTTCAGGGGGTTTTGTGCTTTGTTTTTTTGTTTAGATTTTAATGTTAATGATTGCCTACATAAAGAAAACACACACAAGGTAGTATATTCTCCCTGAACACTCTTAGTTTCATCCTCCTGGCAGATACTCAGCTTCTACTTTTATTCACTAGTGTCTTAAATACATTTACTATCTTTTGTATGAACTGCTTCTCCCAGAACCACATATTTACTTCAAATTTCCTATCTTCTAGATTACATCCTCCAGTTTTGTGGGAATTTAGCTTCACAGAAGTAAGAAAACTTTTCCCTATTAATGTTATCACCCCAAGCCATGGTCCTGAAGTTTTTCATTTTGTTACCTAAAGATCTTTGCCATTCAAACGGGGATAATTGAAAGCTCCTTAATTTTTCACTGAAACTTAGACTCTTAAGACTCAATAACACTTTTGTTGCATCTTCTGAAAGACATTAATATCCTCTCTGTAGATCAGTGAGTAATTGCTCACAAAGTTTTCTACCAGAGGACTCCCAAGTGCGTCATACGATAACAGTATAATCTCCAGCTTAGAATTCTCTCTTTCTGCTGCTACTGACTCAGATTCCATTTGTGTTTCTAAAGGATGCTTGGCATGGAGTAATCAGTTTCAGTGATTTTTTTTTTTTTTTTTCCCTTACAGAGTAACCTCTTTTTCTAATGACCATGTTGAAAGCTTCCTGTATTTCAGATTAGTTTTCAAAAAATAAGAAATAGTGTTCTGTGAGTGACTTCTTTTTTTGGGAGGCTCTCAGAAAATTTGCTCTTACAGAAAAGGAGTGTGTTTGTTTAGATCACCAAATCGTTAATCAATGAAATAAGCACCAAAATCAACAATTCATAAATATGCTAACAAAAATATAGATATCCATCTACTCAATGATATACAAGCAAAGCTGGCAGGACTTGAATTTCAGGCTTATTAATAAAAAAACACTCAACTAATCCTTTAGAACAAAAATAGAAGAGACAGTAGGAAAAGAGAGCTTGATTTATACAAGGGAGGGAAGTAAGAGGAAGGATTAAGCTCTCCCTTGCACAGCACATGATCCATGTAATAAAGTATAGATTACAACACTGTACATATGGATTTCCATGTATATGTGTATATGAGCTACATTAAACTGACAAAGCAATTAAGACATAAAGGGTTTTATCATAGGCAAATTTCCATTCATTTTTAAACAATATTTTTTCCAATTTTCTTCTGACTTTAACTGCTGATGGGGAAATGTTTGTTTCCTTCCCTGGGTATTCTTTCCTGTCATCTGATATCTGCTTCTATCAAAATCAGCTCCAGCTATCTATCCTTGCTTTAGATGAAGCTCATAAGTCCCCACAGAAGACTTTTTCATATACATACTGAGGGACAATTTGTGTGGGATTTTAACCTGCGCGGTGTGTACAGAAAATAATTTTAAGATCTAGATTTTATGTTGTCTTGAGTGTTAACCATAAATAAGAGAAGAGGGGTCTTGTTAAACTTGCAGAATAAATCTGTTCTATTTCTTCTGCAGTAGTTGATGGAAACAAGCCCTCCACTTGGCTCTATTTGGTTGTAAAACTTGGGTGACTCTGTCAATCATTTCAGTGGAAACATGACAAGAAGAGCAGCTGCAGATATCTCCAGGTAATCTCCGAAGTAACTTGATTTGTGCCATTTCAGACTTGTCTATACCAAATTACCTGTAAACCACCACAAGCTATGGATTACACAGGCCATGAGCTCCCAAGGGAGAAGGCTATAGATGGGCAGGCTGTGGCTGTAACCACCATGCCTTGCAGATGAACTTCTGACAGATTCCGGATGCAACTGGAGGCATTTGCAGCTACAGCTTCTTCAGCTTTAACTTCCCTTTTAAGAGGCCTACAGGAAAGATGGGGAGGGACCCTTTATGAGGGAGTTTAACGATAGGACAAGGGGTAACAGTTTTAAAATGAAAGATGGTAGATTTAGATTAGATATCAAGGAAATTCTTTCACTATAAGGGTGGCGAAACACAGGAACAGGTTGCCCAGAGAGGTTGTGGATGCCCCATCCCTCGAGGTATTCAAGGCCAGGCTGGATGGGGCTTTGAGCAACCTGGTCTAGTGGGAGGTGTCCCTGCCCATGGCAGGGGGGTTGGAACTAGATGATCTTTAAGGTCCCTTCCAACCAACATTCTGTGATTCTGTGAATAAGCAATGGAAGACTTCTTTAGCTGTGTATGGGTGGGAAGCTAAATACTAATCTTTTTTTTTCTTGTTCTAATTTTTCTTTTAGCTGATATGCAAATGTCCCAAAACCAAGAGTGAAGTCTCCGGCTGTTGTTTACTATGTGTTTCTTCACTGTGACTTTTTGGCAGAGTGGTTTAAATATTTCATTGTAGAACAGAAATAATTGAAGCCAAATGTAGGATACCACTGAGTAAATGAATTACATAACAAAACAATTAATGTTAACTATTTATTAATTTTATTATATTAATTTTATTTTATTTATTAACAATTTAAATTATATAACATAACACTAGCTTAATAATTCATTAGGATTGTGACTCATGGAGTAAATGTGTTGCTGGTCCTCCTCTGGATATTGCTCTTTACAGATGAGTAATGTTGTGTGCTTCTTGCTTTCTGTTTCAAATGCCTTGACCTCAGGCATAAGACACACAGAGGAGAATTAATCTGATTCAATGCAGATGCTTGGGCTAGTCGGTCCCTCTTCCATCCATGGAAAGAATGGGCATTTCCAGAGCACAATTCTCATCCTCAAGGAGACATTTAGAACAAGTCAAATGGTTCATGCCTTTAAACTCTTTATTTCTCCTCACAGAGAGTAAAGGGCATTTAGGAAACTAACAACGCAGATGTAGGCACCTTTGCTCTAGATGCCTAGAGTTCAGTGAAATAAATCAACCTTCACAGCCATGTCTAACACATAAAATTGTCTTAATTTGTGCATACCTCGAAGTATACCATAAAAATAATATAGTCACAATTTTGTACACCATAGTAATGCTTTTTCTCTAGTATTTGCAATTCAAGGGAGAGGGATACACTAGAAAAGACAAAAAAAAAAAAAAAAGAAAGAAAGAAAGAATGGAACTTACTGTTACTATTCAATAGTGTATTCACCACTATATAAAGAGATGCAACTGATCCAGCTTTGATGGAGGGGCACATCCCAGAACACAGTAAATGGCAAAGCTGTTTTTCTTGTTCTCCTTCTCTGCCCAAGTTTTTGTTTTCCAGAGATCTCAAAGCACATTATAAACAAAAGAACTCTCATTATTTTAGAGAATTTAATTTAGGGACATAAACTGAAGTGCAAAGAAACGAAGGTATTTAACAAAGGTTGTTTATTAAGCCAATGACAGAGCTAGAGTGAAATTTTCTTCAGTCCCATTCCAAGTCACGTTGGACTTTTATAGTGTTTCAGTTCTGTAAAGTCTTTCACATAGAAAAGGAAAAGAACACATTGGAGATCAGCAATGCATGCATAACCATCTTGAAGAAAAGGCAGTAACAAATTTTCTCGCTCACAATGTTAATGAACCAGTTTCAATGACATTATCAGAAACAGACTTTATCCAAAATGCATTCTTCCTTTACAGAGAAAACAGAACACATTCACAGGGTTACTAAATGTTAATATATATTTCGTGGGGGATCTTTAAAAAGAAGAAAACCCTTCTGGAATCTCTATTCAATTTGTAACATCTCCATTGCTAAATGTAGTTTAAAACTACAGGGATCTGATCATGTATACTGGAATGTTTGTGTGTATGCTCTTTTTCCACATTTACAACAAATGATTGTACTGGCAGAGCTGGGTAAACAGACTCTTGTGTGACTGTCAAACAGATTCTGAAGCAGGCCTTTTCTTTCTTTTTGTATTTACATCCTTTTAAAAACTCCCTTCTTCTGAGGAACAGAAATCAAAATGAAATAAGAGTAATAGTATGAATAATACAACTAATTCAGTATTTCAGAGATAAAACAGCATCTCTTATGGGGAAAAGAACCCCATCATATCTGTGAATAAGCCTTTTTAAAATGCATCACTATAATATAGAACTCTTTTTTCAAGATATTGAAAATGATTTTTTTGTGAACGTCCACATACTGTTATATGAGAGTGAATAAAACCTAAAAAAGTTATGTGTGTATAAAAATTAAGAATTTATGTGGTATATAAGTTAATTGTTAATTGATAAGGTAGAAAGAAATTCTTCGAACTGTGTTACGTGAAGACTTTCAGCACAGACTGCCACTTGAAATACAGCATTAATTACATTAGCAGGGGACTGGTGAATTGAGCTATGCATAGATGATCCTAGCAGGCAACCCATACCCCATACCCCATGTGGTAAAGAAGGCAAAATGTGTGCAGGTCCCTGCCATGCTGAAGTGGAAGGAAATGCTTTCCTGAATCTACATCTAACGATTGCTTTGTCCTGAGCAGACCAACCAGGCACCAAAAATGGATGACACCATACAGCAATAACAGCAACAGCAGAAAGAAAACAAAAAAGTAGATTACGCATCAAAATAATTTTAAATCAGGGAAAAAGTCTTTCCTCAATGCCCAAAGTGAAGTGACTGAAGGCTTTTGTAATTTTAATTATTGTCTACAGTTGCAACTGTTCTGAGCCTGCTGAAGGCATCCCAGGCAATCTTGTCACCCCCTCCACTCATTAAAGAGGCAGACCGGAAGACAGCTTATGGATTCATGAATTCCAACACCATAAGGTAATACCAGAGCTAGTCAGCTAAAAAACACATGGGGAGACTGCAGGAAGCAAGAGGAGGAAGGTGGACATGTTTAGTGACATTTTCACAGCAGAATTGGAGCTAAATTTTATGAGTCACAGAAAATACACAACTTTGAGGAAAGAGAGAGACATTTTTTCTGCTAAAGGACATATGAAAGCTTTTTATACCAAGATTTTTAAAAATTCCTGCAATGAAATCCAACTATGCTGTTCTATGCAAATTTCTCCTGGCAATATTTATGGAAATTTACTCTTTCAGTCTTTTTATAAACTGCCCATGGTTATTATTATTATGGTTAATTACTATTATGGTTAATTATTATTATTATAGTTAATTTCCATACCCCTATCTTCTACCTCAAATCTCTTCTAGCTTTCATTCTCCTGTCTCTGATAATGTTTTAAAGGTTCATATTTTATGAGGATGAAAGTTATCTATAGGTTAACTTTCAAGTATGGAAGTTTTTAAGGAGATGTAATTAATATGTAATTCCAATTATTTAGCTACATGACTTCTTTCTTGATTTAATAACATTATAATCAAGAATCTATTGAGTATTTTTGCATTTTATTATACAGTGCATTTTACTTTGCATGTCAATACATCATGCACATTTTACAGTAAACTACAATTCATCTCGGAAAACTATAACAGCTAAAAAATTACTGGAACAACATAAGAAGAATAGACCTGTCTATTTTCAGAGTTTAGTATTCTAAAACACTCATAATTATTACATGCTTTACTGAATACACTATCATTAATGGAGAAGCAAGTTAAAATGTAGGCATTGTTGGACTCCCATTCATCAAAGATTATTAATTAACACACACAGCTGAATAAGAAGTTCTTTTGTTTAACAGTGCCCACTCTCTTAAATGCTGCATATTAGGTTGTTTGGAAAAGTGATGAAAAAACACAGCAGTCTATTAATTAAATATAAGCAAAAAAAAAAAAAAAAGAATATTTTCAGAGCACTTTTCTAACATAGGGACAACTTCTAATTTCTCAAACAAGCAGATAACTTACAAAGCTTGCTTAAAGGTCCCATGCCAAGACTCAGAATGCCTATCATGAGACGAGTTTGTCACGACAGCAAGTAGGGAAGACCCTGCAGTTTTGCAGAAGTGCTGGTTGTCTAGATCAATGGTATGCCGCGGTGGGATTTTGACTAGCATCGCATTAGATCAGACTCAGCTTTGTCTAACTGATAACCTCCAGGCCGGGCCTTTCTGTGTAGCTTCACAGGGTTTCTGTTGACCAGTCTGAGTTTCTCATGGTCTCTTTGTTTGAAGACACTATCCCTAATCATCTGCAAATTTGCTAACCATGCCCTGTGGGTCACCATCTGGGTTGCTGACGAAGTTGTTGAACAACATGGACTCTGGTATCTCCTGAGGTATTCCGCTCACCATCCACCAAACAAATGACTACCTTTCAAGCCTGGCAGTCCAGGCAATTTTCAATCCACTTACAAGCCCATTCTTTCAGCCCATGTTTCCTTAGCCTCTAAAATGGATGGTGTGGGAGACAACACCAAAAGCCTTACTTAAAGGTACATTATATCCACCAAATACACCTCATCCACTTAGAAAGTAATTTCATCACAGAAAGCAATCATGCTGGTCACATGTATGACTTGATTGCCTTTTTACCCTTCAAGTAACTGTAATTAGCTTTGAGGACAACATAGTCCATAAGCTCTCCAGAGACTGAGTAGGGGCCAGCTGGCTCTAGTTCTGGGTCCTGCTACTTAGTCAAAGACAGATATTTGCTCACTAGCAGATCTCCACAGTTGTAAAATCCACATGAAGAGGCACTCTTCTTGGATGCATCTCTCCTGTGCTCTCTGGTAATGTGGCTGCCTCTGCCCATGTGAGAGGGTGTGCTCTAATAGGGTCAGCTTGGTGTCAGGTGCAGGAGTTACAAGAAGCATCAAGCAAGCTTCTCTACATTGGGGAAAATGATCAAAAGAGGAACAGACTCTCTACAGAGACTCTGCAGTAGCAAGACCTTAAAAGCCATTGAAGATGCAAGAGGTGGTATGGCCAAGGTAACACAGGAACAAGACAACATAAACTCCCAAGGGTGAAGGGAGGTAAAAAGCTTGGAAGCTTGTGATTTCTGGCCACAGAATGAAGGCTCCATCTCCATGAGCTGCTCTTCCCCTAGAATATAGTTCCAGGGCCTGGCAACAAAGGCGAAGGAATAAGTTCCCAGCGAGGTTTTGGGCTGGACATCTCACATCTTCATATTGAGAACAGAACTACTAAGAGGAAGTGATGTTAGTGGTTCACAGCTCCTGCCTATGTGGAACAAAAGGATTCCTCTGCTGATAGACCTACTTTTCCCAAGAGCTTTTCTATTCTGTCAGATGCTACTTATTTGGTGTTGCACAGAGACTGGCATGCATCATCTGTTCTTCTGGCTGTTAGGCCCTGATGCTGATCAGTATGGGCACCATGCCAAGGCAAAACCTTGAGCATATCAAAGGATAATCATAAAGCTCTAGGGACAAACATGAAGGGGATAAGACTGTGAGTGATGCTCTCCTCAATTCTTCCAGATGGAAAAGGAGACAGTCAGCAGATGCTTCTGGTAGATCAACATCTGGCTTTACAGATAGTAGTGCCGGCAATAGTTTCCTTCATCATGATCTTTCATCTGAGGATAAAGGACTCTGGGAAAGAGATGTGACCCACCTGACCAAAAGAAAAAAAAAAACTGGTTTTGATGAGGCTTCCTAACACAGCAAAAGGGAGCTTTAAACTAATTTCACTGTTTCATGGGGAACAAAGTCCAAAGGTAAGAAAAGGAGAGCTGCAAATAGAGGAGGTATGCAGAGAAGAAAGTCACTAGGGGTTTTCACATTCTTACTCAGAAGAGAGGATATCCAAAGGCTTTCCTCAGGTGGCTAAATACTAATGTGCATAGCTGAGGAAGTAAACAAGAAGAATGTGAAGTTTGCATACAGTCGCAGGGCTATGACATGATAGGAACCACAGGAACTAGATGGGATAGCATGAAGGACTGGATCGTGGTCACAGACTGTTAAAGGCTGTGTAAGAGTTTCTATGGGGAGGAAAAGCCCTATGGCAAGTTGATTTTTGACTGCTCAGTGCTATAATATCTGATAAATACTTGTTGAGAGTATCTCGGTCAAGGGCAAACAACAGAGGGGAACATAATGCCAGGAATATCGTGGGAGACCTGTTACAGACCATTCAGCCAAAAGGAGGCAGTATATGATGCGTACCCCAGATAACTAGCGAAGTCTTTCACTCATAGGGCTTTCTAGAAGCTGCAACTTCTGTTGGAAGACCAACATGGAATTATACAAGCACTACAGGAGGTTCCTAGGCTGTGGTGATTTCCTGAAACACCACCAGGAGTAGTGGAGGGAAACTTTTGATGAGCTATAGCTCATCATCAGTAGAAAACTACATGAGTCTCACTCTTAATGAATAGTTTGACAGGTGCCATGACAGTCAGGATAGTGCAGATATATACCAGCAAAAAAAGGTTGGATGGCACATAATGTCAGTGAGACTCTAAGCAGGGTATAACACATAACAGTTCTACCATTTACACTGAAGTAGAGGTTAAGTTTTAAAATTAGTCTAATGCCATAAACTGATTTCAGCATAGACATGAAAATCGATCTTTGAATTTCTGGAAGTCTGGCCAGAAAATTCTTCCAAAGATCACCAGCTTTTGCCTCATATCACTGAATCAGCTACTGAGACATCTTATAGAGACACCATGCAGAGAAATTACGTTACACAAAATAATATAAATATGTTCATAATACAAGCTGACTGATGGCAATATAAACTTATGAACAAGCTCTGATATGGTGCCCAGGGACAGGACAAGAGGCAATGGGCACAAACTGAAACATCAGGAAACATTTTTTTACTGTGAAGGTGACTGAACACTGGCACAGGTTGACCAGGGAGGTTGTGGAATCTCCATCTATGAGGATATTCAAACACCATCTAGATATGGTCCTGGACAACCAGTTCTAGGTGGCAGTGCTTGACCAGGGGGATTGGAAAAGATGATCTCCAGAGGTCCCTTCCAACCGCAACCATGAAGGAAGAAGGAAAGAAAAGTCAGAGGAAAGAGAGTGTTACCTCACTTTAAAAAAAAAAAAAAAAAAAAAAAAGATAAAAAGCATTCAAAACTGAATGTTCATGTTATGGTTATATTAGATATACTTTTGTTTATGCTATTTGTAAATACCTGTGAGTAATTTAAGATCCAACATTTTAATCTAATTATTAAAATTTCATCACCATGAAATACTTAACTGAAATAATAGCTTCCGATCAGATGTAAAATACTTTATTGATACATATTCATGTTATTTTTTATTTACTTAATTTATTAAATAAAACGTGTATTCATTCACTGTTTATGTTAATTAAGCTGATTTCTAAATAATTTTTTTATTAGGGAAGTATATAAGTGTGACCCCCTATATCTACAGATATCATTGGCAAATTGATGCATTATAGAATTTCAGCCCATCATTTATACATGTCAAAGTGTAATAGCATGGGATGCATCACCATTAATCATTTCTCTATTATTTAAAGCATTGAAAAAGTCACCTCCAGACTTAGGACAATACTAGCCATATTGGTTTTATTGAGTGAGTGATCAAACTAATCATTGAAAGAGTGCTATTCACACTTTTCAAGTGCAGTCTGTTCTTTCCTTTTTATTTTTGTCAAGGATGACTTCCTCACTGTAAAAAGAAAACAAGAAGTAGAAAGGAAGAGTCTCTGAGTTAAATGAATCTATTAAATAGGATGCTGATTGCACTGCTTATAGATAAGGAGTGGCAGGTTGCTATAAATTAAATGTAAGCTATACCTGAGAGGCACCCTAGAGAATTCCAAAGTCTGGAGGAACTGATTTATCAATTGCACAAATGTATTCGTTCATGCAAGACAAGCATATAAACAGTCAAATCAAAGGATGTAAAAGGCGCTGAAAACAAAGAATGTATTTCTGTATGCATTGTGAATGTTTATTTTACATTTACAATGCCATTTATTTGGACCAGCACTATTTACAATGACCATGGAATATTAAATTGGTGAAAAAAAGTATTTTAAGAGGATAATATCCCTGGATAACCTACAAGGTTTCTTATTACTGCTGTCTGCCATTGGGAAAAAAAACCCCAAACAATAAAACAAACAAAAAAAACCAAAAAAAAATAAAAAAAAATAAAAAAATAAGCTGATGCTGAACACACTTTAAGCCATTTTTTAAGTACTTGCCTAACATCAGATAAAACTTTTTTCTCCCTCTAGAATATTTGTACCAGCCTAAACTTGCAGCTATATGGACAACTATTGCAAGATTGACATAATGTAATTTTGTTCCAGTGAGAGTATAAACACTGCAACAATTTTTTCCAGTGTTCTGTAGGAAGCTGAGTTTCACCAGATAGGAATTGTTTCTCTAAGCAAGACTCTCAGCTGCTGTGCACTGTCACAGTAGCACATACTGGGCATAAAGTTGCCCCTTAGGCCCAGAAAAGTCTTACTCTAAAAAAAGACAATTTCTTTCACAGAATATACTTTCTCAAGGACAGCTCATTCTGTTCATGACTAGAACTTCTGCACCATGTGGGTTTTGGTTGTTTTTTGTTTGTTTGTTTTTTGAAAACACAATAAAAACAGTATTCTCACTTGTATGCAGCACGTTCCATTTGAGTTTTTCCTTGATATTACATATCAGAGACATAGCTGACAATTATCTAAGCCTCAACTGGTCATCTATTTGATCAATGGGAAGGGCATTCAATTTTAAAACACTTGTACAGGATAAAGAAATCAAATAATCTTCTGCAGCTGGCTCTTCCTTTTCACTGATTCAAAAACAAATCTCAAAAATTAGCTTAAATTTATATAACTTAATGTCTAAACATGTCTAGAGGTGAATTTTGCTTTCCATCTCCAATCTAGATTCTGTCCTTTGCACTCTTTGCAAAATACTTTTATTGATAAGCTCATTTCAAACAAATGTTTGAATCAAAACACTGCCCTCTATCTTCTTTACCCATCTGGTTTTGTTTTTGAAACGAGTGTTTTCTTTAATCAGGTCCTCCTTTCTCTTCCGTAATCCATCTTACCCTGGCTGTCCTCTAGCTGTAAAATATCCAACAGCCTCTCCACTAGGTGATTCCCATCCTCTTTACTGTGTTTCTATAGACCTGTTGCAAGGCTCTGGGGTCTTTTTCATTTCTAGGTTATCTTTGGTAACCTCAACCATAAGCACAAGCTCGTCTATCATCTTTATCATAAAGTCACTCTGATGATTCTATCAATCTCCTTCCTTCTCTTGCCTTCAGGTCTGTCTCTTTCTGTCTTACTGCCTGACATCTCATATGGGATGTCCTTCCATCAACTTAGAGATTTTTATTTTCCTTTCCCAAACCACCTAGCTTGATCACTGTTAACGTCACCTTATTACTGCCCCGTCACACCACACCTTGAAAGTATTTTCCTTTTCTCAGATTTCCCCCAGCACCCTATGTCAGCATATCATTCATAAGATTTTTGTTTCATTTATTCCAAAAGCACATGTTTTCACACAAGTTCTTTTAATCTCCTGTCCGGATGAACATTACATCCCATTGACCAGCCTGAACCTGTGTGATCAACGTACATCTACTGAAATAATTGCTGCAAAGATCATGTTTCAAATCAGTCATCAGCTCCTACCATTCTGATAAATGCTGTGTCATGCTCTTCTCATACTTCCTTGCTTGCTTCTAACCACAGGATTTTGGTGCCTAAATATGTGCCTGCTGTCATTACAGATTCTTTACAGCACTTGTGAGAGGCTCATAATCTTTCCAGTCAGCAGCTTGAGAAAGACAGGATCTAAATTGGCATCTAAAATTATGCCTATGTTTCAGCAACTGAGTCCCACCCTTCCCATTTTATACTTAACTTTTAGATGGGCCATTGGTATTGCTGCTTCTTCACAATGCCTGCAAATATCCAGTTCAAGGTCACATCTGGACTGTCATCTACAATCATGCAAATAAAATTACAGTCAGTGAGGTGTTTTCAACTCCTGTTTCTTCTCCTTTTTGCCTGAGGAAGGACAATTGTAGTAGGGAAAAGCAGATGATCATTGCTTCAACTTTTGCAGCTAGCAGGACTTAGAGGAGCCTCCTTGGGTTCTGCACTTTTCAGACTGCAGCAATCTGGGCATTAAAAACTGGTTCATGCTGATGTAAGTTGATCACAGCAGTGTTCACACTCTTCTTTAAAAGTATCAGGTTCAAACTTGGAAAAGCTTGAATACAGCCCTTTTCTTGACGTATGAGTTTGTCTAAATGCCTGACCTTGTCACATCCAGCTAACAAAATAGAACAGAAATTATGTTTGCCTATCACAAAGACAGAAAAACAAGTAAAACAGGAGAAGGTTATGTTGGAGGAATTTTCTCCTCATAATAGATGTATAATGAACAAACATTCTTGTTTTGCGTGGAAAAACAATCAAGGGAACAATTCTACTAATGTAGTCAGTAAAACAAAGAGATTTCTATCTTGATAAAAATTTATCCCCCTTGTCAACAACTTGAGTTGGACATGGGCCTATTATTTCAATCAGAAAAAAACTGCAAAAATTTATTTTATTTTAAACATTGAGAAAAAGCAAGAGCCTCCCCCAGTTTTCAAATATAGAGTATGGAAGCTAAAGACCTTTCATTATATTTTCATCCATCACACAGCGGTGTAAACTGTCTTGACAGAAGAATGTGCAGCTCAAATGGTTTTGGCATGTGATTAAAATCCAAGGGGAAGTTGTGATCACCTGAAAGAGTATTTGTACTTAGTAGGTGACAATGCTATGTATTTACACCAAAATAAACAAAGGCCAAGAAGCAACAACAAAAACTTTTTAATTGTTGGTAGGGAGAGAAAAAATGGAAAACCAGAAGAGTTTGTAGTCTTTGAAGACGCACTGATGTTCTTCAAGCAGCTGCCTGCATCAGATATCTGCTTTTGGGATTTTTTTTAGTAACTTCAACAAATTCTCCAAATCCTGGATAATTTCTACTGTGACTATCACATAACATGTAGTCCATTCGATATACTTTAGCCATTTCTGAATTCATTCTTCAGCCACCTGCACTGAAAAACCAACAGAAAATGCAGCCTGTCAAGTCCAACCTTCTCCCAGTTTGCCACTTTGGTTTCTCTGAGCTGTGGTTGGCCTGGGATTTACAGCAGGGAAAATAACTTGCAGGAGTCAGCACCTTCACAGCCTTTTAAATTTTCATTCACAGCTCTACCATAGGAGTTACTTTTTCGCCAAAAAAGAATTTCCCTCTCACCAGTCCCTTGCCCATCCTCTCTTCTCAGAACAGGTTCTTATACTTCTTTTGCTCTGTTTTTTTCTCAAGAAAGGACCCTCTAAGTCATGGATGAATGGCTTTTATATACAGATGTGCTGCCAAACTAATGACAACTAGGTGAAAGGAGAGAGGAGAAACTGGCAGGAAGGGACAGGGACAGCTGGCTGTAATTTTCAGCAGGTAGGCAGTGAACATGAATTTTACAGACAAAGGACCAACAGGAAGAGGGAGACAGATTTTAACCAAATCAAAATAGCTTCAGGACAGCTATAGTTTGAAAGATTGAAATTAGCAAAGCTGTACTAAGACTCCTCCGGTTAAAAGTGCATCTGGTTACAGAGAAGGGCTGAAAGGAATTTCCCTGCTGTTTTCACAGCTCAGTTTCAGCAGATGTGACTTTTGGGGAGAGAAAGTCAGTCTCAATGTCCCAGCCAGTGACGATGCGAAGCTCTTTCAGGCACTAACTACTACATCAATCAAATACTTTTAACAGAAAAGCCTCTCATCAGACAAAGATTGTTTCAATGGAAGGAAAGCTCCCAGCAGCAAGCATTTCCAAGGAAATCAAGCAGGCACACTGGGCAACTGTCTGCTGCCCAGCATCCACATGGCCCAGCTGCCTCACTGGGCTGTAGGACGGCTGATGGGATCTTGGCCAGTTTGCCATGGAATTAGTGAGGGAGAGTGGAGCCAGGAATGGCTCCAGTTTTCATAAGGTGTGAGGAAAGGCACCTTAAGAAAGAATACAGAATGAGGTGAATCAGTAGCAAGTAGAAAATTTTAGTGAAATGCAAACTGTAGTTTGTTAAATAGATTCTCTATTTGACCCTATCTGTTAAAAATGGTTGTCTTATAGCCAGTTACAGTTTATCAATCTTCATCTCCCAAACGATAATCTTTAGATACATGAAGAGCACCACCAAATATTCTACTTATGAGAATATCTTAGATCCACATCCAGTTTTTCTTGCAGAAGTATTGGCTTATGATTTTCTCTGACAAAAAACAACCTTATTCTCATTACATATTTTAAGTAGCAATGGTTTTATACATGTATTATGTACAGTGATTTCAAGGAAGTGGATGGTCAGTGAACAGTTGTGGTTTTTTTCTGGTGCTTTACAATTTTCTGCAGAATGTAACAGTGAGAACATCTTTAAGTTAATTATCAAATTGTAAAAGAAAGAAAAAGCAGGCAAGAAAGATTATGGATGGCTGAGTGGAGATCTATACTTTCAAGTTTAGACAAATTTAGGTTTGTGTGAAAAAAATGAACCAAATTTCAAATGGTAGGATATAATTAGATGGTCTTATATGTACATTCAGACTTCCCAGTGTTGATTACTCCTACACGGAAGCTAGAACAAGTGATAAGAAACATTTATTGCTTTTAAAAAGTAAAAAAAAATAAATCCTTTCAATTGATATGTATATTTTATACTTCATAAATTATTACAGTATCTTTGGAAGGTTTATTTAAATTTTATTTAATAAAAGTCAACCAAGATTTTAGTGAATGTTCATGGGAATAAAAATTAAAACCTGTATGAAATAACAGAATGAAACCATTCCTCATATTATTTAATTTTGTGACTGGTTCTAATACATGTGGCATAATTTAGAACGTTCACTCTTGATTTAATGACTCTAAACCATAGAATAGTCATTGTACCCCAAAGTGAATAATTAAAATTACCTCTAGAAAGTACTTTATTTATGTTCTAGAATTGGTAGCTTCACTTTCTGGTTTAGATTCTGTTACACTTTGTGTTTAAGGTTACAAGTATTTTTACACAGGAAACTGCAAGCAGTTATTCATATTATGAGAAGCTCCTGTCCAGATGGTGGGAAGCAGTCCTAGGAGGGGTCTTTCCACTAGAATAATTTGGTAACAACCATTTTCCATAACACCACATTGGAAAGGCATTAATTATTGCTACTGCTGCCTACAATTCCTTGTTAACTAAACGTTAAAACTGAGTCCTTTTGTGTTCTTCAAAATCAGATTAAAAGATAGACCATTGCCCAGTTCATCCCATTTAGACTCCTAAAATACCAGTATAAAGTATTATTTTCTTCTGTAGCTCTTACTATTAAAAATTTGTTTATTTATACCGGTGCCTCTGAAAACCTCTCAATATTTTTAAAACTCTTGAACAGAACTGAAGTAGTCATGTAGTTGGAAAAAATGTTTCACTCAGGAGAATACTTATTACACTTCCAGCTAATTAATGCTGGCAAAGAAAATATTATACACCGCCATCTACCTCAGAAAAGACTTATTTACTAGACACCGCATCCTCTTCATCAAAGAAATGAGGACGACAACAAAAAGCCTTCTATCTCTGAAGTTTCCATTGACTTACTTATCTGACAAAGCCTCCAGTCTGGTCCTGTTTCTACAATCTGGCCCATGCGTGGACATGTAAAAGTTCTCGGCAGCATTTATGGGCTTCCACAAATAATAAACTAGACTCTGGGGAAAAAGTGGGAATTAGAGAAGCTAATAAGAAAACATTTAGCAATGCAACTTAGAGGGGGAAAATTGTAAGCTTTTAACCTTAATCTTTTGGAATTTTCAAAAGGAAGGAATAAAAATTTGGGGGCTTAGACTTAAATTCACTTAGCGAAATCATTTACCAAAACCAAGAAAGGACCAAGATGGAACCTTATTTCCATCATCCTCTTCTTGTTCCTCTTTCAAAGTTAACATTAACTCTGGTTTTGCAATGCACAAAAAAACCCTGATTTCTTCTGATTCATACAAAATATTAATATATTTTCTTTTCAGATTAAGACATTATTAATACCTACTTGAGAAATAAATGAAATTATTACTCTAACAAATGAAAGATCCAGAATGGTCTTTTGATTTTTAGGTGATTAAAACAAGGTCCTGTCTGTATAATCCCTAAAGAATATTGGATTCCTATATAGTGTAGTCTATAATACTGTGATTCACTAAATGAATTATCATGTATTATACTACATGACCACTGTGACCCCCTGCTAATGTCATTGCTTATGGAAAGATTAATCATAACTGTTATAACAACACAGATGTAACTTCATGGTTTATCTGGACAGGGTATACATAGAAAGAAATGCATCTCCGCTAAAACAAAAATGGTTGCTGTGTTTTGATGGGTGTCTGTTGCAGGGGACTACTTTTTAAAGTGGTTTTATGTAGAAAGCTTGGAAGTGAAAATTGGGGACACCTCAATATATCTCAAGATCAGATATGATGGATGAGATGGAGTCTAGACCCCAAAGGAATAAAAGGATTGGTGACAGTCCATGAATTCTCAGAGAAAATAGTTTTACTAATGAATTTTCAACTGAATTGCAAAAACAGATGTTATCTGTAGGACCTGAGGACACTGGAAATTGATTGTGCTCATAGGGCATACAGAGCAAGTACCTACTCTAAATGAGTTTCTTCTTTACCTACCTCTGTGTTAGAGCTTATGGTTGATGAGATGATCTGCAAGGGAAATGATATGCAATTGCCACCATCAGCTCTTAAACAATAATTACATTGTTTTAATTATTACAGACTCTAGGAGCTGAACATTCTAGCTTGTGGAGTTTGCTTTTTTCATGTGAATGAGTAAGATACATAGAAGCTTGCTTGTGTGTCATCGCTTCACACACCCCATGCTTTGCTTTGTAATGCTCTGTCTCTTGCGGAAAAAAAACCAACACAAAACCAACCAAACAAAAATGAAAAACATGGAGACAGCCTACCATCTGAAGGTTCAAAGAACCTTGAACCTTCCCTAAGCGCTAGTTCCCTCAGTTGGAAAACATTTAAACATAGAATAACTTTAATTTCAGTTCATGTAAAATCTAACTTGAGAGTATAGTAAGCATGAAAACTCTCACTACTTAAGATCTGCAGTCTGTCATTCACCAGCTGTACATCTGGTTCTGATTTGTGGTAGTCAGACATTTCTCATCACACATTTCTTATTATTTGCACTGCAGGCACTACTTGGAAAGGCTTGCAAAATTCTCTTTGTTCCATGCCTTTAGAATAGACTCCAGTGTGTCTTTGTTTCACTCCTTCTAGTACCACTGTTCTGGAAATTGGGAATTATGAAAGAACAGCTTAAATAAAAAGGGAAGTGCATGTAGATTAGAAGGAGCAGAAAGAAAAACAGTGTCAGATTCTCAAAACAGATCATGGAAATGCTGTTTACACCATACCGAATCCCAGGCAAGGCAAACACTAATCAAGATTATTGATACTGATTCATAACTATCGCAATACAAATCACAGGCAAGGATCCTGCTGTGTTAGAGACTGCAGAGAAATGGGACGGAAATATCACCTTTTCAAAATGCTTAATGTTTAAGTGTAAGAAACGATGTAGTAAATGCAAGAGAAAATGAGAGAATTCTATAAAGTACTCTAAATTCCGGCTCTAGCACACTACATGCTTAATCATTTCCACTCTTATTTTGGAGTTTCTGTTAAAGATTGCTGTCAGGGAGAGTATTACAAAGAGATTCACAGTTACAAAGGTGGTTTTGCAAGGGCTGATAGGTAGCTCATTTTATATAGTAAAGGCTTCTTTTTCTCTTTTGTGTTGTTGCGTTTAAGTAAATAGGTTGTGGTTTGGTCTGGCTTTGTTTTGTTTTGGGTTTTTTCCCTCCTTTGATTCTTTTGGTAGAAACAATGATAAAGGGCCAAAATTTAATTACATTGTACTGTGTGTCTCTCATCCATCATTTTTAACTTGTTAGGTCTTACACTCACAGCCATGGAGACATTTGCAGTGATGGATGATTGAGGGCCTTCAGAAGTTCCTGCTGCTTATTGTCCCAACTCCATTTCACCTGTGGTTCTTATTTGGTTTTCACTGTGGTGGCTCTGGAGTGTCTCCTTCTGTTATCTTTCATTATTTTGCCTCTTGTTCTGTCCCATTCTAATGTATTCTGTTCTGTTCCCTGAGTTCCGTGGTTATGTATAAATAACTAATAAACTGTTTTTAAGAAGTCTTTGCACACAATGCCTATTTTCCAGCCCAGCCCGAACCCTTACTCATTCCCTGCTACAAAGATCTTTTGTTCTTGTTTATCTCATTAGCAGCTATATTTCTATATGTTAATTCTAAGAGTTAACCTGAATCCAGATTATCATCTACCATCCACCCAAGTTTGAAGTAAATGTGTTTAAATTTCTTATAACGTTCTCAACATTAATTCTCTTATCAGTTAGGAATTGACACTTTAATTCTAATCTGTCACAGTGAAGAAGATTAAATAAATTACATGGTTGGAGAAAAGTTTGATTCTTCTTTTTTTTTTAGCATAACTCTCCAAACAATCCTGAAAACCACAGCTAAACAAATTATGGATCCAAATTATATGTTATCAGATACCCTGGCATTATAGATCATGTGAGTTAAAAGAGCCAGTGTAAGATTAATTCTTTTCTTCAGTAGGGTTTAAAAAGCCAAAACCATACTAAAGATAACTTCAAGACACAGTCATTATCCAAAAAGCCAAAAAGGTCAAAAAGGTGAGGTGAGTCATTAAAGGTGCATCATAGCAACTCACTAATATAGAATGTGTAAAGGAAAAGCATGATAGGTACTCCAGAAACCAAGAAGATGTCACCACAAAATATGACAGGGCATCTCCCCAAAGTGTAAAAAACACGAAAGTCAGAATCAAGGTGATCCATAACAGCTCACTTAAATTTTTTGGATTATTTTTCCAGGTTTCCCATTAATTTTACATTTAATAGCCTCATTCCCATAAAATTCCTATTTTTAAAAGTCAGATTCCAGAATTATTAAATTTATATTTATATTCTTTCTCATCTTAAATAATTACCAATTTACCTATGTCCACACTTTCATGTTTTATATTCTTTCCATGTTATATACCCATTTCCAAATAAAAAGATTTCATCAGCCAGAAGTAATAAACTACAAGCCACACCAATAATTCTAAAAGTGAAAGCAAAATGTACTCAAAACTTCAAAATCAGTTTCTTAATTTTCTCTGTTTGAGATACGGTACTACATAACTTACTTGTACAAACACAAATAATTGCTTTTCTAAATGCAAGTTTAGTTTGCTTTCCTACTAGAATGTTCAGAAACAAATCTAGTCAGCTCTTATAAACAGATAAATACATTTGGTGTGTCTGTTACATTGAATGAGAGCCAAAAGCGTATTAAAGAAAAATAAATCAGTTTTGCATTACATTTTTCTGCTCATTTTTCAATGTTTCTTTACATATCAAATTTTCAGCATTTGGGGGTGTTTGCAAATACAGCAGATTCTGTTCTGTATAGAAATGATTCTGATCAAATCCCCTAAAGAAAAAAAAAGTACTAGTCATTTTAATCTGAGTCATGTAATTTGTAGACAGATTTCTGAACCAGACTATGAGTCAAATGAAAATAAAGATAAACTGCATAATGAAAGAAATACTTTTGAAAGAAAAAGGGGGAGCTATTGCAAGCTGAGAAGGTCTCTGTGTAAAGCATGTCAATGCATAAATGAAAGTAAAAAATCCCATTTGAATTAGCAGTAGAAATGACAAAACAAACATTTTGCCCTACTGATTAATAGAAGAAAATTAGGCAATTTCCCAGGGTAAGATCACAAGTTTATGCTTCTACTTGATTCTCCCCAGGCAATGACCAACTACAAACACCACAACAGAGCACTTGGAAACTGTGACAATCTAATTTTGCATCCAGACTTTTAGCTACTGCAGGTAGGTCCTACCTGTTCAATTTACTAGAATATATTAGCTTGTTTGAACACACTGTCTAAATTGCCATTAACATAACCTGAAAACTCAGCAGAAAACTTCAGATTAAGTATGCCTTTTATAAAGACATTCGTTGATAAAAATAATTCAAATATTAAAGTTTTTTTCCCCCTCCCAACATTAAATGTCATGAAAACCCTAAATAGTGCTTCTTGTTCTAGTATAGTTTAGGACGCTACCCTGCTGAGATCTGTACCACACAGTTGATATAATTTTCCTCATAGTTCAGATGGAAAAATGCCAGAAAGTGACTTTGCCAAACACCATACGCCAAATGGGGACTCTCCCACCAGGATTTTTCAGAACACATTAAGACATTCATCTGGTACTCTGTAGGGGAACAGCTTTCATCCAAAAGAGGAGGGTAAGGAAAAAGAATTGAACAAATCAACATGGTAAGTTATCCAATACACTTACATACACATCAGTTTAGAAGTGTTAGAAGAGTGGAGCAAACTATTCAGAAGTGCCCAAGATGACTTTCAGTTCCTCCTAGCTTTCCATAGGCTTTTGGTTTCTATGCTCGTTTGCTTCTTATATTGTTTGGGATCAAGCATTGTGAACTAGAAATGCACGAAGTACAGCTGACATTAGGCTACAGTCTTCTTAATATTTTGCTTTATTTTAATCAAACAAGAAGGCAAGAAGTACAGTTTCATGTATTTAATGAAAAGTTCTTATTAGACATTTGCACAACTTCAGCAGCTCTATCTTTTGCCATAAGCTGAGAGTTTCTAGTCTTTCATTTTGCTCTAACTACACTACTATGCAACGAAAAATAGAGTGGGAAGCAGTTGCAGAAAGATGCCTCAGACAGAGTAAGAAAACTGTCTAAGAAGCTTCACCAGTCTGGAGAGGTAGGACAGCAGAGTTTTCAAGGACAGTTGCCTCAAAGCAGCAGTTTCTGCAGGCACCTTGATTTATTTTTGCTTGCTCCACTGAGATTCTTATTCTGCTCCCCTGCACAGTGGAGTTCAGACAGCCTTGTAGTCCACTAAGTAATTCTGAACTGTAAACAGTCCAGTCCTTTTTTTTTGAAATTATGGTTTACAGAAGGTCTGTTGTTCAATAAGGCAGATTGCCTGATTTGAAGAAGAAAGTTTCAATATGTATATAGAATCAATGCCAAAAGTAGGATTTTTAAAGTTGGATTGCAAACCCACAGAAACTGCAGTTTCTATGTTGCTTTCATAAGTGTATGCTATATTTAAGAGAAAGATTTGGGGCTTTTTTGCAAATACTAGGATGCCATGCTTTAGATGCTGATATACAAACTTAACCAATGAATCACCTAAATCTCTATTCCAGACAGCTGGCTGTTTTCCTAGGAAAAAAATTTAGGTATGTGCATGTTTGGAAAGAAAGCCTTTCATCAGTTTGTAGAAAAGCTTAAATACAATTCTGAAAAGAGAGGAAAAAGGGGAAGGGAAGGGAAGGGAGGGAAGGGAAGGGAAGGGAAGGGAAGGGAAGGGAAGGGAAGGGAAGGGAAGGGACGGGAAGGGAAGGGAAGGGGGAAGGCAGAGAGGAAGGACGGGAGGAAGGGAGGAAGGGAAGGGGGAAGGGGAGGGGGAAGGGGAGGGAGAAGGGAAGGGAAGGGGAAGGGAAGGGGGACGGGGAGGGGGAAGGGAAGGGGGAAGGGGAGGGGGAAGGGGAGGGAAGGGAAGGGAAGGGAAGGGAAGGGAAGGGAAGGGGGAAGGGAAGGGGGAAGGGAAGGGGGAAGGGAAGGGGGAAGGGGAGGGAAGGGGAGGAAGGGAAGGGGAGGGAAGGGGAGGGAAGGGAAGGAAGGGAAGGGAAGGGAAGGGAAGGGAAGGGAAGGGAAGGGAAGGGAAGGGAAGGGAAGGGAAGGGAAGGGAAGGGAAGGGAAGGGAAGGGAAGGGAAGGGAAGGGAAGGGAAGGGAAGGGAAGGGAAGGGAAGGGGAGGGGAGGGGAGGGGAGGGGAGGGGACGGGGAGGGAGGGGAGGGGAGGGGAGGGGAGGGGAGGGGAGGGGGAAGGGAAGGGGGAAGGGAAGGGGGAAGGGAAGGGGGAAGGGGAGGGAAGGGGAGGGAAGGGGAGGGAAGGGGAGGGAAGGGAGGGAAGGGAAGGGAAGGGAAGGGAAGGAGAAGGGAAGGAAGGGAAGGGAAGGGAAGGGAAGGGAAGGGAAGGGAAGGGAAGGGAAGGGAAGGGAAGGGAAGGAAGGGAAGGAAGGGAAGGGAAGGGAAGGGAAGGAAGGGAAGGGAAGGGAAGGGAAGGGAAGGGAAGGGAAGGGAAGGGAAGGGAAGGGAAAGATCTTTTTCCCTTAGCTTTGGTGTTGCTGAACAGCATGACCATGAATATCAAAAATCACTTTTAAATTGGACACTGTGGTGTCCAGTAATGGCTTCCAGCTAAGGATATAAGTGTAGTACCAAAAGTTCATTCAGACCTTGTAACTGCTTGTTTTTACTATTTCTGGTCTGATGGGTGGGATGGAAAATAATGTCAGTAAAGTGGTACTGTTGAGTCCTACTGCATAACTAAAAAATCACTGTGGTGCTGAGGTCTTGGGATAGCTGGGTAGCACTTCTCAAATGCTGGCTATTGCCAGTTGGTTTAGTCAACAGAGTGACAATCAGCATTTGATACTTTGCACAAGGTTGACAGTGTTTGTTAATTGCAGCTATAATTTGGCTGTGAGAAGAAAAAAGCAACACTCTCCTTTGAAGTTTGGCATGAGTAGGTGGTTGCATTAGGCACAGACCCATAGTGCCTACAGTTAAAATGCTAATATTGAATGAGACAGACCACTTCAGAACTTTACAGTTACAGAACAACACACTCTAGACCTTTAAGCCACAAGGCTATCAGGTTCCTCTTTATTTTTGCAGTTACTGCATAGAGCTATGCATTAGGGATTGTTAAACCTGGTGCAGTGATTACATAATTTAAAAAAAAATCCTCTTACCCTTGATAACAAGCGATAATGTTTTACTATTCCAGTGTTTCAGTCCACCAGCTCACATCTCATAGATTCACTTCTCTGCTCTCCTCTGCTGTGACTGACAAGAGTCCTACTGTCTCCTACACATAAGTCTTTCCTGCAGGAGGACCTGCCACTTTTTAACTGTATAACACACAGGAGGTTTTAATCTTCTTTCTGACCAGTGTGGTGAAATGCCTCAGTGTAGCCCAGAATTACTAACATTCAGTACACTATCCCAAAGTTATTACTTCTTCACAAGACTCCTTTTTTGTCTCAAGGGCATATAGATTTTGCAGTTCCGTCCTGTTTCATCTCAATGAAAATAAAACTAGTCTAAACAAAACTAAACTAAACTAAAATACAGCAAAACAAAATTATTTTCCTCTGATTGACTTGTCAGCAGTAGGCCCCTTAAACTGCCTGACAAAACATGCACTGAGGTAACCAGGGCAGATTGTATTCTTATTCTATTTTAGGTAGAAATATCACTACAAAATATACCCTGGATTACTCTAACAACCAGGTGCCAGGTGCTGGGTGTTTTCTCTATTTCATTTGGACATGGTGCATTTTCAAAAGGTATGGGGAAACATCAGAAGTTTTCTTTTCTTCAATTGGCAAATTCATGCTTGTTAGAACATGGACTGAAGCCAAGCATGTGCAAGCTCTATTTTAGGCATAAAAGCTTTGATTTAAACATTCAGATTAAAATTTTTGATGTAAAATTCGTTTTATATTCAAGACAACAAATCTCTTGGTCATATGAGAACTCTAGTCTTTTTAGAGAAATTAGTATAAAATCTGGTATAATAGTATCTGAACTGTGAAACAAATCTTTTAGTACGATGGTCCACATCAGAATTTATGCAGTTGTGTTTGAATATGACTAGAACGTGGGAAATTCAAACTGGATAGAAGGAAAAAAAATTGATCATGAGGTTCATCAAATACTGGAATATGTTGCTCAGAGTCATTGTGGAAGGTGCTCCTTATAGGTGGTCAAGACTCAACGGGCCAAGGCCCTGAGCAACCTGATCTGATTAGCCCTGTTTTCAGCAGGAGATTGGACTAGATGACCTCCAGAGATCCCTTCCAACCTAAGTTATTCTACGACTATTATATGTTTTTCTCCTTCAGTGCAGATGAAGCAGATGATAATTGTCTTCTCTTGCAGCAACTTCAGCTCAGTCATATTATTTGTCTCTAAGCTATTCATTGCACATCAGTGTGAAAGCTCCAGAGTAGTTGTCTGAGTAAATGTATTTATATGTAAACTCCTGGAGATTTATGGAACACAGGGGATGGTCTGTGCAAACCTGTTTGTGTTCCTGGGGTATCTAATACCAGAGATCATGAACACCGTCAGTTCACATTTCCTTACACTCATTTGAACAAGAATGGTTTCCACTCTCAAATGGTATTTATCTGGTGCTGCTAGTAGAACAGGTAGTTAGATGAGTGTTACCTTTGATGCAAGAGCATAGTAACCATGTCAAAATATTTGGAGAAATTATATGACACAATGTTTGTGCATCTTTATATTTATAGTGATCAGTCTCTGATAAACAACTCCGTAAAAGTGATTCTTCAGCAGATACTTAAATATATAAAGGATAATGGCCTTCCATGGTCAGGAAAGTGAACGTGTTATTGGTCCAGGAACTGTGAAAAGATGTAGAGGCAGTGAGGGTCTGGGCCTAGGCCATGGGTCTCGGAAAGCTGTGATCTACCATGAACAAACTGCAGTGCAGCTGGATATGAACAGCAGGTCTGATGCACTGGGTTTCCTAAGCATGTGTAGTGGACTCTCAGTAACGTCCTGTCTCCCAGTCCAGATGATGTAAGACTTATTCTCGCTTACACAATGCCTGAATTCAAGGACTACAGAAGGCCTTTGAGAAGAGTTCACTAGTTGTCTGCTTCCACCTTGCTTCATTGACAGGCAAGGTTCCTGTAGCCAGAGTATGTCAGCATCCTCACTGGCTCTTAGTGATGAAAACCAATAGCTAATCAGTATCTGAAAAGTAGCTGCAAGGCATTTTTAAATATCTGATGAAGTTTTCAGTTAATATTTCAAGGTCTGTTTCCTTTGCATGGTCAAATGGGAACTGCCTCTTTTACTGACCACATCTGTCAAATTCTCTACACTTTGATCCTCTGACCTTCCTTAGTGCTTCAATCAGTAACAGATACTGAATTTTTTTTTTCTTAGCTGTCTTATGATTGCAGCAAACATAAGAAATTTCAGGCATCTCTTGGATTTCGCTGATATTTGCAGGAGCTATTTATTTCTAATTTAAAGAATTCACATGTCCTCTGAAATATCTCCCCATGTATCTGCAGTACAGCACTGTGTACTCATCAGAAGCCATTTTTAGCAGTAGAAGCCCGTAGCTATTTCTGATGAGGACATTAAAGGTGGCTGATGATTCTACTATTCTTAAAGCAGAAGAACCCCTGTTTCAGGGTACTGACATTTGCCAAAGAGGCATTCCAAAAGCTTCAAAGCTTTTGTTAGGAATTTCAAAGTTTCATTCCTATCAACTGGTCCTACATTCAAACAGCTTTTCTTTATTTTGTAGCTGTCCTCTGCCTATTTTCTTCTTCCTGCCTTCAGAAAAAAAAAAAAAAGATTCATTACTTCTCCCAACAGACTACTTTTTTAAGAGGAATGGTATAACTGCCTTTATGTTCCAAACAAAAGAGCAGCAGCATAGGAAGATGTTTCTTAAACATGATACCATCCAGCAATTGCCTTACTGAGGTCTCTTGTACAACAGCGTTTTTTGTACAAAGGACCAAATAAAATTTGGGATTTGTTAGCCACAAAAAAAATACTTTTAATATTGCTGAAACTACACCCACATTTTCAACAGCAGGTAAAATGATCTGAAAGAAAAAACTAAGGTATGCATTTTCGGTAATTCTGAGAAAAGGAAGAAGATAGTGGAGTGCATTTTAGTTACTATGAAAAGAAATGAGCAACTTATAACTTTCTTTCTTGAATCTCACTTAGGATTATGAAAGGAATGTGAATTAGGATGATATGAAATTTTAACATTTCAAAATAGGAACTCAAAAAGTGATCTGCACAATAGATACATTTTCAGTGCAGTAAAAAATAAGCTCTTCCTTGGGATGTAAGAGACAGCATGGTCTCTGCCCCAAAGTCTTTCTAATCTAATTTTAAAACACAATAAAAGAGAGTGACAGAAGGGAGGAATCCCGGCAAGAATTCTAAGGAGAGGATTACAAGGTCACTTATATGTCAGGCACAAACTTGTGGTTCTGTTATCCATAATCAACTCTGTATTATTGAATTCAGTTTGCCTTGGCACCTCAGTCATGGAATGTGCCACTGACAGACACTGCAGTGGACATTAATGTATCCCCTCAGAGCTACAAAGCTTCAATATATAAATTACAAGCAAGCCAAGAATTCCAATTTTATGCTTAAGAATAAAGACAGTTTAATGTGCTGAATCTCAGAGCTCTGTATATTGAACTCCAACAAAAAAAAAATAATTCTCCTAAGAATACAGACACTAGTATTGCTTGCAACACTACTCTCTGCGTATTATTGCTGTCCTAAAGATGACTTTAACTTCCATAAATAACTTCACAGAACTCCTGATAAATATCTGATGTTCTCTTCTGGTTCATGAATTTGGTCAGTTGTGCTACCCTTTTGTTTATGTCATCTGAAGAGCATTACACTTTCATTATGTGAAATGCATAAAATGTAGCTAAAGGTACTCAGGAGTCAATAGCAAGGTCATAATTTACTATGAGGATTCTGCTGACATTTACAGACCATTGAAACTTTGTTCTTCTGTTTTATAACATCAGCATCAGCACAATCCTTGAAGTGCATCACTGCCTGCAGTGTGGCAGTAATGGAACTCATATGAATAACTACGAAAGAATTAGAATTCCTGTTTGTGATCTATCTATGCAACAACTGTAAGCATTCTGGTAAGAAACACTTCATTGTAGAATAGCTAAATGAAAACAAACATTGAGCTGAACCATTTATAAAAGAAAACTTTCTGTGAACTGTAAGGCTGTAAAATTATCTGAATTCTTCACAAACGAATTAACAATTAAAGGGATACCTTTTATCCAATAAGAACAAATAATTCTCTTTTCTCCTGTCACTGAGTAACTAAAAACACACTTTTAAACAATTATTAGAGGTGGGAATGTTATTTTAGAATGTTGTAGACCTGTTTAAATATGCAAATTGGAATTATTGTGCTCAAATAAAATATTAATGAAGCCAGAGGAATTTTTTTCATGTTTGTAGTACTGTTGTAGTTCTTAAAAAGTGCCCTACTTGGACAAAATTTGATATACTTGAACCATCTGTTAGTGGAAGGTAGGCCATCAACAGCACTGAGAATATCTGGAAACTCTGCTACAACACATGGAAAATAAAGAGGTGATAGGTAACAGCCAACACAGCTTCACCAAGGGCAAGTCATGCCTGACAAATTTGGTGACCTTCTGTGACAGAGTTACAGCATTGGTGGATAAGGGGGGAGCAACACATGTCATCTACCTGGACTTGTGCAAAGCGTTTGACACTGTCTTGCGTGACATCCTGGTGTCTAAATTGGAGAGACATGGATTTGATGGATGGACCACCTGGTGGTCCTGATGGTGTATAAGGAACTGGCTGGATGATCACACTCAAAGATTTGTGGTCAACAGCTTGATGTCCAAGGGGAAACCAGTGATGAGTGGCATTCGTCAGGGGTTGGTACTGGGGCCAGTGATGTTCAACATCTTTGTTGGTGACATGGATGTTGGGATGGAGTGCACCCTCAGCAAGTTTGCCAACAACACCAATCTGCGTGGAGCAGTGGACATGCTTGAAGGAAGAGGGACCTGGATGGGCTTGAGAGGTGGGCCTGCGCAAACCTCATGAAATTCAACAACTCCAAGCACAAGGTCCTGCACCTGGGTCAGGGCAATCCCAAGCACAAATACAGGCTGGGAGGAGAAAGGATTGAGAGCAGCCCTGAGGAGAAGGACTTGGGGTTGTTGGTGGATGAGAAGCTCAACATGAGCCAGCAATGCACGCTCGCAGCCCAGTAGGCCAACCGTATCCTGGGCTGCATCAAAAGAAGCATGGCCAGCAGGTCGAGGGAGGTGATTCTACCCCTCTACTCTGCTCTCATGAGACCCCACCTGGAGTACTGCGTCCAGCTTCAGAGTCCTCAGCACAAGAAGGACATGGACCTGTTGGAGCAGGTCCAGAGAAGGGCCACGAAGGTGATCAGAGGGCTGGAGCACCTCTCCTATGAGGACAGGCTGAGATAGTTGGCTCAAACTGGAAGAGGGAAGATTTAGAATAGATATCAGGAAGAAATTTTTCACTATGAGGGTGGTGAGACACTGGAACAAGTTGCCCAGAGAAGTGGATGTCCATCCCTGGAAGTGTTCAAGGCCAGGTTGGGTGGGGTTTTGAGCAACCTGGTCTAGTGGAAGGTGTCCCTGCCCATGGTAGGGGGATTGGAACTAGATGATCTGTAAGGTCCCTTCCAACCAACATTCTGTGATTCTGTGAATAAGCAATGGAAGACTTCTTTAGCTGTGTATGGGTGGGAAGCTAAATACTAATCTTTTTTTTTCTTGTTCTAATTTTTCTTTTAGCTGATATGCAATTGATTCTAAGATTGCCATGTAAAAAAAAAATACTAAAACCACATCAATATTTAAATATAAATACAAATACATAAAATTTTATATAACTATATAAAATTTAATATCAGTATATAAAATGAATACAAGATTTATGCTGCATGTATTTATACCAAATGTACAAAGACTTCCACAGTGACACAGATTCCTCCATTTCTTTTCCTCTTGGTGCTGGACTGATGGATGTTCGCCTTGTGTATTCCGTGAAAGCAGCCTGAGCTAGAGCTTATATCCTAAAGCAAGGAAAGGAACCGCTAAGCACAGAGGCAACAGGAGTGGAACAGGAGTGGAAGTTGTTGGAGTGGAAAAAAGAGCAGAATGATGACGGAACATGAGAGTCAAAGACACACATGGATTTAAAACAGAGTTGTGAGAGATGTACACTGAACAGGGGACTCAGGTTTTTCAAGAAATTCTGAGTTATTTGAGGAGATAATCAAAGTAAGTCTCACAGTCAGAATACCATCTTGTTAAATTGTCTTGTACTACCAAACTGTCATAAAAAAAGACCGAGGTACAAAGCATGTCACACAACTGTTGCAATACAACTTTGGGTTTGGAGCTGATTTGCAACCAATTGGCTTGGAGTACAGCTAAAATACATTCACATCTGCCTGCAAAATATTCTATAGAAATACACATAGGCTGCTACAACTGAATATCCACTAGAGACTAAATTTGTTGGCTATACATGTGTTCTCTATTACCATCTGGTGTCTGTGTTAGTATTTATAACAATTTGGTTGAGACTAAAATCAATGATTTCTGGAAGAAGGGCAAGGAAGCTCATCCGATAGCAGCTCCCAAAGCCAACCAACCTCTAAGCCTAGTTGCAAAGTCAAAATCAGGTCATGCCTGCATCAGGTTTCCATTTGGCCTGTTTAGCTGATAGATTTGATTCTCTGGTGATAACAGACATCTGCTTGTATAAGAAGAATCCAAACAAAGAAATACCTTTTTCTGCTAGGTCACCTACTCATTTTTATCCTGTTGTATCTTGATGCAGAAGTTTTCTTTCAGTTTGGTTTTTTTTCAGTCTGTTTTTGTTGAACTGAAAGTAAAATATCTCTTTGTAGCCAAGAACTTTAATTCTATTATACCTGAAGTATGGTTTCCTCAGCTTCCATGGGTATGGCAATGAGAAATGTCAGTTCACTCCAGGCAATGAGAAAAGCATTTCATACCAACGTTTTCCTCTCACTACTAGATTTCTGTATAGTGCTTCTTGCTGTCCCTTATGTTTGGATCAGAACAAATTTTCCTCTGTGTGCCTTGCCTTTTCTTATGGACTTTTTGTTGCTGATCTCGGCAGTTCATTTATCGAGCTCATTTGACCCAAAGTCCCATTCCAGGTTCTCCCTCATTCCATCTCAATTTTAAGCAGAAAATGTATTTCTTTTATGGCCCTGGTCCACCTTACTTCTAAATTCCAGATGCATACTGTAGCATACAGTAGGCTTGTCCATTTATGACATTGCTATAAAGAACAGTTGAAGCTTCTTCTTACATGAAAACCACACTCTCTAGCATCCTTTGAGAGCAAAAAATATGGTCATCTTCACCAGACATGAAATAGCTTATTATGTTCCCTGATTACTGATGGCTGCAGATCCTACAATGCAGTATCAACATTTATGCTAGCTCTTTCACTTTTCTTATTAACCAGGTTAAAAAAAAAAAGAAAAAAAAAAGTGCTCATAATAATGAAATCTATTCTTTTTGGTGAGTTCATTTAAATGAGAACACACAATGCAAGAAGTGTCTCTTGAAAGTTGCAAACTGAAGAAAACTTCCAGAAAGATGCAAAAGCTGGGGAACTTCCTGTACATTATTCAGATGAATGACTGGTTCAGAATATGGAGAAGAATTATGTCAAGGAGAACCTATACCCTCTAAGTTTTCACATAGGCATCTTCCTCATCTCACCATTTCTAAGCAGTATATTAAGGCTTCCAGTTTGATGATTTGGCATTTCAGTCTCTAATGTGCTGACAGATTGAGTGCAGCTTTTCTAAGTAACCTTGTAACTGCAGCAGTGTAATAACTGTAACTATAATAAGCCCTCTTTTGCTTGGAGTACTGATGGTCATTCAGATTAGTCCAATTGACTGGTTAATATCATACCCTCATTATGCTGTCTGAAATGCTTTGGGCTGTGGATAATTGCTTCTGGTTCTGGAAAAGAATGACATTTTCTTTCACAACTTACTGGTTTGGTGGTAGAGGCTGTATTTGATTTATATTTATTTGGGAGTGTCTAACAAATACATCAAAGGACACAGAATGGTGCTGCTGCTGCTGTTTTAGTCATGTTTTTTAAGGATTTCTTACAACTTCAATAGGAACATCTGTCAGTTAGGGCTATTTCCATGGACCCAACCAAAACTGGAGGGCTTGGAAAGCGGTATAAAAGAAAACTGTTTTTTTCCACAAACACAAAAGTAAAAACATCTTTCATTTCTGCCAAAGCTTCTCTCAGAGAAAGGTCTTAGGGGAATTCCACTTAGTAGCTTTACTCTTTTTTTTTTCCTTTTTTTTTCCTTGCATGTTTTATGTATTCACTGATTATTGTTGCCAAAACAACAGAAATAGAGGCGGAGGAAAGAAAGGAAATCACAATACATGCAATGCCTTTGGATTACAAATTACTATTTTTTTTTATTTATTCCCAAACAATTCAAAAGAGTAATAAATACACACACACACACACATTCATGCATGTATATTTAGTGCCCTACCCTTACCTAATACTTACTCAAAGTAGCAGAAGCGACATAGCATATATACAGGTAATAACAGCAACACTTGCATACACAAACTTAGCAACCAGTTTTGGCAGTGAGCACCCATACTGCTCTGAATTAAAATAATTGTGGGTTTTATACCCCAGGTTACTAGAATCAGCCCATGGGCTGGCCCAGACTGTTTCTTTTGTTTCCAGTCATCCTGACCCAGCAGTACAAACTGGTCTTCCCTGCTTTGTTCTCTTTGGGTTTGCATAAATTAATTTTACCCAGCTCCCAAGGTTTCATGCCTTTAAGCACTGGTGATTGACCACCAGTGAGTTTGTTTAAAGACTCTGGGCCTTGGATATCGACTGTCAAGTCCTTTACTACCATCCCCTCTCTGTACTCCTGTATGCTACATTTTTGTTCTAGGGTCATAGATAGTTCATTCTATACAGAATAATGACTTGTTAATACAAGTGAATCTCTGTGATTAGTGAATGCCTCTGGAGGGCATCTGATCCAACCCCCATGCTCAAGCAGAGTCACCTACAGCGGGTTACCACATGCATACAGCAGATTAATCACACACTCAAAAGATACGTATTAACCCCATTTTAACACTAAACCACTCAACTGCGCAAAGCTAAAGCTGAAACCAGTTTATACTGCAATGTTATATCCATATTGGTCTTGGCAGCCATGCTTGAGTTACGGTTGAATTTTCTCAAGGCAAACAGTGTAAGCCAGGTGCAGCCATGTTGTAGGCCTTTGCCCTGGCTCACGTAAGTTGCATGCATAACCATTTTTCAGAGAAAAATGCTCACCTTCTTCACCCTATTCTCTAATAGAATTATACAAACATATAAAAATTTCATTTAAGGAAGATAACATCTAGTTCTCTGTACTAGCAACTGTCTTGGGTCTTTAAGAACAGCATACAAGTTTCTAATTCCACTATTTGTGAGATTGGCATTGCTTCTGGAGCCACACCATCCTTCCGGCAAGTGAACTGTCATTTACAAGCTAAAAACTACAGTGTTGGCTGATCACTAATTAATCACTAATTGTATACTCTGTCTGCAAATAGAAGGTATCAGAGGCATTGGCAGAAAGAATCTACACACGTCATCTGAGCAGAACTCTGTGTGGAGTTGAAAGGCTGTCCGTACCTCTGTGAAACAATTTTCCTAAGAGTCTGTGATTATGTACACAAGAAGAACTCCTATGGTGGTGTAATGGGAGCTCCTAGGATTAGCACACCACTTCACCGAGGCTGAGACTGGCTGCAACAAGAATAACTTTTCAGTCTTGGGCCAGAACACTATCAGATAGAAATATCAGTGATGTGTACACAGTGATCTGCATTGTAATCTATGCAACACAGAGGGGTTTTATATTCCTTGGCCAGACAATACAGACCATCATTGGTTCATCGGTTTGGCTATAAGCTCTTGGAGGGTCTCCATATAAGAACAGTTTAAAGGCTTAACCTCAATACGGCAGACTCCCAAGACTCACTAAGATATCTGCATACAGAACTGTGTGCTTTATTGTGATCTTCAGACTATGAACAAGATCAGAGAGCACCTTCTTCTAGACTGGATCTAGGCACCGGCTCATCTTTTTCCTATGTAATTAAAATCAGCACAGGCAGTAAGGCCAGTTCTCATAAGAAAGGAAAATCCATGACACAGTGTACATGCATGCTCTATGATAGCACACTGCAGAAAGTCCATAGGCAAGTACGTGGGCCTGCAATATGCCCGAGTACTGCTCATTTATAATCTCCTCAAGCATGCTTTCCATTTATTCTGATAAACATTTTGTCCTCAGTCTTTCCTTCTCCAAACCCATGAACCTGTTTCTTCTTTACCAATCCACAAATGACTGTGCAAATAAAGACTTCACTCTCCCTCCCTTATAGTGGACTGCGCTTGTGGATGTACTGAGACAAACCACTATCACACACAGAAAATGCTTACTAATTTCTAACACTATAGTTTGTGTAGAATGTCAGCGTATCCTAATGCTGACTTTTCAAAAAGGTGAATGTGTGTTTTTATTCACATAAAAAAACCCCAATTTTTAAGTATTGCATTTCACAAAAGAAGAAAATGGTTGTTAAATAAGTAACAAAAAACACTACTATTAGCAATTGTAGGGTTTTTTTTTCCTTACTAGCCCTCAGATAGAGAGGCAAGTGTAGTCAGAGATGTCAAATATTCTAGTCTCAATAAAAAAATCTGAGGAAAGTGCTAAGCAGCATCTAGCCACATGGTTTTTTGTGCTCTTCCAACATATCAGATCTGATTATTTTCCTCTGGTTTTAAAGGAAATATTTTTGAGTGTTTGATGATCAAGCTCACAGAGTTTTACATTCTTGAAAATCAAGTATATTCGCACTGCAATAGTGATCACTGCTGGCTGCACTCTAATTTGCATTATGCTGCCCAGCAGATTTGAAGAATATCCCACTATGCAATTAAAGGAATTTCTTCATAACTGAGAAGAGAAATGCATATAGACATTTTAAGTCTGATACACCTCTGATTTATCTTCATATTATCTCTTACTTTTGAATTTTCACAATAGGGCTGTACTACACCTACTGAATATTCACAAGAAAATTCATGGCAGGGTATCAGGGTAGCAGTATAACTTATAGCTACTAAAGCATTTATAAGGGCAGGCAGTACCCTGGGGATGACCTGTGACCTTTCACTAAGAGAATGACATCTAGTTGTAATCGGTTTTTACATCCAGGTGATTTAAACATGTCCTTAGAAAAAGGATTCGGGCAGTTGTTAAAAATTTGTTAACATGTTCGTGAAAGATAATGAATTAATAATTAATGAATTAATAACGATTCCATTTAAACAACAACAAAAAAAAGTTACTTTATTCCTTTTGATGCTGTCTAAAATATAGTTGCCTGTCCGTGCTTGATAGAAACCAATTTAACAGGTAAGGGACTGCAAGGTTTTTCTACTCAAACCCAAATTTATTTTTCAAACTTCGATTTCTCTTATGTGTCCTGAGATCAGGTACTAATAGTGAAGGACTTTTGATGTTGTAGGGTTCTTCGGTAATCTATAGTCTCTCACAAAGACAGGTGTCTCAGGTGTCTCTTCATGGTAAGCTGCACAAAATACAACCTCACTGAAAATCTCTCAGATCCCCAGCACAACCAGACGAATGCACTGACAATTATTACATTCAACCTTCATTCACGTACCTGTTTCTTTGGCCATAAAGATCAGTCTCAGTGCTTAATGTCTGGTTTCTGGTGACTTGATATTTTCTCAACAAGAAGGGAACAGAAGGTAAGGGCTTTGCTGTCTTTCAGTTATGGCCAGTTACATAAAAACCATCTCCATGTTTTTTTCCTACAACTTTTGTACGTTAAATGTGTAAATATTTAAACATACTTCTTTTGTAGGTACTATGTTGTAGCCAAATTGCCTTGCAATGGGAAATTTCTATAAATAAATATTAAATAAAATAAATATGCAGAACCACGAACAACGAAGCATTAATGAATATTAAGTAAAGATGACCTATTTAACAAGCTGTTTACTTTATGTCTGTTTCAGAAAGGCTCACATTCTGTGTCTGATCCCAGTCTGCAGAATGGGCGGGATACTAAAGAAATTAAGAATATATTTACTGTTGTCAGAATTATAGGCTCTTTGTGCCTAGTAGACACAATCTGCATAGAAAGATTGGTAGCTTCTAAAATTAGGATAAATATTAAAAACAAGTTACATGAAAATATTCACAGTGTTTGTTTTAAAATCGCAAAACTGGGAGGAGAGAAGGACAGGCTGATTCTTCAATTATATAGTTATGTTAATTACGTGAGTGAACTTTCAGGGGTTTTTGTCTTCAGAATTGACAGATAAATGAATGGGGCTGTACAAAGACTGTAGTGGAGTGAAAAAAAGTCTATCTGCAGAAGCAACTAAAGAAATTTTATAACTAAAGTCTTGTGAGATTAATATCTTCTTCGGAATGATTATGATGTATGGCAGAAGAGAAGATAGCTGGCTGCTGGATGCATCTGTTTCTGTTTGTTAAATCCAGCTCTCACAGAGAATGCTTGTTGTGTTTGAACCTACACGATCAGCAAAGGTAATCAAAAAAAGGTGTGAGGGAGAACAGAAGGAGGAAGAGGTATAGTTTAAATATTCACCTAGAGGGAGAGACAAATGGATCTGCATGATCTATAATATATGGAAACATGCTCCCCTAAGTTATAAGATTTCTCTTGGCAGAGGCAGATTTTGATATCCCAACATGGTGACAGCCATCCCAAGGATCCTAGAGCAGGAGACAAAACAGTAAGTGGTAGGTGCCCAACATGCAAACAGAAGCAAGTATAAGAGCTGACATCCGCAATGTCGCATGTCCTGCCTGGAAGAAGCAGTCTCTTCTCCCTATCTGACTGGTAGAAACTTGGCCACTATGAAGCCAAGAATACAAGAATCACAGGATTGCAAGAAGAACTGGAAAAAGGCAGAGTAATTATCTGGAGGAAAGAAAGTTACTGGACAGGAAAGCACACGCAAAGAGAAGCACCAGGGGACAGATCACAACATTTTTTTTCCCTCATTCACCAGGCTTCCCAAGGCCACTGTCTTACCAGTCCCAAGACTCATGTATTCTTCAGGAATAGTGTAGCTAGTGGGACCAGTGAGGTGATTTTACCCCTGTACTCAGCACTGGTGAAGCTGCATCTTGAGTACTGTGTTCAGTTTTGGGCCCCTCACCACAAGAAGGACATTGAGGTGCTGGAGCGTGTCCAAAGAAGGGCAACGAAACTGGTGAGGGGTCTGGAGCACATGTCTTATGAGGAGCAGCTGAGGGAACTGGGGTTGTTTAGCCTGGAGAAAAGGAGGCTCAGGGGACACCTTATCGCTGCTGTCTACAACTATCTGAAAGGAGGTTGCAGAGAGGTGGGAGTCGACCTGTTCTGTCAAGTAACAGGTGATAAAACAAGAGGAAATGGCTTCAAGCTGTGCCAAGGGAAGTTTAGATTGGATATTAGGAAAAATGTCTTTACTGAAAGGGTCATCAGGCATTGGAACGCATTACCCAGCGAAGTGGTGGAGTCCCCAACCCTGGAGATATTTACGGGTCGTGTAGTTACAGTGCTTAGGGACACGGTTTAGTGGTGGGCTTGTCAGTGTTAGGTTAATGATGGGACTAGATGATCTTACAGGTCTTTTCCAATCTAGGAGATTCTGTGATTCTGTGATTCTTTTGCCTTTATGGTGGTCTGACAAAGAGAGGGCAGGGAATGAAATGTGTCTCTCTGTGATTCTCATCCTGGGACATCAAATGCAGTATGTAGTCTGTAGCCTAGGGGTTAAGGAGCTGATGGGGTGGGGGATGGAGGGGGCAGATAGGAATCTTTGCAGGCTACACAGAAGCTAAAACTAAGACTTTCTGTGTCATTGGTAAATGGTCTGATATCGGCTGTTATATAACATATGGATATTTCCACCTCCACGCAGAGAGTGACAACTAACTGCTCCCAAGTCCACGTCTCAGGTAACTAAACTTCCCATTATTCCTGGATTGATGTTTTCCTCCTTTGAGGATCCTGGTGTGTGCCACATGCATCAGATTTGTCCTAATGACTGAACTGTTTTACTGCAAACATAGTAATTCTCTACTCTGTAAGCCTGGAAATTAACTGCTATCTTTCCAGAATTTCTGGAAATTTCATATCAAGTCTCAGTTCCTTTTTTTTTTTTTTTTTTAGTATTCCTTTCTCAGAACTAAGGCAGAGCTTTTTCATTCTAGAAAAGGCTAATTATTGAAATAGTATGGAATTGGATTTTCTTCCTTAGATTCCTTCACATCTTATCTTGACACTTAGTTCATAAATATGTCATAACAGCTAAAAAAGGACATTGAGGTGAGAATATGTGAACTCTTTCAAAGCTCCCCAGATCTCCAATTATAACTGCATTGTTGACTTGGGTAACTCGGTTAATGTGTGTGCCTCCACTTTCCTTTGCTGTAGATATAAGTTATAAGCTTATCTGTATTGTGAAACTGCTGTGTGTGAAGACTTCCAATACCTGACTATAAATTGCTTTCTGAGAGCCTCATAAAAAGGGTGAAACTTACAGCTAGTGCCAGGAATGATTATTATCATTAATAACAATGAGATGTGCTATGCTGTTAAAGCAGTCATTTTTTTTCCTCCTTGTTGGATTAAGAAACCTTTCTGTGGTCTTTGTGTAATCAGAGGTATGGAAAGCATTTTGGGATCCTTCAGGATGAAAGGGACAAATAAAAAATGTGACATGAATAATCACAATGTTAATCATAGCATTAAATATTCAGTAACTGAGCATTTATAATTGAAGGGGGGGAGGAGGGAATTACTTTGTGCTATGCTCAAAGCTCAGATTTGCTGCAGGTTGTGAACAGGGCAGAACAAGCTGAGCAGGCAAAGCCGGCAGAGTTATTCTAAAAAGCTCTGGCTTTCTCTTCATTGATTGCTGTCCCTGACTTAATGTCATCAGGCGCTTGGTGATTTACAACATACTGGTAATAAAACAGAGGTATGTGAGTAGAGATATAGTGAGCTGTTTTTTTCCCTGTTCATCCCTTCAGTTCATTCCTTGGTTAAGGCAACACCATGGTGACAATCAGCATGCAGCAGAATGTAATGAAAGTGAAGAACCGTGGGCAGATTATGCTGACAGAAAGACGCCTTCTTTCGTTGCACTGTAAGTGATAGTCTGTCAAACAAACACAAGCCAATGTTTTTGAGCTCCATCTAACAACACAAACAATCCAGTCCAAAAGCCTGAAAAGCTCTGATGTTCAACTGAGGGAAAGTTGCAATGGAATTGTAATGAGAGAGAATATATTTCTACAGCTCTGCTGAAGACGGGAGACATGGCTATTCCATAAAGCTATTCAATAAGCTGAAACTCCCTATGGCCAGTAAGCAACATTATTGAACCAAAAGTTCACAGTTGTTGTTCTTGCTTGTTTGTTTGTTTGCTGTAAAAGCTGGAAATTAAAGCCCTAAAATCTTCTACAGCAGTAAAAACACAATACATTTTCTACTAGTTTTCTTCCTTGAATTGGGACATTTACAACAGATTCTGCTAACAACATAAGTGTGCAAAAGGTGCACACTTATAATTAAATCCTAAAAGAGCATGCAGGCAGAAAATTTGGTTTTAATTATGGGAGAGAAATCTTCAGAATGTGTATAAAAGGGAGACAATCAGATTATGGAGCTGTGTATCCAGCTGGGATAGAATTCTGCAAAAGGAAAAGTAAAATAAATTGTGCCATGCAGTCAACAAATCCTAAAAGAGAGAAAATAAAAAACACTGTAGTGATACACACATTATCACATATTTGTGATGTGGAAGTGTGAAATCACAGGAAAAGATAGCCTAGTGCCTAGAACTATAGAACCATTTAGGTAATCTTAAAACTGAGATCCTCCTTTAAAATAAATTATAAAAGAAACTTTTATGGCATCTCCATTAGAGATCATGCTAGTATCTGTGCAAGTTTAAGTACCAGTACTTTGGGGATTTGCCAAATTTTACCCAAACTATTCCTGTGTTTTAATTAGGGCTGTTAGAATAGAAATATCAGAAAGCAGGGTTTCTTCAAGTCAGGAAGCTTTGTAATTGACAATTTTGATTTTTTCACCTGCTTTGTTCTTTCCTTTTTTTTTTTTTTAAATCTATACTAACAAACAGAAAGGATTTATTTCTTGTAATTGAAAAAACAAAGCAACAACAAAACCGAACAGATACTGATTTACTTTCCAACTTTGTCTGGAAGTCAAGGCAGATCAAGGCAAGACAAGGAAAATGGACCCATTTTCTAAACCCACAGACAAAAAAATAAAAGCAGTTTTAAAGGCTTTTCATATACAGGCACAGTCCTACAGTCATTATGTTTTGAGCTGGGCCTGACTAAGACTCCTAAGGTTTGCTACTTAATCTAGAGAAATTACAACATTTTTGCATTCAGCAGGAGGATTCTTTGTTACAGACTTAAACCAAAAGCAAAACCTTTCAGAAAGAATGATACTTCAAAGTGATGGAATATTGATTAGATCCCCAAAATTTTATTCAGGAAAAAAAAATCAACAGATTCATAAATTCATCTCTTAAAAGATCTTGGAACAAATAGCTGTGGAGTTCAACTTGCATTAAAACACCTTCTTCACTCATTAAAAATCCATTTCATTTATATTCTTGTGAAGAAGTTTGTACTTCTTTTTACTTGGTAAGAATAATGTGTTTTTATTTGTAGACAGTGTAAGATGGATGATGTCCTTAACTATTCAAAGCTTTGCTTTCAACTGCTATTGTAAATGCTATTATATGGATACGTCAGCAGACTATATTTTGCAAACAGATGCAAGAGAGAACTGTCTGCACACCAGCACAGCTGAATCAGAGCCAACTTTAAGCTGGAAGCTTCATAGCTATGGCTAGTGTTATCTGGATTCTGTGTTATTAAAGCTCTTCTAAAAAACGATGTGTATTAGCTCGATGTGGATACAAAAATTTGGGGCTTTAAGGTAGTTTGCATTCAGGTTTCTCAGTGAAAACTTCAGGGAGGGACAGGATAAGGTCATGTCTTCTGACAAATTCCAGTGTAGATAAGCACGAAGCAGACAGTGTCTTCTTACTTCACAAATTCAAAGGGCTTGAAAAATTAGTACTTTTGTGATATAATTTCCTTAGGTGTCTACTGTGAAGGCATTCTTTTGAAGCTTGAGTTACTGTTGAAAACTTAAGCATAAGAGCTAGCCAGTACAGCAGTTTTTTGGTGTATGTTTCTTGTTCATCACACTTTTGAAATTTGCTCATACAGGTTAGTCCACTGCAGATTGTCAAAATCCAAAATCAAGGTAAGTCCTTTGGTGGTTCCTCTATTTATGATTTAGTCTTATTACCTCTATGAAATGACAGATGTTTTTACTCTTGAATTCTGCCAGATGATATGAGTTCACATGATTTTCACGTTAGAGGTTGGGCTCTAAAGTTACATCTATGCTAGGATACAAAATAGTCGAGGGACCATTCTCCATCACAGCAGACAGCTGGCACAGCTTAGCTTGTCCCCATAAAGTTAAGCTTCCTTAGCCCTAAAGCAGTGTGGCCCCTCTTCGTTTGTTCACTGGAAGTGATCCTTGGCCTGTGCTAACATTTGTGCGCTGCCTGGCATCATTGCAGAGAACAGACTACAGATTTGACACTGTAGATGACAAGATAACTAGCACTAACGTACATGTCCTGGCCCTCTAGCTTACTATTTACCAAATACTGTTCTTTAAAAGTTCTGGTTTTGGCAAAGTTCAGAATCAGTGCATTCAACTCTGTTAAAACAGACCTTGATATCACCTGCAGAATGTCTATTGATAAGCTTGGAATCTAGCAAATTCTGCAGCCATTGTCTGCAGATTTCATTGTTGTTGTCACAATGCTTATGTGATTGCACAGGAAACAGAAAGAAACTAAGTAATCACTGTCTCTCTCTACCAAAATAACGACTAGTCATTTGGTCTTCTAAAGGGTCTATGTCATACATGCATGGAAATTAACACCAATTTATTGTGTTGCCAATTTTTATAATATTTATATACTATTGTTCATGTTTTCCAAAAAAAAGCTTCTGTTTTGCCCATGCCAGTTCCCCATCTGCCCTAACTATAAGCACATGAATCTTCAATGGTGTGCAGCGAAAAATAATCTGACATATTTTTAGTCTAGAAAAAAAAAGACTCAGGGGGGATCTTATCACTACTTATAAGTACTTAAGGGGAGGGTGCCAGGTAGATGAGAAGAGTCTTTTTTCAGTGGTGTCCAGTGATAGGACTAGAGGTAACGGGCACAAACTGGAGCACAGGAAGTTCCATCTTAACATGAGGAGGAACTTCTTTACTCTGAGGGTTGCGGAGCTCTGGAACAGGCTGCCCAGAGAGGTGGTGGAGTCTCCCACACTGGAGACATTCAAAACCCGCCTGGACGCCGTCCTGTGCAATGTGCTGTAGGTGTCCCTGCTGTGGCAGGGGGATTGGACTTAGATGATCTCCAGAGGTCCCTTCCAACCCTGACGATACTGTGATACTGTGATATTGTTTGTTGAACGTAAGATTTCACTTTAGTCCTTTTTTTTTTTGAACACTTAATAATTGAAAATCGTTAAGTGATAAAATTGTGTATAAAATGTATGTTTTTGAATGTCAAGGCCAAAGTAATTTATATTACCTTTACCAAAGCTTGAGGTTCTCAAACTGGTCGGAAATTATCATCACACTTAAATGGCATCAGGTTTATGGTATTTAGGGGGTTAAAATAATAAAATTTTAAAAGATATATGACTAACTATAGGTTTTATTGCTAAGTCATTGTCTAAGTTTTTCTTCCCAAGAGTAATTGCAGCTTTGTGCACTCCAGATTCCACAGAATTTGATAAAGAATGTATGCAAAACAAAGTCTATCAATTGGAACCCTTATAAATAAACCCCTAAAGCATAACACACCATCCTGCAGCATATTTTCTCATAAAATCTCAGTATCCTTAATAATTTTTTCTTGGAAGCATCATGAGCAGCAAGCTACAGTGGCTAATATATTCCTTACAGAGAAATAATAGTTGCAAATCCATCTTTATCTAAAACAAGATAACAATTATATCAACACATTCTTTGCCTCATGAGTACTCACATCAAAGGAATGAAAGAAATTGTGTTTTTCAACAAACAACAAAACATCAGAGAGACACAAGCAGGAAGAAGAGTAGGGAGAGAGGAAATAAGAGGAAAGCTTTTGTCTGTGGGTGATCAAAACCAAATGCTATTTTTCCATAGTAGTATAAAGGTCTGCATTAACCAATATCCTAGTCCAATTATTTTTCACCTGTCATCTACTGTCTGCTTCAAACATTTTTAATCACTGACTATCCTCTTGTTAATGACACAAGTATAGAAAGTAAGAGATGAATTTGCATTACCAGACATCCAGCTAAGGATAGACAGCAAAGAGAAATAGAAAACCCAGCAAAGGGGCATTTGGAATTGCATTATTCCACTGTTCCCTCCAGCTGGGATTGAAAGTAAGCTACCTACTGGCAAACAACCATATTTTATACTCACTCTCCCACTTCACTTTTAGCTGAAAAAATCTTCCAGCTCTCTTGAACTTGTCATTAGTACGAGTAAAAATATATAATTGGATATTGATTTGGGAAATTACACCACCTCACAAGGCATCTACAATTAGCTAAACACCATGTATTTGCAGTAGCACTGCGTTTTCTAAATACGCAATTTTATTGTTCCCTGCACTAGGAATGTAAAGAGAATTGCAACATTTGTGCTTGTATTTTGCCTGTATTTTTCTAAATTTACAGAAACAGAGACTGTTTTGCTCATTTAAACTAATTCTTGCCATGTTCTACACTGAAATCTTCAATGTAGTTGCAACCTTCAGTTGCATTATGTCTGCAAGCTAGTCAACAGTAGTGTGTTATTCTTATAAAGATTTGAAGCTTCCTGCAAAAAGAAATGCCTGTGATCAAGTCCCCAGGAACCAGTATGCCCTCTCTTGTTGTGGGGATTAGGCAGGAACTGGAGGGACGCTCAGGCTACAACTTCACAGTGCTGCAATTTCACTCTGCCTGATTACAATTCCCATATATATTCACTCATAAAAGATAAGAAGAACTGACTTTTGGTCAAGAGATTTAAGAAACAGAATGTGGCTTATATGCACATATCACAACTTCAACAGAAATATAATAAAAATATTGGCATTTTCTGTTTTCAGTACCAGTTGAAAGCTATCTTGGCCACATACAATTATTTTATTGTACAGCCAGTACATTTTTAAAATGCATTACTGCATTACGACATATAAAACAGTATTGTATACATGTTATTTTGTAGTCTGACATAACAGACAACCTGCAGATAAAGCAAGTCTGACAAATTGGCAGAACCCGGATATGTAAGAGAAGACTGACATGTAGAATGGGTTAGATTTGAAAATAACCTTGGAAATACAAGGCATATTAACATATAAGGCAGACCTCATTCTATCTAAGGTGGCAATTGTATCATAAGGTTTTCGTTACATTTTTTTCTGCTCTTTTTGGAGGGTAAGTGGAGAAAGAATAGACTGATACTTTGTTTAAAGCCACTGAATATATATAACCAAAGAATGGGAGAAGTAACATGGAAATCATGATGGTTTGGGGATATGTGAGCCAATGTTCATAGGCAGAGCCAATAGCATAATTAGGACAGCTGATATAATATGACAAACATTGAGAATGAGGAAACTGAGACACAGGTGCAGATGGCTCTTTTGCAGCATTTAAGAATATGACATAAAAATGCCACAAAAACTGTTTCAGATTATGTATTTCCACTATCCAAATATCTTTGACAGGCAAGAAAAAAGGAAATTATTCCAGCAATCTGGATGTTCACACATAAACACCTACTGAAGTCAATAGGATTTGACATTTAACATACCCAGACTTACTAGAGAAGAATAGAGGAAAGAACAATACTGCCTGACACTCTTATCCCTAAATGGTGTTTTAGGATTAATACCTTCTTTAACAGTGCATGTGACAGAACAGCAGAATAGCATTTATGACATGGGGACTAATCTTTCAGAGGCCACTCGCATGCTTCTGCACTATGAGTCACTAAGTTCAAATCTATGTTCCTCACAGTCTTTGGAGAAACAGACTCAAAATGTCTGGGAAAATCTTTTGTACACTAACTATCGCTTAGCATATTTACAAAAAGTCACCTTTTGCTGCAAGTAAATTTAAAAGCAATTTTTTTCTCTGAAACTACTCTACAGATCAAGAGACAAGAGTTTCCTAAAAATATTAATTGATTATTTTGTTCCACCCCGTAAGCACTGGGTGGAGAAAGATTATGGTGATGTCCCATAAGGCTGCCCTGCCTTTCATAAATATCTTCATGAAAGCAGGTAGCAGTAGTTATAGACATTGGTACCAATAACAGTTTTATTAGCTGGTAGGAACCAATACTTATAAGGACCATTAAAAGCATGCTTTATCGTATTTCTTCCTTACAGGAATTAGGGCACTTCCTTACAGGGATTAGATTGTAATGAACATGTGATTAACTTCCCTAAAGTTTAGAAACTGTTTTTTTGTGTACTCTCAACAGGAAGGTATTCCAAAAATGTAAGTAGAAACCCATGCTACTTCCCATCTAAATGGCAGATTGAAGTTCCTAGAGTGGTTCTCTGCTGTATTTGATACTCTACACCGCATGTCTATCACCATCTTATTATACCAAAAGCAAAATTTCTCTTGATTTTTTCAATGTCCTCTGAAATGGGAGGTAATGCTTCCACTGACTACAGTGCAGCTTTTGGCATGGACAGGATATAGCTATGTACTAGAGGGTTTCTTTCATTTAAATGATATTATTTAGCAGTTCTGCCAATATGGTAGCAGTTATTTATAATTGCTTTACTTCTTGTTTCCTTTTTTCATACATCATGCCCTCAGCTGACTTTTTCATTTTTCCGAAGGCTCCAACCAGGTAGACATGTGATTAACCTCAAATACAGAACTTTGTCAGAAACGCTTTCTAAAGGAGAGATAGTTTTGTCATTTCATTAGAAAATCTGCATTAGGGTTCAGAAACAGTTTTATCTGAATCCTCTTTTAATCATCAAGCTTGCACGGTCTCCCATCATAACCTCTGATTTCTGGGTTAAGGTTAAAATAATTTCCTGTGCAGGAAATCCTGACACCTGAAGCCCTTGTCATGACATTAATTTAGTTACTGAACTCTTATGATGAATTTATAGCAGAAGAATTTTTGTTTCAAAAAAGTGTGGGTTTTTTTTTCTAGAATATTCTGAATACATTTACATATTTCTGATAAAATATATTACTTTGTACCTTGTTCCTTAAGGGCTTAAAATAACATTTCGTTCTTAATTTTATTTTATTTTCATATTTCATCTCCTCTTGATTGGTAACTAACTCTCCCAAGGTAATAAGGTCATTCAAATAATGAAATGTCTGTCTTTTTGTTTCCAAGGTTCTACCCTTCCCCTAATGGGCCAGTTCTTCCCTAACAGGATTATTTCTGTAGGTGATATGTTTCCGCTCAAAGTGTCTCAGGAATCCTTCAGTGTTAAGCAGGACAATTGGACTTTACCATACAGTTATCTTCTTTATATTTGATTAACTTAGATACTCTGTGAAGATGCCTTTATACTCTTTCCATGACACCAGAGCTTTCGTGCAAATGGAGAAGTAATGCAGGTGGAGTAAGGGCTGAGTCCAGTTAGCAATAAAGCTTTTTGAATGCTGATCCTGGTCCACCCATGCTCCAAGGTTGCTATATGCAAACCATCTTCTCCCTACAGGCTTTGTAGCTGCAGTTGTCATGTCACTTTGCATGAGGTAATTATATCTGCTCACATCTGCCCACTAAAGACCATACAAATTTACTTTAGGTGCTAAAGGATAGAGACACCTTCTTCATGGGAAAGAATAAACGTTGCTCAGCTCTCTTGTATGCAGCAAGCAATTCAAAGTGCCGTCCTGGGGAAGCGGAGAGGTGTGCCTGACCACAGAAACAGGTTCCTCTTGGTGGTGTTGGGGATTATGGAGCAATTCCCTTGATATGCTGACTCCATTCCAAGTTAAATTCCTCCTACCTTTTCACACTGCACAAAGAAGGCTAGAACAACTCATGTCACAACACAGAACAGTAGTGCAAAGGTGTCCAAGATGAACACAGAAAAGAAAGGAGGGCTGCTGTACTAGCAAAGTGCTGTGCCCAAGATAATAATCACAGCCTTCTGTAAAGGCAAATGGGGAGTTTACTTTCAAAATCCATGCATTTATGACTAAAAAGAACTTCTGTGACTACTTTCTAGTTTAAAAAAATTAGTTCTTTCTTGCATATCATAGCTATTGCCTGCTACTACTGAGTATCTCTTCCCCTACCTGATGGCAACAGTAGTAGAGATATAACATATAAAAATGTTAAAAAAAGAATGGACTTTACTTCCTGTTTCCACCCTAGTGTTTAGATTAGTATTACACACAGTGACATTTTACAAGGAATTTTTATGTTAAGGGGGCATTTTCCCAAAAATATTAATTTTTTAGTATAATTTTTAATACTAAAAATAATAATGTATAGAAAAAACTCAAAATTTTTCAATTAAATTATTTATGAAAAGTAGTTTTTTATAGCTCAAATATTAACAAACCATTAAATGTAGAGATGGATAATCATCACAAAAACAGTATCTTCAAAAACTGCAATTGCTAACTTTCACATTTGTAATTGTAATTGTTAGCTCAGACACCACAAAGAGCAATATAAATATCCCAGAAAAGACCTCACAAACCAAAAACAACAACAAAATGTGGAACAATCAAACAAAAAACTGGAAAAGATCACTATTTTCTTTTTCTTTCTTGGGATTTCCCACAACAAATCTCCTTCTTGGAATTGAGAAATGTATTTTGAGAAAAAAGCAAACACATTCTGTGAAATGTAGATGAAGACCAGTATGTGTGTGTCTGTGTGCGTGCATGTGTGTGCACTAAATGAAGAACAATAGAAGGTTAGAGATTATCCTGAAACCAGATTAGAACATTTTGTTTGCAGCAAATTAAATGAAAGTAATAAATATGTAAATCAGACTATTATTATGTAAATTGCACAGTTTCAATATTCTGTTTGGTGGAGAATCGTTTCAACACTTCCAGTTAAAAATTGCAGTTGTCTAAGTATCATGGATTTTAAGAAGGAATTTCTTGACAACATATGGAATGTTAGGAAAATATGATTTCTTTATCACATTCCATCCTACAAACACCTTACCAACAAAGTCAATCACAACCAAATCCTATTACAAGAAATGAGTGGAAAAGTTGTACTAGAGTTACATCTCCTTTAGCTTCATTCATCATGGACAATGTCCTATGAAATGAATCTGTGCAAAAAGACAAATTTTGTCACTTCCTTTCCAGTAAATCCTCCCTCTATCAAATCCTTCTCCTCTTTCTTTCTCTCTCTCTCTGTCACATACATATGGAAACAAATACACATGGTCTTTTTTTCATGTTTCCACTTGTATGAGAAATAGAAATACTAATAAGGGAGCAGATGTTTTAACAGTTTCTCTTTATTTTATTGAAATCAGTTTACCTAATCGCAGTGCCTCTTCAAACATTTTCATAACAAAATCAGCAAGTCTTCATAACCCCATTGAGAGCAGTTCATCTAAGTATTGTCATTAAATTTTTCATATGGAAGAATTTAGCATCGCCAGCTTGTGCTAAAGTAATGAAGGACCATCTCCATTCACTGCAAGAATAAGTATAAGCAACATTTGTGTAAAGTAGCAGTAACAGTATTATTCACCTTGAGAACTAAGCAGTCGTACTTTGGATGTGACAGACCTTCCATATTAAATTGTTACACAGGTGGAGCTGGCCTTTCTGCTTTTCAGTGATGTTTCAAGCAAATCCTATTAGCAAATTTCATGTTGCTAATCACTTTGGGAGATCAACAGATCAATGCCTACTGGCCTTTTGATGACAGTTGCTGTGTTAATTAGTAACATGAAACAGGAACACAAAGGGAAGGTTGTTGTCTTGTACCCAAAAGCAATGCTTAGAAGAGTCCTTACTGGAAATCAAATGATACATGCATAAATTTTCAGATTCTACAGAAACAAACCAAAGACTGTATCGCTTCCAAATCAACTTTTTTTAACTCACTCTTGTCTAGGAATGGTAAGAAGTGCTCATCTTTCTCCTTTTTCATGATGGATAGTGTGAACAAAAGTACTGAAACATCAAGAAGATGTGATAGTCTTAACATGGGAAATAGAATATTTCTCAGTCCAAAAAGTGCCTCTAAGATCTTTTCCGTAATTTGTACAGTAAAGTGTCCTGACAGGAAAATAAATTAAAAAAAACAAAAACAAAAACGAAGAGGGGAAAGAAAACACTGTATATTGCACTCTGCATATTAGGAATTCCTTGCAGAATGTCCTAATATGCTGCACACAGCTGATGGGCTCACAGTGAAGAAGCTGATGATTCACTTGGTGGCATCTGGCAACATATCATGTTGGAGAAAAAATAGGGAGGGTCGCAGCGACAAAAAGCCATTCACACTTCTCTTTCTCTGTTCTGATATATTCTATTAGGAATCTGCCCAGATGCTGCACCCTGGAATGGTGTGTGGAAATCGCAAATGTTCAGTATCTAAGGCTACACCTTCTCCTGCCTGCCCTTACAGCAATAGTGGCAAGCATATGGCTCACACAGAAAGAACTGATATTCCTAACAACAGGAACATGTACCGTATAACTATTCCTACTTTTAGTTTAGTAAACATCCAAAATAATACATAGTTTCTGTGCTCCTGTGCATCCTACTTAACCTTAAATCAGATGTGCAACAGGAAATTTGGAATGGGCTCTGAATTATTTCATTCACATTTTCTCCTGGAGGACAGGAAAATGAACGCATCCCTCATAGGGCAGGATATATAAACTATGTCAGCAGACAGCTTGGTTTAAAAAATGCTCTCAGTAGTGGGACTGGAATGTCTTATGTAGTTTTGTATTGTCCAGACAACTAAAGCTTGATTTTGCAAGGAAAAACAATGACATTTCAGTGAGGATGCTAATTAACAGTGTGAATTTACTATGTAAAGTCCTACTTATCAAACTGCCTGCAGGGCATTCATTGTAGAAGTTGAGGTCACCAAGGACATTGTGAGCTTTGAATGATGGACAAATGTGGTTATTGATGGCAGATTTGCATTTGCATAATCAAGCAACAAAGGCAAAAAAAGTAAGCAAGTGGGGTTTGGGTTTGTTTTTTTTTTAAAGAAATCCATCTTTTAATTAACTAGCCTGAATAATACAAGTGTTGATTGGTCACTGCACTCCTCTGAGACATAAAGTAGAGATTTTATTAGCAAATGGGTGAAGATTGCTATCAATAGTTTTAAAAGGAAATCAGGCATTGCTTTTCCAGACCAATTAACCCTGAGTAATAGGAAGTTTGCTCACATGTAATTCATATAAAGGTTCTGACACTGTTTCTAGAAAGAATAATGAACTTAAGATCTAGAGATCTCCTGTTGCTACTAATGCTTTTAGCTACCAGATGATGCCCTAAGGTTGTTTGAGTTTTCAGGGAGAAATGCAGGATGGACCAGAGCAATCAGAAAGGTAAGAGTGTAATCAGTATATGATTGAGATTAATGTGGGAAAGATAATCAGCAGTTTCTGTCTCTCAGGAAAACTGTTGACCTGCACAGCAGGGATTGGATTTTACTCAAGAATCTGAAAGGTAAACAGCAAAAAGTAATGACTACTTAGAAATGGGGTGAGGGGAAGTAATCATAAAACACTTAATCTAAAAGAAGCATAACTCTAGAAGGGCAAAATATGGACTGTAAAATATAAGTAAAAAAGACCACCTGAATTTTAATCCAAGATATAAAAATATAGAAATGGCAGGAAAAATGTGCTGATTAGTCTTTCACTTCTGTGTAGAAGTGTAAGGTAATGTGACCCAGTAAATGTATGTGATACATAGATAACGAGGAAACCAAGAGATAATGTCAGACTTCAACATTATACATTCAACAAAAAGTTCTCATTTAAGTTTAAAGCACCTAAAGGAAGGAGGGCTCATTTCAGTTCTGCACGTACACTTCTTGCACATCTTCCACTCCAGTCATTAGAAGTAACATTTTCAAAGGTGCCTTAAGACCCTAAACACCATTGCCCTGTAATGAAGTGTAAATCTCTGTTACCTACTTTTATTCTGAAAAGTTTTCCAATTGTTTTGGGAAATTGTACTTTCATTCTTTCCTTTTCTTGGCTTTCCCATGTGGTGACAGTATCTGACTACACAGAGGTATTATAAAAGAAAGAGTGTATTAATAGAGGTATTTTATTTTAGAGTGATCACAACCAGTGAAAAATATGCATAGCTGAATGGAACACTTGAGGTGACAAACAAGTAATTTTCTCTGATTCATAAATGACACATTTCAGACTAAGAAATACCTAGAAGTAAACACCTGTGGAAGAGAAATTTTCTTTTCTCGTTGCAATGTTTTCTATCATAATTGAAGAAATGAGAAAGAAAAACATAATCTGTAGTACAAGAAATCTCTCCTGTATTATAGAAACTTCTCTTTAAGAAACAGAAGAGGACTATGGACAGAATGACTGCAATCTGCACACAATTTCACAATTCCAAGAATGGTTTGTATCTATTTAGTTCTGAAAACACTTAAAAAAATTAAGTTTAATTTTATCAGGCAGTTAAATTTCTGTGACTGTGCAAACTCAGACGTGTCTCAAGATTCCCAGTACTGGGAATCCCATCTACCAACACCTTTGGGAATGTAACAGATGGTGGGCTACCACACAACTATGGGTTCTGGTTGCACACAGGTGTGGTTTTTTTTAAATTACCATACCCTTTTCTTAAAAAACAATACTTACACTAGGATGGCTAGCTGAAATTTTGTATCTCCTTACTCTGAAAAGAAATGAAAGAGTTTCCAACTCCTTTGCACTCCCTTGAGTATCGCAGTCACATTTTAGGCTATAGGGCAGACATACATGTAGACATACATGCGTGCTCAGCCTCCATACACTGCAAAGATAATTCACTGTGCAGCAGACTCAAGCTTCAGAGAGACAGAGAGGAAAAGCTAGTGAGTGTCTCAGTGTTTAGACTACTTTCTGGGTTGTTTGTGCATCCTGATCTGTGTTCCTAGCACCTTACCCAGGTCTTTGCCTATTTCTTAACTGCTGCGAATTTTCTGCACAACGGAACAAGAAGGAAAATTTTACTAATTTTAAATAGGATGCCTTACTGTAAGCATAATAATTGATTAACTAAGTACAATATTGCAGCAGCTGTCTTCCATTTCAAAAGCTCTAGCTTTAAAATCTCATCAAGAAATTATATCTACAAACACCAGGCATTAATTATAATTACTGTGAAACAATTTCATATTGAATTATTATAAACATAAAATTATGCACACATATCTACTGTTAGGTGGGATGAGTTCTATATCTAAGATCTACACTGCAGGCTATTGAAATATCCAGGGTAGCTCTGAGAAACAGTGTACTCAGAGTTGTAATAAGAAACAAAAAAGGAAGCACCAAATTGGAAATAATATGCCTGAGTTTTGCCATTGTCACTCAAAACATGATTGAATTGTAATGAAACATAAATCCCTTTAAAACTAATTTTTCCACCACCCAGATAAGGTGAAAAAGAGAACTTTTCAAAAGGGCTGCCACTGTGACATATAATCATCAGCTAAATCTCTGCCTAAATGGCTGGAAATATAAGACAATGGAAGGTCAGGAAGAAATGTTGAGACATGTCAGATGTTAGACTTTGTAATTTATTAAGCGCCTTAAAATCAATATGAGACTTCAAGGGTGCCTGTGACAAGACTACAGGTCATAAGAGTACAGTATGAAAAAATCAACTTCATCTGCCAGAAAAATGTGGACAACATTCATTGGAAGGTATTGCAAATGCTAATATGCCATAGCTAACCTAGAGATGCAAACCATTTTAAATTTATTAAGATATGTAGCAACCAAAATTACATATAACAGAGGTCTTAACCTAGAATAAGAGACTTCAGTACGAGGATCAAAAGGAAGTGTAAAATAGACTTGGCTGTCATTTACCTACCCAAGGAAATGATGGTACACTGGTGAGAAATCCATCCTAAGTGTGGAATCTAAGTATTAAAAATGCAGAAGACCTACAAAAGCTCTTAGAGATGTGCCAAAGCTTAAACTGTGTTAGGTGTATGTAGCTTACTACAGATAGAGGCAAATGAGTCAAACCAGGCTGTAAGTGTACCAACAAGCCCTGCTGTGCCTTGAGTTATGGAAGGTTCCTGTATCAAATACTGCCAAAAGAGACAATAATAGCTAAATGCTGTTATACATTTGGAAAAATTCCTAAAATCAAAATGACTTCTTCTTTCCTCTTGAAGTAATGGAGCCTTGGATATGAGGGGATAACATTGAAAAAAAAGAGCCCATCTTCACCATGAGAACATTGGTCTTTCAGCACAAACACAAATACACTAGACTCTCCCACTCCCTGTCATCAGCCAGTGTTTCCTTTATCGATGCTTTCAGTTTCAGAATCGCAATTTTCATAATAATGTACAAAGGGGAATACTGGGGCAGATATATATAAGACATGACTGGTCTCCTTGGGTAACAAGCAACACATCACAGAGCCACATGATAATTTTTATTATTTAGGGTGGGAGGCATATGACTAAAAGTTGATAGAATCATAGAATAGTTTGGGTTGGAAGGGACCTTTAAAGGTCGTTTAATCCAACCCCCGGATTTAATCATCTAGATGTCCTCTAAATTCCTGCTAGGAGTACTTCTAAAAAGGGGTTTACCTCAACATTAAGTGAAGGCCTGATAATACATTCATTATCAGAATTGTAATTGTGCCTTTCTCTGCACTGACTGTAAGGGGAGTTAACAATTTCAGATGCACACATCTGAAGCTATGTGAGGTGAATCGTCTCTACACTGACGTCTACATTGGTGCCTACAACGCATAGTGTTAAGATAACCAGCATAGCTCTTGAGAACTGTATAATCAGCATTGCAGTAGAGTGTGGGAAGAAGGACGTCATGAAAATAAGAACAAAAAAACCTGAGTGCTGTCAGCTGCTACTGACACACGGACAAGAGAAACAGCAGATCCCTGGAAGGAGCTAGGAAGAATGCCTAAAGACCTAGAAGAGTTTCAGTGAAGGGAGAGGAGAAAGAAGGAGGTGCAAGTCCCCTTATTACCAAACATCTTCCTACCGCTCGGAGTACAGCAGAAGCAGTACATTAACATAGTTCTGCCCAGACTAATATACCCTGCTCCCTATCGTGAGTCACAGCAGTTTTAACTTGTATGAAAGGGCTACTGTGGCACACAGTGATTTAATCTTTTCAAACTGAGCTCTCCCAGTAATAAGCAACCCCAGATCACCGCAGCAAATGTGTTTCAGACGAGGTTATGAGTCATTCTGAGGGAACAAAAGTAGCCCATTTAAGTCTCACTGCTGCTGAGTACATGTTTCAGAGTCCTTCATGTACAAAATTCTCTCACCACCTGCATCCTGCCAGACCTGTTGTTACTATTTTGCATTTAATAGGATTTCTATAACCAGGTAAAACCACCTAATTATCTGAAGTAGTTTCAAATAATACATAGGCAATTCTCTATGTATTAGGTAATATTCTCTAAGATTTCAAGACACGTCCCAGATTTTAAGAGCTGCCACCTCATCATTTAAACTAAGGATTTTGAAGTGTTTTGTAAGTATTAATTATTTAAGCCTCACAACACCTTTGTGACCAAGTAAATGAGCATTATCAAGGCAATTTCTATTGCTGTAACACAGTTTCACAGTTGTGATGAAAAGTTGCTCAGGGGTCTAGGCATTAGAAGCTCCAGCTGAAAAGAACTGCAAGTACATTTGTGTAGAAAGCCAAAAAGTACAGAAATTGACCCAGAAGGCAGCTTAATTGTTTTCTATTAACATTCAAACTGAATGGCTTTATACACGTTTCTTCCCTGAAAATGAACACAACACATTTGTAAAGAAAGGTGCTTTCATCAAAAGGTATTTTTCAATTTAGAGGGAAAGATGGAAGTGGAACAAGGAAGCAACTACAGAAAGGAGATCTATACCTCATCTTCTTTTTTTGTAGGGAAGAGGATCAGAGATACAAAGGTGGCTACTGGCATGGATTGAAAATCCCCAGCTTTTTGTACCTCTGTCTGCTTCCAATTAACATGAGGGTAAGTTTTAAAGTAGAGTATATGGTATAGATGGAGTGTATAACTAAATCAACCATCTATGTGGGAGGAAAGGTATACACAAGAGGAAAGGCATATACATCAGCCACTAAGAAGAACCTTTGCCTATTTAGCATGCTCCATACTTACACACTTGTGTGCTGTATTTATATGTTTTAATTATTCCTATAATAAACAGATAAAAATAGATTAAAACAAGTATTATCCCTCCATTAAAAAATCTAGTTTAAAATGTTCAGCTACAAGTTTTGCTGTGGTCCTCACTGCAGATATCACCCTAAAAGTTGTATTCTGCTTGCCATTAAAGATAGTACAGAAGACTAGACTTTACCCCTTGAGAAGTCACAGGCAATACTTCACAGATAGGTGAAGGATTAGATATCCTCACAGAAGGTGAAGATATAGATGACTTATAAATTACCAGCAAAATTACCATCATGCGTTATTATTTCTCCATGGCTTCAGTCCTAATGAGCTAATCAAAGAAGATATCACACATTATCTACTTTCTCAGGCAAGTTGTTAAAATACAAAATGTAACAGGACTGAAGTTGAATCACAGAATTCAAACTACTGAAGACACTTGCACACGTCACTTCTACATTCTCTTTAACCAAGACATCTTGTGTCTTGTGAGCTTTTATTTAGAAATACTCCAGTAGCAAGAAATGACAATTCTAATCCTCAAAACGTTACTTGATTTATTTGGTTAGAAGCCATAATTATCAGGAAAAGCAAGTTAAATTTGAGTGTGAGAAATCACAGGATTTGCTCATCAATTACAGTATTTGTTGCTATTCTTCATGAATCATAAGAAAATAGTGGGTTTATTTCACAAGGAAACGGCAGACCTTCACAAGGTGTTGTTATCCCTCCTGTTCACCTAACTGAAACCTTCTTGGAACCACCAGACTTACAATGAAAAATCTGTGTCTGCAACAGAGTGTGATGACAAATGACAACAACCATACTGTTATTCAGTATCAATAACAAATAATTAAACACTGAATGAACCTGACAGAAGACCTTTAAGATGTTGCCAAACTCTATATGGATAAACAGAATGTTTACAACACATTTAATGATTTCATCAATCTTAATTGTAACTGTAGCTGGGTGAAAAGCTCACATGCTCTAAAAGTAATGAAGAATGTGTCAAATGTTTGTACAGAAACAATTAAGTTCTGCCCAAATATTTATCATTTTGCAAATAATCAGAAACTGGGGAAATGATGGTATTTGCAAGAGAAAGTCTATTGTCTGTACACACAAAACAAATTCCCTTACACAGCAACTTTGAGCAGTAAACTCTTTGAGTATATTTAATATTGAGACTTTCCTTGCCCCCACTGTAGGAATATTTACAAAATACCTTGCATTTTAAATAGAAAAAGAATTGCTCAACGTTGACAAGCTCACATAACATATGCTGTTATTACTGACACGTAAACAATATATTCAGTGTTCAAGGCCGGGTTGGATGGGGCTTTGAGCAACTTGATCTAGTGACAGATGTCCCTGTCCATGACAAGGGGTTGGAATAGATGATCATTAAAGGTCCCTTCTGACCCAAACCATTATATGACTCTATGATTCTATTTGTTGTACTGTTGATTCCTCTGTATAAAATAGGATTATTCCCTGTGGTTTAAAAGGAAGCAACACAGAGCTGAATGATGTAGCTGTCGTATTGAAGACATAATTTAACAAAATATATGTATCTTCAAGAACTGTGCGAGCAAATCTATATTTATCAGTATTTCTGCATTCTGCTTTGGGAAGACAGACTAAACATAAAGTATGTAAAGACAGGCTACCGTTATTAGCTATAACAGTAAACCCAGCAAAGAACACACATGAAGCTGAAAGCATCTAAAACATGTTATGATTTGGTGTGATACTATGATTTTAAAGGGTTTGTATCAGGTTGAACTATGGGGCTTCAGTTGCTATATTATTCACCTTCACTAAATCTAATTTTAATACTTAAGATAGGACAACTGAACAGAAGAAAAACATTAAAGATTAGTTCATTGTGTATGCTGAAGAACAAACTGAAATTAATTACAGGGTAGAGAATAAACTGCAAGTTGTCCATGGAAGAAAAAATGCTTCAGGAATGAAGGGGAGTCACTATTAGCAGACTATTGGAAAACTGAATGTGTCTGATTCAAAATCCAGTTCAGAAATCCAGGCTGGGAAGCAGGATGAACAGGGAGGATTTTGGACTTCATGACAACCCGAAGTCTTTATGAAAAGCACTCCCAGAAATATTCTGAACTGTTCTTTATAGTAAGAAGAAAGTAAGTAAGAAGAAAACAGTTCCAATGTAATCAGGTTATCCTCTTTACTGGATGGCTCATGACTTCACAGATCATAAAAAGGACTGAGGCAGGCTTCAATTTTAATGTTTAATGTTTAACGTTTAAAGAAATATCTACATTTTTGAACATTTCTTTTAAAAAGTCTTTAACATTTTAAAATGTCCATCTTGTTAAATAGATTCTGAATGGTACTTTTTTGAATAGAAAAAAATGTCATAATACAGTGGTCTTCAAAATTGTAGTCAGACAACAGTCTTCAAAGTTTTGAGGACCAAATCAACCAGACAATGGCCTTCAAAGTTTTAATCAGAAAAAATTCACTCTTGCCCCATGTTTCAAGTTGAAGTGAATATTACAATTGTTAAATCCAAGGCACATGGATCCCGAGATTAGTTTGGCCAATATAAGGTCCATGTAATTTTTTTAACTAGGAATGATGAAGAAAGATGGCTACCCCCAGTCAAGGGAGGAAGAGGTGGCCCAGGTTGGAAAGTGAAGAGGACAAGATGTGGACAAGACAGGCCTGGTAATCCGCAAAAGAGCTAAAGGGGGTCCCATCCTGATATGAGGGAAGCTAAATCCATTTGGAGTTTAATCTGGTGAGGCATGTGAAGGGCAACAAAAAGGGCTTGTACAGGTATATTAGCAGCAAAAGAAAGATGAGAGCAAATGCAGGTCCACTGCTGAATGGGGCAGGAGACCTGGTGACAAATACCATGAAGAAAGCTGAGATGCTCAACGCATTCTCCACCTTGGTCTTTACTGGTAAGATTTGCCCTCAGTAATGCCAGGTCCCTGAGACCAGTGGGAAATTTTGGAGTAAGGAAGACTTCTCCTCAGTAAAGGAGGATCAGATTAGGGAACATGTAAACAAACTGGACATATACAAGTCCATGGGACCTGATGGGATGCACCAACAAGTGCTGAGGCAGCTGAACAGTGGCAGAGGACACCGTTACTTTTGAAAGATCACGGTGATCAAGCAAGGTTGCTGAGGGCTGAAAGAAAGCAAATGTCATTTCTACCTACAAGAAAGACAAGAAGGAGCCAGGGAATTACACGTCGGTCTGCCTAATCTTGAAACCTGGGAAGGTGGTGGAGAAAATCCTCCTTGAAATAATTTCCAAACATGTTAAGGATGAAAAAAGATATAAGACTAGAGGTCAATACAGGGGGCAGTACTATTTAATATTTTCATTAATGACCTGGATGATGAGACAGAGTGCAGAAGAATGTTGGACAGAGCCAGTTCCAACCGGCTCCAAGACTGATCCACCACTGGGCAAAGCTGAGCCAATCAATGATGTCGGTAGCACCTCTGTGATAACATATTTAAGAAAAGGTAAAAAAAATGCTGTGCAACAGAAGTTGGGAGAGAGGAGTGAGGATACGTGAGAGAAACAACTATGCAGACATCAAGGTCAGTGAAGAAGGAGGGGGAGGAAGTAGTCTAGACACTGGAGCAGAGATTCCCCTGCAGCCTGTGGAGAAGATTGTGGCTATGCAGGTGGTCCCCCTGCAGCTAATGGAGGATCCCATGCTAGAGCAGGTGAAAATACCTTGAAGGAGGCTGTGACCCCTTGGAAAGCCCATGCTAGAGCAGGATCCTGGCAGGAACCATGGCTGATGATACCAAGCTGTTTGGCGAGGTAGACACGCTGGAGGCATGCCATCCAGAGAGACTTAGACAGGCTGGAGAGGTGGACCCAAGCCAACCTCATGCAGTTCAACAAGGCCAAGTGCAAGGTCCTGCATCTGGGTCGGGGCAATCCCAAGCACAAATACAGGCTCGGCAGTGAATGGCTGGAGAGCAGCCTTGTGGAGAAGGACCTGGGGGTGCTGATTGACGAGAAGCTCGACATGAGCCAGCAATGTGCGATCGCAGCCCAGAAGGCCAACCGTATCCTGGGCTGCATCAGAAGAAGTGTGGCCAGCAGGTCAAGGGAGGTGAGTCTGCCCCTCTACTCCACTCTCATGAGACCCCACCTGGAATACTGCGTCCAGCTCTGGAGTCCCCAACATAAGAAGGACATGGACCTGCTGGAGCATGTCCAGAGGAGAGCCATGAGGATGATCCGAGGGATGGAGCACCTCTCCTATGAGGATAGGCTGAAAGAGTTGGGGCTGTTCATCCTGGAGAAGAGAAGGCTCTGGGGAGACCTTATAGCAGCCTTCCAGTACCTGAAGGGGGCCTACAGGAGAGCTGGGGAAGTACTTTTTACTAGGGCATGTAGTGATAGGATGAGGGGGAATGGCTTTAAACTGGAAGAGCATAGGTTTAGATTAAACATTAGGAAGAAATTTTTCGCTGTGAGGGTGGTAAGGCACTGGAACAGGTTGCCCAGAGAAGTTGTTGAGGCTCCATCCCTGGAGGTGTTTAAGGCCAGGCTGGGTGGGATCTTGGGCAACCTGGTCTGCTGGGAGGTGTCCCTGCCTATGGCAGGGGGGGTTGGAACTCAATGATCTTCAAGGCCCCTTCCAACCTAAACCATTCTATGATTCCATGATTCTATGGCCTGTGGAGAGAAGCCCATACCAGAGCAGGTTTTCTGGTAGGACCTGTGACCCTGTGGGGGACCTACACAAGAGCACTCCATTCTTGAAGGATTGCACCCTGTGAAAAAGACCCATGCTGGAGCACTTTGTGAAGACCTGCAGCCTGTGGGAAGGCATCACATTAAGGAATTTCATGAAGGACTGTATCCTGTGTAAGGGATAGCACACTGGAACAAGGGAAGAGAGCGAGGAGGAAGAAGTGGCAGAGACAAAGTGCTATGGAGTTACCGCAACACCCATTTTCTATTCCCTATGCACTGCTCGGAGGAGGTAGAGAAGTCAGGAGTGAAGATGAGTCTAGGAAGAAGGGAGGGGTGGGGGAAAGTTGTTTTTAGATTTGTTCTTATTTCTCATTATCCTACTCTGATTTGATTGGTAATAAATTAAATTAATTTCCCCAAGTCTGTTTTGCCTGTGACAGTAATTGCTGAGTGATCTCAAGTTCTTTACCCATGAGTTTTTTCATCTTATTTCCTCTGCCTGTCCTGTTGAGGAGGGGGACTGATAGAGTGACTTTGTGGGCACCTGGCAGTCAGCCAAGGTCAACCCACCACAGCAGGCAGTAAAGGAGATGGAGCCAGACTGTTCTCAGTGGTATCCAAGTGCAAGAACTAGAGGCAATAGGCAGAAACTGAAACACAGGAAATTCTGTTAAAACATAAGGAAAAGCCTATTTATTGTGAGAGTGGCTGAACACTGAAACAGATTGCACAGAGAGGCTGTGGAGTCTCCATCCTTGGAGATATTAAAAACCCAAGTGGACACAACCTGAACCAACCTGCGTTAGTTATCCCTGTTTTGTAGAAGAGGATTGGATTAGATGGTCGCTAGAGGTTTCTTCCAGCCTCGACTGTTCTGTGATTCTGTGAAACGTTAAGCTTTCTGAAGTTGAGTAGGATTTGTGTTGCATAGGAATCACATTGGCTCCCTGCAGAAAGGCAAATTGCACTGCTCAGTGTTCAGCCATGCACATGAGCCTTCAGGATGAGAATATCATTTTAAGACCTTTAAACACAACTTTGGGGTAGAAAAGTTAGGAAAAATAAGTGACCGTTCTTCTACAACTGAGGATGGTGCATTGTAAATATTTATAAAGCAACATACCCATGTATATTTACTTTACTGAAATGCAGAAAATGCAGTTAAAATCTTGCAGAAAAGTGTCTTATGCTGTTAATATTCAGCAGTTCTTACTAAGTTCAAGATCATGTCTTGGCCTGATTTATCTATTTTTAAATAGAGGATATCTTCTTAGCCCTGAGAACATTGCTTGAAAGAACGAAGTATTTCTACAGGCAAATATGGTAAAAACTCTCACTTGTATATAGAAAGGCAGGAAACACTAATGCATTAAAATAACCAAAGCATATGGTAATGACCGACGTGAAGAGGAAATTGTAAAATAATAATAATACTACTACTGTAGAATAAATGCCCACATCCGGGAGATATTTCTAGAGTACTCTTAAGTGTCTGATCACAATGAATTATGAATATTTCCTGGTTTTGTTCTTTTCCCTGTGGAAGACTGATCACTGACCTGCCTAGCACACGCTGGATGCACTTGCTCAAGGACAATCTAATCACAGAAAATACGGAGGCAGCATGTGTTAAATTCCAACCCTAATCAAGGCTAAAGGGGAAAGGCCACAATTTCTACCATATTTGAAAAATTTCAAGCACTTATCAGCCCTCTGCAGGAGAGGACTCTGATGGCTCTGCATTTGAAAGAGAATAATCATGTGGTTTTCAGCTCTCCTGGTTTAAGCTGTGATCATTTTTAAATGTGAAAGTAAAAGGCTACAAGCAAACACAAGAGTGCATATTAGGAGCAAATCACATTAAGTAAACTACTCAAGATGTACTCTGGGGTAAAGACTTGTAGCCTATATTCATTTAAAGCACAAAATAGCATAACAAATATAGGCATTGCAGATCAAGCTGTGGTTCACTATGATGAGCAAGTTGTTAAAAGCAGATAGACAGACCTCTGAGAAAATGAACACTAAACAGATGATGAGAAGGCTTTTACCATTAGTCATAATGCCTAAGACTTTCCCATGTGTGTCCTGTGAAAGACTTCCAGTTTCCCGCTTTAAAAAGTTGTTGTAACTACTTCTGTTGCAAACCCTAAGGAAAGGAGAAAGGAAAGCTTTAAAACAGACTTTTTAGATTGTTACCTTGTGTGGGACCACATTAATTTTTCAGGGTATCAGAAAAGTCACCCGTGACCAAAAAGCTCTTTCACAATTTATCTAGAACCAGCAATTCAAGTGTCAAGGCAGCTGCCAGTTTCAGCAGCAAGAGGCTGCTGCCTCCAATGGTCTGCACAGGTAAAATTTACTCAAAAATCTTAGCAGCTTTTTTTCCTCTGGTCTGGGCTCCTTCTGCAGCATTTCAGAGAACAGATGGATGGTAACTTCTGGCTTTGACATATAAATGATGTATCTGGAGGCACATTCCCTCCCACATGTGTGAATCTGCTTTAATATAGGGGCAGTTAATAAACTTATTGACTTGGGGAGGGGTTATTGGTATCAAAATAAGTAGAGTTGAACAGGATTAAGATAGGCAAAGTAATGTGTGAGCTGCATATATTCATTCTTTTAACAAAAAATTATAGAAAAGAACCATCACAACTACAAATAAAAAGATTCCTGTTGTCATTAATTTCAGCTGTACATGCTACTGTCAAGCTGTTCAGCAGCAGGGCCATGCTGTAAGTGGAACAGAGATGGTAAGGCAGAATAGCAAAATATTTTTCCTTTGCTGCACTCCTGAACATACAAATGCTGCCATGGCCCACCACACATGAAAGGGTTAGGAAGGATGGGAAACAGGGTTGCACACAGCTACTCCCAAAGTAGATTAGGGTATGATGCACAGGCTAGAACTTTAAGCACTCTTGAAACATTCAGATAAAACAATTTGGCTCTCTTGTTATGTCTTACTGAAATATGCATCTGGTGGATAAATGCAGGTCATTTTCATAGTGCTGTAGAATCAAATATACCTTGTCTTTTTCCTCATTGGCATACTCCTGCCAACATCATCAATACTAGCTACTCAAAGCATTCCAATATAATCTTCTAAGGTGTTGCAGTATTGTAGAAATAACACATTTAGTGCTACTTTATTAGCATTCTGGGTTTAGATCATCGGAAGTAAAGTAGGTAAACCTACCTTTTTTCTAGAGTAATATTTTAGCTTTCTCCTTGAAGTTATAGGCTATTCTGAAATAGGAATGGTATCTTTGCCAAATGAATTATCATTGCATGCCATTGAATCCAGGATTCTTTGAGCCTGAAGGAGAGCAAGCGGGAAGCAGCATACATATAGCTCAGTGACAAGAGTATTGACCTAGCCATCAGGAGACCAGCATTCCAGTCCTGCTCTAAAGGGTACTTATTTTCTTTGTGGTGGGAAGACATGTTACTTCCCTTGGAAGTGGGACCAGAGGTAACATTCCCCTCTCCTCGGTCAGTACCCTGGACGTCATGCTTAAGAAAAAAATAACATTCTGCACCTTTTGAGGTGCTCCCAGGTGTAGCTGTGGGGTGTGTTCTCTGCAGGAGAGCAAAGTAGGAAATGACAAGAATCCAGTAGGGAATACCATGAGGCAAATGATAAACTACTCAGTTGTGTCATGGAGGAGGGTGTTCTGGGCACACACAAAAGAAGAGATGTGTGTTCCTGAGGCAATTCTCAGAGACAAGACTAGTTGGTGTCTCTGGGCCTTATATTCTTTTGAAGTGAAAGAAGAAAATGTTTAAGCTCGGTCTGTCCCATACTAACCTGAATCTCAGAATAAAACATATAAATAATCAGTTCATACTGTGATACCAAAAGTATCCAACTCCTGTTCACAAAATCCAAAGTGCTTTGGAGACTCTGAAATGGCCTCAGGATTTTCTTAAAGTGAGAAAGTCAAACACAGCATTTAGCAACAGCATTCACAGCGTGACAACAAAGCACTTGTACAAATTGAAAGGGTTTTAGAAGAACAAGAGGCCTTTTTTCTTCTTCTACTTCAATCAGATTGCTTCATCTTCCAATCCCTGTTTAAGAACAGTTTGAATTTTTGTTTTTAATATTTTTCAGAAATCTTAAATATTTTAAGGGACAGAGAAATTACATTCTGAAAACAACTGTTATGAAATAGAAGCAAGTTCAAGGAGTCTTTTTTCCTTGTGTTTCTTAGGACTAGATTTCAATATACACATAAACTTGGAGTTGTCTATCCCTCCCTCCCCAGATTATGCCAGTTTTAAGAAAAATCATAGATCTTAGCTTCCCAATTGTGTTTAAAAATATATTTTCATTTACAGAGACTTGTCTTAAAATACAAAATGGTTTTTCACTTGGCTTTAAAGACAAGTTATTCTGAAAATTTTAATAAAATCTAATAAAAATGGAACAATCTAATGAAGTACTGCAGTAATTTAGAGTGGTGGTTAAAACTATAACCATGGCAACAAAGAATAAGAAAATGGAAGGTACTTTCCATCTCTCTGTTGTCATGATTACAGAGTTATGGAACACATAATGGTTTATTTAATGAAATGTTTAAAAATGCAGTAATTGTTCAGATCCCACCAATCTCTGCTTCAATTTAAATAAAAATATATATACATATGTAGAACACCTTGGCTAATATAGTCTAACAAAAAGATGGCTGAAAGAGAACATTACTGTCTTCATCTGTAAGTTAAAGGTTATATCTGAGGGAAAGAGAAGACCTGCGTAAGATATATTAGTATATCAACAAATGGAAATCAACTGATCATGACAGCATCCAGTCATAAAATTGGGGGAAGAAAATTTTCTAACAATCAGAACAGAAATGTTCAGGACAAGGAACCAAAATAGTTCAGGAAAAATTAAAATTCCAGCTATAGTATTTCTAAAATGACATAGAACTGATTTATGAAAGGTATTCAGTGTCATGGTGCCTACTGGTACACCTACATTAACAAGTCACCTAGTAGCAATTAGGAGTAGGAGCAGGTATGTGGATCAAAGGAGTTGATGCTGAGCAGTCAACAGTCAACATCCACAATATATACATTTCAGTGGGGGTGTTTTTGACTCTCTACCCTAGTCCAAGAGACAGAACGTTCATTAGCCATTGCATGAAATATACTCTTGGAAAATATTTTCCAGCTTAATTTCAACTGGAAGTAATCCAATTTGTGGTCTTTGATGCTCTTTCATGATCAAAACCACATGTGAGAATGGAAACATTTGGGAGAAATGCTTAAAAAATACTCAGTGGTCCAAACTAAAAAGCTAATGCACCCATTTAGTAACAAAACTGGAATCCAATAAATTTTGAGAGGGAAGTGGCATCTTTTACATTATTTACATGTATTTATTTATTTGTTTAAATTTATTTGTTTACATTTATTTTAAGAATCTAATTAAATTTAAAGAAATAATTCTATAGCACTGAAGATGTTTTAGAATGTGTGTTCACATGTAACATGGGACAATATAAAGATCTGTTCATTAACTCATTTAACAGAAAGCAGTAATAGAAGATATATGAGGTCTTGTGGTGTTTCAAAGTTGAAACATATTTTGTGGAAAGTGATGGATATCAGGGTCTTTCACCCCTTAATGTTCCATAATGGCAGTCTCTATTCTTGTTCTATTAGAGGTTCAATCTTAAAAATGAACATACATAAAACCACAATTTCTATCATTCAAATGTACTTTCATAATATAGATATGCCTATAGATATAAGTTAGAGATAAGAAGGGACTGCAGGAAATCAATTCATGGTGGATTTCCAGATTTTTAAATGCACTTTTCTTTGAAAAAGTAGCCTAACTCTTCATAAAATTAGAATCTACAAAAAATATAGTTTTACATCTAAGCATTCCTTCTCCATTTTGAGTGCACTTTATATTATAATAGGTAATGCAAAAGAAATACATAAAATGATAGGCAATTTCAAAAGGAACTATTAATGCATTTCATTTATAAAATATAATATAGTGTATTTCAACGTTTTCAGAACTCCCTTCTTCCCCTTATTCCCCCTGCCTTCAAAGGACATACTGACGAAATCAAAATCAATTTTACGAAGTGTTTTGATCTTGACAGAATTGCACTGTTCCTCGGAAAAGGGCCTGACTCAATTTTTGTCTTAACAGTTCTAGTTACAATGTTGACCTTGCATCATCAGCCACAAATTACAAACAGTTTCTGATGAATCTTCAGAAAAGGTACAACAGATTTAATCTGCAGATTAAAGCAGATTCCTGCTTCCCAGAGACCCATACTAACTGTTTCATAAACACACTTACTGAATCTCTATAAGCCATTTAAATTCATTTAATGCTAAAAGGTAAAATATCATTTTAACAAAGCAATTAAATTACTATAATCCTAACAAGGACAAAGCTGATGAAGTACGAAAGTGTCCTATACAGGAAAGTACATACAAATAGATACTTATAGATATGTCTGGTTAAAATGCTAGGGTATTTTAGGATTTTATTGGCATCATTAAGGCGGCACAATTTTACGCCTATTATTCCCTAAATTGACTTCAGTTACTGTTCAGAACAAAGCTGAACTGCTTGAAATTTGATGTAAGGAAGAAGGAAGAGGAAACAAGGGTTACTAACCCTTCCAGGAAGACAAACAAACAGAATACTTTGAAAGGAATCCCTTGCAAGTTCATTTCAATTTTAATTTTTGCAGCAAAACAAATCATATCACATGTCATAGACATATATATAAGGTTCTCTGAAAAGACTTCTAAACCTCAGTAGAAAAGCCATAATTGTTTTGTTTTCCTAAATTTGACCAGCATCCATTATCCCTTTGGAATACATCATTTTGGTTCTATAACACAGCCTCTGTCCCTGCCTCTGGCTTCTTCCTTACCATGACAGAACTCTGCTGAAAACCCAAGACAGGGAGATCCACACGCTAATTATGCACTAACGCTTAAAAAATCTTCTTTACATTTGATTTCATAATTAATTAATTGTTAGTTCTATTACTTGTTTACTTACCATACTTACATTACTTATTACTTACTGAAGTTTTACAGTTGCTATCAAGTAGAGAATTCACACAGCTGGGCCCCGTATCATCATCTAGTAGAAAAAGCACGTAAACCCAATACACCTACTTAAAGTGATTTTATAATTTTAGCAGTGGCTAAGTGCTGCCATTAACATTAAACCAATGTCCCCAACTGACCTCCTTTGTTCCCCTCTGGTTCTCTAAAACATACTGACTCTGGTTCAAAAGCCACATGCAGGGGGACTGAAAGGTGAAAAGTAATTCTATGCATCAAGCTCAGCTTTGTAATTCAACTGGTGCAGAGGATTGGTGTGGTTGAAGGGCTCTTTCAGGTATGCTGTTCTGTTTTTCACAGCACTTAAAGGCAACATGGCAACCAGATCTGTATCCACGAAGGCATGAACACTGTAAAGCCTCCCTGAGTTTTTTTCTGGTTTGCACAAAAAAACCCTTCTGTTTATTCCATTACATTTTCTCTGGCAGAAGCCAGTAATCTAGCACAGCCACTACCTCTTAGTTTCTTTCTTGACAGAAACAGAGAAAAGAGGTTAACACAGAAGAGCATGGCTCCACTTTATCCCTCTCTAGTGTTTTCTCTTCACCACATAACAGAAATCTATACCATATAAAGGCCTTTGGAACCGTTTACATTTTTCCCCTAGGGTATTTCCATGTATAGGTGTCTGTTTGATTCGCTACTTTAGGGCTCAATACTTTAACAAAATATATGCTGTTATTGCCTAGGTGGAACATTTCAAATAGTTTTAATTTTCTCACATTTCAGTAAGCAAATACCTGGAGTTACAGGCTAAGATGTGGACACGTTAGAGTTGAAACACCGTTTTGGAAACAGTTCTTTCCAGAAATAGACCCAAACACCCTTTGAACTTCAGAAATGTCCCTTTTGTGTTGCTCAACCTTCTTTTTCCATCTGTTACTTTAAAACTTAAAAGGGTAGCGATACTGTGGGCATACCATTAGAGTCGCCTATGCTAGCACCCATCCCATGAAATGGGTCTTTAGTGCCCTTTGAATTCATTAAGGGCTGAGAGCACTCACCTTTCTCCTTTGCCTGAGACCTTAGCAAACACATTGGCAATGATCACAGCTAATCAGCAATGTTCACTTGCACAGGGGTGCGTCCCAGGCACTGCACACCTATTTCGTATTCTGAGCTGTGCGGATGTAAAATGTATAGGCTTTGTCTTGCTGATTTTGTACTCTGTTGTTCTGCTAGCCTGCAGTTTTATTTTAACTGCTTCATAATTTATTAATACCACTTTTCTCTAATCCTCCTTCGGCACACACAGCAGGGTAGCCTTCATTCAAGCAAAAACTCACAGTAGTCCAGGATTTCTGTTAAACTCTGCACCTACATAAAAATAAGCTTTTAAAAACTCAAGGTAGAATTAGAGTTAGACTTGGGGGTTTGGGGCTCATTATTCAATACTTATTGAGGCAGAAGTATGATTTTAAACCAAAATGAACTCTGGGTATCTAATAATTACCTTACTTCTGGTACAACTGTGTAAAGCTATCACACACCAGCCTATTATACTTCTTTGTTACACCACCCTACACTTACTGAAAGTCATGTACTTTTTTGTGCAGAGAAAAACTCTTAAGCAGATGCATTGAAAAAGAACAGATGTGTTCACAGAACAAATTTTCCATGCTCCATTTTCCACTATGTATGTTTGTTTGTTTATTGAAGTAGGAGGCATAATTCAGGCAACGGATGGTAAAGGACCTGACTATCCATACAAATCATATCTGTTTAAACATTGACTGTAAAGGACAATTCATTTTAGGGGATTTTCTTGGGTCTGTTTCTGTGCCTAGAATTTCTATAACCTTCTTCAAAAATTAATAGGTTTTACACCCTCCTGTCGCCTTTATGGGGTGAAACTTGCAGTTGGTCTTAGGAAGCTCACTCCTGTACACCTGCTACTACCGAAGGGCAAGTGACAACCTTTCCCTATGGGTGCCACCTAGGGAAAGGTTTCATATAGAGAGAATAACCGAAGTGAACCTATCCTACTATTAAGTAAGGCTTTTGTTACCCTAAAAATGAATTCTTGAAATAAAACATTATTTTTAATATGCACGAGAAGTCACTAAGTAAACTTTAAAGATTTTGAGTGAAACTACTGAACATTAGCTTTTTTCAAAACTGTTCCACCGGAGTCTGGTATTTTTTCACAGGAGAAGAAAAGTTATACTGTTTTCTGTATTTCCTATGGATACATCTTCTTGTTGAGAAAGTGTGTAACAAGAATATCTGTCAGAAACTCCAAAGAAAGCTGTCCACTCAGCCACGTATTGAGAAATTCTGTCTTCTGCGTTCATTTTAGAATATCGTTAGTTAAAGAGATTAAGTTTAGTTTAATATCCCTTATGGTTTCCTGCAGTCACATAGTAATTCATTACCCTCTGGAATGTTTTGTGATTGATGCTATAAGGCACAATAGGCTGGATTAATCAAAGAGATAACAAGTAGATTTTCACTTCTTGAATATTAATGAATAACTGGAACTCCTATTCATTGACATTCAAAACCAGATAAAGAACCAGAAGGAAATCTGTAGTAAAGGACAACTGGCACCCAATTTCTGCCTTTAAATTAAAACTGGCAAAAACCATTTCTAGATAACAACAGAGTTAAATATTTATGAAGTGCAGTTTGTTTAATAACTATCTATATCAACAATATATTAAAAAAGCAATTATCAATACAGTTATGTACTTGTTTTCATATTTTAATAACTGGAAACATCATTTATACAACAGTGTCCAGTTTGCGACTGATAAGCACTGCCTAAGTACAATGCTTCCTACAGCTTCTATGCTGGCAGAGAAGCTGGCACAGCTTTATCTCTTTTTCAAGCAACAGCTTAGAAGGTACTCAAAAGGCCTCTCAGCTTGGGTAAAACAAAGGAAACAAGTAAAATATACACAAATTAAATGTGATAACCAAATTCTTAATTTGGGCATGAACATTTTGAAACCACAACAATGTATCTTTAGAAACTTCTTTCTCGTCTCATTATTACTGATGTCAGCCTGGCCTCTCCTTAGCCCTGTAAAGGTTCACATTTTCTGCTAGCTTGTATGTACAAAATATCCCAAGGTCTCAATTCTCAGATTATTTCCCTTGTCTGCTTAATTCCATTCAAAGTCATTCTCAGCATCCTCAACAAACTGCTGCAGAAAAGTCTGTTCTTGCTGGATTGGACACCTGCATGCAACCAGTCAGAAAATGAACTGGCTGCACCTATACTTGTAAACGAGTGCCGGGGAACATCCCTGAGCACTGCAAGTCGTTTGTGAATGGCTTTTAGCAATATTTTCCCAAAGTCAGCACAGCCCAGGCTGTAATCCTAACAGGAGACAACTACCATTAGAGACAGAGAGCAGTTATAAGCACATTCAATTTCTTAATATGAATATAGTCATATCTGCCAGGAACTTGCATCTTATTCTCCTTAACTCCAGGAGAAATCGTTAAGCACCTGGATGTTACAAATGTCAGGAAAAGTGCATCTGAAGTTCTCTTTTGACTTTCTTTTAATGTGATTAATATTTAATTATGTAGCTAGTATAGAAACTCAAAGAGAGAAAAACGCCATGTGAGAATCCACTAATCTGATGGTTTGGGCATGTGAAAAAAAATGGGATTATATCTTCCCTGCATTGCCAGGCAGGTTAGGGTTTTGCAAATATCCTTTTGGAGTGTAAACTGCATGCTATCATTAAGCTGTTAGTTATTCCTGCTATAGGTATTTCATACTGTGATATTTTGACTATGTCTACACAGAGGAGTAAAAACAAAAGTAGCTCAGGCTCAGTGTGCCAGTCTCACCTAGTATGAACTCAGGCAATGACTTCTGTTATGAACCTCATTAGAATAAGTGCACCTGACTCTGCAAAGCAGTTTCTATAACACAACAAGGAGTCCACAAGTTAGGCTTTGCAACGAGTGCAATGAAGCAAGTTCTCCATGGTTGTTTTAAGTATATCTATCAATGATTTGACTTTCAAAGATGCTGACTATACACAAATCTCAATGTAAGTAGATTAAAAGTGAAAACAGAAGCAGGAGTTTGTCAGCCCTCCTGTAAAGCAGCAACTGTATTTCATACAGTTGAAATACATAGTTGTTGATGTGAAACATTACACACCTTGCATCCAAAATTTTAGTCACAGAAAGGCGTGTTATATGAAAAACAAACGTATGTAATTGAAAATAGATATTTGTGCATGACGACAAAAAATTAGTCACATGAAAGTTACAAAATATTTGTGAAATATTTTGCAAGCATGGTTATGATACGTGGCTATGAAAATTAAATTAACCATTTAAAAATCAAGTTTTGAGGTAATCAATTTACACTAGACACTTTTAGTATCCAATATAACAAGCAAACAGTAACACCACAAAACGTAGGCTTTATGGTAACCAAATATTTTCAGTAATAAAAAGTCATGTCAGAGCAGAAATGTATCCATCTCTTCAAAATGAGCAGTTATTTTCTGTTCATTTTCTGGTTTTGCTTAAGAAACTCATCTTAGCCTGCATTAAGAAAAGTGCTTCAAAAAAACTCACTGTGTTAAAAATGAGTGCCCTTCACCAATCACTTCATATGCTCTTTTTTGAAAATTATTTATATATCTGTAATGTGTTCATGTATTTTACCCAGTTCTGTTTAAACTCTCTGATTGTTGTTTTGCAATCCATAAAAAGCTTTACAAATATTCCATGCTGAATGTATTTGGCAGTTCTTGTCACATTTTTATTTCAAAACATTAGAAATAGTCATTAGTCAGATGCTCAAAACTGTTTCTACGATAAAATTAGAAAAAATACAGGAGAACATAGCATAAAATACATTTTTGTATGCTGGGATTGCCTGGAAACTCTTGGAATAAACTATATTTGGCTTGTATTTTCATCTAACTGGTGCCTTCAATGATAAAATGCAAGAAATTTGCTCTGAATTTTGCATTTTTACAAGGTATTCTGAAAGGACTAAAAAGTCAGTAGGATTAGGATCTGATAAGACAAAGCCCTGTTAGCATGAGGAGACATCAGTGAATTACTAAATGTTATCTGGGGTTAAAGATACAAGCAGAATCATAGAATTATAGAATGGTTTGGGTTCACAGGGACATTTAAGGGTCATCTAGTCCATCCCCCCCTGTAATGAGCAGGGACATCTTCAACTAGATAAGGTTGCTCAGAGCCCTGTCCAACCTGACCTTGAATGTTTCCGGGAATGGGGCATCTACCACCTCTCTGGGCAACCTGTTGCAGTGTTTCATCACCCTTGTATAAAATTTCTTCCTTATATCTAGTCTAAATCTGCTCTCTTTTAGTTTAAAACCATTACTCTTTGTTGTATCGCAGCAGGCCTTACTAGAAATATTGTCCCCCATCTTTCTCATAAGTACTTTAAGTACTGAAAGGCTGCTATAAGGTCTCCCTGGAGTCTTCTCTTCTCCAGGCTGAACAACCCCAACTCTCTCAGCCTGTCTTCATGGCAGAGGTGTACCAGCCCTCTGATCATTTTTGTGGCCCTCATCTGGACCCACTCCACCAGGTGCATGTTTTTCCTGTACTGAGGACTGCAGAGCTGGATGTGGTACTCCAGGTGGGGTCTCACCTGAGCAGAATAGAGGGGCAGAATCACCTTCTTCAACCTGCTGGCCATGCTTCTTTTGATGCAGCCCAGGATATGTTTGGCTTTTTGGGCTGCGAGCATGCATTGCTGACTCATGTGCAGCTGATGTCCACAAGTAAATGTGACAGGTGAAGAGAATGTGTTGATGACCAAGAGGTAAAAAAGCCCAGTTTTCCAACTAATAAAGGTTTTTTTAAGAAATAACCATCTGGTAAATAGCTTTAAAAGAGTACATATTCTTTTAAATTAGATTTTTAAAAGTTCAAGTATCCGTTCTATGCCAATTTTCCAAAGCTCACATAGGATATATGAATTTCTTTCACTCTCCAATGAGTTCTGACTGGCCCAAGGAATCATCTCCTATTTTACTTATACCTGACTACTGTTAGCAGGTTTAATATTCTGTAGAAGTTCAACATCAAGAAAATTGAAAAGAAACCATTCACTTTAACCTGAACCAAAATACTTAGTTTCAATCTGAAAGCAGTTGCTGCTATATATATCACTTTAATTTCTTGTTGTAGAATTATTGAGGAAGGTGATGTTTCATAGACATGCTATCACCATTTCCCACTGGCTATATAATGCCCCAGAATTTTAAGCATAATAAATTGACAATGCACTGTGGGAAATACAGTTCAGTCTGTAGTATAAGACATTAAGGACCCAGAATTAAAATTCCCATGAGGCACATCAACATCTCTGGCAAATGCAGACAATTTGGAAGCATATAGGTCTTAAAATATTTTTGTTCCATGCAGCGTTACTCTGTTTCGACTTTTGCTTTAAATCTGGGTAAAAATATACATAGAAATACCATAAGTTAATACTGCACGTCTGCTTTATTTAAGTGACTCCAACACTTAGTTTTCGCTTCTTCTGTACCGTATGATATCACCGTATCAGTTTAGTAATCTGGACCTGATATGCATTATCGGTTTCTCCTTTATCCAATTTCATTTTTCTGCACATTTTCTTTCCCTATTCATACAAACCCTGTAACTGTTGATATATTGTTCCCCTTTTTCTTTCCTCTGTCTTTCAAAAATTCCCATTTTGGTGCCTTTTTTTTTTCTTCTTGGCATATTCACTTCTCTTATAACTTATCCCACATCTCTTTCTCTGCTATGTCACTCCCTATAGTTTTGTTGTTCTTTACCAGCTCCAAGTGCTGATGACATTTTTCCACTTTGTTCAAGTTGAAAAGCTGATTGATTGACATCCAGAATATTTCCAGAGGAGACACTAACAATGAACACATGAACATCCAGAAGTCAAGTACAGCTGATTTTTTCTAAGAAGAGGTGGTTTGATTCTTTGATCAGTGTTTCAATAATCTGCAGAATCAATCATTAATCTGTACAATGTGCTCTGGCATCCTTCAGATTTCATGAGTGTTGATTTCACAAACAATTAGAAAACTATGAAGTGTATATGAAACAATTATTTAAGCTCATGTATTTTGGAAATTGAATGTGATTATCATAAGAATACTAATGGATCTTAGTTTCTTCACAGTACCTCCAATAGAATTCAACATAAGACTTCTTAAATTTGTAATGACTATGTTATGATCTTTTACAGTTGTTTATAAATTGATCCTTTGTTTCTGTCTGAAAGATGCTTATCATCAAGACCATTTTTCTTTGAGAAATCTAAAACTTTATATAGTGTTACGCTACAAAATAAAATACATGTCAGGTACGTATAGCATCCAAATCGCAAAAACCTGACAGTATTCTCACTAAATGGCAACTTCTCAAGGATAATAAGCTTCTTGTCATGTTTCTTGATGAAAGAATATGAAAAATGTGCTGTTCAATAAATGAATATCTCAAGTCCTTTCACTTTTTTAATTTTAAAAAGTGCTGGTGGCAGAATCCATAAATCTACAGGAATATTTGGGGCACCAAGCATATACAGCGGTCCAAAAATCAGTCTTGAAGTAAACATACACGTCTCTATTGGCATAAAGGGAACATATTTATTCTTATAAGTACAGAGTTTTATCTTACATCTTCATAACACCAAAGGCTACTCTTAAGGAGTGACATATTAATTTTTCACCTGTCATGAATATTTACTGATTTCCTGGAAGTCACAGTAACAAGATATGATTCCATAAATTATTATTTCCAGTGGATCCATTTTCAGTTACACCACTGATAAGCAAAAGAAATTTGTATGAGAAGAACTAAGACAGTGGAAGAGATTGAAATAGTCTTTTACAATCAACACATTTACTTAAACCCAATCTAGAATCTGAGCATTCTTAAGGTTTATTACCTCTAAAAAAGCATTCAAATATTGTGTCAGTTTCTGATCTTTCACATGCATTCCCAAGATAACACTCAGCAAGCAACCCGTTATGGCTAATGAGATTAATTACATTCTCTAACTGAAATTCTTGATTTCAAAAGAGAAACAAGAGACTTCAGGAGCAGAAGGTCTCAATTTTCTTCAAGGTTCATGACCCAGAAATTCTAGAATAAAAATATCTTAGAGAAGAAAAGTCATGTGGAGAAGAGCTCCATAGCAGAGAAAATAAATAACCCCTTAAAGAAAGATATGACATACATACAAGGGACTGACAAGAAAGTAATATAGAATCCAAACTGGTCATCAAAGAATTTCCTACACTCCTTTTGTTCAAGAAGAGTAGAAATAAACTGAGACTGTGAAAAGTAAGACTGGGGCAGAAATAACAATGGAAACCAAAACAAATGGCAAGAGTTTCTTCTCTTGCATTGAAAGAGGGAGTGCAAAGAAAGAAGAAAAATGGAGGGACAGAGGAAAAAAGAATTAGATAGGTCTCAAAACATTTTTTTTTTCTTCCTCCTCACTTACATCTGTTGTGTTTCAACTTGGAGCAGTCACCAAAATGTCAAATTTTTTTCCAGGAAGACTTAATTTTCTTGAAGGATAAAATTTTTCAGTTGCTGCTGATTCATGTGATGACTAACGATCAGTATAAAACCCCCATTTGGAAATAAGAGGGATGTTGTAAAGATGCAGTGAAATACAACAGTAAGAGGTAGAAGCATACTAAAGCATTCATTTGGTAAAATCAAAACTCAAAAGTTCATACAGGCAGATCTTCAAAATACCAAATGTTTAATTGGAGTGCCCAGAAAACACTACACTTCAACGAGCAATTTTACTGGTGGTGGTTTATCAAAGAGAAGAAAGAAACTAAGCTCAAGAAAGAGTGACTATGGGCAAACGAATGAGGAAGGTACGTTCTCAATAAAGAAGGACTTTTTGTGCTGCTATATAGCCACTTGCTTTTCCAAGTCATGAATACGAAAGAAGGTTTGAGGTTAAACTTCATTCAGGTATATTTTGGAAACATCCATGTTCACAAGTGGAAAGGGAAGAGGTTGAAGCACCAGTTCATTTATGTCAATAGGAAAGAAGAAGGGCAAAAAAATAATTTTTTTGCTTGCTTATTGGGAAGGCAAGATACTTCGTTCCTCTGACATCCTTACTGCTAGACTATCTTCATTATGGCTTACTGAGATTTAAAGTTCTATTTTTGGTGCAAAAAGAAATTCAGATAAAAATATTTTTTTCGTTAGGAAAAGAATTTCTATTAAAGAGATTTCCACTCTTTTTTCTCTACCAAATGTAGAGGTGTATATGTAGAAATGTTGTCGACTACATGTAATTATATTATTCCTTTGTAGAAGTGACATTAAAATGAAATACTGACTGATGATCAAGGGTTCTGCTTACTTACATTATTCTACTTGTATTGCATTTCTTACTTGCATTATTCTTACTCAAATTTCTCTGTTTCTGGTGCTGGACCGCCATGGACTTCCCCCTGACTTCAGTAATGCCGCCAACAGGAACAGCTATCTCTGCAAGGAGCTTAGGGAATTTTATGGCTATGAGAAACTCCTGACCTGGTTAAGGGCATTGTTAATGTTACTTGAACAAAAGCAACACAAAACTCAAATCAGACAACGCTAAATCAGCTTGAAAGGCTGAATAAATAGAAGTTGCAAAATGTTTAATTGCCCCTAAATATACCCCAAGTGTATATCTCAGTACCAGAAAAATAAGCATTTTTATGCTATTTTTAGCACAGAACATTTTAGGTATGCTGTCTAAAATAATTTAACTAACAAGGGGTAATACCTGTCAAAGGACAGGTATCCTTTGGGTCAGAAATGACACCTCATGCCTTTTGTCACATGCTGAAGGGACATAGTAGGGGAGGTGGTAGGGAAACATCTGAAGGGGGAAGGAGAGTGTTCCATATCATTTCACACAACAGAAGTGCAAGTGACCGATAAACACGGGGGTCAATGCATCTGCGTCTCTTCCTGAAAACCACCCCTATGCTTATGCTGCAGGAATGCAATGCAATGACTGTATCGCAGTCATACCATAGCGTAAACTGCAGGGGTCAATACATTTGTTCTGACTAGTTTATATTTAGAGGAATACACAAAGAAAGAATGCTGCCACTTGGGCAATGCTGTGAAGGTTCCCTGTTTCAGTAAAACACAGTAGATGAAGCCTCTGTGTGTGTGTGTAAGAGTGGAGTAGTTTTGACTGTTTGGGGCACAAAGATTTCATCTCCGTGTGAAATAGTTCACACAGAACTTGCCCACAAGTTGCTGTTATTTAAGGAGAGGCCCTTGGCACACAACTGGGAACCACAGATCTTGCCACTGAACTTTAATTTTTGGTAGAATATCTGAAATTATTTTAAGTGAGATCAGGCAGAGTGCAATTAAAGCAATCGCATTCCTGGCGGTGCCTGTCTGCAATGAGGGCGACTGCTGTGGCGGTGTCTCTGCCAGCTGGTAATGGTGCTCCAGAATTCACGCTCACAGCCCGACTCAGACGTGCTTCCTGCTTTGATGTGATAACCACTCAGAAATCAAATGCATGTCTGTCTCTCTCTCTCTCCTTTTTTTCTCTCTCTCTCATTTGTCTCCATTTTAAGAGCCAATAATGAGATGAATTAAGTGGTGATGCCCTTTCATTTTTCCTCATTAGGGTTGCCGGCTATTTCAGCCTTACCCCTGCTGAAGAATTACTTCAGGGATGCAGCCATCTTGCAATTCCTCTTCATTAAACTGGAGGAAGTAAAAGTATGTAAAAATCACATTGTCCCTGTTGTGTCAGCAGTTTGGATGAAGAATTTAATGGTTATAAATGGGCTGTCCCTTATAAAAATATCTCCTATGTGCAAAGGTAAATATAACTTTATAACATTGTATACGCTTTGCTTTTGTTCATTTCTTAGAGTGCCTCCTAAAACTTTAGGGTTTGTCCAGAGTTTCTGTGACTGGCGAAAACTTATTTGTTTTCTCAATTTTAAAATGTGAAGAGGGGTTATACTTATTCAGCAGAAGGAAGAATGAGAAACCCAAATGTATCTCTACACTTTTCTCACATTTGAATTCCATTTCTGTCTCTAGCACTTTTTTTCCACAGGCAGCACAAGAACAGCCATCTGACTCACTCCTAGCTCTGCTACGTTCCTGCTGACACTACATTTAGACATAAGTATTGATGGAGGAGTATTTTCCTGTTACAAAGACAATGTTTCATCAAAATAAATATTTTGGAAATAATGTCTCTTTGGAGAATATTTTTCTACTAGCCAGTTGAAAAATAACATTTCAGTTTTTCAAAACAAGGTTTTCAAATTCAAAGCAGCATTCAATTTTTATTATATTATTTTGAGTGATTTGCAGTACAAAGTTTAAAAATATTAAAAGTTAAAATATGTTAGTACAAACAAATGGCATCAAAGCATATAAATTTTTTACAGTTGTTCAGTTTTGATGTTCTCAAATTTCCTATGGAAATTCCAGCCCCCATTCATTAATAAAAATAATTTTAAAATAGCTGGGACAAAAGATTTCTGAGAAAACTTAAAACTTCAGTACATTCTTATCACACTCAGAAGTAGCACAGTCATGTATCACCCTCCACTGGGAAAAAATAAGTCTGATTTTTAATATGAGATTTAAACCACAGCATCTTATCATACTGTCAACATGAAAAGAAAATTTATGTTTGATATTCTTGCTCATACAAAATTATTTTTGTGTTGGTGTTCTAACACAATGAGAAAGGAATAATTTCTGCAACTCTATTAATTCTTAGGTGTTTATATAGAAGTACAAAATCAAGAAAAAACACAATAGACTAACATCTGTCATAATTAACTCAGTTGAATGACATTGCATTTAATTGTGTTTAAAGTGTTTTTGTGTCTTCTCTTGTGTTTTTTTTCACACAAAAACAAAGGTGGGGAGGAAGAGATAAATTTAAAACAATAAAAGGTCCTTCCTCCCTCCAAATAGGCACCATGATCTTGTTCACCGTATGAGCTGTAACAGTAACCAAGGTGCAGAGCTGGCAGTGAGAACTGCTTTTTTTGCCTTCCCTTGCAATGTCTACTGAGCAGTGGAGTTATGGTCTCAGGCTACCTTGAAGAGGAGAGATTTTCTTATAAGACTTTGTCTCCTTTGTTCCTCAATAACTATCATCTGTGATAATAAGCAGAGACAACCATTCACAGCCTAATAGGTCATGCTACAAGTCTTTATTAGTCTATGCACAGAACAGACTTTTCTGTTCATTAGTGTCACTTTGGGAGAAGGCAAGAAGACTCTTTTGCTGTGATTACAAGTGAAGAGCTGAGCAACGCTGCAGTCCTGCACCCAAATGGATGCCAGAGTTGCACAAAGCTTATGCCACTGAATCCCACTGGATTCACTCAAACATGAGTCACTGACACTGTCTAGAATTGACCACAGGAAAAGAATTCCACTTTCCTGAGAAACAGTGTTGTGGCTACACACCCTGGCATTTTTAGGAGTTACTGCTGACCCTGTCGTCACCCTCCACAGTCCCTAATGGAAATCCCTCAAAGGCACTCTATTTTAAAATAATGTGTTGTGAAATACTGTCCATTTTTATTGCCTCAAGTTTCATAAAGACTATCCTACCTTCCAGTATCTAACAGGAGCAAGAGGGATTAGAAAAGCAGTTCCATTGCAAAGGAAGAAAAATAAATCCAACCATTATTACTTTTCATTAATCTATACCATTATTATAAATTATAAGACTGTTAAGTATGGTGTGTCACTATAATCCGTTATTTTATACCAAACATTATTTGCATATTTTGATTTCTCATTTATAACTACCTATGCTCATTCTTCACTTTTATTGGAAGTGTAATTCATTTAAACATTTATAACATGGATAAGGATCTAGTTTGAAATATTGGAATACTCAAGCTTTATAAATTGGGGCTAAAGTAGTAAAAAGAAACATCCGGCATTTTCTTCTTTTCTGCAGATGGACCCCAAAAACATGCAAAGAATTCACATGCCTTAGAGCAATAAACATAATTATTTTTTCTGAAACTAAACTATTGGAAATGGCGTTGCAAGGCAAGTAATGTTGACAGATATTTCACAAACAGTTGGCTTTTTTAGGATTCTTTTTTTCTAGCACTAAATCTAGGCAGCAATATTAGTCACTAGCATTGGTCACAATCACAAAGAAATATAGACCTACAATTGCCTAAGTCTAAATTAAAATAACTAAATGCACACTCTGTCTCTTCAGAGCTAAAACACAGCAGCTGCTAAACCTAGGATGCGTAAAGATTCCTTAGGCATCTGTGTTTCCACCAAACTAGAAAAACCCTCTTTAACTTCAATAGTTATGATCAATGACAAATACGTCAGTCCTGACAATGTTGGGCTCTTCATTCTCCAAAATGCAGTTAAATATGTGAAGCATTTCTTTCCTTATCTTGCCTGCAAAACCACTTTCAGCTCACACACTTCAAAATGAGGGGTACATAACACACATAGTACAGGTGGGTAACACTCTTACACCTTATATCCCAGGTGGTTGTCCTATAGTGTGTTACAGGTAATCAGACTTACTCGCCTCTTCTGCCAGACTTGAGCAGAAGATATAACCCCGACGCCTGGTGTGTTTTACTGGGAAAGTTCTTATTAAATCCATGTTTCTAGCCAACTTTAACAAAAAAAGTCCCTAAATCCTTACATTTTCAGTTCACTTAGAGATCATTGACTCCACATCTGCCCTCTCTTACACAGATCCTGTTTGCAGGAGAGTAACTCTCAAGCTGAAGTGATTTCAATTATCTTGTCATCAATTGAGATTAACTTCATTTCAGTTAATGTAGGAGTCCAGAGCAAGTTTTTCAGGTTTCATACTACTTTTTAGTAACTCTATAGTAAATAGGAAGAAATAGATACCAACCAAGGATACTTCACCTCCTTTAAAGACAGGATCAAAACCAGGTAAGACAAATTGCTTTGCGAAGGCACGGACTCTCTTCGATTATAAAGGAAATCTGGCTGACTATTTTAGGTGAAGATTATTCAATTTTGGGTGACTTAAAACACGTGAACAAAGGACCCATTGATAGTCTGATTTCGGACTTCTACTGGGCATTGCAATGCTTCATTATAAAGTGGTACCTGGCAGCACTGACAAATGTATGTGATCAAAGCCAGTACTGGCTGCACCAATCCTGGCAATTATACGTCTGCTTCAGCTGCATTTAACATACACTGTTTCTGAACATCCTTGCAGAAACCTATCTCTGGGTGGAAACCTTCACACATATTCCCACAGTTGCCTTTCCCTTCACAGTAGCAAGGAAATTGCACAGCAAAATACACGTGGATCATATTTCATAGACATTGAAAGTTCTCATTTAGATGTTCAGCTATTTCTGTGCTGTTAAACTGCCTTTCTAAAAGGCTTGCAATGCACTGGAGTAGGTTTGCAACTGTAAATAAAGAAATAACTTTGTCTTTCATTGCAGAATCCAGGTCCATCATCCAGAAAGTTTAGCCACTGGTATTTTACTGTATCTTGTCAGAAAACATAGGATAGAAGAGTATTCAGCTACAGGCAATAAAAACTTCTGAAAGGGTTTTTATGTATGATAAAAACATACCTCACATCCAGTTTAAAGTCATTACGATTTAATATTGGATATAATGTTTTGAGTGCAGTGCTTGCCAGGATGAGCAATCCATTAAAAGAACTGGCTTTGCAAATTAAAATTCCATTTTAAAGGCTGCAGGTTGCTGATGAAAATCAAAAGTAAGTAAAAGAGCTTGACTCACATGTTCAGATGATTATGGCATGTTTATTTAATTTCTTGACCATGTGCTGTGCTTATGTTTTCACCAGTCACCTTTCTTCAGGCAAAGCACCTGCTTAGGAAATGAAACAAATACAGAACATCAGTCACATAGGAGAGGCAAGCTTTCACTTTGTTGGACTTAAACCAACATGAATAGGACATACTTAAGGGGTCCTTACTACTTTGCATATGTTTTTTGACACTACAACAAAGTCCCTCCATCCCACAACCCTCCATGCCATTTTAGGAAATCGTGTATTTGGGTTTCCTCTGGACAGGCGGTAACAAATTTAGGGTCAAGTCCAAAAGCAGTGAACACACTGCTGATGAGTTAGAATAGGAAACAACCATTCTGTGAAAAAGAAGGCCCAGGTTTCTGAGGCCAGATCATGCTAAACATTTCTCCTCCCAGGCAGCACAGCCAGCTTGCCTGATGCAGTGAAAATGAAGAGAGGGGACATGCCGGTAAACTCATAATTGATTTTGTTTATGAAAATGTTAACGTGTAGAGTTCCCCTCCTTCTTCTCCACAAAGGATATGCTATCTACCTCCATGGAAAATCTATCGCAAGGACTGGCTTGAGTAAACTTTACTTCAAACTAAGCCAAAATTTCTGCCTACCTGCTTCTTCTAAATCAGTTCAGAGCCAAGGTGACAGCCTGGACCATAACGCACTGTAGGGGCACTTGAGGTCCTCCAAACCATTGTCCGGGCCTCCCATCAGTTAGCATGGGAGACAGGACACCACCACGGTAAAGCTCTCCTCTCCTCCTAAATAATGGTCTGTAAGCTGCTTCATTCCCTTGTATAAACATAACCTACATAGTGTGAAGGTATGACCATAGCCATCAAAAGCAGAAGAATTTAGGGTGCCCAAATTCTGATAAAGCACCACATGAAACTTTTGCAATATTGTCTAAAGATCAAAATAAAGTGGGCACTCCATCTGGCACAACTGGCAGGGTCTGGGGGCAAAGGGGGCCCTGTGTGGGAGGTGTCCATGACCTGCCTGTGCCCAGCATAGCTGGTTCCAACCAGAGGTGACGCCAATGCAAACTGCCCACCAAACCCCAAAACTGCTGCAGGTGGGGGAGCCTGTGGCACCTCTGCTCAGGCAGGGATGAGCCAGTGCAAAGGGAGCTTGTGGCTTAGGCTGGGCATGAAGAAGGCAAGGAAAAGTGTTTCGCTAAATGTCTGCCTTCTTCTTTGGCTGTTTTGTATGTGGTTTTTTCTTTCTCAATACTCAAATCAGTAATCAAAACTTTGTGCTAATTGGCAATAGATTAAATTAAGAAAAATTCCCCAAAGTCAAGACTGTTTTTTCCTGGGCGCCACCTAGAGTGGAATTACTTTCATCTATGGGGGCAATGTAGGCAACTACTTGATCTCACACAAGAGTCAGGTGGCCTCTGGTCATAGTGGTGGTGCTTCTTAAGACAACAGGAAGTTGAACATGTTAAAAGTGATTATTTCTCTGTTAATTGTATAAGGGAGTCTAGATCAAGTGCAGATGTCTGCTTTGTTAAAGTCAGAAGCTAGCTGAGATCATTGCACCACTTTAGGGAAATCCCATTTCAGGCATAAACAATTTGTGTGTTTGATTTTGTCATCACTAACAGCAGTTTTGTTGATTTTTTTCAGAGTCCTAAGTTATATCCAAAACCACATAATATCTTTAAAAAGTCGTGTGTCATAGTTCACAATGCCAAAGCTAAATACAATATTTTATCGACATAAAACAGTTTGTAAATCAAGAAAAAGAATTATGATACAGTATCTGACAAAGTATATCTAAAAATATTTCAGATTAAAAATTATCACAGTGTTTATGCAAAGCGCGAGAGTTGTAAATTACCCATTAATCTAGCTGGTCCTAAACATGACGTGGGAATTAAAGCCATTTTGTAATGCCCCCATTCTGTCTGGTTTTGACACAGTTAAATTAAAAGCATGCAGTGAACAGCTGGTGTAAATACCAACTATTCTTCTTACTAAACAATACAAAGCAAGGAAGCAACTTTTCAGATTGTTTTCAAAACTATAATTGTTCAGCTCATGTTGACAAATTAAGAAGCAAACAGAACCTAATCGCATTCAAATAACGTCTCCAAGATGCAAATGCCAAACACTTCCTTATGAAGTATACTTCAGCTAGCAACTGCATATATCGATTCATATATGTTTTGACTAGAATGTAATGGAAGGATATTCAGCAGCCCTCTACACAATTTTTCTCCATTAGATGAATGATTCAGAAATATATTAATTTTCTTATGTCATTTACTGTACCATCATTCAAACTTTGACACTGAGTTTTCAGTATAAGTGCTATTAAAAGTAAACTGCATTAATTGTGTAAATGTAATCATCAATGGCCTTTGAAATGACAAGAATTAAACATTTTACCAGGATTCTGGAGAGGGAGGGCCCATTTATTTAAACTCATTATTATATAGTTAACACAAACACGTTCAGACCTTAAATGGAGTCTCTGGGTTACTTAACATAACTATTAATACTAAATTAACAAAATTATCAAGCATATGTAAAGTACAATTACTAGGATTTGAATTTAATAAAGTATGCCAAGAGTTTTAACATTGCCTTTGTCAGGACAAGAGATGGAAATGTAAACCAAGGTAGATGGGTGGACTATATGCATATTATTTCTGAACCACAGTAGTTTTTCAAAGGTTTTTTTGTGAATCACCATGCACCTTTATGACTAAACTTTTCAAGCAACAAATGAAAAAGTGACACGGACCTGTAGACCAAGTTATAAAACACTTGTCATGAGCTAGTTAACAGTAAGTGGACCTACTACTTTAGCCTATGTAGCATGTTCTCAAACATCAAGCGGAGTTCACTTCTTTCACAGCAGTAAGAATACTGAAACTGTGTAAAAAGATGCAAGGTAATCTCTTTATATAGTAATCATAAATGTTTGAAACAACAGACTGTAACAATTCTCTGTGGAATTCAATCTTCATACCTAAATGTACATAATATTTAAACCAAAGCATATCACTCTCCATAGTTACAGTACTTGTGCTGTGTACTTGAGCACTGAGGTTCAGGCAAACTCAAAATAGAGGTATATGATTAAAAGAGCCATTAATGCTTATAGTTTGTGTTATACTCAGAAAAAAAAAAAGCAGCCAAAACACTTCACCATTGCCAATAAATGCAACTTTTGTTTGCACCAAACTTTCCCTATATGAGGACAGCAGCAATCCATGCATTTAGCAACATTCATAAGTTAATGTTATTAAAACAGTAAAGATGTTAAAAGTATTTATCTTATGGATTGAGCTGAGAGTAAGCAACTTGTATATGCATCTTGTGTTCCTAAATCTATCTGAAAACCATGCCCACAACAGGAATGAAGGGCATAATACTCAAGGTATGATGTGTACATATAGTATGAATATTTACTTATAATTTCTCCAGGAACCGGGTAATAATCAGAGCTTTTAAATCCTCTGCAGTATACTGCATCAGTATTTATAGAGTTCTCTGAAATGGTACCATAGGAAGCAAAGCACAAAGCTAAAGGTAGTCTTGATGTTTAGGTCAAAAAGAAAAATCATGCAGGTAAAGAGATATTGGCCTTCTGAGTATGCACTGGTGGGTTTTGGATGCTACCACTTTCTTATTGCTACACGGAAACAGTAACAATGGTTTTGCAGTTGACGACAGAAAAGGCTAAGAATTTAAAAACTGAGGTAGCTAATACTAGATGATCTGAACCCAACATCAGACAAATACACAAATGTAAGACAGGCAACAACTGTCTAGATTGTGACATGAATGACCTAGGATTACAGTAAATGACAACCTGATCATTAACAAACAATATATTATTATTATTATATCTATGAGATTTGACAGTAGTCTTCAACACGTGTAGTTTCTGAGCTAGAAAACTGGACAAGTTTACACAGCATTTAAAGGGAAGATATAAAACAGCCAGAGAGACACCAGCATGTAACAACAAGAATGATCTTGAAAATTTTGCCTGTTAGGAATAGCTGAAAGAGTGCTCTTTAATTTAGAGAAGGAAAGACTGAAGGAAGATGTGATTAGAGAGAGAGAGAGAGAGAGAAAGAACCAAAGCTGCAGCAAGGGAGACTCACTTTTGATGCTAGGAAAAAGTCTGTAAGAGTTAGAATGGTAAAATACTAGAATGAGTACCTTTGAGAGCTTGTAAAGTCATTAGAAAGATTTCACAAACAGTTAAATAGACAACTGTAAAGTATGATATAGTTGATCTTACCTAAAGTAAATAACCTCTTGAAGCCCTTTTCATCTCAGTTTCTGTTTTTTGATAGTACCATATGCAAGTTTAACACTGTTTCACAAGCTGGGTTCTTGGCAATATTTTTTCTTTCAGGGAAAACATTGCACAAAAAATGGTAATATTCCTGAACTGTATATCACTTGATTTCTGTCCGACCTTCTAGCTGTCTCTGTCCTAGTAAATAAAATGAGTTAAACACCTAATTTGCAGGCTCTAAGGACAAATGGCATGTGTGATCAGCAAGTATTTGTACATCTAAATTCTCTGACTTTACCCAAACAAGGTCTCTGTACACACAAAGGCCACTGGCCCTCAATATGCCCTTCTGGAGAAAGCTTTAGGTAGTACTGGTCAGCACTGTGTCAGGGACATGCCAACGAGTACATAGAACAACAGGACACTGCTCAAGCCACAGCATGGCTCTGGTTTGGTTTGCATATTTGAAAAGCTCTATGTCCATTTAGGTTAAAACTTGAAACTTGGCAAATGCTCCAAGTTACTGGAGATGCCCTCTTGTCAGGAGGAAATCTTAAATGCTATAGTTAGCGTATCAAGTGCAGAACCACAAAAAGTACCCATAAGCTATATAATACAGCTTTTACCATATTACATGTTATGATGAGAAATAGTCTAATCTTCAGCAGTTTAAAAGACTGGAGAAATGCAAAAAGATTGTTTAAAGCTACATTTTCTCCACTCCTCCCCCATTAGCCAGTCTTTCCTGGCTGAAGCTGCAGCTTGCAGGGGCTGAACTGACATGTAGAGTTTCTGTTTTTCATTATTCTATTTGTGCATCAAGCACACATACAACATATGGTGTTACAATAATAAAGGATTCAATGGCTTCTGAAGTTTGTTTCAATTTATTCAGAGGATTCTGTCCCAATTTTTCCAAAGCTCATTCAAACCTTAAAAAAAAATTCAAAATACACCATCTTTTTTTTTTCTTTACCTCAAAGCTATGTCCCTGCACAGTGAATGCCACGGATACCGTTTCTTCATACATTCAAATTATTCCCTTAGGTGTTCACTGCTACATTCATTTTTGTCTTTAAAAAACTCCAAGGTTTCAGTGACTCAGTATTTCTGAAAATTTTAAACTAATTTTCTCTACTATGTAAAAGAAGAATCTCAATTTCAGTAATGAAGAACAAAATTAATGTAAAATTTATACACTTAAAGTGCATACAAATCTGTTTAAAGAGGTTAGAAATTAAAGCCCATCTGTTACTGTAAAAGTCGAAATCAACTATATTTTCATGAAATTAAAGCAAAATTTTAAGGATTATATACTTGTTTTCTGTCAACATTTTCCCTTCTGTTTTCATCAGTGAAATTTTTGGTTATTGTTTGTCACTGAAAGGACCCTTCTGCCAGGTTATAATAAGAAGCTAAGGTATATTGAATTCCATTAGTATTTTGGAAAAAGTTTATGACTAAGAACCCCTGAAAAGATCTGTTAATGTGGAAACTAGAGTTATCAAACAGTAGGTTCAGTTTATCAGTCACAGCATTATTCTCATAATTATAACTTAGGAGACTTCATTGCATTACAGATTTTTAAACTGAAGTGTCATTCATTAGTGGCTGAAACAGCATGCTGACCTGATTGAAAAAAAAAAATTAATAGAAAATGTAATTATTCCAGTTCTGCTAAAGTAAAATCCTTTCATTTCCAAACAATGTTGCGCTGTTGGTCTTCAGATTCTTTCATTTTTGCTAAGGAATATATTTTTAATTAAAGACAGCTAAAGCCATTAATTTACCCTTTGTGATGAAACTAGGCCAGCAGGCACAACTGCAAGAGACGTGTTTTGTTGGGTTTTTTTAATAAATAGACCTGAGCTAAGACACCAAGTTTCTGGCATCGTCAAACTAGCAATTGTTATTTGCTTCCCTGAACAGTCATACGTGCCCAGGAAAAATGGTTTCAACAGAAAAGCTGTAAAATATTTTTCTACAAGCCTCAGAAACAATTTGGGGGTTAGCTTTGCTTGAAAATCAAAATAAGGCAAATGTTGCAGACAGAGAATTAATGGAATTATAGTTGTTTTGCAAATTCTCTATTTGATGGGCTAACCTGGACCCAGACTCTCAAAGATGTTTGGAGATGTCCCACTGGTTCACCAGGAGGAGGGGCCTGACATCATTGGAAAAAAAGTAGCCTGTTATTAAAATAAGGATCTTTTTGTGCATGTATTTCCTTAAAAAACTTCCCGAGGAGTCATCTTCTACAAAAAGCAGCTGATAATGTTTGATTACCTTGCTATGTTAAAGCAGGTATCAAGGTCCATGGATACAGCAGGACCTCAGATCACTCTTATCAGGAAGCCATTTTTGCCTTTCAGAAGCTCCAGACTCCAACTGACTGAATTCACACAGCAGCATAATTCAGTTAAAAGTAAACTGCTTTCAAGTAGCTGGTAACTGTATTGACATCATCAGTCTGCTTCCAACAAATAATAAAATACTTTGCTCCATATGCACAAAAATACATTGTAAATTAACTGTTAGAATTTGTATTATTCAAGGAGTTAGCAATGAAAACCACATAGTATTAAATCTGCAAATATGAAGATAAGTAGATTAATACAAAATCTTCAACTGATTAAAGGTTTGATAAACTGTAAAATGAAAGAGTTTACATGCAAGACTTATTTTAAAAATAAAATGTTAAATTTACTGGTGTTTTTGGAAATTAAAGTGTAACAGTCCTTTTGTATTGGAACAGTCTTCCAATACAGGACTTCTGCTTCTGGTGAGTTGTAAACAACTGGAGAGATATCCAGGTATCCACAGAAAAATTTTTAGTTTATGGGCATGAAGTAGTAGGTGATGAGCATCTTCCATTCTCCCAAACAGTGAACATCATCCTTTCATTTCTGTTTGGTAACTGCTTAGCAAAGTGTGAGCAAAAATATCAGCAAAGGAAGGTCAGCAAGAAGCTTGCATGGAAACTCAGCACTTTGTAGAAACAAACCTTAGGGCTTTTTGTCATTAACCTGTTTATGGGACCACAAGTAAATGTTTTGTTTGGTTTTCAACAGGGAGCTTTAACCAGAAGTAAATAGAAGCATAAAAGTTCCTTAAATCAGTTTAATGTTATGATTGGGGATTTGAATGTTGGAAGATAAATGCTTAATAATTCAGAGAAAAGGAACAAGTGAAAAAACGAGCGTATAGCAAATCATAATATGTGCAAATACGAAACAATTTATTGGTTCAAGTAGAGAAGTAAATTAGTGTTCCAATTATTATGTTTGCAGAATTCCTTTGTGAGTAGTTCTCATTGTTAGACAACCCAAAATAATTCAGTTTTACAGAGTAAGTTTTCCAAGTAACTTGTGGGAATTTAACCATAAGACTCAATAAGGCTGATGGGAGTCTTATAACTGAACCCTTTTCACCAGTATGCTAAGGGTATTTACGTCTCAGATAGTCTTTAAAGGTGCTTAGACCTTCTCTTCAGAGTGATTGGACTCAATATAAGGAGGTCAACCTACCCTTGGTAAACATTTGCACGTGACAGGGAATGGTGATTTATTTCTCCAAGTGTTGTTTCTCAGCTTCCATAAAAGGGAAAGTCCGTCTTAACTTATTTGGATAAAAACCATTTATTTCTGTATTGCACTTCTAGCTTTGCCAAAAATGTTAAAAAGTGAATGACGTTTTTTATAAACATACCTTGCGTTACTTAGGTAAAGAACTTTAGAATATTGAAACTTCCAAAAGAGTCTTCAGCATGTCTGCAGTGATAACAAAACTGTTAAGAGAAATATTTTTCATGCAAAAAAATAGAATATTTCTCTCATAGACACACAGCTCCCAGACTGATTTATTCTTCAGTATAAAAAATCTTTTGCTGTAAAATGCTTTGTTCCCGTTTAAAACATTTTTAAGACCTTTATATGAGGAAAGATTATATCTGTCATGCTAAAAAATACCACAGGAGGAGTCAAATTCATTTTGGAGAAAACAAAAGCACACCAGAACTCCTCAAGCTTAGAAGAAACAGGATTATATCTTTCCAATACGTTTTCAAAATTTAAAGCACAGAGATATAAAGCAAGCAACTTCCTTAAGTTCCCATTCTTCAGCAGCATATGCAATCTTGAAAATAAAAGGGATGTCATCAGTTTCTATTGTAACGCATTAAGGTCATCCTTCTTATCCTCTTTCATTAAAGTGACTCTAAGCTTGTCTCCCAGGTCATATCAACCACATTTAGATAAGAAAGAGAGAGGAAGGCAACATCACCCTAGAACAGTTCAAAAGTAAAAAACAAACAAAAAAAACCCCAAACAAATCCCACCAAAACATCCAAAGACTAAATAATGCAATGGTAAAGTCAACAAGCAAAACACAAATATTCATATCACTGGCTGCCCTATTTTTCACATGACTTTGCTTACATCTGCACAGAATATTTGTACTTGCAAAAGCAAGCCTCAGAGCAAGCTGCACTTTAGTCTCCGTATGTCCATCCTTAATGCATCTCTCAAGTAACAGGCCTTGCTGGCTTTCTTCCCTTTTTTTCATGTGGGCCCATGTTGTTCTCCCTCTGAGGGGCACCTGTAAATCTGCCTTCTCCCTGAGAACATGTCCAAACGGAGCCCTTTCCAAACAGACTTGTCAAAAATGATATATCACACAGAGCTAAAGGAAGATGCAACAGAGGCCCAACATGCACATTTCCCTTCCTTACACCTTACTCTTTGACAATTTTTGGCAGTTACATCCAGCTCAGCTGAACCTGTTTTTGCTGGAAGAGACAGGCTGTGCTGTGTTGCTTTTTATAAGTGGATCTTTCCTTTTAATAGAAAGCTCATAATCCATTCACCCCTAACCATTTCTCCATAGCTAGCATTTGTTAGCATATATATACTGGCAGAAGCTAGTATAGCTTAAAAAAATAAATATTTTTTTTTTCTTTTTACAGCTGCCTTTGGAAGTATAAGTCTTCATAGGGTAATGAGACTAAACAAGGATTATACCCTTATGCAAACATGGGGATCTTTTTCTTCCCATAAAACCCTTGACAGTTCTTTGACACCACCATTATGGTCCATTCATGCCGCCTTCTTCTATTCTCTCCCTCTTGAACTTATACACACACACGTAGAGCCTTGTTTGAGTTAAATCAATGCATTGGGTTAATTCAGTAAGTTTGCAGATAACACCAAGTTGGTCGGGAGTGTTGATCTAGTTGAGGGTAGGAAGGCTCTACAGAAGGATCTGGACAGCCTGCATCAATGGGCCGAGGCCAATAGTATGAGGTTCAACAAGGCCAGGTGCCGGGTCCTGCACTTGGGTCACAACAACCCCATGCAGCGCTACAGGTCTGGGGAAGAGTGGCTGGAAAGCTGCCCAGCAGAAAAGGACCTGGGAGTGTTGGTCGACAGCCGGCTGAATATGAGCCAGCAGTGTGCCCAGGTGGCCAAGAAGGTCAACAGCATCCTGGCCTGTATCAGGAATAGTGTGGCCAGCAGGACTAGGGAAGGGATTGTCCAGCTGTACTGGTGAAGTCCCACCTTGAGTATTGTGTTCAGTTTTGGGCCCCTCACTACAAGAAAGACATAGTAGTGCCGGAGCTTGTCCAGAGAAGGGCAACAAAGCTGGTGAGGGGTCTGGAGAACAAGTCTTACAAGGAGCAGCTGAGGGAACTGGGGTTGTTTACCTGGAGAAACAGAGGCTCAGGGGAGACCTTATCACTCTCTACAGCTGCCTGAAAGAAGGTTGTAGAGAGGTGGTGTCGACCTCTTCTCCTGAATAACAAGCTATAGGACAAGAGGAAATGGCCTCAAGTTGTGCCAGGGTAGGTTTAGGATGGATGTTAGGAAAAATTTCTGTACCGAAAAGGTTATCAAACATTGGAACAGGCTACCCCAGGAAGTGATTGAATCGGCATCCTTGGAGGTATTTAAAAGGAGGGTAGATGCAGTGCTTAGGGACATGGTTTAGTGGTGGTTTTGGCAGTGTTAGGTTAATGGTTGGAATCGATGATCTTAAAGGTCCCTTCCAACCTAGATGATTCTATGATTCTGTGATTGAGAAAAGAAAAAGAACATAGAGGAGAGAGCACATGATACCTGTAACTAAACAGAACACATATAACTTGCCCATTCTCCTCAGTAATGGATGTTTACAACAATCAAAGGATGACAGTTTTAACAACAATATAAAATCCTAGTGTTTTATCTTCTGATGTAATATATTTGAATTATAAAATTGCTGAAGTGTTTTCAGCAATGATTTTCAGAGGGACTGAGATTCATGTTTATAGACAGCAATATTACAGGGGACTCCTGACTGAATGGAATAAGGTGGTAGCATGTGTCTTGTACCTACCAAACCATTTATCTTTCACCATATTTGTGCTTTTCTAACTACAAAGCAATGGACTAAATGAGAGGCATAATTATTCCTAACACAGGGAAAAGCAGAAAAGATGAGGGGTAGAGTAGGTACAAATCAATACTCCCACAGGCAAACAATTGCTGTAGATGGTGCACATTGTATTAATGAAGAGTGAATATTGATTTAGTTAATAGCACTGTTCCAGTAAACTTTCGTAAGCATCAGTGACCCTGGTTTGTGAACTCTTCCATGAAGGCAGATCCCATTATCTGTACGGATTCCTGTTCATTTATAGAGGGTTTCTTCCATGAAAGGTAGTTTAAAGGACTAAGGATGACTAACAGCAGAGCAGTTTTGAATAGTTATAACGTAAACTTAAATTAAGGCCATTAAGTTTTAATTATTCCCATAGTTCCTAAGAATCTACAAATCTCAACCTGTTCAAAGTCCAGTCCTGAATCTGCAAAGGTGTACAGGTAAACAAACTGACATTTCAGACATTTCCCTGAAAATTCTTTGGAAATTGGTTGGTTTTTCTGTCTGCATGTTCATAGCTCGTAACTTTGGGTACAACTTCACTGATTTAAGACAGACTGTATTGTATTTCACACATCATTTGAATTCATGAAAAAAAAAAATTAGACTAGAAATAGTGAAGTTTTGGGTTTTGTTGGGGTTTCCTCCCCCCCCCCCCCAAAATGAAACTGAGGAGTAAAAGTCCCTTAAACATTTCTGCAAGTATATTGAGAAAGAAAAGAAAGGCTGCAGTATTAATAGCTTTACAAATATTGGTAAAATACAGTTGTTACTTGATTGTTAAAATATACCTAGTATTGTCCATGAAGTCTTAAATAAAACCTGTTGTATGCAAGTGCCTTAAACATAGATTTCCACCCTACAGTCCTACTATACTTTCATGAAGGGCTGTTACCCTTCTAATTTTTAACAATCAGGAAAAAAAGAAAAAAAAAATCTTTTAATTCCTGTTGACTTTAGCTAATATAAAGCTTTTTTTAAAGTATAAATGCATAAGCATATTCAGTGTTATGGATCTTTTTAAAATCTTGCTGTAGTATCAATCTCACCCTTTCTTTGCAATTGTTCACTTCTAATCAGAAAAGCTTCTATTGGAGCAGGGCAGGTGGACTGAAGATTCAGTTTGCCTCAGCTGTCTGTCAACAAAGTGCCTACTAACATACTAATGTTGTTCTTAATTAGCTTACACAGAATGATTTTCACTTTTATCCAGTAAAAAGGATTGGATTCAGCATTCAGCTAGAGATATAGGTGCCTACAGGTGAGATAGGTGTCTAAGCTTTCATTATAGTAAAAGGCAATCTAGTCAATATAATCAATGGTGAGTGATTCCGCAGATCAGCCACTTGGGCAGAATTGCATTACTTAATTGTAAGCAATGGCATGCCATCGTATCTGAGATGTTTTAGGGTTGACAAGACATAGGAATGAGCAGGTAAGACACAGGACCAAAGGGAGACCTGGGCCCCCAGGGTCTGGACTAGCAGCAACCAGGATTCTGTAAGGTATCAATCACCTCCAGCATCACCAGACAACTCTGATCAGGCAAAGGAACCAATGCCCCTTGCATCTTCAGTCCAGAGGGGCAGATCATTCTCCAGGTACTATTTATTAAGTCGGTATACATTGGCTCAATTGATATACTTCAGAACTATAACTCCCTCCAATAAATCATAAAATCTCTTGAACGTGCATGATCTAGTCTTGCTTCCTGCACAGTCACTGGTGGACAGTTAAAAGGCCAAACCGCAGTCAGTACTCCTCTGCTTCAGCTGAGGTCAGCACAGCACTTGCCGGGTGCACAATCTGAGACACAAAGAAATTCTCCTGAAGCAGAATGCTGTCAGCAGGGTCTCAGCACTTTTCTTCTCCCAGGAAGCCAGGAATCTCCCTCCATTATGCTACAGGGATACTGAAGGGAAACTTGGAGGGGAAGTGGTGCTCCATTGAAAGCACTGCTGAATATGTACGAAGAGAGTCTCACCCTACTTTTGAATCCAGATAAACCCTTGGGTCCCTCTGTAATTCATCTGGAAGTGATAGGTACTTCCAAAAGTTCCTCAGAACGGAGTGTGCTTAAGATGTGATTCAGTCTCTTAAAGATGGCTATCTTTCTTTAGTGACTCCAAGGGAATTCTGGCAGAGCCGGGTCCGCATTTAGTGCCTTTGGCTTGGTAAGATAAATGTAGCCCTTCTGGCTAGAAAACAGTCAAAGATAACATATGACACTTATGTTTTCTTATTTCTCCCCTCCCCAGTCCTGGTAGAATTTTAATTTGGAGGTGCCTGTTAGCATATTGTGATAGAAACTAAGTTTCTGACAGACACCTGTCTCGTTTTGAGACAGCCTTCTCATCTTCGTAGTTCAGTGAAAGCTAAGTAGGCTGCCACAGAATAGATCGTCGATCTCTTGACAAACTATATTTTACCTATAAGCCTCAAAAGAGATTTCTGGTGGTTCTTAGAGAATTTCAGTTCTACAGCAAATAAATATTTGTTCTCATAAAAATCATAACGGCTTTGGCTTTTTGTCCTGTCCCAGGAAAAATCCTCTAATCAAACATGCCATCTCTATTTATCTTTTTTTAAAATATTTTACTCATAAGGTTTCTTTATAATACCACGATATCTACATATATGGCTGCTCTGACTTCAAATATGGAAATTTCTACATTTCCTTTTACTAATCTATGGTCTAACAGGGCTTACCCAGATGATGGGTACTAGTCCTCATATAAACACAGGAAAGTAGGTATAAAACTGTTCTTTATACAGTACCCCAAAGCTGTTAGTTAAAAACAATATTTTGGAAAGTATTTTGATGTTGTGAAGTGTTGGAAAGGTTTTCCCTCTTAAAAAGTTTTAATGATAAACAGTTACACATAAAGACAGCAAAAGAAAAACACCTAAAAATTTTTAGACATGCCCAAGTTTTTGTGTTTGAAGATTTAGAAAGAATGCATTGTACTTCTAATGTATCATGCAGCTGGTTTTATTATTCCTTCAGAACATATATTCAGGGGTGGCTCTATTAATACATAGCCAAGCTCATTCTTCCTGCTTCTACTGTGGAATTTAGTGTAATTGGACCAGCAATAAGTTTGTCTATTTTTGCTATTTTTGGTGAAACAAATTAGACAAGTGAAGAGGGAAATTGGTAGGATTTTTTTTTTTACTTTTTAAATGTTTTCTAATTAACAGCTCAATAACTGTGCACATCCTTGACCTTTCTGGTTTTTTGTGAAGTTTATTGTTTCACATTTCACTTACATAATCTTATTATAGTCAAGAAAAATATTATCCAATCCACTCATTTTATAGATATTATGGAAATATTTCCCTGACTAATTTCATGTTATTTAGAAGATACCGTATTATAACAAGCAAGTACAGCTGTGCTGTTTTAAATGACTTTGAGATATTTTTGGAACTCTAAGTACTGATATCACAAGAGGATTGTGTTCTCCAATCAAACCACAGCTTTGTATAGAAGTATCTTCCTTTGTTGTCACTTAGAAAAATACGTGCATTAGTGCATGTGACTCTCTAAAACATTTTAAAGAATATTATTATTAATATATAGGTTTTATTGAAGAAAAAGAAAAGGGGAAATGCCAAGTATCCTGAAGAAAAATTAACAGGACCATCCTCTTTTTAGAAACAAGAAAATAAATCCTAAAAGAATTGCCATTGCATACAACGATTTGGCAAGTCTATTGGCTGTCAAAGAGATAAATTATTTAAGACACTAAAGAAAATTATTAAATGTATCAAACTTGAGAAGGCACAAATCTTTCTAACAACATTGTACTAACTAAACTAACTAAAAAACCAAATTTTTTGTCAGGTTTGGAATACTCTACTCCTCAAGTCACTCCTAAAGTTTGCTCTCTCTGCTTGTAAGAACACTGTTTAAAAGGCGTAAAGGAGCTCCAGCAGGAAAGGCAATGGACCAAGCAGATAGCACTCTGCAAGACTGAAACTAAACCATAATTTCCCCTGTCATCCGTACAGAATGAGGAACAGAAGGAAGATTCTGCAGGCATTAAAATGTATTTCCATCCCTGTGTATATGTCACTTTTGAGTTTCCCAACTACACCTCACTACAGTACTAGTAATGGGAGACAGAAGTAGCTGCAGCACAGTACGTGAGGTTATTGTCTCAGGCAGAGAGAAGCCGATCATATCTTCCTCGAGAACATGTGCATTTAGTAAACTCATGAATTTGCATTATGTATCTGACGTTCAGTGACCAAACTACTGTAATATTTCAAAGTGTATAATTTTTAGGAACTATCAGAGAAGCCTTATATGCATTTTTTATAATCCACCATACTTACTACCCATAGGCCAGACAGGAATGAGAGCAGACGTTACTGAACACTAAACGCAGTACACACTTCTGACTTCAAATGGTTGATAATCTAATAAACACATGACAGAAAGGTGAAAGAAGTACAGTACGCAGACAGTGCAATGTCCACAATCATTAAGTTAGCTCCTTGCTTATTTATACCTGAGAAAGTACCCAGGGCCAGGAGAAAGAAGTAAGGTTGGCTACTTCAACAGTAGCCAAACAGTAACAGTATAGAAAAATCTGTTCTATAGCATCAAAGGTCCCTGCTTCAGTGGTTTCTATTCCTCTCTTCCTCTGAGGTGGGGTTTCTCCCAAAGCTGCATGGGTGTCCTCTAACAACTCTATTGTGAATAGAAGGGAAATGACCTCAAGTCTACCCTTTTCTTCAACCTTTAGTGTACCAGACTCCATTTAACATATTTTTGCTTCTTTTCAGTATATTTCCTTGTTGCATGAATCATGCCTGAATACATGATACCTCATGAATTATGATTAGAGCTATCATTACAAGCATGATTGAACACTTGCTGCCAAGCAGACTTGCCTAGACTTGCAAATTCTTTTTACAGGCAGGAGAGAAAAAAGAAAACAAAACCAAACCCACGACTACTTACATTTTAGAAAATAACAGAAATAAGCAAGCCTGATCCGATTCTATGTTTTTATTTAACATGGCTTTCCTTTTATTTAGATGAGACTGATCTCAGTGTTTCAAAAATTGTCCCTGGCTCCCAACAGATTTATTATTGAGGGATTTCACAAATAACAGTTCTGCATTCACTTTATCCGTCCTTCATAATTTTCAGGAAAATAAAAATATATTATGCCTAATGGATGTCCTTCCTCCCTGTGTTCAGACACACCTTCACAGAACTCCAACAGGTCAGTGTGATGGGTTTTCCCTTTCCAGAAGCTGTGCTGAGCAACTCTTTGCAGTACACTGATGTTATTCTCTTCTGTACTATGGATGCTACAATGTTACCAGAGAAGGAATTTGAATTTGCAAGTAGTTTCACCAGGGAAAAAAGAACAGATGAAAGTTAATTGGGATTACGCATGCTCAACAAATTTTATTTACAAATATGCAAAGCTGGTCAGTTTAAGCTGTCGTAGAAATTGTTTATGAAAGACAGTGACAATTATAGACAGAGATGTTGGTCTAGTCCAAAAAGAAGGTTTCCTTATTTTTTTCCAACAACCATGTTTCAATCACATCTTAAAAAAAAACAGATAAATGAGCACAGGGATTACCAACCCCCCTTAATCCTGTTTAAAAAGAAAACTAACAAAGTAACCCTAGGGAAAAATAAACAGAATGGGAATATTACCTTAAAACACTTTGTTGGAGGCCTTCATTTATATTTCTACCAAAGGACAACTGGCCCTAAAGAAGATTTATTATTATGGCGACTATGACGGTTATCTCTTCAAATTCATTGTGACAGCATTAGCTTATTATTGTTATAATTCTTAGAGATGAACTAACAAAAAAAAAAAAAAAATTAAAACCAAACGAAAAAAGAAAGCCAAGGAAAGAAAATTATCCAGATAAATTTACCTATCTACAAGTGTCAACTAAGTGCAGTGAAACTCATTCCTTTTTCTCATATTCCCTCCTTGATGTTTCTCCCTTTTCAACAATTATCTGGTTTGGACATCCAAAACTGTGTATTTTCCAGCACTGCTGTGAGATTGTGATGAGATAGGCAGCTGAAAACAACATCTTTAACAGGCCCATGCTGGGTTTGATCTTGCCAGCATGGCAAAGAACAGGATGTGAAATTGTAAATCTGCAGCAGGAAGGCTGCAAGTATCATTTGACACCAGGAAGACAGAAGCATAATTTTCTGCCTTTACTTTTTCCCCCCTCTCTCTTTTGTGTACCCTCATATTGGTGTCTTTAAGAAAAAAAGACTCCAACAAGAACAGCAAGAGTAACACATTCAGTCTGCTGCAACTTTTTCTCTTTCACAGAAAGGGGAAAAAAGGCTCTCTCTATATTAACATCTCAAAGACTGTAATAACAGGTTTCCCTGATAAACAATATTGCCATGTAAAGAGCTGGTACAGCTAAACCAATGAGAGTTACGAATGCTGTTGAAAGGACTACCTTATTTTACACTCTACAGTTGAAAGCAGAAGATTTAAATATGGGACTAAGCATAATTTTCAAAGGGGATAAATAGAGAAAGTTGGACCTGCGGATTTAGACTGGCTACCACAACATGGGTTACCTGTTTAATGACAGTTTTAGCAAGAGAGACATACTAGCAACTTTAACATTCTCTGTCTTTTTATTGTATTGACAGTGATGTAATAAAGTCCATTTCAGCTAGCATCTGTAGGCATTATAACTCATAGATTCATCACCATCTTTCAGTACCATATCAGAAAGAACACCGCGGCCGGAACCCACAAAAATGATTAACATTGCTCATCTGGAATTTTCACGGGAACAAACTCACCTCCAGCAACCATTTGAAAAAGGCACTTCAGCTTCGTCTGATCTAAAGCTACATAAGCAGTCTATAAATATTGCTTATTCTTGGCTGCATCCTGAGGAACATTGTCTGTGATTTTACAGCCTTGCTTGCCTCTTCAAGTTCAAATATAGTGCTATGCCAAATGGATGTTATCTCTGGAACAGCTACCTTCACACAGAACCTTTTCATCAGTTTCTTTCAGATAAGCCCCATACAGCTCAAATTTACACTCATCAATTGTTGTAGACCATTAAGATCTTTGGTCATTAACTTGTTGCCTCAAGAGACCTTATTGAACTGTTTTTCAAGTGCTGGAACTTACCCTCCAGGCCTGTGAAACTAGCAGCCCCTACTGAGGATACAATACTGTCAGACAGTGAAGGTTTCGGCTGTTTAACTTACTGCTTCAGCAGACAGTGTTTGCCACTAGGCATTCTGATTAGGTCAAGTAAGCAAGAAATCACAGCAAAATAATCCCACTTTCAAGAATGAACTTTTTTTTTCTCTTTTTTTTTTTTTCAGAGAAGCTGTATCCAAACATTCAGTCTGAGCCCTGTGATAATAGGGCACCTCAGTTAATTCTGGCTGATACGTGCTCATTTCATTAACAAATGCTTACTCTTTAGAATGCGAGGATTTGTGAGAAAACTAAATATCTTCTATTGGGACAAAGAACACAGAGGGAAAAAGAAAGGCAAGCTTTTGGACTTAAGAGTGCCTTTGTGTTCATCAGATCTGAAAAGTGACAAAACCAGGGAAACTAGAAGATAGATACAACTGCTCTAAGTAAAATGAAATTATGTTACTCAATTCGATGACTTGAGAGAAAATGTTAGTTAACATCCAGTAAGCAAAACCAGAAAGTAGCTCATGTGGAGTAGAGGCAGAAAAGGGGTTTTAGCAGCAGTATTAGAGGAACAGGTTAGCTGGAAAAATGTGTAAGCCATTAAACCAATGTCTTTATTGAGCCCTTTATTTTTAGTAGCAAGTAGAATTATGAATTTTATTCTGCAGGTTCATCTTTTGAAGGTACTCTATAGGACTCCTCAGAGGATCAGGACTGAGCAGTCAGAAACCAAGTGAAAAATGTTCTCCTACTGTTAAGTGGCTGGTTCTATCCTTTACAAATTGCCTGAGCTAGCTCATTCCAGCACGCAGCACTCATTTAATTGCACCCATGTAGTGTTCACAAGGGCATTTGGTCCATCAAATGTAGTACACCACAGATTGGGCTGAACCAATGGATTTTAATGGTGGTGTTTTGGGGAGTATTATTTGTAATAACTGTGGAGAGTGTTGGCTTTACTCTGGCACAGTCTAGTTCCATTTGGCTTTTGTTGATATATGTGAGTTTATTTCTGAATATATGATTGGTAAGGCAAGGGATGGTTTAAAAATTGTGAAAGGAGTCATTATCAGAATCTATGTAAGGCAGAATCTGCAAACAGCGTTATCAGTTTTTTACTGAATTGCTCTGTAGATCTCAGTCTGGAGTGGGATGTTCTCAAGGGTACGTAGTTAATGGGTTTCTTGCACTTATGCAGACAAAACTCACTTTGGCAAACAAATGCCTTGTACTTAATGCATCTTTTAAAGTCAAATCAGAAGATGTTACTTTGGAACTACAAATTATTTACTCACAGTAGAGTATCATACTGAGTGATTCAGGAAATTTTTTAAAAATTAATTCTTTTAAGGAATTTTAAGGCCAATGAAACCTGTTTTCTTGGGGATTTAAACTGAAACTCTTGGTGGTAGGAAGATTCTATAGAAAACACTATGTATCACTTAAGCTTAGTTTCTACTTGACAAAGTAGAGTTATTAGCAGGCTAATGAGAGACCGTAACAGTGTGTGTACTCGTTACCAGATTATGATAGCTTCACAAATCTTCTCTGTGCATTAACATTTAATAGGAAGAAACAACCTGATATTAACAGAAAGTAAACCTGATAATCACTGAAAGGATCCTTTCAAATGATCATGGCAAACTGAGAGTGTTGGATCATAATGCATGGTCAGTTTAGGTTAATTATGAGTAAGAATTGAAAATTGAAAGGTAGCAAAATTTTGTATATGCTACATTTTCCAATGTATCTAAATCAATGTATCCTACAATGCATATTTACAATTATGTGGGGTTTATGCTTAAACAGTCAATGAAATCCAAAAATAATGACTAAATCTGCCTTAGTGAGTTTTATGACATGATATAAATGTGTATAAAACTAATTACACACAGGTTGTAAAAGTACTTGCTTTCATGTCCTGGAACTTAAAATTTCAACAAATCCTACCTTACAAAAACAAAAAACAGAAACAAAACAAAACAAAACAAAAAAACACACAAAAAAAAAAGAACAAAAAACCCCAAAACACAACACAAAACCAAAAAAGCCTTACAATGAAAAATGTCAGAGACTTTGATTCAGGTACAGATTAATCTAGATGAGATTAATCCGGAACTTTACCAAATCAGAAGACAAATATTTCATTTATCTCTTTGCATGGTCCACATAAGAACAAGGTGAAGAAAAGGCATTCCTATGGTCTGACATCAGAAAATTGTTCTACCACAGGAGCACTACCTGTAGCAACCTGTACTAGGTTTGGATGGTTTAGAATTAAATTTCTTCATAGTATTTTGTATGGTGCTATGTTTTGGATTTGTGATGAAAATGGTGTTGGCAACACAGGGGTGTTTTAGTTATTGCTGAGCAGTGCTTACACACTGTCAAGGCCTTCTCTGCTTCTCACACCACTCCACCAGCGAGCAGGCTGGGGGTGCACAAGGAGCTGGAAGGGGACGCAGGACAGCTGAACCCAGCTGACTAAAGGGATATTCCATACTGTATGACATCAGGTTCAGCAATAAAAGCTAGGAGAAGAAGGAGGAAGGGAGGGATTTTTGGAGTTACAGCATTTGTCTTCCCAAGTAACCATTAGCAGTGATGAAGCCTTGCTTTCCTGGAGATGGCTAAACACCTGCCTGCCAATGAGAAGTAGTGAACAAATCCCTTGTTTTGCTTTGCTTGTGTGTGCAGCTTTTGCTTTCCCTATTAAACTGTCTTTGTCTCAACCAACGAGTTTTCTCACTTTTACCCTTCTGATTCCCTTCCCCATCCTGCTGGAGAGGCGAGTGAGCCAGCGCCTGTATGGGGCTGAGCTGCATACAGAGGTTAACCCACAACAGAACCACAACAGAGAAGGACAAGAGAGATCTCTCTTAGTGGTTAGCAAACACATTCAGGTGGCAGGGTAGTGGAAACAATGACCAAAAACCTCAAACTGCATATTTAAGTTATATGGATGATACAAAGACAGACATAGAGACAGAAAGAGAAGCCACAAAGATCATCAGAGCAGAGAGTCGCCTGAGGGAAAATTTACATGGGTGTTTCCAAATACATCTGAGCTATGCTCTGTACTAGCTTGTGTCCTGTTTCCTCAGAGCACAGAGTGAGTTTGTGTTTCTCTGTACATTCCTTTTCAAAAGAAAGCTGGAACAAGAAGCGTAAACACATGTATTCCTTTCAGTCAAACTTTAAATTTTTGTAGTCCACCCAAGACAAGGAAACAAGTTAAGTTCCCTCTTTTTGAATTCAAGTTCATCTTTCTGCAAAGGACATTGACATCTACAGTGCAGACTTATACATTAGGACTGGGCAATACTACTGACTGAGAATGTGTACCTATGAAACCCAGCAGGCTGAATCCTACTAAGTTTTTGGTTGTTTGCTTAAAATTAATAAATAGCAAGAAGAACAGCAAGTCAGAGGTCTAAATAAATCTAGACCATATCATTATTTTCTAAGTACCTTTGGAAATGACCCTGCTCTGTCAGGGGGGTTGGACTCGATGATGTCCAGAAGTCCCTTCTAACCCTGACCATTCTGTGATTCTGTGATTCTGTGAAACAAGGCTTTTTTGAATGTGCCTCTATACCAAAACAGTATGTGAGGTGCTGTATTGAGCTGGGCTTTAGATTGCCCACTCTGAAGCATTGTTACTTTCCTACTAATTCTGTTTTGCAATGTACCAATTACTTTTCTTCAAGACAAAACATGGTTTAAACAACAGTTGATTCTGGAGACCCCTCCCAAAATGCAGACCTCTGAACTCTGCCCTAACACGGTCTTCCAGCTCTGCCCCTGGAGGCATCATATCCTCCAATAGTCCCCATGATATCATGACAGAGTCTAATGCTTGCTTTATCTCTAGTCTCATTCTAGAAAATGCTATTATTGTAAGCAGTACAGCCCTTATGTTTTTTGATGCATTTACAGATGAAAAATAACATAGAATCAGCTGTCTTCAGGACATGGGGGGTATGATATGAGGCCAGAAGAGAAACAAGACTGTGCAGTGTTTTACCTAGTGTTAGTACAGATAACCAGCTCCATAGGGGGTGTGCACACATTAAGCAGTGTGGGTACAAGCCACTGGACATCATCTGGACATGGAACCTCTCTAGAATAAGTGCCTTTAGGAAAATAGATGCAGCCATCACAACCCAAATGTGATCAAAGTCACAAGTGTACATTTATTTTAAGTCATTTAGCCCCTGTTCTTTTATGTTAGCACTATGTATTTATCAAGGGGATAACGAGAGTTCTAAATCTGTACCAAAAAATTTAAAGCTTTGATATATGATAAACCACTATGATATTAATCAAATCTTACCAAAATCTTGAGAATGAGGCCTTCCTTATTTTATAAGTCCTGTGGTGCTATTGATTGTGTTACAGGCAAAAAAGTTTTCCCTACCCAGAATCATTCATTTCATGCCACTTGAGATAATAAATGCTCAGTTTTGGTCAGGGTTCTGAAGCAATACCTGTGCACTTTCCAGATTCTTTTGCACACAATGTGCTGCCCTTGGAAGACCAAACAAAATGGTTGCAATCCAGTGGAAAGAGTGAGGACATAACAGTATTTTTCACATTGTGAGGAGACATTTTCAAGTCAGAGATCACAAATTTCACATTTGAGACTCAAGCGTTGTCTTAAACAATAATATATAAATATTAATTTGCAATGTCCTAAAAAACCAGAGAAATAGAAATTAAACTACCACCAGTAAAACCAACTAATAAATAGCTGTCTTCATGATTTTTTTCTGGGTCTAAGGGTGTTACCTTCATTGAAAATACTTTCTGTAACATACCAGTGGTTCCTTACAAATTGAACCAGCAACATTTTTTTATTATTTTGCATAAATAGTGAAAAAATATTAACATGAAAAATGTGTTGCATTTAGGACTTAAAGCTTTAGGACGCTCAGCCAGTATGAACTGATTACACATGCAGTGCCACTGAAGCCAATAGTATATAGGTTCTCTTACTTTAAAAGCCAGTCCCCACTCCGGCACTGTGATTACCCTTTTCAAAGACTGTGTATTACATACATCAGATATGAAATTCTTCTTTCCAATTTCACGTAGCAGGTGGTGTTACATGTGACATGTCCAGGATGACAGTTGTATTTCAGGGTGGAAAAATGCCTCAAAACGTGTGACCTCATAGCTATAGTTTTCATTCAATTGTGTAACTGATCTGACATGAATGGACACTTCTCTATCACTTACACAGGAAGGTTATTGACAGTTTTATGTCAGATTAGGCTCTCACACCAGTTGCTTTTGCATTTTCTTATGACTCCAACATGACAGGAAATAAATTTTCAGTATTTAGCCTCTTCCAATCAGCTATTTCTAGCCCCATCTGGAACTGAGCCCTTCCTTTTTGAAAACAGATAGAAAGTATAAAGCCTAAAAGCAGACCAGGGCCCTGGCTGAAACCCCATGGGCAAGTGGCATGGCATGACTAGCAATACACACAGGAAAAATTTCCCCACCAAAACAGGTATCTATATCCTGCCTATTGCTTATCCCAAGCTCCCTATTGGGAGTGGTCCATGGCTCATGTTAATTCCTGAATTACATTTGCATATTATCTTTGGTGCTACTAGTTGACATGGATAAAAATCAATTACATCTTACAGATAGAGATTGCACAATAATCAAGTTCTGGTCCTTGATGTCTTTACCTGACTAGTATAAATATAGCCATGGATATCAGATGACTCAGGGCTACAGCATATACAGAAGAGCACGTGCTTTGTCATCTCAGTATCCATTTTGTACAAGAGGAGGATTTGGTGGGATGGATTTTTCTTTGCTTGTTTTTGTTTGAACACAAATACAAAGGGGATAAGATGCTCTCCATTAGTATTTCTGTTAATGACCAGATTGAGAATAGGCAGTACTTTTATAAGCTTGGAGGAGGACCCCAGGCTAGAAAGAGTTGCTTCAGCCAGCAAGCACATTAGAGGATGGTATTAGAATGCAAAATTATCTTGACAAATTGGAGAAGTGCCCTAAAAATGGAAGATACAATCCAATAAAGACAAGTGCTAGATTTTACTGTTAGGAAAAAAATAATAAACTCCACAAATGTTGTGTTGAGAATGACTGAAAAAAAGCAGCAGCAGCTCTTCAGAAAACTGTCTAAGCCTTATAATAAATAGATCACATGCTGAGCATGAATCAAAAGTGTCATGCTGTAGAGAAAAAGGTAAATGCCAAACCGAGATGCAAATAGAATCATCATTTAGAAAAAATGTTCTGCTGCACTAAGTGCATTGTTACAGCTCCAGCTGAATACTGTGTCCAGTTGCGGACATCAGACTTCAAAAATGATGTCAACCAACACGAGAATTTGTTCTGCAAGCAATGAAAATTATCATAGGTATAAAAAATGTAATCTTTGGGGACACATTGAAAGCATTAGTTAGTATTAATTTAGTTTAGAGAAAAAATATTATGTTGGGCACGGTAACAGTCAGAAATCATTCAGAAATTATTCAGAAAATCTTGATCTTAGCAAAAAATAAGGCTTTCCATGTCCACTGCAAACATGACAATAAAGAATGAGCTTAAAGGGGTTTAGGTGGAACATCAATGAAAACTTTCTGAATATAGGGCTCGTCAAGCCCTGGAACAGGTTGTTGCCTGAGCAGGTTTGTAATCCCCATTGTTAGAGTTTTGGCAGAGACCAGTTGGGGTGGGTTTAGGCCTGTCAGATTATGCTTTAGGGTATCAACATCTGATGGAAAGATCATGGTGGACTTAATGGCGTCATGATGCCCCTTCTATTCCCTTTTCAGTGAGTCTATGATTAGAACAGCAATGGCTTGGATCACACTCCAACAATCTTTTTACTATTTTTTTTAGAGCTGATATAAAAAAAATGGACTGAAGTATAGAAAAGGAAGGTGAGGTAAGTAAAAGGTGAGGAAGAAGAAGGGAAAAAGCAACCAGTAATATAAGAGAAAAAGAAAATAGTGAAATAGGGAGAACCTCTCATTGGGCCCCAACTCACTAATGAATGTTGAGTCTGCAGCTTTGTATATGCACATTACAAATTAATGTGTTCTGGGACATGCTCAGGCCTTACTGGATAAAACCCTGAGCAACCCAATCTGAACTAACAGATGACCATGCTTTCAGCAGGAAACTGGACTAGATTAGATTATCTCCTGAGGTCCCTTCCCACCTAAATTATTTTATATTCCTACTGTTACTACCCTACTTTGGCTCTGTACTTATGATGACCTTTCCAAATGCAACTCTTATTACTTTAGATAGATAAATGTAATTTAGACATATGTGAGCCCTATTGCAAAACCATTTCTGATTAGAAAAATATAGAGAAGACCAACAATACTATTCTTTCTATAAAAAATAAATAAAACCTTGCAGATCTTAAATTTCTAGCAATTAATATGGAGATCCCTTTAAAAATTCCTGATTTGTGGTTGTTTAAGGCTGTGGAATTTGTATCATTAATTATCAGTGGGTGACAAGTTACTGTAGCCCTAGATAAAATGTAATTTTTGCCAGTGTTCCAGATTTAAAAGCAGCTTTACAGCTCCCTGACTCAAACATTTAACCTGATTTATGGGTTGTGCTCTGAGAGTACTAAGGCTAAGTCTCACTAAGATCACTTTAAATGACTTTTAAAATTAAGTAAAGAACCAAATGTAACTACTAATCTAAACACACTGTGAAATATTAATTATGCATTTTAAGGGAAGGGAATAAACAAGAAATAATTTAATCTGTGACATATAATAAATCCCAAAATATAGCCTTGCTAAAGGCATTTTCTAAATAAACACTTTTTTTTAAGCCACAAAGGAACTGAAGTTGAAACCATTAGTTACCGAGTCAGAAGCTGTTTATTAAAATATTTTTTGCAGTTGCCTCTTAAAAATACATAAACATTTCTAAAGAGTGAATACATTGAGAGAAAAGTAAAATAGCCTAACATGAAAGTGAAGGAAAGATCTTTGTATTATGCCTGGCAATATTCATTAAATGAGATAAAACTACCATGGCAGGGGGGTTGGAATTAGATGATCTTTAAGGTCCCTTCCAACTTAACCCATTCTATTATTCTATGATTCTATGATTCTAAGATCAATCACAACTGCCTAACCAATGTAAAATATATTTTAAATTCACAGAAAGTTATAGTATTTCTGTCAATGTATTACACAACTGCAAAAATTGAGACCTAAACAAAAAATTATACTTCCATATACTCTCTAGGTGCACATTCCTTGTGTGTTTTTCACACAGACAGTCCCCTGTGCAAAGTAAGCTCTGTGCACTGCAGAACCTAAGTATCATGTATACATTCTAAATGAAATATGCAAAGAAAGGGCCTGATAATGCAGACCTCTTTTCAACTAACAATCTCATCAGTACTAGAATGAGACAGGTCAGGAAAACCTTCCTGGAGTATAAATATTACTACTCCTTCTGGAAGTATTTAACTCTTCCACTCCTTCTTCTGTACAATATGAGTACTACAGGGCCATGTACCAGTTTACTATTGAAGAAATAAGGCTTCTTTTTCTAGTGAGCTATGCAGATATCAGATATATAGAGTCTACAGAGAGACTATTAAACTTAGAAATAGTGTAAGTGAAATCCTACTGCCCTCCAAAATACATAAAGAAAATAAAAGAAAAAGAGAACAAAAAACATTGACCTGTGGAATTTTCCCCTCACGACCTTTCTTTAATCTGAATAACAGTGCTATCTCACAGAACACCCACCTGTGGGATCTAGAGATATGCGTGTACAGATGTGAATATTTAATAAAAGAGACATTGGTAACAGTCAGGATAAGAACAGTTCAAACACTCTGTCTAGTATTTTTCATATTCAGTCTTTTTCCTTGGGAGAGCAACTTTAGGCAAGACAATTGGACTGAAGTTTGGACTCAGAGGACCCTTTTTCCCACCCAAAGTTAGCACCTTTCCATCTTTGCCCCCCAGAATTGTTACCTTTCCGTTTTGATCCAGACATCCCAGCAATTACAGATCTGTGTCTGGACCCGTGTACAACTTATATTTCAAGTGTTCAATACAAAAATTTTCCCAGTACCCTGTGGCATGGACCTTCAGAAAATCCCAGCAGAGTAAGAGTAGATATCACGGCCAAATGGCAAGCTAACTTCTTTTGCTGTGTCTCCCTAGCAGCAGTGTTGTAGTAAATGGGGTAACATCTGGCCGGCGGTCAGTCACGAGTGGCATTTCTCAGGGCTCAATTTTAGGACCAGTTCTCTTCAATGTTTTCATCAATGACCTGGACACAGGAGCTAAGTGTACACTAAGTAGGTTTGCCAATGATACTAAATTAAGAGGAGTCATTGATTCCCTCAAGGGTGGAGAGGTGTTACAGAGACATCTTGACATAGGTCACCGACTGTATGAAATTTAACAGGGACAAATGCCAGATTCTGCACCTGGGACAGTGTAATCCTGGATGTATACACAATCTGGGGGGGAAAAGGCTGGAGTGTAGCCCTACAGAGAGGGATCTGGGGTTTTCAGTTGATGGTAATCTCAATATGAGTCAACAATGGACCCCAGCAGTCTAAAGGGCCAACCATATCCTGGGGTGCATTAAGCACTGTATAGCTAACCAGTCAAAAAAAAAGCGGTTGTCCTATTATACTCAGCACTGGTGCAGCCTCACCTTGAGTACTGTGTGCAGTTTTGGGATACAAAAATATTAGAATGTGGCCATAGGAAGGCAACAAAGATGGTGAAAGGACTAGAGGGCATGACTTAGGAGCAACTGAGGATACTAGGTTTGTTCAGCTTAGAGAAGAGGAGACTGAAGGGCGACCTCTTTGCTGTCTACAGCTTCTTCATGAGGGAAAGCAGAGGGAGGTGCTGATGTCTTCTCTCTGGTATCTGGTGATAGGACATGAGGGAATGGCTTAAAGCTGTGTGAGGGGAAGTTCAAATTGGGTATTAAGAGAAGGTTCTTCACTGAGAGGGTGGTCAAGCACTGGAACAAGTTCCCGAGCGGAGTGGTCACAGACCCAAGCCTGTCAGCATTCAAGATATATGGTTTAACTCCTAGGTTGCCCTGTACGGAGTCCAAGAGGTAACAGGCACAAACGTGAACATAGGAAGTTCCATCTTAACATGAGGAGGAACTTCTTTCCTTCGAGGGTGGCAGAGCACTGGCACAGGCTGCCCAGAGAGGTTGTGGAGTCTCCCACACTGGAGACATTCAAAACCCGACTGGAGACCGTCCTGTGTAACCTGCTGTGGGTAACCCTGCTCTGGCAGGGGGGGGTGGACTAGGTGATCTCCAGAAGTCCCTTCCAACCCTGACCATTCTGTGATTCTGTGAGTCAGGAGTTGGACTCAATGATCCCCGTGGGTCCCTTCCAACCCAGGATATTTTGTGATTCTGTGATTCTGTCCTCCTCAGGCAACCATTGATACAAGTTTTATAAAGAGGGGTTAAGGGCATTTGCTGTCATTACTATCTGTCCTCACTCAAAGTGTGGGAACACAAGGATCGAAAGAACCTCCTTCCCTCTTGTGGAGCACTGAATAAGAATCTGATTTAGTGTTCACACACCCAGACACTAGTTATAGTTTGTGGAACCAATAAATCAAAACAAGATGTTTCATGGGAAGTGATGACAAGAATGTGTTCTGAAGAAATAGATGCAATTTGAAATATTGTATCCAAACATCACCATCTGTGCAGCTCCATTAGTGCAGACACTCAAGAGAGAAATCAAGACTTTTAGAGGAACAACACAGAGGTTCTACTGGTAGCAGAGAGATGATATTGGTGTACCCCCAACCCTGGCATATCAGCAGGGGATGACTTTGCTATATTTATAGTGTTCGAGTAAATGTACTTTGGAAGGTGCAGACATGCAGGGGTAATATCCATTGAACTGGAGACTTCACCCCTCTGAAATGGCCATATCTGCTTCACACCATTGCTTCTAGACTTCCCTGATGATACTACTTAGGCCCCAATCAAAAGACAATACAGACAGAGGGATATTACACCATAATTTAACAGTCATTAGCTGAAACACATACCTCTTTATAGCATCAGAACTATTCTAATGTATGGCAGGACTTAGAGCAGGAATCAATCCATGAACCATAATGAGCCACACAGCATCCAGGCATTCAGTAGAGTCTGGGTCTTGACCTCTAGTAATGATTCTGGATGGTTAAAAATACAAACACAAAGACACACACATGCATATGTATTTATATATAAATATATCTGTGATTGCATATGATATGCAACTTTTCCCAACATCCAGTAATGAAATTTAATCCACAGTCATGCTTAAGACCATATCTGTATCCTATGTTGTAATCTAAAGCATTTTAGCCAGTTTGTGAACATGTACCCCATCAAGTTACAACAGACAGATGCTCAAATAAGGAGATGTAATTATTCAGATTTTTGTAAAAAGCTTTGTTCACTGAGTTAAAAACATGCTGTGTGGTGATGAATACCATCTACATTTCCTGAAATAGAAAAAGAAAAATCCTGTCAATTGAAAGAACGGACTTGGGTCAATTTACAACAAGCACCCTGAACTCTGAAGGATGGGAAATCCTTCTGGGCATGCATTTGCCTTCAAAAATGTTTGCAATTTTTATTTAAGTGGTGACAAGTGATGCATGGATGAAAGAGCGAAACATCCCTTTCATGCTCAGTGATACATAGGAAGATCATATACACATTCCACAGAAGATATTGCACATCTGTTCTCTTAAAGCTTGGCTTTCAAACCCTCCTAGGACACAAACCTGTCTTCAGAGAAGAGAGGGGAAAAAAAGTCACTTGCATTGTTTTCTTTCTCTCCTGTGCCTATAAAATGTCTCTTTTTGCAGAGCTGCAGCTGGCCACGGTTGCAAAGATTAAGGACACAATCTCCAAGAAATAAAAGCATTAAATTGAATGCTTCTGAAGTTTAATCCACGCACAGTTTGCAACACTCAAGTCTTCTATCACACACAATGCACGCACCTACAGTCACACACACCTATCAGCAATGGATAATCCTTTCAAACAGCCAATGCTACAGCACAATCACTGAGAAAATGATCCCATGCGTTCAGGAGCATGCTAGGATTCCCACTCAGAGCTGATTGACCTTTGCCCAGGTTCCAGTGATATGCCTTTGATTGTGTGATTTTTAAAGTCTAATTTGTCATCATAAGGAATACCACGCTGCTGACAATAAATGTGTGAGCTTAGAAATACTGTTCTGCTTATGCTTGAATCCTTTACAAGCAGCTTGTATTAAGCATTTTAGTTCTTTTGCTATCATACATTAGTTTGGATTGTTCTTCTCTATCAGAACAACATGCTACCAGTGAAATTAAACAGCTGTTTAAAGTGAAAAATAGCTCATGATCTATGTAATCTGATGCTTCCATCTGACTTTCCTTTTAGTCCTTAGTTTCAGAAGTAGGGTGATCTATGTGCATCATCGAAGATTCAAAATCATGTTTACTGGCTGTAGTGGGCTTAAAATCTCATGCATAAGGTTGCAATAAAATGAGGCTTTCGGGTTGGTTTTTTGATTGTTATCACAATCCCAGGACACTTCAGTAAGCAACACAATCCAACCCGCTGCATTATTGCGTACAAAATGCTAGCACGCATTTTATTGCTTGTTTTGAAGAATGGCAAACTGTTATATTTGGAGGATTCTCTCACTGTAGTATCTGATATCCGCTAAAAATGTTGTGTTGTCATAAATATGGCACCTGTCAGCTGGCCCAAGGTCATGCAGTGGTATTTTGCATATGGCTGCATAAAACTATGGCACAACTTTTCATAAGAATATGTGAAAACAAGCACAGGAATACAGAGAAAATGCAGCCAAAAACTTAATGAACAGTTTGCTTGAAACTATACTAACTGGCAATATCATCACTTACCAACTCCATAGTGAATCCAACCCTATGCAGATGGGTAACTCGCTGGGTATTTTATTTTCACAGCTACAGAAGAGATTGCGTTGTTTCTCAGAGACTTTTGCTGTCTTTCCTTCTGAAGAGCTTCCTGCATCTCATTATATGTATTTCTTAAGTAGTAGTTTTCTGATTCCTATGGAGGTTAAATGGCCTGACAGACTGAGCATGAGGCCAAAAGCCAAGAACTCCCAAGCTGTAACATTGGCTCTGACACCAACTTGCTATGTGGTTTGGATTTAACAGATGCCATTTTTCCCTAAATGAGGGCAGTATTATTTAAGAAACACAAAGAGAGCAGCAAGGGATAATTATTATTTTACTGTGTTTTGAAAACACAAAGCAGCAAATCTATCCACCGAGCTGGGCACGAGTCGCTGAGGTTTTCAGAGTTTTCCTTGGTAGTAATGAGAGGAGACAGATTTCACTGGAGACCGTGCCATCAGCAGAAGGAAAACCAGTTGCTAAGGGAAGATGCATGTGGGAACTGTGGGATGAAGCCCAGACTGAGGAAAGCTGTTTTATTTTCTAATTGGGGCGGAGACAACCGGTAATTGCAGCTGTCTGAGGGGAGAGCTGCTGGGCCGCTCGACCTGCCGAGGAAGCTGTGCCCGACCCCCACCTCGCTCAGCATCATCTCCAGCTGGCAGCTGAGAGCTACCCAGGGAGAGCAGGCAGACCTGGCCCCAGCAGGGAGGCCAAGCCTGGAGCAGGAGACAGGACAGAGCTGGTACGAGCGGGAGGCTGCAGCTGGGTGACCCCCGCTGAAGCACAGAGCATCCGCCACAAACGCTGCCATGGGGCAGCCTGGCATCAGTCTGGCCAGGAGCAGCTCGCGGTAGCTTGGCCAGCTGCTTCATGGACATCTGCTCCTCACTCATGCCAGAGCCAGGAAGGCACTGGTCCATGTGAAGAGCTAGTTTATCAGCCCAACATCCACAGATCATTTTGGACTTGCGTCAGGGTGTGGAGGGAGAGATTCGTCAGCCAGCGGCACTCAGGCCAAGTCTGAGCACAACCGCTTGATTTGCTCCTGTCTTCTCACTGGGACACTCAGCACTAGCAAACTTCCCCTGTAATGGATAAATACATCAGCCCTGCTCTGTTTTTAAGTTCCCAGATGTGATGTGTGATGTTAATACTTTCTGCAGGGTGGGAGGTGGCCAGGTAGGGGCAGAACACCTGGGTACCAGCGGGTGAACTGCCGTCGACCATGTGGTTGCGAGGCCTCTGCTGCATGGCCAGGCGGGCAGACGTTTCAGGGGTGGGCAGGCAGGATACCCTTTCAGTCTCACGTACAGCTTTATTTGAAGTTTATGTGGACCGCAGGCAGTTTTCAAAGATTTCATAAATTAGTGAAAAGTAGCAACAGTGCAAGCAGACTTTTCTGGACTCAATCGGAACCACTGTGTCCTCTGAGCCCGCTAACAAGATCCTAGGGCTTAGTCCTTAGTCCCCAGGACTGCTGACTTATGCTAGGCAGCTTTGTGGGAATGCTTTCTGGTGGCATTTACAATTAAAAGCAATGAAAAAACAATATTGGGTGTTTCTCTCCCTCCCCACAGTGTTTCCCAATCAGAAACACTCAAACTATTTCACTATCCGAGTATGTGTCAGGAAGCCAATACAGAAAAACACCAATCAAATGCACTGAAAAAATAGCAGCAGGCTACAGTATTAACATTAAAAGCTATTAGAAATCAATCAGGACTTCAGCAGGGCCTGAGGGGCAGACTGATGTAATGGAAGGCAGTCTATTAAATATAAAAGTCAATTATGCAACAAGTTCAGAGATCCTGTCCTCCACCACAAAAACGAAAGGCAAAAGAGTTGATGCCGTCTTGTCACAGGCTCACAACCTGAGGGCTTGTCACTAACAACTGTAGTCCCATGAATAGATCCAAGTAAAGGACAATCAGGCCCACATTTGTAGAACCTAAGTTCAGAAAACAGTGAAGGTAACTACCATCAGATCAGACATCCTGGTCTGGTGTTTGGGGTCAGTGTCTCAGTGCTATTTGGAGATCACTTTGACAATTCCTTTAAAGTGCAATGCCAGTGATTATCTAAAAAAGCATTTACCATTGCCAAAGGAAAGCTTAGGGAAGAAGTACATCTCGAGCACTTCTTAAATCTTACCTGTATATTTCCCTCTCAGACAGATCACTTCTCATTTGCACTTCATAATGTACTACGTATATATAAGGTCATAATGACTTGTTCCCTAAATCTCTATGCTCATGCAAAAAGAACTGGCAGCTGATGGGAAAAAAATTTCCCTCCATTCTGAGTCTGTCAGCAAAGCTTAATTCCAGCAGCCAGCTTAAGCAGAAAAAAATCCATATGACAAGAGGCAGAGGTCAGAGGAATAAAGGGGTTGTTTTTACTTGCAGTCCCCTGATAGTAGCACAAAACTTTTAGAAAGCTAGAATAGGTGAACAACTTAATTTTGGAAATGTCATTCAATTCAAGCCACAGAGCAATTAAAAACACAGGAGGTGCTGCTTAGTTTTCTTACAAATTCTAAGGCAAATATGCTTTATTTAGGAAACTATGTCACAATTTTAAGCAAGAAACATAAATGTTGCCCTCTTATATTTTCCTGAAATATTTTTTTTACTCACTTATTTTCAGATGTTCTGCCACTTGTATTGCATTCATACATCCAGAAACAAGGTATAACATTTGCACAGACTAGTCCTTGATCTCTGAAGCAGAGGATTTAAATTGGCTTTAAAAAGAATTCCAAAGCAAAATATGTAAACCCACATACTTGCTCACTCTTGTTTGATATTACCAATGTTGGCAAGGGCAAAAAAAGCAGACTGAGTGTAGAATAAGAGAAAGGTATATTAGCACTGTAGGAAAGCATGAATGTCGGGTTTATTCAGACTAATTGGTGAGTAATCTTCTTGAGTAATGAAAGTCACCAATTTCATCTATATGTTAGAAATACACCAAATCCTAAGAACAGTGGAAAAAGTACATCATTGCATTTGGTCCTATTGTGAAAAAGATTTTGTACTGTGAGATCGGCCTGTAGTCAGGGGACAAGAGTAACCTAAACTGGCTGAGAAGCACTGTAATGTAAATGCCAAGGGTAAACTGGAAAATATTTATAGCTCATTATTGCCCTCTAGTGTATGCTGTGCAGGCATTTGTGGTAGTTCTAAGTGATGAGGAGGAAACATTTTGAAGCACAGCTCTTTATTTTAAATGGAAAGATAACATCCCTTTCCAGAGAACTGATATGTTGTATAATTTCAAATTAACCTTGAGAGAATCTGGAGCAGGGAGGGAGAGGAGGGGAGTTTGGAAAGGTAGTGATAACACACCATACCTTCTCTCCCCTGATTTTTGGGAGAATAGATATTTTGCTTGGAAAACATTTGCTTCACAAACCCTCTGCCTTCTAATTTAGTTGCATCGTGTGGTAACAAGTAAATTGTTTCCTGACTGTTATAAGGCAAGACAAGGCAGCAGGAAATATTAATTCCAGCATGAGACAGAGAGTCAGGGAATAGCTTTTATTTTAAAGAAAAAAAAAAAACAAACTTGCCCATGGTCATTTCTTGTATGTATATATGTATTTTTCCACTTAAGAATATCTAGAAGGATTTAAAGAGGGTTCTTTAGATACCAGGATAAGTAAAACACTAGGATGATAGATCTGATTGAATACTTCTGAGAACAATGTTCCCAGAATGTTTTATATGCAGGGAAGCAATACTGCTGTAAGTTAAATAAATAGAATTTTTAACAAAGAAACACATGTCTAAAGAGGTAAGAAAATGACTTATGCAATTTCCTGCACAAAATCTTATGATTACTACAACTTAAAATGAAAGACTGAGAGAGAATGGAAATAATTAGTACATTCAAGATAGGATGGAAAAACATACTCAGAAAAAAGACATTTCCCTTGCTGAGCACTTGATTGTGACCAGTATCTCTGTGATCTTGAATATAATCTGTCATGTGGTTGTGCCAATAAAGGAGACTTCCAGATCCATTTCTATGAATTACTGTTTGTTCCACCTGCAGCAAAGATTTCTGCTTTCCCTGACAACATTAATACTTTTCTTTCTCTGCTCACTCCCTGCTCAGTTGTCCAAAGTTGGGAGTAGGATTCAGCTGTTCATTCACAGGCGTGTGCAACATGGGCAAAAACATTTTTGCTTGCCATCAATGGTCTGTGTGTCAGTGAACACTCATAAGTACTAGAAAGTGTGATTTACCTTACTTTTAAAGACAGCACGGAAGAATCAAACCCTGGAAAGACCCATGCCTAAGCCTAAGGTGATGAGCCCACGTGTAGACATCCACATGGAAGACTTTTTAAGTCAAGCAAGATGAGTCCCTGAGCCCAGTCTCCAAACACCAAGAAAATGTTGAAGATCCACCATGCCTTCACAGCAAGGAAATTTTGGAAATAAACTGCTCCCCTCTTTCCTGTACTCTCTTGCACCAGTACAAATTTCAAGCTTTCTTTTACTTCCAAACTTGCTCATTCAAACTGCCTACTTCAATGCAGCTGTCCACAGCCAATTTCTGGGATTTATTTAATCAGAGTCACTTAGCCACTGTGATGATACTTAGCCTTCATTCTTTCAAGTATTCTATGGCTAGCATAAATCAAGAGCAAAAGGACATTTGAAACCCCGAGGACTGCGTATTGAATGTCAGACCTGTGTGATTTGATGAACTGGGATGAAAAAAATCCCTCAAATGCTGGAGTTTATCATGGGGCAACTGACAAACTCTTAGCTTAAGCACTGCTGGAGTGGCATTTTCATACTGACATCAATTGCCACAGCAGATAAAGTATGCGAATTTGACAAGTTCATTCTTTCAGAGAATCTGATTTGATAATTATTATTATTTTACAAGGACTAACCCGTAGATGAGATTAAAAATTAAGCAGACATGCTCTGCTCTCTCATGCTCATCAGAGAGTACCCCAACGTACATTCAAGGATCATAGTGAATAGCATATACAGACATTAATTTATTCATTACTTGAATCCAGGAAAAAGAGTTTTATTCTGGATTTTGATCTTGTTTGCCTGTCCTCCAAAAGTGTGAGGTGACTATATTTACAAAGCAGCTACATTACTCTGATTGCATACAACTGCACTTCCACTCCACATATTTCCATTGTCTATGTTAAGATGAGTTATGCTGGTGCTTAATGAAACAAAGGAAAGTCAGACTCAGCAGCTATATAACCATGCTTAAGGTACTTTTAGATTTGAAGTAGTTATCAGAAAAAAAATATGTTACCCTGTCTGAACTACACTGTGCAAAAAAAATCACAAGAAATCAAAAAATCTAAATTGGAAAGAATCCCTAAACAATAAGAACTGAACTTTACCCATTCTAAGCAACCATATACTCTGTACCTGGATTTAGAGCCCATTTCAGTACTGCCCCTTTTGTAATCCAACAGAAATACTTAAGGCTCCAGCTGACATGAGGATGTACTAAGTTGTACCCATAGAAAAACAGATCTTACCTGAAAAGACCTAACCTAAATAGAAAGAAAAAAAAAAAAAACACAACAGAGTGTTTTTCCAAATACTCTGTCCAACTGCCTTCCTCTCGCTAGCAAGCTCTCTGCCTCCAGAAGAAGGTGACCACATCCTAGGAGAATCTCTCCTAGGTCATTCTAACTTTTTGAGTCTTGCCCAGGGACTGTCTGTGAAGTGCTGGTTGGCACGTGCTAGAGTCATTCCAAGGAACCCACTAGCAACTTACAGACATGGAGGACAGAGTGTCAGCACTGAGAAATATCCTGCACACAGACCTTGTGATAAAGCATTGACAGGAACTTTCTGGCAAACCCGTTTTTGTCAGGCTGCCCCAGGACCGCTCCTAGGGAAATCAGGTTCCCCGTCTTTAGAGTTCAGGCTCAGATTGGATAGGGAATGGTGCTGTGGAACTTGACTTGAAGAAAAAAAAGAAAAAAGCTTCATTTATTGCTAACCTTACTACTTTCCACACAAGAAGAAAAATTGAAAACTATGCATTTTGTTTGCTTTGTTAGTGGGGTGAGAGGAAAGTTTGCTCTCTGCAGTAAAACTAATTTTAGAATTTCCAAATACATCACAAACCAGAAATTCTGTCTTTCAACTGACTCTACTTACAACCAAATTAAAAATGTTGAGCAGTGAAATAGCTGCAACAGGGAGCTGATTCGAAGGCAAACAAGATGCCGTTAAGTGACCCAAGAACAGAATAATGCTCTGATTTTTGCTGAAAATAAGAAGCCAAGAGAAAGAAGGAAATTTCAAGGTGATTCAGAGTCAAACACAGTTTATATTCAATTAAATTTCAAAGCTAAAATCCCAGCCAATTTGTTTTCCATCTACTGTGTGTTTTATGCCATGGTGCCATATGCTACAGTTTGGAGTACTGTCTCCCTCAGTTGTCTTTTAATTGGCTTGACCTATGGGAAAGATGGCAGGAAACCAAGCTAATTATATCAATTCACCTCATGCTCTATAAAATCTGCTATAGAATGACACATCAGGTGAAAAAACAAAAATGAAGCAATAGTAGAAATGCAATTGTTTCTTAACATATTTCTGCATGCTGGACCTTGTTTATTGCACTATCAGCTTATGGATTTCTAAGAATTTTATTGACAAAGTGAGCAGATTCAGATCTCAAACTACAAAGCAAAACTCTGGGTAAAAAAAAAACACCCTCATAACATTTATTCTCCATAGAACTCTTTTTCAAGCCATTAACAGTACTTTCAAAATGAGCAGGCCCCAATCCAGAATAATTAGCTCATTTCCAATTAAAACCAGATTCAGTATTTTTATACCTTCTATTCAGCATACATCAGTGTTACTCTCCAGTTATACTGCTTTAAATTGAAATACCATTTCTAAACTTCTGAGAAACTGGGAGCTGATGTCAAAAAAACTGTTAAGAGCGCTAGGTGACATGAGTTAGACAGTGAAATAGATATCAGAGCTGTAAGAAAGTCTTATTCAAAGCCACAATTGCATGTCCCATATGTCAGTAAAATAAGCATCTTATCCCAACTAATGTCATATCCACTTTACAGACTGATATTTGAAATGATGAACAATGGAAAGCTTGTGAAATGTTATCCCCAGTACACTTTATAGCTAGTGTGGAGTGCATTAGACACAAATGGGTAGTATTTTAATGATTACCTACACTGAAATGATAAAGTCTGTCTTACCTAATTTTGGCCATCTAAAAGGTAGTGGTCTATTCTAGTTCCCTAATCTTTGTTAGACCATTATATCTCTGTCTCTCTTCATTGACACTGGAAGATGTCTGGATTATTAACCATCAGTGACTTGAGTTTGGTGAAATGAGCATCACATCCTAAAGACTTAGTTCTAAAGATTAAATCCTTGGAATACATTCCTGAGAGATTTAATCAATGTTTTTCAACAAATAGCATACATACATAGTTGCTTATTTGTCACATCCCTTCCATATATTGGTTTACATACACAAAAGTGCCCCCTCAGTACACATTCAAACACATGCCTAGAGTTTCCAACAGTCTTTTAGAATACATTCCTATTGTATATTGGTTTTGTAGATAAGAGAATAGCCTACTAACAAACTCACTTAAATAAAATAATTCACAGAATAACTATAGAGGCTTAATGAAACCACTGGGAAAGAATTAATTTACTGCCTCCACTAAACAGTTCAACTAAAATGCAGCAAAGCTCTTGGATATCTGCTTAATTTTGACAGCAGAAGTAAGCACTGCTTAAATAGTCAAAGAAAAGTCAAAAGAGTCTCAGCCACGCGTAGACTATGTTAATGAAAACATTGTGCAGAAATGGTACTGCTCTCTTCTGTGCAGCTTTCCTGAAGTCTTAGTCTTTTCATTTTCAGGAATACAGTACCTTACCAGGTTTCAGCACCTCACAGGATTTGATACATGGCCCAGTCTCAAACTCAGCTGATATGCCTCTTTGGCTAGTTTAGTTTTAAACTCACTGTCAAATTTCCATTCTGATACACTGCTTGCCAAAGTCAATATGAATCTTTTTGCAGTTTACAATGGCACTGTATTAGCCCAGTCCTTATTTTATGCTATATATTCCAGGGGTTTGACACAGATGCTCTTTGATAATGGAACAGAGAGGATTCCTGCAAATCAGTTATAAAATGGCCCTGTTACTGTTACACTTTTGTGGTGGAAAGAGTTGAGCAAAAATTGCCGGTACCAATGAATCATAATAGCTTTTTTTTTTTTTTTTCATTTAGGCAGCAGTTTACTTCAAAAGCAATTACAGGAAATGGGCCTATCTTAAGGAGAAAAAAAAGATTAAAAAAAAGATTGAGTAAACAGATACATTCTGTGCAAAATATTCCTCTTACTCTTTACTTTGTGGGAATACCTAATGGGGTGCTCTCTAGACATAGTCTTCACTCGCTGCAGAAAATAATCTGTAAGGTGCTCACCTGAGGCATACCTCTTGTCTGAAAAAAAGGAGAGCGTTCTGCAGTGCCCTTTGAGCAGCTTGCGTAACAGACCATTCTCACAGATGAGCCTTCTTCAGCCCCACCCCTCCAAAAGAAGATACTGGAGCTTTATTTGACCACATAAACTATTTTTGTTTGAAAGTAACAGGGTACAAGAAGCATTTTTGGAAGTTTTTAAAATTTCAGGTTCAGCTATGACTGGCTGGGGCTTAAATCAACATCTATTTGCTTTCTCACAGCTCACCTAGAGTTGTAATCATCTTACGGCAAGATCACAGCAAACTGCTGCTAAAGACCATTATGATACCACAGATCTAACACTGGTAGAGCAACAGAGAGTGAACTTCTAAAGAACAAACAAGTTGTTTCCATGTAAGGAATTTCAGCAATTCAGCATGCTCTAGTAATTCAATCACAAGCTGTTACATTATGTGCAAGAGTCCCTGGGTGAAATTGTGTAGTTTGAGTTGTGCAGGAGTTCAGTCAGGATGATCATAATTGTTCCCTGCAGCCTTTAGATGTATTAAAAAAAAAATAAAAAAAACACAAGTAAAGAAACAGCTGAAACTGCCATATGTAGGGGAGGCAGAATTGTTCCTAAATCCTGGCCTTCCTTTTTTTTTTCCTCAAGTGGTGTTCTTGACCTGAGATTACAACTGCTTTGACAGAGATGATACATCTGGCCAACCAAGCATAGTGTTCTTTTCCTAAAAAAAGGATCAAAAATCATAGCGATCCTATAATATTTAAGGTAAATTTCAGAAAAATTAAGTGAAACATCAAATAGTCCGAACTTGAATGTGAACTAAGAATTTTTATTTTTCTTTGCATAACAAAATCTTCTACCATTCATACGTAACAGCTCTTTAGTCACTGAAACTGGCCATAGAGAGGCCACCCATTGAAAGTTGCCGCATTGGCCTGCCAAAGTTTTAAGGCATGTAGGACCACTGTATCGATGAGAACATGGAGAGGGTTTATTTTAATATAAAAAGTGCAATTGCTCTTCCGCAATGTAAAAAGCAGAAAAGAAATGCATGATGGTTTGGGAATTGAAATCTTCAAAATACTATAACTTGCCAAATTTTGACTTCCAATACGAAATTATTCTCTACTTTTATTTTTTAAAGTAATTCACAAGCGCAAGCTTTTTCAGCTACAAGTAAATGCTGAGTGCAAAACTGAGCATTGCAATAATAAAATTAATTTACAAAAATTCTGTAGATGTCTCAGAAAAAATTACATAAATAAACATCAAGTAAACAATTTCTTATGTTTCTAGCAATATATTACAATGTTCATTTATTTAGTTATCATTCTAAGAGACAAAATTGAAAAATATGGAAAATTCATCTGGAGTTGTTTCCACGTGGTAAAGGCTATGTACTTGCTGAAACAAGTCAGTCCCAGAGAGGCTCTCAAACCTCCATTCTTGGAAACAAGAAAAACTCAACTGGACAAGTCTCTGAGCAACCTGTTCCAACATTGAAATTACTTCTGATTTGAGTGGGGTTTGTACAAGTCCACAAATTACTCTCAACCTAAATTATTCTACAGTTCTAAATATGTGGAAATCCCTGCTGACCAGAATCAATCTTAAAATCATCATTCTTGACTTTTCCCTATATTCCATACTTTCCACTTAGGTCCTGTGTGGTTCTGTGCTAGCATTGTGTGCATAGTCCAAGTCCCTCACCACTGAGGCCTCCTCTTCTTCTTATCTTCAGAGACGCACACACACAATATCAGGACTCAGAAATGCTTGCCCATAGCTTGTTGCCTAACCCATCCATTTAGGTGACTCCTAAAGTGATCAAGTAGGGTAAAGTCTCCCGATTGAGCTTACCATAGTGGCCCAGCTTCCACTGTTACACATTCCTCACCTCCCCTTGAAGAGGCCACTCTCTTCTTCCAAAGTTGGAGAGATTTGAAACCTTGAGATATGAAGCAATATTTGTTCTCCCACCCATGGGCAATTGGTGCCACCATTGAGCAGTCATGCAAAAGGAAACAATCGCAACACTACCTCTCCTGGGTGATGCTTTGAATATAACTGGCTGATTGTATTGTGAAGAAGTCTTTCATGTAGGTGACTTTAGGGCTTCCCTAGCCAGATTTCCCTGATTAGGTCTTCCAGAGAAATTAAATGGCAGAAAGTTTATATGGACATTTCTGATCAGCCTAAGGCATAAAAATGATGCCATGCTACTTGGCTACAGCCAAGAACACACACAAAAGCACCTGGAGTTGTTTTTTGAAAAATTACTAAAGCAGTGGGGTGGGTTAACCTTGGCCAGCCATCAAGTGCCTACCAAGCCGCTCTATCGCTCCCCCTTCTCAACAGGACAGGGGGAGAAATTATGAAGAAAAGCTTGTGGGCTGAGACAAGGACAGGGAGATCACTTGTTAATTACCGTCACAGGCAAAACAAAGTCAACTTAGGGGAAGTAATTTAATTTATTGTCAATTAGTAATTAAGTAAGATAGTGAGGAAAAAAAAAACCTAAAACCACCCAAGTGGCGCAGGAGCAATGAGGAATAGGAGTTGCAATCAGTCCATAACACTTTGTCTCTGCCGCTCCTTCCTCCTCACGGTCTTCCCCTGCTCCAGCATGGGATCCCTCCCACAGGAGACAGTCCTTCATGAACTTCTCACACGTGGGTCCTTTCCACAAGGTGCAGTCCTTCAGGAATGAACTGCTCCAGTGTGGGTGCCCCACAGGGTCACAGGTCCTGCCAGAAAACCTGATCCTGCATGGGCTCCTCTCTACAGGCCACAGTTCCTGCCAGGAGCCTGCCCCAGTATGGGCTCTCCACAGGGTCACAGCTGCTTTCAGGGTACATCCACTTGCTCCAGCATGGGGTCTTCCATAGGCTGCAATGTGGATATCTGCTCCACCGTGGCCCACCATGGGCTGCAGGACAACCTGCTTCACCATAGTCTTCTCCAAGGGGTGCAAGGAAATCTCTGCTATGGTGCCTGGGACACCTCCTCCCCCTCCTTCTTCACTGACTTTGCTGTCTGCAGGGCTGTTTCTCTCACATTTTCTCAGTCTTCCCTCATAGTTGCTGTGTTTTTTACCCCTTCTTAAGTGTTATCACAGAGGTGCCACCAAAAATGCTTATGGGTTCAGTTTTGGCCAGCAGTGGGTCCGTTTTGGAGCCAGCTGGAACTGGCTCTGGCTGACATGGTGTCTTCTCACAGAAACCACACCTACAGCCCACGCCACCTATGCCGCCACTTCCAAAACCTAGCCACGTACACCCAATACAAGCAGAAACCTAAGCTAAGAAGTGGCTTACTCAAAGTCACAAATTATATCAATGGCTGAGCAAAAAAGGAATCCAGATCTCCAAAATGCTACTGTACCACTGCACAATCTTTTGTTAATCTGATTTTACATTGCTGCATTAAGGTTAACAGGGTAAGAGTATTTTCATCAGTTTTGTTCATGCCAAAGACACTTACAGTGCAGGATAGACTCTTGCTTCCCTAGTGCTAATTCTAAATGGAAAGAAAACTGTAGTCAAATAAATTCTGTAAATTTGAATTTCTCCCTAACCTCCTAGAATAATTTAAAAGACTGACTTTCCTCTTTTTCTTATTGGAGAGGCCTCCAGCCCTGTACCTTCAAGCTGCCTTTTACAAAACAAGCTATTAATTCAAAGATTTATAGTATTACAGATCTCTAGCCCACTTGCAAAAACAGATTGAAAAACAATTTTACATCAGAGGAAAAAAGTGTTTTGCAGAGAGGAAAAAAGTGCCAACATTTGTGTATTAATGCGTATTTGCAAATGCATACACCACACAGCTGAAATTAAAATAATGCTAGAAAGAAATATATCCTAGTGGATAGTAACTGTTGTTCATAGTGAGAGGGGAAAGATAACATATTGGATAAGTAGGCAGATAATGCTGTGCAAAAGATCTACTGTATTTGCACTGAAACGTATTTTCTGTTTCTGCTTTCATCCAATGGTGTGTATAATAGAAGATGGTTGCCACTGAAATTTGATGTTCCAGCAAGTATGAGCAAACATAGAATGTGATCTGGAGCATCATTTGTATTGGTGAAATTCTCAGCTAGAGTCCCACAGAACTACAAGATATTAAATAGATTTATTGCCTATCAGTTTTATACCAGAGGGAGAATATCTGCTTCTCACAGTGAAGAGATGCATTATAAAAAAAGTAACTGTGATACTAAGAAATCATCATTCAGCCAAGCTAAAATAAATGATAAATTCCCTTTGTGGCTGATTTTTATCTGGCTGCACCTGACCGCAAAAGTTTTCACAGGCAGATACTCACAGATTTTAAAAGGAGAGTAACTCTAAACAACATTTCCTTGTATCAGTTTAACCCTCTCCCTCCTCTTCCCCATTTTTCCAAGCTGTTCACTGGAACAGAGAAAGCCCTTTATCAACTTATCTTGAGTCTATAGGGAGCTCAAAAGGTAAGTCAGGCAAAAAATAGGATATAAATTTTCATTACCATTTTACAATTTCAGCAAAGTAAAGGTAAACATGGTCTCTGCTAGAATTTTCTTTCTGGAGCTTCTCAGTCTCCAATAAAGTGTAAAGGACTAAAAGGATCCTGATGTCCTGCAGCATGTGAAAAATACGATTCTGCATCATACTTCTGTGAGAAACAGAAACTAGGGGAAAGACCCTTATACGTTCCGTACTAACGTAAAACCCAGGCACAAAAACATGGATATCTTGATTTTGCAAGTGAACTATAAAGGACATGCTCTATTAAACAAACATTTACTGCATAGCAAAGTTATTACATTATGTCATGAGAAAGCATTCAATAATTCATCCCACTTTAGTTTTGCCAGGGTCTATAAATCAGGAATTATAGGAGATGGAAGCACACCAATAGGCAGGTATAAACATAGATTAAATATGAAAGTCACAGATCAACGGTAAATCTAAAGTGCTAGCCTCATCCTCTTCACATAACACCGATGTAAAAGGCTTATTCTTACTTAAAAGTTTTATACCTTTTTGTATCAGTGCAAATAACCAAAGACCAGCAGAGTAGCAGGCCTTAGTTTACTATTCTGAACTCGTTGAGTATATTTTTTTTTTTTGTTCTGTATTCCATAAGATATGGTTTGTTTTTCGTGTGTGTCTCCTGGCTGCACATCTCTCTCTCTTCCTTATCTTTTCTACCATTTTTTCTTTTTGTATATAGACATTTTCCTATTCCTAATGGATTTTTTGAGTGGAATGTGGAGTACACTTCTCAATACAAATTCATTTGCCGATATTGAAATTCACATCCTTAGCCTTTCCTGAAAAGTGTTTCTTGTGAGAGCTGGAATTCATTTTTACTGTGAGCACAAGGCTGTTGTTTATAAGGGATTGTTGCACCCCCCCATGGGAGCTATTGTCTGTGACAGTGAGCATTAGGCTTTGAACGATTGTACTATGGGTTCCAATGAAACTGTGCTCCAACTCTTACTCCGAAGCCCTCAGGGTAGGAAAATGTAGAGGCACTTAGGTCTTCATATAACAGATGAAATATCTTGTAAATAATAAAGAGAACCTGTACCATTCTGGTAAAGGTGTGTAGCCAGAGATCACATCCAAATTAAAGCACAACACATTTCACATGAAGAAAAATAAGGAAAGAGCTACATTTGACATGGGGTGACTCCTTGTTAATATCTACGAGGAGTCACCCTGAAGTTGAAGGGCAAATCTAGTACTCCTTGTGCATGGGTAATAGAGGGAACAGAAAGGTATCTTTGTGTAAACACTGGCTTCAACCCTTTCCTTCTTTCTCTCAAGTTTTCCTTTTAAACTGAATATGTTCATTAATTTCATTTAGAATTTGATGTGTGAAAGGTTTGGTAAATAGAATTATTTACCCTGCCAGTGGAAGGTGCCCCTACATTCAGAAGTAAAAAAGCTTACTGACATGATGAGACCCATTTTAATCTATGTTCTAGCTGAGTGTTCCCCCTCATTTCTCCCTTCACTGATTTTTTTTCTTTGTCTTTGACCAATTCTTCTGATACATATTTAACAGCCGTATTAGCCTGGAATCATTTTACAGGGTGGGGGCAGGGGCATCCTAGGGCCCCAGTCTTGCAATTCCTTTATACTCAAACAAGAGGCCCACAAAGACAAGATATGGTATTGTTTGTCTTGTATATTGAAAGAAGTAGGTATCCAAGTTGACTCAATTTATTTCAGCCCAAAGAAGGAGTTTCAGTTTACAAGAAAATAAAAAATCAATTCTAGAAGAAAGACACATTATTATCATTATTTGTTATTCATGGTTATGGTATATCTTATCTTAAATGCCTACCTCCTGCAAGAGTCTTAAAATAGACCCCACTCTGCAATTAGACAGTTGCTTCCTCTACATAAAGCACCTACTCTACTGCAGTTGGACAAAAAACACTAAAGACTGTTTGTCTGGGTATTGTGGTTGATTGTTGGCTTTTTTTTTTCCCCAGCAGAAAATTCTTTTTGGTCTCTGCTTTTTCAAAATATCAATACTACCACTGATTTCTATATTATATGGGTTAGAGGTTTTTTTGACACAGTAGAGTTGATATGCTCCTATTGCATTCTTGAAAGAAAATATATCAGGAACTTAATTAATAAATAAAATTTTTAAGGTATATCTCAGTTTCTAAAAATGCGAGATGTATCGGTGCTTAGTAGTAAAGAATATACTCTGACATATTTTCAAGTATACACAAAATGACAGCTCATTGGTTTGGGGTTTTTTAACCTTTTTTCTTTTCTTTTGATCAAAAAGACATGCTTTCTCTACTTCCAGGAAATCATGTTCCTTTTTTGGATTAATTTACTAAGAAATTAGACTGAAATCTATCATATCATAATAGTTAAATCTCATTAGTCTCCATTAAATATGGTTGATAAAACAATTCTGTGTACTAAAAGGCTCTATATCAGGCACATCAAAAATGTGGTATTAGAGAGGATTTTTTTTCAAGAATGAAGCTCCAGTTAAACCAAGATGTCAGTAGTGGTGCTTCAAATCTTTGCTCACTGTTTTTAGCATTTGTATTTATTCTTTTACACACTCATGGAAGCATAATAAATTCCAACTAGTAAGCGTTCAAAAGCTCTTACCTCTATCTACTCAAATATGATTTTCTTCCCAACCCTTCACCATCACCCCCCATGAGTTACCTCTGCTCTATAACAGTAACAGATGCATTCTTCTCACTGCGTTTTGTTTGCATTGTCTTCTGTCTACATTTATGGCAACAATTTAAACAAATGTTTTTGGAACACATAGATCATTAGTCTTGGCTGAAATTAACTGGTAAGAAGTTGGTAAACTCTCTGCCATGCCTTCTGAGTTTACACTGGAAAATAGCACCAGGATATTTTTGTTTCTAGCTAGCTTTAAAAATGAACTTGGAAGCATCAAAAGTAAGTTTTAGGCAGAACAGAAGGGCTTAGAATTGGGCTCTTAAAATTCCTTATTTCTTTGTTGCTGCTTAGCTCAGGACAATACAAATGATTAAACCAGACTTGGAAACAAAATCTTCTCAAGACCATGTTCTGGCCCTGAGGCTGGCTGTCACAGAAGAGCAGTATCCATGGTCTGAAGCTCTCTGGGTCTCCAAAGCAGGGTGGCCACATGCAAAACACCCACGGGAACACTCCCCAGACCGTGCTGAGCTCCCAGGCAGCACTTGGGAAGTGGTGGCACGGTGACAAATGTCCCAGGCCAGAGCTGTAGCAGGGACTCTTCTGACAGTAAGGATGAGCAAACGCCAGTCCTCTGCTCTGGCATTTGCTCAGATTAGTAATATAGGCCCAGCTATAAAGTCTAAGTACTTTGGTTGCTGTTTTGTGAATGGCTGAAGCACCCACTGCTGCCAGCTGAGCTGTTTGAGACCCACTTCACATATCAGCACAACTGAGATCTATAAACCATGACTTTGCCATCTGTATAACGTTAGTTCAGTCCTGTGAGGTTTCTTAAAGCATGGCTTGGGGTGGCTGTTGTTTCATTTTAAATCCTTCACCAGGCGGTCTGAGGGTATAAGAACAGCTCTGACAGGGAGTGTGAATGTTTGTGTGTGTAGTGGGAGAGTAAGCTAACGAATGCTCCCTTTACATTCAGGATGCCAGCTTTCAAACACCTGTAGAAACTGCGCACCTACATTTCCAGAGGGAATTCACACATCCCTGCCAAATCATCTGCAAAGCAGAGGACGTGTAACTGCTCAGCAGATCAGGACAGGTGGAAGCATTCAATTAGGAAGGAGAGCCTAGTGTTCCCATCCCTCTGGAAATGTTTCTTTAAATATGTAAACTATCCTGGAGCAAACCTACCATAAGTGATCTCCTGAAAATGAGCCATCACTTCTTCTTTACCCTTCTCCTCTGTCACCATCTGGCCCAAAGCAACTTTAGTGCTTTTGTAAAAAGGAACAAATGCAATTAAAAACATGATCCCAGAAAGGCCTCGTTGCAGTCTGGCAGTTAAGACGTTGCTCTGCAAAATGGCTGAAGTAAGGACAAATCACAACCATACTGTTACAGCTGAAGGGCGAGGAACAGCTTCCCAGCAGGGCTCAGTAGGACACCTCCATCCTGGAGGGTGATGCACTTCGATACACATCTCTAGAAACTCACAACCAGCATGCAAGAGAATGCCAAGGCTTGTGCATTGTGCATAAAGGCACATCATGACACCATAATCTACAGTGCTCTCGTTATTCAATGTCCTATTTAGGAGACAGTATTCAGCTCTGGGATACAGAATCCATCTCCGGGCTGTGGACTTGTGTCAAATGCCACGCATCTGAAAGTTGATGGTACCATTGGACCCTGCAGTAGCCAAGTTCTTTTCACAGCTCAGTCCCATTCTGACAGTTTAAATTTCCGAATGCCGTTAGAGGATCTCTCTGGGTACCTGCTCATAAACCCAGATGGGAATTATCTGATGGGACAGGAAAGAGAATACATGTCCTTCAAGCTTCATGTCAGGATCTTGCCACTCAAATTCCAAGTATCTGGGAATGTGAAAGCTCAGAGTAATTAATTGCTCTTTCTCCTTCTCTCTGTCTGCTTTCAGAGTTAAGCAAACTACTTAAAAATGAAAGACAGTATTTCACAAGCAGGTTTTGCAAATGAGCGTTCTATAGGCAAAAAAATAAAAAGCTAAAGAGGTTTTTTTATGAGTGGTTCCCTGCTAAAGTATGTTTAAACTCAAAAAAGTCAGAAATTCACATCCTTTTTCTGTCTTCACTAGGAAAACAGCCATTTCAAGTACTGTGGAGAGGTGAGCATTTTCATGTAAACATGAGTGAAACAAAAATTCAGAAACCAAGGCCCAAACCATGACAAAAGCTCAGTAGTGAAATATTAGCATCATGCAGTGGAAAAGCTATCAAATGGTTCATATCCCTCTTTGCCTTATATCCTATTTGTGTCAGCTGAACATCAAATCTTCACATTCGGGACTGAAAGTAAGTTCTTCAGTATTACGATGACTTTATAATTCTTGATTTACAGCCATGGAACTAGTTCCTGGAGCATTTTCAAATAGCAAAATGTCTCAACAGCACATATTTCCAGGCTGTTTTAACAGATTAAAAAAAATAGCTCTTTACTGGATAGTGTGTGCTAGACACACCAGTCAGTGCATTCCCTGCCGAAACACTTGATGCCATTTGAGTACGTCCAGGGTGGAGGGAGGCCAGTGAACAGCCTGTGTATAAAACAACATGCAAGATAATAGAAAGATATAACTTTCTGTTTCCTTTCACTGGCAGTTTCAGATACTGAGTCTTTTGCATATTGACTGTAAGCTCAAATGCTGTCATTTGTCTGGCGGCTGCAGCAGCCCCTGTATAAGGCGGTGACCTACGTTCTGGAGAGGCAAGTTTCTTCCGGTACCTAGAGTGCTTCTGCACAGTTTTGACAATTAATTCTCTCATGCTCTTGAGCTACTGTACCTGGCACATTAGTATGCATATTTATTAGTGCAGTTTCTCAAATTGTCAAAGCTTTCCTCCCTTAAGTCCATAAAACATGACTTGTACAGCATACCGGTGCACTTTTCCACGCTACCAGGTGAGATTCATGTTTGCACTCCTTTTTTCCTCTTTTCAAGTGACAGGTTGAGGATTCTTCACCTATCTCAAGGGTGGGACCCTCAGCTGCGCAGACTCCCTGACTAGAGCTCCATCTGTTTTCCAGCTCTGTGGAAGACAAGACAACCAGCAGAGATGAGACTCTCCAGGAGCCAAAGACTCTGTCTGATTAATGACTCAGAAAACAGGTTCTCCAGAAGAGAATGTTATCTATTCACCCGGAGCATATAACACACACCACAAAGTGTCAGAACAACCAAGTGTTAAACCGTATATTTCCTTTAAGAATATAATAACCTTTCCCAGGAATATATGTGAGCTTCTCTCATCCCAGCCAGGCTAAGAGCACCAGGCTGATCTGTTTATAGTAGTTACCGTACATCTTTGTGTAAAACAATCCATCTGGATTTCAGTCTTACCTTCTGTAATTTAGTCCTATTAATTAGTCCAGCATGCCTAATTTAATATTACCTGTAATTCTGCATATTTGCCATGGAAACACTATACATTAAAAGACCAGCTGTAGAGCTGTCAAGTAGAAAGTACCTCTATAATAGCTCCTCCACTGTTTTTCAGATATTTTCCAAGTGATTCTATCTTTAACTTCTCCTCTTTTTCCTCTTAAACTTCTCTTGATTTAACTGTGTATTTTCTGATAGGTTAATATCACACAGGTAATTAGTCAGATCTATGACATTTATTAAAATACTACAAAGAATTCCCTTATTCATCACATACAATAATTCTATTCTCATTCTCTCTATTATTATCTTAAGCTGGAGAGGGCCTTTTTACAAGGGCATGTAGTGATAGGACGAGGGGTAATGGCTTTGAACTGGAAGAGGGTAGATTTAGAATAGATACTAGGAAAAAAATTTTCACTATGAGAGTGAAGAGGCACTGGAACAGGTTGCCCAGGGAAGCTGTGGAGGCCCCATCCCTGGAAGTGTTCAAGGCCAGGCTGGGTGGGGCTTTGAGCAACCTGGCCTAGTGGGAGGTGTCCTTGCCCACAGCAGGGGGGTTGGAACTAGATGATCTTTAAGGTCCCTTCCAACCTAAACCATTCTGTGATTCTACGTGCTTATCAAACGAGTATTTGAATACTACATATTCAGTAAATGACATTTCATTTTGTCTTATTCCAATCCTAAGCAACAAATATTGTTTGCGATCCCTTCCTCCTCCACCTTTCTTATTCCAACATAATTGTAACTCCTAGAATAGACTGAAGTTTCCTCATGATGGTCACCTCCATCTTGTTATTTAGGCACATAAAAGGAAAATACAGGAAAATACTAGGATCATGTTAAGATGGTAAAATAGGTCTAAATATTTGCTACCAATGAGCTGCATTGTGTGCCAGCTTCTGGTGAAAACCTTTCCATAAATATTCCATGGGCCTTACTGAAGTGCCTAAGAAAGGCAGCAAGACAGAAAGTCACTGGGCATGGCCAGTGAATAATGGAACTAGAAAAGACAGTTAGGAGGCTTTTGAAGATAAACTAGTAATTCTCGTAGGGTAAAGGAGAAGGATGTGTCTGCTCTATTCTCCACATCTTTTAGGGAAGGGTTGGCTCAAGTCCAGTATTTAAAATAAATGAGGACATTCAAAAAGTGATACTTGACTCTAAGTATTCTCTTTTTTCCTAACCTGACAGACTGTTCGACTCTATTTGGGATTACACTAATGGTAATACTAGCATAAGGAAAGAAACCTTTACAAGGCTGTAACTGAAACGATAATTTCTCTGTTACCCACCCCACCTGCAGCCACACTGTGCCAGCAGACGCCAATGCCCCACCTGCCTCGGCTGCTCTTCCCGACTCTGCCCACCCACCCACACTGTGTTATGTACACATGCTCTTGTGAAGCCCCAAGGAGCATCAGGCACCATGAGAGTAATCCGGGTGAAGCTTTCTTTTCCCTTGTTCTCTCCCAGAGTTTTAGTCCCAGTGTGGTTCCCTCAGTGGCTTCTCCTCCATTGGCAGCAGGGGACTGAGGGCAAGCCCCTGTTGCGGCTGAGACTGATTCTTTGGTAGGAGCACTGGCTTGTACTGGTTAGACATACACAATATCCTCAGTCTATAGCAAGAAAGATTACCCGGATCAGCAATATCATAACACCTTTAGCTCGTCAAGATAACAGCGCAGAGCAGATAAAGAAGTGAAAAGTGAAGAGCAGACAGTTGCTGCCCTGAATATTTATGAATGAAAATCATGACCAGAAGATAGTATTAATTCCTGAAAGATTAGGATATTTCTTGAAATTTGCTTTTAACACTCAAATATTCTATTTCATTTTCATTTGCAATATTTCTCCCTTTCTTTCACTATTATCTGGTAAATTTGGTGAAAACCCTCAAAGAAAGAAAGGATTTTAAAAAATCTCTTTTTTTCTCATGCCAACCTGCAAAGTAAATTGATTTCACTGTGGTTGAAGACAAATGCCTTTAAAATTCACATTTTATACATACATTGACTATAAAGATTATTGTGCTTTCAGGATCATTTGAAAACAAATGCTCGTGTAAGATCAAATTTATGTGGGCTTTAAGACACACCATGTCCCTTGAGCTGCAGTAAATAGTCTTAATTGTTAAGGGACAATCTCAAACATATACCCACAGCTAAGTAATCCCTGTGGAATGCCTAGCAAGCCGAGTTAAGATGCAGGGATTTGGGAAGCACGCTGTTTTTTTCAGGACAGAAACACAGATTTATCCTAACTGCACATATTGACATCCTCATACCATATATTTCCATTTCAAGTAGAATAGCTTCTTCACCTGCTTTCTTTATCTACCCATTCTTTGATAAAGGGGAGTGGGGGAAGCCAATTTCATGCAAAACCCCGGCATGCAGCACTGAGACTAAAATAGTAGTTATCCAAAATTAGTAAGTGTATCGTTAAGCTTTTTAAATGCAGAAGTAAAACTAAATTTCACACTTCTAGCTTATTTATAGTCATATGCAACTGGTATAGTGTTCGTATCATGATAATTACTTCATTACAATACAGATGTGTCTGATTTATGTTAATACAGGTAGTACTGTATTGTTATCTTTTACTGTATTTCTGTGTTGCAAAGAAAGCATGATGTTTCATGACTTCCTAAAACACAGTTGGTGACTATCTGAAAAAGTTATAATCCGACTTGCACATCACATTCTGCTCTCCAGAGCATGGTGACTATGAGATTCTGATGATGTACTAGAGTCATCCTGACTGCACAGTCCTTGGATTTTATGTTTCTTTCCAGATGTTTAGTTCAAATCTGCATATCTCTTCATTCCCCATGGCTTTAAAGGAAGTGTATAGATATTTATTCATATTAGTGCTTCTACGCAAACCTATAGGGGAGAGTGGAACAGTTCCAAGGAACTAGAAGAAAAATAGCAGATTGTGTACAGTATCTTCAGTCAGCGTTTTCACTGATGAGGTCTTCTCTGTAGCATTTTCTTCCTTTTTTCCAGTGAGAGAGAATGGTCTGGGGCTGAGAATCACCTTTGGTGGCTCTGTGCTTCAGCAGTTTGACACCGCTTAGGCAAAATAGAATTCATGAGCAATTTTCATTGAAAAGAAAAAAAAAAAAAAACAGATTGGTTTGGGTTTTTTTCCCCTTCTTATCAGTGTTTTATCTTGGGAAACTTGAGCCCATTTTTTGTTTGTTTGCTTTCCTCTTCTTTTTTAGTTTTAAGTCTCTCCAAATTGTTGCTGTTCTAATGTATTCTTTCCTAACTGCCTTTCACAATAGCGAAGTGGATAAAGAAAAGAAAACAGAATGGGAAAGAAAAAGAGAGATATGGGAACCAAATTTGGAAAAAATATAATCACAAAATGGAAACATCTAACTTTTCCACATACACATTTCAAGCATCTGAAGTTTGTTTGGTTTTCCCTTGTCCAAAAAATAAAGATGAGCTCAGTTCAACTGATTTATACTGTCCCCTTTCTGTTGTGCAGCATACAGTTGGTCATATTTGCAGCATAATGAGAGAACATGCTTCAAGTTTCTTATTCAGGGAACCAGAGGCACATGACTTCTGAAAATCTCTTACCACCCATAAGAAGATTGTCTGAAGTTTGACTATTCCTTGGCTCCTGCAGAAAACCTTTGAAATACCTTGGACTTCTCTTTGATACAAGTCTAGTGTGTACTGCTGAAAAATAGGATCTTTGGGAGATTTGTTTCTTTCTTATGCTTTCATAAGGAGTAATTTTATTGTTATTTTAATAATAATGAATTTGTCTCTGCAAGAAAAAAGTTTGAAGGCCAAAAGCAATGTAAAATTATTTAACAAGACTGTAGATTTCTGTGTATTCTGTACAAATGGTGTTCAACTAGCTGTGAGTAACTTAATTGTTTGTTGTCTGTCTACAACAATCATTGTAAACAGATGCCTGCTTACTACATCTATGATGCCAGATTAAATCGAGTATCCAGTGATAAATCAATGTTGGTTTTAACATCACCACCCAGAAAGTCTTATATAGAGTACCATAAATGTGCCACTGACCTTATACTGTATTATATCATAGAATCATAGAATCATAGAATGGTTTAGGTTGGAAGGGACCTTGAAGATCATCGAGTTCCAACCCCCCTGCCACAGGCAGGGATACCTCTCACTAGACCAGGTTGCCCAAGGCCATGTCCAGCCTGGCCTTGAACACCTCCAGGGATGGGGCTTCAACAACCTCTCTGGGCAACCTCTTCCAGTGCCTCACCACCCTTAAAGTGAAAAACTTCTTCCTAATGTTTAATCTAAACCTGCCCTCTTCCAGCTTAAAGCCGTTCCCCCTCGTCCCATCACTACATGCCCATGTAAAAAGTCCTTCCCCAGCTCTCCTGTAGGCCCCCTTTAGGTACTGGAAGGCCGCAATAAGATCTCCCCGGAGCCTTCTCTTCTCCAGGCTGAACAGCCCCAACTCTCTCAGCCTCTCCTCATAGGAGAGGTGCTCCAGCCCTCTGATCATCCTCATGGCTCTCCTCTGGACGCGCTCCAGCAGGTCCATGTCCTTCTTATGTTGGGGACTCCACAGCTGGATGCAGTACTCCAGGTGGGGTCTCACAAGAGCGGAGTAGAGGGGCAGAATCACCTCCCTTGACCTGCTGGCCACACTTCTTTTGATGCAGCCCAGGATACGGTTGGCCTTCTGGGCTGCGATCGCACACTGCTTGCTCATGTCGAGCTTCTCATCAATCATCACCCCCAGGTCCTTCTCCACAGGGCTGCTCTCTAGCCATTCTCCGCCGAGCCTGTATTTGTGCTTGGGATTGCCCCGACCCAGATGTAGGACCTTGCACTTGGCCTTGTTGAACTGCATGAGGTTGGCTTGGGCCCACCTCTCCAGCCTGTCCAGGTCCCTCTGGATGGCATGCCTCCCCTCCAGCGTGTCTGCCTCGCCAAACAGCTTGGTATCATCAGCAAACTTGCTGAGGGTGCACTCTACCCCACTGTCCATGTCGCTAACAAAGATGTTGAACAGTACGGGTCCCAGTACCGACCCCTGAGGAACGCCACTCGTCACTGCTCTCCACTTGGACACCGAGCCGTTGACCGCAACCCTTTGAGTGCGACCATCCAGCCAGTTCTTTATCCACCGAGTGGTCCATTTATCGAATCCATGTCTCTTCAATTTAGAGACCAGGATATCGTGTGGGACAGTGTCGAACGCTTTGCACAAGTCCAGGTAGATGACATCAGCAGATCTTCCCTTGTCCACTGCCACTGTAACCCCTTCATAGAAGGCCACCAAATTCGTCAGGCATGACTTTCCCTTGGTGAAGCCATGTTGGCTCTCGCCAATCACCTCCTTGTTTTCTGTGTGCCTCAGCAGAGTTTCCAGGAGGATCTGCTCCATGATCTTGCCAGGCACAGAGGTGAGACTGACTGGCCTGTAGTTCCCCGGGTCTTCCTTGTTTCCCTTTTTGAAAATAGGGGTTATGTTTCCCCTTTTCCAGTCGGCAGGAACCTCTCCAGACTGCCACGACTTCTCAAATATGATGGCTAGTGGCTTCGCGACTTGATCTGCCAGTTCCCTCAGGACCCGCGGATGTATCTCATCAGGTCCCATGGACTTGTGCACCTTCAGGTTCCTCAGGTGGTCTCTCACTTTATCTTCATCTACAGTGGGCCGTGCTCCGTTTTCCCAATCCTCTCCTTTGCAATCTGCGTCTTGGGCAGTGCGGCTGCTGTCCTTGTCTGTGAAGACTGAGGCAAAAAAGTCATTGAGTACCTCAGCTCTGTTGCTGTCCCGGGTGACCAGTTCTTGCGTATCCTTCCGGAGAGGGCCTACATTTTCCCTAGTCTTTCTTTTCTCGCTGATATACCTATAGAAGGATTTTTTGTTTGTCTTAATGTCCCTGGCCAGATTTAGTTCTAGCTGGGCTTTAGCTTGTCTAACCCACTCTCTAGCTGCTCGAACGATTCCTCTGTAATCCTCCCAGGCTACCCGGCCCTGTCTCCACTCCCTGTAGGCCTCCTTTTTTCTTTTGGTCACTTCCAGGAGCTCCTTGTTCATCCACGCAGGCCTCCTGGCTTTTCTGCCTGCCTTCCTCTTTGTAGGAATGCATTGCTGCTGTGCTTGGAGGAGGTGGTCCTTGAATATTAACCAACTTTCTTGGACCCCTCTTCCTTCCAGCGCTTCATCCCACGGCACCATACCAAGCAGATTCTTCAAGAGGCCAAAGTCGGCTCTCCTGAAGTCCAGGGTCATCAGCCTGCTGCGCACCTTCTTCGTTGCCTTGAGGATTTCAAACTCAACCATTTCGTGGTCACTGCAGTCTTATAGTCTTATAGTAGTTCTTTCTACATTTTTATATGATACAAAAATCCAATTCTATACTGCTTTGGTAAATTCCCACCGCACCATATTAGTTTGATATTTCAATAGTAGTTATCCTTCCCTAATATTAAGCAAAAGCCCTACTTTGTTAATATTTTTCTTCCAAAACTGTGCCAAAAGCTCCTATCCAAAGATAGCATTACAGTTGTATAAAACTGAATAGTCTCAAAGATTTTGGAGGTAATCTGAGGATTAAACATCTGTAGAAGCAAACGTGAGAGGAAATATGTCAAACAATTCATTCTGACCATAGGTTAATTCTTTTCCTTGGCTAAAACAGCTTACTTCTCACTCACAGAATTTTTTAAAACCTTGTATACTTTTCAATAGCTACTTCTGCTCCCTCCTTCCCACTGTTCTTCTCACACAAAAAAGAAATTGAAGTATTTGATTTCATCGCATCACAACCCACATTCAGTGGGAGCAAACTAGGATATGTTCTCCTGCTAGACAGATCTAAGCAAATTGCCCATCTCCCTTCTCACTGCCTGTAAACTTTTGTTTTTATTGAAGTCACCCCCCCAGAGAAGTTTTGCACGCAGGGTGCAGTCTTTGCCACAGACCACACAACTCCTGCTGTAACCAAACCTACAGGGGGCCAGGAGGCCTCCTCAGCAACAGGTACATTTCTTACATGGACCAACAGCTGCTCTCATGGAGATTAAAATCCCTGGCATAGTGGCACTAAATTGGCAATTTTGTGGTCTCCTACGTGTAAAAAAAGGAGACAGCAGGTATCCATTCTGTCCCTTTCGCATATGGGATGTAGTGGGGTACCAGCAATTTTTTGCAGGACTTTCCTCGGCCATAGTGTTTGGGGAGCTGTCTGGTCCATCATTCCTCCTGATGGAAGCAATGGGCTGGATGGAGACATTAAATAGGCCAGGTACGGTCCTCAGGCTGCCATTTTGACCTTGTGAGGTAATTCTACATCATGAAGAGGTGCAGATGTGAAACAACCCTTGGATTCAGGGTCTATGATTATATTTTCTGCTTATGAGCCTCCAAGAGCACCTCTGACATCATAAAACTTTCCTGTCTATGATATGTTTGAGGTTTTTTAAATCTTCATAAGGAATTTACGTGTATTAAGAAAGCACGAAATCCCCAGCGAAAAATTTTTGGACACCTAACCACAAAACTCTGCTAATACAAGGCAGCGCACACAGCAAAAGCAGAGGTCTGTATACCATAACCTTTTACAGACTTTTTTTTATATACAGGAACAGGGTGTCTATCAAATTCCTTGGCCACAGAAGAGTCACACGCTAACTGGCTACAGACGATTCTCATACCTGTTTCCTAACAGTGTCTTTGCAAACACAAGCAAAGTTCAAATTGCTTTGGCACTAGAAAAACAAGCAGAAATAGATGGACAAGCATAGCTATGACTCATGCTACTTCACAGAAGTTTCCTATCCTAGAATTGCCAGTAGATCAAAACCAGACTATCATCTCCTTCCTTTCCTCAGCCATTGCTACAGCCTAAATTAACAATGCCAACATGTTGCAAGGAGGTAAGAGGGAGTAGGACCCTAGTCAGAATGGATTATCTCTGTGTTGATTAAGGAACAGTGAGTATTGGGTGTGGACATCTATCAGAAACTGTTCTGAGCTGACTGAATTTTTCTGCAGTGGAAAAAGCAACATCAAGGCATGTCCATTCCCAGCTTTGATGGGTGGATTTCCCATATAGGTCAATGCAGATCAGCCTTTGCCTTATATCCTTGTGTATTCTACTCCATACATATTCCACATTCAGGGATTTAAGACAGTGGGACCTAGGGCATCTCCCCTGGGTGTTGCCTAGTGGCATTGATACTGCCTCACACTGAGACTTTATCTGTCTGCTTGGTAACCATTGTTGTCCCAAATCTGGGTTCTTTACCTGGTGTGTAAACTAATAACACACAGAGCAGAGGTATTTCCAAGTTTATGCCATTAACGTGCAGAAACAGGGTGCTCGGCCCAAAATGGGAGCACCCCTTGGTCTTAAAAATCTCCATTTTATACATTGATTATTACATATTCAAACAATTAATACACATTAATTGCTATGCTCTTTAACGATTGGTCAAGATTTCTTTGCTTCCCATGTAAATTAGTGTGCAGACTCTGTCTACTTCTTCCATTGTTCTCTTTTGAGTAGGTGGTATCATTTGGGTATGTGGACAATGAGTTGGTGGTCGTGATCTCCCCCTACCGGAATTATCTTTTACCTACTTCTCTGATCTTGGTAGTTCCAGGTGGTTTTCTCAGTTTGCTGACCAGGCCTACAGTTCATCACCCTCTTGACAGAAATACCCTACTTAACAATGCTACGTTGTCTGCTGGTTAGTTCCTTAACTGAACATAGATAAATCATGTCTAATTACTATTTCTTTATTTTAATATTAGGTAAATAATTAAATAGGGTTGGGGGAGTATAGAGGACTTGAGCAGCAGCAGGTCTCCTTGGTTGCTTCAATTACATTTTACATTTCATTTTCCTAGTTAATGTCAGTTTTACTACAACAACATGACTGTATTCTTTGTAGATCTGCCTAGCCCACTGCTAACAACGTCTGCTTGAGGTTATTGCATTCCTATATAGAAATGTTTATAAAGCATTATACAGCCTCTTGCTACCCAGTAAATAGGCTCAAAACATAATCCATCAGTCAGAATTGTAAGGAGATTTAGGGAAGGGATCACTTATTGTAAAAAAAAAAAAAAAAAAAAATCAGAAAAACAGGTCATGAGTCCCACAAATATAGGGGCAATACTGGAAAGACACAGGAAAATAATGCCAAGTACTATATGAACTATTCCAGGAATCATTAACTTTTAGGGAAAGACCAGACACTGGGTTGGAGGTACTTAAATTATTTTTAAAGTATCCGCCTTTTTTGGGAGTTTTGATCATAGGTTTTACTAAGGAAATCCGAACAGATGGCCCAAGGCCTCCCACTTTACCCTAGTAAACTGGGATACTCCCGGGGCAACCGACTTGATATTCTACCACTTTAACCTTTCTAAGGAAGACACAATGTGCAACAGTGTACTGATGAGATGAAGCCAGTGCCACTACACATGTGATACCAACCTCAGCCTGTGAGAGTTCTCAATGGCTTCATCTCGGTTTCCCGAGTGTACTCTCTCCAGTGTTACAGCCTAACAGTGGCATAATTTAGCCTAAGCAAAATAAAATTATCAGCTTTCTTGTCTGTCGTCAATAGCTTAATAAAGAATTTAATTTACTGAAGTAAATGTTACAGGATTTTTGTTTTGGTTTTCTCCAGAGTACCGTCACAGACTGGGGTATCATTGATTTGCAGCTCTAGCCACAAACAGAATCTGTTAAGATCCAAGTTGCCATGATATTATTAGTTTCAGTCGTGGGAAGTTGGCATGAGATTTACTTTTCTGCAAAGGGACACTAATTATCTCGTTATCTAGAGTTTTAAAAGCATTTTCAAATATGATGCTAAATAATTACATATGTCAGCAGTCATACAGCAGATAACAGAAGAATTAAACATGTCTATCTACTATCAGTCTATTTTGCTCTCTGCAGAAGAGCTGTGTAATACTCAGCTCATAATTTGATAATCCTGACTCAGAGGAAAGGGAGGAAACAAGAGTTTTATGTCAGCATGAGAAATATTTTTTTCTCACACATTATGTTATTAGTATAGATTCAAAGGCACAGACATGATAATTCTGGCCTGGAAAATGAAATTCTTCTCCAGGGACCCTTTTCAAACTGATTTGCTCAATCAGAGCTCTCCCCTGCTACCTGATCACGGCTTTAAAGTATCTAATCAAGAGATGATTAGAGATGATGACATTAAGGAGGTTCAGGTTTAGTGCCATCATGGTGGCCAATCAATAATGCAATTGTCCAACCCAGTACTCAGGGAATCTGTGTATAAATCTTGTTATTTACTAACCCTTCATGTCCTGCTATGAAAACAAAACTGATGGGATCTTACAGCGTAGAAGCGCTCATTCTAAGAATATTTTGTCTGGCATAAGCACTAATGCCTCCAAGACAATTCTTTCAGTCTCCTTTTGGCTTTATATATTGGTATATAACATCTATGTGAAAGCCAGAGAAGCATCAAAAGGTGAAACTAGAAGCAAGAGTTGAAATTTAAAACTACCAGATTTAAGATACTTCAAAGATTTGAACCTGTTATATATAGTGGTTTGCAAAAGTGCCTTTTGAAAATAGTTTTCCCTAACACTTTTGGGCAGTGAGTGAAATCTCTTCTATTTATTATTTTCATGATGTTCAGACTCTTACCTGACACAGTGTGAAAGATTTGAGCCTGAAAAAAAAAGTATGCAAAACCAAATAAACTAATCTACTGTGACCAGGGGTCCCGGGAGCAAGAAAGCAAGCAGTCAGTACTTAAGTTCTGGACTACAAACAGAGCATATTTAAGAACATAAATGAAAATGCAACAGAGAGGGGGAAAAAAATAGACATATGATTTTGGAATAAAAGGTAAATGAAAAGTGCACTTAAAATGCAGCATTTAAACCAAGTTAAGATTTAAATAAACTCCCTTAAAAATAACAAAGAAATCAGGCAACAAAAGTAGAACTTGATACTAGTCAAATTAAACTAGAAATGAACAGAAGGAAAATGCATGAAATAAACAGTACTTTAGAACTGGAGATAAATAAGTGGAAGCAAAATAAAAGGGATAAACTGCTTGGTAAAACCAAAGATACTCAATTTGTTGTAAAATAACACCATACAGCAATAAAGCTATACAGACAACAAAAAGAACATTAAAGTTATCTGTATTTGAGACAAGGATTCAGGCCTTAGCTGTTTGCAGGAATGGCTGCAACAAGATTTTAAAGGGTTTTCAAACCACTAATAGTTTTATTTCTTTGCTTTACTTATTTTTACACAAGCAGTTGCAAAGTGATAAACTACATGATAAGCACAAAGTGATAATAGAATTTGATAAGACAGAACATGTTCAGTACAGCACAATTCATGCCAGATGGTGAAACTAGCAGAAGTCACAAACAAATAAAAGAAATTGTTCATTCAAGTCCAAAGCTGACCTCCCAGAATTCACAGGGGGGAACATCAGATAAAAGGAAGAAAACATTTTTGCCCCATGGCACAATTTGACAAGAACTACAGTGCAAGAAAGTTCATGCCTAACCAATTACCTGCCTTCTTCCACATTTATTACTTGGCCGTATTTTGGTCCAACACCAAGTCTACCCCAGTTCTAGGATCTCAATTGTACTGTTGCTGCATCTTCTTATTTGAAAGATGTATTTCCCCTCTCTTCCACCACTGTTTGATTCCTCTTTTTCATAGCAGGGAGGCAATCCTAGTCCAGTCCTAGTCCAAGACTTATTCCAGACCAGAGCTAAGGCCTCAGGGGATGAAGAGGGGACAAACAGAAGGAACAGGAAAACCGTCAGAAGCATACAGTCTCGAAGCTTCCCAAGATTGCCCAAGCCCCAGGCCTAACTTGTTAAAACACAAGGAATTCTATTGCTAAAGGGGAATTTTTACAATACAGACTCCCACCAACAAATAAATACTTCAAGATTATTGATTAGCATCAGAGAGACCGTCATCTGGTACAGTTTTGTCATTTCTAGTCTGAGCAGGCTTCAAACTAACAGCTAAAAGAAAATAGTCTGTCTTTTTCTGTGTCAGCCACCCACTTCCCTACAGGCAGGATCAGATTTGCCAACACTTTTGTAATACATTCGTGGGCATAACAAGAAAGAGTATTACTATTAACTAGCCACAGCACTGACTTCACACTTACTAACGCCTCTGATCTCCTCCTCCTCTGTTCCTAATTAGTAGAGGATGCTTGTTTGTAGGCTTCAGGCGGGAAGCAGTCACCCTCGCACCCAGTTGGATGTGTGGCAGTAATTGCTGCAGCTGCAAAGCCACCGTTAAAGTCAGAGGTCCCCCCAGCCCCAGAGCCCTGCTGCAGCTGTGCCTCCTCCTGCCAGGCTCGCTGCTGCAACGCAGAGTTTAAGCTCAGCCCGGGTGACTGCTCTGCTTCGACAGCTCTTTTGTGAAGAGTGAGGGCCTGACTCCCGGTTGCCTTGGGCAGCGTGCTGTCATTTACCTCTATGCAAAGGGGGTATAACATGTTGTTGGAGCAGTACGTTAGACAGATGAAAACTACTAAGATCAAGCTAACAACATGAGATGGTTTCCTCTCAGCAAGAGACTTCAATAAGACACTTTCAATTTAAGTGTAAAATTCTCTGCCTTTTTCTGTACTGTAGATTCAGCAGGGGCCGATTCTTTTGCAAGCAAACCTCTGAGTTGTTTTTTTTTTTTTTAGGCTTCTCGTTTTCCTCATAACCCAGCAAACACAATCAAGGCTGCTGCTGTAAAGGCATCTTACCAGGCTTACCTGATTCACACAGCAGGCTACAATGACAACAACAAGAGATCTGATGTGAAAGCAGACTGATCCAGAAAAGAAAAGGAATAGCAATCAGAGATAGAATTGTTAATGGAAGGGGGAAAAAAATCTTTAAATAGCCATGCAAGCAAAAAATGGTGGTAAAGAGCAATCGAATTGTTAGCTTTAATCACAGAGGAATAAGTGAAGAAGAAAAAAAAAGACTACTGTCTCCCAAAGATTAAAGCTCCTTTTAATATTGTAAGAAAATGAGACATTAATGAAGGTGGCAGGATGAATTCAGCAAAAATGCAAGAAAAGGAAGCAGGACCATCAAAGCAGTAAAAAGGGCTGATGCAATGCAGTTCACATTTATGACCTGTAGCCTTTAATGTCCCAGAAGAAAGACATACCTAATTCCTTACTTTTGGGTTTGTTTCTTTTTTCTGTGATTGTTTGTTCTCCAGTCAGGTTTATTTCCATTCTCTGCAATTTCACACAATATGCTCTTACTACTAATTTTATAACTGAGTGTTTTGGGTTTGTTTTTTTTTTTTTTTTCAGATGTAGCATCTTGTGGAGGAGAACTACACAGCTTGAAAGAAGTTGTGGCTGTACAGCATCTTCCCCTCTACCTACAGGGGTAGGGGCTGTCATAACATACTGTTTGGAAAGCCAACAGTGCCTGAGTAGTTCAAACATCAGCAATGCTATGTATCCAAGCATGTCTGAATTGCAGTCAAAGGCAAAACTATGCAAGCTAGCTTTGAAATAGACAGCTTGTGTGCCAACAGCAGTGTATCTCAGCATCACCATGGTTCTTCCTTCACTATTACAAATGAATTTCCTGATGTGATCTATATGAAGAGAATTATAGAGTTCAGCACACCTGTCACTTCGGCCTGCGCAATATTAGTAATAATAGCACCTCTTTTGTAGTAGAATTACAGTGATGTGTAAGGGGAACATGCTGCATAGAACAGACTGTTTTAATTAATCCTCATGTTTTCCAGGGAAAACATCATTTTTCCTTGTCTAAGCATCAGAAAGATTGAGGACAAACCTAATCATTGCATTTGATGAGCACTCTATCTATCCATGCACCTGTAGACAAGAATATCTCACAGTATGATGCATTTCCATCTTTCTCCATGGAATCCCAATATTTGCTGTTAAATAAAACAGAGGAAGGGACCAGTCTCTGGGCAAATGGTTTGGCTTAGCTACATCCACACTACCCAGCACTTAGTATTCATCTTTCCCCGGGCCTCAGACACCTTAAGTCATGCTTATCATCTCTGTATGTTTTCTTTTCAGGTGAACGTGTCTAGACTACTGAGAGGTCTGTGTTGCAGTCTATCTGTGTTTCACTGCCTGAAACTGGAGTTGTTTTGGAGGCTCTGGAGTGCAATCTGAGTGTGGGCACATGGGAGTGCTTGAGGGTGCCAGTCTTGCTAGGATATTGTTGGAGGATTGTACAAGGTAGAATTGTTGCACTACGTACCCCTTATGGGCAGGGATATGAGTGCTCCCTGACACATGCTATCCTGCAAATTCTACCCAGACATTATCTCAGAAAATCCTGGTGGGTGCCAAAACCATGACTGGGAGCACGATAGCAGTTAAACAACATGCATGATGACAGAGCAAGTCCTTAACCCCACTCCCTGGATCTGGTTTATTCAGCAGCGTAGACGCAGCTTATGATATGCACATCCCTGTCTAATTTTTCCACTTCTCTTGTCTTGTTCTTTTATTAATTCCCCAGGCAAAAAGGATAGTACAATGCAATTGAGTCAGTGGAATCTTCTAACAGGACCTAGCAGTCAGCAAAGAAAAGAATAAAGACAGGAAGCAAGTATAAGGAAACAAAAACCTGATTACGGACTTTACATGCAATTAATGATAATCTAAATCTGAGAAGGAAACAAAGGCTTAGATAGCCATGGCAGCAATATTTCCATTGATATGGTGACCTACTCAAACATGCACACTGTTCTGTCCCCGATGTCAGAGATCACTGCTATAGCAAAACTACAAAAGATAGCTTAAGGTTTGGGGGCTTGTTTGCTTTTATTCCCCTCAAAAAAAAAAGGATAAGTTAGAAATCCAACTACAGAAAGAGACAATAACAGCTGCCTTTTACTGACAAACTGCTCTAGCCATTCAGATGGGTTCCTTGCTGCTTTGCAATTAGTTACGAATTTTTGAAGCCCTTCTCTCCTTGCAGAGAAGACACAATGGAGATGATGAGAGCTAATCATGGTGTGTGAGCCAACATTCCCATTAGTGGGCTCTGATGCAGTCGCAACTCGGCTAACTACATCTGAGCACTGATCAGTCTCTGGCACAGAAAACCTGAAGTAAGAATAAGTGTAGACTGTAACCACATTTATAAAAACACCTACGAAGAAACTGAGAGCTAATGTATCTGTGCAAAAAGGACGTGCCCTGTTTTTCTAGGGACATTCACATTACGACTTATTTTGCTGCAGTTAGTCTTCAAGAAAATGAAGGCAAAGTCATTATCTGCTGACCAGTATAATTAAAGAACTGATTACTTTAACAAGTAATTGGTAACAAAATGCCTAACCAGTAATCAGAAGCACAGGCCATATGTTTTTAAATATGACCAAATCATTTGCATAGTGTTTATGTACAATAAATTAAAGCCAAATGAAAAATCTGCTGACAGGAAATAAGTAGCAATAAGGGTAGAGCGATATGTTAAATCCTTCATTCTGGATCATTTAGGTAATGTTCCATTCATTTTAGATTCACGAGTAGAAGCTTTTACAGATTGGGCATGCATACCATAAATCTCAGGTTATCCATTATTAGGTGGCATTCTGCTGTTTGCAATTGTACATGTTTACTTTGTGCATAATTAACTGCATAATAGCTGTCTGTGTTCTGCACAGAATTTACACTCAGGCTCTCATCAAAACAAATGACTCTAGAAAGTAGGGCAGTTCCATTAAGCTCTCCACAATCTGCATTTTCTAATACTGCTTCTCAGAAAATGGAGTTGGAGCTTTGATTTTCCAACTGCAATCAGAACAAAATCCGGTCTTTCAAAAGGCCCCATGTTTGTTTTTCAGGGTATTTTATTAAAGCTCACAGAAGTAGTTGGAACACGGAGGGGTGGAGACAGAGAGAAACTAGAATACCTAACAGAAGCTGGGATGATACATTTCCATAAAAATAATAAGTACGGAGCAGATTTGGACAGGCAATTGATCATTGCACAGCTCCATGCTATGGATCAAAAACTTCACCCTGCAGTTCTTCTATTTCTGTGCAGGATTACCACTACTAGGTCAACTACTTCTGCCATACAGTTTCTTTATACGCTGTATGTCAGCAAAAGCTCCCAGATTTCTTTTTCCATAATGCAAAATTGGATGGAGAAGTGAAAAAATAAAATAAAATAAGGCTGAAAGAAAGGGGGGAAAGCTGCTAATAAAATAAAGTCAGGCTCAAAGAAAGAGGGAAAAGCTGCTAATATGGAGGCCTGCAGCCACAGAATAAAATGAGACAAAATGTAGAGAACTGGTGCATTTGACTGCTTCATGGAACTGCAAGCTGATGTCTCTATATTTTTAAATGATCTAGATGCTACATAAAGAATATTTAGTACAAATGCAGGTATGCAGTGAATACTATTTTACATCTGATCTGCTGCATAAAGAAAGTGTTTTATAACAGGAGCTGTTTGAAAAGTGATTACTAAAAATGTGTGGGAAGAAATCTTATAACCTAGCCTTATGTTTGAAGGAAGTATTGTGATAAAATGTGACTATCATGGTGCAGAATAATATAAATATTCATAACAAATAAAATCTCTCAGATTGGGCAGCTCTAAGCTAAAACCCATGAAGAATATAAATGGCCCACTAATGCTAATGAGCTTCCATTTTTCCCCCATGAAGTCATATAGGGCTACACTTGAGGGAAGCAAATTAAATGTGAAATTAATTGCAAATATATTAACATGTGCTTTATACGAATTCCTTTGTTTCTGTTGTTTTACAGGTTACCATAATATAAATTTACATTTTTTTCTTACAAACGACTACACATACTTTCACTTGGCAGGGCTGGGGGGGAATCGTTTATTTCCTGATTTTCTCTTTTGCTTTTAAAAGCAGCTGTGGTTTCTTTCAGGACAACAATAGCAGGGGCTCTTTTTTGATTATTTTTCTAATTGCTTTTCTTGGAAGGGATCTCACTCAGTCCACACACTACATCCCCCAGAGAATTTTGGTATATCTGATTTGTGCAATGTCAGAATGTAGGATTTTTCATTAGAGGAAATTCAGAGATCTTGTGAAGCAAAGGGCACTGCCTCTCCCAAAGTCATGTAAAACAGACATATATTTCTACAGACGGGCATGGTTTCCTTTTTTTTTTTTTTGAAACTCTTCACTATTGAAAAGTACATATCAAAACATATCAAAATCAAAACCGAAACATGCCACATTCTGCAAGTTGTTGTCTATATATATTTAAATTATCAAGATGCCATGTAAACAATAATTAGTACCAATGCAGGTATGCAGTGAATATTACTTTGCACTGATCTGCTGCATAAATAAAGTGCTTTATAACAGGAGTTGCATTCAGTCCTCGTACTGATTACTTTCAATGTATTTTTCTTCTCCCTTTTGTTTTTGAAATACAAGGGATGAGCAGGTAGCAAACAAGTTTCTACTGCAGGATTTTTCAGGCTGAGATTTACATATTTCTTCTCAACCTAGATGTTACAACACTGCTGCTTTATACCCTACCTTTCAGCAAAACACCTCATTATTAAAAATTCTTTCTGTAGACTGTTGCTTTGTATTCTTTTTATAGATTATTTATTAACGTATACAGATACCTAAATTTATAAAAAGGTTCACCAAAGGCTGTTAAGCACCCAATGGAAATTGATAGCAGTTTCTGCTTATTTTCCATTTATGCCTTTGAGAATCCCTACTCTCACCCCTGCAAGCACCATTGTACAAGTTGAAATAGAAGTCTACATTCATCAAACAGCTACTCCAATACAGTCATCCTTTTCATTCACAAGCCCCCGTCATCTTTCTTACAAGGAAAAAAAAAAAAAGGGGGAACAAGAAAAGAGATGGAACTCTTCAAAGAGAAGTAAAATAAAACTTTAGACACTAAATGCCACCAAGCACCATGCACGTTCAAGGGGTACCTGTATAAAACCATGTAAAGCTCACAGCCTTAAACAAACTGCCCATCTCAGCTATGATCAAATCAAATGCTTCACTTTGAACATCTGCTGCTGTAAAGCAACACAGCCTCCTGGCTTTCAGGAGGCTTGTTCATTTTCATTAATTGAGCACTTGGTTTTTTTCAACTTGTGTTTGCTCTTGTTATGATTAGATCATGTATACATATTACATATGTACAAATGTGTATATATGTATACCTTTGCTATGCAATTTATAAACACAGATATACATACACATGCAGTGCTGTGAAAGATTATTTCCAATATATTTTCTAACAAGAAATATACATAAAAGCAGGTTTGTTTCAACAAAACTTGTCTATTTGTGATTTTAACCTCACAAGGATATTTTGCGCCATGAGAAAGGTAAAGGATTAAAAGGATGAAAAACAGATACTTCAGGACTTGCATTAGCTTTACGATGCTGGTGGTGTATAGTACAGTATTGAAAAGCATGCTTGGATGAGATCATAGCATTTGCTAATGAGCTTTTAAATGTGCATGGTAGGAACCAAGAAAATAGCATTCTCTGTTTGGTAGGCTTCTTTTTAAATAACAGCTGATGATTTCAGGGTCAAAAACCTTTCCCTTTCTTTATAATACTCAATGGTGCATAAGTTGCTCCAGAGGTCCAGAGAGGATTCTCCTGCAGGAACAAAATTGCCCCCTCTGGAACTTTTGTCTACCTGGAAGGAAGCAGTGAATCAGGGAGTGTGAAGCCTACAGCTTATAGTGAATCAAAATTTACGTAGATCAGTTCCTAGGAGTGGGCAGGCAGGTGAAGGATAAGTCTGAGCAGCTTCAAAGAGCTACCTCAGACTTTGGCTATGGTTTGTTTTGTCTGCAGCAGCCCAGAACAAAAAGGGAGTAAAAACTTCTCAGCTCCTTCTTGACCACCTGGGTTAGATTCCTCTCACCTAACTGACTATAGTCATTGGCAACGCAGGTGTCTATGTATGAACTGGTAATGCCTGGTTCTCCTCCCGGGCAATGGAGAGAAAGAGGTGCTTCTGAGGTTCAGCAGCCTATTTTAGATAGTTCCTGTGAGATGAGAAATTTTGTGCCCTAGAAAACCTCTTTCTCTGACAAGGAAGAGAACCTAGACACATACCTTCATAATAAGCACCCACACTGCAGATGTCTATAACATGATCAGACAAATACAACCTTTTTGTCTGCTGTAATTCTCAGGATCCATATTAGTGCTATTCAAGGCCTTGACTCTAAGTAATTGTAACAAAGTTTTTATCTGTAAACCTGTGGAGACAGAAATCATGCAGCAGCAAAATTTAATCTGGTCTGGCCAGCTGAATCATTCTAGAAAGTGTCTGGATCAAAGCTCATAGTCTGAGTAACTGAGCAGGTAATATCTGACTCCTGGCTCCATTTCTTTGAGCCTCTTCTGCCTAGATAATGTCTATCAAATTTCAGTCCTGTTATGAACTTATCCTGACAACTACATTCACTTTCAGGCTGGTCTTAAAATTAGGAAAAGAAATGCTATTAGAAATTCTGGATTCCAGAAAATCAGAATGTCTTGGTTTATTTTTTCAGCCACTTTTGTCTTTGCAAATGTATGTTTTGTAGACAATAATAATGAGGTGTGCATCTCTAGTCACTAGGTAAAAAGTCCTGTTCCCCTGTGAGCAAGCATATTTTTCAAGAACAAACAGAATCATGAATGTTTGACATACAAAAGCAGGAAAACACGGGAAATAATTGGATGTAAATTTATTTCATCCAAAACATCCGTTATAACAGCAGACATTTTTTAAATGAACTGATTTTACATCCTGCATGTCTAAGCCATAGAGGTTCCTACTTCTCTCCACTTGCTACAAAGACCCCAGTGAGAAAATCAGGTGAAGATACCTAATCAAAAGCTAAGCAACATGAATGCCACCGTTCCTTTTTTCCAACTGAGTTTTCATTCTTGCAAATTGTATATGTAAATTTAGAGCTCAAAGCCAACTTCTCTGGTGAGTTGTAAATATTTACAGTTATTATCTTGGATATCATCCTGGGTCACTGCTACATTTACCCCGCTGATTTTTCTTATTCTAGGATTTTGATCAAAGATTCTGTTGGGAAAAGTCATCTTACTCCCTGCTAGTTTTGCTTATTCAAGGTAGCAGGAGTTTTTCTTATGGTAAAATGTGTTCTCATCTCTAAACTGTGCTATGATCAGAGTAAAATCCTGAGGCTGGTTTTCTCAACAAGAATACTAAACTGATACTTGTGAAAATTATGACTTCTTAGACCTGTATTTCAGAATGTGTATGTAAGTGCAAATAAAAAAGTTATATTTAAACTTCATGTCACTGATTTCTCCTTTAGTAGGAAGAGGAATCATAATGCCCTGGGCATTTATAAGTACTCTGCAAAGGATTAGGTTGTGAAAAAAGCGACTAGCATTGACATTCGTAAGAACCATTTCACAATGTGTCTTCCACAGTATTATGCAGAATTTACTTAATGTTTGATGTTTTTATGTGATTCCTCCACACTTTGTAAATTAATTTGCTCACACAGTCATACAAAATGAGCACTCTGCAAGTTATCTGATATAAAGAACCTATAAAATTTGTATAAATATTAACAGGGGTCATCCATGTCTGTTTTTCACAGAGGCATGCTTGAATCCATACTTAGAGCTCAGTTTAAGTTGCTTTCAGAACGTGGTAGCAGTTAATACCAGGGGAAGGTATTTGCAGCAGCAGGAACTGTTACAAAGCTCACTTGAGCCCCTTCTTCAACTGCTGTTTATAGCCATCAAATCAGGAAAATAAAAGAGCATGCTCAGTTCCACTGTAAACACAAATGCTTCTCAAAGATGCTGCCGCACAGTCAGGTTCACTGAGGTTGAAGGTGCTTTTCATAGCCATAATCCCCTAAGTGTTGCACAGTGAAAATACTCTGATGCCCAACAAGCAATTTCTTGCACACTTGTAAAGTCAACCCAAGCCAGACCCTATATTAATCACATCACTAGTATTGATGGTTTCATTTATTTTCCAATCTAAGTGTCTCAGACACACTTGAATGAAATGCATGTCAGCTCATAATGTCTGGTTTCTATTCAGTAATAAGAACGACAAATGTATAGTCTGCAGCAATTTATGTCAAACTAGTGTCATGTTATTTTTAAACTGTATTTGGTAGGGAGATTGAAGTGTTGTGAATAGGGCTATCAGTCTCCCTACCACCTACGACATCTTTGGAGACAATTTTCATCACATTTGAATAATGTTTTGGTACAAGAGCACTTTATCGGTAAGAACTGGAAGCAGCTCTTATACACAGTTTTCTTACATTTATCGTGTCCTATATATTCTGAAGGAGTTAGAAAGAAACATGCCGTTTTCTTTTCTGTCTGGTTGGAATTTCTGTTACTGCTTGTCATCGGTACTGCAGAAAGACCACCACAAACCAAACTAGGCATTCTGCAAAGACTTATCCAAATGCACAATCAGAAATAACACCACCTCTTCCCCAAGAAAGAGATTATCGTGTTCTAATATTGGTGTTAGCAATCTCTGTAAGAATCATAAAAGGAAAGTAACTTCACTATACCACAGCCTACTAATGCATGATGAAAGAGCCATGTATTCTATAGACAGGAAGATGGAGTGCTTCCTAAAGAGGAGATTTCATTGACAAAGGAGAAAAAACTTCTCTCAAAACCTAGTGAAGACATTTCCCTAAGGTTTGGCCAGACCCTTTTATACACAACAATGTGAATTACTACTGCCTGTATCCTGGTCTGCGCAGCTTAGCTGCAAATAGTGGCAGATCACCATGACAACTTACATGAGCCTGGATGTTTATGGGGTTTTGTTTCTCTTCCTTCCTCAGTAATCATAACACGTGAAGGCTGAACTAAGAGCCTATGTATTTATCTTTACTTTCTGTCTACTATTATATGCCTTTTCTGATCGCTGTCATTTCAGCTTGCCTGTCTCTGTCATATTCTTAACTTGTATTAAATTTCCACTGACAGTAATGTGAGTTAGGCATTGCAACAGGAACCATGAAAATGAGAATAAAGAAGCTGCCTTTAACCCAGAAACTTTTATAAGTGGTAATACTTTAGAGACATCACTTATATAAAAATGAGAAAAAGAGAAATATAGTAAGAATACAGCTAACATAAATTTGTTGTAGAGTAATCAGAATTCATGTACTGGCTCTTTCTAATGAAATATTAAATGAGCCATCAGTTGCACAAGCCAAACAACAAAAACTACAAATATATATTAAAAAAAAAGCACGAATTGCATACTTTGGTTTAATTGTTGATCAATTTCAATTTCACCTACTGTTGATAAATTGCTGTTATAAACAGACTATGTTTCTTTCAGTTTATGGGCATATTTTTCCTAATTCAGCAAAAGACCTTTTCTATTTTATTCTGTAATATAGAACTCCGTCTCTTAGAATTAGTGGGAAGTGCTTGGATCAAGGGAAATCAGTCTGCTAATCCCAAGGATCCTACTGTGCATGCCATTCTCGTCTCCTTACTAGAAATGGAATTACTGCTATTTTGAATGAGGAGGGCAACACTTCTCCACATTAATCACCATTAATCACCATTATTTAGCAGTCAGAAGAGTCAGATCCCATCCTTCACTTCTGTTTTGACACATCCCTGAAATCAACAGCTTTGAACTTTCAATGCTCAAAAGGGAAATTTAGAAGGGATACTATGAAAATTTTAAAGTAACACTTACCTCTTCAAACATATTTGTTTCAACTGAAAACAGAAAGGAATCAGGAAATATTTAAAGTCTCAGTACCACAATGATGTGCCACCATACACAGGCTCATTTTGGACAGTTAGTATTTATATAAAAGCAAACTGTGAAAGGGAATGAGAGCGCCAAAGGTCAATCTAGATCAGAGTACTGTCTCTGACTGTAATCATAATGTTATGCCTTGTAAGAATGAAAATGAGGCAAGCACATCTAATGCTTTCTCCTATCTTCAGCTATTTTCACTTCAGTTCAGTTCCTTATTTAAAGAGAAGACATGCTTTCCTGTGGTAAATACGGCTAAGTTATGACTGTACAGAAGGCCTCAGTATTCTGCAGAGATGAAAAAATGATCTATCAATAAGCCAATCCAACTATCAAAGTAATTTAGCCTATGCAGGAAGCTTTGCATAGGCTAATTTAGCTTGATTATCACTGAATTATGTCATATGTAGTTGGGCCGGATTACTTCTTCTCTCAAAGTTGGCTAATTTAAACCTCGCTTTACATTAACATGATGTCATTACACCAACTGCAGCATAAAGCAATGTGGCTTTTTGTAGAAATACTGGAGTGTGAGGTTGGTGCTCCACAGGTAGATTCATCAATGCTCAAACAGATGCCTAAAAAAGACAAGAATTTCTTAACTTTATCGACTAAGGAGGAACCCAAGCCATACCTCTTGGACATCTAATGAGCAAAGGTTGAAGTGAAGGGGCACATATCCCACCCTTGTCACCTCAACATGTAACACTGTTTTCTAGTATTGTTTTCTAGTCTAGTTTTCTAGTATGTCTAGTATTCTTTATAACCTTTGTTATTTGATGGGAGGCAAAATATGCTGGAGATCTAAATGTGGAAATTTTTGGAGCAGGGAGATCAAACTGTATTCCTAGGGGTCACAATGTTTAATGCAAAGGCAAGCCTGATAGCTTACCATAAACTCAAAGATATTTAATAATGAAACACACTATTGCTAGCACATACTCTCTGTAGTTTCACCTCAGATTTTGACATATCAAAAATCTAGGAAAAAAGTTGTAATGTTGTTATCACACATATTTACTGACTCATTACTGCAGCTGTACTAGAGATATAGACACAGGTCATGTCTTTGATGGATTGAGACACTGGCATTGCTAGTATTTAGCCTTTTCAAATCCATTTAAAAGAGAAATAATTAGAAATCATCTCAGCAACCTTTTCCGGTTCATAGCCTGGACACGGGGCAAGTAATTACTGACTTAATTTTACTGTGTTTTCTGAAACCACTTATTTAAATGAACATAAAGAATCTCTTCTCTAAGGACACTAATTTTGTAGATATTATATGGCTGATCAAGTTCCCTAACTTGTTGCTGAAGGTACAAAATGATTTCTGTGAAACCAAATAAGCAATTCACTAAGCATGGTCTTTGGCAAGGTACTGCGCTGTTAGAGTTGTTATCCTTTCAATGAGGTGTTGCAGGGAAGCCACATCTGCTTGTCTCTCTTGACAGATGGAAGTTAAAAGACCCCCAGTAGTACTGCAGTCATGCTAATCCTGGTGTCCTTGCCAGTATTCTTTTACCTACCAGTCAAACAAGTCCTGATCCCGAGTCCTGTAAGCTTGAGTCATTGCTAAACGTAATGCATATTGCAGTACGCCACATTCTGATTGCACAACCATTTTCTAACCTTTATTGAAATATTGTCAGTACTATGCATATGAAATCGACTTTGCAGAGACAAACCTTTGCCAAAACCACACATCTGATCTTTCTGAATCTGGAGAAACTTTTGTTTCTTAGTCCAGTCTCTAGAAACAACTCTCACATAAGTAATTTGGGGAAAATAGTCATTTACTTCCTGCTTTGTGAGAGAGATGTGAAATCACAGGCAGATCTCCTCAGCCTGTCTTTGAATTGCAAGGGTGACCCAGGATCCAGTCTCCAGAGAGCTGCATCATGATCTGAATTCAAAGTCTCAAGGCTGATTTCTAATATAAGTCAGAGTGCACTGTATCCCAGCATGCATAAAATGAGTAAAGGACTTTATTTACTCTTATCTCTAAGTAAAGCTTCAGCTCTTCACTCTTTTCTAATATACATTTAAATGACTTTAAGTCCTCTTTAAGTTCCAGTCTTAAACCGATACTTGATTTATTTCTGTTCTGTGTGGTTTGTGCTCAAGGAAGAAAAATAGAAAAAAAAATGGAAAAAAGTAGAAACTTCATTAGATATTCACTTTGACATTCTGGCCCCAGAAGAAATAACATTAGTTTCATACTTATCCATCTGTTTTTCTGTTTTAGCTGGAGAATCTCTGCTTATAATTTTCTAGGGACATGTGGGCGACCTTCCAGCTGTGCCATTAAAATCCGTTACATCCTAACAACATGCTAATTAATGTTCTCTGATGGTTCTGCATGCAAAGCTGCAGTGGAAAATGTGTCCCAGAATGAAAAAGTTTGGAATTCAAAAGCGAAGGTCAAGTGATGACTGTTACTTATTTCAGTTGATATGAAACCTTAGTTTAACACAACTGCAATCATATTTAAATAATAATAGTTTGAATTTCAGAAAAGAATACATAAAGTGTTTATTAAAGTCAGCTCTCTCAAGAAGAAGGCTGACCACTCATGTTGCCTAGCAACTCCATTTTGTTACAGGGAATCCAATATTGGATTGTAATGATTTGGGGAGCACTAGTTAGAAGTAATAATTTGTATGAGAAAGATATTAATGCCCATTCTCATTAGGAACTACACCTTGTTGCTAAAACTGGTCAGCAATAGTCTGGAGTCTACCATCTGTCTGGGTATGCTTTTGTTTGTATGAAATGGCAGGTGAACATTGTATTTTCAGCAGAGTATTGATGGAACAAAGTGGTTCAGAAATTAACAAGGGAAAAAAACAGAATCTTGCCTGGGCTTTCCCACTTCTAAGTTAGTAACATATTGCACACTTAATAATATGTCCCACCCAAGGATTGCAAAGACCTTTAGAGCCATTCACATTAGAAATGGTAAATTATCATATCAGTCCTCACAAGCAGGGCTTCCACTGATTGCTTCTAGCATACCTTTTACATTTTTCCTTTTACACAATTGTTTTATACTGATTTAATTTTCCCCTACTCGCCCTCCTTTTTTCTTTTTTTTTTCAGTCCTCCCTTTCTGTAAAGCACTGGTAATTAGCACTTGGGATACAATTTGGGCATTAAAATTAGCGTTAAAATTTTAAAGTTGTGTCTGCTCCAGCTGTGTGTTCCTATGTAACATTTCTGTGGGTAAAGCCATTTCAGGCAGGCTGACTTAGAAACAAAATTAGTGGCAGGAAACAGGCCCTAGTGGGTCATTGCGCATTTTGGTTGTTTCTTGGATATTAAATTTGTGCTTGAATAGACGCCTTTCAGAAACTCACAAAGACAAAATCACGACGGGCACTGCATCAACACATCCAAATTAATTGATTATGTCCGCTTGCTGAATTCTGACATTTATGTCCAAAATGTTAGGGTGAGTTCTGTTCATGAAGCTCCGTGTTTCTGTCTGTCTTTTTCCTCTTGAGGAACTGTATTTATGGGCCTTTTAAACTCTCCCAGAGGAATTATTACACTCTGATATATTGTAAACAAATACCATCGTATAAGCCTACAGTTCATGTTTATGACAAACATGGGCACAGCAGAAATCAATTCCATTCAGACTGTAAGAAGCTGGTTTGGCCTCTTGAATCAGTGTTTTTTGAATGATGAAGCACCAATTAATTTGGTTCATTTTAAGCTTGCAAGTAGCCCCACTGAAATCTAACTTCCCTTGAGCTGAGCAGAACTAATCTCTGACAGATTACAGAAAGACTAAAAAATGAATACACCATTGTACCCTCCGTGGTGTTTCCTCCCAGCTAATATCTGTCTGTGGCTGAAGAACATTCTGAGTGAAAGGTTATATCTATACATCCATATTAAATAATCCCTTTTAAGCTTCTTTAATATCAATTCATCATAATGCTTTCCACTTTCTCACTTATACTTGTAGCTTCTGTGGCCACAATGGATTCCCAGGCTTAAGTCTGTGTTCTGTAGGGAAGGAATTCCTTTTGTCTAAGTCTGCTGCCTGTTAATTTCATTAAGTTCCTCTGATATTTTCTGAGGTAAGAAATAGTTACCATTTCTTCCCTGCATATCTTTTGCCTGTCACTTTGCTAACTTAGGAAGAAGTAATCTGTCACTACAACCTAAGCAGAATAATTACATCTGCTAGATATATGTTTTTACAGGATCTACCATAAGATCACCCATTTCTTTTCCATATTAAAGTATCTTCTATTTAATGATTGCACAGAAATCATTCCGTACTTTCAGTTGCATCTGCCATCCTTATCTTTACCCTTTACCTCTTTTTGGTTTACTACCTCCTTTTTTTTTTTCTTTTCTTTTTCTTTTTTTTCCCCCCCAATGGAACTAAAATCACATGAAACATTCAAGTTTTAGCTCACCATTAATTTTTTTAATGACATAACTATGACATAACTTTTCTGCTTCTCCCATCACCCTGCCAGCGAGCAGGCTGGGAGGGCATAAGAAGTTGGGAGGGGATACAGCTGGAACAGCTGACCTCAACTAACCAAAGGTCTATTCCATACCATGTGATGTCATGCTCAGTATATAAAGCTGGGAAAGAAGTAGGAAGGGGGAGACATTAGGAGTGGTGGTGTTTGTCTTCCCCAGTAACCGTTACACGTGATGGAGCCCTGCTTTCCTGGAGATGGCTGAACACCTGCCTGCTGATGGGAAGCAGTAAATGAATTCCTTGTTTTGCTTTGCTTGTGTGTGCGGCTTTTTTTCTACTTATTCAATGGTCTTTATCTCAATCCACAAGTTTTTTCTCACTTTTATTCTTCCAATTCTCTTCCCCCATCCAAACTCAGGGAAGTTCACTCATTGACTCATGAGTGGCTGCATGGTTCCAGCTTCTGACTGGGGTTAAACCATGACAACATCATTAAGCTTCAGACAACCAAAACACTCCCTAATGTACAGGGTTACCCCACTGCCTCTCCTTCCTTGCCTATCCTTTCTGAAGAGTTTACAGCCAGCCATTGCAGCACTCCAGTTGTGTGAGTCATCCCACCATGTTTCTGTGATGGCAACTGTATCATAGTTTTCCTGCTGCACACTGGCTTCCAGCTCCTCCTGTTTGTTGCCCATGCTGTGCACACTGGTGTAGAGGCACTTCAGTTGGGCTATTGATCCCACTACCTTTTTGCAGGGAGAAGCCCTAATTCCTATGTGACCATTTACAGGCACTTCCATGGTTTCTAACACACAAATAACACTTTTGTCTTTACTGCCACATGGATCTCCATCCCCTAGCTCCCCTGAGACAGCAGACCAAAGGACCTCTGTAGCATACCGTCCCTCAAACTTTGGCATGCTGCCCCCAGGCTTATCTCTAGTGAGCCTGGTTTTATCTCTTTCCCCCGTCAAATCTAGTTTACAGCTCTGCCAATGAGCCCTGCTAACTCCTGTGCAAAGACCCTTTTCACCCTTTGAGAAAGGGGTACCCCATCTGTTGCCAGCAGACCTGGTGTCATGTAAACAGACCCATGAAAAAAAAAAACCAACAAAATTTTACCAGTGACACCAGGCTCAGGACCAGGTATTGATCTGCTGGCTCTTCCTAAAGAGTTTAAAGGCTCTGGCTAATTCTGGTCAAGTGCCAAGTTATACAGATCACATGCTTTAATATTTTGATATAGTCACATTCTACTTGATATGTTTAAAATCTCAGCCTGCAATACTCAGAACCACTGATCATCCCAGGGCACCGTTTGAACTCAAGACCAGCAAATATGGAGCAACCTGGTCTAGTGGAAGTTGTCCCTGCCCATGGCAGGGGGGTTGCAACTAGATAATCTTTAAGGTCTGTCCTGGTTCAAAGTAAAACAGGACCAATTTTGTTCAGTAACTTTACTTCTTAGCTAAGCCTCTTCTAACTACTGAAATTAAAAACATATTGTGCAGAAACTCTTCAAGCTCAGAGTGATAAGACCTATGTTTATAATTGATGCCAACAAATGGTACGCAGAGAAGCTCTTGCTTATACTTATTGCTATAACAGCCAAGGGCAGATAACTTTGTTACTTGCCCCAATGGAGGGTCGGAAGCAGAAAAGCGTAGAGTGGTCCCACCTGCGGGGAGAGGCGGACAGGACAGGTGACCCAAAACTGACCAACAGCGTATTCCATCCCATCTGCCTCATGCTCAGTATAAAAGCTGAGGGACCAAAGGGTCAGAGCTCTTTCTTCAGTGGCTGGCGTCTGTTCATCTGCCTTTGATCCCAATTCTGAATGCAGATCTGGAATTCAGTTCCCGTCCATCACTAAGTCCAGTCTGGGACTTCCCCAGTGCCAGTTGGTGATGGGATTGTCACCCTGGGAGCTTGATATGGTTTTGTATATATGTCATTATTTCCTTTTTATCTTATTATTAATATTTTGTTAAAGTAGTTTAGCTCCTTCTAAACTCATAAGTCTCTTTTTCCCTCCTCTGCCTCTCTTTTTGAGGAGGGGTTGGGGGGGGTATCTGTCATTCGCCCAGTAGCTGATTCTGCCTAAACCACAACAAGGTCCCTCCCAACTTAAACCATTCTATGATTCTATGATACTATTAAATGTCACAGAGTATCTAAAATGCTATGCAAAAAATGTTGAGCTGGTGGCAACTGAAGACACAATCCTGTGCATCTGAAACTTGTTCAGGGATAGATATTTTAGGGGGTAGATCGAAATTCGTCTATGAATACCTCAGAAGCATAGCTAAGGCATTCATTATTTTGGCTAAAAGGCCTATTTTTGCTAAATGGTGTAGTCCAAATATCCTATCACTGGACAAACAGATCATTAAGGAAAAGGATGTGCTGATGATGGAAGAAATGACTAATCTCAGAAGACATCATAATAAGTACCTTACTGCCGGGCTTCCATTCATCATACTTATTGAAAAGATCAATGTTATAGGCAAAGAAGCACCATATCTGTTTTCACTGTATCAGGATAAGCCAGCTGTTAAAATATCAGATCATTTTTGTTTGTATCTTCATCTGCATGCTTTCTCCAGTGACACGAACAGCCATAGCTAAATCATATTTCTTATTAGGAGTTTATCTTCTCGCAATAACTCTCATCATAACTCTGTGATGCATTACTCTTTTTGATCTGAAACGTTTTTTGTGGGAACTGTTGGTAACAACAAGGATGAAGTTCGGATACATATACATTCCTTTCAAAATTAACACTCCTGTCTTTTGCTGTCAGCACCCTGATTTCAGTTTCTTTTTCCTTCCCTGCACCAGTGTTTTTTTTTCCCTGGGCTCAGGGACAGGTTTTGGCGCCATCAAGAGGCGCTAATCAGAGAGATGTGTGGAAAGAGCAGTGTAAAATAAAGCAGCAAGAAGGGGAGTCATCACCATCTTTGTTCAGAAGCTGCATTTAATCCTTGGCATTTGCTCTTGGTTCTTTTCTGCACTACAGTGTGGCTACATCCTGGCCTGTCCACATACCTTGCTGATCCAGACCTAGATCCTGACCTGCAGATTTGACTTGCTGGCTCGACCTCAGTCAGATCTACTTCATCACTACAGACCTGTCTGGCATCCACCAGACATTTGGCTTTCCCTGGTTACTATCGCTGGCCCTGCCCCCCTCACCTTGTTCCAGCACAGTGGGGCTGCGGCCTGGTCAGTGAGACCCCTGGCATCACCCTCACCCCCCAGCTCCCTTTCCCCTGTAGAGCAGCTGCCCTCATGGCTCCCTGACCATCACCTAGAAACCTGGGTGAGATAACCACTTCATCAAGCATTCCTAGTTAAGAAAATTTCTGTTTAAAATGAAGGAAAACCAAAATAACTCTTCAGAAAAGAGACACAATTAAATGTGATAGCAATAAATAAATCCATGTTTATATAAATAGAGGCAAAACAGTTAGCACATTGATATTTTAGGCATAAATACTCTGCCACTATTCCCACAATTGAGAATATGTGTATCTGCTACATATACATCTCCTTGACACAGCATTATTATCTTTTGCTGCAACCCTGTCCTGACTTGCTGTCACTGGTTAGCAGTGCCCCAAAGCCCATGACTGTAAGGACTGTCTGTCTCCCAGCGTTAGGTGAAAGCACAGCCAGCGTGTTTATGCTGATATACTTCTTGTCACAGCTGGCGATGAAGCTGGGCTCATCAGTAGGTGCTGGCAGAGCGCTTTCATCTAACATAATATACCACGTCTTCCAAATGAATACACAATGAATTTTGATGTAATTACACCAAGTGTATATGATTATATTTAAAATATGTGTAGAAATACATATAAATGTGTGTGTGCATTATATGTATATACATGCATACGCAGAAAAATTTAAGATTAAAATTCTAATATTTTGTCTTTTTGAGTACTTTGAATGTTTACTTCATCCTCTTAGGTCTTCTTTGTGCTACAAAAGTAAACATTTTCTTTGATCTGGCAAAAAATAATCCACAACAAAGATATATGTAAACATTTCAGTCTCTACATATATCATTATCATTTGAGTGGATCAACTTAAAGTAAGCAAGGACAGTGTACTGCTTCATCTGGGCTGATCTACAAAGAGATTTCATAATGTTCTCTAAAAAAACCCCAGCATTTTATTGTAGCTTATTTTTATTTCACAATATTAGATTTTCTGAAAGTTCATGTCCCACCATACTGTCTACATACGCCTTTCCCTTCAGAATTAGGAGCAAGTTCAGGGCACAGTACAGTTCAATATAAGTATCTACCATGGCTGGGTTTGCCTAGACATAGACATCTAAATGCAACATTTTATCTTTTAATGTCCTAGCTTATGATACAAATTTAGTTATTCCATGATCTTTAAAGTACCTGAAGACTCATTGTGGCTGAATTTGACATTCAGAAAACAGTAACAGCGCGGCTCATGCAAAAACATTTATGGTTACTTCACCTGATTATTAAAGCAGTCCATTGCAATAGACCGCACAGTGCCTGTATTCAAGCTTTCTTACATGTGTGGATTATAAAAAACAGACTATACACCTAGCAGCAAAGCTTTTGTACAAAAGTGCTAGACATTGCCTAAATTTAAAATGCTGATGAATAAATGTACATTTAGCTTCACATAAACTTCTTTTTACACACCAAAAATTTTTAAATGTGTTACTGGTATGTCTTTCCAAACAGCTGTGGCATTAAATGTTAAGAATATTAAATTACACAGATGAATGCACATTGTAGGATTCATAATGATATTATGGATGGTTCCAAACCATGCAGGTATACATTATTACTGAGACATCAGCTTCCTCAAAGTGGAAGAGCATCAGAATCCATTTTCTGAGGACAAGAAAACTCTTTAATACTATCAACCACTATTTACGTATTGCCAGCTGAATTATATTAAAACCTTTGCTGATGTCGTGTCCCTTACATGTTGTTTTCACACTAAAGTGTGAAACACCATCCAGCTTCTTTTAGGTATCTCACCAAAATCTTCAGTTTTGGCTTTGGTATTTCACATAGTTAATGCTAACACTTTTGTAGTGGAATTTCTCTAGAAAAAGCTTAGAAGACTGGAACAAGGAGAAGAGACACAGCTAAGACAGATGGTAAACCTGTCATTCTGGAATGTCATCAAGTAGGCATATTTCCTTAAGCATAAGATTTTGTTAGGATTTTGTTAGTTTTGGACAGTTCAGAAATGTTAGCCAATTCAAACAGAGGTGGAAAACTCATTTATTTCAAAGGAGGGTCCAAACAGCAACACTGACATTCAGGGGATTGTCCATTCCCACCTCCCACCCAGGTGAAGCGAGAAACCAACAAGCTCCCTCCTTTGCAATCAACAACAGCTCTTGAGCTCTCTTCTGTTCTGATGCCTCACCTTCTGTTGCTGCTTCATTTGACTTTGAAACCACATTCCTATGTTCATGACAACATGGGTTGTCTTGAAAGCACTGAGGTTTAACATTCATTTTTACAAACTTCCTGCAAACATGAGATGAGGAAACATGCATATAGCATGTAAATATTGTCGATATGGGTTAACATGGAGGGGGGGGAATGAGGGAAGTGCCTCCATTGTCACCTCTTATCACAGCAATAGATGCATAGTGTGACTGGCAGGTAACCTGTTGAAGGAATAAAGAGCTCCTTGACTGTAATTTACCACTGCTCACTTCACCAACTATGTAAACTATCGCATGGATCTCCAAACAGATACACGAAGCAGTTACTTAGCAGGGAAACCACAGAAGTAAAGATGCAGTCTCTCTGCCAGTCTAGAGTCTGCCTGCAGTCCCGATGTCACACACTACAATGGAAAGCTCTATTATTCCCAAGCATGGCTCTGGAGAAGGTCTATCCTCTACAGTTGGGCAATGCAATGATTTATGTTCCAAAGCAGGCTCCCATTCCCGTCAGCAAACTGATGTTCTTCTTCACAATTCCTGTGCCAAGGGAGGCCCTTGCTTTTCTTTGGAAAACTCCTCTGGAGTTCAGTTGTCCCTGCTTGTAACTGTCTCTCCAGTGGACTGTAACACTAATTAAACATTATCTATGTCTGTATGCTTTAGTTTGACAGAGTTAATTTTTTTCCAGTGGACATAACTTCCTTCAGGATTAGACGAACTGAACAAAAGCTGAGCCAATATCTTCTGAGAAGCAGAAAAAAGGCTTTTATGAGAGACCACTTGTGTTGTAGTCTTTCTCTGGGTAACTGTTTTTTTCTGGTACATTTTCTAATTGCTGAGAAACCTCTATCTTTGCCTCAAAGATATGGCAAAAAGTTTCTCAGTGAAGCGTGAGTCTGGGTCACTGACAAATATATTCCCAAATATTACAGGGTCAGAGTGAGTTCCACACTACTGTTACCAGCAGGTATTGGCTCCTTTCTAATATGAACTCTGGAAAAAATTGCATTGCTGACTGTGCTCTAACACCTCTGCTCAACAGCAGGTATTGCTTATACTTTTTATGATTATGGTTTCAGCTTGTGAAAGATTTGTTTTTACTTTAGCCTTTTTATTTTTTGACTTCCATGTGCAATTCTCTGTCTTGTGTTCTGCCTTTTATTTCTCTCAATTAGTAATTATGTTTGGAATTTTTAGTCACATGGGAACTAGATACTCAAATCCCATTAATGTTCAGTTAGATGGACAGTTCTAATGGACATTCAGTTCTTATGGAGGCCCAGTGAAAACCTCAGTCATTATTTTTAACCGTGTTCTAATCTAACACAATATGGCTCTTTCTTCAAGCCTAAATTAATATTTTTTTTCTCTTTTTCTTCCTTTAATTAATGTTGACAGGACTACCCATTTAAATTTTAACTCAGCATATATTTATGCCATGATTTCATTAATACTGTTGTGGTTTTTAAATGTTTTGTCCACTCTTTACAGACAAAAGTTGGCTGACAGATCATACTGACACTATATAGGCCTAAGCAATCCATATAACTTTTTCCAAGTTAATTTCTTTCCAATCACACTGAAATTACTACAAGAAATCCAAAATTGTCTTCAGTGGAAATTAGATGGCAGGGTTAATGTTTCTTAATTTCTTAAGGTAAAGAAGTCTTCAATCCAGGCTGATGTTTTTGTGTTGTTTGCCTTGAAGAACACAGAACAGGGAAGAGAAGTATGGAGAAATTTATCAACCTGGGTCCAAAGAAGCGCTCTTTCAAAACAATTTTTCATATGTATTTTATTCACTTTACCTACTTACTCCCTAAATATTTATTTATCTTACTGGCCAAAACTTTGAAGTATCAAACTCCTGGTGGCTATATCAGTCACTTGTTAAATGTGACTTTTCTCAAATTTGTGTCAGCAGTTATTATTGTACTGCAAGTCTGAAATTACATTAAAATAGTAAATAGCTAATTAAAATTTAGCCTAGCATTTCTTTAGCTAAACAGGCCTCTCATTTCTTCATTTTTCCTTCCGAAGGAGTTTTCAAGATAATAAAATCATCAACACTTCCTCAATTCACTTCATTTTAATTAAGAACTCATTCAGGCCTATCTTTCCCACCTTGCCAGAAAAAAAAAGGGAAAAAAAAAGGAAGATGTCATTAAGATCATGATAGAAAAGTTACATATTGCCCTCATACATGACATTGAATATTCTCTTTACTTCACTGTCTCTTTAGGAGCAATTAATTTCTTTCAAAATTATTTTTGTGCCTTTTCTAAGTTACAGCCTAAGCCTGAACCTATTCTTTAATCAGCATAACCATGAGTCTGGCTCCCATCACTGTTATTCTTCATTACAGCTCTCCTTTCCTTTTGATGTTGGGTTTTTTTTTTACTGCTTCTGAAAAACACTAATTGCATTTCAGTGCTGAAAACTTAAAATGTAATAAAAATACTAATTTATTTAGATTGTTCTTTTCATGTGGAAAACCACTTAGTTGAATTTGCATCAATATTCTAGTACAATTGTACCTGGAAAACCTCCCACTGAAAACAGTATGTATGACGAAAAACATTATTTTGTCAGTATCGTTGATTTCCAAAACACAATCTTTGCAAGCATGTTTATTTAATACAGCTATTTACCACACAGGTATTGTTGGTCACATGTAGGATTTTTCTTTCTATCCTTCTTGCTGACAAGCAGATTTTTTAATCATAAGCCACCAAACCCTCCCTCTCTAACCCAAGCACAGTTGTCCCTGTTCTGTGTTGACACAGATGGCCATTTTCCATCATACATAAATTTAACACAGTGTTTCTCATTGCCTTTCCCATTCAGCAGGCCACACACAGAGTCTTAGACAATGTGACATACAATTAACATATTCCTCGGGCCAAGGGACAAATAGTAAGAACATATTTTACCTATTTACTTCCTCATTCAGAAGTTTCAAGAGCAGACTAATCAGGAGGTCCCTTTTAGTCAAAGAAGAGCTTTGTTTTGGGTATCCGTGTCCAGGTGCTGGCAGTGGGTGGGCTGCAGGGATGGTCTCTGTGAGGAGAGGCCAAGGGCTGCCCCATGCCAGACACAGCCAGCTCCATGGACCCACCACAGGGCACAGCTGAGCCCTTCAGCCAGGTGGTGCCTTGGGGAAAATATATATAAGAAAGGGCAGAATGCCTTGCAGGAGTAAGGAAAAAACCAATACAATGAACACCAAGGTCAGAGAAGATGGATGGGAGGAGGTGCTGCAGCACCTGGAGCACATATTTCCCGGTAGTCAATGGAAGTTTTGGAAGTGATCATGGTGAAGCAGGTATTTCTTGCAGTCCATGCAGAGGACCACACAAGAGCAGGTAGACATTTCCTGAAGGAACTGCAGCCTGTGGAGATGGGTAGGTTTATCCAGAAGGACTGCATCCCATGGAGAGGACCCACATTGGAGCAGGGGAAAAGTGTGAGGAGGAGGGAGTGGCAGACAGGAGCTCAACTTCTCATTCCCCCATCCCCCTGTGCTGCTCGGTGGGGGGCAGGAGCTAGAGGAGTCAGGAATGAAGGAGCAAAGTTGAGCCTGGGAAAAAGAGGGGTTGTAAGGAAGGCATTGTTATAATTTGACTTTGTTTCTCACCATCCAAACCTATTTTAATTGACAATAAATTAAATTAATTTTCCCCAAGTCAAGCCCGTTTTGCCCATGACAGTGATTGCTAAGTGATCTCCCTGTCTTTATTCCAACCCATGAACTTTTCCATCTTATTTTCTCTCCCTGTCCTGTTGAGGATGGGAAGTGAGAGAGCACCTGGGTGGACATCTGGCAGCCAGCCAAAGTCAACCCACCACAAGCTTTTACATGTCCTTGGTCCCAGGGTATTTACCCAAGTTACGATCCTAGTTCAGGAGCAAGTTTGTAGATTTCTCCCAGATGAACAGATAGCTTGTTCTCCAGGGACAAGTTGGAAAGTTGGTTTTGGTTTGTTTAAGTAAGGCTATTTTGAACTATATGATGTTCCTTTATTGCAGAGTAGCACTATGTAAGTACATAGCAAATAAGACGCATTGTACAACAGTGATTAAGTAAGCATAGTGTGTTACAGTAAACAGGTTCATTGTATTAGCAAAGGGTAATTTTGCACATGCTGATGTATCACCAATCTGCAGGATTTTGTGTGTCAAGAAATGAGATAGTTATAAGCTTCTTATTTTTACCACTTTATCAAAGTGCATCCACTGGAACTGTGCATACAAGTGGAAACCACTTCTCCTGGAATGTGGCAGTATGAAATATTATTCACTAACCATTCCCATTACTCATGTTAGATAGAAGCAGGATGGCATCAAAGGAATCTAACTGCAGAGACTCGAGTGGTGAATAAAACTAATTAGAGTCACATTTAATATCTTTATGTGGTTTATGTCAAACTAACAGTATGTCTGTACTTCCCATGGCAAGTAATAGGTCTCTTAATTTTTCCACAATAAATCACTATAGTTCTCCATCTCGGATAACACTTGAATAATGTGAAATTACAAGAATTTTGTTCGAGAAGTATTTAAATCTTCTGTCTACCTTGCCAGAAGGAATGTTAATGTATAAAACCAGTTTTATGGTTAATGTTTCTGTCTGAGGTGTGAGATAATAATAACTTCTATTTTCAGCACCAATATAGACTACATATATTACTAAAAGAACCATGTTACTTATTATAAATAGGCTAGTTTAAAAAGAACCCTCACTGATAATAAGAGAAAGGGCTTTCTTCCATTTTCTCTTATATAGGACTTATGCTACGGAAATAGAAAAACAATTCACCAGAATCAATGAAGTCACTCTGGGTTTAGACCATTATTAGTCAGAGCAAAACTCAGATCACTGGGTATAAATACCAGGAAATAAACTCCAGTATTTTTCCTCATTTTTCCTCAGGTGATCTGAATTATTGACTTTTAGATAAGGACAGTTTTCCTATGCTTAAACACCTACAAAAAACCAAAATCATAAGGGAGTAAATATGCCGTGCAGTTCCTCTCTGTAAAAATACATGATAAATAAGATATATGTGAAAGGTGATCCCAATTTACCTTGGAAAAGGCAGACCTGTTAAATATTATGAAAGGAATTTATCTACAAATTAGGCACATTAATGTTAATCATTCATATGAGAGATAGGTACCTCAAATTCACTTTAAAGATGATGGAGAGAAATAGGCACATTGTATCTATCCTACAATAGGACAGAATAGGTTCTCAAAATAGGTGAAATGAAAAGCCATGTGCTATTTTTCCCCATCCTGATTTAAACAAAAGACTAAGAAGGCTGATTTAGAGTTAGGTGAGACCAGTTAAATCAGATTAGATCAGCTCTGTCCTATGTTTTTAAGAGACACCTATATGTAGATATATGGCACCAGGGCTGTTACAGATCTCTATTTAATAATATTTCTAATTAATATTCCTATTTCACACTAGTTAGCATCAATTGGTATTAATATTTAGTACTAGGAAATAGTAAATGTCTGCAAAATAATCAATAGAACAAAACCAACTTTCTCAAAATTCTCACAAAATCAAAAAACAATCTACGTTTATATCTGAGTAAAGTTTGTTCCGGTTGTAATTACATTGATGAATGTTGTAGATCAAATCTTCCTTATTTAGGAAACTCATTGTCATTGTTGGGAGGGAATTTTCTTTTGTTTCCTTGTGTTCACCCACACACATGCAAATGAAATTTTGAAGTGTTTACTCCTTATAAAACACTGCAGTTGTGCATTTCATGAAACATACAAGCAAGGATCTAACACAGTCACTAGCTATGTATACGCTAAAGAACTGTCACATTATTTTTAGCATCTTTCAACAAGCTCCTGTACAATAATTTGCATGTCAAAATGCCTTATTTCAAAATTGTTAACTTCTTAGAGTCATTTATGTTCCTTAATGAAAGGTACTGCCAGTGTTTTCCCAATATACAGAATTTAAAAAATCATCATCTTCAAAATGTCAGTTTCATTTTGCAAGACAACTATATATAGGGCATATGGGATTGACATTTTAAAATAATCATGAAAATTAATTACAAGTAGCTGCTTAAATGTAGGTTTAGTATATAACTAGCACTTAATAATGTCCAATAACAGATTTCTGTATAGTCAATCACTTTCTAGAAATTAGTTAACATCTTATTCTGTTTTATTATTTACAAGTTACTTCTTTTTTTTTTTTTTTAAATGTGTGAGGCCAGCTTTAGGAAGTTCCGCATTTAAGACTGAGACACAGATATTTTTATCAGCAATGCTGGACCCTGAAAAAGGTCATTTTGCAAAACCAAGAATTTGTACCTGTCAGTATGAAATTGACATGATGCTTTCTTGTTGGAAGGCAGTGAAGAGCAAGGTAATCTAATCTTCCACCATTATAGGTGAGACGTGCACAAGCCTTTGAAAATATGTTTGCTACATTAATAGAATTTTCCTGGAAAAAACTAAGGGATGCAGTAATAATTCATAATAAGAAAAACTCTTGTATCCTTAAGAATTAAACTTATTTCACCTAATTTTAATAGCAGAACAAGCTTGTTTGCAGACATACATAAATGCATTACTTTTGGATGCATACAAGTGGCAGGCTTTTGAAAATATATTCTTACTCAAACTTTCAACAGCTAGGCATGAAATGTTGAGAAGAGAAACTCAGACTCAAAAGTGTACTTACTGTCAAAAAAACCCAATAAGACCATTATAGGAAGATAGCCTTTTAAAAAGTCATTAAGTATTCCTTTTTAAAAGTCCTCAAGTATTTAAAGCAATAATACCATGTTTATTAACCACCACCTGAAAACTAGCTAGTTTTCTGTTTCCTTGTTTGTTTCTATATTCACGCTACTGAAGCTGCTTCAGAACCTCACTGTGCTCTGGAACAATGCAAGCATCCATTGTTCTAACTGTCTTTTTAATGATGCCTCTCACTTAACCACTAAAATACATGTTGGTTTGATTTCTGTTCTGGCTAGAGATGTCTTCAAGCAAGTTGGCACATACCAATCATTTTCAAAAAACAGGTGCCACATCATAAAGCCTACAGAAAGACTTTTGAAGTCTGCAGAGGAAGTGGCTCTAATTTCATTCCACTGTTCATGAGACTCTAGACATAAAATAGCCAAGTGAAGAGCCCTGATATTTATCTTTCCTGATGGGTACTGCTCTATGCAGGCTTCTCCTGAGACATTGCTCCATAAAAGGACCAGCTTTCTGGAAGTAAAAACCCAGTCTCCCACAAAACCCATAGGAACTCCCATGTGGGGCCCATTGTGTTTGGGTTTAATGCAATTATCAGATTTGGCTTTTTATTTCAGCTTCATTGTTGTGCTAAAAATATCAAACTGGGATTACAAAACTAGATGATATTCTCACAGCTGGGCAAACTGTAGACATGAAGACAGCTGAAGACCTTAGAGAATTAATGGAGAAAAAGACGAAGTACTGTAAATGCTGGCCATGTCCTTTAAGCATTGTAGTTTGATTAATTCTTAGCACAATAATTTTTTCTTCCAGTACCAGGAATATGTGATTTATAACTGGGAGAAGTGAAAGAGCAAAAGAAAAGAATAGGTAGTAAATAAGTTTTGCCCCTTGAAGATTAAGTGCATCATATCAATGCAAAGGTTTACAAACCTTAACAGTTTGTCTACCAGATGTGTGTTTTTAAAATAGGTGCTTAATGGTGTCACTGAGAGTAGATTGCAAAATTGCATTCTGTTATAGAAAAAGTGTTTTGCAATCTTTTCCCTTGATGCCTAAAAATTTGTTTGCTGGCACCTGTAATAAGCTGTCACCTGCAGATGATTCACAATATGATCCACCACAGCTTGTGCAAGGTGAACAGCACATCCGAATTACTCTCTAATCAGTTAATTGAATCCTTATTAAGCAATATATTGACTTTGTGTTGCTCTTTTGACCTATAAATCATTATTACGAAGTACTGATCCCTCTTTTCATACTTAATTGGTCTGCTCTACGTCTGCATTTTTTAACTATTAGAGATCACTTAGGTATCCATTTTCTTGCTATTTATATCATTATTAAATATGATTGATACATAGCAGATACCCAATTCAAACTGGGATTAAAAGTTTTCTCATCTTTTTGTCATTTTGTCTTCAGATGGGTGTTACACATACACAATGCCCTAAAGAGGCACCACTTGAAATGTCTGGATTTGATCTAGGCAAGACAGAGGAAAGGTAAGTAGAAGTATTACTATCTCATTTTGCAAATAGGGAATCTCAAAAGATTAACTACTTTGCACTGGGTCTCATACCTCAGACTTGTGAGATTTGGTTCCTTCATCACAAGACAAAGCCTCTTTGAAATTCTGAGTTTTCTGGCATTCGCTTCTTCACAATGTCATCTCCCATAAACCAGAAAAGTAAGGAAAGTTTAGTGGATTTTTTTATTCCTTTTGATGGGGAAGGTGTTTGGGAGTTTTGTGGGTTTTTACTGTTGTGTGCAGTGAGTCATAATGCCCTGAACACGCTCTGGAATAACATGAAGCAAATGTTAAAGTCAGTGTCATAAGCATCATCCTCATCATCTGACACATTAATTATGTTCTAGGGTAGTGTTAGAGAATAAGACAGAACTGCTGGAGTCCAGCCTTGCTCCCACAGAATTTTTCACAGGATCAGACTCAAGCTGTGGAAAGTCAATTCATTTTCCTTTTCTTGTCTTGGCAATATTGACATAAACCTTTTTCATAAGGAATAAGAGACAGACAAGACCTACTAATTGGGAGGGGGGGAAAGAGGAGGTCTTTCATTATCAGCACAAGCTGTGCTGCCTCATAAACAGTGAGTAATCAAATCTAATAAAGATAAACCCTTGAATTCCTGCTGCTCTACTGCAGCAACACACTGTGAAGGCTTCAGGCACTGATTTGGGGGAGACTGAATCCAAACATATGGAGGGACTGCCAACAGACATACAGGAGAAAAACAAAGCTGAACTCCTGCATCTCTATTTCCTGCTGCCTCTCTCCTGCCTTAGGCTGCAAAGCCATTTCAGATGCTGATTTCTAACAACACACAAACAATGAAAAAACAGCCTTAAAAATGAGTCTTAGCATACAAAGAGATTCTCTTTAAAGAAGCCAGAGAATTTGGTATGGAGTAAAATGGGACTGGCAACTTAAGGCAGAGACAAGTGTAAAGTGAGTGTGATTAACTGCCTTTCCTCTACAGAAATTTTGAGATTTAAGGTTCAACTTCCAGAAGTCCTGTATATATGCAAAAAATCATTTCTCATGCTGAAACAACATTTCCCTGAGAAACAGGGTATTTTTGTACCATTTCTGTAAGACATAAACTGCATGATATCCTTCAAGATATGACTGGAGGGAACCTGATAACAAGTATTTTGAGAGCTGATATGGCTTCAAAATTTAATTTAACCATTTCTACATCCCTAACCATGACTGTTGGAGGGAAGGAAACAAGGAAGAAATTTCAAAAAGATGCAAGGAGGAGATAAATCAGGATAAATGTATGGGCCCTGCAATTCCATCTGTATTTCAATGGGAGTTGTGAAACCAGAATTTGAATCATTAAAAAATTAAAAGATAATACAGAAACAGAAGGAGAATGCTTGGCCATGGTCATGTATCTAATTGCACCAAAATACAGGAAAATGTTTAGAATGACAAAAGTGTGATTCAAGCTGGATAAGCCTATTCACAACAAAGCACTGAAGCAGATTATTTAGTAGGTTGTGGGGGTCTCCATCATTTGAAGTCTTCAAGATACACAGAACAAACATCTGACTGTAATGATCCAAGGACAGTTAATCCTGCCTTCAGAAAGATGATCTGTTTCAAGGTTCTCTCATCTCTGATTCACTAAGACACATTGTTTGTTAAATGCACTCTTTTCAGAAAAGCATGAACATATTTAGTGTTGTGCCATGACAAGGAGTCTAGCTACATGATGTGTTTAAGTGGGAACAGTTGCTTTCTCATTAACCTCAGCAGAGAAAGGAACAGCGAAATGGAATTCTATTTCTGTTACCTATCTTTGCCTTCAGTTTTTTCATGATCCATCAGCCTGTTCATGATGTTATACGAGCAGCAGCAACACAGGTCAAGTGCTTATGGTTCAACTTTGTAAACCTAATAACTAAATACCTGAGTATGAAGAGATATGCTTTTGTATAATACAAGGAGGGCTCCTCCACGTGAAAAATTTCATGTGAGAAGTTAAAAATGGTGAAATACCACTACTTCAAATATTGTAAAGACAAGTGTCTTTTAAAACATCTTCAGAAATAGTCACTCACTGTTCTGTGATATTGAATAAGAGTCTCACAGTTGGCAAAAACATCTTAAGTGCAAAATCTGTTTTTTCCATTACTGTGAGAAAAAAGTAAAAAGCCTTGGGGTTTGGGTGTTTTTTGTTTTGTTTTTGTTTTTTGGGGGGGTGTTGGTTGTTTTATTTTTTCCCCACAGAAATCCCAAAGTACTGCCATTCTGTACCCCACAGTATAGTTCTCTTTTTAAGTTAGATATGAAGATTTTATTTCCAAGGCTAATAAACCTCAACCTAATTAAATATAAGGGTAAGCAAAAGAAGGAAGCAACATTGGAAAAAGACTAAACTCTTGAATATCAATCAAATTAAAATATCTATATTAAACTGGCTTCACTCATCCCTAAACACTGGTACCTACTTATCAAATCTCTTTCTACTAAATACATCAAAGAAACTGGAGCACTGCCAAACCTAGATACACTAAAGCAGATATGCTTGACTATACTGAGACAAGAGACAGAGGATTTTGTGGGATTTTTGAAAGAGATTACATCCACTAATGCCACAGAAGAACATCATGATTTACATTATTACAGAGGAGTGCCAAAGGAATTAGTAATCATCGAACATTTATTCTAAAGTGTCACAAGAAACTCTTTAGCAATCACCTACCAGAAAAGCACAAGTTCAAAAATTTGTCACATACAGAAAATGTCATAGTACGAAATGAAAAACTTTGTTATCTGCAGTGTAGTTAACCCTCTGCCAACTCACCACATTACAAACTTGAGCTCCATTCTAATTACTACCCACGATGTCCTGGAGACCAAAGCATACAACTTATGCAGCAGCTTGTATGATGTTGTTTGTTTAGCAGAGACAAGAAAGGGTGTGAATTATACCTGAGTAGAAACGCTGTCACCTTAGCCAATAAAATTAGATTCTCACCTGGCAGAAGCCTTGTTAATTGTCCTGAGATTTGATGTCTCTTTTTACTACAGGCTGTTATGAGTTTTGGATTCGATCACTCCTCATCTTTCATGTTGCCATAGGACTGCAAGGAAGGAAAGATTAATTAAGGGAGCAGAAAGTATGAGAGCAAAGGGAACATAAGGTAGGTCAGAAGCAAGTGCTTTGCTAGTGCTTTGCTGGGAAAGAAGCGGCCGGGGCCCTGGGGGCATCAATGGGCCTTGCTGTCCCTGCCCAACCCCTCCATGGCTCCTCCAACCCTGCCTACAGCCCAGGATCCCATTTCAGCCCCCTGGGGCATGAGCCCCTGCCCCAGCAACGATGCAGCAGGGCCGGTCTCCAGCTTCCCACAGCTCTGCCCATCCCCAGGGAGGTGCACGATGCCTGGGGCTGGGGCTGTCCGCAGTGACACCAGATGCCCTGCTCCTGGCTGGGATGGTGGGACAGGTCCTGGCTATTAGGCCCTGCCCTGACAAACCCCATGGGAAACCCTCACCACTCCAGGTTCTCAGGGAGTGCCTGTCCCCTGCAGTGCCCTGACAGAGGTGAGAAAGGTCAGGGTTCAGGTTCTGTCTTGAAACTAGATTGAGATATTTTGTCCAGTTACTGTTCACATGAGTAGGAAAAAGGAACAGAAACAAAGATTTGCACACTTGACTATGAGCCCCAACATCTACTTCACACAATTGCACAGCCTTTTTCTCCTTTCTCTGTCCTCTTACCTTCAGTTCTCTGTTGCACTGTGGTTCAGCAACAGTACATAAGAATTAAAGATGACACTTTTCCTAAAGTCTACCACACAATCTGCTGTATTTCCTTGTTTTCATAATTTCTTGCAGACAGTGTTAAGAGAGATGCTCACTGTTCTGGACCCTCACTTTACCCAGGCACCGCACAATGCACAGAGAGCAGGGTGCCATATGCTGAGATAGCTTGCTCTTTACTCTAAAAACATGTTTTCTAACATGAAAGTAATATGTCAGTCAGTGCCTTGGTCGAAACATGACCCAATATTCAACATATCCTTTATCAGGTCTAGCCCAAAAAGTGTTGTTTCCCAGTAGAAGAACAAAGCACTGGGATCCAGATGTGCAACTGATATCAGTTGTTTTAGATCTGTTAAGGATAATGCTATAATGATCAAAGCAGGATGTAACTCTTGCCACCCCTCTCTGCTTGTTTTAGCTGTTCTGGCTTCAGTGGCCTTATTTTAAAAAGTCATTTCAGCATCTAGAAGAACTATGGATTCTAACTGTATTCCCAATTTTAAGTAAAGAAAGAGATCTGAAAGGAGCAATTGAAAGTTATAATCTGCATCATTCTTAAACTTGCATTTATATATGAAGGAATATATAGAGTATAAGATGATTGAATCAGTTAGGGCATAAATATATGGGCCTACATAGGTTCTTTCTCTGAACAAAATATTTATATCTAAAATGTTTTAACACTGCATTTATTATTAGTGTAAAGCCTTGAACCCAAATACCACTGCTACTTGAATGACAGAGTTCAAAAATACACAATTTGACTTACACGTTAGATATTTCAACTTGATCTTAAATTCCTATTCAACTCTTTCGTGGTTAAAAATAATGGATCACCAATAGACCTTTAAATTCATTCGATATGATATTATTAAACTTGTATCAAGTGGAAAATAAGAAAGTTAATCGAAGACATATGTATAAAGTACTTCATGTGTAATCCTACATCATTATGGTCAAAGTCTTTTTAAGAGGGGCCCCATTTCAGTCTGTAACTCTATGTTTTCAACATAGTAATGAAAATAAGCTTCCAAGGAACAGCTATATGGCCTATTTTAGAAACATTTGTCTAAAAGCCCTCACTGAAGCCCATACACCACCCTCAGACAGCAGCACAGTGCTGCGAGTTTTACAATACCAAAACAGAATTTGATGCGGCTGTTCCCACTAACTCAGACTGAAGCATCATGAAAAAAAATGCCAAAGCACTAAGGTTGAGATTTAAGGAAAAACAATTTCTTTTCAGATCAGATACCTGCTGCTTCCAATTTAGATATTGGATAAACTATCTGAAATGAAAGCAGCTGACTGAAATTGAGTGTTTTTCTAACCTCCTCTAATTAGAATCAGCTAGTTCAGTGCATCTCTAACCAGAATCACCTCTTCTTCTTTGCCTGACCAGGGTGACTTGCCAAACGGGAAGTGTGAATGTTGTCAAGCAACATCACAGCCTCCAGATAAGGAATGAAGGCTTTGAGAAACTGTGAACACCCTCTGGGGAAGAAATTAGACTTGTGAACTTAGAGGGGGGAAAAAAGGCATACAAACGGTTTAAGCAAGAACTGAAGACAGAGGTCAACAGGGATGTTTCCAACTGGAAATCACCTGCTGGGGAAAAAATTAGTTTTGAACACCTAACACAAATCAATGGAGTAGATAGGAAACATTCTAAATTATTCATCTTTGTCAGGAAATCCTGGTTTCTATCTTCTGTGGCTCCTCAACTCAAAGTTTGTTACTGAAAAAGTATAAACTGAGATGAACTGCAGTCTAATAAGAACAAAATCATAAGAACAGAAAACATAATGCTTTTGAGCACCCATGTAGCCTGTATCCCATTTATGAAAGGGGCTTGTACTAAATGTGTGGTGAGAGAGCTTAAGAATAGCAAAAGCATAGATTGCTACTGTCTCTCACTACTTTTCTAGTTTCCAGCAGTCTGTCATATAGAGGCATATTTTATTTAAAAGCTGCATCTGCATCCTGTTTGATAGCCCTTGATTGATTCTTCATCCATGAATTTGTCCAAGATATTTTCAAACCCATTTATACAGGGAGCCTCCGCAGGAGCCTCTGGTGATGAGTTCCAGAATTTTCCTGCACGCTGTGTGAAAGAGCACTTCCTTTTCTTTGATTTATACCTGCAGCCTGACCATTTCATCTGATGCACCACTAGACTGTTGTTATAAGAAAAGGCAGATAATTGTTCCCTGTTACATTTCTCTGTGCTACTCCACCATAACCCCCCTCAGCTGTTTTCCAAACTGAAGAGTCCTCATCTGTTGAAACTCTTTTCATCCTGTACTATGTCTTGCTGGGATGGAGTTAATATTCTTCATAGCAGCAATACGGTGCTGTGTTTTAGATCTGTGACCAAAACAATGTTGATAACACAACAATGTTTTAGCCACTGCTGAACATTGTTTGCACAGTGCCAAGGCTTTCTCTGTTTCTCCCTGTGCCCCCACGACGAGTAGACTGGAGATAGGCAAGAGGCTGGGAGCAGATGCAGGCAAGACAGCTGAACCAAACTGGTCAGAGAGGTATACCACACCATATAATGTCATGCTCAGCAATAAAATCGGGGGACAATTTTTCTTAAGCAGCCATTGCTCAGAAACTGACTGAGCGTCGGTTGGCTGGCAGTAAGTGATCACGTTTGCACCACTTGTTTTCTTTCCTTTTTTTTTCCTTCCCCCTTCACTTATTAAACTGCCTTTAACTCAACCCATGAGTTTTCTCGCTTTTGCCGTTCTGATTCTCTCCCCCATCCCAGTGGGGCAGAGTGAGCAAGAGACTGGTTGGGGACTTACCTGCCGGCTGAGGTCAACTTACTACACATATGCAAAGTGCTCCATACTTTTATCCATCCTGGGTGCTCCACGTATTTTCTCATTTGCTGTATTCTATTTCATTATATTGAGGATGATTTAAGTAAATAGAATGTTTTGTATTGCAGAAAACCATTTAATCAAAGCAGTGGATTTTCTAAGACCAGGAACATCACCGAATGGTTTAAAACTACACAACATATGAGAATAGCAAAAGGTAACTCATTCCCCAGTTGAGCTATTGCCACATACCCTCCATAATTTTCTACCTACTAACTCCAGAGACAGGATTATACACATACGTGGCTCGTTCTACACAGTGCAGTTGAACTCAAATACAGACAGGAGTTTTCTTTCTCTATCCCAAGTTCCCTTTTTATCATAGAATGGTTTTGATTCAAAAGGACCTTTAAAGATCATCTGGTTCCAGCCCCCTTGCCATGGGCAGGGACATCTTTCACTAGATCAGCTTGCTTAAAGCCCCATCCAACCTGACCTTGAACCCTTCCAGGGACGGGGCATCCACAGCTTCTTCGGCCAATTTGAGTGTGTGACACCACTCTCATAGTAAAGAATTTTTCCTTCTATCTAATATAAATCTGCCCTTTTTTGGCTTAAAACCATTACCCCTTGCCCTATCGTTACATCATGGGAGCAACAGTAGATTAAAAACAAAATAACAGTCAGTGAGGAGGATTATGCCACGCAGAGAACAGCATTTACAGCATTTACACTAATGTTTACTATCTAGGACACAAATCATATTCAAAAGTAATATTTAATGCAAATCTTGAGTAATATTTAATGCAAATCAGCTACATTTTCCCCTAGGATAAAAGCTTATGTGCTAAACAAAATTGCAATGACCTTTGTGATCTAGTTATCACCAGGCTGGAATTCTGGTAAGCAAAAGCTACCATTTCAAGAAAAATCTGGTTTCTGAAAAGCTGTTAAATTTTGTGCTTTGGGAAGATGGAGAAGAGCAGTTAACAAAGACATGTCAAATCTGTAGTTTATACTTGTTTTTCATCAACTTCTTCAGCATATATTATATTCTAAAACTATAATATGTAATGTATGCACATACATTCTATGAGTTAACTATTAATTTTATATCATTGCAGCTTTGCAAACATTTTACTTTAGATCTTGGCTGCTCTTTTGAAGGACATTTCTCCACACATCCCATTTACTGAGCTTCAGTTCATCACAGGGTGGAGTGAAACGGTATCATAGTGTCTGAATTCCTTTTACATGACCTAAGCCAAATTATATATATTTCTGGAGATTTTCTATTCTCCAGTTGTTATTGGGCATTCGGTCCACAGGACCAGAGTAGAGCAACCTCCATAGCACCTAAACATACATAGTGGGCGCACCACATCCTCATCTCTCCCCATACCCACTCCTACTACACTCATTAATGTAGACATAGCCTACAAAGAAAGCTAAATATAGAAACATATTGTGGAGAGCACCTGTCACCTGTTTTAGTGGCCAGCCCAGCCAAACCACGACAGATATGTTGGTGAGATTCCCTTTCTGATGAAAGATTTTCAGCTAACTTTTGTTAAGTTGTTCCTCACCCACAGTATGTACAAGGGTTCTTTGCTAAAACAGGCCTCCTGCATATGTAGAGATATTGGGATGTTCCCTGCTGCCTCTTAAGAAGACTGTTTCTTGAGCATTCTCTGCAAGCGACTCTTCAAATTCTGTTCTAACCTTCAGACTTTGTCTTTAAGCTCAAGCTGCCATGTTTTATGGGCTTTCTTTTTCTTCTCATTTAGACGAGCTTTCAATTTTCTATAATGCTGCCACTTCCTTACGATAGCTTCCTTAACATTTCTATCAAGTCAGGCAGGACCAGTAAAAACTGGACCTATTTTAGTTTGGTTTTTTTTTCTTTTGTTCTAGTTTGTACGTTTTATATGACTATTACTAATAGCAGGCATTTATATAGTACTTTTCTTCAACAGATTTCAAAGTGCTTTAGGAAGGAGATAAATAGCACTAGCTTTGCTCTTGAGAAAGTGAAACTCAAGTAGTGAAATAGCTGCCTCTAAGCCTTTAAATAAACCACGAGAGAACAAGGAATAAAATCCTCCTCAGTCCCAATACTCATTACATCGCATGCACCAACAGGGTGGAATACATATGCATGTTTACACACTGTAGTGAGCATCCATCCAGCCATTTCAGCTTTGCTATACAAGTCCTTTAGAACCATACATGGATTAGTGGGCACTAACAGCAATGCAGACAAACAGCAAAATGTATCTAGGATAGATCAACAAAAGCAGACAAACAGCAAAATGTATTTAGGATAGGTTAACAAAAGCAGTCTTGACTTTTAAATAAATAAATAATTATATTTTTTTTTAAAAGGAAACAGTTGCTGCAAACTTCCTCCTGTACTAACAAACAATGAACTGTAATGGCTAAACCTGGGTGTTTTTAAAAATACATTTAATTTTCAGTACTGTGGCAGGACCATTTTCAGACTGGAACCGTTTCAGACTGGGACATGGTAAAGTCAGTTTCACAGTGTTCCTTGGTCCATAAAGGAAACTTTTGAAATATCATTCAAAGTGCAACCTTTAATTAAAAATAACCATAAGAGGCACCAAAAGGAGAAAGCATATGAAAGGGATTTATGCTAAATGACAAACATTGACAGCAGACTGACCAAGGTACACTGAAATGTGTTGGAATCCAATTTTAAAACAACTCATTGGACCTCATTGTCTATTACATGAAGGCTTCTTCACACTGCTTGGATGGAGAAACAGCCGTAAGTTAAATAAGAATAAAACTTATTGCCACTAGCTAATCCTTGTCACTATCACTTAGTGAAAGTGGTGCAGGTAATCACTTCATTGTGAGATCTATTATAGCTCAACTCCAGCTTGAATTTAAACAAGCAGCAGAGAAAAGGGAGACAAACTAAGAAGGAAGGAGAAAGGGATGTAGCAGGGTAGAAATTCACATTTAATGTTTAAAAAAAACCCAAAAGTAAAAGCTGGAAACAGAAAGAAATTCAAATACTACAGAAGTTCAAACAGATGTAGTAAACACATTTTCATCTGGATTTCAGCATGTTACTTGATATCACTGTATAAAATTTTGTGCAATAAACAAAGATTTTTGTTTTAGTTCCTGAAATTATATTTTGTAGAGTCATAAGGTCAAACATGCAAGTAGAATGTCAGAACAAAACTGAAATCTCTGCCAACTTCTTTTTTAAGGAAGTGTGCAGTTTAGGCATAGTTGGTTTTGGTCCAACCCCAACTTAAAGAATTGCAATCATTACAACAGGCCAGGCCATTTTTCTGGGCTAGGGGCTTCTGCAGAAGCTGTATTTCTAGGACACTTTAGATTGTATGCGTCCTGAGATCGTCAAGATCATTAGTACATTACAGCTTTATTCTGACTTTTAAAAAATGTGTATGTTCTTAAATCACATTCATTGGTAAGCAAGAAATATTTTGAGCTTAAATTCTTTTGAAGACAAGACACTTGTAGTTCTACCATCATTTACCACGATGCCCCCAAAAGACTGACACTATGAACTGTCTCAGGTACTCTTAGTGCACCTGTAAGCAGACCACCCTCCCCTCTTCTATTTACATACAGCTCTTCCTGGTTGAATTGTTCCTAAATAATTATGAAACAGCATTTATGGTATTCCCAACATGTTACAGACTTCTCTTATGTCCTTTGTGTGTCTTTTACAACACTTTTTAAAACTATAGTTCAGGAGAGGAAAGTTGTGTGAATGCCATAACCTCTTTAAAATGAACAAAGACCATAACTAAATATTATTCTTGCTGCATCAGTCATGTTTTCATAAACCAGAGCTGTGATAACAAGTTTTACTGTTAGCTTAGCAGTCTCACACTGCTAAGAGTATGCATACTCATCATTTTTACTTCTTCCTAAAACTATTTTTCTTTCCATGAGGCCATTTACAATTGCCATTCTAAATTTCATTGCTTCTGTGAGCTCCTGTTCCTGAGAAACATAAACACTTACCTCATTGCAACAAGTGATGAACTACAGCATGATTTTAAAGTTTTGTATTTTAAACAAATACTTGGTATAAATCAAATCTTGGAGTTTAAATCCAATTCAGACTACGTATTATTGACTTTGAGACTTCATGGCAACAAAAATACTTGACTGATATATCACAAAAATTATTCCTTTCTGTTCTTGATCATAGCAGCTGTGCTGAGAGGAAACACCATAACTGATGGGGCCCATGAGAGAAAGTTGTTACACTATTCTGTATTCATTACTGAACCTAATTACTCTCAGATTACAATGCAAAATGCATCTGCTTTAAATGACATTCTAGTAATAGACACGCAGAGTGAACCAAATAGCTCTTCCTAATGTCATACAAGTGATTTCTTCTTCAAGAGGGTGAATGGCATCCATATGCACATATATATTATTCACAACAATTTAACAGTTTAACACTAATTATTCACAGCAGTTGAATGGGGTTTTTTCATGCATCCAATAATGCCTCAACATTGTAAGTGACACCTGTATTAATGGATCCAGGAGTGCATCCATGTTCTCAGGGTCAGGCACTCCCACAACCACCCACTCCCAAACCAGTCTGAAAAACTGGTGGTGGCCCAGCCTCACTTTTCACTCCATCTCTGTGGCTCCTGGTTTCCATACAAATAAAATACAAGCATGTTGGCTAGATGGGAGAAGCAGAGCCCTTCAGTGAAACGCCAGATCAGGACAGTGGAGGAACTGTGTTTCTTGCACTTGCCTGTGTAAGCGCTGCAAATAGAGGAGTGGATTCATCTGGAGAGTCCAGTAACTTCAAACAGAAATTGAACTAATTGCCACTTAGCAAGGTTGTTCCTGTTCTTGGATTTTTTTTCACTTTTTATTTATAGTTATTGCTCCAGTTTGCCTAAAATAACAATAACTTTCAAATTCCATTTTAGAGGGATTTAGAATCTCTTACAGAATATTCAAGGGCCAGCTATTCTAATACTACATCAGCTAAGACAGAAAATTGAGGTTATATTTTTGGGAGGAAGTTTCATCTTTTTCTGTTTTTTTTTAATAGAAAAATTTCATGTCTCAAAGAAGGATCAAGAACAAGCAGTAAACAGTGTCCATATTAGAATCTTTTGGCATGGATCCCGTAACTTAATAAAAGCAATCTACTAGAAGAAATGTTTTGTGTAGGTTAGAAGTTGTACGCTAAAGTTTAGCCTGCAGTGAATTTGTACTGATGAATTACAAACCACTCTAAATTGTAGTGTAAACAACTGTAATGGAAATCCTGATTTCAGAAGTTTACTAGCATATGACAGAGCACCACTGTAATAAGGACTTTTCATTTGCACATAGCTCTTCATTATTTTATTAAAATCTTTTAAACATGCTCTAAATAAACTTAGCCACTCTTAATACTAATATATTGCATTTTCTGGTTGGGTTTTTTTTTTTCAGAAATAATTCTGTTTTACATTAAAATTACCTAGGTTATTTCAACACAACCATACTATAAATTGTGTCTCACTTCACACTTCTCACAGGACCTCTTTTCACTGAAAATATTATCTACTGCTCCCTACTTACTATAAAAAGCCAGTTTCTATGATTAACTGAGCTTGAGAAAGACTAGTTTAGTTTGAGTAACTCTAGAACCTCTAGATAACATCAGCACAGGAGATTCCTTATTTGCCTTTTTTTGTCCTTGGTATCAGATCACTTCCACTTTCCTCTACAATCCTGGATTTTAAATATGTGGTAATTCTTTCTAGTTGCACTTTCTAGTACTTTCTAGTTGCACCAATGAAAATGAGAGTATTAAAACAGGAGAGGCAGAAAATTGATTGTAAGAGTTGAAAAGAGTGGGGAATGTTAAAATGTGTGAATGCAAAAATAGTCAATATAAGAGCAAAAGACTTCCACAGCACACGTTACTTTCAAAGGCAAATATAAGACGTTAATCTCTTGTCATACCTTAGTAGTAACATGGGAACACCTGAATGAAAAGAATGTTACAAATTACCAAGCTTAGAACTAGATTTAGAAAAGAAAATTGAAAAATTTGAGACCAAATTCTTCTTCAATTTAAATTATCCTGACATTTAACATGTCTGGAAATGCTGAAAAATTATCCTGTATATATATATATTTGGATTACACAGGAGACATTGATAGAAGCAGATGTTTCAGCAGAAAACTGAGTACTGAAAAGAGCAGATAAATAACAGTCTTCAGCATTCACAGAATTTAATATCATAGTTCTCCCACAAAGAAAAAAAAAAGAGTGGGAGACACATCTGAAATGGGATTTTCAGCATTACTACTTGGAAGCAGAAAGTAAACAGAAAGAGATCTGACTGACAATAAAACCTTCTCAAGCAGTGCAGTGTTGGGGGAGAAATGTATGGGATTTATGGGGTTTCACAGTAGAGAGGACAGTAAAAGGCAGTCTGTGATAAAACAATTCTAGAGGAACATACTTCCGAATGTACATGACATCTGACATTGTGGAAAGGATGCTAATTCTGAAGATGAAGACAGCATTGGAGTTGAAGAGGCACAAAGAGGATTAAGATGTTTTAGAGAACATTTCCCACAAGAAGCAAAACACTGGCTTTCCTATATATAATTCATCATCCCACCTAGTTATTTATAGCTATCATAGATATCTGGTATTCAAAACAGTCTGGATTGATTGTTGACTATGAAGCATGATTGCCTCGTGTAATGTCACATATTGCTTCATTGTTCCCCTGATTAAGAGCACTTGTTTGTTGAATATTTTTAAAGAATCCCCAAATTAATGCAATTGGAAGAAAACTGTCAAAAAACATTTTCAGAGTGTTTAGCTATAGCAAACTTGGATGAATCAGGGAAAAAACAACTATTTATGTCACTAAAATTTTTTCAGTTCATTTTTAGGAATATAATTCAAGAAATTCTACATATCAAAACCAAACAAAAACAAACCTGCAGGGGAAAGGACATAACATGAAACTGTAAGAGAATATTTTTTTCCCACTCTTGCTCTCATTCTCCAACCAGATTCTCTCTCACATCATTCAGAACAATTAAAGGTGATATGGTGATATGTCAAGTTTGGCAGATATATGAGTGGATACGTGTATATACATGATATAATAACAATGTGCTAATGGTGATGATAGCTGGTAATTAAGCATCATTATAGCGTCTTAATGTGTCTTATCATTACTACTCCTATTGACTTGGAAGTAAACGGTGTCTTCAAGAAACATAACCCAACTTGAGGTCTTGCTGGAGGCAGAGATTTACCACTGTATAGAAACAACTTGGCAATACAGGTTGATACATCTCAGATTTACCAATAATTTGATAGCAGTCAAATAGTATTTGTGTTTAGGGAGCAAAGTTTCTTGGTAAAAGAGACAGAGCAGAGTCATCAGTTTTACCACTACAAAGGGGACTTAAAAGTACCTTTATCTCTCCTTAGATCCTAGTGCTTGCTGTAACTTTCTTCCACGCTGCCCATAGAGTGGACTCCAAGGCCATGTCTTCACTAGACAATCATTAAATTTGCAGATGACAGAAGACAGACTGTGTCTGCAGGCCAAAGAAAAAAAAATGTTTAAGTATCCTTCACTTTCTCCTATTTACAGAACAATAGGGCCAAACCTTGGTCATGCTCATTTAAACTGTGTCTTAGCTATTGACAGACAGATGCTGAAAATTTTGGGAAAGAGTTATAAACATGTAAAAAAAAAAAAAAATTACATTTGTTGATTGTAAAGTATGAAATGAAATAATATGATCTTCTTTTTTTGGTTTGCCTGAGTTTAGTAATCAGACTGGTACAGTTGCAATTTCTGTCTAATCATATATTTAGCTAGATTAGCAAAAAAAAATCAGCAATTAGACAGTGAAAAGGAATCTCTGCATGCATCCAGCTATACAGTAGGAATTATTAGTAGAAAACCACATACTGAAATATTTGGATTAGCTTGAATTGCATGCAGTAAGGACCTTGAGAGAAAAGCACCCCACAATCCCTGCTTTACCAAGGAGAGAGAGGATATATGCTGGAGGGAATTGCTGATTGACAGGTTAATTGTTTGCATAATTTTTGTATTCGTTTTCCAGATTTCACACATGTTCTATTAAATAAATCTCTGCCTCACAGAAAGACTCTACCCTGGCTTCTCTTGAAGCTCAGAGTCATATGAAAGGGGGAACAAGAGGGAAGATAGAGGGCAGGTTATTAGTACTGCATCTGATTGATATAAATAGGAAAAGACAATTCAGCAAGAAGAGTATTTATGCTCTGCTCCTCCCTTGGTACAGGCTAGCAATAGTAAATATTCCTATTATGAATAAGAACTGACATCGTCTTGGAAATTATGAAACCTGTCCATCCTGCAACTGGTGTGTATCAAAACTTTTGGTATACATTTGAAGTTCCAAAAGGTATCAGAATGTTATAGCTTTTTTGTCCATTGTAAGGCTCACATGACACCAGAATTAGGCTTTATGATTTGTTTTGGGCATAGTTAAACTTCCTTTCTGTCCACCAGACTCAAGCTGTAATTTTCACCCACAGCAGAGTGATTAGGACAGTGTACATTCTTCCACTTTTCCTATACCAGAGCAGTGACCAGTACTTGAGAAGGTTATGTTCGAATTGTGACTGAAATCCATTGCAGGTACTTTCCCAGAGGAGAAATCTAGTCCTCTAGAAAGCCATAGATTAATACAAAGTCAGCAGAAGTCTCTTAAGGATCCATGATGACATCATATCAGCAGAGAGAAATTATTCCCCTTTAGGTCTCCTTTTGATATCTGTTTGAAGACAGTTTTTCGTAATGTCTAACCTAAACCTCCCCTGGCGCAACCTGAGGCCATTTCCTCTTGTCCTATTGGTTGCAACATGTGAGGAGAAACCGACACCCACCTCTTTACACCCTCCTTTCAGGTAGTTTTACAGAGCGATAAGGTCTCCCCTCAGCCTCCTTTTCTTCAGACTAAACAACCCCAGTTCCCTCAGCCTCTCCTCATAAGTCTTATTCTCAAGACCCCTCACCAGCTTTTTTACCCTTCTCTGGACCATCTCCAGCACCTCTACGTTCTTCTTATATTGTGGCACCCAAAATTGAACACAGTTCTCAAGGTGCGGCCTCACCAGTGCTGAGTACAGTGGGACAATCACTTCTCTAGCCCTGCTGGCTCATGTTCAGCTGGCTGTCGACCAACACTCCCTGGTCCTTTTCCGCCAGGCAGCTTTTCAACCACTCCTCCCCAAGCCTGTAACGTTGTCTTCCATGAAAAGGGCTGAGGTAGATTTACTATTTCTTTGCTTCTGGGACAATGCAACATTTAAAATCAGCAAAGCTTTTCAATACTGCCTCATAAAAATAAGCTTGATTAGATATTTAATATTTCTAGATTCTAAAGCCAAATCTGACCTTTTTGATTTCATGTAACTTTTACAGTATTTTCATGACATCTAGATGAAAAGAAACACTGGGAAACATTAGTGTGTCCTCTAAAACTTTGTTGATATCTTTCTTTTGGAGATATCAGAAAATCTTAGTAAAAGTAGCAAAGGATGAGCATAAACTGCCCAAGCTTTCAAGTACTGAGAAACATAAATACTGAAAAAAAAATCTACTGTTTCAGCTGTTGGTAATTTATACTAAAGAACGCTGTTCCACGCTTAAGTGTCATTTCTATTCAAACAGGCCATGTTTAAAAGCAATCCCATTTGACTCTGTATTGCAACAGTAATGAGCTGTTCCTGCCATGGGAAGGGACTTCTGTGCCTCCATGGTATCTCCCAAAGAGGCTCAGTGTTGTAAGAAGAAGGTAGGAAGATGATTAGGAGCTAGACCAAAACCATGTAAAGAAAAGTGGTCTGAAAACAGGTCTCAGCCACCAGCTGATGGCCAGGGCTTAACACAACCAAGAAGCTGACTGTTGTGCTGTAGAGTATAGCACATCGAACACAATCAGGTGTTAACATGATCGGTTTGAATCCCCACTGTGGTTCCTGAAGGAGCTGGTGCTGCTGTATCAAACTGCAGGAGCAGTGCTGGTGTGCAGCTCAGGATCGGCGCTGGCTTGCTGCATTCTGCGCTCTGAAGCCACACACAGCACAGGAGCTTACAGTAGGGACAGCATCTGCTCCCATAGCAGGTCTGTGGTAAAATCTAAAGTTTTAACTGTGTTATTTTATACACACACACACACACATTTATTATAAACACACATTATGTTCATTTCCATCTCGACTCTTTTTTTTAAATAATAGCTTTTGCTATCTAACAAATATCATTAATTTTTTGTAAAATACTGCAGCATTTTGAATACATGAGTATATGCGGAACAAATACCAACAAATATAATGCTGTGCAGCACAAGGGGACCAACTCCGTGTTCACTTGTAACAGTGGCTGGGCTGCCCTCCAGTCCCATTGGGGTTAGAAACAGTAACAGATCTCATTTCTCTTCTTTCTTGATCCAATCTGTCTTTTACTCTGTTTCATCTCTGACTTTGAGAACTTAGAAAAATGTCTTTGCTGTAGCTGTGACTGAGCCCACAGAATGTTATCTTTGTTTTTCCTTCATTTGAGATTTAGGGCTGATCCTGATAGACGCTGGTAATGAAGTTCATACAAGTTGCTTCCAAAACCCTTCCAAAGGCTTTATCTTCCACAGGATCACACCTGCCATGCCCAAACTTTGAAAAGAAATGCCTCTTTCCTAAAAGTCTCCTCCAGACCACTTTTAGACTTTTTTTTTTTCATTGGCAATGAGCTCAATTCCTGTCTAGTGAATGTTTTGAACCTTTTGCAGCACACTTACTAGAAGAGCAGCTGCAGTTTTCTTGCCAGCTCAGCAAAGAGGTGATGTGTTGTTGGGAGCCACAGGTACAGCCCATGAGACAGACTGCGAATCAGAGCTATGCTCCCCGTCATCTGTGTAAGCAGTGCAAAGGTTAGGGAGGGGGGAGATTAAGACAGGGTATGCAGACCCTGGTTTAGTTCTATATTTATACAGGTTTCATGCTAGTAACTTATATGATAAAATGTTTATGCTTCAGTATTTATGTGTGCTATGTCAGCTAAATTAGGGGTCCAATAGATCTAGGTTACAATGAGTAAGCACAACACAGCATGATGAAATAAACTGCTGTTCCGAAGTGTCTGATGTCAGCTTAATGTGGAACCCTTCATAAATAAAGGAATTACTTAATCCTTTGCGATAGGAAATTTCTAACCTGGTACTTGAATGTACATACCTTACTTGTATATCTTTTGAAAGACGTTATACCTTTACACAATATAAAATAGAGACATTCAAAGGGACACAAAAGGGCTTAAAGAAAAATGTTTAAAAAACTAAGGTCAAAAGATAAACATGATTGCAGTTCTACACACTAAAAGATGTAATGGATATTAGCATTCTACTTTATTATAACGAAATATCGGTATCTAAGGTATCAGCACAGGCCTGACAGAGCTGACACAGGACTCAGGGTGTATCTGCCCCTTGCTAGGCCCCATCAAGAACTGGATGCGAGGCCATTACCTAAGAGGACAGGAGAAAGTTACTTCAGGCATGTAAATACCTTTGCTAAGTGAAGTGAAACTCACCTCCTTTGTCTGCTCCAAATTTGTATTCCGGAGGCAACAAGCAAGCAAGAACAAAGTAAAATAACAATAGCTAAACAAACAAACAAACAAACAAACAACTATTCTTCCAAGAAGATAAAAGAAGGCAAAACAAAAAAAAATTAATAAATAAACAAAAAAAAGGCAATCAAACAAACAAAAAAAACCAACCCGGAAGCGAGTTTGAAGACTACATATCTTAGTTTTAAGACTGGAATAAGAACCAGCTCATCCTGTTGCTGCCAGGGTAATATGTAAAGCACAGAAGGAACTGCCCTGGATTTCTTGAGTTTCTGGAGAGGACTGCTGTGACTGCTGAGCTGTTCACAGCAGATATATTTTAGACCATCCCACTTAAGCAAAATTTTTGAGCACTTTTAAAGCTTTAGAATAAAAGACAATGAAGTAGAACATAGGAATACTGAAATGCTATATGGAGTATTTGTATGAATGTTATTGTGATCTAGAGAAAAAAAGTAGTTTGAATATAAAAAGATTAGCTGGGAATTCTCAGGTAAGTTTGTGCAAAAAGTTTTATTCTATTCTTTAAGAAATTAAGAATCTATTTCATTCAGTTTCTTCTCTTTAAAGTAATATTAATTTATGAAACAGAAACAGAGAGAAAGGTTTTTCCTATGGAAAAAAATGTAAAAAGTCATTTATCTACAAAATCACAAAATCGCAGAATTGTTGAAGTTGGAAAGGATCTGACAAGATTGACTAGTCTAACCACCTGCTCAAAACAGGGTCAGCTACAGCAGGTTGCTCAGGGCCATGTTCAGTTGGGATTTGTATGTTTCCAAGGATGGAGACTACACAGCCTCCCTGGGCAATGTCTTCCAGTTTTGGATCACTCTCTGTCCTGGTTTGAGGTAAAACGGGACCAATTTTCTGTTCAGTAACTTTACTTTTTAGCTAAGCCTCTTCTAACTACTGAAATTAACAGCATATTGTGCAGAAACTCTTCAAGCTCAGAGTGATAAGACCGATGTTTATAGTTGATGCCAACAAATGGTACGCAGAGAAGCTCTTGCTTATACTTATTGCTATAACAGCCAAGGGCAGATAACTTTGTTACTTGCCCCAATGGAGGGTCAGAAGCAGAAAAGCATAGAGTGGTCCCACCTGCAGGGAGGAGCAGACAGGACAGCTGACCCAAAACTGACCAACAGGGTATTCCATCCCATCTGCCTCATGCTCAGTATAAAAGCTGAGGGACCAAAGGGTCAGCACTCCTTCTTCAATGGTCGGCGTCCAAGGAGGACTCTGTCTGTTCATCTGCCTTTGATCCTGATTCTTAATCCAGATCTGGAATCCGATTTCCATCTGTCACTGAGTCCAGCCTGGGACTTCCCCAGTGCCAGGCAGTGACGTGATTGTCATCCTGGGAGCTCGATATGGTTTTGTATATATTTCATTATTTCCTTTTTATTATTTTATTATTAATATTTCATGAAAGTAATTTAGTTGCTTCTAAACTCATAAGTCTTTTTCTCTCTCTCTCCTGCCTCTCTTTGATGAAAGGTAGGAGAGAGCATCTGTCGTACTGCATGAGTGGCCAATCCGTCCCAAACCATGACACTATCACATCTTAGTAGGTTGAGATTATGAACATTCATTATGATCACTCTCGTTGTTTTTAAATGGAATTTACCATATTTCAATTTGTGCCCTTTGCCTCTTGTCCTCTTACCAGGCACCACCAAGAAGAATCTGACTCTCTGTCTTCGATTCCTTCCCATCAGGTGTTTATACACATTACTGAGATTCCCTCAGGCCTTCTCTTCTCCAGGCTGAGCAACCCCAGCTCTCTCAACCTTTCCTTATATGACAAATCCTCCATTCCCTTAACTATCTTCATGGCCCATCACTCGACTTGATCCAGTAAAGTCTACATCTTAATTGTACTGGGGAGCCCAGAACTGGACCCAACAGTCCAGATGTGTTTCACCGGGACAGAGTAGAAGGATCATGAACTCTGACCTGCTGACAACACTCGTCCTAAAGTACCCCAGGATGGTGGAGGCAGTCAGTATTTAAATACTATTTTTATTTTCCAGGTACGTATTTGTATTTTGAGCGTATTGCTGTCTTTTAACTTTCCTGTTATATTAATAAGCTAATGGGCATAAAAGAAAAATGCCATAACGAAAAAAGCTTCTATCCATAGGAGATGACCACAGACAATGGACTACATACATTTGTGAATGCTATAGTAGGAACAGGCAGGATTTATATGGGCAAAACTAATTGTTGAGAGGTATTGTGAGACAATATTGTGGACAAAGAGAATTACTAGCAAAGAGTAAGCGGAATCATAAATTATAGCTGATTTTGATTGTATAAATTTTAGCTTAACATCCCTATCCGCTCCATCTTTTATATGCATAGTATAAATTTATCTTCCAGACATATAATTGAAGTATTATTATTTTTGGAGAAAGAGAGACTTCTTGGTTCTGCCTTTTCTTTTTGAGTTGTCATTTCGATTTAAGAAACCATGAAGAGTTGTAAGTAAAGTGTTTGTCCTGATTGCTTGAAAAACGTTAAAGCAAATATCACATAATTTACTGTAACAATGTGCTTATATAATTACAACTCTATTTGACTTAATACAAACCTTTTCTTAAGACAAGGAACATGTTTCTTCTTAATCCTAAGAGGTGAGTAAATTGTAGTTATTATATCAAAACATTAACAACAATTATTTTAGTATAAGATTTGTGGTTTGGGAGTTTTTTTCCTCTTATTTTGCTGTTGATTGTTTTTTCCTTAATTGCTCTTTGTCTTTAATTTTGCTATGTTTGTAGATAATTGTACCCACCTGTTTCATCAGATAGGAGAAATAAATGGCAAGCAAGTCCTGAAAAGAAGGGAGGATATGTAAGGCAACACACAAGAATCTCCCACATCGTAAACCTTTCTGACTTGTCAGCAGCAGGGAGATAGAAGCTGGATGTACTGTTAGGCATCATGGTAACTGAATCTGTAATAGCCATTTCATTAGTCAGACTGCTCTCCTTTTCCGTAGTGCCAAAGGAACTGCTGCTCCCTGGAAGATGCTGAGAATCACCCTGCTCACTTGTTTTGTGCACCTTTTTTTTTTTTTACTTTCTCTTCTATTGGAGCTGACCTGGCTAAGAACGAATACTGTGCTTTGCCATTCCACAATGTCATAGAGGTACAATCAGATTAAACAAGAGGTGGACCAAGATGTTCAAACAATGAACTTGTAGAAATGTTTCACTGTCAGTGTTTGCAGATAGTGTACCATGCAAATAAAAATCCAACTTTTAGGACTAAAAGATTTGAGATTTCCCCAGTGGACATGTCTACATACAAAAGGGAGACACTAAACTATATGCTGTAGAACAAACAGCCTACAAGCTCCGCCTTTTTATTTTAATATACTGTGGGTAAACCATGTATGCTACCACCACCAAAAATAAGTCACACTACTTTCTTCCTTACAACACAAGATTCTGCAGTATAATATCTTTGCCTTGGTTGTCTCCCCTTACTTCTTTTTCCAGAGGCTTCTAATTCCCAGCCAATTAATACTGAATATAAGAATTAACTTAATAGCAGGATAATTTGTAAAGTGCTTTGAAATTCAGTGTAAAGCATTTAAGAAGGCTAATATTCTTTTCTCACTTAAAAAAAAAAGGCACGATTCGCTCCAATTTATTTCCCTATGAGCAGTTCACTTTTTAAAGATTTTTTAATTATAGGTGTACAATGAAAATAGAATTAGCAGGTATTTTTAGGGAAAAGTAGTTGTAATGCATACCTTATTAGTCTAAGTGACATCAGAGATTCCCTAGTGTTTGAAAACCTCTCATAGAAGATTTCTGAATTTAGCGTTATATTATTACTGTTTTTACTGCTATGAAAAGAAAAATTCTCTCTTTTATTCTCTAGTCTCCTTTCAGTTGTTTTTCTGGAAATTATACTTCATGAGGATATTTACTAACTATTGGAAAGAAACAAAAAAAGAAAAAAAAACCAAAATAAACCTTTTTTCAAAATTGTATAAATGATTTCATAGTCATTCTGTTTCTTCTTCAGAAGAAACAAATGCTTCATTTAAAGTTGATCCCGCACACAAATGGCTTTATTTATAAAACCCATATTATGGCTTCAGCTTCTTGGCATACAGTGATACAAGTATGACAGTAATGGCATGTGCACATTTTTTCTGAAAAGTCTGCTCTGGATTTCACTCCACAAACTCTACAGATCTGAGTATTCTTTGTTCCTTGCAGCAGTACTAAGTTTCCACATCAGCTCTGGGCCCCTTAGATATATTTTTAGCTTGGGAATCTCCTTGGGATTCCCAACTAAAACATAGTCCAGATTCAGAAAATTACTGAAATATGAATTTAATTATATATTTAAAAGCTGATTTGACTTTGCTTTAGTGATAATAAACATTAGTGCTAATAACATTTCCTGATTATCATTTCAACAAGTGATCGTACAATTATCTTTTTTATTATCTATTTTAAATAGCTTTCCAGCTCCTGCTTAAGCTACAGTCTCTACTAGAAGCTTATGCACTGATTCTCAGAAGGTGGAGACACATGCAATGTGCTCATCAGTCTGCAAAACTGAAGCAACAGACATCTCCAACAGCAGAAAAATAAGTGAATGGCTGAGGAGAGGACAGGAAAGCCTCTTGTTTCTGTTTTGCCTTCTGACTGCATGCAAGCAAGGTTAGAAGTGATCCACTTGCACAACCATATAGCTCCTGGTACTCAGTTCTGCCTTGAACTTAAGTCTACCATCACCTTTTCTGCCAGTGAACATTAAATCTAATCCTCTTGCAACGTGAGGAGGGAGATGATGTTATGCTCTTGTCTAGGTAACTAAGAATCTCAGTGGAAAGATCTGGTAAGCAGATGGAAATTCTGCCCAGAGCATCCATGAATAATGATCACTCTTTAAGAATTAATTTTGTGGGTCACAGTGGGGAATAAACCTGAAGGGCCCTGAAGAACATAAAACTGGAGAACTCAATTTATTCTTCAGTACTTTCTTTTCCCCTTATGTCCTTATGCCCTTATGTAGTTTTAACCTGCCAGACTATGGAAAGTAAAGCTATGCCAATCTGCAGTTGACACGCTGGAGGGAAGGGATATCATCCAGAGGGACCTGGACAGGCTTGAGAGCAGGGCGTGTGCAAACCTCATGAAATTCAACAAGGCCAAGTGCGAGGTCCTGCACGTGGGTCAGGGCAATCCCAAGCACAAATACAGGCTGAGTGGAGAATGGATTGAGAGCAGCCCTGAGGAGAAGAACTTGGGGGTGCTTGTTGATAAGAAGCTCAACATGAGCAGGCAACGTGTGCTAGCAGCCCAGAAGGCCAACCATATCCTGGGCAGCATCAAAAGAAGTGTGGCCAGCAGGTCGGGGGAGGCGATTCTGCCCCTCTACTCCACTCTGGTGAGACCCCACCTGGAGTACTGCGTCCAGCTCTGGGGCCTGTTAGAGCAAGTCCAGAGGAGGGCCACAAAGATGATCCAAGGGCTGGAGCACCTCTCCTATGAGGACAGGTTGAGAGAGTTAGCGTTGTTCAGCCTGGAGAAGAGAAGGCTCTGGGGGGACCTTATAGCAGCCTTCAGTACCTAAAGGGGGCCTACAGGAAAGATGGGGAGGGACTTTTTATGAGGGAGTGTGGCAATAGGACGAGGGGTAATGGTTTTAAACTGAAAGAGGGTAGATTTAGACTAGATATTAGGAAGAAATTCTTTACTGTGAGGGTAATGAGACACTGGAACAAATTGCCCAGCGAAGTTGTGGAGGCCCCATTCATCAAAGTATTCAAGGCCAGTTTGGATGGGGCTTTGAATAACCTGGTCTAGTGGGAGGTGTCCTTGCCCATGGCAGGGTGGTTGGAACTAGATGATCTTTAAGGTCCCTTCCAGCCCAAACAATTCTGTGATTTTATGATTCTCTGAATTTTGTCAAGAAGCCAGGATGGACCTTCAAAAACTCAGACCAAGTTTGTTTAGCTTCTCAGATGAAAAGTTTTACTTGTGATCTCCAAAGGATTAGTAAAGCATAGCTCTTGCTTTTTCAAATCATAGCTACTGAGCAATTTTAGCTGGACAGTCTTAGCAAGATTGTTCAATAAGATGAACCCAAAAAGACTAGCAGAAGGTACTCCAGGAAGATAACTGTCACAACACAACTGAACGTGTCATTCCCAATGGGGAAAAATCAGCCAGGCAGAAAATATATTAAGGGCATAAAAAAATCAGAGGTATACTATAAATTCATTAAGGCAGTGTTGTAAAGACAGATCTCGCTTCAGGATGTGTACCAAGACACCCTACATAGGACAAGAGAAGCAGTTATATTTGCCCTGTGTACTGGTAGTATGGGCTTCCTAGCTGGAGGATTCAGGCTTATTTTGGATACTTTTCTCTTAAGAATGATGCTGGCAAGCTGCAGAGTCCAGAGAGGAGAACTGGCAAAAATATGGAGATGCAAAGGGTTTTAGAAAACTTGACTTAGCAGAAAAAATAGAAGATGTGTTTAGTCCAAAAAAAAGAATGAGCTGGATAGTATGAAACATAACTGTCTTCCATTACTTAAAAAGCAGTTATAAAAAGGGAGATGAACATTTGTTCTTCACATATATAGGGGGAAGGGCAAGAAGGAATCAGCAAAGACTTTAGTTTTAGAGCAGTAAAAATGTTCTAATGAAGAGTAATGAGGCACTTCAGCAGGCTACCCAAGGATGTGATGAACCATTCTTCACTGTTTTTAGGAACAGATTAGGCAGGCATATGGTAACTTTACATGACCCAGCTTCAGTGCAATGGATTGAATGAAATGCCTTGAACTCTGGAGATTCTTTCTGACAACATATGTCTATGATCCTTTCCTCTTTTTGTGTTACCCTGAAATGTACTTTCAAAACATCGCAGTGATTAAATTTCTTTGAAAAAAGATAGTAGCAGTCAGTATACAATGCCAGGTTAATTTTGCAAATAACACAAACTAAAGTATTCTCTCATGCTTTCGCTGTAATACACTAAATGACTCCTTCATTTGCAGTATATCAGGAAGGAAGGCTTTCAATGCCATACAATCACCTAAGGCATATCTCCACTACAATGCCCTTTTTTTCTTCTTAACTGCAACAAGAAAGGATTTTAATCAAATATCCTTAAAAAGAGCTCTGATGAGTAAAATGAATATATTTAAATATAGCAGAAGCAAGCATGATTAAGTGCATAAAGAATTGAGGTTAAAAGTGGCTACAATAAAAGGTTGAGTAAAAATTAATTTTAGCATATGCTTTGTATAATACTGCATAAGCTATTCTTTTGTTTCGTTGCCTCTTTTTTTGGGCCTTAATTTTCAGTTAGTCACTGGCTTACATCTTATCTCACACCATAATGGCAGAAATTAATGGGATAAAAGTACTCCATTCAAAGACAAATTATCATTTCACTGATCTACTTCACTGAGTGCAAATTCCCTCTGCTCCCATTAAAAGCTTTAGAGCAGTAGAAAAATGCTAGTTAACTAAAATTGTGTTTCTTTTCTTAGACCATAAAATTTTCATTTATTCTGTCTGTAATACCCTTGTGTAAATACAGTAATTTTGAAGCCTTTCAGTATAGTGTGATACATATTTTGGCATTGTTGCATGTCTGGATTTCTTCCATGGTACTTTAATTTTGTGGTTCAGTGAGCAAAACTAAGAGTTCTCCTGAAGGGCCAGTGCTTAAAACAGTCAGGGGCACGTTGCCTGCTGAAACAGTCAATCTTTCCCCTTGACGAGAGTGTCCATCCGGTGTTTGTATGAACTGAGTCTTTGTTTAAATTTGCATCAGTTCTTAGCAGCAACTTCTTTTAGGCAAATAACAAGCTGTAGTAGACAGCTAGACAGGAAAAAACTTTTCAGGATCTAATACAAAATGGTGATGTCTGTTGGAAAACATGGATTTTCAACATTTGGAGAGGAAGTTACAATTCAAAAATACACTGAGATATGTCTCAGCTGTTTGAGGTTGAAGCGCCTCTAAAATGCAAAGAGAGATAGTCTTTGTGAGTCGTTTAAGCTGGAAGGTAAAGACCAAGATTTCTTTTGAAGGAACAGAACTGCTAGAAGTTTAGTTGGTTTCAGTGAACCTTTGCCTGAGTAAGTCTAATATGACAATGAAGATAAGGCTTTAAGTTTTTCTTTCCTGAGCAGCTAGAACACTGGAGGCTGTAGCACTGACCAAGGCTGGCACAGCAAAACTAGGCACAGAGCCTTTACCTTTTCTGTGCAACTCATCTTAACCAAGGTGCCTTGGAAAGTCATGGAGTGAATTGCTAGGTCAGTAGAGAAAGACAGTTTTAGCCCAGAGAAAAACAAGGACATTATTCAGTCATTCTTGGTGGCCCTGGAAAGGTAACCACTTATCAAAAACAAGAGCTTGAGGTTAGGGAATTCTGTGGGAACAAAGGAAAACCGAAGATCCTGACACAGACAGTGTCTCAGCTGTTGCAGGCCCAGCAGCAAAACAAAAAACCCATTGGACTAAGTCCATCTGCAGTGAAGTTCTTTCATTCCACCTCTAACCGTAGAATGAAAGCAAGTCTACAATTACCTTAATTAATACAGTAACTCTAAAACCATAAACATAATCACATTTTTCTCAACCGCCAGATAGAGAAAGTAGAAACTTTTGCTGAATCCTTGAGGAACTTTTAAGGACACAGAACAGTTAACGTGACGCCGGGTAATAAAAGCATATTTCTGTACATGCTAGCTGGGACAAATCCATTCTTCTCCCCATAATGACCTTCTACCTCCCTGTTCTAGGTGGAAGCAGATCAGAATCAACGGAACACTATATACCTGCCAAGGAAATGCCTTTGGGCTGTTCTTCACTGAACCAGTATTTCCAAAAAAGTAATGCAAAAGGATAATATAAACTGCATTTCCAAAAATAACATAAATTCAGTCTTTATAAACTATTAATCAAGTCTGATTTAATGGGATCATTATATCTGGCATTCTGCATGTGCTAATAGCATCTAATGCACAGATGCTTTTTTTTGACTGTTGAATGAATAATGATCTGGGATTCAGGTTTCCTTAATGGTTCCTTAATATCAACCACTTTGGCTAGAACTGCAAATAAAAATACATGGCATTTATTTTATATTAACAGCATGGAAAATGTGTATATTTGTAATCAAGGTAAAATTTGACAATGTAGACTTAATGACTTTTACTGAAGAGGGGATGATTATGAAGAGCACTGCTTCCAGCATATATATGGAGTGCTGTCACATTAAAAAGTATGGGAGAATAAACAAAATATTGATAAGATACTATGAGTTTACACAGAAAAATTGAACTGCTTCTTTCTGAAAGAAATTACTTCTTAGAAACTGAGCAAAAGAAGGGAGAAAAGCAAGGAAAGAAGCAGAATTTAATGTATTTTATGCCATGCAGCACAGTAAGTAGAGGAAAAAAAACAAAAACAAACCCAAAACCATGTGTAAAAAAGAACACAGATCTATTTTGTAGGGCCATCAGAAATCTGACTTCAGCATGCACAGGCATATAATAGAGCTTGAATATAGCTAGGCAAGTATGAACGAGCCACCTATGAATCAGTCAAGACTCAGTTCAGCTTGTATATGTCCAAACCTAAAGAAGAAGCCCCTGAGACTTTATTACTATCAGAAGAAGCTAAGTTAAAGATAATACAGGTATGATTACTTGGGTACAACCACAAATTGTGTTGTTGTACACAGGCATTGATATAATCTTAGCAAATGTTCCTAATACACCGGTTTTATACAGATGCATGTATCATAACAAGATAAGGTGAGCCTGTATTTGTGGGCAGACTGATACATAAGTACTTGTCAAGCTCTGTCATAATGGTGGAACTCTGGTGCTTTCAGCTGGCCTACCTGTGCTGGTATGTGTCAGTAAGTCACTACAAGGTAGGAAATTTAACCTCCTTTGGAGACGATTTTACAGAGGATTTAACTCTGCATACTCACATACTCACTAGTAAGGGTGCCCACACTCTGAAATGGCAGAGTCATTGAGATAGTAGGTGACAAGGCCATTCAACTCAACTTAAAAACTGCTCCATACATTGAAGTTGTCAGTACAGGGATGGGACTTGATACAGTATCTATGTTTGAGTTACAGATTAGCTTAGGTTTGTAGAAAATACAAGACCTTGGTTATGTTGCTGCTAGAGAGATAACCAGAATAAAAAGAATTATTAATGAAAAACCTTAGTTTTGTCGCTTAAATAAGTAGTTGTGACACACAAGGAAAAGATCAAGTATGAAGTGTGAATATTTTTATGTAACAAATATGATCAGTGACAGCTGTACTTTTGAAAAACAAAGCATGAATACAAATGAAAAATATCAAATTTAGATTGTGAAAACAGAAATGAGTCAGATTTCAAAGGTTAAAGTTGCAGTCTAAAAATGAACTTCTCAAAGTTAAGGAACGTTCTTATCTTGGGGCTTGATTTCTCACACACACACACGTACACGCTCATTGAGAGGAATATCTCAAGAAAATGTGTTCTAATGTTAATTAATTTTGTCAGACTGAAAGATTGTTCAATCTGGGTTCTGTTAAATTTATGGATCATTAGTCTCTTATCTTTTCATTATGGTCTCCTGAGAGGAGCCATCATAAAGTTAAATGAACACAGTAGGAAATTATTACAAGCCTCCTTTCCCTTCCACCCTACCTCCCTCACTGTAGGAAACAGAATATCAGTACATTTATTCCATGCAACAAATGACAAATATCTTATGTTTTAAAATCTCTAAAGATCTGATTTATTTTGTCATTTTACAAGTGCCATGATTAATGAGAAAGATGTAACGTACAAGTTTTCCCCAATACTCAAAGTACCAAGCCCACATTAAACCTTGGCTGCCAATGCTTATATAGAAGACCCAAAATAGACAAATGTTTGAAAGGAAAAAAGTTAACAACTTGTTGCACTCCAGTAAATGAAAATTAACACACCCCCATTCCAATTTCATAGCTAAAACTAAAGATTTGTGCACACAAAAAAAATGTTTGTGCCCAGAAATATACATTCCGCTCTTTAGCCCTGAGCTTATTTTTATGACTAACTGAAAACTGTTCAGTACTTCAGAGAAGTGCACAAGTATACCAGTAATAAAATAATCACAAAATTCATTTCTTGTAAATCATACTGCCAGAAAAGAAACTGTAAGAAAGAGTGATCATTCATAGACTAAAATAAGCCCACAGCACTACTTGTAAATGTTGCAATACACAACTTCTATTTGCCCTAGGAAAAGAAATAGCTTTTTAAAATGCAGAGCTCAATTTTATTTGGAATCACATTCTGACTTACTAGACTCTTCAGCTGTATTCATCAGAACTGTGTTTCAGGGTTTTGTTTGTTTTCTTGCTTGTTTCCATTTTTGTTTGCATATCTTGCCTGCTTTGAAATAAATTAAAAGTATCTAAATATAGAGGGACAGAAAAAAAAGTGTTTCACACACAAGAGATTCAGTGACCTGAATGTTTGTACCTCTGCACTTTATCTCCTGCAAACAGTTGCCTCCTTGGCATGAGGTATAATTCACTAAAATAAAAGGATACAAAGTGCGGCTGCTAGTAATAAGGAGAATAAAGCAATTAAGTGTTCACAAATGTAATTTGAAAGGTCCATGGTGCACAAAAGGGATTTATATTTAATACTGAACCAAACAGACTGGGATAAAAGTTACGGTATTTTCTAGTCTATTTTTTTCTGTTTACCAGATGGAATGAGAGAAAATTCAATTTCACTCATTGTCCCAGAGATTTCAACACCGAGATCATCAAGAGTCATGTGGTACTTGATGAGCTGGCCAACCATTTTCATGTTCCTTTGGTCCAGTTTGTGGCAAGATGCTGCAATCAGAAGTCATTACTAAAAGCAAAACTCAGCAGTCATTTTAATCAGACATTGGCAAAGTCAGCAGCAAGAGTGCTAAGTGGATATATTATTTCTGAAATCTGCCACTGTGATTTTAGTAGTGTTCTTGAAGGGAAACGACATGATACTATGTAAAATCAATAATGACAGAATCAAGTACTTCTTTGGATGGATGTCACAATTGTATAAAGACACTGGCCATTACTTATTCAACTACATCTGTGGTTAATGACTCACATGATGTGCAGATAAAGTGAGTACCTGCTGACCTTAAGCTATAAAGAATATGCACAGTTTAAAAAAAAAAAAAATAATATGATTCTAATCTCTTGTTGTTTTCATGCCTAGGGAGCCTTACTAATGTAATGTATTTCTGACTTCCTCTATACAACTGAAGACAGAAAGAGACCCCAGGCACATGGAAGTCTGAAAAGAAACATGGAACAGTGCCTTTCCTTCACCATGCAGCAATTCTTTCCAGTCTTAGGAGTTATTTAGTACATTTTTTTAATATAAGGGGAGTAACAAAGACTTTCCAACTTCTTGAGACGAGTAACTGGTAAAATTCTTTCTTGTGCCACACCTTAAGCCTGAATTCCAATTTACTTAGATAAGAGTTTAACTCTAACGAATGTTGCAGTTTTGGATGATACTGTGCCTGTGATATGGCCATTTGATATCAGCAGAATAATGTACTTATGTACTTCAGTGCCTCAAGTCCAGACTTCTAGTTTAAACTACCTTCTACAATAGTCCACACAGAGCTGCAAGACATGACCCTGAAATGACAGAGCAACAGCCACACATTCAGACTGGCATTAATGGACAAACTAAATCAACAATTAAATTAGTTGAAATACAAAGTAAATAAAACTTGAAAAATATTATTTTCACACTGAGTTCATTTAAGCCAGGATCTGGCTGAAAAGACTTTTATAGTTCTAGCCTTGCTAGTGATCTATTGGTTCCTGGTACCCCACTTCATTCATTTCACTTTTACCCCTAGCTCATTAGAGCTTGTAAGCATGGCACAAAAATACCAAAATGTCTAAAGGAGCAAAGACTGTTGAATTCAGGAAAGGAGAATCAGAAAGGACCCAGGAAATCTCTGTAAATATGAAAGTGATGTGGCTGGCTCCTGTTACAAACCATCTGCTGCTCCAGTTGCAGAGACCTGAGAGACAGGAGCAGGTAGCTTCTGTCCTCTCATGAGCTGGTAGCTGGTTTCTTTAGCTCATATTCATTTCACCTAACTTAGTTGCAGGATTGAGCCAAAAGCAAGGAAAAGTGTGAAGGGGCATAAATCATCTACTCCAAATGTCTATCTCTCTTCAGTCCCCTAAGGCTCTCACCAACTTAGGACAACTGGGCTCTTATTTTAGGTACCTCAGGAAGATGATGAAAGACCCTAATGTCTCCTTATTCCTCTGGCATAAAGACTGATGACATTTTTGTTTTGGAGATGTCAAGCAAGAAAATGAATTGAAAGAAATATACTTGGGTAGATTTCAAACAGACCTCTAGCTGGTTCCCAGTTTTGTGAAGGATATACATTGGTCCAGGAGCATTTGCAATTCAAGATATGGTCAAAACTTCCTGCTCAAATAATTTCTCTGAAAGAGTTAGCGCATTGGAAGGCACTTCTACACACTCAATATATACTTCTTTCATAAAGACTGAACAACGTTTTATTGTTCTATATTTAACTTTTAATTAATATAGAAATTTTAAATTTTCAGAAATGATATTATATTAAATGATGACCACCCAAAAGATATGATCAATCCTAAAATCATTCTTCCTAAATTCTTTTTGTCTTCCAACTGTATTTTTCAACAATATTCCTCTTCAGCATCTTTTAATATTTTTTTAAGAAACTTTAATAAGTTGCAATAAAAACTACTGACAACAATTAAAATAAAAATTAAAATCTCATCACAGGCTAGCCTTAGGCAAACCTATGGCTGGCAGATTTAATTGTCATTTTGTTTTCAGCCATGAACCATACTTATCCTTGTGCAGGATTCCCTTTCTGTCAATCTCTTTCTCATTCATTCTCTCTCTCTTTCCTCCCACATATTGAACATATTTTAGTGTGTCTGTATGTTTAAAGGTATACTTACAGGATCTATTCCATATTTGAGCTAATCAATAGGGCAACATTGTCATCCACGTATTAGCAGAAAATCATAAAAGTTGAAGAAAACATGTCCAAAGATGCTAGACTTTCAAAAATTCCTTAATAAATCAATCATGAAATATAACGAACACATAAAGAGTAAAGGAATGTAGGTACATGGCAAATTCTTGTATTACTGTGCTATGAAACATGTAAGTTATTAAAATGTGGGTACACAATGAAATAAAAAACAAATGTAAAAATTAAAAAGGCTTTTTAAGGCAGAAATCTTACCTAGCTTAGCTATGTTCAATGACCAATCTTTAAGGAGTAGTAGGATCTCTGCCTGAACACGGTTTCATAGGCAGGAAGCCATAATTATTATTTCAATGCTTTACTGTTTAAAAAAAAAAAACTTAATACAATATTTTTGCTTTAATTAATAATAAACTTGATTTAAACAATGTAAAGACAGACCTTAAACCTAAAGAAGGTGTAAAGTATGTTTATTGGCTGATAGGACAATCAAGTCCTCTCTGCCCCACTCATGTTACATTTCTTGATCACCAGATTACTGCTTAGCCTAGCAAATGCTAAGATGACATGAACTACCTGCAACAGCTGTTGTTGCATGCTAAACTACTGCTCTGTACCATTCCTATGCTATCTCAACTACATCATGTTCTCTATTACAGATTTCTCCTGTATCATCTTACGCTGTTACTATCTGTACACCTGGGGAAGAACTTAGGTCAAAATGAGGAGTCTGCATAAGGTTTTATTAGCGTCTCCTTTCAAAAAGCCATTCTGCATGAGGCCTGTGTGGCACACCTCACCATTTACATCCCCTTCCAAGCACATAGCGCCTGCAGCTCTGGGTTGTAGCAGATGGAGCCCAGAGAGGTAGACTACAGGGTTGGACAAGCAGGACGTCCATCTTAACGCAGACGCATATTACATCCCAGAGTGGGCTGGATTCCTCCCAGCTGTTCCTGTGGAGTAGTACCATACCCCTCCAGCAATTCGACTGAAATACCATGTGTCGGCTTAGTCACACATGGAAGATGATTTAGCAATGCTTAAAAAATCACTGTGCTCTGTGTAAGCTACTTGTCTTCTCCAGTGTTGCCAGTAGCTCTACATTACATGTTTTTTTAGCAGCTCCCCCAGGCTTAGTAATGCCCAGTGGCTTTACATCCAATCTTCCATGGAGAAAAATATTTACTCAACATATAGAAGCGAATGCTCCAGAAGTCTCCTGATATTTCCAAAGTTATTTATCACAGAACTACATTCCTCTTTCGCCTTCAAACACATGTAAGAAAGCTCAGGGAGGTAACAAATAAATCATGAAAAGTATACTTGAGCAAATGGCCATGCTGGTTCAGACCGAAGGTACACCAAACCCAGCATCTTGTCTCCAAATCCAGTCAGTAACCACTGCTTAGGGAAAGCATGTAGAAACATGACAACAAAGTGAAAATTCCCAGCCAGATCCCCTTTCTAGAAACCTCAGATGGTTACAAGATTTTACCAGCAAAGCAGATGACCCAGCAGTCTCCCAAATTATCCCATGGAGTTTGTTCAGCTACAACAGAAGCTGCCGTTATTTGAACCGATGAGGTGCAAGGGCCTGACTGTGTAGGTCTCTTGCTGTGGGAGGTGGGCACTGGGAGCAGGGGCACTCAGCCACCCTGCTCCATATAAACAACCAGCAGCAAGAGTTACCCTTAGACTACATTAATAGGGCAGCGCTGGCCAAACTTAACCAGGAATGTCTACACACCACAGGTGTTGACAATCCCTTCAGTTAAACCATTACAAAGCTGTTAACAATCATTGATATTCATCAATGGTGGCTGTATTTGGTGCAGGTGCAGTGGGAGCTGCGGGGGTGGCTTCTGTGAGGAGAGGCCGGGGCTGCCCCATGCTGGACACAGCAGTTCCAGCTGGCTCCAACCAACCCACCACAGGGCATGGCTGGGCCTCGCAGCCAAGATGGTGACACCACTGGGAATGTATATTTAAGAAAAAGCAAAAGACCTCTCACAGAGGGAGGAGAAGGGGCTGAAAAGAGTGAGAAATAACAGAGGGGTCAGCAAGATCAGAAGAAGAGGAGGAGGAGGAAGGGATACTCCAGGAGCCAGTGCAGATATTTATATTGCAGCCCATGGCGAGTCCACGTTGGAGCAGGGGAACTGTGTGAGAAGGAAGCAGCAGCAGCAAGAAACTGCTGTGGACTGACCCTAACCTCCCTGTGCTGCTCGGGCTGGGGGGTCTGAGTCCCGCTGGGCAGAGGGGCGAGGAAAGGTTTTGGCTTGGTTTGTAATTTTCTTTTTGTTTCCTGCTACCCAGATCTATTTTATTTTCCCATAAATTTAATTTTCCCCAAGTCAAGTCTGTTCTGCCCCATGACAGTGACTAGCAATCAATCTCCTCATCTTTATCTCAACCCACAAGATTTTTTCATCCTATCTGCTTCACTTGCCCCGCAGAGGAAGGGGAATGAGTGAGGAGCTGGGCGGGAGTTTGGCTGCTAGCCAGGGATAACCTGGCATGACAGGAGAGGTGGGAACTGCCAAAGAATACGTAAGGCCCGTCTGGTAGTCAGAAATATCTTGCTGTGTGTCTCGGGACACATCTTAGCGGCACTTGCTGAGAGACATAAAACATTTATATTGGCTTTGTACACTTGAAAAAGCATGGCAATTAGTACAAACTCATCTTTCACTTATTGTTGGTAGCATATCATCAGAAAGCAAGATAAGAAAACCCACTGAAACAACAAATTCTTTGAAAAATTAACTCTATTTGAAAAGAACAACAACACCCTATCTGCAAGTCAACAGATGCAAACCAGCACTGAAATATAATGTTGGGAACCTAGTTGTACTGGAGCAAGTCCTTGCACGCATTGGAGGGGTCATATACACCTATTGTTCAAGTGATAAATGTTACGAGTGTACAGAGCAGAATGTATTAAACTTCCTTAGAGGACAGAGTGCAGTGTTAGACTAAGGTCGTCAAATTATGTTTACACATAAATTACAGTGGCAACAAGGGAAGAACTAAGTCTGCTGAGCTGAGATTAGCAACAAAAAATTCCTATTAAATGTGTGCATGTGATGAGGATTTAATGACTGAATAAGTCTTCTCAAGTTTCGAAGATATTCCCTACAAATAGCAAGATGATTTTTCAGCGATATGTTCAGAGAGATTATGAGTCTATGATCAATATAATTCACACCACTAATGCTTGCCTAACACTGGTTAGGCACACTTGTACTGAAAATTAGTTTCATTTGTGTCTCTGTGGAATCCACTGTATTATGTGTCAAGCCTAAAGTTACATTAAGAGAGAGAAGACGTTGCAGCTGTATAGCCACTTTTCTTAGCCTACTGTTCATCACAGTGATATTAAGGGTTGGTTTAATTTTAAAAAAAAAAAGCCATCAGAACCATGTAAACCAATACGTGACTCATGAAAACACTGATGTGTGGGATTTGAAACTATAATGTGTTCAAAATAAATACTACTAAGTGTACTTTCAAATGAAAAGCTCTGTCCACCTTTCTTTTAGAAGGTGACTACTCACATTAAAAGGATCATAAATCAGCATATTATTATCACTGCAATGGGCACTTTCAACAGACTGACAGGTTGTTCTACCCAGGGACAATGATGAAGAGCCATACAACAGTATTAGGCAGGAGGCAAAAATGGATCTTGATGTAGGGAGACAAGACATGAAAATTTGCTGCACAGCGTAGACTGATTGTACATGAAGAAAGTGTTTGAATCTGGCTTCCATTCTTGGTAGTTTCTTATAGTTAAAAAGAGAAAAATATTTGTGCCAGAAAACATAAGCAGGACTCCTAGAAGCATAGCAGCTCATCTAACTGAGCTCAGTGGGAGTCGGGCTTTTTGCTTTTTACCTGATTTTGATTTTTATATCCTCATTGGCTTGCAAAGGATTGACTTGGAAAAGGGACCAAGGAGCAGCAAGGCCTGGAACAGTATCACAAGATTCTTCAGGAATATGAGTCTTTATGTCTTGACAGATATTAATATCTCCAATAAATTTACTTAAAACTGTATTTTTCTAACAGGAATATTATTAACCTAAAATACATCTGACCACCTTTCAACATGTTCACACTAACTATGTCCATAGAAAAAAAAGTGTATGGCCTCTGTTTTAACATTTTTAACAAAACTTTACTCATCATATATTCATTTTTTACCTTAGAAATGTTGGATAAGATCATTCACTGTTACAAATCAGTAAAGCTTATTTTTCTTTTTTTTTTGTAATTACAATTTTCTATAATCCTAGAAAGAATAATTACTAATCACATGCATTTGCTTCCCCTTGATAAATATTTTATTATTTTTCATCTCGTTTAACTTTAACTGTCTTCTTACTAATCCTGTTAGACAGAAAGATCATAATTACTGAAGCCATATTCTCTCTCCCAGAAATCACTAGCAACAAAACAACTGACTTGTTACCATATTTTCTGTTTAAAGGGCAAAAAAATAAATTGAGTTAAGGGAGGAAGTTATTACAGAACAAATTGCAGCCTAGATAGAATCTGAGCAAAATGAAGAAAATTTGAAAACACTAAACATACCTTTGGACTTCTGGAGGAAAGGCATCAGTATTGTAAGTAGGGTTAGTGTTCAAATATTGTAAGATAGTATCCTGTCATACATTACTAATCATGGCATAAATACTTTAAAATTATAACAAAATCAATTTTCATCTAAGAAAAGCTGAGAATTGGGTAAAATTCTAGCTCTAGAATAAAAAACACATTAAAATTCATTCTGCAGGATTTTTCTTTAGTTATTTGGCATTTCTTTTCTAGAGATGCTATGTATTCTTCAGCTCATGTTATCCTTTAAAACAGATTTAAAGATGGATCTTTTTACCATTCTTTTCTCTACCACAAACATCATTATTACCAGCACTTACTTAAATGGCAGTTTTTATGAATTCTGCCTAGTTAAATACACAAGTCCAAATCTGGTCTTATGCTTTTACCTACTGGAAATCCTCTATAGGCAAAGTATTTTGAATGACTGTAAAGGTGAACTGTCATTTATGCTCTGAAAACCTCCTACCTCTCTTTTTTCCTTCAGATTATTAAGAGAGGCGATCTTTTTTCATCATCTCTGTCTGGAATGAAAATGCAGAGGTTTACATTTCAAAAGGCCTCCTATTGTAGACTTTTTGAGATTCAGCCATTAGTATTTTGCTGTTACTCAGTGTAAAACAGTGGTAGGCACTAAATGGGTTCTTTTATATTGTGATTTAAGAGGAAGGTTTCAAAAAAGAAAATAGAGAATAATGTAAGGATATATACAGCCTTGACATGAAGAAAAATCAAAGAAAAAAAAAAAAAAGGAGCTCTGGACAAACAGAAGACAAGCTCACATATGTTTTTTTTTCTTGAAGCCAAATGTGACACCAGCAATGAGAGCTTAATAAAATTTCAGTGACTATGCTGATTAGAGTACTGAAGAGTTTTATTCACACTTTAGGCGGTGCCCATTCTCAACTTCTTTTGTAAATTATGTATATACAATTTATTTTGAAAAGTGTAATTTCATCCTGCAATGGCAAGTTTCTTTTTTGTTATTGTTCTTGTGCATGCCTATAGTCTCTGATATGTCTGAAAGATGAGAGAAAAAAAAACATAAGACCTATAGGGACAGTCTTCTATAGCAGAAAACACAAGGCTGAGCTTCGTATGTACAACAGTGAGACTTGTATATACAAACCTGTATTTCTAAACAGATAACTACCCCGGAGTAAATAACCCAAGATTCCGCTATATGAGTCAAATAGAGCAATACTTCTACAGGAAAGCAATCCTGCCTCTACTACATTTGATTTGGTCACACTGAATCTCCACATAGCCTGTTCCCCTCACCAATATCTAACACTCTACCCAACCTAGCCTGCCTTGCTTCCCTCTACAATTGTACATTATCAATCATATTTGTGTCAGTCTTCAGATCAGTTATCTATTCACCCTGCATCAGAAACAGGCATCATGAATTTCAAAAGATTTTGTGGCATTTACTTTGCATTCACCACATTTCTCTGTTTCTTCTCTATAACTGAGCTGGAACTACGTGTGCAAGGACCTGAGTAAATGAGAATACAGCACAGCAACAGTAAGATGTGTGCTTATTTCATGTTTAGCTTGCTTTCAATTTTCATGACAAAAGGAACATTTCCTACAAGGCATACGCAAGACCTTTCAGAAGAAATTTTGGGTGACTTATTTGATCTCTGTGTCTTTATCATACTAGGTTTCCCTGTGCCATTCTTTGGTTTTAGTTTAATTTTGGTTTTCAGGAAGACTTTATAGATGATATAGGCTTCCGTTAAAAATAGACAGGAAAAGAAAAGGAAAAAAAGATTATATTTGAGATTTCAGATTCATTTTCAGAGGTGGTACTAAACCCCAAAATGTAGTAATCTTGATTGTCTTGTGTCTTCTGAATTCCCTCTACCAAGCAGTGTCTACATTCATCTCTCAGCCACCACCTGTCATTATCATTAAGCCATCAAAACTTGTCAGAATGGGCTCAATCCTGAACAACCCAGCCCTAAAATTCTAGGTTTAAAATTAATCTGGGGCAGTGACTTATCTCTTCCTCCCAAGTTCAGGTAGTAAACATTGCACTCGCTTGAAAGCCAGTGGTTTGTATAGATACAATCTCACAAAAGGTTGACTTCTCACTAATTCTTCCCAACTTCTCCCACCCAGAAGAGAAAAACAAATCTACCAGCTGCAGACCCTGATGTGGCTCTTCCATTCTGGGACAGAGCAGTAGAGGCATGAAGGCTCTGTGCAGCCCTTTTACCTCACGCATGTAGGAGAGCACTTCTCATGCAGCAGCTTTGATGTGGAGTCAGAAAAAGGGTTTGGAAGCCAGAATTGTGTAGATTCACTGGCCCACATATATATCAATAAGATACAGATATCTGTCTCCATGAAGCATTCACACAGGAGGAGAGTCTGTTTTGTCACACAACTTACTTACTCATCATATCAGGGTTTGAGGTAGAGGTTATTTTCATGTACCCTGAAGAGTTAGTTATTTCAAGCCTGCCATGTACGAGGACTGTTTAATTGTACAGTTGAAACAGAAGGTACCAAATAGCAAATGACATCTTAAAAATGTTTATAAAACAAATATATAGCAAAAGAAATAAACATTTTAAGTGAAAGAAGGAGCAAGTTCAATTGGTTTCAGGGATGTTTAAGATTTTAACTTTAATGGGGTTTAGGCCATTACTAGATAATTATTATTATGGTAAGTTTTCCACTTAAGTGATAGGCACGAGAAAGACTCAATGCATACCAATCTGATTTGTAATTAAATTTTGGATTTAAAACAAATCAACTTGCTCTGGCAGGGGGGTTGGATTTAGATGATCTCCAGAGGTCCCTTCCAACCCTGACCATTCTGTGATTCTGTGATTCTGTGATTCTGTGAAACATGAGAGATGTTGGACAAATCTCTTCTCAGCAATAATGTAAGTAAAAGTGTTTATACAATATAAAATGCTAATTTTGGACACAGGCAAAGTATCGTACATGGCAAAATTGAAGACTTTGTAATGAAAAACATTCATCCAAACTGTCTGTTTGCCTTGGGAAGCACTAGCTTTTCCATTTCTAATACATAATTTGCATTGCCTAATATATTTCTTATACTTTTTCCAGCTTGTGAGGCCAGGAAAGAATTCAGATACTCATTATTCCTTAAGCATTTTTTTATGATCAATTATACCTATATAGTAATGCAGCTCCACAGAGCCATTAAAAAAATTATGTGGGCATTATGTGGTATCCCTGCCTGTGGCAGGGGGGTTGGAACTCGATGATCTTCAAGGTCCCTTCCAACCTAAACCATTCTATGATTCTATGATTCTATGATTTGTAAAAGAAAAAAAAAAAAGACGTACCTGAAGAGACATTCAGACTAGGCAGGTATGAATTTTTGCACTACAGACTCTAATAAAAATAAAGTTTCCTTCACATGTTTAATTCCCTGGAAAGTTTCTAAATGATACAAGATATTGCCTTACATAAGACATTTCCCTGACCTTTCTCTTTTCATCTTTGAGCATCAGAACTTGTAGTTAAAACAAAAAGGCAGACAAAGAGAAAAAAAAATAAAATGGCAGAAATACACATAGAGATAAGACTCTAAAGATGAGAATATTATGGAATAAACTTTCACTGTTCTCCCAGAAAGGTTGTTACTTTGATGTCAGAGCACCTGCTGTGATGGAGGTCTTCTTTGAAATGCTTAAGGTGACGTGGTTTTATACAACTTTGTAACAAGATCTTCTTGGAAAATGAGAGACATTGAAAGCTGATGTTAGAGGTAATTCGATAGGTGACCAGCTGGACTGTACATCCAGACACTTGTACTAAAAAGAAACAGCCATAGGAGACAAAAGAGCCAAACTGCTTCTTTTGGCAGCAATATCAGCTTCCGCTGGCCTCTGGTACTGGAAGGTAACACTGAATTTCTCTTTGCTGTTCATTAAAGGAAAAGGGATCCTGGATGTCAGTACCGACAACCATAATACTACATGTTAGAAATAGGGTGTTAGACTGTTTTGTTTAACAACTGAACTTACTATTTTTCCAATTAGTCATTAGGCTATTCTCTAGCAAAAAAATAGACTTGGAGAACCATCTTCAAAGTTAAGCCAAACACATGATTTACTGTGCATTTCACAAGAGTAGTCAGATGCTTAACATTAAGCATGGCCTTTGTTGAACCAGGGCGTTACTGAAGGTCAATTAGGTATGCGCAAAGACAAGCATATTTTCATGACCATTCATTAAAACCCCACTGACTAAAAGATGTTCATTGATAAAGATGAAGAAAAAAAATCTTGTGGTATAGCAGAACCCAAAAGAAAGGTGCTACACAAGAAAAGCATGGGATGGGGGTCCTGGAAATAATATTTTAATTTCCTGTGTAATCTCTTTTTCAGTGACTATATGACATCAGTAAAATGTGTTATTATCAATTATTGTAATATCTATGTTTGTTAATTTTTTGTTGGCTTTTACTAACTTATAATATATTGTTGCTGTACATACTTTTCATTTTCTCACACTAAGCTGTTTTTGTATGGTATCTGTCATTATCTTTTAAATTTCTAATATAATAAATGCATCGTTTATTATCTTAGTAATAATGACTATTCAAAACAAAACATTCTCAGGTATTATGAAATAATACATACTGAATACTTAGAAGGATATCAAAAGCAAAGTGCTGCAGAATACTTATAGGCAGATCACAGTTACACATGCAAATACAACAACTAAGTGTTGGTGCTTAGTAAAGTTTCTAATTATGGTGAATACATATGTACTGCACTTGGATACTCAAAAGATCTCTCTCAGACAATCTGTTTACTTTTGTTTTCTTGTTTGTAATACGCGTTCAAGTAATTCAGTCTTCATTCATCTATAGACTCTACAACTGGTTAAAATGGTGCAGAGTGCAGATATCGTATGTTCTGAGCACTTGCCAGATTTTAGGAAAGTAACTCAAAAGCATACTTCTAAAGAAACATCAATTTTTTAAATCAGATTCTTGCACAATGCTTAGCCAAAGCTAATGGAGAAATATTTCATCTTTTCTCACACCTGGGCTACATCGTAAATGTTGTATTAGCATTGGGGGGAAAAAGATAACTGAATTACATTTTGCTATGGGTTTAAATGGGAAAAGATGCTTTGTCTTGCTGAGGATTTTATAGTTCTTACTTCTCTACATAAAGGTGGATTTGATTGAGACTACTCATACTATCACCTTGGAAGGAGAGAAATAATGCTATACAACCTTGTTGAACTTAAAGAAACTACTTCAGATTTCAACCCAAAGATACCCAATATTACCAACAGATTCCACTTTGCCTAGTTCTTATTTATTTACTGTAAAAATTAATATTGAGAAACGGGAGTGAGTTCAGAGAATAAACAATTTAAGGAGCTCAATAAATTCATATTGCAAAAGAAATTGAAGCAGTGACAGAACTCCAAGTGTTGGCAGAAAAAGAACACTTCAAACTGTAGAAGGAAAACACATTGAATAGAATTAGAAGGAGGAAACCTTCTTAAAACAAGGTACAGTAATTTTAAAAAAATATTTTAAGGTAAACTATTTATTGATACTTCTTGAGAAACATGGTAACATAGGTTACTGAATATTTAAATCAGGATTAGAAAACTTTCTTTATAGTATGAAGAAGAAATCCTTTGCCTCTTGAAATTACTTAGAAATGTAACTATTGACATAAATGGTCGATATTTATTACTGTAAGTGTTGAGCTGTATCTCAAAAAAGGCACAAGACAGTTCTGAGGTGAACCAGACTAAGACAGAGGAGAAAGGCCTGTGAGGGACAGCAAACAGCAGCACAAAGGCAAGAATCCCTGCAAACCTGAGCACTGCTATTTTGGAGGAAAATGCTACACCCTGCTGCAGTTTTCGTCTATTGCCCCCCCGACTACTGAATAATTTCATGCCCTTTAAAGACTTGCTGTCACTAGTCTGCTAGAAGGCCAACTAAAGAGTTCTGCTAACCAGCTTAATGTTAAAGACTTACCCAGCAGCCTGTAATTTAACCTGCAAAAATACTGACAAGAACTTTGCTCTCCCTGCACTCACTTTGGATTATAAGCAGGGTCTTACTAATTAACAAAGCCCAGGCAAAGAACATGACGAAGAATGAGGGGCCTGTCCCTATGAGTTGACATACCTTGTAGGGTAGTCAGGAATTTCCAACACAAGTTTATTTTCCCAATCAATAAACTGTGTATTTCTTTTGTCAGCCAAATACTGGTCTAGTCATATTTGATTTTAAAGATCTACTCCTTCATACTTAGAATCATAGAATCATAGAATTGTCTAGGTTGGAAGGGACCCTGAAGATCACCAAGTCCAACCATCAACCTAACACTGACAAAACCACCACTAAACCATGTCCCTATGCACCACGTCTACCCTCCTTTTAAATACCTCCAGGGATGGCGATTCCACCACTTCCCTGGGCAGCTCGTTCCAGTCTTTGACAACCCTTTTGGTGAAGAACGTTTTCCTAATATCCATCCTAAACCTACCCTGGCATAACTTGAGGCCATTTCCTCTTGACTTATTGCTTGTTACTAGCAAGAAGAGGTCAACACCCACCTCTCTACACCTTCTTTTCAGGTAGTTGTACAGAGTGATAAGGTGTCCCCTGAGCCTCCTTTTTTCCAGGCTAAACAACCCCAGTTCCCTCAGCCGCTCCTCTTAAGACTCGTGCTCCAGACCCCTCACCAGCTTCGTTGCCCTTCTCTGGACATGCTCCAGCACCTCTATGTCTTTCTTGTAGTAAGCAGCCCAAAACTGAACACAGTGTTCAAGGTGGGATCTTACTAGTGCTGAGTACAGGGGCACGATCACTTCCCTAGTCCTGCTTACCACACTATTCCTGATACAGGCCAGGATGCTGTTGGCCTTCTTGGCCACCTGGGCACACTGCTGGCTCATATTCAGATGGCTGTAAACCAATGTCCCAGACTGAAATCATAGAATCCGTATTGAAAATTCTTTCTTTTCTCCTATGGACAAAAATAGATGGCTGAATTCCAGGTAAATCCATTAGTTGTAGTCCCTTAATTGCAACAGGTCTTCATTTTTACATTTCCTTTTTGATGAATATCTGAAGAGCTCAGATTAAGTTCTAACTAAACCATATTAATGAGTGTTGACTTCCCAGAGAAACAATGGGGAAAGCAGGCTGAGTATCAAGCATCGTTCTGGTCATTTTTCATCCACATCCAGTGATGGCTTTGTTGACATCACAATTAATCTTTTCATTCTTCAGTGAAAGCATCAATAAAGTCTCGAGGGTGTCCCTTGTTATACAGCCCTCAGTACATGTACACCTGATCACACACTTATTTGCAATTGTTAGAACCCATTAGAAAGTTGAATTTGTATGAAAATACTTTAATGGAAAGAAGCTATTAAACTTACATGCAGTGGAAATGTAAGAAAATTGTATATTATTGTATATTTATATATAGTATGTAATAGTATATTTATATATACTATAACATAAAATATTCAGAAACATGTTTATATCCTATTACTCATCTTTGGTCATCACCTTTTTATGTCCATTATGTGTACAGATGTTGTGAAGATGTTATTTCTATACCTTGGCACTATTTTAATGTGGATTTGCAAGGTGATTTACATAATTAAAATCTTTGGGCAACTATAAAATTAGCATGCCTTAGTTATCAGGTACCTGAATTAAAAAAAAACACTTTATACTTTTGCAGGAAATTTCCTACATTCTTGGAGAAGACAGTAGTTATTTTAGGTGGAAACAAAAATATTCTGTTCTATTCCAGTGACATAATATGCTCACAATACTTTCAGAGGATTTGATTTCTAGAACTTCTGCCCTGGGACTACAGGATTGCAGAACTGATTTGCAGGAGGAAAAGAGCCATTGATGAAAAATGGACCCATTAAAAGTCAAAAATTTAGGAGCTGTCCTGGGCCATGTACAAGGCCAGAGAAGCAATTTTTAAAAAATGGTTCAATGCTGTCCCTCTCAGGTCTCCTTTTTTCCCACCAGAAGGTAAGGGCCCCACAGTACCATGGGATTCACTGCAGCAGGAAAGGACTGTGGTCATCAGAGATGTCTGCTAGATTCAAGAGGATCCACAGTGGTTTATCCCCTTCCGAACAACCTACTTCAACTTCTCCAAATTATTCTGAATGGATTAAAAGCAGTAACTGCTTTTGTGGAAAGACTAGATCCTCTTGTAATGTTTGCATACTTAAAAATAAGCCAAATCTGAAGTCCTTGTTGAGTATAGGTACTCTATGAAAAAATTAATAATGACTATTTGGACAAGAAAATATTTCAGCTGAAGAAAAAAAAACCCTTAGAACTTAGAATTTTATTGAAATGTAACTTCTTCTATTTTTAATTTCTTGGATGGAACCTATTTTTATGAGGGAGAAAAATCAGGTTAAAAACACCCAATGAGCTCTACACAACTTTTAGTCCAATTCCTGTGAGAATTTTATTTGATGAAATGCCAAGCAAAAATTTCAGAAATATATGTGGAAGCAAAATTTGAATCCAGGACATGTAAGAAGTTTGCAAAAATAGAGTTTTCTCAGGGGGTGTACTCCCTCTTTCTTGCACCAACTGCCTTGCTTCCCTTTGTAAAGTTTCCATGGTGTAAGTTTTCTGCTTAAATACATAAATCTACAGACTTATAGCTGAAAGTTTTAATAAACTTAAATACAACATGACACAAGATTCCCACAGCATAATTGTATCAAATGTGTATTACACAAGTCTACATCTGTGAGTGGTAACAGTTTTCATCTAGCGAAGTCGTGTTATATTCATTATGACCTGACCCGCACTGCATCACAAAATAAGTTAAGGCTAGAAAAATTAACTACAACCCTTAAATAGATCATAATTCCAAAATCTACTGAACCTAAAATAAGTAAAACCAAGCAATCTTTATCGTGTAATACAGTTACTCAATACCACAAAGCACTGGACTATTGTAGGAAGCAGTCCAAAGTGCATGAGGTTTAGATGAGATATGAATCACAGTGTCATTAATTTGACCTCAAAGATGTTGTGGAAATTTATGAAACATTCCACATTTCAAATTCTGCTTCTTCTTCTTTTTTTTTTTCTTTTTTTTTTCTTTTTTTTTCTTTTATTGTTTTATTTTTTTTTTTTTTTTTTTTTTTCCAAGGTGGGATTTGAGTTTATTCAAATCTCTGTATACAACCTTTATCACAGTGATATTACATTTTCTGCTACCCATTACAGCTCAACACTATGGCAAAATATTCCTTTTGAATACTCATCTGCAGGCCCTCTTGCCAGCTACTTGAAATCTCAACTATTACAGAGGTTATAGTGAAATGACGCTCTATACTCCAGCTGTTTCTTAAATAAGTAAAAGGAGACACCATGATCAAACCACTGTCAGTTATACCTTCTTGCATAAACTCCAAGTAGGAAATCTGATTCATAAAATGTTCCTCACCAGTTACTGAGAGAACATATTCTAAACTTCACATTCATTATCACAAAAATCCCCAGCTATTTTCTGTTTAATGAAATAAATTTGGTTCATCAAAACCTGGGAGAAGCATTGAAGATATTTGCATGCGCCATTTAATTGATGTTCAAAATGGAAACAAAACCAAAGCTAGCCAATGCTGTTTGATAACGGTCTGTGAAAGAAAGGTTAAGAATATTGGGAATTCCCTAGCTTTATGCAGAAACTTCCTGAGACTTCATAAAGTCAGCTGATTAGGCTGACAGTCACCACCTACATAATTAACTGCTCTCAGTAAAGTCTCCTAGACAACCGAAATAAGAAACAGACCATTCCACACTCCCTACTCTTGTTTGTATATGACATGAAATTTACCAAAGAAAAATAAATTTTAAAGATTAAGAGATATGATCTGAAAAGCACAGATGTATTGGCCATGGTTGGGTGAAATAAAAGAAGAGACCCAGTGGCTAGAAGCTATTGTATAAATTCAAATTTTAAAAAAAGTTGTGCATAGTTTCAGGAATGGAAGTAATTCACCACCAAAACGATCTGCCAAAGTGATTTCTCCATCATTAGAAATGTTGAATTTAAGATTGGATATGTTCCTAAAACATGTGCTGTACTTCAACACGCTCTTTCAACTTAGAGAGAATACCAGGCAAAATTGCCTGACTGTTGTGGCATAGACTACAATGTCCATAACAACTTCTTCTGGCCTTGAAAACTATTGCTTATGAATTACAGCATCTCAACTGAAAGCAACTTTTGTGTGGCCTCCTTGAAATACTGGCCGTATTCACTCCCCGGAGCTATATGTATCAAAAAGGGTTGAACTTTATGTAGCAACATCATGTTCTCAGAGCCAGGTTTTGTCTGTTGGGCACAATTCTCCTGCAGCCAATTGCACAAAGGGATTATGAAAGCCCACTGCTGTTGAGAGCAGAAAAAAATGATCCCTCCAGTATCTCCAGCTCTCTTCTGGGCTTGTCCTTTGTCCTCAGTGTGCACTAAAAAGATCAGTATCTTTTTCCATAAACTGAGTTACTGTGCCCAGAGATCTCCTAAGTAAAATTTACAAAGTACACAGGACAGAGTATGGTTTATTTCCACAGAAATTACAACGTGAATTTCACTAAATAGACCCCTCAACAAAATATCCTGTAGGGGAATCGGTATCTGTGATAACTGATACAGAGAAAAAAAAAAAATCCTGGCTGAAAATAACAGAAATCTACTCAGTTAAAGCTTAACTGACAAAACTGAAGCAAAACTGGAACAGTAAATCATCAATAACCTTTGATGTAATTGGATGAATTTGCATGGAAGTCATAGCAATTCCACCTGCTCATACCAAATCTCATTTTCTTCAAATGCTTTTCATAGCTGACATGTTATTAATTATTCGCTTTCCAATAGTGCACCTGGAAGCCTCAGTGTTCATCACTGTGCCAGATACTACACAAACTCAGAGAAGAATGATTGTCTTTAATATTCAGAGTATTTCAAGTAGTTATTTACTAATAATCTTGAATACCATTTCAAAAAAATATACATCTTCCATTTTATTAATAGAATACCACCTCTATCCACAAATATTATGATAGTAATGTCGTCAGTATTATCTACAACCAATCAATTATTTTCTTACCATTCACCTTCCAAAGCATATCAGAAATCCCAAGATTCACAAAAACTGAAAAGATATTAATGGAAAATATCATGGGAAATTTCTAGTCTACATTCAGAGTCGTCACTCATCCCACACTTAGTTATACCACAAATCTGACTTTATAAGCATACAATAATCATGAAAGAGAATTGTTAACTACTTTCTATACTGTTCTAGTATTTATTTTCAGCATAAATTTACCAAAATTATATTCCACTGATGCAATGCTATATTCTTGATGATGTTATGCACAAACAAAGACAAATTCTTTTTTGTTTTAGGTAGAAAAAATATATCCCCAGCCACTATACTCATTTGTAACATCTGCATTTCTTTATTGACGCAAGTGTAATAACTATTAAGGTGGTGCCCAAATGATACTCCGTCTTTGCATTGCATGCTGATTGATATTGCTTACCAGGATGAGAAAAGACTTCAACATCTGTATATAGCCAAGCTTCACTTGTAGTACTTAAAATTATTATGTATATTTTTTTTGGCCTTGCTTGTTTTTTTTTTAGCTTTAGGACTTCATTCTTAATCAAGGCAGTAGATCAGAAATTTGCTAGAAAACTGTTCAGACTTTTACAGATCAGATTAATGCTGCTGAAGAAGTGCTCCAAGAATGCTTTCTGATTTCACTAAGCTTTCTTCTAATCTTTAAGCACTGTCTGATCATCATAAAAGGGAAAAAATTGTTCTGAATAATATATTTGAGCAAACTTAACCTTCTTTCTACTTAAAAATGTCTACCATCCAGATTCTGTACATTTACTTAAATAACATCTTTTTTCCTTTCTTTAATATGAATTCTGATACATTCAAAATCATAAAAGAATTCCTTGTGTGGACTGGCCACTTACTTAAATTCAAGAAATTTTATTGTGAGGATTCATAATCATAAACTAAGTAGATGCATGCCAATTCATAAACATTGAAATTCTGCTTCTGCAGTATTTACAGTAGCAATTCAGTTCAATCTCTTTCTTTTAGAATGTGTACATAAAGGAAAATTTAACACAATCAAAACAAAAATAGTAATTGGAAAACAGCAGTTTCTTGCAGCATTTTCCCAGATGCATTAAATAATAATTGTTATTTTTCCTATATGGGCAATACATCTGTTTTTCACACAAGTCTGCTCTCTTATTAGCAGAGGAACTGTTAAGGCATATACTTACAATTTTAAGTGCTGCTTTTCTGCAGCGTTCATTTTTAATTCTGAGACAGGATGTTTTTTGGTCTGAGTCAAATCAGTTAGTTATTAATAATGCCATGGGAGAAAAAAGGCTTTATTATTGTAATGAAAAGGAAACTACAGTGATAATTTTCAAAGCAAAATGGGACAAAATTAATAATTGAGATCTAAAAGCAGTTAGGAAAAAAAAAAGAATGAATAAAAATACTTCACAGTGAAAGCTAGAACTATAGCAACATGCAGTACACCAACATGCACCATGGTCCAGTTAACACCAGTTCAACTGGTCATAAGTTCCTCATGTATGTTTTCTAAGCTTTTCTGAAACTAATAGTTCAGAACTATTTTTCTGAAACTAATAGTTCAGGACTATTTCTGAGCACAAGTGTTTTAATAGTGATTTTTCAATCCTATGATTTTCAACCATATGTTCATCAAAAATGCCATAAATTAATAAATTATATAATTTGTGCAAAACCAAAAAAAAACTACAAAGCTTATGAACATACCAAAGAGAACTCTGTGTCCTCTTTGGTGAGAATCTTTTCAGTCTTACAGTCATGGGCTACAGATTTTGACACTCCCACAGTTTCAAAAGATTTCTGGGATTTGTGGTTGTTCTTAATTGGAACTACCATTTAACAATGCTTAAGGAAATGTAAGGGTTCTTACATTCATCAGCACTTTCAGGTTCCCAGGTGAGACTTCTGACAAATTCTGCAGAGTTTCACCCACGTATCGTTTTATGAAACAAAGCTGGAGGCAAACACAGTGTGTGTCTGCTGTCTCAGTGGAGGCAGGGGATGGAGATCCATGTGGCAGCAAAGACACAAAGGTTATTGATGTGTTAGAAACCATGGAAGCGCTTGAGAATGTTCACATAGGAATTAGGGCTTCTCCCCCCCCTAAAAGGTGACAGGATCAATAGCCCAACTGAAGTGCCTCTACACCAATGCACTCAGCATGGAAAACAAACAGGAGGAGCTGGAAGCCAGTGTGCAGCAGGAAAACTATGATATAGTTGCCATCACGGAAACATGGTGGGATGACTCGCACAACTGGAGTGCTGCAATAGATGGCTGTAAACTCTTCAGAAAGGATAGGCAAGGAAGGAGAGGCAGTGGGGTAGCCCTGCATGTTAGGGTGTGTTTTGACTGTCTAGAGCTTAATGATGGTGACAATAGAGTTGAGTATTTATGGGTAAGAATCAGGGGAACTGCAGGCTTGTCAGTCTGACCTCGGTGCCTGGGAAGGTTATGGAGCAGATCATCTTCAGTGTCATCTCATGGCACATGCAGGGCAACCAGGTGATCAGGCACAGTCAGTATGGGTTTATGAAAAGCAAGTCCTGCTTAACTAACCTGATCTCCTTCTATGACAAGGTGACTCATCTAGTGGGTGAGGGAAAGGTTGTGGATGTTTTCTACCTAGACTTTAGTAAAGCCTTTGACACCGTTTCCCACAGCATTCTCCTGGAGAAACTGGCTGCTCATGACTTGGATGAGTGCACTCTTTGTTGGGTAAAACACTGGCTGGATGGCTGAGCCAAAAGACTTGTGATGAATGGAGTCAAATCCAGTTGGTGGCCAGTCACAAGTGGAGGGCCTACAGCTCAGTACTGGGGCCAGTTCTGGTTAATACCTTTATGAAAAATATGGATGAGAGGATCAAGTGCAGACAACACCAAGTTGGGCAGGAGTGTTGACCTACTTTAGGGTAGAGAGGCTTTACAGAGGGATCTGGATAGGCTGGATCAATGGGCTGAGGTCAATTGCACGAGGTTCAACAGGCTAAGTGCTGCATCCTGCATTTGGGTCGCAACAAGCCCATGCAATGCTACAGGCTTGGGGAAGAGTGGCTGGAAAGGTGCCTGGCAGAAAAGGACCTGCAGGTGCTGGTCAACAGCCAGGTGGTTATGAACCAGCAGCGTGCCCTGGTGGCTAAGAAGGCCAGTAGCATCCTGGTTTGTATAAGAAATGGTATGACCAGCAGGACTAGGGAAATGATCGTCCCCCTGAACTTGGCACTGGTGAGGCCACACCTGGAATATTGTGTTCGATTTTGGGCCCTTCACTACAAGAAAGGCATACAGGTGCTGGAGCGTGTCCAGAGAAGGGCAATGAAGCTGGTGAGAGGTCTGGAGAACAAGTCTTATGAGGAGCAGCTGAGGGAACTGAGATTGTTTAGCCTGGAGAAGAGGAGGCTGAGGGGAGGCCTTATCGCTCTCTGTCGCTCTGTACAACTACCCGAATGGAGGTTGTAGAGAGGTGGAGGTAGATCTCTTCTCCCAAATAACAAGTGATAAGACAAGAGGAAATGGCCTCAAGTTACACCAGAGGAGGTTTAGATTGGATATTAGGAGAAAGTTCTTCACAGAAAAAGTTATCAAGCCTTGGAACAAGCTGCCCCAGGAAGTGGTGGAGTCACCATCTCTGCAGGGGTTTAAAAGAAGTATAGATGTGGTGCTGAGGGACATGGTTTAGTGGTGGACTTGGCACTGCTAGGTTAACAGTTGGACTTGAAGATCTTAGGGGTCTTTTCCAACCTAAACTATTCTGTCGTTCTAAGATTAGTGCTGCTTTACCTAATCTAGTCTATAGCCACTTCATACTTCACTTCCATGGTAAAACCACCCTAAAAGAATATCAGGTAGGGAAGGACTGCATAGCAGTTAAAATTCTGATTTTCTTTCTGCAGACCCATCTAAAATTAAAGACTTGATTTTTTTTCAGAGTTACTCTAACTTCTAAAATGAGATGTGGTAGGAAACCAAAATACTGCTTTTATAGCAACTGTATCTCAATTCATTAACTATACTGAAGTAATATATGTTAATACACCTGGATGGCCTCAGAGCACAAATACAACAAATAGTATGTCTGATTTCCGTATGTCAAATCAAAACAAAAGATTTCACACAGCACATTTATGTCTGCAACTTTAGATCTGCAATACCACCAGAGACAACTTACAAGTGATTTAGTACCACTGAGCTAAGCCTCCCTTCACTCCTGCTTTTTTTCTTCTGTGTCCCTCTTACATGTACATTTTACTGCAGTATGTGCCACTGGATGACAGATAACTGGACACTGAGCATATATTTATCATTTCAAGCTGATTTTAAATAAAACTGAATGAAATAAAAACAGCATGTCTCCTTGAATTTCTTTGCTAGAGGAGGATACAATTTCGTCCTTCCAAAAGAGAGAAATTTAAAGATACATTTTCCAGGGTGAACGTACCACCAGTTGCTGCCAGTGCTTCATCAGAGTGTGCTTTTACTGGACAGGGGTTTTGATGAGCCAAAAGGAGCTAACAGCAAGATCAGCACATATGACAGGAGCTGTGTGGAAAGTGTTCAGTTGCATAAACAAAACAAAAAAAACAAAAAAAAAGGAATTTTAGGAAATAAGGCTTGTAGGTAACTAGTTTGATTCCTTGAAAACCCTAGCTAGTCTCAAGAAGCTGATTTCTAGCAGTGATAAAGGGCAGATTGCTGACTACTTTCTTAGTGTAAATGACAGAAATCTGCATGCTGAATGCAACAACAGATTAGGCAGGACTAAATACTAAAGAATACACTGTTGTTAATAACCCCACACTATCAAGAAGATGGCTTAAACTGTTTACCGAGTCTTTTCCTTCTCCAGCTTCCGTAGTTCAAAATCTATTTTCTTCCCATTGTTCTTGAATTTTTAAAGAATACAATATAAATATATTTCAGTCCCAAGGAGAAAGGGCAGTCTTGTGATCGCAAAGGCTATCAAAATTTGCATATCGTGATCAGAGGAGTATAAGGATTCAGCTGAGACTTCCAGCATCACCATGCCTTGTGCAGAGGGACAGCTTGGGACAGAAAATCCAGTACATCTCTGATCAGTTTCCATCTGAATATCAGAGTACACTTTTTAATGTGAAGGTGACGAACCACTGACACAGGATGCCCAGGGAGGTTACAGAGCCTATATCACTGGAGAGATTCAACAGCCATCTGAACATGGTCCTGGAAAACTGGCTCTAGCTGACCCTGCTTGATCAGCATGGTTGGGCTAAATGACCTCCAGAAGTCCCTTCCAAGATCAACCGTTCTGTGGTTCTGTGATTCTGTGACATCTATACTCAATTGACACTGACTTTGCACCAGGATCAGGTGCTGTAAGCCTTGTATCTGACAAACCTACCTTTCCTCCATTGATAAAGAAACAAAACTGCATAAGGAATATATTCTGGCTGTCACTTTCTATATGACTTTTATTTATTCATTCTCTATATTCAGTATGTCATTTTAAATATGCAAACACGCCATGAATATTTCACAGCATAAGAAAATCAGAGCCCCATTGCAGCACCGTTCAGTAGCAGAGTTCCCAGGTGTTGACCTGCTTCCTGGCCCACTAGGCTCAGACACCTCTATATGAGTAAGAGGCTGTTATATCCCTCCTATCTAAATCTTGCTTCGTAGAAACACATTAGGAAAAACTGCTGGCACCTCAGATATGCATATGATGTTATATCAAGGTGACAGCTTTTTTATGTCTTCAAACTGCCAACGAAAATATTTACCACCAAGGATAAATCTCATAATAGGCTACAGTGCTTAAAGACCTGCAACAGCCATTTACTTGTAGTGTCAAAACTTTCCTAGCAGGCTTAGTCAATTATTATTCTACCCACTGATATATCGCTAGAAATACAATCTGATATTATTTTTTATAAAGAAGTGGTATTTAGCAATAATGGCATGCACATGAAATCTGATTTTATTTTTATGCACATCTAAATTCTACTGCACAAAAACCCTGTGGTTAACTATTATTACGATACCTGTTGGCTATCTTTTTCCTTTTATTGATGTGCACTAAGTACTTCTCAATGATGTTTCATGGTTTGCAGAACATATCTGAACTTAGCTGAGAAATGATTTCAAAAGTAGACTTCCAATGGGAATGTCAATGAGGTAAGGACATTTTTGACATATTATCTGCATTACTGAGCTTTATTTGATTTGCAAGATTAAAAGAGATTGAGTTGAAAGAAGCAGTGAGCTGCACCTTAATGGAACAATAGCCTGACATCAAAGATGTGTGTGATTTGAAAGACTGAGTGGCAGCTGCTACAAGGAGATTATAAAATCAGAATCCAGGATTCAATAGCATACTCCAAGTCTTGGTGTGGAACCCAAACCTGCAGTTCAGTTCAGGAATAATTTTAGCACATCAAACATATAATCTAGGCTGACTACCTTCTCACTTCCAACTTTTTCTCTAATTAGATAATAATCAACAGCTTACATGACTGTCTTAAATATCCAGAGAGAATTATGTTTCTTTTCTCCTTGTGACAGCTCTATTTTTAGCCTATTCTTAAACTCACTGTCTTCATCATCTAGGGAATGATTCAGTGGGGTGAGGTCAAAAATGGCAATCACACATGTAATTTCACTTCCTAGGAAAGGAAAGCACATAGAAATCACTTGTGTCAATCCCTCATTCCTATGCAGGAGGTACATACATAGGAATTTGAACCTACAACTCTCTGGTTGGTGGGGTCCCTGGGTAATGTATCTGTGGGGATTTTTTTTCTCGGTAAATGTATTCTTCTTCCCCTTTTCGTCTTCTTTTTGAAATAAATGTCTGACCTGGTTTTGACACTGAGCTGTAGGATTGTTTTGGCTCTTGTGCGTCTCCCTGATCGTGAGGTATGCTCCTAAATGTTTGCATGATTGGGATAAGGTCATGCCTTAGTACTTCAGCATTTTCCAGTGACCAGTTAACACTTGCTAGCAACTGCAAGTTTCCTTCTTCAGCACTTAGTTCCCGTTATAACATGTGTGGAGGGCCCTGGCATTTGACTAGGGCTTGTGAATACAGCTGCGTGGCAGGATGCCTAAAAGGAATTGAAATGTTCTGTCTTGCAAACCCTGAGCCGTGGCTTTTACCTCAGTGATAATGTAAGAAATGTTCTGAGTTTGGTATAAAAGACTGAAGGTTGTAAAAACATTCTTGAAGGGCAAATCAGGATGCTTTCATATTTGGGCTGTGTTGTTTTTGGCAAGATAAGAGGCCTGAGGGAAGGGACTTGGCTACAGACACTCACATTCACCTTCTCTGGCTGGTAGCATATCCAGAGGGCTGTTTCCTTTTATAAATATGTCAGCTCATATTAAGAAAAAAATACATAATGCAGAAGAAGAAAAATAATCTTATATGTGACAGGATGGAGGATTGGCACTTATGTTTCTGTTGGAACATTGGGTCGTCCCCAGGATATTGTCATGCAGGGACACAGGAAAATGGAAGCTGCTAATTGTGCCTGCAAGAGTTATTTGCACTCTCCCTCCCTCCCAGTTATACGCTTAATTCAAGCAAGATTTTTCAAGTGCTCTGGAACTATGAAAGGAGTAGATCAGTAAAACTGAAGTACCTATAAATGGCATTCTCATGGAGCGCTATTCTGCATCTTTTAAAATTAGTACCTTCTGTACATTTAAAAATGTGACTCTCCAGAGCCAAAATCAGCTTGGAAAATTTCAATTACGTTTAGAGCGAACAGGTCAAAGGGCAGCAAGGTAAAAGATTTCAAAGCTTCTGAAATATTGTTTTCAGCACAAAACCCTGTGTACTAGTCTTACTCTCATTTCATTTTTACCTCAATTCAAATCTGTACTACAACATTCACATAGCGAAGCGAGTCTGGCTGTGAAGACAAATTATTTCTAAATCTGAAACCTTTTGTCTTCATCCACGTTGTTGATACACATGTAAGTCTGCAAGATCAAAAAGATGTGACAAGTGACACATTGTTATAAAGATGCCAGACAAAATCGGATGTAGGTGTCATCCCATTATAACTGTTCTGTACGCACTATTGGGATTACCAAGGATGCTAACTGCACTGAATAAAGAAAATTTCTTTTTTTGTGAGGAACAATTCCAAACGCAGAGCTTTGGTAACAGTTAATTTATCATCAGTAACCAAACCAGAATCTTTTCTCATAAGCAAATGAAAAACAAGCCCTTGAAAATATTAAAAGCCTAGAAAATAAATTCAGAAGCTAATATAACAGAAAAAGGTACATGCAACTTTTAGGTAAGGAAAATAAATTTTCATTTAATTACTATGCGAGTTTCCTTCCCTGCAGCCCAGTCCTAGACCCAGGTAGGAGCGTCACACAGAGTTTAACTAATCAGACTGAGAATAGTTAATCTTCTTGACTTGATGAGCTTAAAGTTATTCAATTCACTGTGGACTATCAAGTGCTTCTCAGAGACAACGTCCTATATATGAGATAATAATCACTTCCTGAGATAAGCAGGATAAATCATCACAAAGGTTTGTAGTTTTCTTTTAAAATATGAATTTTATTATAAATACTTTGTGATCAAAGTAATTAGACTGATGCAAGTACAGTCACCCGCCATTTAGAAAGTGTTGTAATAGTCATGCAGTGCCTAGAATGGCAATAAATGCCAATAGATCTGCTCAAATCATGTCATTTTTATAACCTGAACATTCAAGAATGTATTTGCAGTCCACAATATGAACACTATTTTTTTCTAAAATCAAAACTCCGATATGAAGATGTTGAATAATTAATCTTTCATAATGCAATAATTATGTAGTAAAGTATGTCATGCAGTATCAAAATAAATATTTCAGTATCAGTCAGAAACAATATTGCTTGGAAGAATTTTCTTTTTGGAAAATATTTGCCAAAATATATAAGAAAAAGTAAAATATTAAATCCAATCTGTAAATTTCTGTATAATTTTTTGCTTTTGACAAAATAATGATTTGATAACAAAAAAATGCAGTGAAAATATTTGAGCCAAAATTCCAAATTAATTCTGAAGGAAGAAAAGAGCTTTACATGTTGCAATTACTGCATATGTAGAACCTAATAAAGCTGTAGAAAGGATAATGAATACTAAATTATTATTGCTGATCCAGCATTTTTACTACCAAGACTCCTGACCTTGCTCCAAATGCTGAACATGCCTCCATCTGGTACACACAGTGATAATATCACTGTCATCACAAGTATTAGATCAATGGTCATTCCCATGCGGCTGCAATCTAAAGCATACTTTATCATTATGGACGATGTTATACAGAATATTATAAGCCACCTATCAAGTACTTAAGAGCATTTATTTTTTTATATTGGATAATGCATCATCAAATCCCTCCACCAATGTTCTGATTTAGTACAAATTTACTGAGATAGTTTATCTTCATCCTAACCATTATTTAAAGCAGTTTTCTAAGGCCGTTACGTTGTACTGTGCTATGTTACTCATTCCCTGAGTCACTTAACGTTGCATACATTCCCTAGGATTTCTGTTCCCTGTGAATTTCACAGTCTTTTAGATAAATAGAAACTCATGTTAAAGTTCATTTAACTCTCATAAATCAATTTTTTTTATTACCTACAAATATTCCAAATAAAAATAAAAATAGGACTCTCTGCTAATCCATAAATATAACGCTACCTCAAAAGTTGAAATTTGTATTAACCATAAACTTTTTAACATGAGGCGTAGCATGGTCTGATGATCTCCTTTTGCTCCCCATCAAAATATTCAACACATCAAAAATTTCAACAAAATATTCTGTATTACTAGTTTTGGCTGAAGTAGAAACAGGTGCTTTTGCATGTTTAAAACCTTAATATGCTCCACTCTCCCAGAGCAATGGTTGTTGGGTCATATCATGTTTGCTAAGTACTTGCAGAACTTTGCAGTTTGGTCATGAGACCACACTTTGTTTACAGCGAAAGGATTGGGGATTCACACTTTTAGGTCTAGAGCAGTTAACTGAAGCCTTACAATAATAAATATAAAATGTTTTATAGATTACGCATATTTTATCCACATGCTTATGTAAAGAAAGATGAGCCGCCAAAAAAGGTTTTGCTATGCTAACCATGAAAAATCACACTTATTCATATCAGTATAACAAGCCCTGAAAAAGACTCAAATACATGTGCTACCCCAGCAAGAAAAAGACATGCAGGAAAACTGCAGCTGATGCATTCTGTGTTACCACAGAAGATAAAACTGTAGATATGACTAATCAGGAATTTATGTCATTTTTTTCATCATTTATGTTATGAAAAACTATTTTTATTCATATGTAGATAAGTATAAATCAATTTTAATAAACATTGTGTTTCAGTGCTTAGCCAGGTGTTAATGTTGTGAAAGTTTAAATATTTCAACTCTGCAAGTATTATTTTAGTGGGCAATGGATTAATATGACTTTCCTGTATCCTATACCCCCTTTTATTGTTAATATTTAAGTAGCTGCATAACCATAGAAAAACTGAGCTAATATGAATAAACTGAAACAGACGAAGGAATGAAACTGTACCTGGCATGGACAAGACTACCAATAGAAAGAATGAATTCTTACATAAATATCTTCCAAAATAAAACAATTTAACTCGCCAAATAATGGGCTTCTATGTAATAAATAGATGCACACATTTCATTTTCTACACTGCTCTAATCCTCGTGAGTAACTCCCATGTGAAACACACAGGGAAGTCTGGTGGTATACATCATACGTCCGTTTGGAGCAGAGCCTGTTTTCAGGTACTTGGAAAGCATTTACTGTACAAGTGGGACTTACTGAAAGGTAAAGACTGAAAATAAGCATCTTCCTTCTGACAACCAAGTTTTCGTATCAACACTTTATACCAACACCTCACAAGTTCTTCCAAAGGCTACAAAGGCATTAGCACCTTAAAACCCTTAAAAATCTGTATGTGATCATAAACCAGTGCATGTGGACAGTGAGAAATCCTGATCACTGATGGACGGGCTTAGTAAGTACAGGTCAAACCTGCTGGCTTTTCCTGTGATCTCAGATCTACTGTCCATGGTATATACCTGGAATCATGCAGGTAAGTCTCTTCAACCAACTCGTTTATTCACAACAGTACATAGCACTTATTTTTTTTACTGATGAAAGTTAAAGGCAATTACCACATTAATTTCTCAGGTCATCATGAGTCAAGAAAAAAACATCAACAAATAGAAAGGTTCTGTAAAGAGAAGCACAACTGAAGAAGTAGGAAATAAAAGAAAAACAGGGACAATTTTCCTCTAGAAACAACAAGCAGAAAAATGACAGAATGAAAGAATATGAAATTAATAGGTCTGAGAAATTATATGGGGTTTTTCTAAGTACCCTTTTTTCACAAAAAGTGGACACAAAGGAATTTTATAAAAATGAAAGGCTGAAACGTCAGTCTGGTAAAAGAAAAACCTTTTCACCTGACAGCAATTAAACTATGGAGTTTCCTGCTCCAAGTTTTTGCTGATGCTAATAGAATAATCAGGGTTCAGAACAGGACCAAACCTGTAAAAATATTGTACTAATGACAGGGGTTATAGTAGAAAAAAATCTAATCAGGAATTTTGCTAGACATGTTCTCCTTCATCAAAATGGTCCAGCCTTTTATAGCTGTAGTTACAGGTTAAATTTCATCTGTAGGATCTTCTCAAAGATCATAGGTTCCCTCTCATATTTTAACCCCCATACATGAGCCTTCCACTGTCATCTGGATATAGCAGCCACAGCTCAGCCTCTATGAACAAAGCTGTTTGCTGGGATAGAAGGAAGTAATAGATTATTAGGGGAAGAATATTTCTTCCAAAAGCCACTGTCATCTCTTTTTGTTTTCTCTCATCTTTCTTTTAAAAAGGTGATTCTGGCCACTGCCAGGAACAGGATAATAGACCTCCATTCTGAATCTGTGTGGCAAATCTTGTGTCTGCATCTGTCAGTGTCTGGCAAACCTTCTGCTTCCTCTGCCTGAATATAAATAAATATAGGCAAGGCTTCTGTAGGGATGCTGCGGGTTTCCGACATTTTTAAACAGTTCTAAAGCTGCACTTTGGCAGCAGAAACACAGGCACTGTGCTGATATACTTCATCCAGTTAATGTCAAAAACCTCGATACGAAAGCACAGCGAGAGCCCTGTCATATAAACGCATAAAACTCAATGTTCTGTTGCTATTTGTGATTTAAGTACTATTCATGTCTTGTATTTGAAAAGAAGTGTGTAGCAAGAGAAATTCACATAAGAAAATAAAAACCCTTACCCAGAAGAGGAAAGACTCAATAAAGGTGTAAAATCCTTTCTGTACATAGGATTTATTAATATTTTGCTGCTGGTAGCATTTATCTCTCTACCTTAGACAGCTCATTAAACAACTGTTAAAGTGTTTAATAAATTAACTTATGATAATAAATTAACAGCTTACCCAAGATCAGAACCATTTTGACCATAAAATTATCTCCAGTTCCCCAAGGCTCCCATTGTACCATAATTTGATACCTGGTAAACCAGGCAGTACTTAAAAAATTTTTGCTGATAATTACATTAGATATATTGCATTTTTTTTCCTCTTTGGCAATGATGCTGCAAGGTTAGGGACATCATATAATGGCTTCTAGAAGCAATATTGACTCAACTGTAAGCCATTAATAATATAATTATTACATTTTATAATGGATGCTAGTCTGATGTTTCTTTGCTTTCAAACCACAAATAAGTGTTAAATCTATAGCAAACCAATGTTACCAAGAAAGTTCCATAGATACAATAGCATGTTTCAGAGGAGCTACTCTGAAACATGCACAACTAGCAGAAAATAATAAAGTGTCAGCGTGCATTGGAGAAGATAAAAGCATCTTGTACAATCTTATAAATGTCTGAGGATATCATTCTCATGAAAGTTTCTACAGTGGCTCAGGCGTCAAAAATGCCTGCTGTCCTTTGAGTAACCATTTCACATACACCTCCTTTGAGCAACCACTTTGCATACACCTACAATTCATCCAGTTGCACTATAGGTGAGCCCTAATCAAATGCCAGAAATTAAGACATCTAAATTTTCATCTCTTTCATATTTGAATACAACCTTTATTGTGACAAGTCCATTGTAAGATCCAAAATATATTTGTGGAAGAAAGGTCACAAAACCAGTGTTTATCATCTGGAATATATTATGTATATATTCTTCCATATTTGGTTCTTATTGGATCCTCCCAGTGAAAGCACTTTTTATGATCAACAGCTTAAGAATTGTGAGCAGGTTGCACACAATTTTAGCAGTTTAATAACTCTGATTTGATCTCTGAGTAACTTTTCCTGATCAGTGGAGAAATTTCTGTAAATGACCACTCTGGAGAGTTTGACTGAAGAAAAACCCATATACCCTTGCAACCACGCAGAGCGCCTGTAAATAAGTAGAGAGGAGCGGATGTCATTTACTCTGTAGCAAGACACTGCCTCACAGAGTATTCACATAATCATGTTAGGACATCACAGTCTGGATGGATGGACAACCAGATTGGTCCTGTTTAATATCTTTATCAGTGATCTGGAGCAGGCAATGGACTGTGGTCTCTCTAAGTTTGCAGATGGCACTAAATGTGGGGAAACAGTCGATACGCCTGAAGGCAGGCTGCCATTCAGAGTGATCCAGACAGGCTGGAGGAATGGGCCAACAGGAACGTGACAAAATTCAGCAAGGCCAAACACCAAGTCCTGCAGCTGGGAAGCAAGGACCCCCTGCAGCCACACGGGCTGGGGTCTGCCTGGCTGGCTGGGGAGCAGAACTGCAGAAATGCCCCTGGCGTGGCAGCAGACGGTGAGTGGGGCATGAGCCAGCACTGCGCCCGGGCAGCAGGGAAAGCCAACAGCATCCAGGGCTGCGTTAACAGGGTGACATAGACTGAGGGAAGGGGTTATCCACCCGTACTTAGCGCTCATGAGAGCACATCTAAATACTGCATCCAGTTTTGGTCTCACCAATGCCAGGCAAACATTAATAAAATGGAGTGAGTTCAGCAGAGGGCTGCCAAGACAGTGCGGGGGCTGGAGCACTTGTCTCATTAACAGAGGCTGGCAAAAAAGGGCTTGTTGAACTTAGACCAGAAGTGGCTTCAGGGGGACATAATGGCAGCCTACTAGCACCTATAAGGAGGTCGTCAAGAAGATCTCAATGAAAATACACCAAGATCTTCACAGTGGTGCATGGTGGGTGGACAAGTAACAACAGGTATACATTGAAATAAGAGAGGTTCCCGCTGGATTTAAGGAAAAATATTTTCTCCTTGTAGGAGGCAGTGTAGTAGGTTGTTCCCAGAGAGGCTGCATCACTGGAGGTTTTCAGGACCCAGCTGGATAAAGCTGTAAGCAACCTGGTCTGATCCCATAGCTGACCCTGCTTTGTGCCAGGGTTTGGACTACAGATCTCCAGAGGTCCTTTTAACCTGAGTTATCCTAGGATTCTGCAAATCGCTATACGAATGGGTAATCTATGTGCCTGTCAAATGTGGAAAATAAAAAAAACTGCTTATTTCAATTAAATACTTTGATAATTTTGAAGTATTATCTGAAAGAAGACCTAAAATTTACTCACCTATCCCTATTTCAGTTAATAAGTACGTATTCACAGAACTGTTTGAGGTGTTTTTGAAAAATTTGATGTCTGTATTTCCAGATTTCTTTGCATCTTGGCTTTTTTGTATTTTTAAGCTGTATCTGCATACTAACAAACTTCTGTCCCTTCATCTCTGTTTCTTACCCAATTCTTATTCTGATGATTCACATCACTTACATGCTTAGATGTAAGATGCTAAAAGGAGACACTGAAATGAATTTTTTTACTAAGTGCTACCATAGTTTATGTCATACAGTGTTCTCAAATTACTTCTGCCTTCAAGATCATAGATCACATTTAAGGATGAAGAGGTGAATTAGAACTTCCATAAACTACCTAAATACACTGTAAAGAAATCCATTTGTTGGGTACTCACCACAGACATATTCCAAATACAATCCATAAAGCTCTCTCATCAGGGTTCTTTTATGATGCTGTAGTGAAACCTGTTATTCATGCATTTTCTTTTCAGATTTACATTCATTTTCAGTACCAACGCAAACATATAAACACCAACATATAAACTAGGTCCTGGTTTCTCAAGGACCACTCTCTGATGAGAAAGTCGGCCAATCTTTTGAGGGAATCATGCCAGCCTGCATTTTTCTTTCTTAACTTAGACATCAAAGAGGTCAAAGAGTAATCTCAGTGAGGATCAGAAGACACTGCCTCTCAGAAACCACAGGTGTTTTATCAGCAAATGTATCAGTCTTTCTGAGAGGCCCAGATAGCAGGAAATGTGGATCTCAGCAGGGGTGAGCTGTTGCTGCCTTTCACTTCTGCCTCACCCTAGGTGCTGTGGCTTTCTTAGCCCTTTTATCTGACATCCTAAACCAGCCTTTATACTTGGTTTTGCTCTTCTTCAATAAGTTGCTGATCCCCAATCCAATATTATAAATGAATGCATTTGGTGACAAGTTAGACAGGCTACAATAGGAGCTGGTAGTCTCAGTTTTGACCTTTTCCGTAGAATGAATCAACCCTTCCTAGCACTACAATTTAAAAGGAAAACCTCTCCAAGATTTCATATAGATGACACACATCTTATAAAAAAGTACAAAAACAGATTAAGTCAACCAAATCTGGATCACACATACGCAGATACAAATACAGCCTCCAATTAGTAAGGACTTGCTTGCAACAATACGGATCTCGGCCATTTCCACTCAGAAAATGCTGAAACAGTAAAACAGCATGAAAACTTTATCATAATACATTAGCAATTTCCCATTACATATTATTAGGAAGTGTCATATTACCCTAGAGTCCAGCACAATCATGGATCTCCATTAACTTAGCAGAGCGGCTTTCTTCTGCTCCTGACATAACTGCTAAACAACACAATACTACTCTTTCCTTCTGTCAGAATACAGCTCCATCAGATTAACCATCTGGCCTGAAATACTTTCCTTTCCTGTTCAAAATCTGTTCCATATTCCACCCAGAAGAGTTTTTGAACACAAAAGGGCTATTCAGGCCTAGCTATTTATCTGGCAGAGCAGACTTCCATCCAACTCCAGATAGACTCACAGCTGTGATGGTGTTCTGCAGAGAGTAATTTTCTATCCACAAGAGAAACTGTTTAATAAAAAGAAGAACCTATTCTCTGCTTCAGAAGGAAGGCTATATCACACAAGCGCAAATGTGTACCATAAGTATGATTTCTCTTGCTATTTGTAAACCAGCACCAGCCAATCTTGAGCAGTTGGGGCCAGAATATTTCAGTGAAGAAGGAGGTGAACAGTCATAGAGTCTTCATCCTCTAAATGATGAATACAGACATTACCTATAGCTGACGGTGTCATAGTATAGCTATATCATTTTAAGCAAGGTAAAGCTCTGTGTTGCAATGAAAAATACTGGACCCCAAATAGATCATGTGACTTTTGAACCAAAGTTCCCAGGTGCACAAATCTCCATGTGTTCTCTATACCAGCAAAATAATCCTTTTCTTTCTTTAATTTACCCTAACTATAATTCAATCATTCACCAACAAAATTGAAGGAGAACTGTTAAACACGAGTAAAGAAACTCCCATTGTGGAAGGTTTAGTCATTGTATATGACTTTACAGAAATTTTTCTTCAAAAGGGTATTTGAAATCCCAGGTGAAGGAAGACAAACTCTTTCCAATTTGCATGTACAGTAACTACACAGCATGATTATTTCCCTGTTCTTTTTCTCTGTATTCAAGAAGAAAACTGGACAACTTTTATTTCAAGTCATCTTAACTTGGTGTTTCTTAGAGCAAATAATCAAGCATCTTTCAATAAATACTATTTTAACTCAAATGAAAGGGAATGTCAATCACACAAGGGAATCAGTACATCACTTAACGATTACTGCTTGCCTTCTTCAAAGCATATAGCCAACAGAGAGCCCTGTGCTATCTAACTGAACATCCAGTTGTACTTTAGGCTCTAGGGGAGCTAGAGCAGAGGTGTCATAAAGTTAATATCAAGTAATATCAAGAGCTCAAAAGATTAGACCCAGTTTTAGGAAGTAAAGCCACAGGCATAGTCTCAAGCTTACTGAGGTCAACAGTGTAGGTAAAACAGCCTGAGTACTTGGCTGCCTAACCACTGGTGTATCTTCACTAGCCACAGTGGCAGCTGAGAGTGCAAAGTACTCAGAGAGAGAGTACAAACAACCTCCAGTAACACTATACTCCTGCTCCACACTGCTGATGTTGGTTTGATTAGAAACTCTTGAAAGATTACCAGCAACAGGTCACCAGATCTAGGGAGATCAACCTTTTAGCTTTGGCTTCTTCACTGAAATAATCCCCTGTAATAATAAAGTAATATGGTTATGCAGAGGAATCAGCCACTGTCAGAGCCTCTGTAACCTATGTGTTTGCCTACAGGGAGCATGTGTTTGGGAAGCAGAATGGGGCTTGTCCCTGTTGGCTTAGGGACACCACATGGTAGCATAAATACAAGATGGGTGAGTAAACATGTAATATTGCTTTGATGTTCAGGTAGTTAGTTCCAACCTTTATAATTCTTGGGTTGGTGTTTTTCTTTTCATCCCTTTCGGGAAGAAGATCATTTCCAGATACACATATGTCTAGAGTTCTGAAATCCACAAAAATAAAGGTTTTGAAACAAAGAGCTTTTATATCCGTATACCATTTAAAGCATATGGACCCTTAGATTTGTTGCTCTTTTCCCTATGAAGTGTCCACCTTTTCATGTGTTTTAATTTCATTATAAATTTCTTTCTATTTCCAAGACAGAAGCGTTCTCCCTCTCTAAATTTATTCTTCTTTTTTTGGGCCTCTCAGCACAAGAAGGACATTGAGGCACTGAAGCATGCCCAAAGAAGGGCAACAAAGCTGGTGAGGGCTCTGGAGCACATGCCTTATGAGGAGCAGCCGAGGGAACTGGGGTTGTTTAGCCTGGAGAAAAGGAGGTTCAGGGGAGACCTTATCACTGCTCTCTACAACTACCTGAAAGGAGGTTGCAGAGAGGTGGGAGTCAACCTGTTCTGTCAAGTAACCGGTGACAGAACAAGAGGAAATTACTTCAAGTTATGCCAAGAGAAGTTTAGGTTGGATATTAGGAAGAATTTCTTTACTGAAAGGGTCATCAGGCATTGGAACGCGTTACCCAAGGCAGTGGTGAAGTCCCCATCCCTGGAGGTATTTAAGGGTCGTGTAGATATAGTGCTCAGGGACATGGTTTAGTGGTGGGCTTGTCAGTGTTAGGTTAATGATTGGACTAGATGATCTTACAGGTCTCTTCCGATCTAGGAGATTCTGTGATTCTGTGATTCTTTAGGCAGATTATGAATTATTTACTTCTACCTGGACTTTTTTTCCACTCCCTATTATTCTGTGGGTTTTTTCTTACAACACAAAGATTTCCTCCTGAGTTTCCAGGTTCTCTTTGTTTCAGACACCACCTTCTGTTACTACAGTGTTTATTTTTTGCAGTAAAATAAGAGTGTGCCTTTCATGTGACCATTCCCACTTCAATATAACAGGTACTACAGGTAGTCTCATTAATCAATCCAGCTTTTTACCACTGATATTTGTACCTTTGCTCTCCTGATTTTCTTGTGGAATTGTGAGGAATTTTTTGATTACTCAAGTTTCCAACATTTGGGACCTGGGGATGGTGTGGGTTTGTTTTCCTGGAGAAACCCTTGTTCATGACAGTCATGAAGTGTGAGAGATCCTACACCTTGGCACACAAGTAAGAGGTGGAGTCAGGGAAAATAGTATTTATTTATTTTAAATTCATTGAATCAATTGGCAACTTACTCCATACATTGTTTCAGGCCATATGCTTTTATGTACCTCACCTACCGCTCCCTTTTTCAGCTTTAGGCTGAACTACAAAGTTGACTGCTCATGTAAATAATCATTTGTTACTGATTTTAGGAAGTAGCTAGGAAGTAACTGGGTTCAAATTCACATGCTCAGCTGAGGAAATAAATGGTGGAAAGATTAAAGCCACTTGCCATCGTTCTGAGGGGTGCTCAGCAAAATAATCTGAAGCTGGATGTAAGTATGATTTTGATGTTTCTGTTTACTATAGAGTACTCCAATGTCTATGACTTGCATCAAGCTGGCAATCCCCCCTCCTGAGGAATCTCTGACTAGTGTAATAGGATATATTTGTTTTATGTTCTTGCTATTTGCCGTCAAAATAGCATATACCTTTCCATATGATTCAAATCCATGAAATAAGAGGTGATAAAATCATTAAGACAAGCCTCTGGGCCACTTCCAGGAGTGGGGTATGTTATACATGAGAACAGGAGACAAACTCTAAATTGAGAGCTGCTGTAGCTCATGTACCGAGAAAGCAGAAGGTTCTAGTGCAGCAGGGGAAGCTGGCAAGAGCACATATGATACAGCAATGTACTCTGTACAAGTAATGCCATAATAGCTGCATGGTACTTCAGTGGAGCATATTTCAACCTTTTCAATCTGTGTATCCTTTTCAAGGGACAGAAAAATTATATTTATGTCAAGCATTAATCTGCAGTCTGAGCATTTCATTAAATGTAAAGCTGTTACATTAAAATAATAATCAATGCAAACTTTTACTTTTTTCAGAAGTAGCATTAAAAGGCTTTCTACTATAGGGCATCCTGAAGGTCATTTGCTGAAGGAGAGCTTAAATCTGGTAGGGGTTGTGACTGTCATAAGCACCTAATCATCTGGGATCAGACCAAATCACCCAGGTTACTATTGATAACATCCTCTGTGGCTGCAGGCAGGCCAGCACAGCCACAGCTGCTTCCCTCACTCTCCACTGCAGGTTCAGCATCTCATACTTTCCATTAAAAGGTACTATTTTTAGGTACGCAATCAAATGCTCTTTGCACTTGTTTTAAGGAAAGGGATTCAATAGCAATAGAGGTGATCTGAAAACTGAGCTGAATCCTTAATACAGTGCAAGCCTTCCATCACTCGTACCAGCTTAAATAGCACAGTTATAAGAAAAGACAAGGTATCTGTTGGGTTTTTTTCCCTCCTCACTGCAGACAGACAAAAATTTGGAAAATAAACAACTTAGGAAGGTGACAATATGATTTATAAATTTAGGGGGCAAGGGAAAAGCATTCAGAAAAACAATACACATATTTTTCCAGTGGGTACACAGTTTTAAACGTGCCTGTGCCATATGGAACATTGATGATTTATAACCATGGGACTTCAAGCCTGCAAAATGTGTAAAACTATTCCCAGAATATTTATTAAAAAGAAGAATAGTTCCCTTGCAGAACAGCATTTGCTATGCTAATTTTTCCTGTTTAAATGGAGGAATAAAATAAAATAATCCATAACTTAAAGGGCCAACCATTTATTTGTTTCTTTGTTTTTAACAACACGCTTTAACACAGCAATTTATCCTTATTTATCTATTTTCCTTTCAGGTTAGCCTGCAAGCCTGGAAGGTGTCAAGAAGTATTAGCAGAGAATCGAAGGTCATGGGCTGCTGCTGGCTACTGTGGCATGAAGCTGACACTCTCAGTCAGCCGGGCGTAGTATGCTGGCTTGCCGACATATGGAAGACATGACAGCATAAAGTGAAGAACCACTCCCCCAGCAGCACTGGGCACAGCTGCACTGCCCACAAAGAAGGTGTGCTATAAAGACACAGAGGAAAAAGGACCAGTGTACATGAAGCAGAAACAGCTGTACGTATGTTTTCTCAAAGGGTGAATGTGTTGTGGGTTTAGCCTTGGTAGGCAGCTCAGCCCCACACAGCTGCTCACTCCACCACCACCACCACCACCCCCCACCCTGCAGGATAGGGGAGGGAGTCAGAAGGGTAAAAGTGAGAAAACTCATGGCTTGAGACAATAGGGAAAGCAAAAACTGGGCGCACAAGCAGAGCAAAATAAGGAATTCGTTCACTACTTCCCATGGGCAGGCAGGTGTTCAGCCGTCTCCAGGAAAGCAGGGCTCCATCACACATAACGGTTACTTGGGAAGACAAACACTGTAACTCCAAATGTCTCCCCTTCCTCCTTCTTTCCCCCAGCTTTTATTGCTGAGCGTGATGTCATATGGTGTGGGATATCGCTTTGGTCAGTTAGCATCAGCTGTCCCAGCCATGCCCCCTCCCAACTCCTTGTGCACCCCCAGCCTACTCACTGGTGGGGTGCTGTGAGAAGCACTGAGGGCCTTGGCACTGTGCAAGCATGGGTCAGCAATAACTAAAACATCCCTGTGTTATCAATACTAGTTTCATCACAAATCCAAAACATAGCACTATACGAGCCACTATGAAGAAAATTAATTGTTCCAACCAAAACCAATACAGAATGGCAGTCATTTAACATATGTAGCAGGAAAGAAAAGAAAAAAATTATATTGAGGGCAGAACAACAGCAGAGGGAGAAACACAAATCAAAGGTCCTTTATAGTTCTTCCTGTGACTAAGAAAACAAATCCTTCTGTTCTACCCATTGCAGTTAACCAGATGGACTTTGTAGGATAAAAGAAGTCAAATTCTTTGAAACTTGAGAATATATGGGTCCTGACCCACTTCCCTCTTGTGCTAAAACACATAGTTTGAGCTTGGCCCCTGCAGTCCTGTACAAGGGGAGAGCTAGTCTCTAGGGCAGGCACTGCGGACTAAGACTGCTCGTCAAACAAAAGATAGCTTCTAGAACCTTCCATGGTGGTCAGCCCTGTCATTTTCAGACACTACCAATACTATAATCCTGAACATTATTTCCATTAAATGTGTTGGAGGGTTTTTGATACAGCAGCAATTAACATTCTTTGCAATTACATGATTGTTTCTCTGCCAGGCATTTTGTACTTACTGTGCCTAGTAATAATTATGTTATGAAACACTCCTTGAATGACTCTTAAAAGCAGAGGAAGGAAAAATTGGGGAGAATGAGTGAAGTTTAGGTCTAAATTAAGAATTACATGAGCACTAGTAACATCTCAGGATTGTCTATTATTCTTGCATTTCAGGAACGGTTTTGGTGTCAGTGAGCCTTGTTCTTTCTGTGGGCTACCATCACCAACGGAACTGCAGCCTAAATAACAGGAAACAATGAGTGTACCAGTCTTCCAACAGTAAAAGCTGGTAGACATTTCCATTTTAATTTCAAAAATAGTTTTTCTTAAGATTTAAAAATAGTTTACCTTACTTGGTTTTCTTTCCTTTGTTCCTTCTGATCTCAGCTGAAGCAGAAGACCTGAAATAAAAAAAAAAAGAAAAGCTTCTTTAAATATGACTGAAACCAGGAAATACCACTGATTCTAATTTCCTGGCTTATTTCAAATATCTAAGATTCTAATAGCTATGGTTAGGTTCAGTTAAACAGTCAAAGTAAATCCTTTTTTTTATTATAAACTGAGGACATCATATTTAGACATCAAACTTCTCAGCTGTTGTTTGAAAAAAAAATCTATTAGATATCACTGTAGCAAGGACAGTTCACAGAGTACTTAGGATCACTCGTTTCTCTGTGGAACCCCAGGGTTCACAGTGAATCTTCTTTAATTCCTTTTTCTACTCCCTCTTTTTAAATTTTGTTACAAAAAAGAAACCTGAGAGAAGGATACAGCCTGTATAATGTAATTTTAAAACTTTAATATTCTGTCTCACACTTTCACTAAAGTGTTTAATTGATTCCCTTTCCTGAACAATTGATGTACAGGATTTTATGTGCAGTTGAATGCCACCTGTTCCATAATAATTTTAATTATTGAATTGCATCGTTGTACCAGCACATAACACCGTCACCTTAGTTTAAAATGACAGAACTATTTATGCCTCTGTATGACCTTTCATTGTGTTAGGATCTTAGCCATCATAATACAAATCCAAAGGCCCTTATTTAGGAACTGAGCCGGGTAGTCTCTTTTTCTTTATTCACTCTGTGAGGTGTGAAGCCGAGAACAGTCAGATTACTTCAGGGCACTTTTGGGTTTTAGGGTAACACATCTAAGTGTGGGGCTGGATGAAATTAGCCATGTTCAGGGTTTTTTAATCATTATTACTACTAAAATGTGGGGTCAGCTACAGAGGGAACTGTTTTGTTTTGTTTTCTTTAAATGTGAGATCAAAGAAAGCCGTAAACCTGGGGGAATTGTTTCATACATTTCACTCCACAATGTAAACTCATTTCTTAGATCACACCAAACAGCTGTGCATTGAGTCTCTATGCTTATGGCTATGACTGTGATAAAACCTTTGAAGAAAATCCCTTCTATAAGCACATCAGTTGAGGAATGTAGAAAACAGAATGTATATTCCGCACCATTAGTCTCGGTGCTTTTTCTTTAGTATGATACTGTTTCATGTTTATCTACAAAAGCTTTTGTAAACATATTTTATAAGTTACTTATGGTCAGTCTAATGACTAGAATGTACAAAATAAGTATTGCTTAGGATATGCAATGAAACTGTTATCAATAAATCACAATATGAATATTACAGTTTTTAGACAAATTAACAAGTTTCACAAAGAGTCTTTCAATTTCCAGTGTAGTATCTTGGAGATTCAGCTGTTCATCTGTTAAGGTGAATCTCCCTTCTCACCAACCTGAATATGATGGGAAGGTATATGTAATATAAAAAATCTCAATAAGAATGTTGAAAGTTATTGAGCATATTCCTCAGCGGTGTCTGCACATTAGTTTAATAAAAGTATTACAGGAATGAATGAATAAATAAATTCGTACTCCATTCCCTATATTCTTACAATGCCATTAACTATTTAGGTTAGACTGAAGTCAGACAGAAGCAAGGAATGCCCTGAATTCTCCACATATATTGAAATGGAAAAGCTTCCCAGAATTTGAAATAGAAATCCTCAGCTCAGTTGTCTGGTTTTTTGTTTCATATGACACCAGAACAAGATGTATCTTCTTGATTTTGCTCTTTTACTGTAACATAGATTCACAGCACCAGCCTTCACTTGATCTCTGAACCTAAAATAATATATGCAGCTTTTATGTTGTAACATTAAAATAGGCTTTCCTGTGACTGCTATTGTTTTATAGCAAAATTTTATTTCCAGATGTAAAACTGTGGAAGTGACCTAAACCTACATCTATGAGTAAGACATAGGATAGCTAAGTTGAAACACAAAGCAATTAAACAATAGAATGAAAAAGATTACTAGCTTTATGTCCTCATCTTCCTCAAGACCTAAACTCAAATCCAGGCTTGGGTCATAAAAGAAAATTAGTTTGATCTTCTCATTTTGGCATCCATTTGTGGAAATCAGAGTACTTCAATGGAGTTAACAATCCCTGGTCAAGGAAAACATGAAACTTAAAGTCCCCAAGTGTATAAAACAAGCAGATGGAGGGTGTTCTGGGATAAATTGCCTTCAGTCATTCCCTTCCTTGGGACCATATCTGACACAAGCCAGTGCAACTCATCTTTATTTTAGAGAGGATGTAACAGACCAGATAAGTCTCAGGATGATAATTGGCTTGAAAATTATTAGCAGAATGGACCTGGCATTGACCGTGAAATGGCAACAGCTCCTCAAGAATATCTGAGAAGTGAACACACATATTCTTTAATATTAATTTCAGCGTAGCATTTTTAAGGACTGAAAATTCCAGTTGCTCCCCGTTTGGAAAATGTCTTAAAACCTTGTGGAATTATGCAAATTAAATGGACTGACTTCTGTGATTTGTGAGTTTTTCTGAGAGGAATAGGTTGGCTCCATATTATGCAGCTGAGTTCATTTAAATTTAATTAATGAAATTTTCTTCAGTTTGAGCTTCCTTTGGGAATCAAGAAAATCTACATTACAATAAGGAAGCCATTTTCACCATTTCCCTTTCCAACCCCACAACCCAATTTGCTGGATCCTGGGAATACTTACAAGTGTATTTACGGAGCTCATCTTCACCTTTCAAATCACAGTGTTTTTACCCTCTTCAAGAAGTGGAATGGAACCCAAAAGACTCCAGCTTTATTTAGTCCAGCAAATCGCTTGTACCTTTTGGGCCAGAGTGCATTGACCTCACTGAATCATTGCATTTGTTTGACAACAGGTTAAAAATTGTGGGCTTGAGAAAGGAAGAGGTTTATATAAATAAATAGTCTAATATATATTATATAACAATATAAATAACCCAAGATCCATTTCCGCATTACCATGACCGATTTTCCTCCTGTCTTTTATTCACATACTGTAGTGTATGATCCAGTCCCGCATTACCATCTACTGGGGTTTTTCCTTAAAAGTGTTTAAGGAAGTATCCATCCATTTTTAAACAGTAAACTGGGGAACCAACTATTTATACCTCTTATTCATGTCAAGTGGGGCTTTAAAGTTAAATTCCTAATCTTGGTACTTTGAAAATACAGCTGCAAGCTCACTTGATATAATATAGACCAATGCTATTTCCAATAAATTTCAATGAAATGTGAGCCAAATTATTTAATAAAATGGTAACACAATACCTTAAGTAAGACAGTAAAAACAGACCTGAATTTGAAAGTAAGCCTGTGAGAATAAAAATAAGAGAACCAGGAATCAGAAATAATCCACAAAACAGTATTTTAGACATTATATATAAAAAAGATTAAACTGGAATACTATCAGTTTAAAAAATACAATACACTAACTTGGAGAAGTTTGGGGTTTCCTTTTTTTTTCCTTCCACCTTACAGGAGACTTGGAACAGAAATATCATCATAGAATCATAGAATAGTTTGGGTTGGAAGGGACCTTTAAAGCTCATCTAGTCCAAACGCCCCTGCAATGAGCAGGGACATCTTCAACTAGATCAGGTTGCTCAGAGCCCCGTCCAACCTGACCTTGAATGTTTCCAGGGATGGTGTATTTACCACCTCTCTGGGCAACATGTTGCAGTGTTTCACCACCCTCATTGTAAAAATTTCTTCCTTATATTTTATCTGAATTTACCCTCTATTAGTTTAAAACCATTGCCCCTTGCCCTAACACAACAGGCCTTACTAAAAAGTCAGTCCTCATCTTTCTTATAAGCCCCCTTTAAGTACTGGAAGGCTGCTATACGGTCTCCCTGGAGCCTTCTCTTCTCCAGGCTGAACAACCCCAACTCTCTCAGCCTCTCCCCATAGGAGAGGTGTTCCATCCCTCTGATCATTTTTGTGGCATTCCTCTGGACTTCCTCCAACAGGTCCATGTCTGTCTTGTACTGAGGACTTCAGACCTGGATGTAGTACTCCAGGTGGAGTCTCATGAGAGTCGAATAGAGGGGGAAGAACCACCTACCTCGACCAGCTAGCCACACTTCTTTTGATGCAGCCCAGGATGTGGTTGGCTTTCTGAGCTGCAAGTGCACATTACTGGCTCATGTCCAGCTTTTCATCCACCAGTACCCTCAAGTCTTTCTCAGCAGAGCTGCTCTCAATCCCTTCATCCCCCAGCCTGTATTGGTACCAGGGGTTGCCCCGATCTAGGTGCAGGACCTTGCGCTTGGCCTTGTTGAACCTCATGAGGTTCACACAGGCCTACTTCTCGAGCTTGTCCAGCTTCCTGTGGATGGCATCCCATCCCTCAGACTTGTCAACCACACCACTCAGCCTGGTGCCATCTGCAAACTTGCTGAGGATGCATTAGGTCCCACTGTCTGACATCGATGGCACCATTAAACAGTACTGGTCCCAGTACAGACCCCTGAGGGACACCACCTTTCACTAATCTTCATTCGAACATTGAGCTGTTTGCCACTACTCACTGGATGCGTTTACAGCATCTGACTCACTTTTCACAGCCTAGCAGAAAAGTAGATGGTAAAAATACTGGAAGTGCTTCATGTGTTTGGAAAAGTCTTGTTGAAGATTTGTCTAGAAAAAAAAATGCTCATTGTCCATTCTCTCTTACAAGGGCTGTAAGTTCTAGTAACATTATTTTGTTTGCCGTTGCTGATAACTCCAAGGTGATATGCACTTGTATATGCTTTACACGCTGTATAACTCTATGTGTATCATTATTTTTTAAGCGTTCCAGTTCAGTCAACCATTGACAGACATTTCCCTTTCCCCCAAAGCACACTGTATCAACAGTAAAGTTGCCAAATATTTTTCATATTTTTAAAGGTAAAACAGTCCAAAACTGAGTATTTAATATTTTAATATAGAAAAGTTGACTCCACAGAAGGATTATCATGAACAGTGATCTCTGTTCAGTGTCTACCATTAGCTAGTAACAAACAGGTTTTCTTTTCATCTGCAGCTCCTATTTATGCAGGATAGATGAGAAGGAAAAGCATAGTGGTTTTCACTATGATCAACTGTTTCCTTTTGCTGTTTCTTTTGAACATGCATAAATGTATATTCCATGAGTTGAGTAACTCCCCTAGGTGTGTTGAGCTAGCAGGAGAGATACAGATTTAAAATAGACTCAGACATATCACTTACAGGGAAGCAAGTCACCATACATCAACTGGTCCATGGCATCTGTCCATATATGTGATCTTAGCCCACAGCAAGGGCCAGATAATTAAGATTAACTTAGCCCTCAGTAGGACACAGGCCGACAGTTCACACTAACCAGCTAATGGGCAGTAACTTGACCTCTGCCATTAAATCAGTTGCCTGTGTCAGCCCTGTATGTGACGGTGCACCAAGGCTTTATATAGAACTTTACTTTAATATGAAAACTTTTCTCTATGCTTTTGTAGTAAGTAGTGCAGTGCTGCCTAGGCTATGCTGGGACTCCTAAACTAGATTTCATAAGGTGCAACACAAATTACAAATACCAGTAGTACCTTTAAGCATAGAATTACAATATCTCACTTACAGAAGCAGGGTTTTCCTGATTCCACCATAGTCCAACAGGTTTTCATTAGAGTTAGTTTATGCTGGACATACACTGACTTTGAACAACTGTTTTTCACATCTTTTGGTCTGCCTGTGAGGGACATACTTATGACAGAAAGCCTTTATCATAGAATCATAGAATGGTTTAGTTTGGAAGAAACCTTAAAGATCATCTAGTTCCAACCACGCTGCCATGGGCAGGGATGCCTCCCACTAGACCAGGTTGCTCAAAGACCCATGCAGCCTGGCCTTGAACACCTCCAGGGATAGGGCTTCCACAACTTCCCCAGGCAATTTGTTCCAGTGCCTCATCACCTTCATACTGAAAAATTTCCTCCTCGTATTTATTCTAAATCTACCCTCCTCCAGTTTGAAGCCATTCCCCCTCATCCTATCACTACATGCCCTTGTAAAAAGTCCCTCTCCAGCCTTCTTGTAGGCACCTTTAGGTACTGGAAGGCTGCAATAAGATCCCCCCGGAGCCTTCTCTTCTCCAGGCTGAACAACCCCAACTCTCTCAGCCTCTCCTCATAGGAGAGGTGCTCCAGCCCTCTGATCATCTTTGTGGCCCTTCTCTGGACCCACTCCAACAGGTCCACGTCCTTCTTATGTTGAGGGCTCCAGAGTTGGACATACTCATCCTTGAGGGAATGTAAGTATCATTCCAGAGTATAAAGGATATTCTGCTATCAACAAGATTAATTAAAGAGAAATGTGATGACATTTTCATAGGAGAACACAAGTGGAATGCTTCTGAATTCCCTGCCTGATACAAGGGGAATTTTGAGAGATGTGGCTCAGGAATCAATCTATCTGAGGGAAGTTCTCAGTGAAATACATGGGTTCATGTTATAGAGTTGAAGAGTAGAAGGTAGCAAATTTTGTGGTTGTTCTGGCAGATTCTGTTTAACAGGTCATTCAGATTCTGCCGGTTACTTCTCTCTAAGTCCCATAAGTTGTGTTTGACTTTCAGAAAGGACATCCAGCCGTGATTTGAAGACTGCAATACAATGAGAATTCAAGCACTTCCTTTGTTCCAATGATTAATCAATCTCACTTTTAAGAATATTGTGCCTCATTTTAATTTTAACTTGTCTGTCTGCAGCTCCCAGTCATTGGTTCAGTGTTCTGTATTTTTCCCCTGAAGATACTTATACACTATAATCAAATTATCTCTCAGAGATTGTGCAGTCTCTGAAGGGCATTTTACACTTCTTTTCTGTACCACCATTCCAACATCATTTTAAAAAATGTTGATACCAGAGCAGCTCATGATACTCCTGTACCAGGCACACCACTGCCATGAGTAAAGATTAAAATCACTGTCCTGCTCCCATTTGTTGCCCCCCTGCCTATACACCAAAGGATCTGCCAGCTCCTTGCTGCACAACACAAGCACGGGTTTAGTTGCTTGTCCACTATAATCCCAAATTGTCTTTCAACGTTGTTTTCCAAGATGTAGTACTCCATTCTGCTTGTTTTTCTGATTTCCTTATTTCCTCTCCAGTTCAAAGATACTTTGTTTGGCAGTGTATATCTTAGATCACAACATTATTGCTACAGTATCTGTAAGGACATTATTACCTTCATTTGGAGGTAGTAAATTTAACAAATGACAGTTGTCCTTTAGAGACTGAAACACTGAACATGACTTCAGTATCTGTGGTCATGTTACTATTACAACATTAGGAGATACAGCTGCTACATAGAGGCAATGACAAATCAGTGAGATAAAGAGAAAGAAAAAATATATATGCATGCATACATATATATAAACACTCAAAGATTAATGTATTGTAATATTCATACTTACATCTTTGCACAATTTCAAATTTATGGTTTTGATAAGCTTAAATTAAAAATTCTTCTTCCTTTTTAGACATCTCAAATTTTATCGTGCACTATATCTGCACTATACAAGTGCCTGCACACTTCACTGTAACTGTGTTTTCTATGTAAAAGATATATACAATGAAGTTATATTTTCTGTATAGCTGCTAGAAGTTCTGGATCTGCAATCAGCAGCTCTCATTTAGGCAAGCCTATGTGTTTCTACAGCTAATCATCGTGCTTTTGATAGTTCAGCTCCTTCAAAGGTGAATTATTGTGAAGATATCAGCAGCAAGGAGAGCTTTCTTATGCTTTAATATCCTGCAGGAAATTACAGCATCTTAATATTAGAAAAATATCGAAGTAAAATAAACTAGCACTATAAAGGTCCCAGAGTATTTCATCAATTTTTTTCTGGTTTGGGTTTGGGGTTTTTCTTAATAATAAACTGGGGGGAGAGGACATATTGTTACATTTCTGTATTATTTGTTTGGCCTAAGAGTTTCTTCACATTCACCTAGTTGACTTTATCCCAAAGCAGGACAACCGTATCAGATGATTTAGGATAACGCGCAGACAGACATTTGTTTAAACTGTCGTTTTAAGACCTTTTCTGCTGTATTATATAGTGGCCTCAGTACAATGTTCACAGTCCACGGAGATTTTTGAGGTGAACTTAGATCTGATCAATTCATTTTCTTCAAGTTCTCAAAGAAGAAGCAGAAGAAAGGAGTAGAAGAGACAAAGAGAATCACCACATAACAAGGCATAAGATAAAGCACAACCTGGACTCAGTCCTTGAAACTGCTGTTTCCCATGTGCATGGTTAGATAAATTGCCAAATGATTCTGCAACGTAGATCTCACCACACTACAAAGCAGCAACACAAAACATTCCTACTAATTTGACAGAGGAAAATTCCTTCTGGACTCCAAAGCTGCCAAGCCTGATAGAGCCATTTCATTATGCTCATAACCTGCTTCAGTCAAAGAAAATAAGATTTATTTAATTTTTTGTAAGGAAGCCAACAGCCCAGCTTAATCAGATCAGTACATTATTGTAATGAATGAATGCGTGAAGTTCTGATTTTTGGCCCAGCTGGAAGAACCTGACAAGTAAGTAAACATCACTGCAAATGCTGGGGCTGTGCCTCACACGTCAGGGACACGGACGTTTGAAATAGCTTTGCTTGTGCAGACACCAAAAGCAGGGTCTCTGGTGAGCACAGCATGCAGCCAACCCCGAAGCCACTGTTGAGCTGTGAAGACTTAAGGGTGCACAGCTCCAACTGCTCAGGGATCTCCTGCTCAGCATCTCCTCTCTAAGGTGCAGACCCACCCTCAGGTCATCATAGTTCTTTATCCTAGAAAAGGTTGTAATTTTTTAAAGTTCACAATCTGAAGTACATACTAAAAAATAGAGTCTAGAAATATAAAATACAGAAGCTACCTGGCTACCTGTACCTAACTCAATATATCAGAATTTTTGTGTTTATAAATATAACCCATTACATGCTAATTCTGTCCTCTCACATTCTTCATGGCCAGTTATTTACTTCCACAGCTAATGCCCAACAGACCTTTCCCTTCAGGAAAACTGGAACTGTCTGAAAAGCAGAAAACATTTGGCAGAAATAACCATAATGAAGATAAGTGTTAACACAACATGCTAAACTCAGTCCGGGACACAGGCTTTCAAACTACTATTTCTAGCTTGCAGTTGAGAAACTGTTTCAGACAACATAAAAAGCTGTATCTAACACTTTTTGACAGTGCCATATTGGCTGGGACTAACACAAAAAGGAGGTGTACATGAAGAGGCAAGGATGATTTCACCTTCATTGCTACAAAAACTTCTAAGCTATCAAAATAATCACAAAATTAAAAACCAAAATACTTCAAGAAACCAGCCGGCTTGCCTTCCAGCAACTTCAGTTGAAATCAAGATCAATGGGATCTTGACAGTATTGGTATCATCTGCCCTTTACAGCTATTCAGATGTTTGTTTAAAGTGAATTAAAGAAAGCCAAGCTTTAAGAGTGAAAACAGAAATAGCGATAATAGAACAACTCAATCAAGGGAACAAAACCGTACTATAGTCCACAGAGAGTCCAGAACAGAAAGGTGTGCACTTACCATTGATCAGGCCAAATAAAACCCAGTGAATAAAGGTTAAATAAAGCAATAAGAGAGGTACCAAAAGACACTGAAAATGACAAGAAAAAGGACAAGCTGTAAACCTACACAGACCTTTAAAAGAGGACTGCCCAAGCTTTGTCTAGCTGATATGTATATTGCCAACAAGCAGAGAGCTAATCTGCATGTAACAGAGGGGAATTCAGCCTTCCTCCTTTCTTTTTGTTGAAAAAAATATTGATTTAAAATCGGTGTTGCATGACATGAAAAAACAGCAAAAAGTTCTTTCCAATTCAGTATCTCAAGGACTGAGTGCTACTCTTTGCCTGCATCAATTACTTTCACAGCAGTTTACTTGCACAGTCCTCAGCAGGGGCAAAACCTGCCTCCAGAGGAAGGCACCAAGAGATCTGGATAAGGGGTCTGTAAGAATCCACAGGCACTCTCCCTCTCTTTGTGCAATTAATTCCTCACAAATAGACCTAAAGGAGTCTCTCGTTTTCCTTCCTCTCACCACATGTCCATAGTAGAGATTCTACCACTTCAGCGATCTTAAAAGCCTTGAAATTCAATTTTACATGAGGAGAAATATTTTTTTATAAAACAGATTTTATTTGATTTAATCTTATAAAGTGTACAAAATATTATCCACTTGACTTTATTTCTTATTCTTTCATGTAATGTAAGGCCATTCCATTGGTTTTCTAGAAAAAGCTTCCAAAATAAGCAAAAGCTTTACACATGACCTCTGCTTGCAAAACTAAAAACTAATGTTCTAATGTTATATAGGATCCTGAACAATGATATCTTGGATAAGTAAGATAAAATGTCTTTTACAAGGGTGCTAAAACCAGCGTGCAGGCAGACTTGCTCCTTCCTCAGCTCAGCCCAAGGAGGCAACAGGGGCTCGGCAATCAGTGCCAGGAGGGCTGACAGGGTGCTCAGGAACTTGGTGTGGTGCAAAAAAAAAAAGTCAGCAAGGCAGACAATAAAACCATGTGGCCAACCCAGTGTCCAGTGCTAGATTTATTCACTGGCGACTTTTTTGTGTAGACGTAGAGCAGAGCAGACATACCTACAGCTTTTCCTTTGAGAAATCCAATAACAAGCAGTATGAAGAGTTATGTAGCCTACTGCTATGCAACAATTACAAAATTAGGATGATCTGGTGAAAAATAAATAATATAGTGGTCCACAGACTCTGACAGATCTTATTCCTCAGCAGGAGATTTGTGAACTGAAGGAAAATTTCAGTGCCTAAACTGGAGATGATAGTGAAAGAACGGAGAAAGCTACAGACAAGGAGAGCTTAGCTGGTGGAGTATGCTTGGTGACATAAACAGAAAGAAACCTTTAAGACAATGCAGATGCCTTATGCTTTGCTCTCAATGCTTTTTTTTTAATTTTTAATAAGATTGGGTTTTGTTAGAATAAGAGAAAAAAAAGTATTTATTAGAATTTTTGGGTGTGCAGTGGAATAAAAAAAAAAAAAAACCAAGAAAAAAAAACAAGCAATGCCTTCCTTGCTTGGCAAGTACCAACTCCTCAAAAGCAAAGACTTTTGTAAGAACCGTCTAATGCAAATGGGTGTCTGTCAGAGTCCAGCCAGAGTCCTGTTGAACACACTGATCTCCTGCTGCTTACTTACTATGGCGGCTCTTCCTTATGTTTTCAGATCCCCAGAAATTAAATATCTTGGAATTTGGCAGCACAAGAAACTAACTCGTCCCAGCTCCAAGCTCCGGCCCTTTCAGATGGGGTTCAACTTTTCCTTACTACTTGTACAAAAGGAGTATGCAGCTTCTTCAAAGTAAATTTCTTCAGCATATAGTCTTTGAATCTCTTAACAAGATAGTCCTGCTTTTTTCTTTGACAAGAAAAAAATATGTGGAGGCTTCAGGAGAGAGATTTTTTGGTTTAGCTTTCCACTCTTCAGAATTTTTGCAGGAAGAATATCCGAAGTTTTGTTCCCCCTCGTAGCATTACCCTTATTTTGCTGCATGGAATGTGGTTAGCTTTAGTTCTGTGGGATACAATTTTATATGGGAAGTCATTTCATTGTGTAATTACAGATATTTAAGACATCTTTTTGTATAAATATGTTAAATGTTCTGAGCTCACCATATTTGTAGCAGCTATAGTCACAGCTGGTAATATTAATTGCTCTAATTTCTGCCTCCATTTCTCTTTCACTTTTTATTTTGTGCTTTCTCCCTGCTGGAGATAAAATTTTGCACTCAAAGTAATGTAGCACTTCAACAAGAAAGAACAGTTGAAACCATATGGTTAAGACCTTCGGTTTACCTGGTATCCACTGACATCAGAATGAAATTGGTCTCCAGAGGGCTTTGGCGAATGTATTTGCACCTGCAAACGATGACCTTTTTGCAGTTTGCACACCCTAGTCAGCAAACAGATGCATTAATGAACATCTGAAAAGGAAAATTCCTTTGGACATTGCTCATCTGTGACCACCTGAAAAAACTGTTTTATCTGGTTGTAAGGGATAATTTATGAGCTGCATCCTAGGAGGAGAGCCGTCACTTCTGTCTCTTTCATTGCCACAAACACATGAATCCGCTGGGACACAGGAACACCGTTGTGAGCAGAAGGAAGAGAGCATCAACAGTGGAAATACATCATACGTAGAAGTGACACACACACAAAAGACCTATAAATCAGATAACAAATTAGCAACAAAAACAAGCGGCTTCCTTGCTGTCAATATCCATCATCACAGGAGCTAGGGAAGCATTAGACAGGCAATGTGTTGCTCTGATTCAGCAAACCTGCAAGTCCCTGATGGCACTCATTTGATGGTCAGCACGTATAGATACAATGGTTCTCCTCAAACACACAAATGAACTCAGAGGAGACTGCTCCTGTGCACGGAATTAATGCCCTGCATACAGATTCTTTTCCTCTTAAAGAAAGGAGACTCGGGGCATTTATAAATGGGCTCATTCTATCTATCTGACGTAACTAATTCCCCAGCGTTTTATTACCCGAATTTCCAGGTGATAAAACTTACTGGTCTCTGAAGCTAGATAAAGAAACTGATGTGAGTGTATCCAGGTACATACCTGAATGTATGTGAGGAGAGGAAAAGAGAGAGTGTAGGATAAGAAAAAAGAGCAACAGATTTCATTACTTTTTCTTCCTTAAAAACATATAATTCAAAATTATTTGCATAATTCTTATATGTTTACATGGCAGTGAATTCTGTTATCGTATATAGGAAATTACAGAGAAGAAATGAAAATAATAATCCCTTATTAGAGATAAAATTAACTGATGAAGAATAGCTAAGTAGGAGAAGAAAAAAACATACATAGAACAGCAAGGTATCAGCCAGTTGGTAAACAAGGGTTTATTTTATTCTATAACATACTGGATCATGAGAAAAGCTGGTCTCCAAATCTACAGATAACTTCATTATTTTCAGTCTATAAAATCCAATAGCTAGAATGACTACTGAGGCATTTTATAAATGTAATATTACAAAGGAAGTTACTTGCTTGAAATGCTAGAGATGAGTATGTTCTCACTTTGTTTCAAGGTTTGAGACAAATTACATTGCTAAGAACAGGCCAGAAGACTATGTAACTCCAGAATTTTAAGAAGAAAATGTGTTAAATGTATTAATGTATTAAGATACAGTTTATTTGGGGCACTGTTTTTTCTGAAGTAGCATTTGCATTTACTTTTTAATTGTGAAGAAGGCAAAGACTTTCTCATATATTTATGTACACATACACACATGTATATATGTGGGGGGAAAAAAGCCAACTAACTTTTCTTGATTCTTCACATGAGACGAAATACTGTGGCCAAACACTGAAATAATTCCAAAGTTGTGAGACAATTTAGGCATTTTCTTCAAACACAAAACCAAAAGATATCTATGTCAGTCTAACCAAATACTAACTTGGAGTTTGTCAAGCAGACCTGGGACAAGGCATGTCTTCACATCTAAACATATTCTAAAATCTAAGTCCAATTATTTCTAATGTAATTTCATTTACTAGGGCTGTTCACTATGGTTTTAACTGCTTCAACTGCAGCAGTGAAGAAGACAGTATAATACCTGTTGTTTTCTACCTTAGACAAGAACAAAGGAGAACACGAGAAAGTGACACTGTGTCATTGTACAAACCCAACCACTGCACCATCTTAAAGAAAAGATAGCAGAACTGCAAAAGCACAGAGAAGGTGATAAGAATGAACAAAGTTACTGAACTTTTGAGGAGGACTAAGAAAACTTCTTAGAGCTTCAATTGGATCAGAAACATTTGCAGGGAAGGGTGGGACAGGACAGTGGCCAATGACATTATGATTGTCATGAAACTGAGTGATTATTCTGTGAAATAAATGCTCCTTACGTTACAGGCACAAATGACTTTACTCTAACATGCATACCTAAACTATGAGTTCATTGCTATTACAGGGTGGAAACCAGCATTATGTGTTCAGATTTATAGATTGGCAGAAGGAAGATCCATCAGCTATTATTAACCAAAACACTATGGATGCAACAGATTGATGGGAGCTGGAAAGGCTTGTGAAGGGAAGCTTCAATAAACACTCACCCTCTTCAGAAACCCCTTTGCTATAGTGGTGGTACCAGTTTCCCTGTCACAGGAGGCACTGGGTTTAGCAGACTGTTAGTGTAATCCAGTACAGCTACGGTTTTAGACTTTATTAGATGTGGAATTTTGGCAGCGTATTTTAGTTAAACAGTCATATTTTTTAACTTTTTTTTTTTTTGCAGTGTATGCAAAAAAAGAAAATTTTACTTTCCCCCATCAGCTCCTTTGGGCTGTTCTGTATGGTCTGTGGCTGTATTTTGCATCTTTATCTGCAACCAGCGATCACTGGTGGGAACGTTCTCTGAAGCCATCTACTGTTCATTTTAAGATCAAACACCCAGAATCCAGAATATCTGAGCTTGAGACAGGTTTTACAAATCAAACCTTGTTTTCTGTTGAAAAGTTTCCCACAAGATTTCTTCAGCAGATGGTGGAAAATTTGTGTATTATTAATGCTATCCAATACCCTTAGAAATAGTGGGTTTGCTATCTAGGGCAAAGAGATAATTCATAATCTCCATCTGTATAGAATGCTTGATTCTGAAGAACTTTTACATAGGCAATGAAAACAGGTAAGTCTACTCAGCAGTTACTGCAGAATCTGAGCGCTGTATAAGAGACGTCTATTTTTAAACACATTAAAAGTTGTTCCTTCTTCTTTACTTTTAAACCCCAAAATGTTGAGAGGTAATGAAACTTAATATATCAGGCTGAATTGAGCCTAAAATCATACCATCATTTAAAAAATACATTTTTTTTCTGTCAAATTCAGAAATATCCCTAAAAATCTGCTTGTTTTGTAACTGTGGAAAGTGTCACAACAGCAAAATATTGGTCTTTTTCATCCAAAAGATGTTGTTATTAATATTAAAACTGTCTGAGGCAAGGCGTTTTCATCTATATTTCATTTCACATTTAGATTTGCACTCGCCTGTTTTACTGAACCCATCTGCATCTCTATCTATCTCTTTTAAATGTTCAGTGGGCAGAATGCTTCTCTCTGATTTATACCTTCATCAAGCTAAGTGGGACAAACACACACGTTTTGGAGACCATCTACAGGTACTGAATCTCTGATAAATGCTGAGAAGGTTCCCAGTTCCTATCAATTGTATCATTGTATCCATTTTGCTCTCTGCATTGCATCAACTTAAGAAGATGGGCTAACCGAGGCACAGAAAAATTAAGAGCTGTTAGGATCACAGAGTCTGAAGGAAAAGCTTTGTCTTCCAGTGTTACAGAAAATAAACTTTTCTCTAATATGGATACATTTTATCTACTATGGATAACATTTTTAAAAGCTAGAAAAAACTTTTTCCTGTATTTTGAAGCCAATAAAAGCAAATAGAAGTTTGAAGACTATCTTCCCACACATTCTGCTGGTCAGGCACAAAAGTCAGTAGTTCACACTTGCCCAGTCTATGGGTAATTCTGGTTCTTTCCATTTCCAGAAAAATCTAATGGTAAAATATTCAACCTACTTACCTAAATATATATTTAAATCTCCACTGGGACACCTAAATAACTGGTCTTTTGACTTCGTAAAATTTCTCCCTTGCAATAGCGTAGCAATTCGACCGAGACCCTTCAAAGTCACTGCAGTGTCTGCTAACGATAAAATCACCACCATTAAAGATGGACTGCATTACTGCTGTTCAGCCCCCACTGAGGCATCCCAGCTTCCCACGTCCCAAATCACAACCATGTCAACACACAAGCCGATGGCTGCTCAGAGCTCCCTGTGAGCAGCCCATCGAGGTGGGTGCCTGAATATGCCAGCAGCCTTCAGAGGCAAACAGAAATGAGATCCAGCTACCTTTGAGTTGCGTTGTATAAAACAGTTTCTGCATAGTTTATCCCAACAGGATTTTTTCCATCTCTATTCTGAGAGGAGGTCACTATCGCATGGGAGCAATATGGCATGGATGTCTCAGAGATCTCAGCTACCCCGGCTGAGGATGCTGAGTGCACAGAGCTGACATACTTACACTGTAAAGTCTTTGGGGAACACATATCTTTCTGTTTATGCCTGCATTCTAATTTTCCTGTCCATGAGTAGAACGTATAGGCATATTGATAATAAAAATAATCACTAACAAAACAATAGCGCTGCACTAAAATATGAGACGATAACTGTGCTTAGGATTTTTACTTTACTGCTATTGTACTGATATATCGGTGTACTGTACTCCAATGTTTACAGACAAATATATTTAAATCATGTTTATTATGGCATACCTATTCAACTTAAGTGTCTTGGGAAATCTCTCTTTGGGCTTTTCAGCAGTAAATTGATTTCAATGAAAAACAATTCCTTTACCCTTTCCGAAAAGAAATGTTTTTCAGTGAAATAGCATCTCAGTATTTCAGCCTCCACAAATTTGAAACTCATATATCCTATAGCACATGATGATTCCTGCTAGTACACAGTATATAGATGGTTCCTGCTAACCATGAAAACATACAAGTGACACAGGCTCTTGAAAGACAGTGATGGGCCTGGTCTGTGACTCCAAATTTGATGTAGCTGACCAGAAATAGAGGAAGCCCTTTGACTTCCCCACGCGCTGTGTTATGACCCTCACACCCAAATTAACTGGGATGCTGAATCAAGGCTTGAACAGATGGACAGCACCTCTCCAAGGCGTTTTCCACAGCATAGTTTTGAACATAGAGGAGGGTTAGGATAGCCTTAGTCTGAGCAGAGCCCTGCTCTACAAACACTGCAGCTCAGTGGGGCACCTCATTTGTAAAGTTCTACACAAGGCAAATGAAGTCAGCTAAAGCTGACCCTTATTTTCATGAGTATAGATAAGCATGAAAGCTTGCTTTTGTTTGGTCTGAGACTATTGATTAAATTCACAGAAAATGTCAAGGAATCAGCTTCGCAAAATTGTTATGCAGAATGCTCTGGGGGACTCCAGTTTCACAATGGCTCTGAAGCAGTGGAGACAGCAATAGGGAGAAAAGATGCCATTTACCTACTAGTGTTGCCAAGTTGTCTCACAATTGTCTCACAATTCTACTTCCTCTTTTTATACACATTTATAAAATAGAAGAAATCATGTGATGAATAGAGAGAGTTAATTTTTTCACTGTTTTTAAAAAGAAATATTTACTGAGTTGCAGTGGAGAAAAGAAAAGGGAGACATGTACCTCCCATGTATTCACATTATGAAGTCTGCTTGCTAGTCAATAAAAGTATTAGTCTATACACTGTCTGGCTAGTTCACATGGGAAGAGAGTCCTGTACCTGAGAAATACAGACTGATATCTGTTTTCTTTACAGTTAATGGTGAGGTAAGGCTAAGAAATGACAATGACTATGACAGCAAAAAGACCAATCAACAAGAAATCAAATTTGGCACACAAAGGGCACTCCGAAGTCCTGTCATGCCAAACAAAAGCTTTCCTTCCCCAGTTGAGAATGTTTGGCTCCCTAATATTCAGAAACAAAGAGATTGAATTAAAGACTATGAGATGCTTTAATTTCATACTAGGTTATATTTAATTCACATTTTCAAGCTTCTTTGCTTAACTACAAGACAACTAAACTTGCAATTTTTTAAATGAAAGTTGAAATTCTAGTGAAATCACTGAACTTATGGCAGGCCTTCAAGAAAAGACACTTACTGCATTAAAACCACAAGAGCTGGCAAAAGTGAGTCTGATTCTGACAGAAGCTTTAGCACTTTCTAACTTTAGTAGTGATAATTAATGATTAGCAAGCTTCTGTTTCACACAATTCTATACTTTCCATACTTATTTTAAAATTTTTGTGTACATATGCAAGTAACACATTACATCCAGAAAAACACAAGTACAGTATCCTGAACACAGGGAATTATGAGACAAAAAATGAATCTGTGACCCTGAACAAGTTTTTTTTTTTGTTGCTTATTGTACTTTGACCTGCTTTTTTCTTTCCTGAGAAAACAGTTTTCATAAATACTATTTCTCTCAGCATATGGTAGTTGGATAATTTAGCCAGGAGGCTTACAGAGCTTTTTATCTTAATAAAAACTAGCAATTAAAAAAAAAAAAAAAGCAGCTTTTGACTGAAGTCCTAAATCAATTCATGCTAATCAATATTATTAAAACATTTTTTCTGCATGTGTCAGAAGAAAATTTAAAAAATTGTAATCTTTCTTTTGTGCCTAAGGTGGGTGAACCAGGAGTCAAATGAGCAGGAAAGGTTTTAAGAAATATCTGGTATGCTTTCCAACATTTCAAAACATTTCTTGGCACAGCTCTGAGAATTTAGAGACTGCTTTCTTCCCAGAGGAAGAGGACAGTTCTGGGGAACGTTATATAAGTTTAATAAAAGTAACTAATTTTTCAAGGCCTTGGGAAGGTTGGCAGTGTTTCGACTAAGCAGCCTGCAGTCACAAAAGCAGCGTTCCGCAACGACTGTCTTCCTGCTGCAGAAACTGTCATAGGTATGTTTTGGCCTCCAACTCACCTCATTCTGTCTATTCTGTCTTTATTTATTCAAGTTTGTGTACTTCATCATCATCACCATCACTTCTTTTGAGCATGTGTTAGTCCTGACTTGCCCTGCTTGCCAGCGCCTTAAACATCCTGAGCCCCTTTCTACTGCGTTCATCCCAGGTAACGCGTCCTCTTTGTTCCTGCTGCTCTGAAAACTTGCAGTGTGTAAGTGAGTGCATGGCAGAGGCTCCCAGTGGTGTGAAAAACAACAAAACAGGATGGGACAGTCAGTCCCATGCAGGTTGAGTGTCCGTACTTCATCACGTACCAGCTTCTCCCTTAGGTCACTGGGGCCATAAAGAAATCACTCATATTGACAGTGCACAGATATGGCCAGGGCATCTGTTCCTGGAGTGACTGTATATTGGAAATATTTAAGCATAGCCAAACAGCGTGAGTGCCACTAGATGTACCTGTATTCTCTGATGAAAATAGAAGCTTTGAGCAAACTAGAAAAAACTACTACAGCTAGTATGCTGCAGTACAAATGTTTATCCCATTAATTTTCCTTAGTCCCCACAAATAAACCAGCTCTAGTGACAGAAATCCCTAATAATGGATCCATGGATCTAATGATCACTTCCCAATTTATAGTTCTGTAGCTATTTTATATGTATTATCATCACAATATGGAAAATAATCAAACAGCATACAAAGGTTCCTTTTACAAAATTTCTGAATTTCTAATACAATGAGATTTTCATGAGTTCATTGGGTCGTACAAGGCGTGACAAACAAAATAATGATTAATTTTTCATAATGTATGATGCTTTCCGTTGGCCTTATTTGTCCTTTATTTTTTCCAGACTGCTCCAAAATGCCACAGCACATCAGCTTACCCAGACAGGACAGCGGGTATTTTTAATGCACAAGAAAATTATGTATTCCTTTCCACTAAAAAAAAAAAAAAAAAAGGCAACATATGATATTTACTAATTGTGGGGAAGGAGAGAAGAAGTGGGAAGAAGCAGAGCATAAAATGTTACAAATTGAATTTATGTCTGCCACACAGTGAGGTACAGCAATGCACCAGTTAGAATTCATATTGTTTACCCCAAGCACTAGGTTGCCTGAGTAATTACAAATTTAATGTTACATCCTAGCCTAACTTTTCTGCCACATTTGACATCATCTAAAAGTGTCATGATCAAGAACTTAATTTCCTCTTGACACAAACACAGACTCCTATCCAACATATGGGAAAATTAAAAAAAAAAACTTTTTCAAGAGCCCTCTAGCAAGGGGAACGTCATCTGTACTGGCAGGGTACACAGGCAGGTGTGAAAGTCTACTTAGTAGACCTCTGCAGTTCTCTGCTTGATCTGTGTTACCACAGAGTGCAACACACAGCCATTTGCACAGCAACATCTCCCTCACAGGGGGTAAAGGAGCACTTTAAGGTCAGTCCTTATAGCTTGGGAAAGGGTCTTTCCCACAAGATTCTCTTAGGCCTCCTATTTCAAAAAAGTCTGAAGGTCCTGTAGAAGTATATGAACTTTTCTACAAGCATCACCTTGCAAAATTTCACAGTTGCGCAATTTCAGTTGTTCCTAAGTTCCAAGTGCAATTCAAGCCACCCTGTCTATGGAAGTACACCTCTCCCTTTCTTTTTTTCACTAGCTTTTTAACACTGAAATTCCCATGGGTATGAATGGTACCTAGACGTCATGAGGGATGGTGAATTGGAAGGATAGGAATGTGGTTAACAGGCAAAAACTTTTGGTCTAAAAATATCAGCTAATGGCCAAACAGCATATATTTTCCTTTACATAATGAACAAATGAGCGTGAGCTAATACTGATCTGAAACAATAAGGATTCTTTGAGTGCGGAATGACAAGCAAGCGCCATACAATATTCTGCTTTTCCCTCTCGCATTTTTTTTTCAGCTTTAAAATATAAAACTATTTGCAATAACATCCAATGTTAAGTATGGTAGGGATTCTGATAAGGTTCTTCTTTTTTTTTCTTAATGTGCAGTGTCCTAGCCAAGGTATTGTCTGTCCTTATGTGTGGATGTAAAAATTATGTTCCATTCCAAGGTATCCCTAAAGTAAATCTTGAAGACTAACATCTTTTCTGAACCTAGTTTTAATGAATTAAATAAGCATTGGAAAATCATCAGGGAACATAAACAAGGGAACTACACTCAGCTGCTACAGCAGCTTAATTACCGGAATATGAGCAGGTACCCTCCCGGCCTCACCCCAGTCTACAGGACAGTGATTCCTTCTTACTACAAGAAAGCTTTCTGCATTCACAGGATAATGAAAGGCAGGGGAAATCATAGGTTTATATCCCTTCACATACTCCTATGTGATTCACAGCACCAACGCTTACTTCCTGTACTGGGGGAGAATCTGTCTCTTAATACCAGGGTTCTTTTTAAAATCTTATATTTAAAAAACTTACACAAAGCTATACCCTGATACTTAATTTCTGTACAGCCAGTTGGCAAAAAGAAATTCTTTGCTTCATCAGTTTGACAAAAGAAGCAGCAGAGCAAAGCAGCTGCTGTTTCAAGAGAAGTGCTGCTGAAGCTTTTAGATTTATTTCCATTGACTTTAGATAGATGTTTATTTGTGTGCCTGCATGACCAGACAGGTAAGATTATCTTCTATCTCTGCCCAATAAATTAGAGTGAATTGATGTTAAGAGGAGAGGGAAAAAAGCCTTATGCAGAAATTTCCATTTTGTTTTCAATTTCTAATAGAACTTTTGCAAGTGTGAGTTCTACCTAATGTGCTTATTAATGGTTAAAAGCTTCTATTAGGCAAAACTATTACAATCGTATATCAAAATGGGAAACAATATTATTTCTAAGGTTATCATTTTCCTCTGTGAGGTGCATTATTCAGTTCACCAAGCCATTTATTTACCAAAATATTTCTAGCAACATCAGTTAGTTTTATTGTGTTCAAATTATGAGTCCCTTCATCTGAACCAGTGTTTCTTTTTATACACAGATGCACTTATTCTTTAAAGACTAAATATAATTTATATTCTTTAAGAATTGTAATTATATCAAAGAAAAGGGAGCATTGTTTGCTAAAAATTTGTTTTCTGTTTTGTTTTTGCAACAAAGCTTCCCAATTAAGAAAGAGACACGGAGGAGTGTCACTCACATCACTTAATCAAGTCTCCCTGTAATACAGTCAGTGACAAGCCAAGAATGATTCCCAAAACACCTAGTCATGACATAAAACACTCACAAATACCCTAAAGCAAACATATGAACATCCCCAAAGTCGTAAGTAAAAGTGTCACAGGAAAAGCACAATGGGCATTACAAATTTCATAGATGACTACAATAGCAGGCAATTTATTAAACAATGTGGCAAGATATTTCTTAAAAGATCTTATCTCCTCTCCCAAACATACCTATCTCATATGAAGATAAATCCTTTATGAATTTAAATCAGTAATGGTCTTAATTCTTACCATCTGACCAGGATTTACCAGCCAAGCACTTTAAATGATTTTTTATTGTTAGTCACACCCCTGCACCCCAGCCAGCGTACTGCCCATAGGTCCAACAACATCTGGTGCATCAGAGGAAGAAGAGGGGAACAAAGGAGAAGAAAAGCTGGTTAAGTGTCAAACAAGGAAAAAAAAATCTTCATGTCCCTACTGGTGTCCTGAAGCATGGGATTAATCCAATACAAACAAGGTACAACCAAACAGCTATTCAGTCTCCCTTCAACATTTCTGGAGAAAGCACTGCAATGGGTACCCAAGGACACTCTACAAGCTGAATTTTCTGTGTGTTGGAATGCTGCAATTTATCATGTAAACAGTTCCTGATGATTACCAAGCTTCATCGTGGAGCACGTTTTGCTCATCACAGTGCTGTTTGGTTGTCAGATTATTGTTCTTCAGTCTTAAGATGGCTGGGAACTTCCTACCACAGAGCAACCTGAGACACATTCCTCTTCTGCAAGGACCATTTCCTGGTCAGCACCAAATTAGAAGGTAGCAATTTATAAAGAAATCGATGGAAAATCCAATGTATCCACTAAAATATTATCAATACATGTATTGACAAAAACTAGCATAGGTTAGGGTTGGGGCTTTTTTCTGTATTCTTGGCAGAAACATGTCTTTTTCTTTCATGTGACTTGTGGGTGCTATGCTACTACAACTGGCAAACAAACCCTAGTACCAGGACAAAGAATTTGCTTCTATTTCTAACAAGGAAAAAGTCCCTATAAAAAGTTTAAAGACATTTCCTCTATTGTTTAATGTAGTCTCAACAGAAAGAAGAAAGAGGTCATAGATGGCAAAAGATAAAATAAGAATATTTTTGATAGCTGATAGGCCTGGCCACATGTACCTAAGCACGTAAGGAAGCAAAACAGTGGGTAAACAGCAACTGCATATTCAAGGTCTGGAACAAAGTCCTCCAGTTTCCTATGTTTCTGTATTGTGGGAGCGCCATCTTCAAAAGCAGTGAGGGTCTCTGGACAAATGAAAACTCATTTCTCTGCATGCTTTTTACACTTAGATGGACCAAAAGCCCTTCATAAACTAGCAATTTGCTGAAGAGCAGTTTAAACAAGAAAATCCACAGCCTGATTTTTATTCCGCTGGACACTGTGCACATAAGCCATGTTAGGAGAACCATATAGACCAGGGACATGTTACACAGATGCAGAATTTTACAGTTTAAAGACTGCTGGCTCAGAGAGTCAGCAGTTTGTTCACAGGTTTCTGCTGCGAGCAGAAACTCAGAAGAGACCCCATACAGTGACCGGTGACTGGTGACTGAGGACTGGTAGCAGGGCCCTGGGCATGGCAAGGTGGTGAAACAGGTCCTGGGCCCACCCAGGAACAGCAGGAGATGGGGCTGGAGATCAGCACACCTGCAGCGCAGCTCAGGAAATGCCTGGGGGCCAGGGACTCAGCCAAAATCTGGCTCCAGGGGCCGTGGGCAGGAGTGGGGGTCCCATGTGAGGCTGGACAGGGCTATTAAAGCCTATTAGTGCCCTCAGGAGCCTGTCAGAGCTAGATAGGAAGAGGAAAGTCAATAATCCTGCAGTAAATGTGTACAAACATTATTATAGTTGGATAATATAAACTACAACATAAAGATATTACTGTAGTGGCAAGACTTCATTTTTATTACTACGGTTTTCCTATTCCAGTTACTGCAAAATTTTCTGAGAACTGAGTCCTGCAAAATATATATGAAGCATTTGGACCTGTGGACTCAGAGAGAGGCTAGACATTAAAGGAAAGCAAATATACACGGATGAAGAAGATGTGAAGTGGGTCCACTTTGTAACAGCTAGATGGACTTACTTTCATTTAAGACATATTCACAGTTTATTAATGTGCTTCACTAAACATAAAATGCCATTGAATAATTTGAAGAGAGAATCAGTTCAGTTAATTCACAGAGAGATAACATTTGAGAAATAAACCAGATCTAACCACTTGACAACTTTGATAGAGAATTCTTCTGAGAGTCAGAAGTCTTCTCATCTTCTTAGGCACTATTTTCAGATGCAAAACCGTTTCTTTAGTCCCGGAAGATTCCTATCAAACATGGACTGCAAGTTATGCTTACTACTGGAGCTCCTAGCAGGGTAACTTCATCTGAAATAATTTCTAATAGATGAATAGCAGAAATCAAACTCCGGAGTGGAATCACTTAAAGTAAACAAAACTAAAAGGGTAATTCATACAAGTACAAATGCCTGTGACAATCACAGGTTTAAAATCAAGTAGCTCACAAAAGGCTGAACCATGAGCCTTCCTTATGGAACTGCAAAGACCAGTCCAACACTCTGCATAATTATCCAAAACCATCTGTGTCTGGGAGGAAAGGTTGGTCCCACACCCTGGGGAAGCTGGTTCCTCCCTTCCCCATGACACTCAGAGTGTCTTCAGCTTCAGTGCCTCAGCCTGCACAAATAGGTAGGAAGCAGAGAACAAAATTAGCACCATCTGACCTCCACTTACCTTCTTCTGTAAAGAACAAGGCCTGAAGAGTGCAGTCCCATTGCAGGCTCAATTTCACAATGCATGCTACCGGTTTAGATTCAGGCAGTAGAAAACACACAAGTGATAACCTGCCAGCCACTTTCTGTATGGCAGATCCATGTAGATTTCATTTTGAAAAGTCTTGGCAAGGGAAGGGGGGCCCTTCACTCTCCTGATAGAACATATTCAAAACACATTATGATAGAAAAATAATTTAACTACTTAATCCAGTTCTACTCAGTCAGAGAAGTCATATCACAACTCTCCATTGTCCCTTGATACAGCTCATTAAGTTCTAGAAATACTGCCTGAAAAACTTAAGTCATGCAAGTCTCTGTCCACTTGCAATAAAACTCATGACCTTCTCAAAAAGATATTTTATTTGAAACCGTACCTTTGTGTAAGAAACAGTGATGTTCAACCTTGCAAAGATTTTCCTTATTCCCCTCTAAACCCAGGAAAACATTTACCCAGGCTGTTGGGATTTTCTAAATGCCTTTTACAGCAATATTGCATGAACCTAAGCATTCGTTTCATCTTTTCATGTATGTATATATGTATTTAAAGATTTATTTTAAGAAATATTAAATGCACACAAGTCCATAAAGTAGTTACATTCACTGACATATGTTTAAGAATGTGGGAATAGAGTTCTGAAAATTAAAATATCTCCATTTCCTGGCAGGCACAAAATCATGGAGTAAAGCAACCTCTCTGGGCAGTCTGGTTCACTACATGACCAACTTCCCAGTTAAATAAATAAATAAATTCTTTAATATCTAATTACAATTTCCCATGTTCCAACTTGTGTCTATTGCTCCTCAAGCCTGTCCTTGGGTGCTTTCAAGTATTTGGTTCTGACTTCCATTTCCTCTGGTTAGGTGTTTGTAGACAACAACAAGGTCCTGCCTGAGCCTTCTCTTCTCCAGGCTGAGCTACCCCTACTCTCTTAGCCTGTCTTCGTCCGTCATGTCCTTTAGCCCTCAACAGCACCTGCTACGCGGGGAAGGCTTCGTCCATCCAGTCCCTTCTACCAAGACAACAAACCCACCAGGATGCTTCCTAACCACCGTGCCCTGATAGTGTGAGCACTGTTGCCACCACATGCTCCTGCCGCCCATGCTGTCCTGGCATCCGGTAGTTACTGACCCTACAGAAGTGTAGTTTCTTAAACACTCTAAGCAAAAAGGTGACCTTACTTTTCTTCTCCATGTTAGTAATTTTAAGTAAGAAAAAATTATTATATACTTTATAATTACTTTGTGTTTCATCATACACAAAAAGAAAGAGTAAAACATTTTTTCTCATTGACTTTTAGGCTCATGTTTTAAGTCAGATAGTAATATGCTTATTCAAAAGAAGAAAAGCATTTTTCCATTTCTATTTTGCTTAATAAAATAATTTACAGATATACAAATAGATCAATAAGTCACTTAATTTTTTTAAAGACATACATAAATCTGAAATGGGCAAATTTGAACGAATAAGTTGAAAGAAAAAATTGCTTGTGTTACTCTATACTGGAAATAGATGTAGATACATAGTGAAGATTTCAAATACTTGGATATACTTTGGATGTACATTTTCAATGAGAAGACATTCTTTTATTGCTGCTTCTTAGAGTTCCTTCACACTTATGCTGAGGTTTTTACAAAGCTTTGGGGCTAGGTGCAATTAAATTACTTTGATTTGAAGAATACAGTGAAATTGAGAGCAAACAGAAACACTGTATGAACATTGGGCACATGAGCTTCTCTATGCACACCTGTGCCAGCTGGTTCCTTTGTGTGGATTGTAGGAATGGGACTGTATGGGCTAAATCAGTCAGCCTTGACAGAGCCAGTAGATACTGCCCCCCCCACATCTGATGCCAAGTTCCTGTGTTATTCTAAATTATTCTAAAATAATTAAGGCAATGTACATCCACATTACTCTTTTTCTTTACGTCAGATTCAGGAAATAGAAAGCCAGGATACAAGCATGTCACTCAGTGTAGGATCAATGCTTACACCACCAAAACTCATAGTCTCAGTGTATTAAAAATGTCTTGACAGGAAATCTCAGGAAGAGAGAAACTAGGAAATCCTTCAAAGAATGCAACAAAAACATCTTCTTATATTAGTTTTTAGTCTCTCTTTTATTACTTGTGAGCTGACATTTTGTGAAGTACATTTTAATGGGTCATCAGACCAGCCATGGAGCAGAACTGTTCAACTGTTTGCCATGGTAAAAACTTTATAACCTTCAAAATATATCTGTCCAGTTCTACAAAGTTCTTTGCAGATAGAGAGTATTTCATTTGTGGGCAACATATGCCTGCTGCCTTTGATGAATTATTGCCCATGTTTTTCTGGTCAATGTTATATTTTATTATTGTTTGTTTCTGCTAGCACTCTCTGTGGCACAGTGGCTACATAAATATGAAAATGCATGCAAACTGGTTTAAGCAGTGCAAAAGCAAATAGGAAATAATACTGAGACTAGAGGAATTTAAAATTGAAGCAATCTTTTGGTAATCAGCTGCATTTTGATTGCACCAAATTACAATGCAACTCAGTTTTTATTTCTAAGAAATCCTGTATAATCTACCACAATGTTGTGAAAACTGAGTACTAATACAGGTACCAGCCTTGGAAGGGAATTTAAAAGTAGCTCATGTAGAGATTTTACAGACCCTTTTCTACCACCAGACATAGAATGGTCTAAAGTACAGGAGAGGCAGAGTTCATAGGAAAAGTAACATCTTCAGATCTCTTTAGATACTTCAACCCATTACTGACAGAAACATAGAGGCTTTGAGCATATAATGCTTTTTGCTAATAGAAAATATTATTGTGTATTCTAAGCCTTGCCTTTGTTTCAGGTGCCCTATGTGCAGGGAAAAAGTATAAGGAAAGCTGTTAGAGAAACAGATACAGCTTAGTATCACCTGCTCTGAGCGGTGGTCATCTCCCACGAGATGACCTCCCTGAAAAATATATGCTTAAACTTACCTGTGTTGGTATCACTTGTAGCTTGAAAGAGTACTGATTTGGAAAAAAAGAGTTATATAAACTATTATGAAGTCTCAGATGTATATTGGCTCCTGTACACTGTATTCCTACACAGATCAACCCACCTGTACTGTGCCATTGTTCTCCCTTGTGCTGGATAAGGGATTCTGTGGAGGGATGAGTTAAATGTGTAATGTCCATGTATTCTTAACACGCACTTCATAAAGACTTAACGCAGAACAAGCTCCCTAACAAATATGTTTTTCTTACTGGAAAACTCAGGTAAATCACTAATCCAATATTGAGTTTGGCATACAAAGATAGGTAGAATTTAAAAAACGGTAATATACGTCAAAGATTATAGCAAAATTTTACTGTCAAGAACATTGATAGACCATAGTTCTGTTCCGTTATAGAGCAAGACCTCTTTTTTCATTTGTCTTTCTTTTTACTCTTTTTTTATGCTTAACCCTGTAAAATGTGGCAAGGTTTACTAACACCTAATCCTTGAACTTCGGGCATCCTACTGAAGAGCACCCATTTTTATAAAAAAGCAGTAGATATGATCTGTGCATTTGAAATGAGAGAACTAAATTAAAGATACTGTGATGTACAAACATCCTGTTAGACACTACTAAGAGTCTTTCCTGTGACTCAGAATGAATTTTTATGCCAGGAAGTCTGAGGTAAGAGCAGAAAACCCAAACTCCTTACTCCGTTCTCTGGCTTGAAAACCAGGTTCCCTGCATATATTTCTTTCCTTTTCCTTCTAAGCCTGTCCATTTTCTTCCCGATTTCCATAGAAAGAAAAGAGGTATAAGGGCTGCACAAGGAGATGTAACACATTCAATATGTCCACTTACGCCAGCAGGCAGAAGACTGGGCAGTTGGCAAGGCCCTGACCTGCGGTGAGGCTAGCTGAACAGGATGTGGAAAACTACTGGACGTGACATGAGAAATTGCTGGACGTGCCAGAGACCAGCGTAAGAATCTGACGAAAGTTACAGATAGTGTCAAGAGAGACATCTGGGTTTGGCAGCTGATTAAGAGGCAGTGTCATGGTTTAACCTCAGACAGCAATTTGGACCACGCAGCTGCTCACTCACTCCCCTGAGTTGAGATGGGGGACAAAATCAGAATAGTGAGAAAACACTTGTGGGTTGACATAAAGACAGTTTAATAGGTAGAGCAAAAGCCACACACACAAGCAAAACAAAACAAGGAATTCATTCACTGCTTCCCATGGGCAAGGAGGTGTGTTCAGTCATCTCCAGGAAATCAGGGTTCCATCACACATAACGGTTACTTGGGAAGAAAAAGGCCATAGGTCCCGATGTCCCCTCTTCCTTCTTCTTCCCCCAGCTTTATATGCTGAGCACGAAGTCATATGTGATGGAATATTTCTTTGGTCACTTGGGGTCAGCTGTCCCAGCTGTGTCCCCTCCCAACTTTTTGTGCACTCATGGCTTACTCACTGGCAGGGCAGTGTAAGGAGCAGAAAAGGCCTTGACTGCCTAGCAACAACCAAAACCATTAGTGCACTACCAACACTATTCCCATCCCAAATCCAAAACATAACACTACACCAGCTGCTAGCAAGAAAGTCAATCCCATCCCAGCTGAAACCATGACGGGGAGTTATGTGGGAAATAGTTGAACTTCCCAGATAGTGGAGGGGAATATTTGGACCAGCAGATTATTGCAAGGCCAATAATGCCTAGATGACCATATCAATAATACCTTATGAGACCAAAAATATTTTGGTTTCAGTGTGTCTGAAATGCCAAATTTGTGTACAGATGTATCATAACTGGGACCAATGTGGAAAAAGTAACTGACTACAGTTGGCCAGATTGTTTATTGCTATCTACTGTGCTGGTTCAAAACCGTGATGAACTAGTTTATACTGTAAGTTATTGGATCGTATTAAGACCGAGGAAGCAGGTCTCCTCATCAGGAAATGTTGCTTTTAGCTTAGGTTGAACAGAGATTACACCTGCTCAAAAAGTCATTGGAAAGAAGATTAAGCCACAGCAGAGTCCTTCTCCTCCAACCATCCATTCCATCCCTCACCAATGGTCCATGCTTCCTTCCCTCCTCTGTACACCATAGTAGGAGCTGAACACTGGAGATGGCAAAGCTACCTCCATAACCTTTGTCTTATAAGTTCACAACATGTCCAAGGGCTTTTAGATAGCACCAAATTATTTTAGGTGACTGAGGAATTTAACCTTCAGCACCACTGTGTTTTAATGATGTCATCTGGATGGCTTTCCATAACCTGATGAGATAATGTTAAATTAGGCATTTCTGCCTACATTATGTACTGACTTATGAAAGCACCGTAACAGTAAATGAGATCAGTGATGTTCTCTAAGTATTTACAGACAGCTCTGCAGTGTCAATTTTTCTCTTTTAACATTTTCCATAATTGATATGCAGTGCTTTCCTATGGATAGTAAAGATTTGCTGAGCTTTATGAAGAATGTCAGTCTTTTGAGTTTCCTCAAACCCTTTAAACTTGGGATCAGTATGAAAGGATAGAGCTTGTTAGAAGGCATTTTCAACAGCAGAAAACTATCAGTTAAAGCAGTGGTTTGACAATGCAGCTGAGACAGCAAGTTATCTCAGAATGAACAGTGCCTCACCCAATTCACCTGACATCAGAGTGAAAGTCCATCTGAACAAAAAAAAAAAAAAAAGAAAAAAAACAAAAGGAAAAAGAAAGGGAGAGAAGCTGTTACTCCAGAGGTTTCTTTTGCTGCAGCCTTTCCAAGCACAAGCCAGTGCAGATGATCAGTACAGCAGCCTGTTGCAGAGCTCACTTGCAGTTTGATAAGGTCAAAGTAAAGCCGTTTTCCTTCCTTTCAAAATATAAAGGTCTGATAAGAGAAACTTATTAGCCAGAATGACGCAGTCTAACTATGAAGACTGTAGTATTCTTGGCCAGAAACTTTTGAAAATCCTGTTTTGTTATTTTGTTACAATCCTAAAAATACCAGCAGCTTTTGCTGAAGTTTTGCAGAAGTTTGTCAAAACAATTCTTCATATGAACGTAGTGCCTCAATGCCCCTGTTATGTCTGAGAACCTAGTACTGTGTGGTGTCCCCATCCTGTGCATCTACACAACCAAAAATGCAGCAATAGTTTCTATTAAATTAGTTTCTATTAAATTCTTTCTATTCTATTAATATCGGCAATCTGAAGGCATAAAACTGAGCAGCATGACATAATTGAAAATAAATGGCAGGTCCTATTGGTCACAGTAAGGCAACTGTAAGCCTAACTCTTCAGTTGAATCGAAGTAGCGCACACCATCCTGTATATTTACAGACCCAGGATGCAATTAAACCTCAAGCAACAGATCCCTTTTAGAAAGCATTTTAGACTGAAATTTACCTTGTACAATGTCAGATTGCAAAAAGTTTTATACTTTCTGAATTACCAGCAACAAACTGCCAATAATACCCTCAGTATTCAAACTGTAATCCAGCTGAATTTGTCTGGGGATTCAAGCACTGCTCTTGCTACTACAGTGTGTCCCATGATTGTAGTAGGGTTCCTATGAATCAGTTACAATTTTCAGAGAATAAGTGTCCCTTTATGGTGTGCAAGCCACTAATTCTACATACATTTCTCATGTGGCAGCATAAGGGAGAGAGAGAAAGACCAAAACCACCCTATTCCTGTTCCCGTACTTCTGAATGGAAGTGAATATGAGATTTTTACCATCAAATCATAGACATAGAAGTGACCAGAAGGGAACCCAAGACATGAATCAGCTACACCAAATGAGGCCAAATCCAGGGAAGACTGAGACATCTGTTTGCTTACAATTCTTAAAGCTAGCCAGGGAGAAGACACTCTATAGATAGACAGACCGTTTAAGCATTTACCATCCTAATAGCAACAGCTTCCTAGTACTCAGCTTAAATACTCCTTGATCCAAATGGAGTTAATTCCATCTTGTCCTTGCTCAGCAGAGACAGAGAATAATTGCTCACTATCTTTTTATAACAGCCTTTAAACACAAGAAGATCATTTCATGACTCAGCCTCCTCTTCCATAGACAGAACAAATACTCTTATTTCAAGCTTTCCTCATAGATCATATCTTTTAAATCCCTGTACTGTCTTTGGGCTCTCTCCTGGACTCTGACACATTTTGCTCACATCTTATTTTAAGACTATTAACCAAGCAGTGGAAAAAGTATTCTTTTTGAGGCCTTACCAACCCTCACCAAGTTACTCATGGTCTCTCATACAATATTGCTAGTAATACATACCAAAATCACCAGGGATTACATGTTTTTCAATAGCACCTTAAAGTTAACTGTCACAAGTCCAAGGTGATGCCCATTCTCAGATCCTCATTCCATTTTTAGGACATTTTTCAACAGGATCTGACTAACACCTCAGAAAGGACACTTTTTCCCACTCACTCGGCAACTTGGATTACCAGCCTGCCAGCTAAGGTGGGGAAGCACTCTGCAGATTCCTAAAGACTTCTGAAACTACAAAGGGATGGTAATCTTCTCAGAGTACTTAGTAAACCTTACGCTTTCTACCCCCTGTGGCATGAGAACGTGACCTGAGTAGGACCAATGTACTCCTGTACATGAAGCAATGCCCAAGAATATTGCTGGACGCTTAGACATAATTGCAGTGCTGTTATACAGATGTGCCAACTCCCTGTCATGGTCCCAGGGAGAATTTGGTCCCATACTACCAGCCACTCTCTCATGCAGTTCCAGGGCATGGTTTGGAACAGGACAGGCACTCATTCTTAGTTTATTTGGAGCTACACTGCTCTAGCATAAGGAAGCTTGGATGCACAAGTGTAGACCTCAGTGTCTAAGAAAGGTCTAGGGTACATTGCATGCACTGCAGTAGACACAGCCAGTATTCACCACTATTTATCCAGAAGTCATTTTTAGTGCCGAGAAAAGATTTGCAGGCAAAATATAAACAAGTTCATTCAAGTGAAAAGCACAGTTAGGATGTGATGACAGACACAAAGAACACAACAGCTAAGCACAACAGCTCACCTTATTACTCCTTTGATACATTGCCTTAACTGTGGGATTATCTCCATGTTTCTTTCAGCTAGATGGAGTAATTGTGCAGACTGAATAATTGTCACAGCTTGAGAGAGATGGACTTTATTCAATAAGTGGGGAAGAAGGTTTGAGACAAAGGTATCACTCCGAGTCCATGACACTGACTCGTACATAGTTTGTGAGAGGCCCTTTGCTCCCATATATTGCCTTAGTCAGTCATTTCCCATTTGTGCATTTGATTTATCCTGAATGAAGTGTAGCCCTTTCTATTCATCTTTTGTCAAGGGGTAATTGAAATCTGAACCAGCCCTTGAATGAGGTGGTAATCCTCCCAGTTTGATGTCAGACATAACACATAATGTGCCATCTTTTCCACTATCCAAGTCATTAGCAAAAAAGCAGAACAGAATTGGCCAAGGACAAATCCAGCTGTGCACCCACCTGATGACAATTTCTCCTCAGTTGCATTTCCTTTGGGCTTGGGGGAGTGGGGGCTGGAGGGCATCATGGAAATGGGTTGTTTGACAGGACAATAGTGATAGGTCTCACAAAGCCAAAGGCCTACAGAAACTGTTGCACAAATGTGATTTAATTTAAAATAAGATTACAGCAGGTCACACTATTATAGTAAGAAAAATATGGGAGAAGGAGACAGTAGAGGTTTGTGTTTTCTAGTGCTCTGAGATATTTTGGAACAACTGTGTCTTCTTATATACATGTACAGTCGTATGTCGTTACACAACTAACATAAAAATCCACTAGCTATTTTCTAGTCAAGATTTTGTCTGAGACACAATATTCTATTGATTTTGTTTGAATATTGACTTAAACAGAAAACCAAATTCCAGCTTCTTAGCTGCTACTTTGACTTCAATGAGAAGGGGGTATTTTATATTATCTCTTCACCCCTTCTCTCACGTTGATGGGTAATGTTAAGGAAAAAAATGTATACACTTCTATTAATGAATATTTAGTACAGGAGATTAAATCCTGCTGTCTGTGTATAGAACAGGCTTCAACTAATACCAGTGGACATTCATCCTATACAAAGATTGATTATTTTCTTCTCACAGGAACTGCCTTAGATTTCAAATGCACAAATTTTACCCAGAAAAGTCAGAGAAGATGGACCTACTGTACTTTAGCACAAATTGTAAAGGTAGTTAAGGACATAATAATATAGACTGGCAGCAAATCATCTATATTTACAGAGTAATTTTTTTGGTGTTGAACACTTATGGGAATTGTAAAAAAAAACACCCTCCAATGAACTCTGAAGGTTTTGTGCTGAAATTTTGAAAATTTTACTAAGTAGCTAGCTTTAAATATTTGGAGTTTGTACTCTGTCACTTGTAACTACATGAAAGAATTGTATCTATAGCTGGTTTATTGGAACGGGTTACAGGTTATATATACACACTAACAATAAGAATAAAGTCTCAATGAGAAATAATAATAGTAACAGTTGTAGTAGCAGTGGCAACAATGATAACAATTATGCAGATGAATGCTTTCCCATTCAAGCATTAAAATCACCAAGGGCTAAATGCTGAAATATATAATGGAAAAAAAACCAGGGCCTAAGTCTTTTGTGATATATATTTATTAAATAAAAGTGGACCCAGAGCAGCAGAGAACGTAACCAAATTTTATTCACAAATGTACATTTTCCAACCCTAAAAATTCTTATGTATGTGCTGATTATTATTCTCAGATTTAATCTTATTTAACAATATACCTAATCTTTTGAGCCATAAGCAGAAATGGCGTAGGAATTTTTCAATGAAGATACTGTTGTTGATAAAAAAGTACAGCAAGGCTTTTTGTTCAGAATTCCTTTTTCCTCATACAGGCACTGTGATTTTCAGTTTGCAAATAACCATTACAGAAGAGCACTAAAAATTCTGTTGTGCCAGGACCAAGTGCACTCAGAATAGGGGCTTGGATTTTTCCACTTGCCAAGATCAATATTTTAATAAGAAAACAAAAACAGGGAACATTTTCTCCAGTGCGAACCGCACTCAAAAATCCCAAATATACATACAATACAATACAATATACACTAATGTTATTAGTGCAGACTATTCCTGTGCTTCAGATTGTTGTCCCAAAACTCGTGGGATCGTTTAGCTAGTGTGCAAGCCAATAACACACAGACTAGAGGCATTAGCTATTTATTAGTGGTTCTGCACAGAATCAGGTGCTAGGAGGTACTTCCTCAAAGCTATCACACACAGCATTGAAACAGTCCTCCATTTATACATTGTGAATCACCGTAATTAACATCTTCATTGTTTATCAACTTTTTAGTCGTACTCATAATTCCTTATCTTGAAGCTGATTGGTATGAAATGTCCTCGTCTTCATTTAAAGGTACAGTACCTCTTAATTTTACTGCATAATCTCAATGGGTGAGGGTCTTCAAGCGGAAGCATGTATCCTAACTTCTAGAAGAGTGGTTTTCATATTATGATTAGTCAAGTTCACCTAAATGGCACATCTTTAGCTGATTCATATGGTATGGCTAAGTTTATTGGGCAATCAGCCCACTAATGTTTTTGGTTCCTGGTTTTATGTCCATTTGTTCCTTCTATCCCATTGTCTTGTCAAGAACTGTTTACCCAAATGATTTACAGAGTTACAGTCATAGAGGTTTTGACATCAAGATTATCCATAACTTTGCCAATCTTCTGAAGTGAAGAACTAAGAGGCTATTTTTCATATTATTTCACGTCTTGCAGCAAAGAACCAAGTAAGCGTTCCATATACAAACAGTGAGACAAGGAACCTGCATTTGGCTGGTGGCACATTCATGCCTTAAATCCTTTTGGAAAAAAGGATGCATTTAGTCCTTAGAATAAAATTACTTCTCGATTTAAGCTTAGAGATTGATGCTTTCCTTTCCTCAGTTCAGCTGTCATACAGCTCCTTGCCGGATCACTTGTTATTTGGGCATCTGAGTCCTGTGCCATTTTGTGTCCTCATTAAAGTTTTAAAAATACAGAGTGGTGCTTAGTAATCAGTAGCAACTATCCACTATGGCTTTTTTGTTGTTGTTTTGTTAGCTTGTCAATTAGATGTCCTAAGGTTTTCTGCAACTACTTCTTAACAGTAAGCCCTTATTTGAAGTGTTTGATTTATAGATTATGAAAAAGACAGTGCTAAGACAGTGCTTTTCAGAATTAAAACTTAGAGAACCAGCTGGTGTAAAGCAATACCTCTAAAATGTAAGATGAAAGTGGCAGTATGTCACAAGTTGTCTTTTTTCTCTAATTAGAAGCATGCTAAGAGTATCCTTATGGAAAGTTCATTGCACAAGCAATGATTTTCTTTTGGTGATCCCAGCCACGTCTCCTCAATTAATTATAAACATGCTGAGGAAATCTAGGATCGCGTAAGCAATTTGCATACTGTTTTGGACAGGAAAGTAAAGAAACCAGTAACAGCATAGTGACTGTCTGACCTAACCAAAGAGAAGTAACTTATTTTAAATAGCTGCTCTCTAAGTACATTTTAACAAGGCAAGAAGTAGTGGTTTTAATTTGCAAGTACAGCAACTATTGTAATGTACGATTCTACATTCAATAAACTCTTGTTTTTAATAGCACTTAAAACATCTCCCATTTCTAAGGAATGCATTGGTTTACAACATACATTGTTCTGAAAATTGCATTCCTCCCTCTACAATAACAGACCTTCAATTTTTTCATTGGTACAAAGGCTAGAATTTTCAAAGAAACTGTTTCCCATTATCCCTTAAATTCTAAGTCTAGATGTCCCACTAAGCTGTTTTGGAAAGCCTAGTCAAAAAAGATGTCACAGTAGTTTACAGATTGCCCCCTTCTTCTCTACTAAGCCCTCCTACTTTCCTAATTGACTTTACTCAATTACCTTTTGTGTTCTGCAAAATGTTACAATCCATCACATTTATAGTGTGATCCTCTTAAGCAGATGACTCAGCCCTGGTGTTATTCAGCCTTCATATATCGCAAATACACACCACAACGAGCAGAAAGTATTATTTGCATAATAGTGCTGGAAAATGACTCAGAGGTGACTCCGAGGGAATTTGCGTGCTTTACTTTTAACAATGTTTACCACCAGTTTAATAGCAGAGCTTAAATAATAAGAATAGTTGGGATTGCCTGTTCTACTTTAATTTGTGTCCTACTTTTTGTGTCCTGTGTCCTATTTACAAGTAATGTTTTGAAAGATGTGTCAGATATCCTAAGTTGTTTTCCCTTTTCCCTGTTTTATCCTGGTTTCATTTATTTCCTCCTCTTTTGCAAAATGTTACAGTTAGGAAGGAAACCAATTGAGTTAAAATTGGAAACTTAATTATTTGTTGTTCCTTTCATGTGAGAAAAAAAGTTACTGAAGTAGTCTTCTGGATCAGCAAATCCTTCCCTGCAGTGCAGCATTGTCTTTTCCTTGCTTAGTCGTTGTTACTTAACTAACGGTATTTCTTAGGTTAAGTATGCTCTAATATTTGATCAGTGAACTTTTTTCTTACTTTTCTTGTGTAAATTGCCTACACTGGCCAGGTAAAACAAGATCCCTGAATCCCTATCCATGTTGAAGGAAAGAACAAAGTCGTGTTTTCCATTCATGGTCAGGTTTCTCCTTTTGCAAATGAACACCCTTCTTCCTGCAGAGAATCTTGCACATGCTGCTATTGCCTCCCGTGAGTTTACCAAGGTGGATAAGTCCCGGCACACAAAATAGGAGTCTTCAGATTCTTACCATGTGGATATTCACTACACACAGAAACTGATTTAACTTTTGGGGCTAAAATACCCAGTTTCTACAACCAGACCGCATCCAGGAAAAAGCTACGCAGACAGCTGCCTGGCCACGACAGATGAGAGTCATTTTTCACTACAGTTTCTATTGACTAGGAGTCGTGAAGAATTAAGAACTGAAACAGAGCATCATGTTTATAAGCCAAGTCTGTGATTAAATGCCACTATTTCTACATTGCCATTTTATTTTTGCCAGCTGTGGATAGGTGGGTAGATGCAGTTTGAGATTAACTTCATTTCTGGGCCACAGGCAAAATTATTACCATTTCAACTGTATTATACTTTTTATGAGATGGATCTTTAAAATTTAGAAAACTGTATCTTTTTACACACTCAATTTTTGGCAGCAGCATCAGTGAGTTCTTACCAATATTACAGATCTTACACCTCTAAGGTATATCTTGTACTGCCTAGAATCTGATCCCATGTTCCTGAAGAGTTTGCTCAGTTGGCTGGGAAGCAGCTTGGCAGAGAAGGACCTGGCAGTCCTGGTGGACAAAGATGATGAAGGGACTATCTGCAAAGATAATTAAGGGACTGGAACATCTCTCCTATGAGGAAAGGCTGAGACAGCTGGGACTATGCAGCCCAGAGAAGGCTCACGAGGAATCTTGTTTATGTAGATAAATATCTGAAGGGATGGTGCAAAGAAGATGGAGCCAGGCTTTTTTCAGCGGTACCCAGTGACAGGACAAGAGGCAATAGGCACAAACCAAAACACAGGAGGGTCCATCTGGACATGAGGAACTACTTGCTTATTGTGACAGTGACCAAGCACTGGTTGCGCAGGGAGGGTGTGGAGTCTCCATCATGGGAGATATTCAAAAGCCACCCTAGGAAATTGATTTTAGGTGGCCCTGGTTGAGCAGTGAAATTGGACGAGATGACTTCCAGAGGTCCCTTCCAACCTCAAACATTCTATGGTTCTGCGAAGAGGTCCATAAAGAGACACTAAAAAGAATAGGCAGGGATACACCCTCTAGCACCCCTCATCCAGCATTTGTGGATGGAGGGACAGTAAAATGTTCAGAGCATGGCCAGGCTCACCTGCGCCCTAATCATCGTCTCCTTGCTGCCACTGCCAGACACTACTGTCTATTAGACTGATCCAATAGGATAGTGCCAAACCATTCTCTGTCATATTTAAAAAGTTGTGGCAGACAGGGGAAGTCCCCAGTGACTGGAAAAAGGGAAATGTCATGCCCGTTTTTTTAAATGGTAAAAAGAAGGACCCTGGGAACTACCAACTGGGCAGCATCACCTCCATGCCCAGTAAGACCATCAAGCAGATCCTCCTTCTGACCCAACTTATTCTGTGATTGTGTTCTGAAGCAGTTCTGTATAATTTAAGAAAAGAAATCAGTTCCAGTTAGCTACTTCTGTTCTAGGTCATTTATAACTGGAGATTATGAGAGAGAATGAATGACAGAATATGTATCTCATGTATACATGTACTCATTTTATGCCTATATATAAGCATGTGGTCATTTATATATACAATAGTGTATATCTCTTCCAGTTTGTTTCTCAGGGAAGAGATTTTTCTAACAGAGGGCTAAAGTTTTAATTTTTCATTACTGATTTTCCCATCACTCATCAAAATTCATTAATATTGCAATATCTAACCTCCACGGTGTAGGAAAATCATTATAGAATTAGTGCTCTTACTACAGAACTGATTGTCTCAACTACACTCCCAGAAGTCTGCCCTATTTCAATAAAGAGGAACTCTCCATTTCTCACAGCTGTTTCTATTGACCTTTTCAATGAACCCTTTGCTGATACAAAGAATTCATTGGTGTGTCTCTTTTGGAGGATACGCCACCCTCTTTTTAGTTACTGTATTACCTTAGAAATCACTGTCAAGATTGAGAAGCCAATAAAATTTAATTAAACGTTTAGGTTTTTTCCTAGACTTAGTCAATCCACATTCCCTCAATAGACTTTTCACAGTGTATGCAATAATGACGTCTCTAAATTAGAGTTTGGATTGAGAATGGTTTATTAAATCTACTACAGCTATTGGAAGATTATTATGATTATCATTTATAATGTAAAAGCCCCTCAGAGCCCTAAGCATGTACATGTCATTGCACTAGATGCTGTACTAGCAAAGAACAAAAAGATGGTTCTTGCCCTAAAAAGACTTTCATTCTATTGTTGAGAACAATAAGATTAATTATTGTGTCAATCATTTTGAATTATTGCCCCATGTCTCTCAATACAGTCTCTAAACACTAAAGAAGTCAAGGTGTCCATTAAATGCCCACTTCGTCTATTTACCATTTATGATTGGTAACTAGTCATTAGGGTCACATGTGAATACTTGTACTCCTTAGTTGCAAGGACTTAAATTTCTCTTTAAAGAAATAGAAAAAATACAAAATATACCTATTTACAAACAGCTACATTTGTTTAGATTGGATATAGTTATTGACATGCTAAAAAGCTTTTATGCTCCTAGCAGTTGTACAAAGAAAAATGCATTTGCTCAAATATTTCTGAGCTAGAATTAAATAAACATATCAACTTAGTGAACACATTCAACAAAACATAGCAACCACAACATAGTGTGGCTGTATCCTTGTCAACCTCTAAAAGCCTAATGGTCAGAATATCCACATTTTCCATCCTAGACTTTTCTTATTCCAAACTCTTTCTGAAATAAAGTACCTTAAGCAATGCAATAATATCCATAGCCCAGGGAAAGGGTTGGAATCGCAATGGCACTCTATGGGCACACTGCACAAAGTGTCATTGAGTTGCCTTCTTTAGACTGGTTGTTCTGGGCTTGACTTTTATAAATTATGAATGGGAAATGACTTTTGTTACTGTCAAGAACTCCTTAAAAAACATCATACTGAGCTAAGCTCTGTATAAAGAATAGATTTAAAAAAAAAAGTGATTTGTTGAAATCACAATAAAATATCAAGATAACTCCATAGTAGACCAACATGTGCAACTATCTCATGAAGAGCCTAATGCCAGTGTAGATGTGATACAAGGAGAGAAGAGAGACTTTGCAAGTTTGAATTTTATAAGTTTGACTGATGCGGCAAGGCTTTCATGTCACTGTTTGATCTGGTAAATCCAAAAGATCTACAAAAGAAGTGTAAAAAGAATTTCAAAAGGCAGGAAATTCAAAACTAATCAGGTATTCTTCCTTTTTACTGTCACCAATAGGAGGCCAACAGTTGGGCTGGAATTTACTTTAAGTTAACTTTAACTTTGTCAGCTTTTGTCAGTAAACATCAATATGTCTGCTCTGCCAGAAGAAGCAACCCACTCCTGTAGCACTGACTATTTCCATATATCTGAAGAGTTTTCAGAGATCCAGGAGATTCAGCTGCTGTCATACTGGGGTGGGGAAGCCTTTAGTTCTCAGCTGAGTGCCCAAAGTGTAGTTAAATCTAAGTTAGGTTGCAGTAGATAAGAACTGATGGCCACAGGTTTGGAGGTCAGATGAATGACCACAGGCATCTAGTGCCATTTCAGAAGCCCTATGGTATCATCTTCTGCATGCCATACCAGAAAGCCACAATCTGTGGCATATCTGTGAGGCCCATGAGAGTGAATCACTCTCCATCAGTAGTTTTAGAAGCTAATTACTTAATGCTGGATCTAGCAATATCTTAAAAGTCAATAAAGAACTGCTCCTAGCAGAAAATACCTAAAGTATGACTGTGGCTAGGGTTAGGATTAGGATTAAGAAATCAGGGGCTGAAGAACCTTGTTTGTTACTTGCCCATACAACATCCCTGAGATAGGTAAGTGTTAAATGCCAGAAAGGGAGAATGGTTATTATTTTATTCAAATGCCAGGCAGGATTACTAGGTTTCTCAGTTAAACTGCAAGCTGCCACAAACATAAGATTTATAGAGAGAAAGGCTATAATTTGGGTTCTTGCAAGCCCTTTTAACAGAAGACTGGTCCTGGTACTATAAAGAGAAATAGTTTACAACATATTCTGGTATGATTTTTTCTTACAATGAGGATTTTGCTTACTATTTAGCAGACTTATAACTCTTTCCTTAAAAAACAACTTCTATTTGGGCACCTTTAATTGTGTAAAAGAAGGGGACTTGCAAGCAAGATTACACAAAACTAATAAGTACAAGACAATTACCTTCCACATATGGAAAATAACTGGAACAAACAGCAATGGTCACCATCCTGGTGCAGGCACCCAATGGCTCTCTGCTGACCAGTAGTCATCAGCCAGCTGGGAAGTATCAGGTTTAGTTACTGCCTAGAGCAGGATGATCTTTGATCTTGCTAGATTGCCATTCTCTGACTCTCTATATTTTCTCTGAGAATTTTATATCTTTCCTTCAGGCCAGTATTTTCCTCCTGAGCTACTGCTGTTATTGACTCAAGTGATTTCACTTCTGACTTGGTTTTTGCTTTTCTTACCTTGCAGAACTGACACACTCTCCAAAGTCAAATTTTTTTCAATAAAATTGAGCCAAGGTCACACAGCTGCATTTCTTAAAACTGGGACTTGGGTCACACACAGCTGAGCTTTGCAAAACTATTTTTAGCTATTATTATTATTAACTATTATTATTAGGGGATATCATTAGCTTGAAGTTTGTGCTGTGGTTAAACACAGGGTTATGGAAAGTAGATTCTGCACAGTTAGTCTCAGTACTACATTGCACAACATCCAGACATGAACTAGAAAAATGCAGAAAGGAAAAAACTTTTCTTTTTTTCTTTTCAGACTAGGCTGCTGTAAACCGACAGTAGAGTGCAGAGAGAGATCAGGTGGAGGAGCAGCAGACACCAGAGACCAGAGCTCCTTACAGAACTCCATCAGGCTCCCTGATCAGCTTCAGCAGGAGAAAATGACCATTTGCTCGCTTAACGTGCATTTATTGGGTTACTATTAAGACTAAAACTAAATTTGTACTTACAGTGAGGAGCATAGATAAAAAGTCCAAGCTGTTTTCAAGGCCTGCTGAACTTCAGCAAAGGCTGGTTCAAGAAGAAAAGAATGGTCCATGATTTAGGTTAAAGGCATTGAAGAATTTGGTTTACAGAAAAAGCTTCGTAGCAGGCAGGAGACCTTGGGTTTTTGGTGTACCCATATGCTTCACTGACTTCAAACAAAGATGAGCTGAGAAAGGATTAGAATTAAGGTTATGGTTACTGAACACAGAGCATCAGGGGACAGCAAGAGCAGGAGTGCTCCCAAAGGGATGAGGAGCCATCAGTGAGCTCAGGCAGTGACTGCACCAACAGGGCACAGCCCAGTGGTATCCAAGCAGGGCAGGGGTGAGGATGCTAACAGGCTCTGTTGACAGCCCAGCAATCATCAGGCAGGGTGAAATCTGGTCCATCCAGAAGTACAGCCAAAAGCCAGAAATAGGGTTGGTTCTACCTACGGCATGGATCAGCTCAGGAGTGGAGACCAGGACCTAGGCTGAAATGCGGCTTCTAGTCCATAGGCAGAGGGTGAGGGTCTCAGATGAGGCAGGTCAGGGCCATGACAGAGGGATTGCATAGTTGTATACTGTTGCACACCAAAGATTTTGCTAGGATAAAAAATGTCTTAGTGCCAGGAGAATGACTTTTCTCACTGTAATCTGAATGACTTTTCCACTATAATTTGAATACTAGACTAAAGTATCTGCTGTTGTTAAGCCTACGCTTGAGCCAGAGTTATGTTGTGAACTTCAGAAAAATAAGATATTCCTCTCTTGTGTGGCTTTTTCTTTGTAGAAAGTTGGGTATGAATGAAGGAAATGGTTCATGTTTTGTCCCTACCCAGACATGGTTCTCTGGGTTTTTCTTAAGACTGTGGAAGTTGTGGAGGACAGTAGCCAAAAGGCTGTCCTCTGCCAAAGCTGCCTGGGTGCTCGTTCTGAAGTAGAATGAATCCTGGTGGCAGAAGAAAGAGTTTTTCTCAGTCCCTTCTCTAATGTTAATCCCTATATTAGTCCAGCACTAGAATCCAATGCTGTAGCTACCAAATGGTGGAGACACGAGTTTTTCCTGCTGTATCCTGCAAGAACTGTTAGATAATGCTGATTTTATAAATTAAGAATTATTTGTATGTTTTGACACCTGACTAGGAATCTTTCGTTAAGCCTACAGTAAGATTACAGAGGAGGTCTTGAGAAGTTCTGAATCCCACAAGGTTATTCAGTCATTGATGAGCAATGACTCTGGAAGGGAGGATGGTTTCTATTTTTTTTTCTAATCTAATAACAACAGTGACTAAACATTACTGTTAAAAGCAGGGTGAGGACTGGGTCAGAATTAGAGAAAGACATTGATTTATTACGGAATCCTTTACAACTCCCTTGCATCAGATATTAGAACAATTAATTCCAGAAATTACGATTGTAGAGCAAGTTTTGCAGCCTGTGGATTTTGGTTAAGCAGAACAGTGTGTTAGGAGCTGCAATTACTGCTGACGAAAGCCCCTCAATCAAGCCAGAGAGTGGTAGTTTACTTTGATGTCTCCGGTTTACTGTTAAACCCTGGTTTAAGTCTTAGGTAGGCTCAGGGTCATGGACAGCAGGAACCTGCTGATTCTAAAGGACTTCATCAGAGGTGATAAAGAATGATTCAGGAAGAACATAGTGACTTCTAGGATTTTTTACCCCTAATCCTGGCAGTGATGTGAAATGATAACAGGTGTCAGAGCAAGAAAGTAGCTCCTATTTCATTTTCTTCCTTGTATAGGGTCTCTGTATAACTAGAACACCTATAGTAAAGGATGAGTCAGGGTGAGTCATTTTCCCAAGATGGCTCCTTTTACTAAATTTATAGCTGGGGTTAGGATTAGAAAGGACAGTGAATGAAGTGCCTGCTTTATTACTGGACCTTTCAAGGCTCAGGAACATAAAATATGATCTACTGCTATGGAGAAAAAGCAATTCCTATTTCATTCACCACCCAAGAGTGGCGTATCTTCACTTTTAAGCATAGCATAACAGTTAAGTTTACAACTGCAGATAGAATATTGAGAAGAGGAATATGGCTGTTGGTGAATGGTTAATGTTAGGATTATAGAGAAGCACTACTTGTCTGCGGCATCCTGAAATCCTGCACGCCCCAAGTCAGCGGGGAAGGAATACATCATATTTTTACTGAAGTCTGTTTTGGAGTCTCTAGCTTTTTGCTTAGTTTAAGTTTGGGTCTGAAGTCAGACTTAGGCTTACCAAAGCCTGTGAGTCAAGGTTATTTTCCTGTTCTTCCCCCTGTAATTGTGGCTTGCTCAAAAATAGAAGAAAAAAAAACCAACAGAAGCCTGTGGAATAAGGCTAAGCTTAACAGTGGACCTATCATGAATTAGCATCACCTTACAACAGTGTCTGAAAAATTTGCTTTATGTTGGCTCTGGCCTGACCTCTGGACTAAAACCAGAAACAGCTTAATTTATATTTTGCCTTAAGCTGCCTTGGAGGCTATGCAGTATGTTTTTAAGTGTAGGAAAACTGGGGAAGTGATGAACTGCAAGTTCCTGGCAGAATTCCTGGAGGTCATTCCAGAGAATGGCTGATATTTTCTTCTAGTCCAAGACGACACTTCTTATGTGTTGGCAGACATAGGGTTATGGTTCTGGTTAGGATGACAGGCATGGTAACAAAAGACACCGGTTTCCCTACTGTCTTGTTATTCTCAGATACAGACTATTGCTATAATTGCACAGTTTGCAAAGCTTCGGTGACCTAGGATGAGACACCATGCCAGACATAAAGAATTGCCTGATTTTTTGTAGCTCAGATCTTGGGGATATTTTTAAGGTCTAGCACTGGTAGGGTAGAAAAGACAGTGAATGAGCCTTCACTGACCTATGATAAAAATCAGTGCCAGAAAATTGCCCTCTAGTCATATAAATTTATATACTCCCTAACCGTCCTTATGATTGTTTCCTCTTAAGATGAAGACCCAGTCTTTTTGGTTGATTCTGAAAGGTTCAGCAGTCTATTTTGAGAAATTATTTCTGTTTTCTTTTGATGGACTATGTGGAGACAAACTCTATGTGCTCTACTATTTGAGTTCTGTTTAAATTTCTGAGAGCAAAGCATGGAGAGAGAGTTTTACTGAGGGATCCTCCAATACCTGAATCGTAAACCAACAGCTTATTTTTTGCTTTTCCTCACATATGGGTCTGCCACAGTGAAGCACAAACTTAAGATGCTGACTCTGCTGAGGTTTACAGAACACCCCATGGCAGTAGGTCTCAGGGAGCCAACACAGAAGAAAGGTTCTTTTCATGTTGGAAGATTTTTTTTGGTGGTGTTTTGTTCTGTTCTTGTAAACATGTCAAAGCTATTAGCATATGAGTAGAGCTGTGTGGTTCATGTTAACTTTCCTGGGAGCAAGGCCTGAAGCCATGAATGTAAATTCATGTTTCTTTATCCTTCAGCACTCACTGAGACATTTTGTTCCACTGAGGCAAAAAGAAATAGCTTAATCTTTTTTTTTATTTCCCCTGTCCTCTCTGTTCTGTTTGCAAACCTAGGAATAGGGTCATAGTTATGGCTAAGGTCATGGACCGGACAAACCAATCATAGAATCATAGAATCATAGAATGGTTTAGGTTGGAAGGGACCTTGAAGATCATCGAGTTCCAACCCCCCTGCCATAGGCAGGGACACCTCCCACTAGACCAGGTTGCCCAAGGCCACGTCCAGCCTGGCCTTGAACACCTCCAGGGATGGGGCTTCAACAACCTCTCTGGGCAACCTCTTCCAGTGCCTCACCACCCTTAAAGTGAAAAACTTCTTCCTAATGTTTAATCTAAACCTGCCCTCTTCCAGCTTAAAGCCGTTCCCCCTCGTCCTATCACTACATGCCCGTGTAAAAAGTCCTTCCCCAGCTCTCCTGTAGGCCCCCTTTAGGTACTGGAAGGCCGCAATAAGATCTCCCCGGAGCCTTCTCTTCTCCAGGCTGAACAGCCCCAACTCTCTCAGCCTCTCCTCATAGGAGAGGTGCTCCAGCCCTCGGATCATCCTCATGGCTCTCCTCTGGACGCGCTCCAGCAGGTCCATGTCCTTCTTATGTTGGAGACTCCAGAGCTGGATGCAGTACTCCAGGTGGGGTCTCACGAGAGTGGAGTAGAGGGGCAGAATCACCTCCCTTGACCTGCTGGCCACACTTCTTTTGATGCAGCCCAGGATACGGTTGGCCTTCTGGGCTGCGATCGCACATTGCTGGCTCATGTCGAGCTTCTCATCAATCAGCACCCCCGGGTCCTTCTCCACAGGGCTGCTCTCCAGCCATTCCCCGCCGAGCCTGTATTTGTGCTTGGGATTGCCCTGACCCAGATGTAGGACCTTGCACTTGGCCTTGTTGAACTGCATGAGGTTGACTTGGGCCCACCTCTCCAGCCTGTCCAGGTCCCTCTGGATGGCATCCCTCCCCTCCAGCGTGTCTGCCTCGCCAAACAGCTTGGTATCATCAGCAAACTTGCTGAGGGTGCACTCTACCCCACTGTCCATGTCGCTAACAAAGATGTTGAATAGTACAGGTCCCAGTACCGACCCCTGAGGAACACCACTTGTCACTGCTCTCCACTTGGACACCGATGAATTAGATTTATTCAAGATACTGTAAAACTCATGACCCTATGGACAGAGGTTTATTCCTTAGTAAGCTGGGAATTCTTAATATAAACAGCAGATCTTGAAGACCCAGTTTCAGTATTTGGTCCAGCAAATCATACCAGCCTAGAATGAAGGTTTCAGAAAGAAAAAGGGACCTTTTTAATTTTCTTGTTCTGGATGCTGATTAGGGCTTAGACTTTGGGCTGTGGGAAGTTGAAAGAAAAACATCAGGTTTATGCATTCAAAAGGGCTCTGGGTGAAAAAGAAAGCAGTTTCTGGAAAGGAAAGAGACCTTTAATCTAGACCATAGAGGAGATTCTAGTTAAAATACTAATAAGGATTTGGGGGTAAAAACTTAACAACTCTGTTACTGAGACCTCCTCCTACCAGGCCCACCATTGTGTCATGGACTCAGCTGGGGATAGAGTTAATTTTCTTCTTAGTAGCTGCTGTGTTTTGAATTTAGTATGAGAATAATGTGGATAACACATATTGGTTTAGTTGTTGCTAAGTAATGTTTATATTAAGTCAAGGACTTTTTTCAGCTTCCCATAGAAGTTGAGAGGGAGCATAGAGAGGACAAGCTGGCCAAAGAAATTTTCCATACCATAGACATCAGGCTCATGGCCAGGGAACAGGAATCTGCAATTGCTGTTTGAGATGGGGTGGGCAATCGATCATCGGGTGGTGAGTGATTGTATTGCATCACTCATTTTGTATATTCTTTTATCATTATTGTTATTATTATCTTCTCATCCATTACTGTTCTATTAAACTGTCTTTATCTACACGTACAGGCTTTCCTATTTTTTCCAGTTGTCCTCCCCCATCCCACTGGTGGGGGAGGTGGCGGGGTGGGGGTGGGGGAAGGAGGAGTGAACTGCTGCATGGTGCTGGTTGCCTCTTGAAGCTAAACCACAACAAGCAGGAAGTCTGGTTCCAGAACACAAAAACCTTTATTTTCTGTTGTCCAGGGATCTGGTTCTCTGGGACAATATTTATGAACAGATAAGTCTTGAGTAAGAGTTTGGTCAGAGAAAGCAGAAACTGCAGAATTACATAGAATCATAGAATGGTTTAGGTTGGAAGGGACCTTAAAGATCATCTAGTTCCAACTCCCTGCCATAGGCAGGGACACCTCCCACTAGAAAAGGTTGCTCAAAGGCCCATTCAACCTGGTCTTGAACACTTCCAGGGATGGGGCCTCAACAACTTAGTTGGGCAATATGTTCCAGTGTCTCACCACCTTCACAGTAAAGAATTTCTTCCTAATATCTAATCTAAATCTACCCTATTTCAGTTTAAAGCTGTTACCCCTCATGCTAGCACTACGGTCCCTGATAAAGAATACATCTACATGTTTTCTGTAGGCCCCCTTTAAGTACTGGAAGGCTGCTATAAGGTCCCCCCAGATCCTTCTCTTTTCCAGGCTGAACAAACCCAACTCTCTCAGCCTGTCTTCATATGAGAGGTGCTCCAGCCCTCAGAGCATCTTTGTGGCCCTGCTCCAACATGTCCATGTCCTTGGTATGTTGGGGGTCCCAGAGCTGGACACAGTACTCCAGGTGGGATCTCACTACAGCGGAGCAGAGGGGAAGAATCACCTCCCTCAACCTGCTGGCCACACTTCTTTTGATGCAGCCCAGAATATGGCTGGCTTTCTGGGTTGCAAACACACATGGACCACTCATGTTGAACTTCTTATCAACCAGCACCCTCAAGTCCTTCTCCTCAGGGCTGCTCTCAACCCATTCTCCACCCAGTCTGTGTTTGTGCATGGGATTGTCCCAACCCACATGCAGGACTTTGCACTTGGCCATGTTGAATTTCATGACGTTCACACAGGTCCACTTCTCAAGCCTATTCAGGTCCCTCTGGATGGCATCCCTTCCCTCCAGCGTGTCAACCACACCACACAGCTTGGTGTCATCTGCAAACTTGCTGAGGGTGCACTCAATCCCATTGTGCATGTTGCTGACAAAGATGTTAAACAGTACCGGTCACAGTACTGACCCCTGAAGAATGCCACTTGTCACTGCTCGCTACTAGCACATTGAGCCATTCACCACAACTATTTTGAGTGTGACCATCCAGCCAATTTCTTATCCATCAAGTGGTCCATCCCCCAAATAAGCTCTAAAACTTGCCTAACCTTTCTGAACATTATGTATTTATTAAATGCAGGTCACTTTTTTGTTTTTGTGGTTTCCATAATTTCAGTTTCCAAGGTAAAAAGAATACTAATTCCTTAACTTCAGGCTCTTAAGAAGATGATCCTTTCAAGGTGAATTTGTGGCATTGAAATATCAGAAAAGATGAATAGGATAGAAGATTCTAGTAACTTAATGACATTTGTGCTTTGAAAAAAGTAAAAAAAAACAACCAAACAAAAACCAGTATTTTATAGAATAAGAAAAAATTAGACATGTAGTATCTAGGCAGTAACCCACAAGAAATTTTAAATTATCTCTTTCTTTTCTTTTTCATTAGCAATACTACATGGCACTTGTTCCTTAAAATATGCAACATTTTCATTATAAAAAAAAAAAAAAGAACCCAAACCAAAAAACCACCAAACTGAAGGACCCAATTTAAAACCAATTCCAGCTGCAAACAATCCATATTTATTACTGGTATGGTTTCACACAACTCCTCAAATTGGCTCTTTAACACTATTCTTCCACATAAAAACTAAGTGTGCCGTACACTTCAGATAATGATGCATGAACATTTGTGACTTTTTTATCTTGGAAAATTAAGCCTAATTCTCAAGAGCAACACTATGAAGAAGTACATTTTGAAACTACAGTGCTATTTTAAACTTGCTTGAAAACTGTACTGCTGCAGAATTTGAATCCGTAAAGTGCATTAAACAGAAGAGACTGAACACCAACAACACGCTCCTAAGCATTTTTAATAAATAAGTCTCTGGCACTTGCTCAGACTTCTTATATCATCATTCAGAGAGTGATCAAGTTAATCAGCAGTCCCACTTGTATTAATCTTACATGCATTCTGTCTGCTGGAGTACTGTCATTTATAATTTGTCTTTCCTTGTTGTGGATTATGGAGGTAGAAAGAATGTGTCCCTGGCTACATTTCATACCAGGTCCTAAGTACATTTAGACAAGACTTTGTTTTGGTTTTTGTTGGTCTCACCTCTTAATCATAGTAAGAAAAAGAATCAAAGCCATAAAAAGCAAACAGACGTTGAAAAAGCCACAGGGAGCCTGAGATTCAAAAATCTGCTCATGTGGCTGTAGTCATTTAAATCACTCTAAATGCCAATGGAATGAAGCATGTACATGAAAAGGTAAAGGCAAATGCTACTGTTAAATAGATACAGATTCAGGCTGATATGTAAAATTATATAAAGGTTTCAAAATGAATTAGCTGCCTCTGCTTTATGTTTCTCCTCTTACAGTCATCTGCATAGATTCATTGCTGCAGTAAGACATCATCCTAGGTCTCACAGTACTGAAATACGGTATCTTTTAGCATCAGAGAAACACAAATCTTGCGAAGAAGGAAGCATAAATCCTGTTAACTAGGAAAGCCCAAAAGATTGCAAAGTATCCAGGTTAATACCTATTTGCTCACAACTTAATAGAACCGGCATTTTTTCCCTCTTCACTTTTTAGAAGTCCAAAAGCCAGTAGCTGCCTCTGTGAAGATCACTCTCTCGTTAAGGAAGACTGTCCAAAAGTAATAAGCTCATGTAAAGGCTCCTATGTTGCTCCTCCTCCAGGCTTCCAGCATCACGCAATTCTAAAGGTGAATAAAACATAAGACCTGCTGTAATACTTCGACTATAGCATAAGTAACATAAATAAATATTTCTGTGTCGATAGAAGCATTCCCAGCAATGATGACAGTATGCTTTATGTTTAGCTCCTCAATACTGGGCAATCAAGCAGTAATCCAATGGTCCAATCAAGCAGACTGCAGCCGTCCATCGCAGCACTACAATGTCTTTGATGCAGAAATGAGCTTAAATCAGAATGCAAGATCAAAGTCCTCAGCATGAGCCCTGCCCTTACTGGACAAATCTGAGCTTGGATTTTGAAAATACAAGTCCTCCCAGTTACTTGCAAGTGGCTCTTTATTTGGCAGGGTTTGAGACATACTATTTTCAACTGATTTGTAAAGTTCAGTTCAGCTGAGATTCCTGTATAATTATTTTTTTGGGGTCAAGTTATTCACTAAAGCTACAATCCAAAAGGAAAACACATATTGCCTTCTGTTTTGTTACCTGGCCTGAGTTTTCAGTTTAAATTTCAGACAGCTGTGTATTACCCCGACTTCTGTCATCTCCAGCAAGGAAACAAGGCCTTGGAGGTCCTATCCAGGATCTTGCTCAAAAAAAAATTACTTTCATTGTATCTGATTCCATCGATAGCATATTTTCTATTAATTTCAACTACATTTGCACAATTTTTTAAACTGTTTTCTTCTTACACTCCCTTTTTCAGCTTTTTATTAGACCCACAGGTTATGGCAACATGTAAAAATACAAATTTGGCTAGTTTGAGGCTAGCCATTCACACAGATTTTTGTCCTTACCTCCCTGTCTTTTAAATACATTTCTTGTACTAGTCAGAAGGGATTTATCTTGGCCTACTTATCCAATATAGGAGGAAAACTTAGACTATTCCTCTTGGGCTTTCATAGATTTCAGCTTCAGCCTAATGACCTACTAATCATCATTTCACTGTCATTAAGCTCATAGTCTGCCACAGATAAAGAAACCCACAACCCAGCTGAACTGGTATCTGCTTCACTTCTTTCTGCTGAGAGCACGCTTTCTTTTCCTCGTCCCTTTCCTGGAAAGGCTTCTAACACCAGTTTGTTACAGCACTGGCTGAGATTTCAGGGGACACTTGGACTTACTTCAGGTTGGCATTCTCACCTCTTATAATTCACCAATTATTTATTTTCTTTGATGGACAACTACTCCATTTTCCTCTTTTTTAATAAATCTGAAGTGATTTACTAGAATTGGCAGCAAAAGCATTGACACTTAATAGCACCTAGGTAAATGGTAATGGTGTATTCAACATCATATGTTCCTCAAGACTGGCACTATTTAAGTTTGATTTGCTTGCTTTTTAAACTATTTCTTTTCCTCTTCTGGTTTTGACTAGGTACACTATAAGCAGTGTTGGAAGCATAACCTACTGCTAAAGCTGCTCAATATTTCCCAGCATAGAAACCTGTTTTGAGATGCTCAGAACTTTTACCAAACTATTCTGTTCTGACCAACAGTCTTTTTCAGACTACTTCTGACTGAACTAGTCCCAGGATGACTTCTTCTCTTAAAAAAAAATTCCATCATCATTCAGTTCTTCTTTGTTCATCATTCAGTTCATCATTCAGTTTTTCTTTGGTGGAAAAGTATAGAAAAAAGAGGGGAAAAAGAGGTGAGAGAATGGGATTAGATTAGTTAGGGGTGTAAGAGTTCAAGTTTAAGACAAGAGTGATCTCTCTGGGAAAAAAATTTGTATTTGATATGGTAATTAAAAAGGGCATGATCAAGTGTATGGACAAAGCAGCTAAATTAAAGGGGAATATGAAATTGGATGCTAGAATTCTTTAATGTTAATATTCCTTTCCATCCTGTGATTAATATGTGTTTTAAAATACAGAAAACCATTTGCATTCCATTCTACCTTGCGTAGATTCAGCTTGACAACACTTCCACAAGAACCTTTCTGCCTTTTAGCTGTATTCAGCAATTGTTTTCAGGTATTGCGTGTCTTTTTTGGCATTCAGTGAGATCAGTGGACTTTAGTTCTGGTCCTGCATATGAATCGTTTAGAAGTAGGCTGTAATGCAACAACACTGACAGATACACATAGACGGTATGGGCTAGAATGCCTTCCATGCCGTACAGACACAGGCAGTTTGGACCCATATATACTATCTTAAGTAGAGAGAATAGGATGCTAGGTACCCAGAGTAGGATGTTTGCCACCGACTTTTCAGATGCTATCAGTTCTAAAGACAGGAATGCTCGATGGAAGTATCAAGCTACTTTAAAGGTAACCTATGAGTTAAGTGTAGCTCTTTCTATCCATTTATCATAATCCACTTCCGTGAGGGAGAACTCCATTTTACTGAAACAGTTCTTCAGTCAGGAGAAAAGAAGGTATCCTTTTCAAAATTAATACACTGGACAATCAGAATATTGTACATGCCATGAGGTATTTGTCTCTTGAGATACAAATTTTTATATATCTGTCAAAATCTTTCCACTTCTTTCAATTACGTATTCTTCTGTAGATAAAAACACATAAGTCTGAGCAGTTTGCATTCACACACACAGAGAAGTGTCTACCTACACTCCCAGGCATACTGTTTTTGGTGAGCATACTATGTCCATTATGGCAGTAACTACTGAAATACAGTATTGAACGCAGCAGGCAGTTAGTAGTATGGTTTCTGCCACAGAATTATAGAAAACACTAGGAGGCACACTGCAGCAATGATAACACACTTGCAGATGTCATTGCAGCAAGAGTCATGCTAAACTGCTGGAGGCCTAGACACTTGCAGTGAAATCGGTTGTCCTTTAAATGGTTTCTTCTAAAACATAATTGCTTGGTTCTGGATAAGAAATAGGGAGGAGGGGGAGCATGTACCCTTTTTCCTTTTGCAACTGTGTGAGCCAGAAGAGTTACAGCCAAAATTCTGAGTCAAGATAAATGATAAAGTCATTGTGCTTTTAACTGAACGCTAAACAAATTTTCTTCTGCTAGTTTTCAGACAAGATTCATTTACTACAATAATCTCTTTTACACCTAAATACTGCTATGGTCACCATCTAAAAGATTTATAAATGATCCTTCAGGTTTGCAGTATAAGACAATTACCTAGGTGCAAATCAAAGCCTGCCAAAACTCCAAGGTGTAAGGCAAGTTACTGTTTTCTTTTAGAACCACATTTGCAGCATATGCATATAAATTTGGCAACCACCAACTGGAATTACAAATGTAGATATGTATATTACAAAACTATAGTGCATTTCAGTTTGTGTGCCGTGCCATCTTTTGCACATGAAATTTGTGCACCTATTTTAAATGTGTTATCCTACCTATCAATAAGCTATATAAAGCATGTTCCTAGTTTGTGTAAATGAAAGTATATTTTTGAAATATATAATAGCTATGATTAAGCTAGTGCATAGCCCCAGGCCAAATTCACATATAGTAATATTTATGCCAGTAATCTACTCAAAGGTAAATAAAACCAAGTTACAAATGTACTTCTACATAAAGAGCTTCGAAGGTCTGAAGTATAATGAAAAGAGCCAAGCAGAAGCTGCAGTGCAGGCAATGAAATAAGCAACCGGACTCTCAAAAGAACAGGAGACAGATATAGTTAGAGGCCAAAGCCCAAAGAGAAATGTGAATGATATACATAGTTTGCAAGGAAAAGAGGTGAAAAAAACAGAGAACAGAGTACCTGAGATTCATGAGAAGAGTCAAATCTATGCAACTGGGGACTAATTATGAAGGGGAAATTAATAAGTCTGTCACCAGTGCAGACGAGAAACTGGAATAGCAAACTAACCACCAGAGTAAGGATGTAAAATGTGGTTCTGAAGTAGATGGAAGGTAGGGAAAATTCTATAATTATCCTTTATCTATAATTATCCTTAATTATCCCAATTAATCTTGATTGTCTTCCATGATGAAATGACTGGCTCTGCAGATGAAGAAAAAGCAGTGTGTGTCATTTACCTTGACTTTAGCAAGGCCTTGGACACAGTCTCCCATAGCATTCTTGTAGGCATGCTGAACAGGCACAGACAGGATGGGCAAACTTCAAGGAGAGGGAAAAATTGGCTGGATCATTGCACTCAAAGGACTGTGGTCAACAGTTCAGAGTCTAACAGGCATCCAGTTATAAGTGGCTCTCCTCAGAGGATAGTACAAAGATTGATACTACCAAACATGTTTTGGATAGAATCATCTGGTTCATGAACAGCACCAAACAGAGGGGAACGGTTGATACTCTGGAGGCGGAGCAGGAGACTTTGACAGATGGAAAAACAGCTGACCCATGGAGGTGGAGGAAAGCCAGAGTCCTGCGCCTGGGATGACTGTAAGCCCAGGTAACAACAAGGTTGGAGGTGACTGGTTAGAAATCATCTCTGCAGATAAGGGCATGGTGGACAGCAAGTTGAATGTGAGGCAGCAGTGCACCCTTATGGCAATGAAGTATAACAGCATACTGGACAGCAAAAAAGTAGCAAGGAGGTATGAGAGAGTGGTTATTTCCTTCTGTTTTGTTCTTATGAAGCTCCATCCAAAACAATGTCTACCTTTGGATGCTCCCAGTAGCAAATGATGACTAGGTTGGTTAGGAGGCTGCAGCATATGACATACAGAAATTTATTTGTTCAGCCTGGAGAAAAGAAGGCTAAGGAGGGGTTAGATTGCTGCCTTCAATCACCTAAAAAAGAGCTATAAAGAAGACAAAGCCAGATTCTTCTCAGAGCTGACAAGCAAAAGCAAGAGAAATTGTCACAAGGTGTAGCAAAGGAAACTTGCCTGGACCGAGGGAAAACTATGTTCATAGTGAGAGCAATTAAGCACTGGAACAGGTTCCCAGACAAGTTTCAGGGTCTCCATCCTTGGAGATTTTCACGCTTGGTTCAACACGGTTCTGAACAAACTTCGAGACTGAGCTTGCTTTGAGCAGGATTAAATGAGCTCCAGAGATCCCTTCCAAACAAAATCATTCAATGATACTAAGTTTGGAGCGAATATTAAAAGAAGTGAGCTCTGAAGTGACTTTTAGGGGAATCTTTACTTTCTAGCAAAGGACAGGAATAAGCAAAAAGAGTAAGGAGAATTACAGCTTCTATTAGAAAGAAAACTTGGGGACTTGGTGATAGTGATGCCTTGCTTGTTGACTCAGAGTCACCTGAGGGAAAGGAGCATTTTCCTAGTGTTTTGTATATTTGTGATTAGTTATGAACTTGGATAGTCACCCTAACACCTAGATAATCAGTGGCTTTAAAAATTACACCCAAAGAACATCAGTCTTTCTGAAACTTAATTATCCCAATAAATTATTTTCAACAGTTTATTCAGAAAAATATCTAAGTCAAGTTTGAGTCCATAGGAATTCTTCAGATCTGAATCTGAAGAGAAACTTGGAGAGAATTGGTGGCACCTAAGGTAATATGTATTGCTAAAATAAGGACTCTCTTCAGTGAAAGTAATAATGTTGGAGAAAGATTTTGTGTAATAATCCTTGTGTGGGCAAGTCCATATAACCTCCCTGACCACTTGTTTGATCAAAGAAAGAAAGAAACATTTTGGGGATCATGTAACATACAGATTTTCTTTTATGTGTGTGCTTCTTTCTCTAAACATAGTAACTAAGCTGTTAATATTTGGATTTTATAAATACTTACCTTTACTCTGTCTTAACATTTCTTGGCTACTGGGGTAACTGTGGAAAATGGCAAGCGAAATATTTCACACATCTGATGATTATTAAAACCAGATTACTGCCTGTTCCACCAAGGTAATGCTAAAGATACTTAAGAGGTAGGGAAGATCTTTCAGAAACATTCACAGACCAGCTTAGGATGTGGGCAGAGCAATTAGCCACCTTGCCAGAGGCTTTTGGGCATGCAACATGATATGGGGCCTGAGCCCTAAAGGTCTATCAGGAACTTTGCAACAGAAAAGCTGTCTCTACACGTTCTCATCAGACTGGCTTCTGCTAAATCCTTGGAGTGCAGACAGGTCTTAAATCGGCATAGACAGGACTTAAGAGAAAACATGGAATTTAAGAATATTGTTGAGAGAGAATTCACACCTGTTTTCAGTACACAAAGAAAAGAAAAGCCAGGTAAACAACATTGCAATAATGGATAAGAAGCTATGGAAGGTAGGAAGATGAATAATAAAACAAAAATCCCCCCTACAAAATGAAACAAAAACAAAACAAAACAAAAGAACAATATGAAAATAAATGAGAGTAGAAGTCAATACAGCTAATGAAAGTTACTGCACTTAATTCACATAAGAATTGGATGAGTTCTGAGAGAAACCATTTAAATGTTCCTAGATTATTGCAAAAAGCCTGGACAACAAAGTGGAGTAAATAGAGCCACCAGTACAGGACATTAAACTGCTGTAACAGCCAGAAAAGAAAAATGGAGGAATAGCAATCCCGATGGGAAGTAGGTAGTGGCTTTCTTCTGAAAACCATAAATAAGCATAAAGGCGATGTAGTTGTACTGTACATTAGCAGTGTGACAGAGAGTAAAGAAAAAAAAAGTAATGGCACAAAAAAAGAGAAAGTAATAGATAAAATGGAACTGGTTTATATCAGAAATTATTTTCAGGAAAGATTGGTATCGAGGCAGATTTTTATAAAACCCCCGAATCAGATTTGCATTCAGATGGAGACTTCATTTTATTACTATAGACAATAAAAAATACCTGGAATTATGTCAGGAAACAAAAAGGTCCAGATGTTTCTGCATATTGTACTTGACAATTTTTTTCAGCAACAAGCTTTGGAGTCAAAAATGTTAGGTCATCTTTGGGTTGGCAGTGAAGAGCTAATCATACACAATATTACTGCAAGAAGTTATCACAGCTCCCTTAAATGACATTAAAAATACATACAAAAAAATACATTTGTAACTGAAATTTCCAATTTCAAAAGCTTGAACAGGAAGAATTTCTGGGAGCTAGTAGATTAAGTCTGGTTGTCTGGAAGGCTCGAGGAAGTTTTCTCTATGTCCATATCTTTTGAAACCGGTAGTATAAAACTACCTTTAGCTTGTATCCCAAGCGCTGTGAAAATCTCGTGTGGAAAGTTCCTATTCTAATGGAATAAATTGGTGTCTCAGAAAGGTTATTAGAAGTCAATGGAGAGCTAACAAGCAAAGGGAAAGACTGACAGTTCACCAAAGAATGATGTGAAGACCTTGCCATCCTTCAGAGCTCTCAGGACCTTCATTTCTGTAACTGAGTAAAAAAGTCAATCAAGGAAGGTGAAATGGACGTTGCTCTCTGTTCTGCCTTAATATCCTCAGTCCTGAGAAAGCTTCCACTAAAGGAAGACGAGAGCATTTGGTCCTGGTTAGTGAAGTCTGATGAGACAAGTGAGACCATTTGGAACATTTTCCCTGGTGGGGACTGTGGAGGTGCAGGGTCGGGGACGCAATGTGTTTTGCCTGCTTACCAGGTGTAAGCCATCCCTGTGAGTGCATCATATGGTTGTGACTGACTTCCCAGCCCTCCAAGAAGGCAAAAAGAAGTTCTATACATAGGAAGGGTACAGTTAAGACTGATGCCATTTAGGTTTTTATACCTATAGCGTTTGCCCTGCGGACAGGATAATGCCTAGAGTTTGAAAAGACATACTGAAAATCAGACTTTTTGGTGCTGAATGCCCTTGGTTTGGGCATCTAACTGTTGGTGTCTAAGTTAATTTTATTACTCCTTTGACTAAATAAACTAGGGCTGCTTAAATGACACTAGATGGAATACTTTCTGTAGGGAAAGTGCTAATGTTGCTCCTGATCAAATCAGTGCTTTTTACCTATAATTTAGAATTAATAGCTCAATATATACAGCAGGATTAAAAATGCTTGAACTTTCCAAATGCAATTCCACTTCTGCCAATTCAGCTGTGTTACAGTAGAAGATTAACTACTAGGAGTTCAGGAATCTGACTGCGTCAGTTTTGTATATTCATCTGCATTGGTATTTATTTGTTTGTTTGCTATAACTTCTGTACCTCAGGTTATGCCTTAGAAAACCTTCATTCCCATCATGGAAAAATAGCAAGAAACTAAAGCAGTAAAACTGTCCTTTTTTATCCCTTCATCAGTTTGGTTTATACTTTAAGAACCTGCAGCCAGTACTTCTGCAATGGACACCAGTAGGAACTTTTCCATGTTTCTTCTCCCTCTTTAAGCACATTCTCTTTTTTCTTTCTCCCCTTTGGTGATCATTTTATGTGTGAGTGGACAAAAATGGTAAGTCAGGTGCTAAGCACGTAAACTGCCCTCAGCATCACGGTTCTTATGCACCGCTTGTCAGATTTGAGTGTCCTTTGATGTTCAGGCTCTCTGTCTTTAGGTCCAATTTGAAATGGGTCACTTTCTCTGGTGGACCTTAAGGACATGAACCAAAAGCAAAAGTCACCTAAACTTTTGATTTATGGCATTTGCAATGGTTCTGCAGGAGTTTGTATGGCAGTGACCTACAACAATCTCAAATCAATCTGGGAAAGAGAGCTGTAAGACCAATTGTATTTTCAAATAGAGAGTGTCGTCTTTTGTGACAGTTGTCTTGTTTCACCATTTGCACAACACTAATTGAAAAGGTACATAATCACATACAACTTGCAAACATTTCTCTTAATAATTATGTATTTACACCATGAAGCAGTTTTGCATACATAAGAATAACAGACAAAAAAGCACATTTTTATAACACCTACTTTTAAACCACGCTATTTGTAACAAAAACAACTCTGACAGCTCTTTGCACCATCGAAATCAACAACTGGGTTACATAACCTTATTCTCTGTGATATGCAAATTCCTTGGCTTGGGGAACAAGCATCGCAAAACAAATTGTGCTGGTATTAGCCTGGTCTGAATAGAAGGCTGGATAATAGCGCAAAGATCGGCTCTGTTCTCTATATTCAAGTTTGGGGATCAGAGAAAATGGATGCAAGTCATTAATCACATCATTGTAGGGTTCTTTCATTGTTTCACGAGGAAACATCAAGCTGCATGGCTGGCAGACTTGCCCTTTCTGTCAGTTAGAAAATGATAAAAGTGTTTCTTAAAATAATCTTAGTCTAATACTGTGACTTTCACGCACAATATAAAATTGCCAGGTCTCTACCATACTTCAAAGAATATGATTAGCAATGAATGCTCTCTTTTTCTTTTGCTCTCATTTTGCAGAGACACTTGAAAATGGTAAATCTACTCAATGCTAGTAGTACTTGGCTGGGTTTTTTCCTTTGTGAGCTGCTAGAGTGTTTAATCATCTAGTTAAAGGCAGCAATCATTTGCCTAAACCAGGAAATAATTCAAGTAATGAGATATGCAAAACAGACACATATGCACACAGAAAAAAAACCTTCATTCCCATAAGACTCGCTTTCTGAATTGGCAAAAAATAATGAATCTTTATGTCTGCAGTGATAAGGCAGGACTCCTCACTCTTCAGTATCTGCATCTTCAGTTAGATTGCTTGCAGATCCACTGAAATTAGATGTCAGTGTAAATTATGGTGTAGGCCGAGTTACTAGCCAAGGCTATGAAGGGTAGACACATAAAAACAAGGTGCTATTGAAGGTAATTGCTTTTGATCTTAAAGTTCTTAAGTGACAAAATTGGTGCTGATGTGGCATTTGCATCAGAGGCTCCCTTTTAATTGACACTGACTAGATCGAGGGCTTACATTTTTTTCCTAGAGGTTTTATTTTTTTCTTCTTAATTCTTAAAATCTACCTTGTAAAACAGTGGCAGACTGCGGAACACAATTCAGCTTAGCTGGAAAAGGATGTTTGTTTTTTTCACAGGATTCAGGGAGACCCCTGTCAAAAGCATGTGTGCGTGTGCACAGATGTACATCCATCTCATTCTCGCTGAGAGAGTTGGGGTTCTCCAGGCTGGAGAAGAGAAGGCTCCAGGGAGACCTTATAGCAGCCTTCCAGTACCTAAAGGGGGCCTACAGAAAAGGTGGGGAGGGACTCTTTATCAGGGAACGTAGTGATAGGACAAGGGGTAATGGATTTAAACTGAAAGAGGATAGATTTAGATTAGATATTAGGAAGAGATTCTTTACTCCGAGGGTGGTGAGACACTGGAACAGATTGCCCAAGAGAAGTTGTGGAGGCACAATCCCTGGAGATGTTCAAGACCAGGTTGGATGGAGCTTTGAGCAACCTGGTCTGGTGGGAGGTGTCCCTGCCCATGGCAGGGGGGTTGGAACTAGATGATCATTAAGGTGCCTTCCAGCTCTAACCATTCTATGATTCTATGATTCTACGTACACGTGTCTGTCTTCATGCATACATGTGTGTGTGTGTGTATGTGTTTTATACAGAGAGGGGAAAAGTACAATTTTAAATCCATAAGCAAAATAGTTGTGTGTAAAGGGTTAAATCTGAAAAAATGATGGCTAGACTTATCCCTGCAGTGCCTACCTTTCAGACAAGCCATTATCTAGTGTAGTGCTCAGCTGAATTTAGTTCCCCAGGCCCCCTATGTCATCAGTAAATAAAAAGTCCAACAATCCATTGAAGCCATCAAGTCAAAGAAGGCACCATCTGAGCTAGCCAAGAGGAAATGATAGAAAAATGGTGAAAGATAAACTTCATATACTTAATGCTTTTAAGCGCGTTAAGCCAGAGAGATGGAGACACCAGGCTTTGCAGTTTTCATAGAATCATAGAATTGTCTAAGTTGGAAGGGACCCTGAAGATCATCAAGTCTAACCATCAGCCTAACACTGCCAAAACCACCACTAAACCATGTCCCTAAGCACCACATCTACCCTCCTTTTAAATACCTCCAGGGATGGCGATTCCACCGCTTCCCTGGGCAGCTCGTTCCAGTGTTTGACAACCTTTTCGGTGAAGAACCTTTTCCTAATATCCATCCTAAACCTACCCTGGCATAACTTGAGGCCATTTCCTCTTGTCTTATTGCTTCTTACTAGCAAGAAGAGACTGACCCCACCTCTCTACACCCTCTTTTCGGGCAGTTGTAGAGAGTGATAAGGTCTCCCCTGAACCTCCTCTTCTCCAGGCTAAATAACCTCAGTTCCCTCAGCCGGTCCTTATAAGACTTGTGCTCCAGACCCCTCACCAGCTTCGTTGGACACGTCTGGACATGCTCCAGCACCTCTATGTCTTTCTTGTAGTGAGGGACCCAAAACTGAACACAGTACTTGATGTGGGGTCTTACCAGTGCCGAGTACAGGGGAACGATCACTTCCCTAATCCTGCTGGCCACATTATTCCTGATAGAAACCAAGATGCCTTTGGCCTTCTTGGCCACCTGGGCACACTGCTGGCTCATATTCATCCGACTGTCACCCAACACCCCCAGGTCCTTCTCTGCCAAGTAGCTTTCCAACCATTCCTCCCCAGTCCTGTAGCGCTGCATGGGGTTGTTATGACCTACGTGCAGGACCCAGCACTTGGCCTTGTTGAACCTCATACCAGTGGCCTCAGCCCATCAATCCAACCTGTCCAGATCTCTCTGTAGAGCTACCCTACCCTCAAGCAGATCAACACAGGGGTACTCAAGGAACAACTGGTCTTACTGTTAAAGGCTGAGGCAAAGAAGACATTAAGTACCTCAGCCTTTTCCTCATCCTTGGTCACTATGTTTCCACCCCCATCTCCTAAAGGACAGAGATTACCCTTAGTCTTCCTTTTATTGTTAGTGTATTTATAGAAACATCTTTTTGTTGTCCTTAACTGCAGTAGCCAGGTTAAGTTCTAAGTTCTAGTTGGACTTTGGCCCTTCTAATTTTCTCCCTGCATGGCCTCACTACACCTAAACCTTTCTCAGAATTGTTCTTCTAATGGACTGATGCTTTCAAAATGCAGAAGGCATATACCTACCCCTCACTAGGCTTCCTTCAGCCAGTTCTCAAAAGACTTGCATGGTGTCCTGGTTGGTTGCCCCACACATGCACAAGCCCTTGCTAATATAATTGGTTTATTTAATATTGTAGTAAGATTACATCTTGGGAAGAAGAGACTGGGGTAGAGAAATAGCTCTGGATGTCAGATGCTACCACGTTCTGACTCACCCTCAACATCTTGGCAACAGCACATCTGCAAGCGCCTTCCTGAAACTTAGGTACCTTTATGAAATATTTCAACAGAGACCTTGAAAATTGTCCCTTTCTGTTTAGAGGGGGTTACAGAGACATTGCGGAAAGAAAATTGCTTCTTAATCTCTATCCCTCATTTTTTGTGCAATTCATTTGTGCATCACAGAGCAGACTGATGCAACATCTCTTTACTTCTTATTTATGGATTTTCAGTTATGCAGACAGAAATGTTCATAGAGTCATAGAACTCTTTGGGTTGAAAGGGACCTTTAAAGACCATCTAGTTCCTGATTTGCCCAAGGCGAGAGACAGAATCTCATGCTGCAACACGCAAACTCAGACTTTTTGTTATTAGGCAAACTGTTGATTTTTTGCAGGGATGTGAAGGGAATCATGATGCTAGAATGCTGCGATGTACACTGTAGCTTTAAAGTCGTCCTGATGGTGCCTTGCCCTCTAGTGCTGTTGGACTGTGTTTCATTTACATACCTCTACCAAATCAGATGTTTAATTTTAGCATTTTGTGAGCTTCAGCATGATCAGGAGACAAGAATGAGCAAGGCATTGGAATTGGTATTGGCAGGAGCACCTTCGTTTATGTTCACACTTTTCCGCCACCCCCAGGTGATGATGAAAAATAGGCTTTCCTGCTTAGGTCCATTTGGGGTTATGAGTATGGCCTAAAGGTCTGTTGACTTCAAAGGGCAATAGTTCCAACTCAGAGTGATTGGTCTGAGGGGTCTGGAGTACAAGTCTTATGAGGAGTGGCTGAGGAACTGGGGTTGTTTAGCCTGTAGAAAAGGAGGCTCAGGGGAGACCTTATCACTCTCTGCAGCTGCCTGAAAAGAGGGTGTAGAGAGGTGGGGATTAGTCTCTTCTTGCTAGTAAGAAGCAATAAGACAAGAGGAAATGGCCTCAAGTTATGCCAGGGTAGGTTTAGGATGGATATTAGGAAAAGGTTCTTCACCGAAAAGGTTGTCAAACACTGGAACGAGCTGCCCAGGGAAGCGGTGGAATCGCCATCCCTGGAGGTATTTAAAAGGAGGGTAGATGTGGTGCTTAGGGACATGGTTTAGTGGTGGTTTTGGCAGTGTTAGGTTGATGGTTGGACTTGATGATCTCCAGGGTCCATTCCAACTTAGACAATTCTATGATTCCATGCAGAAGCAGAAACCAGTCATCACATCTCACCATCTTGTGCTCCCCTGCAAACCTTGCCACAGAGTTTCTGCTGATCGCTCATCATGTCCTTTCAAAGGAGGCAGCACTGAGGTGGGATTCATCACAGTTCATTTTACCCATCTAAAGGGCATCTGGACTAAGCTGCCTAAAAGCTCTTCGAATTCATTGGAGGGAGACAAGCACTTCACAATGACCACTGATTTCTGGAGGTGACATCTATCTCAGACTGGAGGCAAAACTTGTTGGTAACAAGTTACTGGAACTGAGGCGGCTATTCTCTTCCATGTTTCCTCCAATGGAGAATGGATGCACAGCACTCTTTAGTTACACAACCATATCCCTGTTCATTACCCAAACCCAAAGAAAAAAGCTACCTACAAACAATGTTTTATTATTACTTTTATGCTAAAATGCAAAGCAAGAGGACAAAGTAGTGGAGTTCACTTTCAATGAGATTATTCCCCAGAGGTAGCATTTGCTAACTTTATACTGCCTACATGGTCCCTTTCGACTGACAGAAACCATAGGAGTCTGCTCTGAATGTCCCTCTGGAGAAGTCCATTGCCAGGCTAGTTAGGAGACTAACTGCTTAAACTCACCCAAAGTGCTCTCCTGAAAGTGGTTCAGCCCAGTGGTTTGGCCATTAAGAACTGAACACATGAGCCCGGCTCTCTGCTGCCACCATAGCCACAGCCCCCTGGGAGCCACACCATCTCCACAGCTCTGCAGGCACTTTCGTATTTTCTCTCTTTTCACATTCAAGCCAGCTCTCAGGAGCATTCTGCTCCCCAATAGACAATCACAGTTGCAGCCCCTGGCCTTGTGTTCGCACCCTATAGCCAATAGATATTCAGAGCAGTTCAGCATTAAGCACCTGAGATGATAACTCTCTGATGGTACATGTTAGACACCCCCAGCACCTCTACCATCCCCATACAGTTACATGTTACATGAAGATTCTTGGCAGTGTCATGCACAGGGGGGCTGATGACAAAAGGCACGTGTGCCGATGAGGAAGATGCAGTGCTGTCTGGGAAAAAAAAGGAAACTACAGCAAAGTTTAGGGACCTTTCTGAACCATCATGAACATGAAAAATTTGCAAGGCATCAAAAAACTGCTCCAGTGAGCACAGTTACTCCTGGCCCAGTCAGGACTTTATAGTCTTATACTGATTCTGTGTATATATCCTGAAGAAATATTGTTAAATGAAACCTATTTTTGGCATGTTAACGAACTTGGTTTACCGCACATTTTTTTCTACAACTTCTTTTTCCCTTCAAAGAAGCAAACAATAATACTTCCAAAACACCACATTTAGTAGCTTAAACTGAGGAACTGCCAACACCTACACAATTTCTCTTCAGGCTTTGCTGAGAAAAAAATATGCAGCTATTTCTACTTTCACATCTTCTGTGATCATCCATTCTCATTGATATGCTCACATAATAATTGACTAGCAGAAAATTTGCAGGATGCTAGCACCCATGTGTATTATAGAAAATCCATACTGGGAAGGGATTGTTATGATCATGTAATTCAAGAACAGAAAGAGAAAATGGACACCTCTGCATTTCAGTCAAAGAAACTAATTCAACCCCCTTTTACTACGCATCCAAATCACCATGTTCACTATTTAAAAACACTTTCAAAAGACAAGAAAAAAAAAAAGAAAAATAGGAAAAAAATAATTCCTTCACAGACTGCATGTGTGCATTTTTTTCTCAGACCTACAATAGATTTATGGTAAAGGTATTAACAGCAAAAGTGATTCCATTTTCCTTTAGAGCTTTTTAAGACCAAAGTAGCAGAATTTCCCTTAATGTACTTGGGTACAAGTATCAGGTATAGTTGGAGCCAAACTCACGTATCCTTATGTCTTATCTTTAGAGATCCTATATGATTTCCATGTCCCAGCTTTCCTTCCTCTGCCTGACCCCCCGACTCCCACCCCAGGAGTTTATTCAAGAGGTGTAACAAGCACGTTTACATTTTAAAAACTGAAAACTAAGTGATATAGAAGGCACAGTGAATAACTATTTCTACAGATTATACAAAGCCCTTGACAATAGCTAATCAGTTAGTGTTCAGACACTGCTACTTAGCACACCGAGTGTATTGGCTTTCTTGATAGCTTCCCCTCCACCCCTCCCCTGCGATTGTTTGTTCTCTTTTACTGTTGTGCCTTGTCATATGTCAAGATCGTAAGCTCTTTACAGCAGAGATGGTTTTATTATGCACATGGTCGGTGCCTAGAATAATAGGGTCTTGAACCCTATTTGGGATCCTTAGATGTTACTGCAATAAAGAACAATTATTATTATAATAAAATGAATTGGGTTGAGAGTGGCTGGCATAGCATAAATGCATGGAGGCAGTTAGAAAAAAAGACCTTTTTCCACTGTCAGAAGCAGAAGGTTTGTTCAGCCATTTTTTTAAACCAGTGCCTTGCTTTTTCCCCCTTCAGAATACATAGGTATAAGCTACTTACTTGTTTGTATTCTGCAAACAAAGCTGCTGCTAGTTAAAGGTGGAAGGACCACATCTGGATGTGGCTAGCAGATAAGCCAGGAGAGTACGCAGTTTCCCATATTAATTTTATCTTTATGTCTTCTGAGTTGTTCTATTATGTCTCTGAATGACAAAGAAAAATGCACTGTAGTCTTACATTTTCTCTCTTTCCATTTCACATTTAAATAATATATTTCCTTTAAGTGCCTTAGCTGTAATAGAAGCATGTCCTGATAAAACTATTAGGAAAGAAAATACAAAAAAGCTGCAAAGCAACCTTCAAAGCCACCATAAAAATCACAACAAAGGAATTAGAATTTAAAACATCAAAGTATCCAAAGTACCTTAATCGCTGAAATGGAGGGTACGGGGGAAGTAGGGAGGGGTTGTGTTTTCTACGTTGTTATATTTTTGCAACTTAAAGAACCGTGTACTTCAGCAATAACCTAAGAATAAAGCAACTATATTTTAAAATACACAAACAAATGTAAATAGGACATGTCATTTTTATTTTTTTCTGTCTTTTAGCCATTCTTTCCCTTAGCATGACATTCAGTGTTCATCTAAAGTCAGAAGAGCCTGTGCACGCCTCCATTCTTTCTGGGCTATTGTGATTTGCTTCTATTTTCTTGTTTAAAGTAGAGCATGCAATTTGCTACCTAAGGTGATTCAAGTGCAGTGTGGAAGACTGAACACTCCATGACCTTAGCTCAGTGCCCTCTCACTGCAACGAATAATGCAGTTCCTTCCAATTGTCACAAGAAGGCAATCACATTAAAACCTTAATCTTGCTCAAAAATTCTCCCTGGATAAAAGCATATAATTTGTACACTCCAATGTATCTAGCTGTCAGACATGGATTTATTAGCTTCACCTAGGACCACTTTCCTATTCTGCTGTTTCTGTATCTTGCTTTAGTGATTAGAATTATTTTCATCATCTGCTTCTATTTTCAGCTTCAAAACTCCTGTCTGACATTTATCTAAAAAGCAGGATTCTAGCAAGAAAATGTAGCAGGAGCCAGAACCCAGTTTCCTTTGGGAACTCCACCTCCAAAACATGATTTTTTTCCCCTGCCTACAGCATTTCAATTATATTAAACTCTCTAAAGCACTGCTGTAATGGCTGTAAAAGTATTTTCTTGGTGAAAAGGGATAAATAAACATGCATAGAAAACAACTTCCATGTTTTTCAGGCAGTGGGAAGCCTTGAAAATCACAGCCTGTAGCAAAATTTAATTCTTACTGGAATGCAAGTTTCATGACAGTATGTAAAGCTCACCAGTGAGAAGTTCCTCTACCCTATATTTTGGACTTCCTTAGTTTTGTCAATACAAAGTATTCACAAACCACAGGCCTGGCTTAAAATCTATCTCTCTCAGTTTGAACCCACTTTAATTTCTTTTTGATTGGCCACAATTTGGAATTCATCTTCACAATCACAGTAGTTAGAAACTTGTTAAACGACAGCTACAATCCTTGTTTCCAGAATGTGGTACTACAAGTAAAGTGTAAAATGTCAAGAACCATGCAATAAAATCTACAGTTTTAGATAAAAATAGTCTAGAGGAAATTCAGGGGGTCATTTAGCTTATCTGATGCCATGGCAGGATCGGTTTCAGTTATGTCCTGTCTCATAGATTTTTTGACTCATCAGTTCTTAAAGATTTCCAGCCCTGCAGACCCATATCCTCCCCAGAAAATCTATTGCAATGCTTCAATACCTCTACCATTAGAAAGGTTTTTCTAAAATCCAGCCTGAATTTTCCTTGATACAAGCTCGTTGCTCTTCTCTCATCCAGCAGGATTATTCGTCCCCTCTTTGCAGCAGCCTTGAACTTACTTCACCGTGGCAGAGCTGCTTTTCTTTTATGGACTACCCATGAATCACTGCACGCAAGATTAGGCCTCATAGATTGAGGCGACTATTGTGATGCCAAACTGTAGCATTTTCTGATGGTTACCTTGCCTTCCAATGACCCACTAAATCCCAGATTTCCATAGTAATGCATCTTGGCTAGGAAGGCTTTGTACTAACATTAAACCAGCAGCAGCATAAACCCAGTTACCTTCCTTCTTGCTTCATAAGTTACTGTGGGGGGTGAAGGGAGGATTTCTGCTGAAGAAATCCAAGGAAACAAATCTACCAGTAACATCCCATTTGTAGCCTAAAGAGTGCTGGTGGCTTTCAAGCCCTGTTAAATTCAGAGGCAAATAATGGCACCAATTATGTTATGAAAGTACGCTCCCTGATTTATTTTAAAATAAAGCATTGAGCCAAGATAGTAAGAAGGTAAAACTGCGTCCCTGCACCCAAGGGGGCCTGGGGAACTCTGTGCCCCCTCACTGCCCCCCTCAAAAGGGAGAGGAACCCCACAAAATATGCCTGTACCCAGTACCCAGCAGCACTGTGGGAGAGAAGAGGAGGAGTGTGATCACATGTGCCAGACCAGGGCAGAGGAGCTAGAAAAGTTAGCCTTCCTCCCCAACAAACCTTTGATTTCCTGGAGCAGATCACAGATACTTGCAACTTGCTTTGACTGGAATTCAGAATGTATTTTCTGGGGAAAGGGACAGAGATCATAAGCACCATTCTGTTCTAAGCAGTCTGTGTTTGGGATGAGAATTTGCCATTCAGTTTCAAGTTGAGGTTCAGTTACAGAACCTTTATCTGATGGGTGAGGACACAGAGACAGGCTGTTGCCACGCAAGAACCTTTTTATTTAAAAAACAGTAAAGCTCATTGCCAGCCCAAACCTCCCTCTGCCCAAGCTGTACTATGCATTTGTCTTTAGCTATAAGGTCGCCAGGAATTTTTTTCCAGAGCCAGCTCAACACTCTTCAGCAGAATAAGCATAGCTGAATTTTACCCCAAGACTAGGGACAAAGGAAGTAATTTTGTTCTTGTCACAGTGTGCGGAGGGAGGAGGGCAGCAAAATTTGATTTTGCAGTGGAGATGGAGGCAGCACTGTGGGGGAGAAGACAGGTGAAGAGGTGGTTGAGCCACAGGCCTAAAACTAGGGGATGGGAACTAAGAAGGACTTTGAGACATGACAGATTTTGGGTATCATGGGTGAAGGTAGACATCTTTCCCATTGCTAGCTTTGTATCTCACTAGCTAGACTTAATTCACACTCTGGGACACTCTTTCCCAGCTTACAAGTCTCTTGGGAGCCCTGTCAGGTCATGGTCGGGGATCTCCACTCCCTTCTCCAGGAACCAGAGTTCATCTTGCACTCCACAGCAGCCGTTGTCCTTTGGTTCCACACAGTATCCCCCCTTGCTACCTCCCACACCAGCTACTGTTAAGAAAATAGTATAAGCCAATCTAGAAATGTGATATTCTGCAAGTGCGAAAACAAGGTCTTTGCACCATGTTCTTTCCTCTTCAGCATTTAGTATAGATGTTATGGAGGACTTAGGTGGACCAGGCCTTGTGCTGACCCACTATGCTGGCATATAGATGTTCCACAACACTGCTAAGACTGGCACTTTTTCACAGGTTTGCCAATAGGTCACCTGCTGTGGCTTTGCCACTACTCAGTGAATGCAACATGCACACTGACTTCCATGGGGTGAAGACACAGCTACCCTTGTGTATTTAGCACACTCTGACCTGAAAAATAATTAACCAAAAACCCCCACAAATACACACACAATTAAAAATTCTGCCTTGGGACCACATGCAACTGGGGGAGACCTAGGACTGACTGCTGGGTAGGGTGGACAAAACTATGGCACCTGGTTCAAAGACTGTCTTCTTTTTGGCAGTATGGATTCGGTTTTGGACACCGAGCCAGGAGGAATAGTCAGCTGTGTGAGCAGAAAGGAGCGTGACAAGTTTAAATGATGTAAGTTTGGACTTCAGTCTGGTCTTTGCCTCCCTTAACACAGGCGCGCACCATGAGTCTTCTCATTAATTCCAATCACTTTCAATCAGGCCACAGCAGTCTTGAGTTATGTAATGTAACTTTTAACTGCTTGAAGACTTGTTTTATAGTGCTGGAAATACTCAGCAGTATTAGTTGCCACAGTTGCATAGGTTTTAATGTCTTGTTTTTCTTTCTTTTTTTGTCTAGCATTAGGTTGTTTAATTTTCTTTAACTCTATGTTGTCGGGAATAAGGGAGAGAGCTTTTAAGCTGGTGAGGAAATGTTCAACTTTTCTAGAACTCCTCTCAAATGAGTGGAAACTGAAAGGTTGGTAAGCCTGAGGATTGTCAAGTCAGGAAAAGCTTTTACTGCCTTACCTTAAATGGCATCAGAGAAGCTGTCCTACGCTGGCAAAATATCTTTGAAGCTGACATAAGGTTATAAGCCATACTCTTCTGATAAGAAGAAAAGCAGATTCTGGACCCATTGGTTCACCTGTGAAAAAGTGTCAGTCTAAGCAGTCTTATGGGGCACCTAAATGCCACTGGCCTTGGGTCAGAACAGGGCCTGGTCCACCTAAGTGCAGCTTAACCTCTATTTTACCTGCTTAAAAGGAGCTAACATGGTATGCAGTCCTCATTTTGGCACTTGCAGAAAACCACATTTCTAGGTTGGTTTATATTAGTTTTGCGTCACAACCTCACTAATTTGAACCTTTTAATGGAAATCTGATTGCTCCCTTACCTCTTTTTTGTTTGTTTGGTTTGGTTTCAAGCTCATTTATTTACTGCAATTTCTTAAGTCTTGAATGCAAACTTTGTATTGCACACCAAGTAGTTAATGGTATCCACTTAAGCAGTTATCATCCATCAATAGCATTTAGCAAAGTCGTCCTTTTCCTCACAGAAAACCCACTGTAACAATCCACTGATGTTACTTTGGCAGCAAGGAAATTGGTACAAACACACAGCACTCTCTGCAGTTCTACACTGGTTAGGCAAAAATGAGTAAAGAAGACAGTAAGTGCATAGTACAACTGAGAAGTTCAGCAGTAACAGGACCATTAATCTACTTTCCTTTTTTATTTTATTACATTAACATCTCTACATAAATCTCCCAGGACAAGATATTATAAATTGTTTTTTGAAGGCAGTTTTATCTCAAGGCTAAAGGTACCAGAGCTTAATATTCCTTACTTACCAGTGATAAGGATTATAAACAATACTGACACTGTCTGTACCCTTATACACTTCTTCATATACACAGAAATTGTAATGTATAAGCACTTTCCTCTCCTCTCAGAATTAAGGAAAAGATTACTCACTGAAAAAGGTTCAAAAATCAGGAGCTGTGTGAAGGATTTGAATTCAAATTAAAGATTTAGCTTAAACTTAATCACCAGTTGGACTGCCACAGTTCTTCACAGCAACGTGTTACACTGGAAAGTAAAACGACTGACTGATACAAAAATATGGAGAATTTGGGGGTGTAAATTAGGCTAAATGCCAGTTATAATTTTGTTTCTGATAGACAATACACTATTCAAAATGTACTTATTAATGTTTTTTTAAAGCATTTTATGCTGAAGTTAAAGGAAGATCTAAAGCTTAGATTTAATGTGTTATTCTATTCTCCTTGTCAATGGAAAATGTATTGCTAGGTCTAGCTGGATCATGTTGATAAAAAAGCACAAGCACACATCTTGTAAGAGGCATCTAAACTTACATATGCCATAGCTGGATAAATAAGAATATGTTACATAGATCTGACTATTCTTTTAGTCCAATAAATATTATTTTTAAATGAAGTTGAATAGAGTTACATTATCATTTGACTATCCAATGCTATTGAATGCCAGTACTCATGCTGCTTTCAAGAAAAGCACTGATCTGAGAAGAGGTAGCCACACCTTGAAGCTGAAATAAGGAGCTGCATCAATAAGAATCATGGGCCTAAAATCATTGTTAGTGGTTAGGTATTTTGCATTGTGACTATGTAATATTTTATCTCGTGTATATGTATTCTACCAGAAATTAACTTCTGTGGAGACATCTGAAAAAATATTTTTGAGCTATAATTGCTTCATATCTTTTAGTTTTTGGCAGCTTTGAAAGTTCTAATATTTTCACTATGTACCTGTGTAAAAAACTACCAAGGGATAGAGCAGGACAAAGCAATGTCTGCCACTTCACTGATCTCTAGGGAACCTCAGTAAAAATAATGGCTTCTGTGGGACACAGCATTCGCTGTGTTGTGTTTCCTACTTTGTTTTCCTCTCATTTCTATAAATCCTAAGCACAGAAAAAAGCAGGTGTCACTCAGGAGTCCTTATACCACCACAGGAATCAGAATAACATCCATAACATTTTGATATATTAAAGGTGCAAAAATAATAAAAACACACACAAATACATATCACCTGCTTAGTTTTGTGAAATGTAGAGATAACTCTTGTCTGGGCTTCCCTGCCCATCCATTGGTAGCTTAGTTTTCCAGCCAAACAAACAAATAAGCCCAAACTAATTTTTGGAAGCTCGTCACATGAAAGATCAGAGCACTGATGAATCCACACCACAAGAACAATAAAATCCCTCCCACCCACACACCCTGCTATGCAAAGCATGGGAAGAAGTTGGGGAAGGCTTCCTAGAACAGGGCAGAGAGGTGCTGCTGTGAGATGACTTCCTGATGAGGTGCTGTGTAGGAAGGTGTTGGATGTAGGACTACCATGTTTGTGACATGAGACTACACCACAGTCATTGCCTGGCCAAGTAGGAGCTAGCACTGAAATCTGGTAAGACCAAACAGCCAAATTATTGGAAGGGTTTTGAAGCCTTCACAGATCTACACAAGTGTCTGCATCTGGGCTAGCTAATTTAAAGCTAATTTGGGTGGATTTACATGTTTTATTATTGGCTATAGTATAGATCATCTCTTCAGATGTGTTTTGGAGACTACTGAATTTCCAGGCCCTTAAGGAGAACATGTGGATATTGAGTAACCATGCATTAAAGAGCCAAGATAGATCAATATTAAAATCTTATTCCTTCCTTCATCTCTCCTGTCCTCATCCTCACAGGTTTTTCTCAAAGTTTTCTCAGGAGGATCTTAAACAAATCTGGCACCTCTCCTGCTGAGTTACTCATAGCGAAACCCCTTATTGTCCCTTTCCTTGGCCTGAGACCATTTTGGCTAGAGATGCTGGCTGGTATCTCACCTGCTGCAGAACAAAAAGAGCTCTGTCTCTTGGTAATGCGAAAATCCTTACTCCAGACGTTGCTCAACTCTATACAAATCTCCATGCTGCATTTAGTGCTTTAACTAAATCTGTATTTTTCATGCAGCAACTTGCTACGCTCTTCCAACGCCCTTTCCAGACCTTTTCTACATGGCCACTTTCCAAGCATGCCTAAGAAACATGCACAGACTTTATTTTCTTGAGGACTTCAGCTCCTGTTTCTTTCAGGAACATTCAGGAACATTCTATAAATAGAGATGCCTCCAATTATGTAAATACTGGTTAAATGAGAAAATGCCAGCAGATGGTGCTCAAGAATATGCAGCAATGCTCTTGTACACATTAAATGGCTTCTGTCCTGCTGTTTTATGCACAGCCTTCAGTCTCAAGAACCATACCCTAACGCTATTTTGACTTTGGGCTGATCCAGAAACAGACATATGCAGCATATGCTGTCTGAAAAGGCTCCTCCAGAGTCCAAATAGCCCATGTTCAGGCATAACAACGGAATTCAGACTTCCATTGGAGTAACCTTACTGGTAATATTCTTTAAAACTGTTATTCTCAAAACTCTTTGGGGTTGACTACTATTATCCTCTTTCTGCAGAGGGAGACACTGAGTTTGAATGAACGGAACATCAGCAGCTCCTATCTCTATGTCAGGGAGGCGCTTCTGGCTTCCTACAGTTTCATTATTGCATTAAATATCATGCCAAGCAGTTGTAAATAATCTGAAAGGCATAATCTGGAAAAGAGCAGATTTCCATTTTTTCCTCATGACGCCCTTCACACACACAAACACCTGAGTATGTGGCTATATAGACTGTTATCTTTTGAAACTAATAAAAGTCAGCCACTGAGAAAATGTACTAACATCCATCAAAGGCAGAGCTGTTCAAGATCTGTGAAGCTCACCATGAGCTGCAGTACAGAACGAAGAAAAACTCACCCGGCAGAACTCATGAACCATATAATCTAGCATGTGAAAGCTGCAAGTGCCAGATTTTGAACAAAATGACATTTCACAGGGCAAGTCGGAGTTTGAACACTTCTTAAAAAGGAAAAAAAAAGTCACAGAAACTAATAGCATCAATCAGGCTAAAAATCTGGGAAGGGCAAACATGTCACGCAGTAAATTATCTGACTTCTTTTGCCTATGCAGTGGCAATTAAAGGCAATACAGTCTGCAGGTCTACACCACCTAGACACAAAAAAAAACCAATTAAACAGTAACACAGTGAATCAACTAACCCATGATGATTGGCTGGCATTAGTAATTTATCACATTTGGTTACTGGATGCTACCTTTGCACTATGCCTTAGACACCAGTTAATGTCATATTTCCAAGCTACAGAGTTCCTTATGCAGTCAGAAGGTGGAAATTATAGAAAACAAGGACCAACACTGAGTGACTCTCCAGCAGTCTAAAAGATCTTGTCTATAAGTATCCAGAAAGAGAGCAGAAAAAACAAGTCTCCTGCATATTAACTTCCAGGATTTATAAGAAATTATTCTTTTGGACATCAGTGATAAGGCACAGCTGCTCTACAACAATCTTGAGAAGCCAAACAGATGGACACGTCCCTGTGGATGCCTAGCCCCCTATAGAGTACTGCAGGCTCATTTAACCCCTGTCAGTACCAATCTTACAGAAGGTCTCATGTCTTTAGTTCAGTCCTTTTTCCAATCCTGACCGCAATAGTAAAGTTGCATGAAGATCTTGAACAGCATTTACTTTTGATTAGATTTCCAATTGGGAAGCTGATGGGGTCAGCAAGAGACAAGGAGTTGCTGGTGCTCCTAAATTCTATCATCTACCATAATGCAAATCCCCAGAGGAATTACCCCAGTGTTGTGTTTTATACAGCGACTTTTTACACTCTAAGCCAGAATGGTGAACCAGATCAAGCCATAAAAGCAAGACTTTTGACTTCTATATGCCAAATGGTATAAATGACACCCATGCTCTCAAGTGCAGGTTAAAATAGTTATACAGTTACTCTCTTTTACATTAGCTGTTAACAGCCACAGAGAACATCCCAGCAAATTCTCATAGCATCTGAAATCTGCAAGAATGCATCTTCCTAAGTCTTTCCCTACAACCACCTGGGGAATCAAATAAGTTGTTGCACAAGATGTGTTTGCCTTTTTGACTCCCTTCTGTACCGTGGTCTCCTGCACTCACAGAATGTGATAAAGCACTTCATACTATGTAATTTCATCAGCATTGATAAGACCACAGTTCTATTTACAAAAAGTCTCAGTGGCCTTAACAGAAGAGCTTTCTGTTTCAGCCATTCCTTGCACCACAGAAAATAATCCGTCTGGGCCACCACAGCCAAACAAATCATTCAGTCTCCTGAGTGAGCAAGTTCACAGGAAAATCCACAGATCCAGCAGAATGTACAGTCCCAATAGTGCAGTTTCTCAGTACAGAGAAGAGCTTCAGATTTAAAAAAAAAATGCACATTTTCTCTGCATTTGCGGAAATAAAATTATCCTTTATTCCACACCAAAAATAGCTATTAATCATTTTAATGGTATAATTTACATGTTTCGCCAGTATTTCATGTGTATACAGTTATAATTATTTAAGAACCACTGCTAGTATGTCAGCAATAATATATTGTTCTGCTGCCACATAACAATGATATAACACAGATAATAGCTACCTTTTCAGTTGTGTCATAAGCTGATGTCTAGCAAGAGCAGGTGCCGTCTCCTAAACACTTTCATATTTTGCACACACAGAGTTCAGATACTTTGGATCTCGACAGGGAAGTTAACATTTCACAGTGCCTTGTAGGCTCATGAAAAACAAACCTAAATTGCCTTCTGTTCTTTATGCACTAAAGCTGGACTCCAAGCGTATAAGAGGTACTGCACAAGCAAATGATCCTTAAGCTCTCCTTGCCCACAATGATGAGCTCGCCTTACCTCTTTGTGTGCTGACTAACTGCAGTGAACATATGGTGAGCAGAAGACAGCTGTAATTGAAATCATTCTGTGCTTTGTAGCCACTTAGCATTCTTTGGGCCACATTCGATTGACTGTCTACATGGTTCCCACCATCATCTACAGAGCCTGAGGAAAGTCCATCTTTGCATCCACCACATGCTACAGATGCTAAGCACAGGCACCAAAGAGAATAGTAAGCAAAAGGAGAGCGGTAAAGAAGCTTTTGAATGTCTCCTACTGTCTCTGGGTGACAGACCAGCCAAATTTCATTAAATGGATAAACCCCTATCAAAGAGCAAGAAAGACTCTTGGGGGTGGATAGTCACAACACCAGTAACTGAGCAGTTTCTTTAAAAATTTACCCAATAAATTACCCTTGCAAGTATAGAACTAGAACTCTTAATTAAAATAAAGTTTACTCTCCTACTAAAGAGGAAATGAAACAAAAGCAAAGATAATAAGGTTAGTAGGAAAGTTGAGAGTGAAGCAGAGAACCTGAAGGACAGCAAAAGCACATATACACCCATCCAGTGCTGAAGAGGTCAGGAAGAGCGTATGACTCCATTAACATCAAAGTCATTAGAGTGTGAGATAACAGTTTGTTACATTATCATAGAGAACAGCAGACAATGAGTTATTGTATTCCCATGTACTTCATTCCATACTTTTCTGATAAATTCAAATTAAATATACTCTAAAGGCATTGCTGAGTAGAAATCAGCCTATTTAAAATTTAAAATTGTAGACAGTCTTGTCTAATTTGATTTCTGATTGCCTTGTACTTTTTACTCTGAAAAGCTATGTGTTAGGATATCTTCTGCCAACTGAGGTACTCCCTTTGAGAAGGCAATTTGAGGTATATGACTAACTCACTTTCTGTCCTCTGATGGCTGTGCCATCTCTTTTTCATTTTTGACTATCACACTAGGCTGCTGCAAAAATATTGCTAAAGTAGTGTTCTAGTTTACAAAATTGAGAAAGCATTACGATAGCCTAGTGAATATTCTCTCATATGGAGTTGAAGAAATGCAAACCAGAGCTCCTGATAATGCTCTTTAGCATTCTGAACTCCTAATTTCATCCTCTAGCACAAATGTACACTTTTTTTCTCTTACATTAGTGAATTTTTATAGCAGCAATATGGTAACTCCAGGTGGTGTGGTTATCATGAGATAATCACTCCCCTAGAGGATACCTCTTAACACCCCAGAGTTGATGATAACCAGCCCCCTCCTCGTGCCTTATTGCTTATATATATGCTGATTGCAGCAACTAGAAACAATTGTTAAACATGAAGAGCATGCAGAATTAATCTGCACTGTCCACTTGTTAATTATAAAGGCAATGAACACTGCCAGTGAGCAGCATCTACACTTTTACGTTGTCATCATAATTAAAAAGTTTTAGTATGTGGTTTTGTGTTGCAACAACATCGATCAAAGTCCATTTCATGACATGTGCAGCAGAAGCAATATGTTCCGCATAGGTTATTTCTGGAATTGTATTACTTACTGTAATAGAGCCCTGTCATGCTGCCTCTATTGCACCAAATATACCTGCCATGGTTGCAGCGGCTTATTCCATTTCCTGGCTCAGACCCTCTCAAGCATGCACCAAATGGAATGGCTGTAAAAAAAAAGTTTAATTTACATAAAATTCTGCAGAAAGTTTTTGGTTGTTTTTTTTTTTCATTTTTATGCACTGCAAGACTGATTTTTGTCTCTGCCCTCTCCTCTGGATATCCATGAATATGCTGCTAGGAATAGGGAAACACTTCTTAAAGAAGTGGGCCAGAGAAGGGTCACTAACAAGGATTCAACGCTAGTGGAAACTGTAAATTAGTACTCCAAGTGCAAAGCTAAAGAGCAGAAGGGGTGGATGACGGCTTGGGGCACTCATGCTTGTAGTGCAAAGCATAGGGAATCAGGTAAGGCAACTGTAAAACAGCCTACAGAGTTTGCAGTTGTGACTCACTTGAGGCCCAGCCATAGGGACCTTCCAGGCAACGCTAAGATATGAGCAGCGACATCTCTTCTTCACTCTCACCTGCAATACACTTTCTCAAGAAAAACAGCTCAGAAGCTTTTCCACCAAAGTAGAAGGAAATTACAGAAACTCAGGCTTCCAAAGAGTTAACTGTTTATAAAACAAATATCAGGCATACGAGGGAAAAAAATAAAAAAATTCCTCCCTTACAAAACTACAATAGTAAAGAATGTTTGTGGAGGGAGGGAAAGGAGTGGGAAGTTTAATACCCATTTTACATCAATGTCCCACTTGTTTACTCTTCGCAAAAATGTAGATGAGATGTCTGCTCTTCATGTTTTAGTGTCTAGAAAATGCTTTTCAGCACCTTGCTGCTTGCAGAAGAAAAACAAGAGAAAAGTTGAAAACCAGCAGTGCCTTGACAATAACACCTTTCTTGCTTTTGATTTTCTATTCAGGTTCCATAGGTGTCATAAAGTAGGAAACAGATAATGGGTCATCTTTGAGGTTAGTAAAAAGAAAAGACAGTCTAGGCAGGGAACTTGACAGAAAGATGATAGTATCCCTAAATGACACTAAGTATGTATTGCGGATGGAGCACCGATTTTTGGTGTTCATGTGAGAAAATCCCCCACAACATTTGCAGAATTTGATTTCCTTCCCAGAATTTAACTAACTGTACAGAATTAACACCCTGCCCTGGTGCATTGCAGAAATCACTCACACTTACAGCCAAGTGCACAATGTTCTATTACAAAAGCATTTAATTGAGGCCACTTTCAAAATATATAGCAAAATCTCTTTCTGGCCTGATTTGTGCTGCGGGATACCTGTTAGAAATTAATATCCTCTCTTCATATGTCTTCACTTCTTTAGGTATAGCTTTGCATGTGCTGTCTTTCAGTCATACAGTTGTGCTTTTAAATAGTGGGGACTAGAATATATATCTAGAATACAGAAACATATGGCATTCATGTATGAATCAATCTACTGGTTGCCAATGAACAAAGATGCTGTAATGCTCATTAAAGGGTATTACAAATGTGCAATGGAGGATGAAGACTTCATTATAGAAAGGAGGAACGGAGGGGATGTACTCATTTGGGCTGTTGACAGCCAGGCCAGGCAGTTCAGAAACACATAGGAACTGGATACAACCTCACCTGGAAAATCTGCTCCTGAGAAAACACTGGTGTTTTTTAAAAACAGAAATGGTATTTTCAAAAATTTAGTTAAAACACATAACTACATACTCCCAGTGAATGAGAAATACACTGACTTCGATCACCTGCGGACATGAAATAGAATAAGAGTACCAGGGGTTTGCCTGGTTTCTCAGGCAACTGGGATAATGATCATGACCAAAACCAAGAGGCAAGCCAATGTCAAGATTACTGACATTGCAGGCTAGGTCAGCTAACTAGTGTCGTGTTTTTTTCCCAGGACCTGAGCCCAGCTAACACAGTCACTGCTATACAGAGAGAAGATTCTCTCCACCTTCAAAACATGGTAATGATTTCTGATTTGTAAGGCCTATTTTCAAAACTGTGCCCCAGAAACACTGCCAGATGGCCTGGCCAACTAAGTTGTATAAAAAACTTAATACAGCATAAAAGGCTGAATTCTCATGCCTGTCCCCATGCCTTAGCACCAACTAATTTCCTGGCTTGGAGTGAACTATGGTGTCCTATTAAAGCTTTCTGCTCTCCACTAGACCTTATCACCTCCTGAGATCTCAGGTCTTGAGTCCCTAAAATGAGAACAAAGATGTTTGCATATATAGGGACGAAGGATGTCTAAGCATTGTCTATTTTCTGGTTTTGCTTATGGTAAGCATCTTTATTGCATGCTTAAGTGACAGATAGCACACTGTCTCCCAAGCAGGTGACGTCCTGTGTACAGTGTTCTTCAATTTGTAACAGAAAAGAGCGCCGTTGGCTACCTAGTTTAGGATAAGGAGCAAAGGGCAGAGACAGAAGCTTCTCTTCCTTTTTTTTTCATCCTTCCAACTCAAAAAAAAAAAGGTGAAATAACAGTCCTTGCATTCAGATCTCAAAGATCTATCTTAGCATCTTTCTTTCTACACAAATGTCCCTGAAAGAGACTAAATCATCACAGACTCATCCCACAGAAAAGCACATTTATAGGTTATTTAAATAAGTGGAAGCTGTTCTACTTTCTGCAATGATTTTTAAGTACACCCTCATTTATTTAGCCAAGAGGTACATATATACAACACCAAGAGCAGTGAACAACGCACCTACAGTTCACTGAGAAAAACTGAAGGGTTTTGCACTTACGTATAATCCTCCTTGTAAAGGGAGAGGGGAAGGATTAAACAGATTGTTCGCTAATTAGACAACCTCTTATTTTGATGGCTCCAACTCACTGTATTGCTATACATCTTTACATTGAAAATGTCATATTTTTATCCAAGACTTTTAGAAGTTTTGACCAAATTTGGGTGTTCATTAAAACTTCATGTCTCTAGTGATTACACAAAAAAAGGGCACTTGATGTTCATGTAACGTTTTTTACTGAGAAGGACCTCAGCTTAAAATTGCTTGAAACTTTCTTAAAATTTCTTTAACAATATTCTCAAACCCCCTCCCCATTTCTGCTTAAGATCTTAAATATTTTTCCTAGCCAATCCTCTTTTTGTTACTATAGCTCATTAGCCTGATTTTCAAGTGATTAAAAATTAAAGATTTGAACAAGAAGTTCTACTATCTGCCCATGTCAATAAACACCCTTTCCTTTCATCTAACCTATAAAACCAGCACTGTTTGTACTGCCAAAAGACTGATTCTTGGTTTCAACTACTTGTCTTAAACTTAAAACATTACATCTTCTATGGGATAATTTTTAGGATTTTATAACTACATTCCAGTGGCTTTTTGATTCATACAAAGAGAAACAATGCAAATCTGAAGTTTGACAAATTTAATTTATAAACAGCAGAACCTGATCTGCTTTAAAATCTTCTTAGCTTTTAATTTTTTACTTCCATTTATCTCCTTGTTAGGTTCATACTGCTCTCAGGGCAGATAGTCCACCTAGGGGGTAAGATTTCTAAATCATCATCTTCGGAGATGAGGCATGTTAGTATGCAAGTATAGTCACATGCATAATGCGTTGCTAATGGTAATAGCATGAAAGTTATATAATAGACTACCGTCTACTGTCAGGACTGCCATGGGACTGCATCTGATGTGTCTACAAATCTTTATCTAGAGAGAAAGAAATGAAGAAAGTGAAAGGAAAGGGGAGATGGAGGGAGAAAGAGAACAAAGAAAGAAGGGAGAGAAAGAGAAAGAGAAAGAGAAAGAGAAAGAGAAAGAGAAAGAGAAAGAGAAAGAGAAAGAGAAAGAGAAAGAGAAAGAGAAAGGGAGAAAAGGAGGGAGAAAAGAAGGTGGGAAGGAAGGAAGGAAGGAAGGAAGGAAGGAAGGAAGGAAGGAACGGGGGGAAGAAAAAGGAAAATAAAGAAAGAAGACACTGCACCACTTTCTGGAAGACAGTAGAAAGGCAACCTGAAAACATTAGAATATTTCAGTGGTAATGAAAGGTACTTGTAGGGAATGGATGGCTTAAAGTGTCAATAAAATACCACAGAGTTTATATCTGGACACTCAATGATACTGGAGCGGTTACTGACCATAACTCAGTCTGACAAAATGTCAGAGGCATGTATGACATTTCCCTTTGTAGCTCAGGGTGTCCATCCTCATAGGAGCTAAGATCTCCCTCATCAGTGAGATCTGTATTGAGAAGCAGTAAATTGGTGTTACACAGCTCTTGCCCCTCCTCGTTAGTTACAGGAGCTGCTGCTGGGGAGCAGAGTTGTTAATTTTGCCTTCTAAGCACAAGCTATAATCAATTGGGAGTTCAGGGAGACAGAAAGCAAAGCAAAGAAATTCATTATCTTCCCTACATGAGGCTTTCAGCCCCTCAGCTGGAGCAGCGCTGTACAAACATTTGATTTTACTTTTGGGACAACAGAGGGGCATGAATGAATGACTGCCTCCAGTGCAGATCTGCTAAAGGCGAAAATGCCTGTTATGTTGGTGGCAGTTCTGCTTTAGGAAGATACTTCCCCATCTCCTGCTGCTCTTCCTCTCCATTTCTTCACTTTCTCTCCCTCTTCTTCATCCCAACAGAGGGTCTGACCCTTCAAAGCATTTGGAAGTCTGAATTGGTTCTTCATCTGGCTGCTTTCTGTTGATGCTAAATAAATGAATCAGTTATCACTCATGAAAGTGACAGGGAAACTGGTCAATTTTTACCAGTCCTACTAGGAACATGCATTGGTATTCAACACAAATACCAGTCCTCAATCTCGTTTCTCCCATTGTCTTGTAAACTCCCCTTATTCCCCTCATAGTGCAAAGGATTTTGTTCAGGTGAACACAGTGGTGTCTAATTACCTCTCTTTGGGATCTTATTACAGTGGCAAATTCTCCAAAAGAGGGTAAAAAAGCCCACTGTTCACATATTTTTTTTTAACAGATTTGCTCAAGGAAAAGCCTGCCTCTTGGCTGGTATTAGAAAACACATCAGAAGGGACTTCTCCAAGCTAGACATCTTGGACAGGGTTCAGTTGCATAAATATAACCGCCAAGAATCATTTTAGGCATTATAGGGTATCTTGCCTAGCCTCTAGGCAGGGCATTGTGGGTCTTCCATAATTGCATGTTGTAGATAGCAGTCTCATGGGGATGTCTGAGAGACCCTTTAGTGTCTGAAGTTCACTCAGCACTTACATCTATAGAATGGAACTAAGTGGGGCTTTTGCTGTGATATGAATGTAACTGAAACCAGGTCTGGAAAATGAATGCAGCAGATTGGCCCAGGAAAGGAAGTTCCTCAAAGGGACAAGAATAGGAGACAGTGAGACAGATGGTGTTAGGTCAGGCTTTGGAATCACTGCAGTGTTTCAGAGGAAGAGAATCAAACAGCAAGTGTGTGCGAAGGGATAGGTGTCATGATCAGGCTGGCAAGGACACAGTAATTTGTGTACTGGTATGTGTATGTTGGAGGAACCTACTCATTATGTGCATGCAGGTGCATGTGTGCATAAATATGCTTGATTTCAATGCCAAATCTTGAATCATCTTGGGCTATGTCTAAACAGAGAAACCCTGAAGTCCTGGTTTTCTTGTAGAAATGCGGCTGAACTTTCTGTGTCTTTCCTCTGGTTCACGTATTCAGGCTTTCCTTCTGTGAAAAAGAGCTAATATCTGTTATGTGTCTTGTCCTTATATTGGGAAATGAACCCAGAGCAGGTGGAATTGCCACACCAGCTTCCAGTCTGGTACATACTCTGATTCTGTATTTGGTACAACCAGCACAGCTTATGTTTGTTCAGTTACCACACTGGAAAACTTATTAGGAGGGTCGGAGTTCCACCACCTTTGCAAGGATTCAACCCAAAAATGCTCCACCATTTTGTAGATGCCTAGAACACTGTCATGGTTATCTTCCTCAGATCACAGTGAAAAAAATGGTCCCCACCCTATAGAGTCACACTCTGTAAATTAAAAGGACACTCATGACAGAAGTAAGTGAAATACTGACAATTTAAGTAAATCTAGAGTTATACACTACAAAAATTTGGCTTCTCAACTTTTCAGATTAAATATGCAGTAGCTTTTTACTCTGATTTCTTTGCAATTTTTTTCAAAATCACAGAACACAAATGTTTATGCATGCCAACAGGACATGATTTTACAGAGCCAGTATATTTCATTATGTCTCGATTATAAAACAAATACATATAAAAGAACAATTTATTTAGATTCATTATATTTCTGAATCATAAGGTGCCAAAGCCCTTTGGACTTGTGGGATTACACCATTTAAACAAGTTTCCTCTTGTTTTGAAAAGACAATATGCAAATCCTGTCTGTGTTGAAGCTACTAGTGGTTTTGTTAATGGCTTCAAAAGGTAGGGCTGGTTCTAGGACAGTATAATTTATCCATGACAAAAATGGTTGTTCAGTATATATCAGTTATCAATAAGTTACATGAGGAATGACTAACTAAAGACCTGAAGATTGGACATAATCTGCAAGGCGCCTTTATCATTTTGGCTGGTTAGCCAAATAGTACGTCTTGTCTGGCTAGGTGGCCACCTCTTGGAGCGCATACAGTGAGCAATGAGCAAAAAATATAACCATAGAGGTAAGCGATACAGATCCAGCTAGGATCCACCAGATTTTATCAGTGCAGGTGCAGCATTGTCCAAATACGACTTTCTATGATTTGTTTCAGAGTCATATTTATAGTCTTTAGGATTGGGCCTAAGGTTACAAGCCCTAAGTCAACTCTGTGACAAAGCACAAACTCATGACTACTGAGGAAGGTAGTATTACTCTGGGTTAGTGTAGCACTTCAGAGCCAGGTGGGCTCAAGTATATCCCCCATGCACTCCTTTGTCTTTCAGGCTATGTAATTCAGCATAGCCCTGGTTCTACTAGACCACACTGGCTCCTGCTCAGAGCTTGGGCACTCTCTGTTATGCTCTACAGTGCACAGGTTATTTGCTTGAACTCTGTATAGAATGAAATTATCTTGAGTTTGGTGTTCTTCTTAAAGCAATAACCCTCACAGAATACGGACCATAATTCAAAAGCGTTTTCTGCATTACCTTCCCTGTGATTACAGGAGCATGTGGCCATAGCATTTGACTGGCTCCAGTCCACAGGGCTTATGAGTTCTGATTCTGTGTCTTGCTCTAGTGCTTAACAGTACTTAACCTGAATTCACTCTGGAAACATGCCACTTCATTTGCATTAATCAACTTTGCCAACCCAGACCTCTAGCAACATTTTGTCTTTTCTTTCTTTTCCTATTGTGTCCCTCCACCTCTAGGTTTCCCCCCTTTCCTTTCTCTACCTTGCTTCCTCCACCCCCATGCCACCCCCTTTACCTCCCCACTTTTCCTTTATATTATCCCTAATCTGTCTTGGAAGCAGGGACAGCCAGGCACTCTTGCTCTGTCTGTGTTGTAGACACATGAGCAGCCGTCACTATGCCAGAGACAATAAGCCACCAGGTCAGGCATTTGGCTTTGTGCTTCCCAGGAAATAGAGGGGTGGATTTGCCATTTGCATTATTTGCAGTGCTGTCCACCCTTTTCCTCTCTCCTTCCTTTTCCTCACTCTACCTTTAATCCTGCAAGAAAGCAGACTATGTAACGCCAGTACAAGCCCAGTACAAGCCATGGTACTGGTCTTGCCCCAGAACAAGTGACTGGTGAAAACCATAGCCCAGTAAGAGCAATTAAGATGGCATTTATGATGGTCCAAGTGTCAGCTCCATTACAGAGCAAATGGCTGGTTGACACTCTTCTTGCTAGGCATTTCTTGTGCCCTTTGTAGTATCCTCATATTGCTCCTAATAGTTCAGGTGGTAATCAATTTGCACAGCCCTGTAATTCAGCAAGTCTAATTCTATCCTTGCTTTCAGCAGTTATGCACTATCATAAATCCAACTACAGTTGGATTACTTTAATTAAAAGACCGCTGAAAGTAGCCTCAAGACACCAGAGAGAACAGGTTACAGCATTTCACAACTTCCAAGGATTTTTCTAAATGCATAGTATAAGATAGATTCCCAGCTGATCTCTCTGGGGAGGTCCTCTTGGAAAAAAAAAAAAAAAGAAGGGATGTAACATGGCTTAAGCTGGTTAGTTTGAGCTTGAGAATTCTTGGTAATAATGCAGTAGATCTTAAAGATATTATATGATCTCTGCGTTGCATTGTGTGGTATGAGATCTACAAACAGTCTAATTCCCACTAGCTATGCTTCTGTAGTTGAGATGGTCTGGAGGTCAGGTACGCAAGAAGTAAACGGTTTAAAAGAATTGCAGTTTCACAGCCTAGAATCATGTATACTGTTGCTTCTTTTCTCAAAGCTGATCTTAGTATCAAACATTTTCAATTTTCTGTCTCAGCATGAGGATTTCTAACTTCCAAGCCTTAATGGAACCCAGAAAACCTTGATATTAGCACCAATTTTCCGAAAGTATCTCCTGCAATTATGTCGCTACACAGAACCTATCCAGAAGTGCAAAATAGGTCAGAAGTTCCTCATTAATGTGCAGCATTTTCCACCTGTAGGCCAGCAGATCAAATAATAAAAGGTCATTGCAATTTGAACTTGTGTTGTTGCCACCTGTTCAGATGCCGACACTTTGTTCAGCTACATGCTACTGAGCATCAGCGGTGTCCTCTTTACTTAGTGGTGCTTTAAATCCAGTGTGTATTTCCTATTCAAATGTGTAAGCAGCGATGCAAAACATAAAACAGCAGCGGTTCAGAGCCCTAGCCTCTGCCACAAATTCATGTTTGCTAATTTCTTCATAAGAAAACTGCCACCAGCCAGATCCCCAACCAGTGTTTTATATAAAATGAACACATAATCCTTAGTATGAGGGAAGGTAATTTTTCCAGAGGATTTTTTTTTAATTCCTTTGAGTTATTTCATGTGCCACTCATGAGGACGGAACTGTGCTACCTACACCCCATTTTTCTTGGCTTTTTTTACCCCACGCCACCTCACCAATAAAAAAATCCTTCACATAAACTGTTTCAATACTGTTTTATGTTTCAGAAAACAGTGCAATTTTGAAACTAATTACAACATTTTTTTCTTTCAGGATTGTCTTTTTTCCTTAAAGGCTGATCTTACAAATCACTTGGCCATTAGCCAAAAAAAAATTGCAGCATTATGATTCTGTAGGTGTTTCACAAGCCTTTAAGTACATTTTTCAGGTTTGCTATTAAGCTAATCTCTGAGTAAGAAGATGTGGAATATTAATGGCAGCATTTTGGAATTGTAAATAAACATGTTTGGAGCAATCTAGATGAAGAGCAGAACGATAAAAACGGTTATAAAAATCTAATTAACATTTTAACTGTAAAAAGCTTGCTGCTTTGATACCACAAGAGAATAGTCTCAGACAGTAGATAAAATTAAATATTCCCATGTGGGTTTCCAGCACATGAAACGCTGCTATCAATATTTAATGGAATGTGTCAGAATTTACCATCATTTGAAAGAATGCAAATAGAGGTTACCATAGAAATCACCTTGACAGAATACTGCACAAAATGCAACACAAACTACCCCTGAAGCATCCTCGAAGGAGTTCGTCAGATCTTTGTCTGTTACACTTTCATGTGGTCTCTTGAAAGGAAGGAGAAAAGGCCTCTGTGTGTGAATGTGTGTAAATATACATTACAACAGGTTATTAACCAGTAATGTTAAATAAGAGAAATAAGAAACCAAATATATCCCAAACACTTTCACATCACAGATACCTGGGCTCAGTTCAATGCAGCAGACTAAATAGTAGCAGTGAATGGGTTGCTAAAATGTCTCTCCATATATTTATGAAACACCTCATTGTGTACGCCATTTACCAAAAGTCTCACATTGATATTGATATCAAACATTTGCAAATTTTTTCTTCAAGAAAGAATTCCCCATTACCAAATTTCAGCTAATCTTTACACTGCCTAAATACATATATGTCCACAAAATATAGAAATTTGGATAGTTATCAGGATAAATTTGATGGTTTTCGTGTTTTTCCTCTACAAGAGGAAACGTCTATCTCCACAAAAAGCTATTTATAATCAACAAAATTTGACAGTTCAAGAAGCCAAGAAGACTAACTATCCAATCAATTTTATAATACCTGTATCCAGGAGATACAATGCTTCCCAAACTACCACATTTTTATTTTGAAAGCTTTTCTTTGTAGCTCTTGCCAGGTAACTTGAACTGGATCTACTGAACATCTTTAAATTACTCACAGTTCCCCTTAGCTTCTCGGAAACAACAATATGTTGAAAGTAGTTAAGAAGTGCTCCTTGACTACTGAAGAACATAAGTTGACCTAAACTTCTTTGTGGTCAAAAAACACCACATACATATAATTTCTTGTCTTTCAAGAGTGAGTGAGAGAGCTTGAAGGTAATTCATGATGATAAAACCTGCCTCTTCTGTAAGTTATTCTGAAATAGTTTGGAAAACATCAGTATCAGATGCAACTGGAATCTTATTTGCTATCACACTGCAGAGCCTCATCTTGTTATATTCTTCTTATTCATATTTGAAGTAGGCAGTGTATGTCACCACATAGTAAAGAGAAATACACAGATTTTGGTATTGTGCAATATTCCTACACTAAAAATGTCTGAAATCTGATGTTTTCTGCTTGCCTTTGGAGGTTATATGTGCATTCAGGTAATACAGTAAAGCACACTGTGTTACAGCTTTTTGTTTTTAAAGGAATTTTTTAAGATGCAACAGTAACCCATAAGCAAAAGGACATAATTTCTCCTCTATAAAAAAATGTCTGCAGCAATATGTTGTCCACCTTTTCTTGATACCTCAGTCAAAGGAGAAAATTGTTCAAACCTTCATATTGATGCCTTGAAGGATGTTGTCACCACTAAGCTACACATTTGACTAAAGCAATGACCATTCCTCCTATTGGAATTGGATCATTGTGTAGCAAGGTCTGGAAACGTATGAAGCTGAGAAGAAAAGCAAGAAAAAGCCTGCATCTAGGAGGCAGGAAACATTTGGAAGAGCCCCACTGTTCGAATCTCTGGTGTTTCAAAGAGTTCTCCAAGGGACAGACTATAGTCACTTCAATTTCAACTGTGAAGAGCGTGATGCAAGTATCTAGGCAGAAGATTTTCCTATTAAAAGATTCTAAAAATATTCAGGATTTGTCCCTTCAAGACAGTGGATCTTAGTGGACCCTAGTAGACTTTCTCCCTGAATATGCTTCAGTGCTTTCACCCCGTAGTCTGCTTCATTGCATGTGACACACTACAAATGGAGTCAAACAACTGCTTCTTGCTTTCCTCCTGCAGGACCATACATGGTGTCAACTATAAAACAAGATGTGGCAAGAGTGGCAGTAGATTCTGGATTGACACACATCTGAGCTTAATTATCTTATTGCTACTTTTGTTCTTCATGGCTCTGCTCCATAGTCTTTTGAAGGCAAAAGGAATGTCTCCTCTGACTTGACTGACTTAAGTTGTCAGGCCTTTCACCAGCATTTTGCTATATAAACTCTTCTAAAATCTTTGTGACTGGTTAAGGAGCACCCTTTGACTACTACTGCAGGCCAGTGAGGTACTGGGGGATGCTACTGACACAGTGTTATCCGAAAATACGGATGTACTTTCAGTCTCAGAGGTATGAGTCTTTTATAAAATACCTGACAAACATGAGGGTTTTGTGTTAAACAGTTAAACAGAATGACTTGAATCTTTATACAGTCATGAAACCAGAATCCCTTCTGAACTTCATAAAAGTTTCACATGCTGCTCCTCTGGTCACACTTGGTATTCAACCTGGCCCAAAGAGCAGAAGTGCTGTGTAAAACAAAACACCTTTCTTGCAGTGTCATTGCCCTAAGCAGGAATCACTAGAAAATTAAGGGTGATTCAAAGACATTTCTGAATCTTTTTTTTTTTTTCTTTTTATGTGAGTGGTATCTTTGAATTCAGATTACAACAAGCAAATTTATCCTAGTATATAATGGACTGAATGCTTTGAACTTCTAAGATGCAAAATGGGTGAAAAGGCATGGATGGAAACTCTTGTATCTGCTTTAGACTGGCATATAGAACACATTGTCATACCAAGCTCTCTATACATTGTGAAAGAAAAATATTTCATTATATATTTTGCAATATTTTACCCATTGTTTTCTTTGTCTTGCTTAGGTAGATATGCCACTCAGTAGTATTGCTACTTGCTTTTTAGCTGGAAGGAAGGGCAAAAGGCTCCAGGCTAGTTCTGCAATCAATGCTAATGCTGCTCTTTAGACAGCTTGAAATAAGACCACTCTGCTCCTCTGGAGTCAAAGATCCTGGAGTCATAACACTAACATCTCCCAGTATACATTGCTCTGTTTTCTTAGCTAAACTTTTAGACCTGTAGAAAAAAAACTTTGGGGTTTTTGGATAAGTGTTGTTACACTTTCAGATACAGTTTCTTTCCAAGAAACACAATTTAGCTGTATCATGCTGCAGCACAGGCTGTATGTGTAGAATACCAAGCAATTTAACCGGTGATTCAAGGAAGAAAAAGTTTGCTTTGATTTCTGATCAAAATGAAAAAGAAAACCACCAGTAAGTCTAGATTTTGTCCCAGGTGTCTGTTGCAGCTGAAGCAAAGCTGCAAACTCATCTAAACAGGAACAATGTGAAAGACATCTGGGGAGGTGGGAATGCAATAATTCTCTCCTTCTGTTGTAAACCCCATCAGCATATGGAACTAATGCAGACTAAGGGCTAAATCCAAAGCATGGGGAAGTCAGAGTGCTCTTCAGCAATCTTCTCAGGAACACATCTATGTTCCAGCACAGAGACTTACCATCTACAGACCTAAGAAACCCTTTCTACGACAAATATATAGCAAACACATGGCAAATACAGTCACAGTAACTGTTCATTATGTAATATTTTTATATCAATATTACATCAAAACAAGGTTGACAGATGTGACTTAGGTTCCACAGGTAACCTGTGCACTTCTGGAGCAGGACCTACACACCAGCAAGGTTTCTCAGGTGGGGATGAACACTTAGTTTTAGCTAACAGTCAACTGGCTGTGACAGGTGGTCAGACACCTAACTCAAATGAGCAACCCCTCCTTCTGATCAATTCAGTTTAGGTGTCTCACTCTGTAGCTGGGACTGACCCTCACAACTACGTAGCATTTTTTCAAACAGAAGCTTCCTTCCAACAGCAAGGAGCAGATGGCAGGTGCTGGAAATCCTGCCGGTTCCTTAAGCAACCAGAGCTCAGAGCAGAGCTGATCCTTTCCTAATATTACTGTGTGGTGGAAGACTGCAATCGCATGAGGTGGATAAGGTTTCTGTCCTACTTGCAATATGTTTGTGCTTTTGAATTTGTATGATAATTTGGGCTGGAAAGGACCGCTACTCCCAACCACAGGAACAACACCACTATTACAGCAGGTTCCTCAGGACAATATCCAGTCAAGCTCTGAACAATTCCAAGGCTGGAGATCTCAAAATCCCCTTGGGCAACCTGCTCCAGTGCTTGAGCACAAAAATGGTGAGTTTTTTTCTTCCATATATCTACTTGGAATTTCCCTTGCTGCAGCTTGTGACTGTTGCCTCTCACCCTTTTGCTGGAGGAAAGGATCCTGGCTCTGTGCTCTGATCCCCTTTAGGTACTTGAAGACAACAAACAGATCCTCCCTTAGCCTTCTCCATGTTAAACAAATCCAGCTGTCTCAACCTCCCCTTAGACAACAGGAGATTTTGTATTGTAAGAAATGTGTACTAAAACCTCCTTCCCTTCCTGAGTACCTACTTCTCTGTGAGTGCTGTTGAACCTAAACAGGAATCATACGTAAACTACACATCAAAATGAGTGTGCAGTGACACATACAGGAAGTTAAAGAGCTGAATGTATGACATTCTTTCCTCAAGTAACAACGACCAGGATTTTCTGGGACTCTTCATATTTTATGTTGCAAAGACAAAACTGCTCACTTCCATTTACTCAGAACAGCATTTTACAAGAATCAGTAAAACTAAAGTCTCTTCAAACTTCATAAATCTTTGTATTTTAATAGTAAAAATTATCATTGCAAAAGCATTATTAAATGCATGCTTAGCAAAAACAGCACTGTTATTTGTATGAAGTCAAACCCAATAACAGAGCTTCCTATATCTGCTGAAAGATTTACTTTCAGGCTCATTTACCCTTGGACTGATAGAAAAGCTTCACAGAATTCTCTACCTAAAACAGCTTTGGAATATAAATGCAGGCTCAAGGGAGTGAAGAAAGAAGAGCAAAACCAGGGCTGAACTGAACCTTCACTTGAGTAGGAACAGACACCCAAATTAATCTCCTGCTGCTAAGCAAGAACATAAACTAAACTAATCAAGGAAGGATAAAAAGGTTGGGTTTGAAATTGAACTTTAAATTCAGATTTAATCCAAACACTCTAAAGCCAAAGCAAAACTGATCGCTTGAAATTAAACATAGTGTTCTATGTGCACGAGTTATGAATTGCAGCTGGAAACAATTGAAATTGCCTCCAAAACAGCATGAGACAGAAGGGGAAGAAGAGAAAAATCATACTTGGGTATAAGTAGTAGCAAATGATCATATGCTGGGTCACCTAGTAATAAAGGTCCCATGTCTGGCCGATAACATGAAGCCGGGTATTATATTTTTGTAAAAATCTGGTCCAGTGCCAGGTTTAATCTTCAAGCCCTTTCAAAGAGAATTAAATTTCTGTAATTTTGGAGAAAGTTGTAGTTATTTTGGTCATGATCAGAACTGCATACCATTCTTCCTTGTGATCTGAACAGCTTCTGCTGTATCGGTCCCACAGACTGAACACAGAATACAGCTAAATAAAAGGAAGTCTGAAAACTAATCTATGTGGCAGGCTGCATCTCTGTCTGGTTAAGGATGTTTAGAGACAGAAAGCTGCCCAGTTGTCATTACTCTTGCAATGCAACTGATTTCTGGATCGCTGAATGGCCCAATACCTTAGCTGGAAGAACAAATGTTTGATACCATCTATGTGGACACAGCTACTGGCTAGCTTAGTTGTTAAAAAGACGTATTAGTATCTGATTATGCAAAAACAAGCTTGTGTTTGACACAAATAATGGAAGTGGATGTATAAATCATTGCTCTGATCTCCCATTGACTATGTCTAGCATTAGCCTCCTGAACACCCGCTTTTCATAATCCTTATTAAAACTCTGCTCTGCTTGATAAGAACTGACGTACTATTGCCATAGGAAAGGACATTGGCTATATACAAACAGGCAGCTCCTAGACACTGCTACAATGACTTTCCATGCCATTGTCAAACTAAGCAGCAGAGTGAGAAGTCCCAGCATATAGGAATGGCTTAGGCAGCAAGCAAGCTGTCTTGGTCCCTGCTTTGACACAAGGAGCACTGCCTGACCTCACCTCCGAGCTCTTCAGAGTCCAGCTTACTGCATCAACTCCTTTGTGCCCATAATTATGGCACACCTGAAGCTGCCCAATCCTCAAGTCCCCTTAATGTAAATAAATAATAGCACCTTTTGTTCCCTTGAAGTTCAATCAAAGAGAGGTCCCACGGAAATTTTTTCTCAAGTGTTCTCTCCTCTGTCGTCCCTTTCTCTTATGTATTTTCTGATAGATATTAGCTTGTTGCACTTCATAGGAAAGTTTGAGGGTTGCCCTGTCTGAAATATTATTGCTAGAACAGTAGGGAGTCTACCTTCCCAAAATTGCCATGATGAAAACTGAGTTTGATTGTTTCTGTTTTCCCAGGCACTCATCATGAATGGAAACAAAACTGCATTTTCTAATGCTAGAGGAAAGTTCTACTGAGTATCATACAAGAATAAGATTGCCTTTATGACACCAAAACAGAAGGGGAGCATGAATATGAAGAAAATTACTCCTTTTCTCAGCATGGCCCATGCTTGGTGCAAGTCCTTGTACCAGGTAGGGAGAACAGAATCTGGCTTTGCCAGACAATGGTTGAAACCTTGGCTTTTCCCATACCTGACATAAGCCAATATCGCTGGTGCAAGGAGGGGGGAAACAAAAAATAATAGAAAAAATTTGAAAGTGGTCATATCTGCAGTCATAATTCAGTCCCTGGCTTATCCTGTGATATTACAGATATACCACACTGCTTCCTGAGGTTTTTTTGTTAAATTACTAGAAAGTGTGAAAGCTGGTTAGACTTCAGAGGGATCAGGTTTGAAATCCAAACTAGAAAGGACCCGAAAAAAATCCTTGTGATTACACCAGAAACTTGAAATTTTCACCCAGCATTCAAGCCTGGCTAAAAAGGACCTCTTTCCTGTAATTCTGTCTTTCTGCAGTATCATTGAATGGTTATAAAAAATGTTTTGTAGAGTCACAGTCTACATCTCTGTTAGATTACACTTTGGGAGCTGTGCTCTTCAAAACGGTAACTTCGTGTATTTTGACTATTCTTTGTGTACAAATATTTTGTAATGAGAATATTCACAGAACTTCCGTATACCATATTTTTCTAAAATAAGCTAGAGATCACCGGTTAGCATCACTGTAAACAAATCTAGGATATAGAAACCATAATTCTGCCCCCATCTCCCCTCAGAATCTGTGGAAACACCCATCAAGCTGACTCAAACATAAATAGCGCATGGAGAAAACTGGTCAACAACACCCTCTTCAGAATATTATGTCATTTTAGAAGTTCGTGTGTTATACATTTGCTTAATTATCAACTGCATGATGACTTACAGCTTTTGGCAGATAAAAGAGTAAACAGCTCCAGCTTGTGCAGTCAGCATCCTTCTGCCAAAGTCCCAGTACTGTTGATTTCTGTGGTTTAATGAAGTTCAAGCAGAACTTCTGAAAACCTTTTCATTCTGATTTTGAAACTTGAGTTCTAATTAATAAAAATATTTAAATAAACAAATGCATAGAGTAGGTGAATAGAAAGCCTCCATTTCATTAGGCTAAGTTTTTTTAAAATGGAATCAGATAAAAAGCTAATGGACAAAAACTATTATAAAAATCCCATTCTCAGGGATTTAGCAAGATGAAATACGTTTTTCTGGATTCAGTTCTTACAATGTAAACTAGTAGATGAATGCATTAAAAAATGTATGAGTTGATTTAAACACTAAATAATCAATGAAGAGGTCTGCTTTTCTGTTCAAGCCAGTCTAGGAAGCTTTTAAATCCATTTCTTCTCCAACTACAGTCCAAATAAAAGCAATTTTCTTTATAAATGTGTGCACTGGAATGAGAGAAGGGTTTTTTTCTCCTTATGTGCTTAGGTAGGAATATGAAAGCTGTTTGGTGTGAAAAACACAGCTTTCTACTCCAAAACTTAAGAAAGTTTTGGACTTCTCAAATTAATTAGCGTGATGTAAGATGCTCACAAATGTTGATACACCCTTAACACCATGATAACAAATCCATTGAAAGGCCTCATCCTGCCTTAACTGTTCCCAAATATTAACTTTTACCCCTTTGCAGATAAGTGTTTTCTAGTTTTCCATTCCTGGGTGGAATTGCTCCATAAATCCTTCTAACATTAGTGCAGCTGAATGGAAATCTGTGCATGGCAGCTGGCAATGGTGAGAATGAAACATTTTCTATAATTATTTATCATGAAAAAAAATAGTCCTTTAATGAAAAATATATTCAGTCATGTACTAGCTGGAAACACAAACCATTTCCTGTCTCTTGCAGAAAGCTTCTAACAATATTCATTTTTCAGGATTCTTTTTTTTTACTCAGTCATGGAAGGAGAGGAAGAATTAAAAAGAAATCCAGTGAATTCTGAGGACAATAATTTCGTATCTATCTAGTTTGCCATCAATTTCTACATACATTATGATGAGTCCTTGAAGGAAAATTGTTTAGTCCCACATGGAAAATGATGGCCATAACAATTTTACACATGGCAAGAGAGCCAGCAAGTAGATATTATACTAAATAAAAAGGAAGCATTGCAAGGAAAAGAGTCAGCATTGGTGACAGCTTCTTTATTTTATGACAATTAATTGCTGTTTGTATATAAAGTTTTACACACTCCTAGCTGTTCCTACCCCAGCATAAAAAATGACCTAGAAGTAGATCGTCGGTTAATTTGACATGTATTGTAAAACAGTTCAAACAAACCGAATATTATTTTCCCTCAACATTTAAGAAATCCTTTTCTCACTTTTGCAAAGTGTACAAAGCTACTGACGGAGAGAGCTTTGCCCCGTCACCTGGTCCACATGCGAGGGTGCTGCAGAGAAGTTGCTCTGTACAGTGGGTAGCAGCAGTACTGGAAGGAGAGCTATAACGGTTAGTGCAGATCACCAAACAGAGCCACCATTTTTGAGGACAGCAGATTCCAGTTATTTTCCTGCCAGCCATTGACAGTGGGCTATTATTCTCAATGTCTTATTGAAGAGATCTGTATCACTAACAGGCTCACGGACTCTTAATTTCAGTGAGAATTAGTACAATAACATTATCTGAGCATATCTGAAGAAGAATCAGAAAAAGGCAAGGAAATGAAAGCAGCTCTGCTCTTGGAAATGATCTGCAATTAAAAACCATTAATGCAAAAGAGAAAGTCTGAGAACATTTATGATATTTATTAGGAAGAAAAGCCCATTGTGGCTCTAGAAAAGAGGTCTCGAGCCTCTCCATACACAAATCATTCTAAACGAAATTGTAGCTGCAAATGTGGGTCTGGTCTACCAGCAAAGTATTAAGAAAATTCTTACTTCACTGGTTTTCTTCTATGCAAGATAATACATCTTTGGACTCTGAGTTCAATAAAATATCCAATGACTTTCAGAGAATGTTATACACTTCTGAAACAGCTACGATTAATCATATTTAAAAAAATAAGTGAAAAAAAGTCTTTTTTCTGACTGGCGAATTAAGTTAATACTTCCAGAAATCAATAAAAGGAAGTCTACTGAAGTCAGTGGGTGTCTTTCTGGGTGATTACAATGGGCATTGTATCTTGTCTGTGGTTCAAATATTCATATGCAGAAAATTAGGACCAGAGACTGACATATGTTTTTTATGAATGTTCATTGCTGGCAAATTGGTTGCATGACTCTTCATAGAAACTGAAGTCATGCAACAGTCACAAATATATTTATTCAAAAGCTCAAACACATATCAAAACTTCTTGACCTTTTGACCAGCTGCTGAAAGATAGAAAAACTTAGTTCTTCAGTTTTAGAGAAAAAAGCAACTTTCCTTACTCACTGCAGAGGACACTGTATATTTGCACTGATATTTCCTTGCACTCAGGATACATTAGATGAGCTCCAGAAATTCTTTTCAACCTAAGCTTTTCTACGATTTTTAGGTAAATTTAGAATTCTTACCTCTGATAAATATGTGTAGATTTTTGATCTACAATGACATGACTGTAGGTCTGGAAGCAGCCTTTCACATGGTAATACTGAAGCATCTAAAATTCATATCAGCAAGATCTAACACCCAGATAAGTGAAGATACATGCAATTATTTTAAAATAAATCTTAATTATAATTCAACAGATAAGAGAACATTACAGGCTGTTCTCAAGTAAGTGATTATTAAGGACAAGCATAACTTAATCAAGTATTTATTCAAGTTACTTACAGACTGCTTAGATATTCCTTGTACAATGGATACTAGTGAGTACTTCTTTCCATCAATACTAGAAGTACATCCCCTCAAGGAAATATGAAAAACATGAGGAGAGATTTCTGTCCAACTAGATCTGCTAGAAATAGATGCATCTATTTAAATTTGTAGAGCTTGTGTAGGCCTGTGCTGTATTAAGACTCAGCTCTTATTCCTTATCTCAGAGTTGTGGAATTACTTCAGGGACAGAGGTACAACACTTTGGTGTCCTTTGGCAAGCCTGGCCAAAAGCGTGGGCACAGTGGCTTAGGGTGGGTCTTGCCAGATGCATTCCCTTTCAAAACTTCACGCCAGTCATTGAATCTCAAAGGAAGGGTGGCAATACGAGCACGCCCTCCCAAGTGGAGAATCTCTATTCAAGAGTAATTGCATTGTTTTTCATAACGGAACAGGAGAATACATCTGGCTTTCAGAGTGCCGTTAAATCAAATACATTTTGTTTTGCCTAGTAAGTCATTATAGAGAAGACAGCTAGCAGAAATTACTCTTGTGTGAAGTTATTGTTTTGGTGAATAATTTGATGACTTTTTGAGCAACACTTGGAACTATCTTGGTGGCCTGATATATTTCATTTAGAAGGAAGAACCTAGTTGCTAGTTAATTGTTTAAGTGCAGGAATCAATCTAACTCTGATGTCAGTCTCCATGTAACAATGACAGCTATTGAGCAAGGCCAGTTAACAAAATAAGGCAGCAAAGCTCAGGATAGGTTTTGATAAAGTTTCATATGGCAACTTGTTGCCAGAAATTGCAGATAAAAAATAATTATAGGAATATTTAGGTTGTAAAAAATAAGAGCCATGCAGGCTTTTTTAAAATGAAATGCTGTTTGTGTTGTTTTAGTATCAAACTTTTACTAGATGCAACTGGGACTGAAAAGTCAATAACTCATCAGAGAAAAAGTAAGAATAAAAATCTACTGGGACTTCAAATGGGACAACCAAGCCACTGTAATATATACAAGTTATTGATTACAATTTCCAGATTAGAAAACTTTCTTTCTGAAGAACCACTAAAGAACTTGCAGCAAGGATGTTACAAGCTGTCATACTTACACGCTTTTCCCTTTTGAATACTTTATTACCAGAGCATTTTTAGTAGAAACATAAAAATATTTTTAATTAAACTTCACAAAATTTCTTTTCACTAAGGATGTACCATAAATGTGTGGCAAAAAATGTAGATCTCTCCACCTCTAATCTTCAACTTCAACCACTAGACCACACCTCGCACAGTCGAGTTTCAGTACTGTAAGATCCCCAACAATCAGGCACAAATAGTGTGTCCTATTATTTTCCACTCTGTTAAAGCTTATTTGTGAAGCCGAATGAGTAACATGTGCAAACTGCCCCAGCTTAGATAGAAAGAGCCAACATTAGCAATGTGCACACTCCTAATATAAATGGAACTGTCTGGGGATTACATCAGCATTCAGATTCATGGCTCTGAAGTCTCCTAGATTTAGTGCAGCAAGACTAGTCAAGGATTAAATAATGTGTTACCAAGGGAATAGCCAACATGTCCTGGAAGAACTACTGAGAATCAGTGTAATCAGCATGTGGAGGAACTGGAAAGATAAATGGAAAGATTTGGAGCATAACCTGTAGACAGAAAAACTAAATTAATACTAAAAACACAAACAGAAAACATTATGATGTTACTAAAATGCACATAAAAGACCAGATCATATAACTCTCTGCAATATTTGCTATAATGTTCTGCTTTGTCCCAGAGCACTAATAAAATCTTGAGTTCATTCACTAAAACATAATACTAAGACAAAGACTAGACTAGGACTATTTTAAGGATAATTAACCTATTTAGAAGAAGAATGAACACAAACTTTCTCTGAAAATTTTAAATACATACAAGCCGTTCAAATGTTCAAACCTTCAGGTTAATAACTTCTTTCACTCTCTTTTTCCACCTTGACACTACTCTGTGCCAAAATAGTCTAGAAATAGAAAAGCTGCAACAGCCACTGAGAAATTAGCATCATCTCCCCAGGACCAGGAAGCCAACAAAGCTTCTCATTAGATGCCTTGGAAGTTTCAGCTCCGTTCTGAAATCCTGAGTACTAAAAAACTTAAATTATTTATCCATCTGAAGAGAATAGTGTTCATATTTTGGGTATTAGTTAAAAAAATCCCACTACTCTATGCCCTCACTAGGTTAGCAGATGGCCAAAATTGTTCCAAGTGGAGTGCAAAAATCCTTAAAATTATCTGACAGCTACCAAGTATCAAGTATGTAAGTGACAGCTACCTAAGCCAACCTGTCCAGGATCTAATAAAATGGACTGTGATCTTTTTTGTTTCTTGTAACTTTGAAATACTCCTTATGTGAAGGAGTGGATAGGAGATAAATCAGCTTTATTGCTATATCTCAGAAATCATCAGCTGTGCCCTACAGTGTAGTTTTACAGCCACTTCATGCTATAGGAAACATTTGGAGAGTCTTCCTGATTTCTAAATTGTTTACTGGCAAAAACTTCAGAAATGTTGTTTAAAAGGAAGTTACAGAGCTCATACTGAAAACTCTGTTTACTTCAAAGGGTGGAGGGAAACGAGCATTATATTTCATGAGCAAGCGGAAGTATCTGGCATTGGCTTTAATAGAAAGAGATTAGTTCATCTGTAAGAGGAATGTAAGCAAGGCCACTTGATACAGAGCAATGCATGTGACATTTTGTGAGTAGATGATCCTTGAGGATTTTTTGTCCTGATTAGGTTTGTCTTCATGTATTTGGTATTACAGCTGTTTACAATGCACTTACTGGCACATGCCTAGAACACAGAAAAGCCCAGAAAGTGTTTCTAGCAGTTCAAAGAAGAAAAGAGTACTTCATTCATAGATTCCATGTTAAAATATATGTAACAAACATTTAAAGGTGACTCAAATTTTTTATTTAAAAAGACTGAGTTTTGAGGGAATAGCCTCCAGGCTTTTGTTTTGTACAAAATTGAGCAATATAATTTGGAAGAATAGAGGAAAATGTAACAAACATACTATCAAAAATATTTTTGGTTACCTCATAGGAGGCTTGAGTTCCAGTCTTTACTCTGGATTTGCTGCAAGAAATCTGAACCTGCATCTTCACAGTTCCAGCTGAGATTTCAGAGATTTCCGAGGCTGTATAAATTTCCTATCTCTGACTTCATTATGACTGTTTGAGAAAGAAATTAAGTTAGCTCCTCAAGGAAAATACTGTTTTCTTTCAACCTAAATGAACTTGTTTGCAATGATAGAAAACCCTGAAATTTTTTTACTTCAGATTAATCATACTTTTCTCCTTTCTCTACGTTCTTCCTAAGGCTTCCCAGATTTGGCGTTTGATGAGTGGTTCAGAGACTTCCCATAATGTAAGGTAGATGGCCTCTTACCCAGCTCTGCTTAATTGCTCTGAGGACCATTCTGCGGAGGAGAGCCCCATCTGCCTCTGTAGCTCTTGTCCCTAAAGCATTTTCAGATTATCTTTGCCCACTCTGCAGAGTATGAGCCCTCTTAGTTACCAACCAACATTAAAACAGGACATAACTTGTGAGGTTGCAGCCAAGAGTTTCCAGCAATGTCTTGCCATGCCACTACAGGAGACATTGCCTTAACGCTCCTCCTAGGCAGACAATATAATTTAGGCTCTACAACTTCCACAGCTGACCCCAAGCACCAGCACATCTACAACACCACCAAGACCAGCAAAAGCATAGCCAGATATTGAAGGCCACTATGATTGACCTCTGGCCTACAAACTCGACAGCTACATTGCGAAACTTAATTTTGTCTATATTGCTGAGAAACCCTGAGCTGGCTTGTCCGTGTTGGTTTGCTAGAAACTCCTTTGTTTCTAAGTGGCTGGTGTTAGATCTAACCAACTTTATTTTAAAGTAACAAGTTTTTACTTTTTTTATCCAACTAAAAAGTGATGAATGCAAAAGAATAACTTTTATAAGGCAACAAGTTTTGCATAAGCAAAAACATAGGAATTTCATCAAACCAACCCTACTCTAGAGGCATGCATCTGACAGCAGCCAATACAAGTTTTTTCTAGGAGACGGTAGAAGAAACTCCACTAGGTTAGCATGGGATGAGGTGAGAAGTGAAATCAGGAAATTGATATAAAAATCTTTTTATCATAAAATTTTCACATCTCTAAACATCTAGTGATAAATGAATTTGGGGAGGTTAGAGGAAGAACAGGGCTTTTTTTGAGATTCCATCAACACAGTGTCTCATTGCCTTCAAGCAGCTATCAACAGACAGCAAAAATCTGTCAATAGTTCATGACCAATGAAAAGATCTAAAGAATCCTGTGTGCTGGATTTGGCACTCATAATTATTCTAGGATAAATGATAACAGTCCAAGATTGAACTGATTCCTGTAGGATGGGGATCTTCAGGATTTTTGGCTTTCAAGGGGTTAACTTAGTAGCTCAAGAAACCAAGCAAACACTGTGGCACTAATGTTTACTGCCAAAGGTGGCTCAAGAGGACAGCTGATTGCATATCCTTTTGCAAATCCCCTAAGCCAATATTTCTGAAGTCTAAAGTGGAAACTATTTGTGTGCAGCTGATGGATTTAGCTTCAATTTTTTCTTAGCATCTCTTTTCATGTGGATAGTAGGAAACACATCAGACTCATTTGTCATCTGGATGAGACCTGGTTCCTCTTTTAGTTGAGACAATTGAGATTGAAAGTTGCTTTATAAGAGACAACAAACATCTTTTTTTTTCCTATTTTTTTTTTTAATTTGAGAAGCTATTTCTACACATCAGCACTTGACTAGAATAATCTTTGACAAAGAAAATATTCCAGATCCTAATAAACTCTTGTACAGCTAGCAAATATACAAGGAAATTAAATTGTCAACAAATGCAAAACCAAGGCAGAACATTCTTTTGTTTATTGGATAAAAATATTGCCAAAAGATATGATAAAAGCAAGCAACAGATTTAAGAGTTGTCAGCACAGCAATCTGTAAAACTTTTTATGCAAAAGACTAAAATTTCGCATTAGATTACCGTAGTCAGATAAGACAAATATTGAGCTACAATATATTTTCTCTTGTTCTATGGTTGGATCTCTATGACTATACTTACAAACCTGTGCAGAGAAGTAAAACTCCTTATAGCTTCAGTGCCAGGTCTGTATGGAGCTGCTCTGTTGCTTATTGAGGAAGTAGCAAAGAGGTTCCGTGTTCCAGCTATATGCTGGCTGGCTGGCGTCGCCTGAGGGCTGGAATGGTAGTTTTTATTTGGTAAAAAAGTAGTAATGGGAAAAATTTGACTTGTGCCTGCATCACAGTTCCTGATTTTTCACCCAGGGTGAGCTGTCAGATATACTCTCCTCTGGAGTAGGCCTACAGTGGTATCAACTCACTGCTGTCCTTATGACCACAAAAAAAATTTCCACATACCCTTGATACCTGTGAATTTCTAAATAATTTTTCAGCTTTGGGGAAGATCTTTTCAGTTTGTTCACTGCCTGGAGGCAAACATACTTTGAGCTTTAATACCTCAGCCACTGCTAAGACAGAGATGAGAAATGGGGAAAAGAAATTTTTCCAGCTTGCAAAGAAAAGTTTTTCAGCATTTTTTGTACAGGACTGCCAAAAAACACAGGTGCAGCTGCAATTCACTCACTCTTTGTTCCATTTATGTTTCAATAGTATTTTTAAAGTGAAGAAGTTTTGACCACATATCCTTTTTGAAGGTGGTGACAATTTCTCTACATAGAACAAAATAAAATAAAAGCAAACCATTGGAAGTAAAGGCTGAACCTCACCTATTTCTTTGCTATGTGTACTGGGTTTACCTGGCAAGGTTTTGGTAGCAGGGAAACTGCAAGGATGGATTCTTTTGAAAAGACACTGGGAGCTGCCTCCATGTTGGGTAGAGACAGTTTTAGCCCACTCCAAAATGGACCTGCCACTGGCCAAAGCTGAGCCCATCAGTGGCGTTTGTGGCAACTCTGTGAAAACATGTTTAAGAAAGGGTAAAAAACACTGCACAGCAGCTGTGAGAGAGGAGTGAGAAAATGTGAGAGAAAGCCCATACTGGAACAGTTATAGATGATCTGCAGCCCATGGGATGGAGAAATTTGTGAAGGACTGTCTCCTGTGGGAGGGACCCCATGGTGGAGCAGGGGAAGAGTGCGAGGAGAGAAGCAGCAGAGAAAGCATTATGGACCAACCACAAGCCCCATTCTTTGTCCCCTCGTGCTGCTCATGGAGAGGAGATAGAAGAGTTGGGAGTGAAGCTGAGCTTGGGAAGAAGGGGAGGGGTCGAGGTAAGGTGGGTTTAGTTTTGTTTTTTTATTTGTCACTATCCTACTCTGTTATTAATTGGCAATAAATTAAATTTATTTCCTCAAGTCAAGTCTATTTTGCCCATAATGGTAACTGGTGAGTGATCTCCCTGTCCTTACCTTGACTCATGAGCTTTTTTCATTGTATTTTCTCCCGCTGTCTTGCTGAGGAGGTTGAATGATAGAGTGGCTTGGGGGCACCTTGGCAGATAGTCATGGTTAACCTACCACACCATTATACAATCATACAGTATTTCTTTTCTTTACTCCTTTGACAATACATTTGCCTATACAATTGTAATTGTTACATCGGTACCACTTTCAAGCTATGCTAAATCATGGCAACATAACCGTGTTCAGATACTGAGGTAGAAGCTGAGAAGCACAGCTCCTATTTTGGTGTCTAGTACTGAATCCTCAAAAGATATATTATTCCTTTGGTTCCCAAATTTCACATCTTCAAAAAGGAGTTAATGGCACCTACTTTCTAGTAGTTCCCTGATGAGAAATCATGTAAAGGCACCAAATATTTATTATTAGACATACAGAATCAATACTGAAGAAACTACTAGTGTAAAACAACATACATGAAAATTTCTCACAACTTCCTCTTTTTTTTTAAATAATGTCATATTAGGAATGACATTGAGATAACGGTGATTGAATAGGCACAAACTACTGTCAAACCAAAGGTGATAATCTTTAAACCTTCTTATAACAGAGTTCAGAGAGAGTACCATGACACCAGTAATTATCAAATTTGTACTGGCAGAGGACACCACTTACTGAAGTCTGTCATTGTATTCTGTCATTTAGTATTTTGAAGAACCTTATAAGCACTGCAAAAAAGGCAACTTTATTTCTGATCTTTTCTCTAAGGTGTTCTGTTTCAGCAATCACTTCCAACTGTGTGAGGTGACATGACTCTCACATGGTGAAAGGCAGCCCAAGGGCACATTCACCTGGTAATAACCACAATTGCACATGCAGGTACAGCGTAGGTCCATATTGCCATCTCCTCGTAAAATCATAGCCAGTGATTAATGTAAGAAACAAGCAGTGTCAACTTCTCATTATATTAAACTTCTTATTGTAGTTATTTTTAAAGGACTTCAGAAATAAAAAGCTACTAGGTTTTAGTACAGACTGGTATCTGCCAGTTACCAAGGGGTAATTTGGGGAATTCAAGCTTCTTCTAGACCCAAATTAATTTTCTTCTAGACCCAATGTCTGAAGGACTGGATAGTATAACCTCTCCCTTTGCTTCCCAGAAACACCTGTATCTTTTAAAAATTGCTTGGTCTTTTTGGCCGATTAAGGTTAAAAGCAAGTTAAAGCGCAACAGACTCTGTGACCCACACTCTTTTCATTCCTCTCACGGGCCCAGCCATAGCTATGGCTCAAAGCATTAATTAAATGCTTTAAACATCTAGTGGTGGCTCGAGACACAGGACAGCCACCTCTGCCAGATCTGCTGTGCCCAGACTGAGAGCTGTGCGAATGGGCTGAGCACGCTTGGCTGCCCCGCGCCTTAAGGGGAGTTGGCCTTAATCTGTTTGTGGGTGTATGTTTGCACATGATTACTGGGCCTGGCAGACACATGTGGGTTTGAGAGTGAACTCGGCTCTCCACAAATATAAAAGTGTACACATATTTGTTGGCAACAACCCTGGTTCACGAGATAATGTCACTTTTCAGTGTCCACAGTCATGTTTTACTCTCATAGTAAAACAAGGCTTAAGGCATATTTGGGACTGGATCTTAAGATGCTTAAAATTTGTTTTCCCTTCTGTCTTACAGGGGCGCGTTGGGATTTTCTTAGCTGGAAACTATTTGCTTTTTCCCTAGTGATGAACTCCACTGAACCAGTACTATTCCATTACCTGTTGCATAGTTACAATTATGTGTATTGATAGATAAGTGACATACAAACCTAACAGAATTATCACTTAGCCCATAGGTTTGTCCAAAAAAATCATTGCCTAAACCTCAGGGGAAAGCCAGTTATTCTGAACACAAATACTCCCATAGAGGTTGCATATTTCCTAAATCAAGCTTCCTACAAGAATTTTTAGTATTTTCTGTAAGTCTAAGTAAGTAAGTTTTTAATCAAATTATGTCATTTTCAGAAAACCGAGCTGCTTTGTGCTGCTGTGGGGAGAAAATTCAGGAGGGGATTTGTCTTGGAATAACTTGTATAGATATAGTTGCCCTATATGTATACAAATAACTCACTTGTGCACTCTTTCAGAAAGATTCAGATCTATCTTTGTTTAAGATTGGTGTAGGCGAAGTATGAGAAATTG